>OZ022499.1:13855007-16255007 GCA_963989385.1 Ctena decussata
GTATTTTACTTATTGCTCCAGATTCAGTATCAGAACTAATATAAAGCAAGATTTAAGGTGAATGGATCCATATTTTTCTTCCATTTTTACAAAGGGGAACAACTTTCATGAACGAATTCCTGTTTGCTTCCCCAGGTGACTAAGCCCTTTAAAACTAGGGTCTATCCTAGGAACAAATTTTTTAAGAGCTGAACCCCATTAAAAAGGAAGATTTATCGAAAACGGCAGATTTGCTTCCCTTGAAAACGCATCCATTCACTTTCATGAATCTCTATGACAATTTGGTTTCAAGCTTCACTGTGGTGTCAGTTGCAGAAGCATGTGTGTGGCTCAATAGTTAGCACTACTGACTTAGGGTTGTGTGTTTGAGTCCTTCTGGAGGCAATAATCTGTCTGAATTGTCATGACACTTCATTGCACAGAGACCTTCCTCCCATCATCCTAATATGACCGAAATATTGTTGAAAGGATGTAAAACTGCCAAGTTGACAATCCATCATCAATTCCTTGTTGCAAGCATGGAAGTCGCTGATCACAGAATCTAAGTCTTTTCTGACTGTACATGCCACATAAGGCACCTTTTCATGGCAGCATCTCAGATCATTTAGCAGTAAAAGTGCCAAAAACAAAAATGGTTGAATTTGAAAACAGCGTAGATCTAGAAGAGGTGGCTCATAATGAGCCACCTCATCTAGACCTACACTGTTTACCCAATAGGCTTTGAATTCTCAATATGATATAGCTAGGATGAAATTTTTCTTGAAATTTTGCAGACGTAAATTTTGTTCTCTGCTTTATTCGGTGTTTTTAAGGTTTAGCATACCTGGCAGTAAGGCCCCTTGTATTTTAGGGTTTCTGTAGATAGGTATAAGGTTGAGTTCTTCCTCGTTAGGGGTTGCCTGTTGTTCCAAGGTAGGGTCAAACAACCTCAACATTTCTGTAGCCAACTGAAAATATAATACAGTGAAATTTCTAAATATTGAGACAGAACATCTTGAGTAAATATTGCAGACCTAAATCTGACTGCAGCCTAATAAAGGTCAGTAATGTTTGTCATTCTACTGGCAGCTATATAGAAACATCTCCTGACTTGTTAAAATAGCTCGTCATTGTATACATAAATACCTGAGTAAAGATATAGTTACCAAGGCTGTCGCCTACAGGTATGTCGTACACCATCACTTTATACAGATTATCTGCAGAAACTGTTTTTGCAAACAAATAGGAATTGTAAGGAGTCTCATGGTTACAAAGTCTAATGAATCAAACCAGGTAGGCTTCTTTAAAACAGAAATGTCATGAAGTCTGTGAAGTGCAGAATGTAGGTCACAAATGAACGACTAGAAAAACAGCATTAGATGACGAGAGAATATTTTTTGGGAGAAAATCTGAAGATTCTGTTGAATGTTGAAAGAATTCCAGTTTCCCATGTCATTGAAAAATTGGTGGAGCATGGCATACACTGTTTGCCATGCTCCAAAACCAATGATGTCATAGAGCTTTTACCATAGCATCTAAGGGTTCCTATTGATGTCAAATTGATGTTGTTGAGATGTCATTCTGCCAAGGTATTAAGCACAACAATTGGTTATTCCATAGTTACTATGGTAACAGAACTATGGCCTCACCTCACTTATAACTCGAAAGAAACATGGCATACAGTGTATGCCATGCTCCTCTAAAATTATAATTGAGATAACACTGTATGCTCCTCTCGAATTATAAATGAGATGCTACCTGAAATTCATACAGTGGAACAGTAAATTTCACAAACCTGTCATTCATTCTCAAATAATTTAATTCTCTGTTTTAATAGAGTGAGCAGTTTCCTCATCAAGTAAATGCATCATCATAAACTGTAACATATATACATCGGTATTAAAACTATATATCTCCTTAGAAAGCGTCGAATTCAAAAGTGCATGGTAGTGTCTTCAGTGATGCAGGTGCAGGCGAGAATGGGAATGTGCGTCTCGGGGGTATGTATATAGCATAAAAGCCCTCATTTGCTTCACAAAGGCAGGTTAAAAATGCATGTCATCATAAACTTAAACAAATCCTGAGTGAGGCTTCCCACATGTGCCCACCTAAATCATAAACTTACAAATGAATGCTCCCAAAAGTAATAATAATAACCCCATCAACAATGCAGGTTAGAAAAGATCCAATCTGATTAGAACCTTTTGTTTACTTTCTATGATGCAATATGAGAATCATCTGGACAAATGTGAACACTGATCTGTTTGAACACTTATAAAACATTAACAGCATAGCCTGGACATTTTGTGAAGGCTAATCAGAGTCTTTCTATAAGAATGAATGATCTATAGAACAAGAAGAACTTATACAGTGAAAAGAAAAATTTATCGGCTCTGTGCGAATTTTTGTTGCTTGCACATGCCCAGAAACACCTTTTTCTGTGGCACAGCTTGAACATTGTCAATTTGCAATTTGATAAATTATTAACAACTATCGTGATGGTAGAAAATTAATTTCAACCAGTTATAGAAAAAGACAATAACTTTGAAAATCCTTCTGAACTTGTGAATACATCATTAAATTGCAAAGACCATTTTAAAATAATGTACCATGATATCTGTAAGTATTGGGACACTTAGAGCAGGTTAAATACTATGTAGAATAACCGAAGATTTGAACAAGTTGTTTTTCTATTCCAATACTTTGTCAAAAGGGTTTGGCAGAATGCATGGTAAACAGTGTAGACCCTGATCAGACTGCTCCCCTAGGAGCAGTCTGATCTGCGTCTTTACTGTTTGCCGATGCCTTCTGTCCCAACTTTCTGGCTTCATATTTATGGTAATGCCACTTCAATACAGCCAGGTATGCATGTTTGAAATTTCAAATGCATCAAACATATGAATAGAATGCAATAAAATTTCCATCTGATCAATTGCAAATTACAATCTCATTGTGGTTTACAGAGATATCAACTTGTAAAATCCATACAATTTAGTACAAAAACATATTGTTTTATTTTTTTATTACTTTAGAAATTGCATCATAATGCATAAACATCAGCTGAAAGATCTGATGCAGTAACAGGGACTACAAACTGTAAACAGTCTACATCAAAATGATGTTGTATCAACTTTTGCTCCATGGCATGACATGGTGCAACATTGTGAGCCAGCTGGGAGCTAATAGCATAATATATTTTTTTAAGTTTTCAAACCAAAGAACTTTTTGTATGGACAACCTATTACATGTAATTATCCTACACATTTGGAGAACTCAATCAAGGTACACTTGTTCAAAAGAAACCACATTGTAAGTTAATGAGACATTCTATTTGCAAACATACTGTATGAAAAAAAAGTCATTTTGGGGCTGAAAAATGTCAGCTTTTGCATCTGGAGAACTCAACCAGGGCCCAAGAGCTGTTCAAAGCTACAGATATTGCTAGTTAACAAGATGTGACATTTTAAAACATATTGAAAAGAAAACATTTTTTGTCAAAAAATTTAATGAACTTTTGTTGTGCAAAAGCTCCTCACATTTTTTTCAGCAAAAATTATTAGCACACTTGATTTTATGTGTACTAGAAAACATAACACTTTGTTAACTCTTTAAGCCCCAGTGACGAAATTAGAAAAATTAGCAACCAGCTTAGATCTTGATGAGGTGGCTCATAATGAGCCACCACATCTAGATCTACACTATTTGCCCTCTAGTCTTTAAATTCTCAATATGAAATGTCTTGGACAAGGCATTTTTTAAATTTTTGCAGACCTAAATTTTGTCGTCTGCTTTTTGGTGCTTAAAGAATAAGCTAATGAAGCTTCGAACACCTGGGTCCAGTCAGGGTGTGCACTGGGCCCCAGAAAACGAGCGACATCAAGTCGCCTTCCAGCTGAAGCCAAGCGACTTCAAAAGAAACAAGGCAAAGTGGGACGTTTGTATATGACTGACACTCATGAAAAGGGACAATAAGCCATTATGGGTTCTGTGAATTCATAAATCAGCCTGTGCGTCTGCTTAAACTAATCAGTGTCTTTTCTTTTCCTTGTTAAGATTCCTCAGTAGCCATAGGTTCCGATTGTTTGCAAAAAGGGAAGAAATATCTTCAGACTGAACAGATATGCAGGCCAGTCTGAGTTTTCTCTGTTTGCACATGTCATACAGTACCTTAAAATCCTTTGTGCGCCAAAAATGGAAAATTGTTGAATTTGCAAACAGTGTCGATCCAGATGAGGTGGCTCATAATGAGCCACCTCATCTGAATCTACACTGTTGACCCTCTAGTGTTCAAATTCTCAATATGATATCGCTTTATTATTGGACGAAACATTTTTTGAAATTCTGCAGACGTAAATTTTGTCGTCTGCTTTTTGGCGCATTAAGGGTTAAAGTTATGCAATTTTGGTTATGTGTCTATTATGACATGCCACAACCTATGTTTTATGGTAAAATAAGAAATACTGTCTACGAGTTACAGACAATCTCCCTAATGCCGACGGACTCAGCTGAGGCCTGGCACTTGATACGTCACAAAGTAATAGCTCAACCTGCTCTTGTTCCAATGCATAGGTGACCAATACCGTGTCTCAAATGGTTAGTTTGTTGCCTCCGGCTGCCGTGACAATAACAACAAAATTAACCAATGAAGTATTGGTCTGGGATCAATCCAAATGTGATTATCTGAACAGCCTATGGCTGTTTAACTGTCAATATTTGAATTTACTGTGAGGCTATCATGAGGAGTGACTTCTGAAGTTAACAGGAAGGGCTGGAAATATTAGTGTCAGTGTAAGTCTAACTTAGAAAAAGGAAGTAGTGAAAGTGAAAAAAAAAATTACTGGGTACATGAAAACGGAATACAACTAAAATTGTAAGTGTAGAATTAAAAATAGATAGATCTCTAATTGTTGTCAAATAAAAAAAGTTTTAATACATTTTAGGTAATTACAACTTTACAATTTGTCTGCCCCTGGTGTTGAGACTCGGTGAGGCAAAAGTAAATTGAGGGATAAAGGTATAGTCAGACTTAAATACAAATTAAGTAATTTGGGTCAGAGGTAGGTTATACTCAGGGTTAATTATGCTATGCATCATTGCACAAACAGAGGACAGATTCTAAAGTTGCTTCAAAATTTTAATATTGTGTAAAGATGTGAACTCCAAATTAATGATTAACCGTAAAGCAGAATTTTCAAGCAGCGTACATGCAGAAAAGGCAGCTCAGATTCAGATATTGTTTCAAAGGATATCACATTTTTAGTGAAAATTTAACACCTGAGACCTTGAAAATCAGAGGTCAAGGTCAACAAACCCTAATCAGCTCTATTGCTTGTCCCAACTATATATTAATTCCTGCAAGTATTCCACTACTTCAAGAGATATCTCTTCTTACTTCATCTGGATCTACACTGTTTGCCCACCAGTCTATGAATTCTCAAAATGGAACATTTTTTCTAATTTTGCAGAGGCTAATTTTGTGATCTGTTTTTTTGGCACATTAAGGATTAATTAATCACTGTCTCAGTTCCGCAGCACTGGCATATTGGAGGCTTTTGGTTTATTCCCTGGATGTTCTGTATATTAAGAAAGCTGTATTTTTGTACTTGTATGTTAAAAACCTGACCAATCACAACTCCTTAAGACTATAATGCGCAATTAATTTTTATACTTAAGATTCCACAATTGTTTCCAACTTGATCGGATTTAAGTTTTATGCAAAATAGATTTCTAGGCACTGGCTTGAAAAAAGTACCGGCTAAACAATTTAAATTGCTCTTATACAAGGATGAAATAATATTCTCTGGGCTCAGTTTTGAAAGCATCATTAGCTGACCAAGTTGATAGTCAAGGAATCGATAAGTCTTCTAGCATATAAAAAATCAAATGTGCAAATATTTTTTGCTGAAAAAATGTGAAGCTCCTCACACTTTTCAGCAAAAAAAAAAAAAAAAAAATGGCAGTGTTTATTGAATGTAATAGGTTTGAAAATTAATATGAATTATGCCGCAGAATGTCACTATAATTATATTATCTGTGTTTTGCAAATGCTACTTCCAGGGTAAATGGTTGCATCATTTTCTGACGTCTGGAAATCATATGAGCCGCGACATGACAAAACCAATAATGTGGTTGTGCGCCCAGCGCAGACTCAGATCAGCCTGGACATCTGCTCAGTTTGATAAGACTCTTCCTTAAGAGCTCAAAAGGTAGCTAAGGGTCTAAGCTACTTCCATGCGGACAGCGAAGACTCTGATCAGACTGGGCGAATGCCCAGGCTGATCTGAGTCTGCGCTGGGCGCACAACCACATTGTTGGTTTTGTCGTGTCGCGGCTCATATTTATTACTGTGCAAATTATACAGATGCTGACATCAGGTTTTGTGAAGGCCCCGGAATATACAAGCAAAATCACATCGCAGGTTTACAGCAAGTGAAATGCCTTGTAAAAATATGGCGTTTTGCCTGTTAAAACATGGCGGCTAATAGCTAGCCTGCGGCACCACTTTTTATGTAATAATACATGTTAATGTATTTCTAATAAGTGTTTTGAAATAACATCCTAGAGCTGACTAAAACAATGAAATAGATAAAGTGTAATTATCTTTGTTGTACGTGCCAATATGAAAACTAATAGCCTCCTGGGTTATGTCACACTAAAATCAACGCCTTTCAAGCTATGATGAAAATAATTTTTAACACGTGTCACCAATCATTTCTATACAGATCAGCTCTCTGGAGAAATCAACAACAGAAATATAAATGACAAAATGACAATGATTGTTTTCTACCCTCAGACGTTGCTGATTAATAACATTCCATTAAATACTTGTTAATGGCTGCAATTACTTGTTTATTAATTCTGCAAGGCATAAAGAACTTCAAGTAACAGAGGTCGTTATTAAATGACATGACAAAACCAACAAAGTGGCATGTGCGCCCAGCAAAGAATTGGATCAGCTGGGCATCCCCAAGTCTGATCAGACTCTTTGCTAAGTGCTTAAAGGGTAGCTAAGGGTCTATGATATCTCCATGCGGGCAGCAAAGACTCTGATCAGACTGGGCGGATGCCCAGGCTGATCTGAGTCTTCGCTGTGTGCACATGCCACTTTGATGGTTTTGTCATGTCACGGCACATGTTTAGAAAGATTAAACCCTGGTATCACGATGAGTGTCTCAGGCAAAAAGCCATTAGATAGTATCAACCAAAATGAAATTTTAATCGTGAATATTTGTCTTTTCAATTTTAGAAGAAATATTCCCTTAACCAACTACTGAAGCCTAAAGCTGAACTGACTTGCAAAACTGAAGGCTAGAGGCTTTTTAATACTTTGTCTTCCAGATTGGAATTTCATGAAACGAAATTGATGTGATATGTGATTAAACTACTTTCTACAATTTCAATTGTATTATTTTTTTCCTCTACATGAAACTCTATAAAGTATATGAGCCGCGACGCGAGAAAACCAACAAAGTGGCTGTGTGCCAGCTCAGACTCAGATCAGCATGGGCATCTGCCAAGTCTGATCAGAGTCTTCGCTGTCCGCATGGAGGTAGCTAGGACCCTTTCCTACCCTTTAAGCTCTTAGCAAAGAGTCTGAACACACTGAGCAGATGCCCAGGCTGATCTGAGTCTGCACTGGGTGCACAACCACATTGTTGGTTTTGTTGTGTTGCGGCTCATATGTCACTGCCACAGGAGCTACATGATGACTATTGTTTGGAAAAGTATTTTCTAAAAACAGCTTGTGCAGTCTTTCTTTCTGACACCTACTTTAATTTTGCATATTGCAACAACACCAATAGCATGGGGCTAATACCAAATTCTCTATCTGCGCTGTCGACCAAACCAGCCAATTAGGCCACTCCAAGTTTTTTCTACGTTTAGCGTCCGCGGGCGGGTAGGTTTCGGCGTCCAGATTAAAAAACAATAAACATAAACAAGCTTCTTAATTTTTTATGTTTTACGCTCTGAACATTTTCATAAGGTGGAAAACCTGTACTATTTATTCGTGTCACGCTTTTATTTATTTATTTTTTTTGGATTTCATTGGGATTTATCCAGAGCTTTTTCCGTATTTACTCCACAATTCTTGTGGACTTTTTTACCAGATGCCGGTCTCAATATGTTTTGAAATCATCCGTATAACAATGCAGGCAGTACTGCAACATACACTTAACTGACTTCCTGACTACACATGGCGAAGTCTGAGAGTAAACAGATCTGAGGTACCTATCTTGCCTTGCAGCCCATAGAGGGTGAGCCTAATATGGCTGGAATTAACTTTGTGCATGCTATAATTTTTGCATTTCTAGAGACTAATTTGGCAGGAGCAGATGGCAGATGTCATTGTCATTTAGTCATGAAAGCTGCATAGCATGGTAAAATAGATGTTGCTTATAGATGACAAATTTATAGTCAGTCCAAAATCTTTGGCTTTCCGGGTTTCTAGTGGTGATTCCTTCACTTTCCTGTTTGAAATTGTGTTTGGGAAGCCAGATAGGCATGACTGGTGCTTGTTTCAGAGCTCAAATTAATATAAAATTTGTTAACCCAGGGATGCCTTAAAACTGCCAGAAACTGGACAAAATTAATGCAAACAGTCTAGTCCCAGGGACGAAGACAAAAAAAAACAACACTATATGATGTGGCAACTGTGCAACATGTTCCCTTAAAATACTTCAGTTTCCATAAAAATGAAATATGGTAATTTCACCAGAGACGCGTTAAATGCACAAGGCACTCACCCAGTTTATAAAAGGAAATTTCAAAGGGTAGACCTAGAAATGGGCTAGAGTATGAAATGAATTCCGTCTTCTGATGTAAAGTCTTCCTTGGTGGACTTTCAGATGAACACACGTATGAGATACCCTTGTTTCAAATACTGGAATTCTAGTCGGTTTATCTTTGTTTTTAATTTGCTGTTCGTTGGGAACTGTTCAGCTGATATTATCACTATATCAATGGATTAACAGGCTTTAACTGACGTTTTTTTCTATGGCACTTCGTTTGTTTTTTCCGGATAGGTAGGTAGGTTTTGCTTACAAGGGTGGACGCTAAACATAGAAAAAACTTGGTGTGGCCTTATCATACATGCAAAAGTTGCTGGTGACTGAGGAAATGACAGCAGCATTAGCTCAGTCGACAGCGCAGGTAAGCAAATTGGTATTACCCCCATGAATACAGATCACCCTGCAAATGAACTATACACAAGGTTTGATAAACCGACAACCCTGAACACCATCCTAAGAAGAAACATTATGCCAGGCTTGAAGATGCTATGTGTTGTTTAAGAGAAATGATATGGGTTTGTGAAATTTTGGATGCAAAAGAGCATTAAATTTGAGTCAAGGTTCCAAATATAAGTCAGATTACAAGTGAAACGTCCATGGAGACCATCTTAAGAAGAAACTTTATGCATGGATTGATGATTGTAGGTATTATGGTTTGCAAGAAACAGACTTAAATGCCAGCATTGTCATAACTGTGGAGAGGCAGACAGACAGATGGACTGACAGATGGACAGAAAATCAAACTCCTATATCTCACCTTGTTGAAACAGGTGTGACTCAAAACCAAACAGACAAAAATCTTTGTTTTTTGATAAATCAAAATGCACATGAGAAGAATGAACACATCAGATATATAACGGAATTATATTAATCTTCACGACTTTTTTTTTCTTTTCTGATTTTAGCACACCTGTAAGAAAGTACAAGTAGAGCATTAGTAGTCAGTCTGCCTTTACGTGGCCATCTCACTTTATGAAAGTTTTGGTTCATGTTTTTATATGATGTGCAAGCCAGGAGTATTATAAGCAAGCTATTGTGTATGTTGAAAAATCAAAATCATGTTTTGTTGGTTTGTCATTATTTCCCATTGTACTGTTGGCTGAGGGGTTGTAGTAACACCCTGGACTCATGATACGAGGCAGGTTCAGTACTCTTCCCTAGCTTTTAGTTTATTTCATCCCCATCAACATCATTCTCACAGACTCATTTCCACATCTACCCCAAAGCACTGAAATCATGTTTAACAGGCATTAAATTTCCCAAATCGTGTTCATCAATAAGTCAGAGTTTCACTGGTCAGTGCTCTCTCCATTAAAGGAATTGTTGTTTCACGATCAGCCTCTGGTCAGTTACCATTACGATATCTGTTGTTTGTTCACATATCCCTGTATCTCCCTTGAGTATTTACTCTCTTCATTGTTTCCCAAGCAATCTGTACACCGTATTTCCCCTATGTATCATTCATTTAGTCAACTCTCAATATCTCAAGTCCAAGTTCATCGCAAACTACTGATATCTACTTGTATCATTCATCTGGACACCTAATTACAGTCAACTCTCAATATCTCAAAGTCAGAGCTCATTCTCAAACCATTGATATCTCAAACTAAATTTTCTGGTCTAGAAAATTTACCTTGAATATACAAGTAGTCTGAGATAAGAGAAGTTGAAATATAAAGAAAATTAGGAAATTTAGAGACATCAGTGTTTGAGATAACGAGAGTAAACTGAATTACCATCAACCTTCTGTATTGGAGAATTCCTTTTTAAATTACCAAACATGGAATCATGACTGCTTCCCTGGATGACTAGGTCTTCGAAAATGGGTTCTACTCTTAAATAAAAGAATTTGCCCTTAGGACCTTAAAGTTTCACCATTGTATGCCCCACAAAAAACTTAAATGGCTCCCTCAAAACTAGGTCACAGAGACCTATTTTCACAAAAATGGACCCCATTTCTATTCTTCAAGATTGGCCCTGTATCTTGGCTACTATAAGCATCAGGCCTTTGAAACTTCATTTGTGCACATGCCCACTAAAGTCCATTCAAATGCCAATCTAGGTCAGGTTAACCTACTTTTAGGAAAACTGAATTCCCTTCTGGTTTTCAAGCCGTATCTGCATCTCAGCCTCCATAAGCCCTCCATCAATGCCTGTTTCCAACTATTCCAGGTAACCTAATTAACACAAAACTAAGCTATGACCTACTTTCCAGAAGACATAAGCAGAAAAGGTGGCAAGTTTGTTTTCATTCTCCTGAAATGCACCAATATGCTTGACATGCTGCATGGTTAGGGGTATTTAGTTTTTCAAATTAACCCTTTTTTGACCAGTGGACTTGTCCATTCTTATCATTCAGATAATCCCATTACTAGTTTTAGGGGTTTCTGGTGAATATTTTCACTTTTATTGTACTTTGCATAGAAATTCCTGTAAGCAAACAATGTAGACCCTGATCAGACGCCGCGTTTTGCGGCGTCTGAACTGGGTCTGCACTGTTTGCATAATGTCCCCAAAACGGGTATCCGGTCTAAAAAGGGTTAATGAGTAACAGACAGACTGGCAGACCCTGGCAAATGTAAGTCATTTGAAGGACAGTTAACAGGCCTATTGTTGGGTGATTGACCTGGTTTATAAGAAGCCCTCTAGTCAATTTGTTTTTAAATTTTTTATTAAAGTTTCATTAAAATCAAACTGCTCCAATACACTTCTTTAAAATATTCTTAAGCAATTTGTGATCAATTAATATCTAATTGGTGTAATAACCTTAAGCAACTTTTCTGGGAAGATAAATATACAAATAATCAAGAAGTAGCAATCTGGAGGAAAATAAACATGCCAGGAAGTTGTGAAAGGAAACTTAGGACATGTGTAGTTGAATATTTTATATATGTAACTCTAATCAGACTGCAAATAGGTGCAGTCTGATCAGAGTTACATATATAAATGCTTTCACAAAATTAGTAAATCTAAGAAACACTTGCAAATAAGTATTTGCAAGTGCCACAAACGGCCACATGAAGGTAAGGAAAATAAAGAGTCTGCTATAAAATTGCTACCTTTTGCAAAATATAACTTCCCTTACAGATAGTAATCTGGTGTCAGATCAGTAATACTGATGTTAGGATAGCAAATATTTTGAAAAGAACACAATTTTATGCAAGATTAAATTGCTTCCCTTTGGGAAATATTTATTTTGCTTTCAAACGCTGGTTTAAGATGGATAACCACGTAGCAGATTACCTGAGTAAATGATTACCTATCTAACCAGTAATTAACCGTTAAAGCGCCAAAAACTAAAATAGTTAAATTTGCAAACAGTGTAGATCCAGATGAGGTGGCTCATAATGAGCCACCTCATCTGGATCTACAATGTTTGCCCTATAGTCTTTGAATTCTCAATAAGATATACATGTAGCTTGGACAAAACATTTTTTAAATTTCTGCAGACTTAAATTTTGTCATCTGCTTTTTGGCACATTAAGGGTTAATCACCTACCTAAACCAATATTTATTTCCCTTGCAAACCATGCCAATGGTTTCTTTTGGTAACCAATTATTACCTGATGTCTACTTAGATCAGTATATGAAAATTTCCAATTCAACCCATCCCCTCCTCTTTCCCCACAAATTAAACTCAAATGGATTATACAATGTTACTGAATGCCATTCTGTTAATCAATATACAGATGTTAAGTCCATGTTAAGCAAATATTGAAGGGGCTGACCACAGAACAAAATATTGATATAAGATAAATGTTTTAAGCTTGAAGTACATGACAAACATATCAGTTTCTAGGAACTTTTTCTCCATAAAAATGAGCATTTAAAACTTAAATGACCCAAAGTTTTCCTTTGGTGAGCAAGGGTGTAACTTGGAGCTATTAATTTTAGGACAGGCACAATCATGTGTAATACTCTACTCCTTGAAGGGAAAGGTAGTTTTTCAGCCACTTTGGTCCCAGTTGGTGTTGAAATCTTGTCTAATTTATAAAATTTCAGCTTGCAAATACGCAGGGGCATTTTAAAATTTTGTCAATTTGACAAAATTTCAATATGCACCTGCATATTTGCGTATTGGTAGCTACGCCCTTCGTGATGATCAAGTTGATAGCTCCATCAGTATATGGAAGCTACATCATTTATAGGTGCAATGCTTAACTTAAGGGATCAAGCTACGGCATAAGTGGGTGAAATAATTACCCTCTGGGCTCAGAGAGAAGTGTGCGTCTCCCTAGATTTTTCATCAAATCATTCCACCAACGAGACGTAATGGCAATTTAGTACCACTGCAGCTTATTAATCTTTCAATTTAAGTCAGTTGTATGCATAATAGCTTTTTTTTCTTTAAAACTGAATGAAAAAGCTACTACTTCTCCCTTCTTGGTCACTTCTCCAGGAGAAGTACAGTAATTTCTCTTCTCCCTAAATTTTGAGTCTAGCTTGACTCCTGAATTATCTCAGACATAAGTAAACCCATTGATCAGCTGCATTTGTATGATATTATAGTATATGAAGAGCTAAGACATTGTTTTACTATACAACTGCTTCAATGTTTGCCACTTCTGAAGCAGTCTGGTCCCGAGGTTATAAAACTTGAGTACATTCTCAAACTCAAAATGAAGCACACTGATTGGCTGCTTCTGAGCACATGCTCGGAGGCAGCCAATCAGTGTGCTTTATTTTGAGTATGAGAATGTACTCCAGTTTTATAACCTCGGGCCCAGATCTGTGTCTACAAAGTTTGCTCAAGCACTGCCATCCCAATGATTTGGGGCCACCTTGACATTTAATCATAGTGCAAAGGTACTCTTAAAACTTTCATCTTTTAAAAGAAAATAAAAACTTCCTTAAGACGTATGCGGCACAAGACTCTAATTCTTGATATAATGGTTGAACATTTTTTCATTTATTCTATATTTATAAAATTTATTAGAATTCTTAGAAATTCTAAACCTTGCAAATCATTTCCAGTTTAATTTCCTTAAGAAACTCTAACAAATTATTGTACTTTTGGGTCTTAAAAAAAACAAATTTAGCTTTCTGAAACATGTTGACATATCATCTTGAATGCTAAATTTAACTTATATGTCTTGATAAATGATCACTGTCATGTACTTTATAAACAGAATAATTAAGCAGCTCAGCCATTTTCTGTAATGGATTGTTCCAGCATACTTTTAGACAAGTCCATTTTTAACATGGAATTAAATCACTTGAGAATAATTATAGGTTTGAGAAAATCACACTTTTCCTCCGTATGTATTTCAAGTAGCATCTCATAATTCAAGAGGAGCATGGCATACATTGTATGCCATGCTCCTCTTGAATTATAAGTGAGATGATGTCATAGATCTGTTACCATAGCAACTATGGAATTACCAACTGCTCTCGAATTATAAGTGAGATGAAGTCATAGATCAGTTACCATAGCAACTATGGAATTACCAACTGTTGTGTGTAGTACCTTGACAGAATGACGTCTCAATGATGTCACTTAGACATCAATATGAACTCTGGAGCATGGTAACAATGTATGCCATGCTCTGCCAATTTTTCAAATCAAACTTAAATTCTTTCAACAGAAACTTCAGATTTTCTCAAACAAATCATTATTCTCAAGTTATTTATT
Source organism: Ctena decussata (assembly GCA_963989385.1). Taxonomy (NCBI): domain Eukaryota; kingdom Metazoa; phylum Mollusca; class Bivalvia; order Lucinida; family Lucinidae; genus Ctena; species Ctena decussata. The sequence continues at coordinate 13,869,408 of OZ022499.1, forward strand.
TCTGTGTTTTTTTCTTCTTGAGGTTGTTTTTTCAAGGTACCCTTATACCTCCATGTTTTCTCAACAGTTATATGAAAAGAAAACATTTTTTGTGCCACTTCATTTTTGCCCTCTGGACCATGAAGCCCTTCTGAAACTGAGTCGCTTAAAGAAAAGAAATTTGCTCTTTAATAGAAGCAATTTTTTTTCTTGTACATAATACTATGAATAGCTGACTTCGTAAACTGACCCACCTCATCTGGATCTATGCTGTTTGTTCTCCAGCTTTTGAATTCTCAATATGAATAGCATGGACAAAACATTTTCTGGAAATTTAGAGGTATAAATTTTTTTTTTTTTTTTTGGCACTCTACGTTATCTAGTAACCATAACTACTCCAAATATTGGGATACAGCAGCCAATTTTCACTACTGTAAAACACTTATATTTGGCGGTCACTTTATTTTGGCGATATTGGCGGAAAAGAAGAAAATCGCCAAATTAAAATGCCGCCAATTAAACTGCTGATCAAAGGGAAAATCTAACATAGAGATGTATTCCTACCATTACAATATCAATCAAATACACATTATATGCATTAGTAGAAGCAAAGTCAAAGTAAAACACCCAGATGAAATGGAGTGTAGCGATGTTTTTGTCATGCTACTTAGTACCTAAGCCAATGTAATTAAATCAGAAGCAACACAAAAACCTGTATAATGTTAACAGTTTTGTTTATAATGATAAACTAGAATAGAATTGTAAGCTAAAATGACTGTAATCAATCACCTAGTCACTCACTTCTTTCTAGAATAGAATTGTAATCACCGCAATCGGCCACATAATCAAAGAATGGCAATTTAGAACTAGGACTCAAATGGGCTATTAGCCTATGGCATCTGTCTCCGTTTGTTTTTCTTTTGCTTTTGTTTTTTTTTGTAAATCACAAAAACCGCCAAAATAAATATCCGCCAAAAGATCTGTTTATAAAAACCGCCAAATTTTGCTGCCGCCAAATATAAGTGTTTTACAGTATAGAGATACCATATCAACCCTATTAAACACCCTGGGAGCATAGCATTTTACAAAAGGGGGCCATAATTTTGAGTCTGAATTGTAGTAAAGCAGCCACTGTCAAAATTACTCTAATACATATATACAGTATTAAGGTGAATGCTATACTTTCACAGAAAAACTCTGCCATTTTGGCCCCCTTGTCAATATATACTAAGGGGTGGGGTCAACCCTTAAAGGTAAGAATTTGCTCCAGTAGGAGCAAATTCTTTCTTTTAAGAGTAGACCCCATTTTAAAGAGCTACCTCGTCCACAGAAGTAAACAGTAATTCAAGCATGTTGATATTATGTCATTTTTTGGTGGAAAGAAGGAGGAGACATTTAGTAGAGCAGGGGCGTTTATTAAGATCAATACGGTAATACAGCTTTGTCTTCTGACAATGCAAGTGCATATGCTGACTAATAGAATTCAAACGGGAATAAATATTGGAGTAAACTAATTAATTAATGAATATCATTATCTTATAATTAAACCAGTTACAATGACCTATCGTTGATTTGAAAGAAATCTATAATCTGACAAGTACAGCATTACTGATGGTGCACTAGTAGATTTGTACAATAAGAAAACTTTGTTTAAAACCCAATTTTTTTAAGGTGCCAAAAAACACACAAGTGAAATTGCTAATGGCATGGATTCAGCTGAGGCTAATGAGCCATCTTATCTGGATCTACACTGTCTGCCATCTAATCTTTGAAATGTTGATATGATATAGCTTGATGTAAATTTTGTCCTCATTTTTTTTTCTTTCCTGTTTTTGGTTGTTTTATAGGTAATGAAAATAAACATATTCTTCATAAACCATCTTTGATGTAACCAATGAGCATATCCAAATCAAAAAGATAGTAGGGTCTACTATGAAAAATAGAAGGATACAGGTAAAGGTGTATGGGTGCACCTCCATGTATCTCTGCCATTTTTACAAAGGGAAACAACTTTTGTGACTTCTGTTTGCTTCCTTGGATAAAAAGCCCTTTTGAAATGGGGTCTACTCTTAAAGGAAAGAATTTGCTCCAATGGGAGCAAATTCATTTATTTAAGAGCTGACCCCCATTGGGAAGGGAGGCAAAAAGGAAAATGGTTAAGTTGCTTCCCCTGAAGGTGTACCCATTCACCTTAAAGTGTTTGACTAAACTGGGTATATCAGTGAAAACATTAACCATAAACTGAGAGGAGAAACTGAGAGGAAAAAGCAACATGGAATTAGGTTTCAAGCCATTAGGTTTCAAAACGAAAGAGAGATTGATGCATGTTAACATAACATAGTGAAAGTTTTTATAACATCACTGTGGGTACATGTAATAAAATCATGCATTCTTCCTTTGAATGTGGGTGTTATTAAAAAGTGTTTTTCATGTGGAGAGAACATTATCACTATCTACTGTGTTCCATTTTTTTACAACATTTAGTTTCAGTCACCCCTTTGATCTAAAACCTATTTTGTGTCATTTTGTACTTAATAAGCACAATAAAGCCTGCAATGCCCGCAATGCACCAAGAACATTTAGCATTTCTTGATAAAACCTGACCTATCTTGGGATTGCCATGGCAATCTTGGGCACATAATTACGCAGTCAGTGATATTTCAAAAACATTGCTCATCTACTGGTAGACTAAAACACCTAAACTGCACTGTGCAGGCTGTCTGGCTCTTTGCATCCTGCACATGCCACCTATGTAGGTTTATTTTGATGCACTTATAGAATATCATCAGGTACTTTTTGTTCACCAACGACATACAGTTATGACAGGATAATTGATCCCTTGCTTCTAAACCCAACATCTTTTCAAGTTACGAGGCTTTTACGTTATAATCTATTATATAATACTTAAACTTTTATGCTTACTTAATTTACTCTAATTAGGAGCGGCTGTAGCGTAGTGGATAACACTCCAGACTACCAATCTAGGGGTTGCAAGTTCGATCCCCTGCTTCTCCGGTCTTTCGGATGAGACTTTAAACCGAGGTCCCGTCTCCATATGACCTCGTTGTTAGTGGGACGTTAAACCCGAGTTCACTCACTCACTTTACTCTAATTATAGTCACACAGAGAGGCACCATGGTCCAGTGATTAGAGACGCTTGGATAAGGTGCAGAAGGTTGTGAGTTTGATTCTTGGCTTGGGCAGGTTTAGCCCCTGAGATATTTCAAACTGTCATTCTCTGTTGGCTAGCTTGTGATATTGGAATCTCCTCTATATCCTTTTGACTACCAGAGATTTCAAGAAAATCGTTGTAAAAGGGGTTGGGGTAGAATATTTGACACTAAATTTTGACTTGCTTACTTGATGAGTAAAATCGAAATTACAATCGATAGGAGACATATTTAGCTTCACAATAAATGACACTAGTTTTCCTCATGACGTCAGAGGTCACGACGCAGGGGTCACCCTACCAAGAAAGTTGCGCACAGACTTTTTTTTTTTTTTTTTTTTGATTTTGCTACAGATCTTTCCCTCTTTTCTTCTCTTTTACTTAGTCTTCTTATTTTCCTTTCTATTGGGCTTTTATGCCATATTTTTTTGTTTTGGCCCTGCTTGTTTGGTAAGATTAGCAGGGGGGGTACAAAAAGTCAAGGTAAAAGCCGAATTTCAGAAGTGAATTTTTCAAGTTTTTTTCAGCATTTGAAAGCGTGTCCTCCCAGTATGCATTTTAGAACTGATACTAAGAGCGTGCAAGGCCATGATTCTGGCATATACCGAGAAATCAAAATTAATAAGATGCCTGCATATATGAGGTTGTGAGGGTCGTTCAAAAAGTCATTGTCAGCAATTACGCATGAATATGCTACGGCCATCAAAAGGATATCTTACAAAATTTCAGTATGCAATAAGCATGTGCATATTGAAATTTTGTCATCTGACAAAATTTCAATACGCACCTGCATATTTGCATATAGGCAGCAACCTGAGTCCATTAATTTCATGGTTCAGGTGTCAGAATATCAGGAGCAAGTTATTAGCAAATAGCATGATGTACTTTCCATATTGTTGCGTGTTTGTCCCTACTGAATATGATAATCAGACACTTTAAAACTAATAAACTGTGTTTGCAATTTGTTTAGAAACAGCTCCATCATCCTCAAACAAAACCAGGAAGTTTTCAATAAAGCTGGTTCAGAGGCTGAATAAGGTGGCTCATTGTTGGCCGCTTTGTCTGAATCTATGCTGTTTGCAGATTCAACGTATTTTTTCATTTCCGGCGCTTTTAGCGTTAAGATGTTGGTTCCTATCATAATGACCATCTGCTGTGGAAATATGTATTTGTTGAAAAAGTCATGAATCAAGTCAATTTCCCTACATGTTTTCGAAATGATCTCCTCTCGTTAATGGATGTGGAACGATAAAATCTCATTATTCAGCCCTAAATAATATCAACTGAAACCAATGCCAGACAGAACACATTTACTGTCTAAACAATGGACAATGTATTTGAATATTTCTAATATTCCATAAAAATGTCTTGACTTTTGGGTACCCAATAATGTTGAGTGAAAATTGAACAGCCTACTGTAATGGTAATTTACATCTGCAAAGTTTCAAAAGATGTAATTCATCTAGGCAAAATCATATTGAGAATTCAAAGGCTAGAGGGCAAACAGTGTGATCAAGATCTACTCAGTATGAAGTGCCTAATCAGGATCTATGCTCTTAAATTTGCAAATTCAACTATTTTCATGTATAACGCATTAAATGTTTAGTCAGGATGACCTCGGGAAGGAATGTCTCATCATTCAATACTTAGGATTTTGTTTCTACAACCAACTTTTTGTTGTAACTGATAAACTTACTAGCTTTTCTTCAGTATTGGGACACCTAAAGATAATTTTCTATTTGTTTCAAATGGAAAATTCATCATTTGTAGGTGTCCTAAAATTTAGGCATATTAAGAAATTTTCTTTCAATTCTTTTTTTCTCCTTAATTAATTTGAGTTTTGCATTAAATGCTTTTCCTTTAGACTGTATTTCTTTTGTACTTTTCAGAGTAAACACCGCAATCTGAGAGGTGGGAAAATAGCCAATCAGAAGATGATACCCAGCAAACATTTCAAGACTCTTAATCAATTACAATGAAGACTGCAAAGAAAAATGAGCCGCGACGCGAGAAAACCAACAATGTGGTTGTGCGCCCAGCGCTGACTCAAATCAGCCTGCGCATCCGTCCTATTTGACCAGACTCTTCGAAAAGTGCTCAAAGGGTAGCTAAGGGTCTTAGCTACCTCCATGCGGACAGCGAAGACTCTGATCAGACTGGGCGGATGCCCAGGCTGATCTGAGTCTGCGCTGGCTGCACAACCACATTGTTGGTTTTCTCGCGTCGTGGCTCAAATTTTGAAGTGATTCTTCAAGATATTGTATTGTTCTACCATACAGATTCAGCAATTAACGGCTTCAGTCCGATCTGTGAGATCAGCTCTGTTTGAAAATTGTACACTCGGATTAGTGCTAAAAAAAAAAATAGTAAGTTTTCTTCATCATGCCAGAAGTGCTTATAGATTAACGTCATAAGTGATGGTCACAAAGACCTTGTTACGCTAATTACTTATAAGATCAATTCTTCGCTCTTAAATAGCTATTATTGTCAAACACTAGCAATTATATTGAACAGATAGATGAAGATAGCTCTTATAAGTGAAAAATATAACACTCCATAAATGTTTCTATTATGATTCAATTCCAGGATATATTTATTAAACAAGTGATGAAATAAGCCTAAAATGGAAACATACAACAAATATAACAAATTTATATGTCTAAATGATGGATAACAACACATTTCCTTGGCTAAAAGTACCGATTTGCAATGCAGAAATGGACTATATCTAAGAGAATTTGAGCAACAGACAAATTCTGAAATCAAATATTCTGGTTCTCAGAATCATACAGGCAGCAGACATTAAATTTAATGGCTTATGCAAAGATTATACAAAGTGAATCAGAGCTCTAGATAAGACGGCGTATTTGATGATAATAAAGGATAATTTTTCTTATTTCTCATCGAAACCATATGTTGTGACCCCTCATCTGAACCGTCTCGTCGAGACGGTTCAGATGAGGGGTCACAACATATGTTTTTATGCAGAATTAACAAAAATTATCTCTAATTATCACCAAATACGCCCTCTTATCTAGAGCTCTGTGAATTATTGCTGACTACTCTTATTGGAAGCTGTGGAATATAGAAACAAAGCTGTAGCAAGAGACCATTGGAGGAAAGTATTCAAATATTTTGCAATACTGCAGCAGGCGGCGCCCAATACAAATAGACACCACTGAGAGACTTGGATGTTTATTGTGAGAAACAATGTAAGTGAGACTGCACATTCAGTCTTTCAGATAATATCACAGAAAGTCATATGGACATTTCTGAAATGTTTTATTCTAAATGTTCTGTACAATGGATGACAATTAAGTTAAGTGAAGACAATAGAACTGTGAAAATAAAATTACTTTTGATACAACTAGTTATTCTGAAAGTTACTATACTCAAGTTATTTATTTTGAAACTAGTTTCATGAAAATGGTATACTGAGCCAAAAGACATGCTTAACTTGAAACCGAAGAAAAGAATCAATATTTCAACTTTACAATTAAATAAGACAAATGAAAAAATTCTCAAACAACATAAAAGAACAGAAACTTTTGAGGAAGAATTACATCAAAGTGACAAAATATTGACAAAACTTGTTACACAAAAGGACAAAAAATGCTTCCTTATTTGTTCATTACATTAAACAGTCAATAAGGTAAAATTTATGAGATTACATCAACTATTACGGTAATTATAAGATCAACAACTGAAAGAATTTCAAGCTCTTGATCAACAAATGCTGGACACAAATTATCAACTAAAAGATTAAAAACCAGTTTTGTTCCAATTTAGTTCAGGAAACAAAAACCAGGAAAAGAAATCCATTGCAAAGACCTTGGCATATTAACTGTTACCAACCCGAGTCCAATGCCGCTAATGTCTGAGGGAAATAAGGATAAAGTCCAAGTTCAAAAATCTATCAGATAGAATATTTCAATGTCAAAGAGGTTTACTGTGTATGATGTCAAAAAATGAATAATGATAGTTAAGTAAATTAGCTGTTGCTATTGGGAACACTGGTTTACAGGAACACAACTGATAAGAGAATAAACTAAGAAAGAACTGAACTTTTTGTAACAGAACAGCTAAACAGCAACCTTAATCAAAAGCACAGCAGAAGATGCACTAAAGGTCTTATTCAACAGTTTACAAATATATTTCTGAATGTTTTAGTAATGGATCAACGAGACCAAGTGTACATATCATTTGAAGCTATTATGGGTGGATTATCTGTGATAGGCAACAGCCTGGTTCTCACTGCCATTTACAAGAACCCGAGGTTGCAGACTGTGACCAATTGTTTTATAGCCAGTCTGGCACTGGCTGACCTTCTAGTTGGCATTGTGGTGGCACCACTAGCAGCTCTGAGCTACCTGGGTTTGCCACATAACTTCTATGGTTGTGTTTTTACAAACTCTATTGTTATAGCATTTACCCAAGTGTCAATATTTAACTTAGTGGTTGTCGCATGTGAAAGATTTGTTGCTATTAAGAATCCATTTGCATATCAGGAATATTTAACAATGAAAAGAGCAAAACTCATAAATATTGGTGTGTGGTTTTTAGGAATGTTCATTGGCTTAATACCACTATTTGGATGGAACCTACAATCTGAAGTTACTGACACATGGAGGTGTAACTTTGTGACAGTAATTGATATGAATTATGTTGTGTATTTTCATTTCTTTGGATGTATTATAGTGCCTTTGATTCTCATCACAGCTATTTATTCATACATATTTTACATCGTCAGAAAACAGTTATCACAAATTGCAGCTTTAGAAGTTGATGCTGTGTCAAGACCTAATCATGGAAAAACATCAGGCAGGTTTAAAAAGGAAGTTAAGGCGGCCAAATCATTGGCATTTGTGATAATTCTGTTTGCCTTCTGTTGGATTCCCATACATATACTCAATACAATGTCACTTCAGTGCGGTACCAGCTGCCCATACCCTCTGGAGCTTTTATTAGTAACAATTGTCCTCAGCCATGCCAACTCTGCCGTGAATCCTGTAATTTATGCCTACAGTAACAGTCACTTTAAATATGCTTTCAAGAAAATGTTCGGCATGAAAAATGACGACAGTTTCACAACCAACGCTATCTCAAATACTGGAAATTTTCATAATAAAATTAACAATAATGCAGGTACAGCGGGAAGTCAGAATGCTGCTTTCGATGCTTATGAACCGGGAAGCCATTCTGATATGGCAGGACAACTCAACTTGACAAACCCTTCAACAAACTCAACAGGTGTTAAGATTGAGGTTGACAATATTTATACCATCAAGCCAAGTTAGCTCTATCACAGGTCATTATCATTATAGAAGTTCCACCCCAGCGGGCACATGACGTGGAAATGACATCGTAATGACGTTGATGCAACGTCATTACATCGCATCGACGTCATTCCAATGTCATTTGCCGGCTGGAATCCGGCTGGATAGGGCAGCTCAATTTGACAAATCCTTTTATAACAAACTCAACTGGTGTTAAGATTGAGGTTGACCATGTTTATACCATGAAGTCTAGTTAGCCTGATGATGAGAGTTGTTATAGATCTTCTAGCTTTTATCTTTTAACTAAGAGTAAATTTTTCCTAGCAGCAAAAACTGTCATTCAGATGGCAGACAAGAACAGCAAAAGATCTCACTAATACTGCAAAAATTTTAAGTATTGGGACAGATGGGTCTGAGCAAACAGTGTAGACCTGGATCAGACTGCTAAGGAGCAGTCTGATCTGGGTTTGCTCTGTTTGCTATTCCATCTGCATTTTGAACTCTAAATTTAATTTTTTTTAGGATAATTATGGTAATTATTTTAGGTGTCCCAATTTTTAGAATTTAGTAATGTATTTTCATCAAGCATTTGGACACCCTCACCATTTTTGTAATTAACTCTTACATCAACCAGTCTTTTTGTCGAAATGTTGGCAGTTGGCGACAGTGCAGACCCTGTCTCATCAGGCAGTCTGGGTCTGGCTCTACTCTGTTTGCTCAAGCGTATATAACTTTAATACAATTTCAGATACATGTGGGGTACATGGAAAAATTGTCTGGTCAATTTAATTTGATATAAATTAAACAGCCCGAAACCATTTTCTTTTGCACTAACTATCTATAAAAATTTGACTGTGGTTTAACCCTGATGTCAGGTTAATAGCGCTGTGAAAACAGGCCTAAGGGTACTATCATAAAAATGCGAAATGTTGGCATAGAAACTACTAAGAAAACAGTATAGACCATGATCAGACTGCTCCTCAGCCTGGTCTAGGTCTGCACTGCTTGCCATTAACCTAACAGTTTATTGTCCAAATATTAAGATATACATGTACATGTAATTGTACTTTACAGATATATATTGGGGTAAGGGTACAGTGCCCCAACATACAGGTTCATTTAACCTTCATAGTGCCAAAAAAAGTGGATGGAAAATTTTGTCTGCAAAATTTCAAATACATTTTGTCCAAGCTATATCATACTGAGAATTCATGGAATAGAGGGCAAACAGTATAGATTCGGATGAGGTGGCTCATTATGACCCACCTCATCCAAATCTGGGCTGTTTGTAAATGCAACTATTTTTGTTTTTGGTGCTTTAAGGGTTAAAGAACAAGAGGGCCATGAGGCCCTGAATCGCTCACCTGGGCAATTGGCAAGGTGGCTTTTTGTTATCATGTCTGAAATTGTCAAAATATGAGTCCTGGGTCAAAAGTCAAAGAATGACCATGACCGCTTGTACTCATAAATCTTCATGTACTCATTAAGACAACCATATATACCATTTTTAGGCCAAAATCTTCAAAAAACTTTCCACGAAATCTTATGTCCTAGCATTTTCCCATATCTGACCATGCCGCAAAAAAGGTCAAGGTAAACCCAAGGTCACCATTTGAACAGTCTTGGTGGTACTCTAGTACTCCATGCTACTTACCAAGTCTCAAGGCCATAGGTGTATTAGTTCTGGAGAAGAAAAATATTAAAGAATTATACCATAAGTTGGTTGGTTGATTTGATGCTTAACGTCCTCGGTAAACAACTAAGGTCATGTCGGGACGGTCAGTTAACCTAGCCACACTATTCCTGGGCAGGCTTAGACCTCCTAAGCCGTTAACCAGTACTAAGTGCACATACTTTCGCCAGTAACTGACAACTGTTCTTCTTGAATCAGCGGAAGGAGAAACGAAAGTATGTGGCCAGACCGGGATTCGAACCCAGGACCTCTGACTTACGAGTCAGGTGCCCTACCGATTGCGCTACCCGGCCCGGCAATTATACCATAAGAGGTAGTGGTGGCCATGTTGGTCATGTGACCTGGACCGTTTGAACGAATTTTTACTCAATCAACCCCTGGAGGCTCTATATGAAATGTGTTTACAATTGGCCCTTTGGCTTTTGAGGAAATGGTTAAAAATGTCAAAATATGAGCGATCTGGATCAAAGGTCAAGAAATGACCTTGACCTCTTGTACTCATAATTCTTCATGACCTCATTAAGACAACTGTATATACCAATTTTTAGGCCAAAATCTTCAAAACTTTCCATGAAATCTATGTTCTAGCATTTTCCCATATTTGACCTTGCTGTAAAAAAAGTCAAGGTCAACACAAAGTCATAATTTGAACAATCTTGATAGTACTCAAGTACCCAATGCTACATACAAAGTCTCAAGGCCATCGGTCAATTGGTTCTGGAGAAGAAGATTTCTAAAGGTTTTTACCATATATGGGCATAGTGGCCATGTTGGTCATGTGACCAGGACCGTTAAAAAATTTTTTCAATCTCTCGACGCCTGGAGGCTCTATAAAAAGTTTGGTCACATTTGGCCCAGTAGTTTTTGAGGAGATTGTTTGAAACTGTCAAAATATGAGAGTTCTGGGTCAAAGGTCAAAGAATGACCATGACCTCTTGTACTCACAAATCTTCTTGTACCCATTAAGATGACTGTATATACCAGTTTCTAGGCCAAAATCTTCAAAACTTATCATGAAATCTCATGTTATAGCATTTTCCCATATTTGACCATGCCGTAAAAAAGGTCAAGGTCAACACAAGGTCATAATTTGAACAATCTTGATAGTACTCAAGTACCCAATGCTACATACCAACTCTCAAGGCCATCGGTCAACTGGTTCTGGACAAGAAGATTTTTAAAGGTTTTTACCATATATGGGCGTGGTGGCCATGTTGGTCATGTGACCTGGACCGTATAAATAAATTTTTGTTCCCTCAAGCCCTGAAGGCTCTATATGAAATTTGGTTTCAATTGGCCCGGTGGCTTTTGAGGAGATTGTTAGAACTTATCAAAATATGAGAGTTCAGGGTCAAAGGTCAAAGAATGACCTTGACCTCTTGTACTTGTAAATCTTCATGTAGGCATTAAGATGACTGTAGCTACCAATTTTTAGCACAAAATCTTCAACAGTTTCCAAGATATCTTATGTTGTAGCATCTTGCCATATAAAAGCATAAGGAAGCAAATTTGACCTTACCGTAAAAAAGGTCAAGGTCAACCCAAGGTCATAATTTGAACAATCTTGGTAGTACTCGCGTACCCAATGCTACATATCAAGTTTCGAGGCCCTCGGCCTATCGGTTCTGGAGAAGAAGATTTTTTTAGGTTTTTACCATATATGGGCATGGCGGCCATGTTGGTCATGTGACCAGGACCGTTTTAACAACTTTTCGTTCCTAAGGTCCCAGGAGGCTCTATATGAAATTTGGTTACAATCGGCCCAGTGGTTTCAGAGCAGAAGTCATTTGAAATTGTGGACGGACGACGGACGGACGGACGGACGGACGGACGGACGACGACGGACGACGGAGCCTTACCATCCTATAAGCTCCCCCGGAGCCGCTGGCTCAGGTGAGCTAATAAACTTGCTGATGTATCAAAGCAAGTGCTGTTTGTGAAAATATTTTCTTAAATCAAAATTTTGCATGTTTGACAACTAGTTGTTATGTTATTATTTGTTACTGTGATAACTGTGTTCAAAGCAAGAATCTCCATTTTTTTTTTTTTTTAACCACCAATGTGACATCATATATTTTATATTACATCTAGATCTCGTAATGTCATGATGAAAGTTTCTAACTTTATATTTATAAACAGACAGCTTACCATGCATTATTTTCATTTTTTTTGAGTGTGTATTTTAACCTTGACGTATTTATTTCTTTTTAGTTAAGATTGTGAAAAAAACTTCCTTGTAAAGAAGTATGTTTTGTAATAAATACATATATTTACTGACTTGTACTTTTAAGAAAAACCCATTTTAGTTTTTTTTACACTTGTTAACAGAATCACATTTCAAACTGACTTATACTGAAAAAAATGTGTTTTGAACTAATTCATACTACCTATATAAACAATACATGCTTGTTGATAAATTCCCAATTGTGAGCTAATTTATACATGTTTACAGATTCCATTTTGAAACGCTGATTTATACATGTTTATAAATTCCTATTTAAGTTGATTTATTAAAACTTGTTAACAAATTACCATTCTGGGCAAATTTATATGTGTCAACAAAATCCTGTTTTGCATATTCATATGAGCCATGACATGAGAAAACCAACAAAGTGGTTGTGCGGCCAGCGCAGACTCAGATCAGCCTGGGCATCCGCCCAGTCTGATCAGAGTCTTTGCTGTCCGCATGGAGGTAGCTTAGACCCTTAGCTACCCTTTAAGGGCACTGCAAAGACTCCCATCAGACTAGACGGATGCCCAGGCTGTTCTGAGTCTGCGCTGGGTGCACAACCACTTTGTTGGTGTTTCTTGTGTCGCGGCTCATATATGCAAAAGAACTCTGGTATTCTGACATGAAGAATATCATCTGAAAACCAGCGACTATGATCCATTAATAAGCAGAAAGGACCTGCTTCAATCTTTTTTCTGTAGGCTATCTGATTCCTCAGAAAAGTATGACAATACTGCCAAATGATCCCGGCAATAGTCTGATACCATAAAAGTTCTAATAAGCACCCAAGCTCCAAAGAATCTTTAAAAATTTTGAATGCTATGGTGAGCAGCCTCTTATAACCACTCATCTCTAACTTCATATACTTTGACAATTCTCATAATGACCAAGCACTTATCAGAGTTTACTTGAAGTTTTCTGGTATATTAGCTAAGGTTCTATTCTGACTGCATAGATGTAAAAGTCGTTTTCAATCATCATGCAGGTAGACAATGAAAGCCCTGATATATTCTGCAGATGAATGAGCAGGTCTGGGTCTGTGTTTTTCCTTCTCGATTTAACCCATAAAGCACCAAAAAAGCAGAAAACAAAATTTGTTTCTGCAAAATATCAAAAAATATTTCATCCATGCTTTATCATTTTGAGAATTCAAAGACTAGAAGGCAAACAGTGTAGATCCAGATGAGGTGGCTCATAATGAGCCACCTCATCTGGATATACGCTGTTTGCAAATTCAACTATTATCATTTCTGGTGCTTTAAGGGTTAATATCCAATGACAATTACTCACATGTACTCCGACTTCCTTGGAATTGAAGTTACAGTGGCTCCACTTCTCAGCATGGTATTTTCTCTGGAACTTTGTGAGTGGTCCTGCTCCACGTATTGCCACATCATTGGTGTGGAAGTAGGCATCAATCACCAGCTTACCATCATACACCAGGCAGGCATCATTAATGGCTGAAATGATAATGATGATGATGTTATTACGAAATAATGATGAGTATGTATGATTAGCCATGATTCAAATCAGCTAGCCTATACATCTATGGTAAAAACTCTAAATTCATTCCTCCCATGAAACCTTGGCCAATGACTTTGTTAACCTAACAATGCTTTGAATAACTGGGCCCAGGTTTTATACCCAAACTGGGCAGTCTGAATACATACATAAATGTGCAGGTAGATCTGGGTCCATTGCTTTTTGTACATTTTTTAGAAACACCTGCATGGTCCACAAGATTATAGGACCTGTTGATAAAAGTAATGCTACTTCTATAAAGCACATACTGTAATTTAGGCAAACACCATATATTCTAATCAAACTAGTGTCAGGTGTGCAGCTTCTCACTCACCCACTCATCCCTTTCTCCCTTAATACAGAAATGTGCGTACCACAATTATCTGGACTCCTGAACCATTTTTATTACAGCTTTTTCTAACTTCAACTCAGACATGCCATTTTGTCATATCAAGAGATGTTTTATAAAGGTTTTTGCAAACAGTGTAGACCCAGATCAGACTGCTCCTTTGGAGCAGTCTGATCTGGTTCTGCACTGTTTGCTCCAAATTTTTACAGTCAATGCAGTATTGAGATTTTATTGATAGTAATTCACAGTGCATATGACAAAATTACAAAGCTCATTCATATTATATAACATTTGTTTGTCATTTTGCTTTGCACTTGTACTTTTAATTTGCATGGATGAGACAGATCAATCTAATGTGAGTCTGTGACCATGATGTATCAGGACACAATTATAGGCTGAACTTCTCAATACTGCATTAATCCTCCAGGTTGTTGTGTTTTACAAAAGCGGGGCTTTACTTATAGCATGATAATAGATACCGTATTTACCCTAATTATTCGGACGGATTAAAATAATAATTTTTTTTACTGTCCGAACATTTAATTTGGCAAAAATTATAATTTTTTTAAGTGTCCGAATATTTACGAACGCCGAATAATAACCAATTATCAAGGGTATGCACCGGCATATATACGGTATCTTTTTCGTATAAAGTACCGATAGGTGTGACAGTAAACAATTTAACTAATGTATTGTTTAATCAATTAGATTATATGAGAAAATAAACTTCATAATGGCTTCTGGTATTGTCTAGCTGGTAGGTGTTGAACCATGAAATGACCCCCAAAATTTGTACCCATCTTATAGAAGAGGCTTTGGACACCGTGGCTATTTTCCACAAAGTGGTCACTGTCCAATGCGTAACCTTAAGTCTATTCCCTCTCCCAAGTGAGACATAAACAATACATCAGGTACCGATCACATGAAATAATACCTTATGCGAACAGTGATTGCATCTGGCAAACCCATTAAACTCTTCTTTTCAATTCCACATCCGCTAACAATGTGTAACAATATCATCCTTTTATTTTTATTTCCTCAAGTTAACATTCTCAGGTAGTTTCCTGCAACCTAGATGTAAACAAATAAGGCACTTTTTCTCTTTACTTACCGGTAAACCTGTCTGGCTGAATTATGTAATTTGAGATGCCGTATTGGACTAGAGTACACAAAAAGATCAAAGCGGTCAATGACCTTGAGGTGACACAATTTGTTTGTTGAAGTACTGGTGTGTTAGACTGACCACGTGCTAGTAGTTTGGATACAGTATTTACGCTAAATATTTGGCCTGTGGAAAAAATTTTGTTTAGTATGGATTCTTTCATCTTCAAATTGCAAATTGGAATATGTCACGAATATATTTTCTCCAGTTGTGTACATCGGAGTTAGGATGTGGATAACTTATGGAAATATACATACGGTACATAATGTGGTATGTAATCCAAGATATTTATGCATATTACGGTAACTGCATATAACCAGTTTTAAATATACGTCGGCGACTGGTGATGACCTTTGGGGAATTGGCAAAAAGATAGGTCCGTCCTATAGGCGAGGCTAAGCTAAATACTTGCCCAGACAGTCCAAAAACTACACCCCCCCCCCCCCTCTTATAAACGACTCGCCTTATAGCCGAAGAGTTACGGTACCTCATCTAGCCGAAGGCAAAGGTAAACATAGCAAACAGACAAAACTGATAGCCTATACATGAAAATTTTATGAGAGAACAAAAGACGTTTTTTTTTGTGTCCGAACATTTACGGACAACAAAAATACCCTGGTTAGTACGTGTCCGGAAATATAGGGTACATAATATAGGTGGCGTTTTGGGAAAATATAGGGTGTCCGAAAATTTACGGTGTCCGAAAATTTAGGGTAAATACGGTAATTTCAAATGACTTAAATAATAAGTTCAAATGACTGAAAAAAAAAGACTTAGTTTAAACCTTATTTTATTTTGATCAAATGGAAAGTTCAATGAACATATAATTGCTCCTAGGGCAGCTAGAGTGGGAAAAGTTGCAAAAATAAAAATGACAGAGTTTCTTTCCTTGAATGCACCCAAAGCAGTCTGATATAAGATTACACTATAGTCTCAGGCATATATACTGAACAAAAATAAAAACTTGACGGTTTTTATTTCTCAATTCCGGCTAACCTAGCAAATTTGTAATGTATATATGGATGTTTTCGAGTTGGACAGACATCTGATTACTGAAATCATGAAAAATTATTGGTAAATGTTTGTCCTGTACGGAGTTATCTAACTTATTCCTATTTTATTAATTCAGAAAATAACTTTAATTTGCGCATGCGCAGAAGAAAGTTCTTTTGTACGCAATAAACAGTAGTTCCAATATGCATAGAAAACACTTTAAACGCTTATGGTAATTGTAACCACAACCTGAAAATAACGTTTAAAGTTTCAAAACTTTCAGATTACCTCCCTTTGAATTAAACATATAGAGATTTATGAAATGCCATATCTTCTATACCAATGTGTCTTTTTCGTTATTTTCTTCGTGATTAGTTTGCTTGTCTTGCAAACTCAATATGTTTATTACTAAATTTATTTGAAAGCCATTTCTAAAACTGCCATAAAGACTCAAATCTGTAATGGGAATTCCATTGAAACTGAATTTCTGACTTCATAATGGCGTAGACTGAGGTTTTTCGTCTGGTCCTTACGGCCTCCTAGTCGACCGTGCATCGGCATAATTTTAGCTTATTTTAGCCATACAGATTGGATTTAATAACGGCAAAGCGTTGCCAACAGATTTTTTTCATTTAAACAGACTTCGACGATTTTAAATTTGGTATTTTTGGGGTTTTGAGCATAGAAAACAGAAAAGTGCCCTTGTGACGTTTACAATAGCCTCAATTTTGCTGTATCTATGGCATCTTGAAATTTGTGTGATTATGATATGACAGAATAATTACATTTTCTTAAACTAAAAGAATTTTTATGTCTCACTATTTCCCGACTACCGTAGGATAAAAAAATAGTGACTGTCAAGTTTTTATTTTTGCTAAGTATATTTTCCTACATTTAAGGTGACTTAAGTGTAAATACCCAATCAAGCAATTGCACTTCCTTAAGAGGAGCGCATGGCCTGATGGAAATAGAGATTATTACATGGGTTTTTCGTTATCACCTGATTTATAAGCCCGAGACTCCAATATCGGACCGAGGGCTTGCCTGAGGTCCGATATTGGTCGAGGGCTGATAAATCGGGTGATAACGAAAAACCCATGTTATGATCTGTTTATCATATAGATTCTAGTTAAGAAAAAAAGGTCCCGAAATACTTGCTAGAAATCAACATTTTTGAAGTTGTGAAAACATGCTACTATCGCTGAAGGCCAAGGCCTTAAAGGGCATCCAGCAAACACAACGGCAGGGACAACCGAGTGTGAGTGTAATATTTTATTGTATAATGAAACAAGGCAGGCAACTGACGACAAGTGTCTAATGAAACGAGGGATCTTACAATATGTCTTACTAACAAACAGCATCACTGCACCATCTGAAATGTTTCCCGCCTGTACAGTCTTGTAGCGCTTGCCGTTTTGTAGGGAAACAAAAAATTCAGCCATTACATAGTTATTTTGACACCAACGTGTTTCTTTCGATCTAACTAAGAAAATGAGTGGTCACACTTTATGTCTACGATGGATAATAAGAGAGATAGAAGCTCTGAAAGGATGGGAAATTTTCTGTTCTGCAACATCGCTCTTGCCATTTTAACGTCGAAGTATCTCACGCGATGCCGTTGTTGTTAACGACAGGCCTATAAACATATCGGACCGGGAAAACCTTTATCGAACCAATGGGCAAGATAAAAACTCTGAAAGCCAAGCTTTATCAAACATGCAGATTGCCTCTTAGGCAGTCCAAAATTCTGTATCTATGTGATAATGAGTGTTTCCCAGCAGGCACATGAAGTCAAAATGACGTCGTACTGACACAGATGCGACGTAATGACTTTGCATCCGCATTAGCACAACATCATTTCGACGTCATGTGCCCGCTGGGTTTGCCTTTCATGCAGAGGGTCACTAGTTTGAACCCCATGGGCAGCCCATGTCTGATTAATTTGTACGATCCAATAGACCATAAAATTTGTCCCCTGAGCTGGAAAAAGTGGTATCAGGGTGCCAGTTGATGAATACAAAGTTGCTGAACACAGGCCTGGATCCAGAACCCTTATAACCGGGGCTGTAGAATGCTGGCAAGGCTGAGTTCTTTATCCCAAAGTTCCCACAATGGCTTCTTCCATTGTAAAAATGGATAGTTCTGTTATTGCAAAAACTTGGGTCAAGCAAAATCTGAACCAGAATGTCCAGAATGGCAAACAGTGTAGATCCAGATGAGATGGCTCATTATGAGCCATCTCATCTGGATCTGCACTATTTGTAAAAGTATATGTCTATAGAAATAAAAGGGTTAAAATGCATCAGTGAAATAGGGGTCCGAGTGGTGGGGCTGCAGCCCCTCAGGCCCACCCTCTGGATCCAGTCCTGGAACGTCAGCCATGGCATCTGCCTTATTAAACTAGCCATACTTAACAAGCACACATTACACAACTACAGTAACCCTGAGAAATGTTCTTGTTATTGTTTTGAAGCCAGGAGCAGTGCCCTCATTAAACAAGCAAGTTCAGAGAAACAGTGTACTCCCTTCTAATCCAATATTTAGAACTATTAAAGAAAAACTTGAAAAGGCTTCAAACTAAAGAAGAACTCAAATCTTTTCTTTCCTGTTTACTTGCTATTTCTAGACCTGGGGCCGTATTCATAAAGCCACTTAAGTCGTTGCTACGCGGTTGCTAAGGCTAAATATCTATAAAGGAGATTCCCTACAACTATGAAATTGGTCTGGAGGAACAGTCTTTGTAAGACTGTTCCTCCAGAGCAAATTTCATAGTTGTAGGGAATCTCCTTTAAAGAAATTTAGCCTTAGCAACAGCATAGCAACCACTTAAGTCGTTTTATGAATACGGCCCCTGATTTTCAATTAATCTGCTTCCTTGGAGCCTGGAAATATTAGAAGCCTTCCAACTAGTCAAGAATAAATCAGAATACATGACAAGCGATTCCATTTTGAGGGTTAATAACTCTTTATATGTCATAAAAATTACAGTTTATTTCTTGACAATATAACAATTTCTTTTTTGTCCTGAAAGAGAAGAATTTATTAAATTCTGTTTGCTTTTAGGGCAAAAATCAATTGCTCAATGGCAAAAAAAACCTGAGCTGGTATATTTATATTTTTAAAGTGCTTCTTTCTTTTTTTCTTGCAAAGATGTTAAGAATATTGTGTATCACTTGTAAAGAAAGACAGAGCTTAAGCTGTATGTGTACACTTTCTTGGGGAGCAACTTTGCCATATTCATTTTTGCGTCCCTTGTCAGTTGGGGTTAACTCTTAAAGGAAAGAATTTGCTCATAAAGGAGCAAATTCTTTCCTTTAACAGTAAATCGCCTTTTGGAAGAGAGTCATCCCTCAGGGAAGCAAAAGTTGTTTCCGTTTGAAAAAATTGTGTATCCATACACCTTAATCTTTGAGAGATTTTAAATTAAATTATTGGGATAGCTTTTCATAGTTCTTCTTTTAGGTGTACATGTACATCTTCATGTTTTTCTGCCATTTTGATAAAGGGAACCAACTTTTATGGCTTCCTGTTTGCTTTTCTGGATGACAAAGTTCTCAATGACATGAAAAAATAATAGACAATTCTCAAATAAATATCAAACATATCATGCTGGCTCCACCGCACCCCAAATTTAGGCTTATCTGTAACTCCATATAAAGCCATAAAAAAACAATAAGATATATTCTCTTCAATCATTCTCCTTAATAAAAAGTTAAAATTAAGTTCATGTTTGGGTTCTGGCAACAGAAACTCTACAGTTAACTCTTAAAGGGCCCAAAAAGCAGACAACAAAATTTATGTCTGCAAAATTTCAAAAAATGTTTCATCCATATATCATATTGAAAATTCAAAAACAAGAAGGCAAACAGTGTAGATGCAGATGAAGCAGCTCGTTTGCAAATTTGACAGTTTTCATTTTTGGCACTGTAAGGGCTAAACCATGTATTGTGAGCCTAAGATTCAATCTGCTTTCAAATGATTACAAGCTTTATGCCTGTGTAACAGTTAATGATATAAAACCCAGACAGTCCAGTTACTGTCAGGAATTTTCTGTACCCAGGCTGGGCTGAGAATGCCCAGTTCATACAAGTCTTTAGCTTTTCTCGTGCCATGTCTAATATTTAAAATGAAAACCTACATATTAAAGAAACACATCTTCTCTGACAACAGCCATTTAACATGAATGGGTCCACTTTCAGGGGAAGCAACTCTACTTTTCATTTTCCCCCTCCCTTCTCAATTGGTATCAACTCTTAAAGGAAAAAATTTGCTCCCCTGGAGCAAATTCTTTCCTTTAAGAGCTGACCCCATTTTGAAAGGGCTTCTTCTAAAGTTTTGTTCTTGTGTAAAAATGGCCACAAAAAAAACATGGTGGTGTAACAAAACCCTTAAAAGTATGATAAAGGGTCCTCAAGACTCATGACAACAGCAAAGACTCAGACCAACCACAGCTGCATGGTCTAGTCAAAGTCTCTGCTATTGTAGAAATTCTAAGCATTGGGACAGACAGTGCAGACCAAGATAAGACTGTTCCTGATCAGGGCCTACACTGTTTGCCATTTCATAGATCTTTTGAACGCATTACTGCAATGTAAACCAAAACTGTTCCATTTTTAGGACAATTATGGTGTATATTTTAGGTGTCCTGATTTTAAGAATTGGCAACATCATGTACAGACACTGAAAAATCAAAACCAACAAAGTGGCATTTGCACCCAGCAAAGACTCAGAACAGCCTGGGCATCCAACCAGTCTGATCAGAGTCTTTGCTGTCTGCATGGAGCTAGCTTAGACCCTAAGCTACCCTTTAAGCACTACAGGAGTCAAATAAAAGCACTAGCTAGATTGCATGGATGTGGATGGACTGTTTATGTGTGTCATAATTGAGCCGCGACATGACAAAACCAAGTGGCATGTGCACCCAGTAAAGACTTGTATCAGCCTGGGCATCCGCCCAGTCTGATCAGGGTCTTCACTATCCACATGGAGGTAGCTTAGACCCTTAGCTGCCCTTTAAGAGCAAGCAAAGACTCTGATCAGGCTGGGCAGATCTGAGTCTTTGTGTGGTGCATATGCCACTTTGTTGGTTTTGTCATGTCGCTGATCATATGTAAAATGCTCACCTTTAAAAGCATCAAAATCCACAGCATTTCTGAAGTAGGAGATCAAAGCCTGAAAGATAAAAAGAGTACCCCAATTATACAGAAGCCACCTAGGTACCTTAGAATTTTGTGTGTATTCCATCAAGCTGGAAAATACATGTAAAATCCAAAATATGCATGGAAAGCTAAGGTACCTCCTATGCAATTAATTTATCATGCAATGAAGAAAGAAAATAAACAGACAGATAAATGAATAAAATAATATGAACAAATCGATCAATGTTCCTATGACTGTGACTAAACACGTCAGCATCAAAATAAGGCAGTTTCATGCAAATGACTTCCTTATTGGCTTTGCTGAATTCTAGCATATTCTGAGGATAGCAAAAGAACACGCAAACCGGACTAGTCCATTTAACATTGAAGGGTGTGTTTAATGTATTTTTTAAGGCAAACAATGTAGATCTTGGTCACACACAGAGGAGCAATCTGACAGAGTTTTAAGTTGTTTGCAAAAACCTACTGATTACCGCCAGAAAGATAAGTTTAATCCTTTAAAGGCAATAGACAAAACTAGAAACACTAGAGCAAGTGAGCAGGGGCTCACGTATACCCCCAACCAGTGCCATCGCCTAATGAAAGCATACTTTTACCACAAACTACAATGCAAATGCTATACATGTACAAAAATCAGAGACTGTGACCTTGACCTTATGTCAGCAGCAGCCTCCATATGCACATCTAGATGAGATGACTCAGACAAGCCATCTTATCTGAATGTACACTGTGAGTAATCCAGTTTCATTCTCTTATGTTGTTGTTTTTTCTCAACCTCCTTTTCTACTGTTTTGTAACTTTTGTGAAGTTTGTTTTCGAATGAAAGGATGAATCTAGATGTCAAAATGAAGGTGTGAATTAATGGAGGGTTAAATGTTATTGCCACTGCTAATTACAGAGACAACAAATATAGGCTTAATCTACATCCAACCTGCTAACTCAATGACAAATGCTTGTACAGTCTTTCATAAAATTTCTTATAAATAAATGCTTACACTACATTCCACCTTCAGTGGCTGATCATTAGAGGTGAAGGTCACCCACTTGATCTCAGTACAATCAGTCCCATCATTCCACTGGGCCACCAGGCAGTCTTTGTATATTTTGATCCCCTTGGACTCAAACTCTGTTGTCATGGCTTCCTCTATGAATGGGTTGTTGAAACAGCTTGTCTGTAAATAAATATGATATAAGTTAAAAAAATAACATTAACGCTACTGAAGTACTTTAAAGTAAGCTTAAAATAACAGATATGGATTTTTGGGATTGTTCTAGTTGGGCAAATCTGGCCCGAAGGTTATAAAACTTGAGTACATTCTCTCACTCAAAATAAAGCACACTGATTGGCTGCTTCCGAGCGTGTGCTCAAAACAAGAGGCCCAAATGGGCCTGATATCACTCACCTGGCTATTGTGCAACGGAACCATTCTGATACAAAATTGGTCCAATTCCACTGAGAATTTTTCATTTTCACATTTTGCTACTTTTAGTAACAGAGGCCAACTTGCCTGGTCTTTATATATTTACTTTTGAAACACCTCAATGCAAGAATCATTTTGCCACAAATTTCATCAAAATCCATTCAGGGGTTACTGAGATATTGCCAGTTTCATGTTTTGTGCTATTTTTAGTAACGGCAGATGGCGGCCATCTTGGATTGCTAAAATGCAAAAAATCGAAAAGCCTTCATGCAAGGACCATTTTGACACAAATTTGGTCCAATTCCATGGAGATTTTCTGATTTTCACCTTTTTCTATTTTTAGTAACAGAGGCCAATATGACTGGTCTTACAGTTAGATATTTTTGAAACATCTCAATGCAAGAATCATTTTGACACAAATTTCGTCAAAATCCATTCAGCGGTTACTGAGATATTGTAATTTTCATGTTTTTTGCTATTTTTAGTAACGGCAAATGGCGGCCATCTTGGAATGCCAAAATGCAAAAAAATCGAAAAAGCTTAATGAAAGGACCATTCTGACACAAAATTAATCCAACTCCATTGAGATTTTCTAATTTTCACATTTTTCTATTTTTAGTAACAGAGGCCAATATGAATGGTCTACAGTTAGATATTTTTGAAACATCTCAATGCAAGAATCATTTTGACACAAATTTCGTCAAAATCCATTCAGCGGTTACTGAGATATTGTCATTTTCATGTTTTGTGCTATTTTTAGTAACGGCAGATGGCGGCCATCTTGGAATGCCAAATTGCAATTTATCAAAACGACTTCATGCAAAGAACATTCTGACACAAAATTGGTCCAATTCAATTCAAGGGTTCTTGAGTAATTGTCATTTTTATGTTTGTGCTATTTTTAGTAACACCAGATGGCGGCCATCTTGGGATGCCAAATTGCAATTAATCGAAACGGCTTCATGCAAGGAACATTCTGACACAAAATTGGTCCAATTCCATTCATGGGTTCTTGAGTAATTGTCATTTTTATGTTTGTGCTATTTTTAGTAACGGCCCCCATGGTGGCCATCTTGGATAGTCAACTAGCACAAAATTGAAATAATTCCATTCAAGAACCAATTCTGACCAAGTCTGGTCAGAATTGGCTGCATTTTGTTTAGATATTGACATTTGAGCAAAATCGGCCTTGTTAACGCTAAGTAGGTCACTGTGACCTAATTCCGCTATAGATTTTTTTTATTTTTACAATTTTTAATACCAAGGTCCCACTTATGTTCCATGCAAACTTTCAACCAAATATACAAAATGGTTCTGGAGAAGAAGTTCATTTTAATGTTTTTGCTATTTTTAGTAACGGCAGCCATCTTGGATTCTTGACCTGACCCAATTTTACATTTTGAAACCCTGCAGTCTGGTCATGCTCCATGTGAAATTTGAGATCCATGGGCTCAGTGGTTTTAGAGAAGAAGTTGTTTGAAGTTGTTTAAATAGGTCATTTTTTGACATTGGCATTTGAGCAAAATTACACACGTAAACAGAAAGTAGGTCACTGTGACAAAACTCCGCTACAGATTTTTTTCATTTTTACAATTTTGAATACCAAGGTTTCACTGATGTTCCATGCCAAAATTCAGACAAATATACCCATTGGTTCTGGAGAAGAAGTTTATTTTGTTGTTTTTGCTATTTTTAGTAACGGCAGCCATCTTGGATTTTCAACCTGACCCAATTTTACAATTCTGAGACCCTGATGTCAGGTCATGCTCCATGTGAAATTTGAGAACCATGGGACCAGTAGTTTTACAGAAGAAGATGTTTGAATATTTGTTTTTAGGTGTTGACGGACGACGCACGACGCACGCTGGACGCATTGGTATGACAATAGCTCACTATGGCCAACGGGCCAGGTGAGCTAATAAAGCACACTGATTGGCTGCTTCCGAGCATGTGCTCAAAATAAAGCACACTGATTGGCTGCTTCCGAGCATGTGCTCGGAAGCAGCCAATCAGTATGCTTTATTTTGAGTTTGAGATGATTCTCAAGTTTTATAACCTCGAACCCTGATCTCTTAGCAGAATTACACAAGAGCCATTGATATATATGGGTCATTCTAGGGAGAAAAACCCCATCTTTCAACTAAACTAAAATGGCAGTACTTTATAAGTCAAACCAACAACAACAGTTTCAAGCCTTCAAACATCTCCAAAGAGTCCCACACTGCAATATACATTAGAAATTATAAAGTATATGTATGCAAATTCACTCTGCTAAATAAAAAGATGAGCTAACCTCATATACTGATGGAGGATGGACCATTACAATCTTGTCTCCTGCCAGCCCCATTGACAACAATGTCTGTACACAACAATAAGCATCAAGACTGGAACCATACACCACTGTCTTTCCTGTCAAAGAGATTTTTGCTATAATTGATAAAGCTGCAACACTTAATTGTATAGCGTGCGGGTGGGGTGCATTTGACGATAATTCTGTTAGTGTGTTAATATCAATAGCTGTCGATTCTTCATACAAAGATATGTGCTGCTATTCATTATTACTGCCTTTGTGTGACACCTCATTAGAACTGACTTGGTGAGGCAGTTTGAATGAGGGTCTGTAACATGTTTTCATAGAGAAATAAAAATCATATCCATGTAATCATGAAATACTCCCTTTGTCTACTTGTACATAACAGAATCATTTTCTAGCCTGAGATTTCACACAAGTTGTTGAGTTGTGTTAGAAGACATCAAAGGTATATTTGTTCCTTCTAAATTATATTTCAATCCCTTTGGTATATGAAATTAAATTTTCTTTCACGCAGTTTACGTTGACTGGCAGTCTACAGGGTGGCCAAAGCCTTCATTGTTCACATACAGTCGAATCTCGGTAATTCGAACGCCGATTTTTCGAATCTACCGGATTTTTCGAAGTTGAAACACGACCCCGATCGTAAGCCTATTAATTCTATGCAAAAACACTTCCGCAAATTCGAATTTCGATTATTCGAAAAATCGGATTTTTCGAAAGAAAAATTAGGTCCCGACGGAGTAAATTCACTATAATTGTCCCTCTATTATTCGAAATCAAAATTCATGCTCCAATATATAACACCTTTTGTCATCGATGAGATAAATATTTACACCCTCGGGTCATCACTGCCACCTGTACAGGTAATTATCGCTTCACGACCACTAACGTTTTGATTGATTAGTCATTAATTTCTGTTGAGCAAAAGGTGTCTGTTTAATTGCATAATTGACGGGGATTATCTTGTTTGAAGTTTGTAAATTTAAAGGCTAAATGTGATGACTTTTGTAACCAGCAAAGGCTCGGACTAGCATGCGCATCCGAACTTTGGTTCCGTTAGTCTGTGATCATACGGTTTGCGCACGGATCATACGGTTTGCACACGGCACTAAAACAGAGTCTCTAGCTACACTGCGCAGACTGACAGGCTGGTTTGAGTATTCGTTGTTCCCAAATACATTGACCCCGAATCACTGAGGAGCATTTTACGTGACACGGCTCAAATGACCGGTTAAGTCGTTTTTCTGAAAACGAAAGTAGCCAGTTCTCGGAAACATAAACGGAAAGTGAAAGTACAGCTAAGTCCGAGACAGAAACAAGTCAGGGCTAGCCTGTTTCTGTTCAGTCTGGCTTAGGTCTTCGCCGGCGCTGCATTGTCATAAACAGTTGATTTGCAGAGCTGGGAAAATGTTCGGCAGCTTTCCTGCTTTCGGACAATACACATGTACATGTGCCAAACACGAGGTTGTCTCGCGATATCAAATGCTCGTGGATGTTCGGATAGTTCCGGTATGTAATGTTAATTATTTTACGTTCTGATTTTGTTTTCATTGGAACGTAGGTAAGCATAGAGAAATAAAATATCGGACCGTCTGAAAACTGCCGTAATAACGAATTCCGGAAATGAACGGGAAAGGCCGAACTCGAAAATTCGAACTTCGGATAATTCGAATGAAATAGTGAGGTCCCTGTCAGTTCGAATTATCGAGGTTTGACTGTACATTATTAGATCCTTTCATGCAGAGAGGCTAAAACATAATGATACCCAATTTACCTACCTATGCCCTTATACTAGTAGGTACTGTTACACTAAAGAACCATTTCATCTTCAAATCTGAACAACTCTTTTGTTTTATCACAGAGAATAATACATCTGGGCCCAGTAGTTCAAAACTAACGACACTGTCAGTTTCCTAGATGTTATATTTTCAAACGTATTGTAAGCAAAAACACTACCATTTTTGCTGAAAAATAGTAAGGAGCTTTTGTAATGCAATTCTCCTCATATATTTTGGCAACAAATTTTAGCTCATTTGATCTTATGTGTACTAAAAGACTTAACAAATTCTTGACTACCAACTCTGTTAAGCTAACAATGCTTCAAACAATTGGACCAAGTATGCTGAATATCTAACAGAGCAGAACCTGATTTGACTGCTCCTCACTTCTGTGTTTAATCAGGCTCATCTTCTAACATTGTACAGTCAACTCTCGATACCTCAAAGTCAAATTTCAGCCCAAACTACTGATATCTCAAAGTAAATTTTCTGGTACCAGAAAATTTACTTTGAGATATCAGTATCTTGAGATAACAGGAGTTCAAAAGTAAATAAAAATAGGAAATATATTTTTTGATACAAGAAGATAATATAAGATATTAATGTTCAAGGTATTGGGAGTTGACTGTATTTTAATTGGATAAATATATAGAGCTATACTCACTTGAACTTTTAACTAATTTATTTTCAATCCAATACAGTGCCACAGCTGAATCATAAGCATCATTTACTGTAAACAAGTTCTTGGGTTTCACACCACTAAATCTTCTGTCTGGCTTATTTGGCACTGTGCCATTAGTTGCTCCCTCGTCAATATCTGCTTCTGTCGGCATCGGCAATTGGAACTGTTGTCCAGTGCATAATACAAGATGGTCATATGGGACAGAATTACTATTGTTTACCAATACTACTTTCTTTTTCCTGTCAATGGCCGTCATTTTACCATAAACAACATTGACCCATGCATTAAGAGCAACTTTGGCATACTCTTCATGAGTGTAGCAGTGACTTGAGGAGAGCATGAGTTCTCGCTGGTCATCCTTGGCCATTTCACCTGGCAGTCCATGAGGAGACACTAATGTCAAGTTGTTGAAATGTAAATGAGGACTGAAAAATACAAAGTTTTGTCTGTAAAATCAAAATGGCAACCACAACAAAACACTAGGTGCAAAACACAGCCAAATATACAAAGAGTACATATCAAATAAGCACTCAAGAAGAAATTTGATTTTAATTCATAAAAATGCCTTTACTTTTTCAAAAAAATGTATGTTGTGGCTCCTCATCAAACCGCCCTGAAATCACTTTAGCACATCAATTTACAAAGAGAAAGGAAAGAAGCTGACAGTAAAAATCCACATCAGACTAAGGCAGTGGCTTAATTTGAAAACAGATCTGAGCCAATGAAATGCTGATAACATTTCAATCATAAACATCTAGCCAATCAGACATTGAGAGATTCAATAAAATCACACTTCCTGATGAGCAAGATCACTACAGCACAGATGAGGTAAAATTGTTTAAGTTCATCATGCCGCCATTTCACTGTACCAGCTGCAGGATGAAACAACTTACCAGTAAGCAAGGGCCTCCAGAAAGCCTATGCCAACATCAGAAGCTCCTATCACCACAATTCTGGCATTGATAGTAACCTACCAATAGAGAATGGGAAGATACAATGTATATGGATGTACCAAACAAAGGCAAAAAAAACAAGAGGGCCATGGTGGCCCTGAATCGCTCACCTGAGCATTAATCAGTTCACTGGCTCTAGTGAAGATTTATAAGAGTTTTTACCATACTAACATTTGACCTAGTTTTTGACCCGACATGACCCAGTTTCAAACTTGGCCTGGATATTGTAAGAATAAACATTCTGACACAGTTTCATTGAGATTGGATCAAAACTGTGCCCTCTGGAGCATATACAAGGTCATTCTTATATTTGACCTAGTGACCAAGTTTTTGACCCGACACGACCCAGTTTCAAACTTTACCTAGATTTCATTAAGATAGACATTCTGACAGAGTTTCATGAAGATTGGATCAAAACTGTGCCCTCTAGGGTGTACACAAAGTTTTTCTAAGATTTGACCTTGAGCCAACGTGACTCAGTTTCATAGGGGGCTTAGATATATGGACAATAAACATTTTGACATAGTTTCATGAAGATTGGATCAAAACTATGCCTTCTAGTGCTTACACAACATTTTCTAAGATTTGACCTAGTGACCTTGTTTTTGACCCGACATGACCTACTTTCAAACTTGGCCGAGAGCTTATGAAGATAAACATTCTGACAAAGCTTCATAAAGATTAGATCAAAACTGCGTCCTCTAGAGGGTACACAAGGTTTTTCTATGATTTGACCTAGTGACCTAGTTTTTGACCCGACATGACCCAGTTTCAAACTTGTCCTACATATTATGAGGATAAACATTCTGACAAAGTTTCATGAACTTTGGATCAAAACTGTGCCTTCTAGAGCGCACACAAGGTTTTTCTAAGATTTGACCTAGTGACCTAGTTTATGACTCGACATGACCCAGTTTCAAACTTGGCCTAGAGTTTATGGAGATAAACATTCTGACAATGTTTCATAAAGATTGGATCAAAACTGTGTCCTCTAGAGCATACACAAGGTTTTTCTATGATTTGACCTAGTGACCTACTTTTTGACCCGAAGTGACCCAGTTTCGAACTTGTTCTAGATATTATCAGGATAAACATTCTGACAAAGTTTCATGAAGATTGGATGAAAACTG
Organism: Ctena decussata; assembly: GCA_963989385.1. Lineage (NCBI taxonomy): Eukaryota > Metazoa > Mollusca > Bivalvia > Lucinida > Lucinidae > Ctena > Ctena decussata. Next base: position 13,899,217 of record OZ022499.1, read on the forward strand.
TGCCTTCTAGAGCGTACACAAGGTTTTTCTAAGATTTGACCTAGTGACCAAGTTTTTGACCCGACATGACCCAGTTTCAATCTTATCCTACATATTATGAAGATAAACATTCTGACAAAGTTTCATTAACTTTGGATCAAAACTGTGTCCTCTAGAGCGTTCACAAGGTTTTTCTATGATTTGACCTAGTGACCTTGTTTTTGACCCGACATGACCTACTTTCAAACTTGGCCGAGAGTTTATGGAAGTAAACATTCTGACAAAGTTTCATAAAGACTAGATCAAAACTGTGTACTCTAGAGCATACACAAGGTTTTTCTAAGATTTGACCTAGTGACCTAGTTTTTGACCCGACATGACCCAATTTCAAACTTGTCCTACATATTATGAAGATAAACATTCTGACAAAGTTTCATGAACTTTGGATCAAAACTGTGCCTTCTAGAGCGTACACAAGGCTTTTCTAAGATTTGACCTAGTGACCTAGTTTTTGACCCAACAAGACCCAGTTTCGAACTTGGCCTAGAGTTTATAGAGATAAAAATTCTGACAATGTTTCATAAAGATTGGATCAAAACTGTGTCCTCTAGAGTGTACACAAGCAAAAGTTGACGGACGGACGTCCGGACGTACGACGGACATCAGGGTATCCCAAAAGCTCACCCTGAGCACTTCGTGCTCAGGCGAGCTAAAAACAAGTAGCCCAAAGGGCAACAATTGCTCAACTGAGAGACATTGTAAACCTATAGGGATATTTAAGATGCTCAAGGGCAGCTAACTCCACAGTCAGTGGTCCAATCAGGCTGAAAATTAAACTCATCCAAAACATTATGTATGCCCTCATTTAATATATGCAAGTTTAAAAAGTATCTGATCAAGAGCACAATAGACAGAGCTGTCAAGGGCAGCTAACTTCGTAGTGGTTGGCCTGATCTGGCCAAAATTTAAACTTGTTTAAGATATTATGCATTTCCTCATTACCTGCAAGTTTGAAAAGGATCGGATAAGTAGAAACCAAGAAAAAGTGGCGACATTGATTTTTTGGATGCTCAGGGCAGGTACTCCATAGTCAGTGGTGGGATCTAGCCGAAATGCTAACTAATCCAAGCTTTTATGCATATCCTCATTACCTGCAAGTATGAAGAGGATTCGATGAAAAATGAAAATGTGATGACGTTGTTTTCTCCATTATAAGACTATGGGATTTTTTTCAAACGCTCAAGTGCAGCTAACTCCTTAGTCTGTGCTCGAATCCGGCCAAATTTCTAACTCATCCAAGCTCTTATGTATGTCATCATTACCTGCAAGTATGATAAGGATCTAATCAAAAACCTTGATTGCAGCACCCTGAAAGTCAAACTTGCTCGAGATATTGTCATGCCCTATATTTGTGTGAATTTATTTTAGAATCCGTTGAGAAATGTAGGTGCTAGAGCGATGACAAAGTTTTTCTAAAAATAGCAACAGTGACCTTGACCTTCGGCACAGCATCCTGAAAGTAGAACTTGCTTAAGATATTGTCATACCCTACATTTGTGTCAAGTTATTTCAAAATCCATCGAGAAATGAAGGTGCTAGGGCAATGACAAAGTTTTTCTAAAAATAGCCACAGTGACCTTGACCTTGGGCACAGCACCCTGAAAGTCGATCTAGCTCAAGATATTGTCATGCCCTACATTTGTGTGAATTTATTTTAAAATCCATTGAGAAATGTAGGTGCTAGAGCGCTGACAAAGTTTTTCTAAAAATAGCCACAGAGACCTTGACCTTGAGCGCAGCACCCTGGAAGTCAAACTTGTTTGAGATATTGTCATGCCCTACATTTGTGTGAAGTTGATTTAAAATCCCTTGAGAAATGTAGGCGCTAGAGCGATGACCAAGTTTTTCTAAAATAGCCACAGTGACCTTGACCTTGGGTGCAGCACCCTGGAAGTCGAATTTGTTCGAGATATTGTCATGCCCTACATTTGTGTGAAGTTATTTTAAAATCTGCTGAGAAATGTAGGTGCTAGAGCGCTGACAAAGTTTTTCTAAAAATAGCCACAGTGACCTTGACCTTGGGCGCAGCATCCTGAAAGTCGAAATTGTTCGAGATATTGTCATGCCCTACATTTGTGTGAAGTTATTTTAAAATCTGCTGAGAAATGTAGGTGCTAGAGCGCTGACAAAGTTTTTCTAAAAAAAGCCACAGTGACCTTGACCTTGGGCGCAGCATCCTGAAAGTCGAACTTGCTTGAGATATTGTCATGCCCTACATTTGTGTGAAGTTATTTTAAGATCCGTTGAGAAATGTAGGCGATAGAGCGATGACAAAGTTTTTCTAAAAATATGTGATGACGTTGTTTTCTCCTTATAACACTATGGGATTTTTTTCAAACGCTCAAGGGCAGCTAACTCCGTAGTCTGTGCTCGAATCTGGCCACATTTCGAACTCATCCAAGCTCTTATGTATATCCTCATTACCTGCAAGTATGATAAGAATCTAAGCAAAAACAGTTGAGAAAACGTGATGACGCCATTTTCCCCATTATAACCCTATGGGATATTTTTCAAACGCTCAAGGGCAGCTAACTCCGTAGTCTGTGCTTGAATGCGGCCAAATTTCGAACTCATCCAAGTTCTTGTGTATGTCATCATTACCTGCAAGTATGATAAGGATCTAATCAGAAACAGTCGAGAAAACGTGATGACGCCATTTTCCCCATTATAACCCTATGGGGGCTATCTGTTGCCATGGAAACCAGAGTTCTGAGCTGATTGGCACCAAAACCTAATGCAGCCTTTCCCCCACCCAAATGATGCTTCAAATAAAATTTGATTGCGATCGGCCCACTGGTCTCTGAGATATTTATGTTTGAAATTGTTGACGCACCCACGGACAGACGGACGACGGCTCGACTCCCATCCTATAAGCTCACCTCTGAGCCTTCGGCTCAGGTGAGCTAAAAATGGTAGATTTACTTTCACTGAAAGTGAACCCTTCCACCTTGAAACAATATATGAACAGAATAGGGTCAAAAGTCCTTACCACACTTACGAACAGCTATTTAAGACAATGTTAAACTTGCACAACCTTGCAGTCTTGAAAATGTTTTTGCTCAGACACAAACCACTGATGGATCCTGCAAATTACAGTCAAAATGCGAAGGTTTACAGCAAGACTCACATACATGTATGGACTAAAAATCATTTAAGTATGTACATGCTTATACATAAATAGCAATGCATTGATAGAGAGGAAAAATCATGCAGCTGTCCTTTAACAGATTTATTTACTGAAATGTTATCTCATAGTTCCTTTCAAAATCAATGACGGAAACTAATGTTCTGAAAAAGTTAGTCAATCCGTACCATTTCTTACAGTAAAGTCTCAAAATCTGGTCAGAACTGCACACCGCAAGAAAAACTGCAAATTTGCAAGAGGTATATAATTCTTCAGAAAGCTGCTAAAGTTTCGTGAACTGGAGAATTTTTCTAGGAAAAGTGATGTCAAGTCACCCAGTAATAAATTATACCTTTGGTTCTAATGTCAGTTTCCTATTGATGTGGTTCAAAGCATATGGCTCTCTTTCTGCGAGCACTCTGTCAGACGGAGCATTTATTCCCAGTTTATCAGTCGGGTAAACTATCTGTCTACGATGTCTCACTGGTACCATTTCTTTCAAGGAGCACACCAAGGAATGTCTTTCTACCACCTGTATAAAGAAAGGTGTCCATAAAATGGAATTTTATCTTTTGAACTTTCTCTCAATAGGTTTTTTCAGTGAGACACTGAGAAAACCTATTGACAGACAGTTAAAAGATAAAATTCCATTTAATGGACATACAGTAGAACTTCAATAGCTCAAACCCTGGTGGCTTGTTAACCCTGCCTAACTAGAACTCATTCCTGGGTCCCTAGAGGTCAATTTACATAGAAACTAACCCTGGATGGCTAGAACTACCTTTAGCTGGAACTAATTGTCATGGTTCCAAGCCTGTTAGAGCCAATGAAATTCTGTATATACTATATATGTTTTCAACTTTCTTGATTGACAAATATTTGCATGAACTCAAACCCCATGACCAAAAAGTTTTAAAAGGGATTTAATAAACAAATACATGTAATTAAAAACTCCAGATGACAAGCAATAACTGAGATAAGCTACAGATAATTTTCCATATTTCTGCATGAAAAGATGTTGTGACCTCTCATTAGAACCGTCTTGCTGAGATGGTTCTCATGCAGGGTCACAACTTATGTCCTAGCTGAGAAACTCAGAATTATCCTCAAAACCCCACCTTATCTGGAGCTCTGAAATATGCATCAATACAACTATCAGTACTGATAAACCAAAATTTGTAAAATTGTGAGTTTTCTTCACAACAAGCATAAACACATACATACCTCTTTGTCAGTGTAAGGTGGATACAGAGGGTAATATAAACATGTCTTATGTCCTAATCGCAGAACCTCCTGAAAAAACAAAGGAAGTGAAGATTTAAACATTGGGTATCCTACATCAACATTAGAATTTTTCATCTTTTCTCACACTCCTAATAATTTATATATCATTTCAGGATGAAATGAAGAAGATGGCAACTTGACATCAGTTTATGCAACGTCAGACATTAACATAAAGATCCACATATTGGTCATTAATTGTGTCAGCTTCCTTCAAAATGAAATAAACAAATGCTAGATTTGTTCATTTTTTTTAACGAATTCTACCTATCAAATTGTATATAGTTAATCGAAAGATTGACAATAGAAAGTATTTATCATGGGTGTGACGTGTGGATAGAAAATCTGTCACTTGGGGTCACTTAGATGGCATGTAAATGCAAAGCATGGAAGTTCACTACACAACCAATATCACTTGACAATGCAGATACCTGACCTGCTATACAACCCATGCATTTACTTTTATTTAGCCCGAGTGCTGGATAAGGGGTGTAAGGTAAGATTTTCTAGCATTGGTTCAAACAGCAGAAATCCTTGCCTTGTATGCAAAAAAATATCTACACTTCTTAACCAAATCTGCATATGGTGTGTCTCAGGACTGAATTTGGACATGTCTTTTTATTCTGTTCAGGACTGTTTTATAAAACTGCTTACAACCATAGTGAGACTAGACCTGTCTAGATATTTATGGTAAATATGATTAAGTTAAATATTTTGAAATCCAACAAAAGTTACGTTTACCTTGAGAAAGTGTTTAGATAAGTGAGTAAACATAGGGTTAAGAGCATAGTGATGGATATGTCCATGGTCCAGTCTTCTGTGATGATTGTAGTAGATAAAATCTTCTATGTTGTAGTGGGACCGAATGTATTCTATGTCCTGGAAACACAAAAAGCAAGATGAACAGGTCTTTATGTTGTAACTTTAACACTTACAGAGCAAAAGAAATGAAAATGGGTGATTTGCAAACAGTGTGGATCCAGATGAAGTAAATAGGTCCTTCCAATTTGTACTAGCTGCCATTATTTCATGAGAGTTTTAAATCTGTAAACAAGGCAGCTAAAACAACAGTTGTGAAAAGAAATCTTGAGTAAATTTCCAATTCTACAACATACATATAAAATACTAAATCATAATACGTGTCTGCTTCAAAGGATTTTACAGTGTTTCTTCTTGTAAGCAATACAGACTGTGTTTACAGGACAGCATTCTGAAGCTCTTCAAGATGCTTTCCTGTAGACATATTCAGTTCTACTAATATCATTACCTCTTCTCTCCTAACAATGGCTACTCCAACAATACTAGACTGTGACTCTGCTACAAATGCTTGAATTTCCGTGCCATCCTGTAAAGAAATAAAGAATATCATACTTTATTGGATCAAATTTTACTGCAGCTTACGCAATTCTTTAAATTTGTTAGTAGTCTTCTTCATAGAAAAAATAATGCTAGTAATTGACCGAAGTTCACTATTTTTTTTCTAGGAAGTTTTTGGCCTTTGCCGGCATTCTTCAGCCAGGAATAAACACAGAGTTTGCTATTTTATACCAATGAAGTTGAAATGCAATATCAGAATTAGCAATTTACATCTCATTGAAGTTGAAATACAATTCACCAAATATTTGGTTGCATTGTAAGCTTAACAAATTCTTTAGTGAGGGATTCGTTGAGTCTTCTAGTATATACAAAATCAAATGTGCTAATATTTTTTTGCCAAAATAATGTGAGAAGCTTTTGCAATGCTAAAAATGTTGCTACTCACATTATTTTGGCAAAAAACAATAGCATTTTTGCATACAATACATTTAAACTTTTTTATGTATTGTTAACTAACCATGCTGTTAGTTTCGCACACCTGGGCCAAGGAATATAAATGTTATGATCAAACTATAGTCACCTCATCTCTTCTAGCTTTGTTATACTGGCTGAGATCTTTCAGTAAGTTCTCATGTAGAGTAATACTCTGCACAAGTTTCTCTACCCCAGGGTAGTCTTTCGTACAGGCTGGCCGTACAGTGAAGTCTCTGTAAAAATAATAGCAAGCAGTTTTGAACTACATGTATTAAAATATATGTCCATGACATCTATGTGAAGAAACACTAGCTACAATCACCCTAAATGTTTGACAGAAATCTCTATGCAAACAGTGGGGACCCTGATCAAATTGCTCATAAAAGCAGTCTGATCACGGTTCCCACTGTTTTCCAATCCATCAGTTGGATAGTGAAACATACTTTTTCAAAAAAATTTCAAAGTTTATGTCAAACAGCAGTAACCAAAGCCAGACATTATGATGTCCAATCAAAGTCGCTCATTTATCCCAACATCAGTAAGATGTCACGACATGCAGGCAGATGAAGGCAGTTGCTCTAAATAGAATCATTCAAGGAAAGTCAACCGCAAGTGTAAATATTATGAAATTAAGAGCAATAACATGAACTGCTGAAAGATAGTAATTATCAAAAATATTCAAACACATTAATCCTCTATAATTTGTCTGTTTGTCCTTTCCTGCTGGATTGACTTTAGACAGTGTAGACCCAGATCATTCATAAAACTGGGGGCAAATACTGCACCTTGACTGACCCTATTTGCTCAGGCACACTGTCCGATGTGAATGGGCACCATTTCAGGGGAAACAACTCTGTCATTTCCATTTTACCTCCTTTTTCATTTGGGGTCAGCTCTTAAAGGAAAGAATTTGCTCTGCTAAGAGCAAATTCTTTCCTTTAAGAACAGACCCCATTTTGGAAGCACTACAGCAGCCAGGAAAGCAAAGCAGGAAGTCACAAAAAGTTGTTTGTTCTTGCAAAAACGGCAGAGTTGTTTCCGCGGAAAAAATGGCGGAAAAACATTGAGGTGTACCCATATAGTTTAAGGGCTTACCTGGATTAGCTCAAAGTTAATTACTGTTTATGTTTCAAATAAGTCTATAAGTGGAAGTACTTACTTGAGAAGACCATTTCTGTGGAAGACATACAGCTCTTGTGATAGAGTGCTCTGACTTCTTGGTGTGACTCTCTGAAATAATATACCACAGTATATCTAAACATTATTGGGAAAAAGGAACCTACAAATTTATTTGGCTTAAGATAAGGGTTTTCTCTCTCTGGAATGACCCTGGACATCTCAATCATTCATGCTTAATTTTGTTATCAGATAGAGTTATCTCTTCAAAAACAATCCTAAAATCTAGATCTGTCTTATAAGATGGATCTAGATTATTTTTTTTTTGGGAGGGGGGGGGGGGGGTTTGGAGAGGAAAAATGCTTTATAACATGGCCTTGTTTTATAACTGAATAAATACTGTTGAATAATGGAGTGAAGCAAAGTCTTTGTGAAAGACTGGGTACAACATAGTAAAGAATATACATGTATACAAGCCAAATCTACAAAATCTATATATAACATTTGGGTTGATAAGTCAGCATTAAGTTTGGCTTCAAGTCTTTCTGACTCAAGCTGAATTAAACTTGTAATGAAGACTGATTATCCACATCTTAATGCAAGAAACTTTAGATCAAAGACAGCAAGCAAACAAAAACTAGAAAATGTGTTTATGAAACACTATGCCCCCAACCTTATGCTTGCCTCTACAGAGGGACCATCCCATAATTTATAAGTCGTAAAGGGGTATTAACCAGGTTCATTTACATCTTAGTCGGATATTTTGTTCGCAAGCTTGGCTTATTTTTCATGAACATGCCACCCATAGAATTTCAACTTCCTTTCACTAACGGTTCTTGACTGTATGTAAGGGTACTTTTGTACCATAGGCTTCAATGCACTAAGTCGAAAAAGGGGCTTGTAAGGGTACTTTTGTACCATAGGCTTCAATGCACTAAGTCGAAAAAGGGGCTTAACTTGATCAAAAATTAACATTTTTTTCTCAAAAGTTAATCAGGTCATCTGCACCTTTGACAATGTCTTCCTCCAAAAAATCACAATCCTAGCATCAGGGGCTCTTGAGATATTTTGTTAACAAGGTTCCATAGGCTTAAATGTACTATGTTGAAAAAGGGGCGTAACTAAGTCAAAAATTCACATTTTTTTTCAGAAGTTAATCAAGTCATCTACACCTTAGCCAATGTCTTCCTGCAAAAAATCAAGATCCTAGCATCAGGGGTTCTCGAGATATTTTGTTAACGAGGTTCCATAGACTTACAATGTATTAAGTTGAAAAAGGGGCATAACTTGGTAAAAAATTCACAAATTTTTTTCAAAAGCTAATCAGGTCATCTTCACCTTAGACAATGTCTTTCTGCAAAAAATCATGCCCCTAGCATCAGGGGTTCTCGAGATATTTTGCTAACAAGGTTCCATAGGCTTACAATGCACTAAGTCGAAAAAGGGGCATAACTCGGTCAAAAATTCACATTTTTTTTTCAAAAGTTAATCAGGTCACCTACACCTTAGGCAATGTCTTCCTCAAAAAAATCATGTTCCTAACATCAGGGGTTCTTGAGATATTCTGCTAACAAGGTTCGATAGGCTTAAAATGCACTAAGTCGAAAAAGGGGCATAACTTGGTCAAAAATTCACGATTTTTTTTCAAAAGTTAATCAGGTCATCTACTTGATAAGCAATGCCTTTCTGCAAAAAAACATGATCCTAGCATCAGGGGTTCTTGAGATATTTTGCTAACAAGGTTCCATAGGCTTACAATGCACTAAGTCAAAAAAGGGGCATAACTCTAAAAATATATTACCAGCGGAAAAAATAAAAAATACGTGTCCGCTTATTTTTCATGTACATGCCACATATAAAATTTCAAAATCCTAGCATAAGCGGTTTTGGGGTTTCCTAGCTGCTTAAAAGCGTTGCGGACGGACAGACGGACAGACGGACGGACGGACGGACAGGCCCAAACCAATATGCGCCCTCAACTTCTCCGAAGTTGGGGGCATAAAAAACAACATTCACAAGTCTTTGTTTTATTTAAAGCCCTTGCATACTTTTCTTTTGGAGACAGAAAAAAGCTATAAGTACTTGTTACAGAAATATTATTATAAACCTGACTAAAAGGTTTATATAAAGAAGGAAAAAACCCTGTCTTATAATCGAAGAATTACGGTTAATATGGACACTCACCACAAATCCTTGCAGCAGAGGAAACTCTGGTACCAGGTGTGGCACTGTGACAACACAGAAATCTCGGTCAGGAAACTGAGCAAATGCCTTGCCCAAGAAATCAGATGATCTGAAAATTAACAATGGTAAATTCATAGCAGTCAACAACTAGCAGTGTCAGTGCCACATTCTGGAAATGCCTATACAGTCAACTCTTGATATCTCAAACACTGATATCTCAAAGTACCCTCTTATATCAAACAATGTATTTTGGACAAATATTTTACATTTTAATGCCTTTTATCTCAAACTGCTGACATCTCAAAGTAAATTTTCTGTGACAAGAAAATTTACTTCAAGATATCAGCAGTTTGGGATGAATTTTGACTTTGAGGTAATGAGATTTGACTGTATATGATTGTGAAATGACTGTGAAAAAAGTATACACAGTTTACTGGGTAACATAAACTTTACTACTGACAGAGAAACCAATAGCCACAGCTACCATAAACCAAGATTTTTTATGTGTGTGATGTTCTCATCATTTTTTTTTGCTAAATTACACAGGTCTGATTTGTTACTGATTCTTAATTAACTCATGAGAACCTATCACAGAAAAACAAATGACCATATAGTATCTTACCCATTATATCTACATGTTTATTCATATCAACCTGTTTTGCAAAATAAAAGTTTTGAAAATACCTGCTTGAACTAAAGGCTTGTCTAATGGTAATTCAGGGAAGTCTTTCTTGTGTGTATATAAACATATGTTGTGGCCACTCACTAAAACTGCCTTGCTCAGGCACTTTTAATATATGGGACAACAACCGCTTTACAGAATGGACAAAAATTATACTATAATTTTCATAAAAACTCTCCCCATCAAGAACTCTGAAAGGTGTTTCATAGAAACTGCTCTTTATTTCTAAGGTAAATGGAAACTTTCCAGGGGAGGTAATTCTTATCAATAAGATCTTCTCTCCCATTTTCTTGGAGAGTTCACATCTAGATTAAAATTTTCTCCTTGAAAGAGCGCAGTCTTTCCTTTAAGATTAACCCCAATTTTGGAACGGCTTCATTATCCACTACAGAAATGAGAAGCCACAAAATTCAAGCCACAAAAATCATTTCTCTTTGTAAAAAATGAGTGAAAAACATGGAGGGTTATCCATTCATTATAAATGCTTTTTGAACTCAAACTGGCAAATCAACAGTATTGTACCTCATTTCATATCTCTCATCAATACAGAATAGTTGTATGCTGAAGGCATTTTCTTCTCCATAATATGTTGGAACAAATCTTTTTGAAATACCGCTTACAGGGGTGGGTGGCTTAGGTGAGTCTTCCATCTGGAAAAGGGTTAGTATTTATCACACTTTTTGGCATGAAACGTAGTGAACAAATCATGAGAGAATCTAGAGAATCATAAATGAGATTACAGTGAATGGCTATACTTTCAGGGGAAGCCACTCTGCCACTTTCTGTTTAGCCTCCCTTCTCAATATGGGGCCAACTCTTATAGGAAAGAATTTGCTCCCAATGAGCAAATTCTTTCCTTTAAGGGCAGACCTCATTTTGGAAGAACTCAGGGAAATAAACAAGTAGCCCAAAGGGCAACAATTGCTCACCTGAGAGACATTGTAAACCTATAGGGATATTTAAGATGCTCAAGGGCAGCTAACTCCACAGTCAGTGGTCCAATCAGGCTGAAAATTAAACTCATCCAAAACATTATGTATGCCCTCATTTAATATATGCAAGTTTAAAAAGTATCCGATCAAGAGCACAATAGACAGAGCTGTCAAAGGCAGCTAACTTCGTAGCGGTTGGCCTGATCTGGCGAAAATTTGATCTTGTTTAAGATATTATGCATTTCCTCATTACCTGCAAGTTTGAAAAGGATCGGCTAAGTAGAAACCAAGAAAAAGTGGCGACATTGATTTTTTGGATGCTCAGGGCAGGTACTCCATAGTCAGTGGTGGGATCTAGCCGAAGTGCTAACTAATCCAAGCTTTTATGCATATCCTCATTACCTGCAAGTATGAAGAGGATCCGATGAAAAATGAAAATGTGATGACGTTGTTTTCTCCATTATAAGACTATGAGATTTTTTTCAAACGCTTAAGGGCAGCTAACTCTGTAGTCTGTGCGCGAATCCGGCCAAATTTCGAACTCATCCAAGCTCTTATGTATGTCATCATTACCTGCAAGTATGATAAGGATCTAATCAAAAACCTTGATTGCAGCACCCTGAAAGTCAAACTTGCTCGAGATATTGTCATGCCCTACATTTGTGTGAATTTATTTCAAAATCCGTCGAGAAATGTAGGTGCTAGAGCAATGACAAAGTTTTTCTAAAAATAGCCACAGTGACCTTGACCTTGGGCACAGCATCCTGAAAGTCCAACTTGCTTGAGCTATTGTCATACCCTACATTTGTGTCAAGTTATTTCAAAATCCATGGAGAAATGAAGGTGCTAGGGCGATGACAAAGTTTTTCTAAAAATAGCCACAGTGACCTTGACCTTGGGCACAGCACCCTGAAAGTCGAAATTGCTCGAGATATTGTCATGCCCTACATTTGTGTGAATTTATTTTAAAATCCATTGAAAAATGTAGGTGCTAGAGCGCTGACAAAGTTTTTCTAAAAATAGCCACAGTGACCTTGACCTTGGGCACAGCATCCTGAAAGTCCAACTTGCTCGAGATATTGTCATGCCCTACATTTGTGTGAAGTTGATTTAAAATCCGTTGAGAAATGTAGGCGCTAGAGCGATGACCAAGTTTTTCTAAAAATAGCCACAGTGACCTTGACCTTGGGTGCAGCATCCTGAAAGTCCAACTTGCTCGAGATATTGCCATGCCCTACATTTGTGTGAAGTTATTTTAAAATCTGCTGAGAAATGTAGGTGCTAGAGCGCTGACCCATTTTCTTTCTTAAAATAGCCACAGTGACCTTGACCTTGGGTGCAGCATCCTAGAAGTCGAACTTGCTCGAGATATTGTCATGCCCTACATTTGTGTGAAGTTATTTAAAAATCCATTGAGAAATGTAGGTGCTTGAGCGCTGACAAAGTTTTTCTAAAAATAGCCACAGTGACCTTGACCTTGGGCACAGCATCCTGAAAGTCCAACTTGCTCGAGATATTGTCATGCCCTACATTTGTGTGAAGTTGATTTAAAATCCGTTGAGAAATGTAGGCAATAGAGCGATGACAAAGTTTTTCTAAAAATATGTGATGACGTTGTTTTCTCCATTATAACACTATGGGATTTTTTTCAAACGCTCAAGGCAGCTAACTCCATAGTCTGCGCTCGAATCCGGCCAAATTTTGAACTCATCCAAGCTCTTATGTATGTCATCATTACCTGCAAGTATGATAAGGATCTAAGCAAAAACAGTTGAGAAAACGTGATGACGCCGTTTTCCCCATTATAACCCTATGGGATTTTTTTCAAACGCTCAAGGGCAGCTAACTCCGTAGTCTGTGCTCGAATCCAACCAAATTTCAAACTCATCCAAGCTCTTGTGTATGTCATCATTATCTGCAAGTATGATAAGGATCTAATCAAAAACAGTCGAGAAAACGTGATGACGCCGTTTTCCCTATTATAACCCTATGGGGGCTATCTGTTGCCATGGAAACCAGAGTTCTGAGCTGATTGGCACCAAAACCTAATGCAGCCTTTCCCCCACCCAAATGATGCTTCAGATAAAATTTGATTGCGATCGGCCAACTGGTCTCTGAGATATTTATGTTTGAAAGTGTTGACGCACCCACCCACGCACCCACTAACCCACGGACGGACGGACGACAGCTCGACTCCCATCCTATAAGCTCACCTCTGAGCCTTCGGCTCAGGTGAGCTAAAAAGGAGTCATAAAAGCTAGTTATTCTGCGATTTTAATTGCTGCACTTTTTAAAAAATTGCAATAATATGCAGAAATTCAACACCCACAGAAATAAACTGCTATATGGTACTAAATGGTCCAGTGATTTAAGCCAGTATCTCTAAGGATTCGTTCCGCTGAGGTGCGGGGGTAACGTCGATATGAGAATTGAAATATGATGATGAGCCAGTATCTCTAACACTATTTCACTGACTTGTATTATACTTGGTGTGAAGGTACATTCAGATACATTGATTGACCTCATCTCACTTCTAGGTCACTGTGACCTATATTTCACATTTCATTGATATGATCATACTGCTGGCAATATTTTAGAGGTTTGAATAATTGTTAGGATAACTGTTTATTCTGACACTGCAGTTGATCTCATTTCAGTTGGCTAGTATTATTTATGTTAAACGTGTCTTTGTTAAAGTTAAGCTCCCACCAGTCACACTTTATTGTCTTATGACAATTCTTGCTTTAAGAGTGCAATTGTTTGTGAATTTTACTGGCTCTTTGAATATATAACTCTTTATGTCCATTTCAATATTTTAACCAGTTACTGCCAATCACATTTAAAAGATTCAAGTAAAATGAGCTGTGACTCAACAAAACCAACAAAGTGGTATGTGCGCCCAGCAAAGACTCAGATCAGCCTGGGTATCCATCCAGTCTAGTTAGAGTCTTCGTTATCCGCATGGACCTAGCTTAGACCTTACCTACCCATTAAGTGCACAGCAAAGACTCTGATCAGACTGAACAGATGCCAAGGCTGACCTAAGTCTTTCCTGACCACACATGACACTTTGTTGGTTTTGTTGTCATGTAGCTAAAATATATTTGATCTAAAATTACCATTGGAGTGCTTTTTCTTGAGCCCCCTTCTTGGGCCTCTTCTCCGTCCTGGCTAATTAGGGAACCTTCAACATCTGCCATGTGAGCCTCACTCAGTTTTGGTTTTATGTCTACATCACTTGCATTACTGTTCACTGTGTGAAAATACATTACATAATCATTTTATGAAAAGCTATGGGATAGTTCCATTGGGAAAATAACAGGAATTGTTATGTGAAGAATGAAGAGATTCTTAAACATTATCTTATACTCGTAAACAATAACTGAATGACCTGACAAGAATAATACCATAGGCGAAGAGAAAAACATTTTGCATAAGATGCATTTCAACAGTGGTTTAATCTTTCCCACTGGGCACACAATGTTAGATCAACACTGATTCAACATCGATCCAACTTCAAGACTTGTGTTTCGTCTTATTTTCTGACTTTATTATTCAAACAAGATCAACAGATCTATGTCCATTTTGTGATTCTGATCTACACTCAAACCTGTCCATAAAGGTAACTGAATGGAAAAGAACAATGTGGACGTTGTTCGAAGGTGGTCTTTATTCAGTGGGTCTGTAATCTCAGCCATCACCAAAAATTTGCCAAACGAAAAATAAAACCTCTACACAGCTTAAATATTTCCTTTTTCTTACCCCTGGAGCTCCTGCCACTTGACTGTTTACTGCCGCTGGATTCCTTCTTCTCCAGGGACTTGGGTGGGGTTGTGTTGGTTGTTGACTCCTTGATGGACTCCTTTGTTGATTCTTTTCTTGTTTGTACTTCAGTTTTACTAGCAGACTCGTTTGACTTTACTGAGCCTTGTGATGGGGATCTTTCTACCTCTATAGAGAAGAGAAATGAAATGAAATATGTGATAGTTGTTCCAAAGTTCTGTACACCTAATCCCTTAAATAAATCATTGAAAAAATAAACTTTGAGTTGTTTTTTATTTTTCAGGACTTTTTTTTCCTCCTGAAAACACTTAGTGAACTTGCAACCAGTACAGACACTGATCAGACTGCTCTTGAAGAGCAGTCTGATCTGGGTCTATACTGGCTGTCTACCATTTTTGTGATAACCTGATGTACAAATTCTTAGAACATTTGCCATACTAAGAATTTTCGGGATAAAATCCTCAAGAAAAGGACTGTCATTTTGATTCTGATGGTAATTCCAAGATAACACTGCCCATTCTCCATGTGGCAACTTATCTGAAATGCCTTGGTAAAGTTGTTGTATCCAGAGTGCACGACATATGCTTTTCTGCAAAAAATATAGACACTGCACAAAATCAACACACTCCTAAAACTGGCTTCTTTTTCGTTTCATATGACAAAAGAGAAAAATGGCACGAAAGAAGTACAATGTTTTTTTCTATTAACACTGAAACATGGTACATGGTCTGCATTTCCATCACCATTATAAATTTTGTATACCATATCTCTTTCAGACATATAATAACATGTAACATAGAACAAGAATTCTGCGGAATGCGGTGTCTCGCCTGTCAGCGCTTTGTGAAACTGACCTAAAGGCAAAAACCCGATGAAAGTTTACGCCCCCGATGCCGACACTGGAAAAGCAATACCTATGCCTCGCTTCTGCTTCGCAGGCAAGACAAAAATAGATTCTGGTGCTATAGCTAGATCCTGAACTGTCCTGACAGACATTTAGAAACAAGCCAAACAATGAGATTAAATAGTGTTAATTTTATATGCAATGGAACATGTGTAGAGATGGTGCAACTACCTACCAGGTGGTGGGGAGGGTGTGGGTGTCGTTGGAGCCTTTGTTATATCATCTGGGTGGGGCTTTCTCAATCCATGGAAGGCACCCAGCTCAAAACACTCATTCAACAGATCATAGCTAACATCTTGACTGATGCTGAGAAAACCATAGGCTGTGCCCTCAACCTAGATGAACAGTAAACATGCAGTGTCAAAGCAGTTGTCTGCCAATGGCAACATTCATTCATCGAAAGTTAGAATACCACTGGCAACCACCAGAAAGCCCTTGGTACTCTTTGGTAATATGTAGCCAAAGCCAGCAGAAACATTACTGTCTAGTTAATACCTTTGATCTGTACATACAATTGGAAGCTGGTGCAAACAGTGCTGTTTGTGAATAACCTTAAAGGGGAAGCAATTCTGCCATTTTCATGTTTACTGCTCTATCCAATGAAGGTCAACTCTTAAAGGAAAGAATTTGCTCCAAGAGGAGCAAATTCTTTCCTTTATGAGTAGATCTAGGAGCAAATTCTTTCTTTTAAGAGTAGATCCCTTTTCTTCCAGGGAAACAAACTGTTTTTGTCATGTCACAGCTCATGTGTCTCACCTGTCTGCACAGAGCTAAACCAGACCTCGAGAAAACTTCTCAAACGTTTACACTATAGACGACACTGATGCCAGAAAATTCTGCTACTTGCCGCCAAGACAAAGAATGTTTCACTTTTTCTATATATTGTGCACAAGTACCGTACAAAGTTAAAAGAAATAGGGATACCTAAAATAATTATTAGTTAATTGTTCCAAAAATGGAACGATTTCATTTTAAATGCAGTAATAAGTGTAAAAGATGCAGATGGAATGGCAAACAGTGTAGTGTTCTCCTATGGGTGCAATCTGATCTCGGTCTAAACTTTTGCCCAGATCTGTCTGTCCCAAAACTTAGAATTTTTAATATACCTCAGCTATAAGGCAGTGCATGCGTTCATCCTGAGCCTCGATGAGTTCAGCTAAGAAGAAATTGCCATAGGTCATCTTTAACATGTCACTCTGCCGGTTGAATATTGGTGTGAGGTCATCGTGGTCTTCAACCCTGTGGAAGTAATAGACAAGATACAGTAAAACACTTGTTTATTGCCATAGCTCAAATTTGGCATGTAAGGTGAACGGTTTACTTCCAAGTTTTTTTTTTTTTTGTTATTTAGCAATTAATGAAGGGAAACAACTCTTGTGGCTTCCCATATGCTTCCCTTGACAATAAAGCCCTTCCAAAATCTGCCTACCAATTTATACCTGAATCAAACTTTTGGGGCAAAAAAGCACATGCATGATGCTGCCCATAGAAAATGTCCATAAACTATTTGAGTGGTGACATGGAAAAAGCCCCATACAGCATTGGTGAACAGCAATTTAATGATTTAGATCAGCCTGTGCATTTACAAAGACTGATTAGTCTGCCCATTCATATTAACAATCCATGGCTTCTGAAAAATCTGTATAATGAAAGGCTTATGTGTGTTCAATGCATTTGAGAAGACAACAATTGTCTGAGCAGAAACACTTCTTATTCAGTAATACACCAGTTATTTGCAACCCTGGCTACCTCAGGGCCAGGGAATAGCAGGAATTTTGACTGTTCTCTCAGCAGAGCCCCAACAGATGCCATGCACTGCCAGGGCAAATTTATCAAATTCCTGCTAAAAACCCCTGCCTGCAGTGCCAATGTTCAACACTTGGGGTCACTTGAGGTCACTATCATTGTTCCAGCTATTCTGACAGGATATCTGAAGCTCAGCATACGCATGGCACTGCCTATTGTCGCCAACAGTTAGCATTTTTCTACCCTGGATTTCCTACTTTTTCAAATGTCAAGGACATTTACAAGTAAATTAGAGTCTGAGTAATTAAAATCCACAGAAAAATTATTTATTAATACTCTTTACCTACTTGATTGTATACATCTGCTATAGATGTTTTCACTGATTCTGGTACATTTTCAATTTGTTACTTCTCTCTGGGTAAATACACTATGTGCTATGGTTAGCAAAGTGGCCAAGTATGAATTTTATCTGATTTTGGATAGCCATTAGCCACCGCACCACATGCGAGAGATGATAACATTACCCTGGACAGTTCCTTGGCCCTGGGGTAGCTGGAGTTGCAAATACAGACACTACGTTCAATTGTATGACATTCCGGATAGTTACAGTATCTTCCTACCTTGCTTGTCTAACATGCACCACTGGAACATGGTCGTGTCTGTTACAGCAGAATACTGCACAATCTTTAGGGGATCTGTCCGCTATTCTGTCTAACGGCCTGAATAACTCAGCCAGAGATACATCTAGAAGAAAATGAGATCAAATCAATAATGATTATGAATTTGCTTACTGTATCTGCACAGAATCTTTCCCTAATATCACTACAAGATATATTACTTCACATTACTTATGTTATATAATGTGTTCAAAGTGATTTATAATATTTTATATGCCAATGGGCTGGGTGTAAAATATTAACATCAGTAAGATAAACTACCGGGTATTATTTAATTCCAGAAGCAAAGAAAAATCTTATCTTCAAATAGCATACAGAATCTTATTTCTGAACAAAAACGTAATTTCGTGCTAGTTGAATTGACATTAAAGAATAGGCAGATCACTGACATGCCTGACACCGACATTCCAGTGCTCAAGATAAGAATGGGTAACAAGGATAATCTAAGGATAAAATTTCATATTTCTCTATAAAATATGTTGTGACCCTCATTTGAACTGTCTCACTGAGACAGTTCTAATGAGGGGTCACAAAATATGTTTTCGTTAAGAACTTAAAAGAGTATCTCAGAATTATCCTCAAAAACCCACCTTGACTGGAACTCTGTTTCTTCCTCTGAAATTCTTTAACTTACCGGGAAATGATCCTATTGGTACACACAAGAACAAGAAATGAACATCAGGAACAGCATTAAAGGCTGTTCGAACAATCTCCCTAGCACAACCATTAGCATACTCTGGCTTCGCAACAAAGTAGTGCAGAAAAAGAGAATTGAGTGGTGTACTTTTCCTGGTATTGTAGTACTCGTTCATCCATTCCTGCCACTCAGCCTGGTCTACATTGGCAGAATTGGGATAGTCAAAGAATGCAGCATGCCCCAAGATCTCATCCTTCTCATTGCATAGGGTCACAGCTAATACTGCTTTTTCTCTGCAAAAAAGAGAATCTGTTCAAACAATACCTTAAATTTTTAGACCGAAAACTTGTTTTTGATTATTTGCCCCAGAGTCCCTTACCTTACCAAAATCCTTTCTAACAAAATATGTTGACACAACAATTTATTTGCCTTTGAAACTGGGACATTTTTATACATTTCAAATATAATTTGAGTTACCTTTGCAAACTTTGGAATAACAGAATCTTAAGCCTAACAATCTACACTAGAAAAGTCCTGGATCAGCAACTGCAAATTATTTATCAAGCTTGAAGCTTGATAAATAATTTTGCAGTTGCTGACCCAGGACGCTTGGCCTTATGGCAATTATAATTCAACCACTAAATGTACAGTCACATATCAAACAGAATGAATTCTCTTACATGACATTAACAATATTAACTCTGCCAAACAAGCTGTGTGTGGATTCTTGAACCAGGTTAAGAATGTGTGGTGCATCAATTGATTCTGTTCTTCTGGCATTCACCACTTCTGGTGGTACCCCTTCAGGTGCTATTGTTGTAGCCATAATGGGAACAGTCTGAAACAAAAACAATACATGTGTTATAATCCTAAAACATATGTTAACATAAGACATATGGGTACATTTTCAGGCAAAACAACTCTGTTAATTTCACTTTTGTCTCCTTTTTTAAAGGTAGGTTCCTGGCCTAGCGATAACAATTGTGTTCACAAAATAATTTTGTTTTTTTCTGGGTAGTATTGAATTCTCTTATTTTTCTGAAGCTGTTACTACTAAGAAAATCGTCAGATGTTGTAGAAAATAGTCGTTTTCCCTTTGGTTTATTTTCTTTTGTTGGAATTCCAGTTCTAAAAATAAATATCTATATATGTCTACAAGTCCGCAGTTTCTGTTGTCATTTGCGAACGGTTAATTTTCTCTTGCCTGAGCTCTTCCTGAGGTCCTGGCATGGCGGATAGATTAAAACTATCCCTAAATGCAATGCAGCATGAAGTCAGCTATGTTATCTATTTTTGGCGCGAACTAAAAATAGCACTAACTGGTGTGCGAAGCAGAGTTAGGAAATCCCTCGCAAAACGACTTTTCTACAGTTTTTTGATTTACACTTTTTAGTGAAACTTATTCATTTCCTCTTTAAAAGTGCTTTCCAACAGCTTGGATAAAAAAATCATCAAAATTATGATGCATTCCAAAGTACAGGAACCTACCTTTAAATTCACAGGGTGTTACATGCAAAATCACAGGTAATATGTAACATCTACATACCAGAGGGCTGACAATAAATATCAAGTGAACTCCTGGATACAGAGACATTACAGGTAATGAAGTTGATAGACTGTAGACTGGCTAAAGCAGCAGAGGCTCAGCAAGTGGGAGAAAAAAACGGTGTCATTACTATATAGTATATAAAGAGGCATGCCAGAATCATAGCTAGACTCAAATGGCAAAGATAGGTGGGACATTGGTGAGAGTGGAAGAGATCTACATCTGCAAATCCAACATAAAGAAAAAACAAGACTTGACATTCCTGACAATATAATTTTAAAACAGATTTCAAGACAGGTGAACGTATTTTGAATGAATATCCAAACAACTTGAGCAGGTTGATACAGAACTGTGTTTGTGGGTGTGCTGAGTCAGTGGAGCATTACTTATGTGAGTGTCCCGTGTCCCCAGTATATGCCAGAGACTGATGCTTCCTGGTATGCCTGCTTTGGTGATTAAGGTCATTTGTGTGGATACTGGCTGTGCCCTTCATACCTTTGTAAAGCATTAATGAGTCTGCTATTTTTTTCATCTTCTGGGGATCAGCCTACTGAGCCTAGCGGGAGAAATAGTCTCCCTGCAGCGTAAATCTTCTCTCTGTCTAAGAACCCTAGGCTGGGCCCTGCATGTTTTATGATTCTGAAGTTTGTCTAGAATGCCACTTATACTGAAAGTTTCATATGTGTGAATTTTTTGTTACAAATCTAGCCGCGGTTTTCCGCAATTTCTCCAGCTCATCTTGAGGAAGTAAACCATGGGGATAACGGTTAAGGACAGGGGATTCTAAATTGGGGTCAACTCTTTACGGAACAAATTTCCTCAAGGAATGGTAAAAGTTCATTTTGGTCATTTTCCCATTCTGACCCCTGCTTGTTTCTGTCCTATTCCATTTTGGTTGGGTCGTTTCCGCCTGTGTTGTTTTGGCCAGATATTAGTAGGTCATTTTGGTCCATTGATGGTGGGTTGTTTTGGCCCAATTTTTATAGTTTTAACTGATAATAAAAAGTGTCCTGACTGTATAAAGTTTGATGATATTCACTGACTTATTCTGATCAGAAATCACTTTACATCTAAACACTTTACATCTATCTATCTATCTATCTATCTATCTATCTATCTATCTATCTATGTGTGTCTGACTGTCTGTGTGCCTACCTGCCTATCTATCTATCTATCTATCTGTCTGCCTGTTGTTGTACAGAACGCACTTACAGGTGAGACAAGTTCTCCTGTGGTCTGATAGAAATAATGTCATTAAGTAAAATGGCCATTTTACGTAATGAAGGGATCCATGCTACAGCAGTGTACCAAAATTTTTCTTATGGTTTTTGAAATACAGCTGGGTTCTGCTAAAGTCCTTACTATTTGCTGATGAGAATTTTGACATGTTGTCCACAGAAGCAATGGAGATTGACAGGTATCTGTACTTTCGAATCATAATCATACCTCTCAACACACTACCTAATTCGGCCAAATTGATCTGACCAAAAGGAAATAGGACCAAAACACCGATTCTTAAGAGAGATAAACAGTGGCAAGCTGCATAAATCTGAAACATGGAACCCTGCACCAAAGCCACAATGCATACCAAGTTTTCAATTAACAAAAGAGTGAGACTGCGCGAAGCCTCGATTTAGCCCCCTTTTCCATGTTAGTTCATTCGCGGAGAAACCCATTGACAATGGAAAAGAGTGAGATTTTTTGTGTCATTTTTTTCTCTTTATGTGAATCTAGAGATTGGGGATGGCAGTGGGGAGGAGTAGGATCAATAGGTAGTCCTTAAATGAAGATAAACATCAAGTATTCTTATTTACAGTTTTATTTTACTAAAATTTTATACATTGAGTTTCTTAAAGTGATGTGCTATCAAAAATGGCAAGTTATGTTCTGCTATGAAGTTGCTAAAGAGAGTTCCGAAAAACGGAAGTATACATTTGGTCGTTTTCGGCTCTAATCGCTATCGAATACTCGAGTTATTTTTACTCACACTATTTTAAGACTATCGGAAATCTTTGCCTATTTTTAGACCAGGTGAAAAATTTTCCCTGAGATAAATATAGATTCGGTGACCGAGATTGTCCGAATGTAGCGGAAGTTGAGAGAAAACAAGTTTTAAACAATTGAGAGAGCGCAAAAAAAGACATTTTTTTCATAATTCTCCGCTTTGAAGTGAAATCTTGAGCAAGCTAAGGAAGCGTGAGTTATGGCTATGTTTCAAAATACGATCATGAGTTCGTGGGAGGTGTCCAAATTCGTGAGGGTCACGCACAAATTGTGAAACTGGGCAGGTATGCATGAAGCATAGTTGGTTGGTAGGTTGGTTTGGTCGAAGCCTTTTAGCCGCAGTATCTTTTAGCATAGGAATGGTCACAGGGACTCGGGTCATACGGTTTGTCTCTTTGAGCCACTGAAAATACGCAGGGCCTGTCAAATCCATTGTCCGGCTGCCCGGGACAAGTTAAAATTTTTGCTGGGCAAGTAAAATTTTTTCTCACTAGCCCAGAAAAATGTATAAGATATATAGGGAAAACCTTTGTATTTCAGCTTTTTCCGGCAGAAGCTGTCTACCGGACAAGTAGATCAAATTTTGATTTGTCAGGCCCTGAATACGTATCAGTTATATAGAGCAAAGGGAGGAAAGTCGCTTCGACACCGGTTGCTACCCCACGCCGGTTTGTCTGCGCATTTCAGATGATTTTTTACAAACACTTCCTGCGAAACACATACCTCGATTGATCCGACATACATTTATCTTTTTGCAGCTGTTATTCTCCGATGCAAATATTGCGTCAAATCGGTTATTTTCCGATCCATTTCGTCCACAAAACCATCGAAGTCCGCAGTTCCAAAATGCCCGCACTCAAGCTCCCCCTCCAAGCTCATTTACATTCCGGAAGCGATTCCGATTGGATAACGCCGTAATTGTACTTTTGTCCTCTTGTTTCTCTAAGTGTGAAAGGGTGTGGTGCACTAATTATTAGTGTCAATGGCGAGGTACTGCGCCGTATCACGACAAAACCAAGTGGCGTGTGCGCAAGCAAAGAATCAAATCAGCCTGGGCATCCGCCCATTCTGATCAGAGTCTTCGCTGTCCACATGGAACATTCTAGCTTCTATTCTACTTTCTACTCTTTCATCTTACACCGTCAGTTTCACTTGTTGAAACATTATTATAATTATCATTATTTTAAATAGCCCAATCATCTTTTGAAGGTTTTTATTTGATTGTATGTATCCCGAAAGGGTCCTTAATTGGAGAAATAAACATACTATTCTATTCAGTACCACCACCACCTCCGCTGTTCTGTTCTGTTCTAGTCTACTCTAGTTTTGCTTACATACTGTGTAATAGAAACGCTATGGTACGATTACATATCAATTTATCTGTCAAACTATCTTTTACACACACACTAATTTATATATCGGCACACACGCCCTAATTTCCATGTAATCAAAAGACATGTAGCAGATTTCAATCAGTTGCTGAAACAAAATTCAAACAGAAAGAACAACGGTGACCTCGATATTATCCAATCGGAATCACTTCCGGAATGTAAATTAGCTTGGAGGCAGAGCTTGAGTATGGGCATTTTGGAACTGCAGACTTCTGTGGTTTGGTGGACGAAATGGATCAGAAATTAACCGATTTGACGCAACATTTTCATCGGAGAATAACAGCTGCAAAAAGATAAATGTATGTC
The DNA here is from genome assembly GCA_963989385.1 of Ctena decussata. Lineage (NCBI taxonomy): Eukaryota > Metazoa > Mollusca > Bivalvia > Lucinida > Lucinidae > Ctena > Ctena decussata. The sequence goes on from OZ022499.1 coordinate 13,923,360, forward strand.
GGATCGATCGAGGTATGTGTTTCGTAGGAAGTGTTTGTAAATCATCTGAAATGCGCAAACCAGCGTGGGAGAGCAACCGGTGTCGAAGCTACTTTCCTCCCTTTGCTCTATATAAGCACCCGGTACATCCCGATACGTATTTTCAGTGGCTCAAAGAGACAAACCGTATGACCTGAGTCCCTGTGGGAATGTTTTGTTTTGTTTGTTTTGTTTTGTGTGAAATCAATGTTAAGGCTCTGAAAGTTGTTTAGTACACTGATCATAACAGCCTTTAGCACTTTTCTCTTGACAGCAATAAAGAGTGTGTTCGCATAAAGCCAATGCTCTTGTGTCACTGAACTTTAAATAAACCTAAATTACGCAAAATGCTTCCAAAAATTGTGCACAACTTGAACTGATATTTTCACTCGGCGGCCATCTTTGTGACAGTCTCCAAGGAAACAGTGTTGCGCGTGAAGTTAGTACATAATCGGGTCTGTATTAAGCCAATATTTCAAGAGTAAAATAAGGAATAATTTTCAGGAACAAGCTCACTCATTAAAAAAGACATGTTTTTCGATAATACCATCAAATTTGCGAAATGAAGGGATACGAAAATGCGTATCAATTCTACTTCCGGTTCCGGAAAATTGGACGTAAATTGTCGTTTCAAATAATTTTTATAGTTTACTAGCACTTGTATACATAAATTCAAGATGGACGAAGACATGGAATCAAAGGAAGACAAAAAGAAGATGCCTAAAGTTGCTAAGGTAATATTTGTGGAAAAGGAAATGAGTTTTCAACATGATTACTAGTTTTCGCGACTTGTGGCAAAGCATCAATCTTTTCTTATTGACAGTTCTGTACTTGCAGAATTCATTCTAAGCTATCTGTTTGCGCCATTGGCATACTTCTAATGGCTTTGGCTCACTTTACCCCTATTTTGCACGAAAGTCAAGGTAATACAGGCATGGCCCGAAGGGGCCAGTGGACAGGGCGCCTATAGGTAACACGTAGGAAAAACAAATAAAAAAAGCTAATCCTTACCTTGTGTGTTCATTTGTAAACATTGCGAATCTTGGAGAAAACAACGTTATCCGAGTTCTGGTCATTTTTGCACAATAAATAACAGCAATTTTTTGTTTTATGCTTCTCTCATATCCTAGTGTAAGCAATAATCACGCAGATAACGCTTTGTGGTATATTTACGTCATTCAGTAAGATCAAACAATATATTCATGTATATTCTTACCTTCATCTATGTAAATCCTTACCCCATAACCAATGACAAAGATGAAAAGTTTCTTTTCACATGCTCCAACTGTCTCAGAAAATCCCCCCCAAAAAATGGCGGCTTACTGTCTACGTCATCAATAATCACGCACTTCACTAACAACAGTATTTATGGGAAGCCAAACATGCAACAGCTCTAAAAGTAGGGATGGGTATTGCCAGTGAAAACCGTATCGCGATATATCACGATACACTGGTCCGTATCGGGATATGTATCACGATATATCGTGACTTCTTTTTAAGTATGTACTTCCATGTTACATGCTTTTACTGTGTTGTTTGCTTCTGTCTTTTATTAAATGATTGTAATAAAAATGAACATCCCATTCTTTACCTGTTTATTTTAACACCAAAACAAATTATAACCAGCTCATGTATTTTATTAAAATGCAAATGTTACTGGTCTGCGATCTCATTTTATTTAACTAATTGACTTACTGACGTGACCCTGGTGACCATGCATCTGGTGCATGACTTCTTTATTTGTTATTCTGCCCTGACCCAGTTTTGCCCCAAGGCAAGAATGAAAAAAGCATGCAGATTTTCAACACCAGTTGTCATCAAAGATCAAAGGAATTGACACGTGTCTGAAGTCTAGGTTAATTATTTTATCGGTGACATGAAAAGGAAATACACTAAATAATCGGACAGTAATTGCTGAGCAAATGTTGTAGACCCAGATCAGACAGCGCATTGGAGCAGTGTGATCAGGATCTGCAGTCTAGTGTGTCAACAAAATAATGAAACTTCCCGTAAGTGAAAATGTGATATACACACACAAAAAAAATGTTCTAAAAGATGTTCGAATATTTACGTAAGTTATGAATGGGAATATGTGTCAAAATGATCATACCGTTGGAGTGATAGGATCAATTGGATACTGACAAAAGGATTAAACTGGACACGTTTATCTACAATCACGGTAATTTTTGTTTACATCTTCTTTGTGGGTGATAATTACGGAGATGTTAAAAGACAAAAAAGGAAGCGAGCCTCTGTCAGAAGTAAACAATCAAAACCTGTTTTTAAAGACTATTGGCTTTAATTGACTTTACTACCTAGATCCGTTTTATAAAAAAAAGAATATCTGGGGCAAAATACTCACAAAATGAAAAAGAAACTGTTAATTAAAAGCATATAAAACGTTTTCACGAGAATGTCCGGGAACACCCGAAATTTACCGAGCGTACCGGTATGGCCAAAACGTATCGTGATTCGTATCGTTGGAATTTTGAATCGCGATTTACCGGTATACCGGTAATATCGCGCACCCCTATCTTAAAGTACCATTCAATGAAAGAAGCATATCTGGATCCAGTTTAAACGAAATGAAAAGTTGATAATACTGCAGAACTTCTAATTATTTGGATTTGAAACATAATCAAAGGTTTTAAAGGTAAATATCCCAAATCATTAACTAAACATATTTACAGGAGTGCCATCAAATCTTCAGTGGGTGCACAAAGCACACCATGGAAAGGGCAATAAAATGTATATTTTGCCCTAAGCCTGTAAACACTACAACAGAACTGCAGATGAGTCCAGTGCAAGCAGTTCTCAAACATACATTGACCCCATTTGGTGAAATAATATTCAATAAATATTGTGTTATTCACTTATTTTGATATAACAACTAAGGCAGGTATGGCTGCCCATACATTTTAAGTACGGCCAACTGACCACGTGACAGTCATGTGACTTCCAACCCGGATAACAGCTACCGCAGCAGACAAACTGTCAACAAAATTAGTTGAATGAAAAATAATTTCTTAGCCTACTTTTGGTATCAAACTTTTGGATATTAGAAAAATATGACAAATAAGACACTGTTTATATAATTTGATCAAGAACTTAAGCCGGAAGATTCTATTTTTTCCACATGATGCAGAAGAGCGAAAGAAGAGCCTAGGTAGTCCCAAAAACTCCCATGTGACGTCACGAATTTATGTGTAAACAGCGCGAGAGGTCGACCAACACTGGTGCGTGATTATTGTGTAGTGTGAAAAAGGATACTCGGAGGATACTTCTTCAAACCACAGGCGCTTGAAGTTCTATGCTCAAAAAACCCTCAAAACTCTTTATACTTGACGCAGTCTATAGGTCATTTCGTAAGAAATGGCCAGGTATGCAAGCAAAAATGCCTCGATTTTTTGACTGCTAAAACTGCCAGTTAGAAACACCCCAACAAAAGCAAACTTCTTACCTGTAAACATCGTTTTAAAATATATCAATAAACATGATAAACTCGTTCAGTTATGGTTAATGCGGTGCTGTAATCCTGAATTCAAAATTTGCCAGAAAATACCGACGCCATTACGGTGTCCAGCTTCCAGTTTACTGTGCTGCGCCAAAGTTGAGCATGTGCTTGTCCGCTTTGAAATTCACACATCAGCGAAATCATTCAATTACTCTTTTAGATATGACCAATGTCGTTGTATATCACCGTTACCATGTATTTACAATATTAGGTTCTAATTTCGATCAAAACGTTTCTAACAAGTGAAAACTTAAAACAAACATGATGAAAATGACGTCATGACGTTCGTGTCAACAACGTCAAAACTACGCAGTAACTTTGGCGTAAAATTTTCATATGTTGACTGTGGCCTACATGTACTGACTTTCCGAACAACAAAGATGCAGATTAGCCTGCACATCGGTACAGTCTGATCGTGTTGTTTGATGATAGGACAGAGTAGGAAGCTGTACATTTAAGAAAATCGTTATCCGCAGAATCACTTCATTTTTCCCGTAAAAGAACCTGATAACGTTGCTGTGCGACATTGATACACCGGAAATTGGAGACCGTAATGGAGTCGAACACAAACTTTCACACCTGGCCATTTCTTCAAAATGGCTCATACCCTAGATGTTTAGCGGCATTGAAATATGTTTCATAGCATAGAACTTCAAGCGCCTGTGTTCAAACATGACAGATAAACAAAAGTTGATGAGATCAAATAAGAATCAAAAAACGAAAAAATAAATATTTGAATAGAATTGTTCTACTCTATTTGCCGTCGAAACGAAGGATGCTCTAAGAAGATTTCGAACCCTGCAGTGCCGGTCGGTTCTTACCAAAAAGAAATATATAATAAAATAAACAGAAAAACGTACTTTCATCTTTTATATTATCGAGATAAACTTGAATTCTAAATGTTTTCTTTTCAACTTATCAATTTTTACGCCGAGGCTTCGTCGTCTGCTCGGACAAGTTTGACCAGGACAGTAGGTAAAACGCAGGTAAAACCCCGTACCACACCGTGTAAACTGGAACCACGAAACACCGCACCTCTGTTAGACTGCTGCAGGAACAGATTAGGTGTGAAGATTGCTGAAAGCTAGACCTTAAATGCCATGCCTGTTTCTAGGTTGTGCCTAAATACATATTATGCACAACCTAGAAACGGACATGGCATTTTTAGGTCTAGCTTTTAGCAATCAACCAAAATTAGTTTCACACCCTATCTGTTCCTGCTGCAGTCCAACAGAGGTGCGGTGTTTCGTGTTTAGAGTTTACGCGGTGCGGTAGGGGGTTTTACCTATGGTTCTAGTCGAACGTTTCCTCTAGCAGATGATAATCTCAATGGAAAAAATGATAATTTGAAAAGAAAATATTTTGAATTCAAGCTTATCTCTATAATTTAAAAGAAGAAAGTACAATTTTCTGTTTATTTTTCTATATTCTTTTTGGTTAGAACCGACCGGCACTGGAGGGTTCGAAATCTTCTTAGAGCGTCCTTCATTCAGGGAGTACCCATGATGTGCTAGTGGAAAGGCAACCAGTGTATACCAAGATCAGACTGCTCTCCAGGAGCAGACTGATCTGGATCTGCACTATTTGCTCAGGCCTGTTTTTCTTCTGTTTACATTGTTCACAGTTAATTTCCAATTTTCAAAAAAAAAAAAAAAAAAAAAAAAAAAAACACACCAAAATTTAATGCTGCCCGAAATGGCCAAAAAAAAAAAAAAAATTTAGGTAGGGAGGTTTTGTGTGGGTAGGTAGAAGATTGCAAACAAACAAAATTTTATTTTTGGCCCAGGGCTTGACAAATATGCTGCGCGGCTGCACGAGACAAGTCTGAAATCCCCTCAGGCAAGTGTTTTTGCCTCTTTTGCTGCCCGGCCGGACAAGTGCAAAAAAAAGTCTGTATGTCATTTTTTTACCGTAATTACGGCAGCCAAACATGTTTTAATCCAGTCGATAACCATAATTGCAGCAGAACTGAGACCTGCCTTTAAAAACACCACTTGCCATGTGAGCTGTTAATCTCTTATACAAACAATAACTGTGGTCATGCTATGGGTGACTGGTTATGTAAATGACCTTTATAAACAAGTAAACAGTCATAAAATGTAAGCACGAATTGGCTCTAGTGTTATTGATTTTGATTGACTGAGATTTGGGCGTTTACCAATGATCACGGTCACAGCAAATGAATTTGAAAGTTAGTATACACGATCTGAAACAGATCCTATGATTAACATAAAATGACGGTCAATATGCAACAAAACATGAAAAAATAGCCATCAGAGGAGATGGCAAATCCCCCATCCGAAGGCCCCCTTGCGCCTTGGTAAACAGGATGCACTTCAGAACACATATAAGTAATATATTGACATTCTTTTATGCTTCTGATTCACATTATCTGTCTAACAGATGCATGACTATCTAACACTCAGACCAAAACAGTATGTAAGACTGCTAAAAAGAGGTAAAATCTCAAGCAGGCACCTTGTACACAATGTGTAGCATATATAGCATATGATGCACTCAACATTTCAAATGTATGAATAACTTCTAAAGTACAAGTCCTACACATCTAATTTTGAGCTCTCTAGTAAGTGAATTTGGACAAAGAATCCAAATCTGGAAGAAGAAAAAAAGCAGTATGGGACTCATCTATCTGTCCGAGCATATATTACTAGCCAGTAGTGGGAGAGAGTGGTTTAACAGGGCTTGACAATTCAAAAGGACTACGTGCATTAAGGCCCAAAAATGGCCCCCAACCAAAATGACTCATATTGGTATGAATAATAGCTGTGTTATTCCCCTATATAAAACTGGTAAGGAAATTGGTGACAGACATCATATATGGGGACAAAATGGGGTCATTTTCTGTACAAGGAAAATTACATTGGCATGTATATGTTTGTAGCATGTAATCATACTTTTCTTTTTGAATGAGTTAAATTAAATATCCTGCATACAAACTATTTGCGGGATATATAAATTTTGTCTTTTCGTCCGTTTGGCAGTTTGTTAGTATATTTGTTCATTCGTCTGTTCGTCTGTCATTTTCCTTCAAAGCTTTGCGTTAAACGTTTTTTGTTTGCTCTTATCTCGTATACTGCATGTCAGCTCTTTTTCATATTTGGTTCATGATATCTCTGTAGGGGTTCTTTTGACAAGGGATATAAAAGCCCCGGGGCTGGGCCCCTGGGTGGGGCCAGTGATCAATAATTAGGACTTAGGCATTCGTTGTAAATGATTGCTATTAATAGTGTCAGTATACAAGAATAGGGTCTCTTGATTTACATGTAGAGCAAAATTAAGATTGATTAGTTGACACCATTTTTGCTGCTGCTCTAAGGTCAAGGTCACAGACATCAAAACTTATATTGGGTTTGCGTTAAAGTTTTCTGTAAATAATTGTTTTGATTAGACAGATGTAGTGGTGGGGTATACATAATCCCCTGCTCACTTGTTCTTTGATCCACCTTCAGCCCTTGCTCTTGAAGGAACTTATATATGATTTTTATTAGAGATATGATTACTTTCATAAATATAGTGTCACATGATAATAAAAATGTTTTGCTGTCCATTTCAGCCTATATCTGTGCTGAAATGTGTCACTCAGTTTTGAGAGCCAAAATGGCAACATTTTAAGGTATTTGTTAGCTGACTTCAAAATCAGTCAATTTCTGCTTGACATCTGTCAGTGTGTACCAAAACAAATCATTTTATTGATTTTATATGCAGAATCTTATGTTTATTCAGGGTAATGGTATTTCCTAAGCAGCAAGTACAAACCCTGATAAGACTTCTTTTTATTTGGAACAGTTTGCTCAGAGGCTAGACTATTTTTTTTTTGACAAAAATGCTGCTTTTGGATAGCTGCTGAACTGTGAAAGGTCCAATTTTAGGGTAATTCAATCAGTGGAACATTTTTAGGATATTTACTGTAATTTGTTGAAAGGTGGTAACATTTTAGGGTAATCCAGTTTGTGACGGTTTACTTAAAATCACATTTAAATCTTAGTTCTTATGCCTTTGAATCAACAGTTACAGCCAGGTATACATTTCACCATGTTTATTACAGGCAAACTATAGGTAAACGGCTGTCTGCAGAATTCAGATTTTTAAAAAATTAAATATGAGCACAATCATTAACCAACAAAATCTTTTAATATGATGTGATTTATAGCAATATACCGTATTTCTTCGGCTATAGGGCGAGTCGTTTATAAGACGGGGGGTGTTTTTTGGACTGTCTGGGCAAGTATTTAGCTTAGCCTTGCCTATAAGACGGGCCTATTTTCTGCCAATTCCCCAACATGGGCGGATGATCGGCGCCCCGTTACTTCATTCTGCTGAGATGCTAGATTTACTACTAAATTCCCCAAAGGTCATCACCGGTCACCCATGTCTACATATATTTAAACTGGTCGGCTATGCATTTACCGTAATGTGCATAAATATATCTTGGATTAATTACCTCATTATTTCATCCAGTATGAGCAAAGGTTGTAATTCCATAAGTTAAATTTAGCTTCGCATGTACACAAGTGGAGAAAACATATTCCTGTATCCCAGTTTGAAGATGGAAGAATCCATATTAAACAGATTTTGTTTTTATTCACTAGCCGAATATTTAGCATAAATACAGTCAATATCCACATCCAACACCCATTGTGTCACCTAAAGGTCATTGACCGGCTCACTTTTTGTGGCTTCTTTGATCTTACAGCTCGATCAATACTGCTCCCAAAATAATTACATAACCGACTCAGTTTTGACAGGTCACTCGGGTCAAGTCAGGATATTAATACCGACAGATAAAGAGTAAAAGTGCCTTACGTTTTTACATCTAGGTTGCAGAAAAATACATATATGAATGTTTAGGAAAAAAATAAAGATGATAATGGTACACATTGTTTCAAAAGGAGTTTAATGAGGGCACACAGTGGAGAAATTCGGTTTTGCTAGATGCAATCTGTGTTTGCATACTTTCTTTTTTTTTTCTTTCTTTATATACTGCTACACCCTCTCTCGAGGATTATGAGCAGGTGTACGATGTACACTCTAGTTTTGCAGGATGAACCTCCTTGTAGCCATGTAACTACAGAAGGGATCTTTAACCTGCACAGGGGATGTCTCTCCCTGCACAGGGGGCCTCCAGTTAACGTCCCGATCCGAAGGACGGCACACTTTTTTTAATGTCATCCCTGCAAATGACATTAAGGAAGCGTGTTCGGACACCGAAATTCAAACGCCGTTACCCGGGTTCGAACTCGGGACCTTTAGCATCAGAGGCAAGTGCGCTAACCACTGAGCTACCACGCTTCCATACGGCATCATTTCATGTGATCGGTATTAGAGGTATTGTTTATGTCTCAACACCTATTGGGTTTTGCATGCACCTGGACATAACTAAATGGGAGCGCCTTGTATATTTACAAACATGGACCGTGACCAGCTGCTCAGGGACTTTGGTGAAAATAGCTAGGGTGTCCAAAGCCTCGGTTATAAGACGGGGGCAAATTTTGGGGGTCATTTCGGCGGGAAAAATCCCCGTCTTATAGCCGAAGAAATACGGTACATCATATGTTAAAAGGATTTTTTGGTTAAAGGTTGTGCTCTATTCCAATTTCTAAACTGAATGACTAAAAATTGAGCAAAAACGACGAATTCCATGGTTTTAGCCTGTTTCAGCAGCCATTTTTCCATACTTAACGCACAGCAAGATTCAAATTGAAACTGAAATGGAACACTAGAAATATTGGTCTAACGAAATCGTGCAACGAAATACTTTTATCTCGACTTTCATATTTTGGCCTCAGATGGGGGCCAAAAATTGGCCTTAACGCACGTAGTCCTTTGATCTACTTGTCTGGTACATAACTTCCACTACAAAATGCTGAAATTCTTGGGTTTTCTCTTTATAGCTTATACATTTTTCTGGGCAAGTAAGAAAAAAATTTCTTGACCAGCAAAAATTTTAACTTGTTCCGGGCAGCCAGACAATGGATTTGTCAGGCCCTGAGTGGTTTGGGTGGCAGTACAGTAGTTTTTTTAGCTCACCTGAGCCTTTAGGCTCATGGGTGAGCTTATAGTATAGCAAGGCATCTGTCGTCCGTTCGTCCATCCTCAACATTTTCAAACATCTTCTCTGAAGCCACTATGCCAATTGAAGCCATATTTCATATGGAGCTTCAGGGGGCCAAAGGAATTAAAGTTTGTTCAGATGGTCTTGGTCACATGACCAAGATGGCAGCCATGCCCATCTATGGTAAAAACCCTTTAAAATCTCCTTCTCCAGAACGAAAGGCCTATGACCTTGAAACCTGGTATGTAGCATTGGGCATTCAAGCCTATTGTAGTTAGATACGTTATGCTTTTGTTTGGGAAAATGCTTAAACAGTGGATTTCTCAGAAACTATTTAAGTTTAAGGTATAATATGTGATATATTTGGTAAACTAAACGACAAGATGAAGAAATTATGTCACTTTAGGTCAAGGTCATTCTTTGACCTTTGTTCAAGGACACTGAGATTCTGTCTGCTGTCAATGTTTTCAAAGATCTTCTCCTCTGAAGCCACTGGGCCTATTGAAGCCATATTTCATATGGAGCTTCAGTGAGCCAAAGTTTGTTCAGATAATCTTGGACACATAACCAAGATGGCAGCCATGCCCATATATGGTAGAAAGTAAAAAGCCTTCAAAAATCTCCTTCTCCAGAACCAAAGGCCTATGACCTTGAAGCCTGGTATTCAGCATTGAGCATTCAAGCCCATCATAGTTTATACAAATGATGACTGTAGGTTGACCTAGACCTAATTTACGACACTGTCAACTTTGGTAGGTTATGCTTTTCTATGCGAGAAAGCTTTAACAGTGGATTTCTCAGAAACTATATAAGTTTAAGGTATAATATTTGATATATGTGGTAAACTATTCGACAAGATGAAGAAATTATGTCGCTTATGGTCAAGGTCATTCTTTGACCTTTGTTCAAGGACACTGAAATTCTGTCTGCTGTCAACATTTTTGAATCGTTTTCTCCTCTGAAGCCACTGAGCCGATTGAAGCCATATTTCATATGGAGCTTCATTGGACCAAAGGAATTCAAGTTTGTTCAGATGGTCTTGGTCACATGACCAAGGTGGCTGCCATGCCCATATATGGTAAAAACCCTTCAACAATCCCTTCAAAAATCTCCTTAGAACCAAAGGCCTAATGGCCTTATGGCTTGGTATGACCATTGAGGACTCACGTCCATCATAATTTGTACAAATCATGACAGTGCATTGACGTTGACCTAATTTATGGCAAGGTCAGTTTTGGTATGTTATGTTTTTGTATGGGAAGATGCTTAAACAGTGGATTTCTCAGAAACTATTTAAGTCAAAGGTATAATATTTGGTATATATCATTAAATAAATGAGCAAATGAAGATATTATGTTGCTTAAGGTCAAGGTCATTCTTTGACCTTTGTTCAAGATTTTGTCACCCATCAACATACATATATCTTTTCGTCTGAAGCCACTGGGCCAACTGGAGCCATATTTTATATGCAGCTTCAATTGGTCAAACAAATCAAAGGGTCCAGATGGTCTTGGTCACATGACCAAGATGGCAGCCATTCCCATATATGGTAAAAATCCTTCAAAAATCTCCCTCTCCAGAACCAAAGGCCTAATTGCCTTGTGGCATGGAATGTAGCATTGAGGACTCAAATCCATCATAATTTGTACAAATTATAAAAGTGCATTTACCTTGACCTAATTTATGGCACTGTCAATTTTGATGCATTGTGCTTTTATATGGGAAAATGCTTAAACAGTGGATTTCTCAGAAATTATTTAAGTCTTAGGAATAATGTTTGGTAAATATGGTTAACTAAATGAGCAAATGAAGATATTATGTTACTAAAGGTCAAGGTCATTCTTTGACCTTTGTTCAAGGTCACTGAAATTCTATTGCCTGTCAACATTTTCAAATATCTTCTTCTCTGAAGCCACTGGGCTGTTTGAAGCCCTATTTTAATGGAGCTTCACTGGGTCAAAGGAACCAAACTTTGTTCAGATGGTCATGTCACATGACCAAGATGGCCAACATGCCCATAAATGATAAAAACCCTTCAAAAACCTTCTTCTCCAGAACCAAAGGCTTAATGGCCTTGCAGCATGGTATGTAGCATTGGGGACTTGGGCCCATAATAGGTTGTACAAATCATGACTGTGCATTGACCTTTATCTAATTTATGGCAAGGTCAACTTTGGTATGTTGTGCTTTTATATGGGAAAATGCTTACTTTAAACAGTTGATTTCATGGAAACTTTTTAAGCCTAGATATAATTGGAAAATATGGTTAACTAAATGAATACGTGAAGACATTAGGTCATCAAAGGTCAAGATCAATTTTTAGCTCACCAGAGCCGAAGGCTCCGGGGGAGCTTATAGGATAGGCAGTTGTCCGTCGTCGTCGTCTGTCGTCTGTCCGTCAACACTTTTAAACAACATCTCCTCTGAAGCCACTAGGCCGATTGGGTCCAAATTTCATCTGTAGCATTCTTAGGCTGGGGGATTGAAAGTTTGTGTTTTTTATGAAAATCTGCCTGTTGCTTTGGTTGCTATGGCAACTTAGAGTTCCCATAGACTCATAATGGGAAAAATTGAAAAATGACATTTTCTGCCAGGCCATTGCAGATATGTAGACAAAACTGTTATAGAAATATTCCTTGAGAAGTCTTCTATCAGCTGTATGGTTTTTGGCCCAGTATCCCTTTTATTGGTTGCCATGGAAACCAAAATGGAAAAAAATGGAAAAAACACTTAAAAATTATCTCCTCTGTAACCACTGGGCCGATAAGGCCCAGATTTCATCCGTAGTATCCTTAGGCTGGGGGATTGAAAGTTTATGTTTTTTATGAAAATCTGCCTTTTAGTTTGGTTGCTACGGCAACTTAGAGTTCCCATAGACTTATAATGGGGAACATTGAATAATGGCATTTACTGCCTAGCCATTGCAGATATGTTGACAAAACTTTTATAGAAATGTTCCATAAGAAGTCTTCTATTAGCTTTATTGTTTTTGGACCCACTGCTCCTTTTACTGGTTGTCATGGAAATCAAAATGCAAAAATAAAGGGAAAAAAAAACACTTGCAAAATTATCTCCTCAGAAGCCACTGGGCCAATAAGGCCCAGATTTCATCTTTAGTATCCTTAGGCTGTGGGGGTTGAAAGTTTGTGTTTTTGGTGAAAATCAGCTCTTTCGTTTGGTTGCTATGGCAACTTAGAGTTGCATTGACTTATAATGGGGAAAATTGAAAAATTGCATTTACTGCAATCAAAATATGGAAAATAGTTATATATTTTGTTATCAACTCAACAGACTGTCAGACTGAGACTTTGTAGTTGTATATTTTGTATTAGCCTGTACAAATGTGACAGTAATTTTGATAGCAATTTTGAGCTAGAGATCTGGTGAGCTTTGTGGCCCGTGGGCCTCTTGTTTAACTTTGCTCAAGGTCACTGAGATTTTAAAATTAAAATATGCACTCCTTATAAGCCACTGGTTTCAAATTTGTAACAAATGAGCAAAATGACAAATTGTGTCTGTTGACAGGTGTCAGGTGAGCTACAGGATCATGGGTTCTCTGGTTTCTTGATGTAGGCTTAATGGCAGTAACAACAAATAAATAGATTGATTGCCATCTCATCTCACACACATACAGACAGCCATCTCATCCCACACACATACAGACAGCCATCTCATCTCACACACATATACAGACAGCCATCTCATCCCACACACATACAGACACCCATCTCATCCCACACATGTACAGACAGCCATCTCATCCCACACATGTACAGACAGTCATCTCATCCCACACACATACAGACAGCCATCTCATCCCACACACATACAGACAGCCATCCCATCCCACACACATACAGACAGTCATGTCATCCCACACACATACAGACAGCCATCTCATCCCACACCACACATACAGACAGCCATCTCATCCCACACACATACAGACAACCATCTCATCCCACACACATACAGACAGTCATCTCATCCCACACACAGACAGCCATCTCATCCCACACATATACAGACAGCCATCTCATCCCACAGGTATACAGACAGCCATCTCATCTCATCCCACACACATACAGACAGCCATCTCATCCCACACACATACAGACAGCCATCTCATCCCACACACATACAGACAGCCATCTCATCCCACACACATACAGACAGCCATCGCATCCCACACATATACAGACAGCCATCTCATCCCACACATATACAGACAGTCATCTCATCCCACACACAGTTTTTCACTTTTTAGTGTTGTTATAAGATGGGTCCAAATGTTTGGGAATGAAACATTCCCAAACATTTGGACCCATCTCATATCAGTATTTCAGATAAAGAATGATTTAGATATTTTGGTTCATTCCAGAGATGTAAAAATTGCCATTTTATAGAGGAACAAATGCAGTATGCATCTCAGACAAGTCTTTCTATGTTGAACATAGAGGCTGACATTGCATAGGTCTGTCTGGCGTACAAAATTGTTTTAACTTTTACACAACTGTAGAAAACAAAGTAATTTTTGTGTTGGAAAACAAGCATAAAATAAATCTAAATATATCCAGCCCAACCCTTTAAATGTCCAGAGCAACCTGCACACAGCAGACAAGGAAAGCTGTGCCCTGAAGACTATTTATAGTTTAAAATCCAAAATATTAATACTGTCCTTGACAGCTCCTCGGTGGCCAAGCAATTGATTTGTGAGCCCTTGTAAGAGACTGAACAGATATTTAGAAAGAGCATGTAGCCTTCATTTCTTAATGTCTCAGAGTACGTCAATTCATATTTTCATTTCAGGTGAAGAACAAAATGCCTGCTCCTGTACAGATCACAGCAGAACAGTTGTTGAGAGAGGCCAAAGAGAGGGAGCTAGAACTGGTTCCTCCGGTAAGTCAAAAGGATCAGTCAAGTAAATTTTTTCTTAATGAAGTTACACTGTATTCAGTATGGTCAGTGTTTGTAATGTCTGAATGTCTGTGTGTGACTAATTGCCTAGGCAACCAGTGTAAGTCTAGATCAGACTGCTCCTGAAGGTGCAGTCTGAACAGGGTCTACACTGTTTGCAATTATTCCACCCAGTGTTTTGGACTGTTTTCAGGAAAAAAATATTGCAAAAAATGATTTCTGAGGGATTAGGAGTACGAAATTTTAGTACAATTACCCTTTACACTATGGTTATCTTTTGAAAAAAATGGCGGAAAAACATGTCTGTGAATCCATACACCTTAAATTTCATAGATACCGTATTCGACCTAATTACCGCACATGCCCCAATAAGCGTACACTGTGGGCATTTCTGAGAGAGATGTTTGCAAGCGCACACATTTATACTGATTTATTGCTTTGTTTGCTTGTTTCAAAAGCTGAACAGACTACAGAATCTTATTTGCAAAGCTTCTTCATCCATCTGTGATTGTATCTGATGCTTTTACCATTAAATTCTGATTGCTTTTATACCTGATCTTTCTTTGAAATGTGCACTTATTAGGAGGATAGTTTACTTAATGTTTCTGCCCTCATTTTTAGCTCACCTGGCCCGAAGGGCCATAGTGAGCTATTGTCATACCAATGCGTCGTGCGTCGTCACGGAATTTGTCCGTCAACACCTAAAAACAAATATTCAAACATCTTCTTCTGTAAAACTACTGGTCCCATGGTTCTCAAATTTCACATGGAGCATGACCTGACTCCAGGGTCTTAGAACTGTAAAATTGGGTCAGGTTGAAAATCCAAGATGGCCGCCATTACTAAAAATAGCAAAAACAACAAAATAAACTTCTTCTCCAGAACCACTGGGTACATTTGTCTGAATTTTGGCATGGAACATCAATGAAACCTTGGTATTCAAAATTATAAAAATGAAAAAAATCTGTAGCGTAATTTTGTCACAGTGACCTACTTTCTGTTTACGTGTGTAATTTTGCTCAAATGCCAATGTCAAAAAATGACCTATTTAAACAACTTCAAACAACTTCTTCTCTAAAACCACTGAGCCCATGGATCTCAAATTTCATATGGAGCATGACCAGACTGCAGGGTTTCAAAATTGTAAAATTGGGTCAGGTCAAGAATCCAAGATGGCTGCTGTTACTAAAAATAGCAAAAACAACAAAATCAACTTCTTCTCCAGAACCAGTTGGTATACCGTATAATGGGAAATTTTCGCGTCGCCTAATTTTCGCGGAATTTCGCGGTCGGTAGCGATCCGCGAAAATTAAACTCCGCGAAATATTTTCCAAGTTTGTACAAAGTAGTAATAAGAAATTTGAATCGTCCAAACATATGGTTTGCGGTATTCAAAGCGCACTACAAAACCTTAAAAGTATGTAGCTATAGAGCTATTATTTTCGGCGCAATTATGTTAGGTGGTAATTAGCAGGTAATTATAATTTGAACTGGCTGTGACATTTTTCGCTTGATTAACGGTCACTTGTACCTGATTATGCAAGTACAATTGAATTAATTTTTATTGCCTGTGAGTTCTGTTTACTTTTATCCTGAGCAACAGCCATTCTATCAATTGCTCGCATATTTCAGTTGACTGTTTCTGTGTACTCAGCTTTGATTTGTAGAAATGTCTTTCTTACGCTTTTTGTATTTCTTTTTTTTTTCTTTTTGAGAAAAAAGGATGAAAGGATGTGGTTATCCTCCCAACACACAAGAAGAGCCGATTCTATCTTACCAACTGTGCTCAGAATAAAATGATTACAGTTGAAGTTCTTTCTCCTTGTACGTCTTGATTTTTCAGTCAAGCCAATATTTTACAGGACAAACTCAATTTTTATTTTCCTGGATATTCACATCCGCGAAAATTAAAAACCGCGAAAATTAATCTTCATGTTTTTGGACCAAAACCCCGAAAATTTGGCGACGCGAAAATTTTCCATTATACGGTATTTGGTTGAAAGTTTGCATGGAACATAAGTGGGACCTTGGTATTAAAAATTGTAAAAATAAAAAAAATCTATAGCAGAATTAGGTCACAGTGACCTACTTAGCGTTTATAGGCCGATTTTGCTCAAATGTCAATATCTAAAGAAAATGCAACCAATTCTGACCAGATTTGGTCAGAATTGGTTCTTGAATGGAATTATTTCAATTTTTGGCCAGTTGACTATCCAAGATGGCCACCATGGGGGCCGTTACTAAAAATAGCACAAACATAAAAATGACAATTACTCAAGAACCCTTGAATGGAATTGGACCTGTTTTGTGTCTGAATGTTCCTTGCATGAAGCCGTTTCGATTAATTGCAATTTGGCATTCCAAGATGGCCACCATCTGGTGTTACTAAAAATAGCACAAACATAAAAATGACAATTACTCAAGAACCCTTGAATGGAATTGGACCAATTTTGTGTCAGAATGTTCCTTGCATGAAGTCGTTTTGATTAATTGCAATTTGGCATTCCAAGATGGCCGCCATCTGCCGTTACTAAAAATAGCACAAAACATGAAAATGACAATATCTCAGTAACCTCTGAATGGATTTTGACGAAATTTGTGTCAAAATGATTCTTGCATTGAGATGTTTCAAAAATATCTAACTGTAGACCATTCATATTGGCCTCTGTTACTAAAAATAGAAAAATGTGAAAATTAGAAAATCTCAATGGAGTTGGATTAATTTTGTGTCAGAATGGTCCTTTCATTTAGCTTTTTCGATTTATTGCATTTTGGCATTCCAAGATGGCAGCCATTTGCCGTTACTAAAAATAGCACAAAACATGAAAATGACAATATCTCAGTAACCGCTGAATGGATTTTGACGAAATTTGTGTCAAAATGATTCTTGCATTGAGATGTTTCAAAAATATCTAACTGTAAGACCAGTCATATTGGCCTCTGTCACTAAAAATAGAAAAATGTGAAAATCAGAAAATCTCAATGGAATTGGACCAAATTTGTGTCAAAATGGTCCTTGCATGAAGGCTTTTCGATTTTTTGCATTTTAGCAATCCAAGATGGCCACCATCTGCCGTTACTAAAAATAGCACAAAACATGAAACTGGCAATATCTCAGTAACCCCTGAATGGATTTTGATGAAATTTGTGGCAAAACAGTGCTCCAGATAAGCAGCGTATTTGCGTAAATACCCAATAAAATAATTGAAAAACACAATTGACCTTTTTCTGTAAGCGTACCAATACGCAGACAAAATTCCCGGTACATAGTGACCAAAGAGACAGAAGCGTAGCGAAGGTGTTATCCAAGGCTGTCATGTGTCAAGAAAAGCGTTGAGTGTAATTCCTATGCCGCGTGTTCAAGTCTGTCTGTATTGACCTCACAGATTTACCGCAGCGTTATTTATGGATATACTGGTACTCGTTCTGTACATGGTGAGCAAGAAATGGCGGGAAACATGCTGAAAAGAGGTGGGAAGGAAGCTTAAAGTGAACAAACCGAATTAAAAAAAAAAAAAAAAAATTGCAGGTTTCCGGGAATTTAATCAGTTTGCTTTATCCTGATCAAAGAATGTCGGATTAAGGCTCAGTTATTGGCGATTAAGAGACACGTGCCTACGACCATTTTCATTACGTCTGATGTGTAATGACAGGTTGATTTATAGATTATCGGTACCAATTACCAGCCCTTCTGTTGTTCTAGCCAAGGTTTGACCAACCCGTGGCTTCTTTGAAAGTTAAATTCTGACATACTGAAAATTTTAAAGAAGTCCAGTCTCTCTCTTCAGGAGCTAATTATATGCGTCTGGGCCGGATTTTTCGCATCCTGAGAATCCAAATTAGGCGTCCTACAGATGTTCTAGATAGTGAAAAGGGCTAAACTTCAATATAGAAGCAAGAAAACACTGTTCTTACAGGTCAGCTTGTCCAGGGTTTACATTGCTAGTGAAAACACAGACCTTGGACTGTTAGACCTTGGTCTACAAAAGTGTTTTCGTAGACTGATGTCAATAATGAATTTTTTATTCAATGGCTGGTCTGTGTTTTGACTATATATACAGATAGATACCTATGCAAAATCATGGTGATGCAAAATGTTAAGATTGCTGCACTTTTGCTCACTCCAAATTGCACAAATAAAAATCAGAATACCCAATTAAATGTAAAATCAGTGGGTAATGCAAGCTGCATTACCCAATTAAAATTCAGAATACCCAGTTAACAAAAAAAAACAGTGGGTAATACCCAATTAACCAAAAATCCTTATCTGGGGCCCTGGCAAAATGATTCTTGCATTGAGGTGTTTCAAAAGTAAATATATAAAGACCAGGCAAGTTGGCCTCTGTTACTAAAAGTAGCAAAATGTGAAAATGAGAAATTCTCAGTGGAATTGGACCAATTTTGTATCAGAATGGTTCCGTTGCACAATAGCCAGGTGAGCGATATCAGGCCCATTTGGGCCTCTTGTGAAAAAGTTTACCGCACGGTGTACTTATCAGGTCGAATACGGTATAATTTTATAGAACGGTTTGCCATACACATGAAATTTTTACCCAGTAATGGCATATGCAGTTTGAACATTCATTGGCTAATAAAACAAAGTAGGCTAGCTGTCAAAGTGTTCTTGCTTTTCTTTAGTCTTTTTGAGAATTTGAAACTATCAAGATTATATAAACTGGTCTAAGTTCTTAATCCTCAAAGTTCGAGATAAACTAAACTTCAGGGGGTCAAATTTCAATAAGTTTTTTTCTTTCGTAACAAATAACAAATTTTGGTAAAGGTCTTATTGGCATTGACTAGGAGAGGAAATACTAATAGATATTGTACAAGAAATAAGGATGCAAGGTCAGTTTTAATCCCCCAGATTTTGGCTTAGATTTAACAGTCTTTGTGTTACATACCCCCAGCTGTTGTATGACTGTCTGAAAGAAAAACATGTAAATGTTGAAATTTTTAACACTATAATACATATCTAATATATCTAATCTTTTCTCCATAGCCTCCAAAGCAGAAGATATCTGATCCAGATGAACTTCAAGCATATCGGATGAGAAACAGAAAGGTATTATTCCTTTATATTTGAATAGAATGTGACAGCCTTAAAATACTGAAGTGTCTCCTTCAATATTGAAATTGTATTTACTCTGTGTGTGTGTGTGTGCGTGTGCATGCATGTGTGCTGTTAAATCTGATGAAACGTGCTTTTTCGAGGTCAATAAGCAAGAGTGAAAAGAAAATTAACCAATTTATGTTGGGAATCTCTCAAAGGGGACGTAGACCATATCAGATCCCACAGAATAAATCGGAACTGGAGATGGTTCCTGTAAAGGGACGCAGCATCAAAACACATTTCTGCTATTAAAGCAATAAGAAAAAGTATGGCAGAATCATACTGAAAACTAAACTTAATCTGAATCTCTGAAATACTGTATTATGAATAAGATTCATGATTTATAGGGCTGCACATAAAACCAGAACTTTTATGGTATGAAAAATTTAATATTATCTGAGTTTGTTTCATTCCTCTACAAAGACAAACATGCTATGCTGAAATTTTCTAGGTTGTGTAGTTCCAGAGATCTCATTTTATATGTTATGTCGAGAACAGGATTTTCATTACTAAAATATAAGTATATCTTCAGCTCTGTAGAGGTAGAACTTTATTTACATTTTGGTTTGCAGCAATTTGAAGACAATATAAGGAAGAACAGAAGTGTCATGATTAACTGGATCAAATATGCAGCCTGGGAAGAAAGTCAGAAGGAAATACAGAGGTGAGTACTACTGTATTGATCAAAAATACTGGGATAGAAGTGGCTCAGCAAACTGTGTAGACCTTGATCAGACTGCTGATCAGGGTCTACACTGTGTGCCAGTCTGTCAACAATTTTTTGACAAATCATCAGTTAAAATAATCAACTTGTTTGATTTTTTTTAGATAATTGCAGTTATTGGTTAAAGTATCCCAGTTATAAGGATAATTGTGGTACAATGGTTTAAAATTTAGGTAAATGAGAGCACTACCAGGGGAGATAATTCTTACCAAGAAAAATTAAAGGACAGAATTTGCTTCTTTAGGGAGCAGATTTCTTGAGGTTAATAAATGGAAGGAGAGAATCAACATTATTGTAGATAATTCAGACAGAGTTTCTGATGACTTGCTGTAATTTTGGCACAAAGGGATGATAACTCTAAACTGCTTTAGACTTGTTAATAGCTTCGAAATATTTTTTAACAAACGGTAAGATTTAGTATCAAACATTCCTGATGGCATGTTTACTTCACATATACAGTGGACTCGACAGTATCGGATCATCGACAGTATCGGATCACTCATAAGTTATCACCCATTTTTCTCACAAATGAAACAAATATTTTGTACCATTATATTACAGTCATCAAGTTAGACCAATGGCAAAGTGCAGGGTGAAAAATTCGATTGAAATCTGTGGCTGTGAAACAAATCAGAGTTGTTGAAAAGCTTGGCCCCTCTTCAGCGGCGCTTGCATTTTGCCTGTTGCTCGTTAACCACAAAATAGATTTCGGTTATTTAAACTATTTTATCATTAGGCGATTGAAACCAATTTTGCTTTGTAATGTGTCCTGGCATCGGTAAAATTGCAGGCATTCATTATTTTTGTGACATCCCAGGATTTGATGAAACTAAAGACTTGAAAAGTGGGACACCGAGGTGCGACAGTAACGGATCATTATATTATTTGAACTGAAATACAGGCCTCAGCTGGAAAACTGCATTTTGGATGCATGGTCTGATGCTGAAAACAAGTCATAACTACATGAGTGGCTGCTGTGTCTTCTTTCAAAGAAGATCAGTATAAAACTAAGACAACATCCTTTCGGAAAACATCCCCCATCCCACGTGCCCACATGCTAGCATATGATAATGAAGGTTATGCGTAGCACAACTAAGCTTCTGCTAAACATTCTGAAGAAACATTCAAGATCAGCTCACATGTGTGTTGTGAACCTAGTAATGACTGGCGTTCATGGGATGGACATCTGTACACTGTGTAGACTCAGATTAATGCCGAAGAACTCCGTGAATGACCATGTAGTGTTTATACACTGATTGCACTGAAATATCGTTATGGCGGAAAATCAACGTAAATTTGTTGATCCTGATCAGACACTACGGTCTTCTCAGGGTCTACACTTTGCAAAGGCAGATTATGATATTTACTGTTTGAGTAGTTTCGTACTATGGGGCGCAGGGGATTACTGAGACAAGAATTTTTGGAATGCTTGTACTTTTGTATACATTTAACTTTTATTTAACAGACATAACCGTTGCTGGTGAAGGACCGCATGAAAAGTAAAAGTTTTCAGGGATCAAGCTAGAGGTCCAAATGAGGGAGAAGTTTTTCTGATTTTAGGGAGAAGTTTCTGCCCACTTTTCAGTCTTTCCTATATGTTCTATACATTTAAACTTCTCCCTCAGCTCAAAACAGGGAGAAGTTTGATCCTGCAAGGAGACTATTTCTCCCTAGTCTCCCTCTAGCTTGATCCCTGGTTTTCTCTGAGAATTTAATAGGTCCAACTGTTTATGTAGCTAAATTATTGAAGCTAAGAAGGTTGGCAGAATGCCTCGGAGAAACTCTCCTATGAAATTATAATATGATACTATCGCATCTGATTTGTTACTGTTGTAAGACCCTCCTGTAAGCCTGGATAGGTTATCTGCCCTGAAAGGAATAAATTTCGTAAATATTTTTAAATGGATTGATAGAAGGGATATTTTGCAATTGTTATGTGTCATAACATACATACTTTTAGCATTCACATACAACAAAACAGGAGTTTTATTGAACTTGATCCGATACTGTCGAGTCCACTGTACGTACCTTCAACCAGGTTTTGTTGAAACTCTTCTGAATTCCCTATTTGTTTCTTATGTAGAGCAAGGTCTGTGTATGAGAGAGCCCTAGATGTTGACCACAGAAATATCACAGTATGGTTGAAGTACTCCGAGATGGAAATGAGGTAAGGAACTCTGGTATTGTTGCTGTTTGTTAGAACTAATATAATTTTTTAAGTGCCAATTTTCCGCTACTAAGTATATAGAAAACACACAGCATTATGTCTAAGAAGCAAAATATGTGGCACAGGTTACAACTTAAAAACGTCAGTGTCCATTGCAAATTATAAGTAATTACTTTATATTTGTATATGCATTAAGCACACCATTTACCTGGCGCAGTTCTTTTAAAATTAGTCGGGCAAGACAAGTATTGAACTTAAGTCCTCTATGAACAAATTTTTGTTCTTTTCAGATGTCGTCAGATCAACCATGCTAGAAATATCTGGGACCGAGCAGTGACTGTGCTGCCGAGAGCCAACCAGTTCTGGTACAAGTACACTTACATGGAAGAAATGTTGGGAAATATTGCAGGTAAAATAGTTTATCATATGACGTCACATGTGAGAGTGTAATAAAGCCACGCATTAAAAACGATAAGCAACTAGTGGATTAAATATGCAAATTGCGTCGTAGCGTTGTGCGTTGACGTCAATAAAAATGTTGAGTTTTCTAATGGCAAAATTGTGATGTTATAGTGCAAAATTTGCTAATAAATGCGATTTTAGTGTCATATGATAGATAGAATCTTGCATACATGCTCCTGTATTATTGAATTTATCAAACTCGTTGGGGAAAACCAATAAGATGCTTGGCATAGCCTCGCATCTTATCTTTTTCCCCAACTCGGTTAATAAATTCAGTAATACAGGAGCACTCATGTAAGATCCTCTATATCTCATTATAATGCTGCTGTTTGTTATGCTATCTTGGATTTAACGCTATCATTTGATTGCTCCTGTGGAGACTAAACTACAGACGAATATAAGGCAAATGTGTTCCTTAATGTGACTGCTCATAGGAACCATCTCTGTGAGAAATTATCCTCAGTTTTCAGGAACTACCCCCTCTTATCTGACCTCCCCTGTTGTTGAGGCTAATAAAACCCCGTAGCATACAATTTTTGGGAGGAATAAAAAGAAAAATAACCCAAAGTTACTGAGTTCCAGCTCCAGTTGTTCAACACTGACGAAGTCATCAGTACATCGTATTAACAATTTTGTCAGTTTACCAAATACCCTGATACTTTTCAGCAAGAAAGTTTGGTGTATTTGATGTTAAATTTGATCAAATGTTACATAAATCCATCTCTTAATCAGTTTATGAAGCCAACTGGTACTACTGCCGGGCCGGGTAGCGCAATCGGTAGGGCACCTGACTCGTAAGTCAGAGGTCCTGGGTTCAAATCCCGGTCTGGCCACATACTTTCGTTTTTCCTTCCGCTGATTCAAGAAGGGCAGTTGTCAGTTACTGGCGAAAGTATGTGCACTTAGTACTGGTTAACCGCTTAGGAGGTCTAAGCCTGCCCAGGAATAGTGTGGTTAGGTTAACTGACTGTCCAGATATGACCTTAGTTGTTTACCGTGGACGTTTAGCATCAAATCAACCAACCAACCAACCAACTGGTACTGATTTTAGTTTGTTTGATTCTTTGCTAGGTTGTCGTCAGGTATTTGAGCGTTGGATGGAATGGGAACCAGAAGAACAAGCCTGGCACTCCTACATCAACTTTGAACTACGATACAAAGAACTAGATAGAGCCAGGATGATTTATGAGAGATATATCCTTTCTAAATCAGAACTGCCAAATATGTCTGCCAATTCACTTGCCTTAAGTGACTTTATCATTCAGCAGTAGTCAAAATTATTGACCATGTAGTGGGTTCACACTGCTGCTTGCTGTCAGTAAGTCAGTAAATACTTGAAATTCTCTGTAATCTTCTACAGCTGCAACTGCTGACTACAGTCAGTAAGTCCTTGAAGTTCTCATAGTCTTCTGCAACTGCTGACTGCAGTAAGTCAGTAAGTACTTAAAATTCTCAACTTCAACTGCTGACTGCAGGACTGCAGTCAGTAAGTCAGTAAGTGCTTGAAATTCTCAGTAGTCTTCTATAACTACAACTGCTGACTGCGGGACTGCAGTCAGTAAGTCAGTAAGTGCTTGAAATTCTCAGTAGTCTTCTATAACTACAACTGCTGACTGCAGGACTGCAGTCAGTAAGTCAGTAAGTGCTTGAAATTCTCAGTAGTCTTCTATAACTACAACTGCTGACTGCAGGACTGCAGTCAGTAAGTCAGTAAGTACTTGAAATTCTCAGTAGTCTTCTATAACTACAACTGCTGACTGCAAGACTGCAGTCAGTAAGTGCTTGAAATTCTCAGTAGTCTTCTATAACTACAACTGCTGACTGCAAGACTGCAGTCAGTAAGTACTTGAAATTCTCAGTAGTCTTCTATAACTACAACTGCTGACTGCAGGACTGCAGTCAGTAAGTACTTGAAATTCTCAGTAGTCTTCTATAACTACAACTGCTGACTGCAGGACTGCAGTCAGTAAGTCAGTAAGTACTTGAAATTCTCAGTAGTCTTCTATAACTACAACTGCTGACTGCAGTCAGTAAGTTGAATCTGTTTCAAAGGCTTCACTGTTCAGCCTCACGAGATAGGCCTTTATATGCTGAACATTGACAATCTGAACAGTTTTCTATTTGCATGTCACTCCCATGCAAGTTTCTCACACCATATTATAATCAGAGATCATGCTTACCATAAAATAAACCTGGCAAATGCGTTACAAACTGACTATTAGATAAGCTTCACAGGAATGTGTCTGTATGTTCCCTTAACAGTATTCACTTGTAATAATCCACCCTGAGGTAAAGAACTGGATCAAGTATGCCAGATTTGAAGAGAAGAACAGCTACATCAACAGTGCTAGGTCTATTTATGAGAGAGCAGTTGAATACTTCGGGGAGGATAATATGGACGAGAAGTTGATTATTGCTTTTGCTAGGTTTGAAGAAGGACAGAAAGAGGTAAGAAACTAATGTGAAGGCTTACATTGAGAAAACTCACAACTCACAAGTACTTGTTCTAATTTGCTTATAATGCCAGGGTTTTTCCATTTCCAAAACAACCCCAAAAATCTAGATCTGTCTTATAAGACAGATATATTGGGTTTTATTTTAAAGGGAAATGTTTTAGGGTTGTTGGGAAGGGAAACGTCGCTGTCTTGTAATAGAATTGCACAAGACTGGTATAAATTTTGGAGGTCATTTTAAAGGAGTTGGGGGGGGGGGGGGGTGCTTTGGGTGGTAACCTTGTCTTATAACAAAATAGAAACAGTAAGCATAATGCTAACAGAAAAAGCTTTTACCAGATCATATAAATATGAGCAGGCTTTCCTTGATTGCATACATTATATTTTGACCTTCAGGATGGAATGCCTTAAAAAGTTCAGTCCAAGAACAGACTCAGGATCAAGTTGGTCATGCAGTTCCATTCTTTGACTTCTCATTCTGTAAGCGTTGAAGTCGCAAAAAAGGATTGTGATATTTCAATGTCTAAAACATATGTCATACCAATAACTGCAAGTGTATGTAACAGTTTCAGATAAGATTATTCTTATCTAGAGCTCTGATGTAATATGTATAATACTATCTAACTTTTCTCGAAAGATTGCACATTGTGTCTGGTCAAAGTAGCTATTTACAGGAGTTTTTTTTTTTTTAAAAGATAGCATTTTTCAAGAATTGTGTAAGCACTTAGAGGTTTTTGTACTTCTTTGTGATTACTTTGTGATTAAAATCAATGTCTACATTTCTGAACTTTTATTATTTTACCAGCATGAGAGAGCCAGAGTGGTGTATAAGTATGCCTTGGACCACCTCCCCAAAGATAAATGTCAAGAAATCTATAAGAATTATACCGTCCATGAGAAGAAGTTTGGCTCCAGAGCAGCTATAGAAGATGTCATAGTGAGCAAGAGACGATTTCAGTATGAAGAGGTAGGTTATAGTTTATTGAGGTGAATGGAGATCACTTTGATAGGGAAGTTTTTACCTTTCATTGTGGTTCCCTTGAGGTGAATGGGTATAACTGTATGTCACCATTTGAGCCGCAACACGAGAAAACCAACAATGTGGTTGAGCGCCCAGCGAGGACTCAGATCAGCCTGGACATCTGTTCAGTCTGATCAGACTCTTCGCTAAGCGCTTAAAGGGTAGCTAAGGGACTAAGCTACCTCCATGCGGAGAACGAAGACTCTGATCAGACTGGGCTGATCTGAGTCTGCGCTGGACGCAAAGCCACTTTGTTGGTTTTCTCGTGTCGCGGCTCATTTTTTGTTGCCATTTTAATGCCCCAGCCATCATATGATGCTGGGGGCATGAAGTGTTTCATTGGTGTATACGTGTGTACATTATCACTTCCGTGCAGCTCTACATACCTTAACCCAAGTCTAAGAGGAAGCATAAGGTGTACATACATGATTCTGTTAGACTCCGGTTAAGGTTTTTGTAAGAGGTAGATTTCAGGGTTCCTATTATTGTAGCAACTTGAAATTTTGAGGATTGATATCTACAGGTACAACAGGAACACACAAGAAGCAGGGCATAATGATCCATATGTCACAGTCCACTGACTTCGGGCTTAGGCTAATTATGCATAGTTCGGGGTTCCTATCATTGTAGCAACTTGAGATTTTTTATGAGGATTTATATCTATAATTACAACAGAAATATACAAGGGTTGATCCAGAAGTTCGTGGACACCTTAAATAACTAAAATTACTGCAATCCTGTGCACAGTTTTATGGAGGAGGCATCTGTGTATGTTAGACACATTTCTAGTTTCAAAGGGAAACAACTTTTATGACTTCCTGTTTGCTTTCCTTGGAAGAAAAAGCCCTTTCAAAGTGGGGTCTACTCTTGCTTTAAGAATTGATCCTTCATTGAGAAGGGAGGCAAAAAAATGAAAACAGTTAATATGCTTCTCCTGAAAGTGTACCCATTAACCTTAAGAAGAGTCCATCATCAGAATACAAGAGTTCTGAAGGATCTAAATACAGTAAAGATAAGACTAGTGAGGTTGCAGGCTATTGTACATCTTATACAGTGCATGGGTACATCTTCATGTTTTTCCAGTCAGTAGGGCATCCGACGAGAGAGCCAGGGGTCCCGGGTTTGATACTCGGTCTGGCCAAATACTTTTATTTCTCCTTCTGCTGATTCAAGGTTACTGGCAAAAGTATGTGCACTTAGTACTGGTTAACTGCTTAGGTGGTCTAAAACCTGCCCAGGAATAGTGTGGTGAGGGTAACTGAGCATCCTGACTTGACCGTAGCTGTTTACCGTAGATGTAAAGCAACAAAACAACAACAACAAATAAGTTCTTCACATATTAAGTAAATGGTTTCAAATATATATATGCTGGCTGTGGCAATTATTTTGCATGTATAAACAAATGCTTTTAATTTCAGGAAGTCAAAACCAATCCATTAAATTACGATGCCTGGTTTGACTATCTCCGATTGCTAGAAGAGGACCAAAATATTGATGTGATAAGAGACACATTTGAACGTGCTATATCAAACATTCCTCCCTCACAGGACAAAAGATTCTGGAGAAGATATATTTACTTGTGGATAAACTATGCATTGTTTGAAGAATTGGAAGCGGAAGACATTGATAAAACACGAGAAGTTTATAAAGCATGTTTAGACATCCTACCTCATAAAACATTCACATTTGCTAAAATATGGTTACTATTTGCTCAGTTTGAAATCAGACAGAAAAACTTGCAAGGTGCAAGAAAAGTATTAGGTGTGGCAATTGGAAAGTGTCCAAAGAACAAGCTGTTTAGAGGTTATATAGATCTTGAATTGCAGTTACGTGAGTTTGAAAGGTGTCGGATATTATATGAAAAATTCTTGGAGTTTGGATCAGAAAACTGTACAACATGGATGAAGGTAAAGTATTCATATTTGTATAATGGCCCCGGTAGGACAGTTCTACAAATGTTGTGTGGAAATAAGTTAAAATTATCTCAGAAATACCTCAGGAGCACATCTGAACTGGAGCTTTATTTGTTTGTGCTCCTATGTTAAGATTTCTGCATACACCATCTTTTTTTCCAAAAAGGAACAACTTTTATGACTTCTGTTTGCTTCATTGGACAACAAAATGTTCCAAAAAGGGTCTACTTCTTAAGGAAAGAATTTGCTTCTGTAGGAGCAAATTCTTTTCTTCAAAAGTAGAACTCCAAATGAGGAGGGAGCCACAAATGAACATGGAATAGTTGCTTCCCCTGATAGTGTGTCCCTTCACCTTATGATACCACAATTTGTATATATTCCAATACTTTTGTCGTTGTCATGCTTATTTTTGCAACTCTGAATTCGGACCACTACAGGAAACATTTATAAATGTTGACTGAATCACAGTCAGTGCAGTGTCCGCAGTGTACCAGGGAAGGGCCTGTTTGTTCAAAACTAACAATGTCGGTAGTAAATAGTTAACAAGATGCTTAGTTTCAAACTTAATGTACACAAAAACAATGCCACTTTTTGCCAAAAAATGTGAGGAGCTTTTACAATGCAAAAGCTCCTCACTTTTTACTAGCACAACAATATTAACACAGGGGATTTTATGTGTACTAGAAAACTTAACAAGTGCTTGACTAACCACTTCATTGGGCTAGGGATGCTTTGAATATTTGAGGCCAATCTTAGTATTTGGAGTCTGTACTGTTTCCTCAGGTATTCCTGGGGCCGTATTCATAAAGCCACTTAAGTCGTTGCTATGCTGTTGCTAGGGCTAAATTTCTATAAAGGAGATTCCCTACAAATATGAAATTTGCTCTGGAGGAACAGTCTTTGTAAGACTGTTCCTCCAGAGCAAATTTCATAGTTGTAGGGAATCTCCTTCAATGAAATTTAGCTTTAGCAACAGCATAGCAACCACTTAAGTCGTTTCATGAATACGGCCCCTGTTTAAATATTTAAGTAATTGCTACTGGGAGATAAATACAAAGAATAAATGAGAAATTCAACTATGAATTACAATTTAATTTTGAGAAAAGCTGCTAATGCCTGTTCAGAAACAGATTGCTTGCAGTGGCACATTTCATGCTTTATTTTAGTATGCAGAGCTGGAAACAATTCTTGGGGATTCTGACAGAGCCCGGGCAATCTTTGAACTGGCAATAGCACAGCCAAAACTGGACATGCCTGAAGTATTGTGGAAGGCTTACATAGACTTTGAGATAGAACAGGAGGAATATAACAACACAAGAAATCTGTACAGGAGATTACTAGAGAGAACACAACATGTT
This sequence comes from Ctena decussata, assembly GCA_963989385.1. NCBI lineage: Eukaryota > Metazoa > Mollusca > Bivalvia > Lucinida > Lucinidae > Ctena > Ctena decussata. Next base: position 13,953,090 of record OZ022499.1, read on the forward strand.
AAGGTGGGTAGTTTTCTGAATATTTGATAGAAGTTTGCTTCATATTTTCAGGGCTCAGCAAAGATCTTTTACACAGAGAGAAGTTTTGTGGCATTTTCAGGATTGTAAAGTAGGGTTATTGTGCAATGGAATCTCATATACAGTTGAAAAATTTCCACCCAAGTGGGAAGTGAACCCAGGACTACTAGGTCAGCAGGTTAGTGCTTAACCTACTGAGCTACCTGGGGCCATATTTATAAAACGACTAAAGTGGTTGCTATGCTGTTGCTAAGGCTGAATTTCTATGAAGGAAATTCCCAACAACTATGAAATTTGCTCTGAAGGAAGAGTCTGAAAAAGACTGTTCCTCCAGAGCAAATTTCATAGTTGTAGGGAGTCTCCAGAGCAAATTTCATAGTTGTAGGGAATCTCCTTCACAGAGCTAAGGTCAGGGTCACAGACTTGGACAGTTATTTTACATTTGTTAATAGCATTAAATTAAAGTTGTGCATTAACTTTTATCTGTTTGCTTATATTTTCAGTATACTTGAATGGAGCCTTTTGATGTGTGACTCGGTTTACTTTTAGTTTGAAACAGTTTAGTTGAATCATCTGGATGCTGCTGCTGGCCGTAGGCCAAGGTCACAGACATTGAACATTATATAATATTTCTGTAAAACTTCTACTTTTATGTGTGTATTCTTTGCTTATTGCAAAATCTTGAGATGGAACCTTTTGTTATGTGACTGGGTCTATTGCTGGGTATGGCTGATCGTCTGCCTGTCTGTTTGTTAATATTGGCATTAATGTATTACGTAAAGTTTATTTTCTGTAGGCAGCGGCACTGGCCAGGGGTATACATGAGCCCCTGCTCACTTGCTCTAGTTTGAAAAAAGTACCATGCATTGCTGCATATGCAGATAGGGAAGACTCATATCAGCTTGTGCATTCATACATCAATCATTCTTAGTCTTCCCTTTTCAGATATACATAAACCCTGAGGAATCTAAAGGGTGAAGTAGAAGACTCAGTTTGTGCAAGTGCAGGCTGACTGAGTATATACAGTATGTAGGTGGTTTAAAGTCCATTTTCATGCATTGCCAGTCATTTAATCATTGTAACAAGTATTGTATATTATTAGCTCACCTGAGCCGAAGGCTCAGAGGTGAGCTTATAGGATGGGAGTCGAGCCGTCGTCCGTTAGTGCGTGCGTGCGTGCGTGCCTGCGTCAACACTTTCAAACATAAATATCTCAGAGACCAGTGGGCCGATCCCAATCAAATTTTATCTGAAGCATCATATGGGTGGGGGAAAGGCTGCATTAGGTTTTGGTGCCGATCAGCTCAGAACTCTGGTTTCCATGGCAACAGATAGCCCCCATAGGGTTATAATGGGGAAAATGGCGTCATCACGTTTTCTCGACTGTTTTTTATTAGATCTTTATCATACTTGCAGGTAATGATGACATACACAAGAGCTTGGATGAGTTCAAAATTTGGCCGGATTCGAGCACAGACTACGGAGTTAGCTGCCCTTGAGCGTTTGAAAAAAATCCCATAGGGTTATAATGGGGAAAATCGCGTCATCACGTTTTCTCAACTGTTTTTGCTTAGATCCTTATCATACTTGCAGGTAATGATGACATACATAAGAGCTTGGATGAGTTCGAAATTTGGCCGGATTCGAGCATTGACTATGGAGTTAGCTGCCCTTGAGCGTTTGAAAAAAATCTCATAGTGTTATAATGGAGAAAACAACGTCATCACATATTTTTTGAAAAACTTTGTCATCGCTCTATTGCCTACATTTCTCAACAGATTTTAAAATAACTTCACACAAATGTAGGGCATGACAATATTTCGAGCAAGTTTGACTTTCAGGATGCTGCGCCCAGGTCAAGGTCACTGTGGCTATTTTTAGAAAAACTTTGTCAGCGCTCTAGCACCAACATTTCTCAGCAGATTTTAAAATAACTTCACAAAAATGTAGGGCATGACAATATCTCGAGCAAGTTTGACTTTCAGGGTGCTGCACCCAAGGTCTAGGTCACTGTGGCTATTTTTAGAAAAACTTGGTCATCGCTCTAGCGCCTACATTTCTCAACGGATTTTAAATCAGCTTCACACAAATGTAGGGCATGACAATATCTCAAACAAGTTTGACTTCCAGGGTGCTGCGCCCAAGGTCAAGGTCACTGTGGCTATTTTTAGAAAAACTTTGTCAGCGCTCTAGCACCTACATTTCTCAATGGATTTTAAAATAAATTCACACAAATGTAGGGCATGACAATATCTCGAGCAAGTTTGACTTTCAGGGTGCTGCAATCAAGGTTTTTGATTAGATCCTTATCATACTTGCAGGTAATGATGACATTCATAAGAGCTTGGATGAGTTCGAAATTTGGCCGGATTAGAGCACAGACTACGAAGTTAGCTGCCCTTGAGCATTTGAAAAAAAATCCCATAGTCTTATGATGGAGAAAACAACGTCATCACTTTTTCATTTTTCATCGGATCTTCTTCATACTTGCAGGTAATGAGGATATGCATAAAAGCTTGGATTAGTTAGCATTTCAGCTAGATCCAAACCACTGACTATGGAGTACCTGCCCTGAGCATCCAAAAAATCAATGTCGCCACTTTTTCTTGGTTTCTACTTATCCGATCCTTTTCAACTTGCAGGTAATGAGGAAATGCATAATATCTTAAACAAGTTGAAATTTTGGGCAGATCAGGCCGACCACTACAAAGTTAGCTGCCCTTGACAGCTCTGTCTATTGTGCTCTTGATCGGATACTTTTTAAACTTGCATATATTAAATGAGGGCATACATAATGTTTTGGATGAATTTAATTTTCAGCCTGATTGGACCACTGACTGTGGAGTTAGCTGCCCTTGAGCATCTTAAATATCCCTATAGGTTTACAATGTCTCTCAGGTGAGCAATTGTTGCCCTTTGGGCTACTTGTATTGTGATTCAAATACTTGTAGGTGTGGTTAAGTTTTGCCATGTTTGAGAAGTCCACAACAGACCCAGAAGCTGTGAAGAACACTCGAAAGATATTCCAGGAAGCTGCCAAAGCTATGAAAGATGCCAACGAGAAAGAAGAAAGGCTTATGATTCTAGAGTCATGGCAGGCTTTTGAGGTAAATAATTTAACCTATTATACATGATTTTTTCTGCCTTTGAATCGGAAAGCCATTAAGGGGTCTGTTAATGGACAAAAGAGCAAAATATTATAGATCCTGAGCAGACTGTCCTGGAGTGTTCACATAGATCAGACTGGTTTGTTTGCTGTTCATATGTAAAATAAAAGATTGACTGTTATTTGCCTTTGGCATTGCTTTAGCTGTAAAACTTCTATATCCCTGCATTCAGAATACCTGATAGGGTACGTAGTGGAATGTGTGTGAGGGTTGGGAATTATTTTGATTTCTGTGTATGGGGTGGGATAAAAGTGGGGTACGGGCTTGAGTAAATGCAACTCTTCATATGAGAATTTTCTGAGTTAAAATAATTCTTGGATACCTCGATAACTTTTCATATTTCTCTGTAGAAATACGCCCCATCTCCCCTCACTTTTCTAGGGCTCAGTTAAGTTTTACTACACAAATTTAACACTTTATGCACCAGCGCCCATCACTTAGAGCCAATCCTTTTCCCGAAGTTACGGATCTACTTTGCAGACCTCCCTTACCTACATTGTTCTATCGACAAGAGGCTTTTCATCTTGGAGACCTTCTGCGGAGGTGGGTATGGTCCGGCACGAAAATTATATGTATCCGTCAGATTTTCATGGGACTATGGGAGCGCACTGGACACTGCAGAGCCGCTGTGGTTTACAGGACAACATCCCTATTTCAGGGCAAAAATAGCTGAATTTGCAAACATTGTAGATCCTGATAAGCTGGCACATGATGAGCCGCCTCATCTAGATCTACACTGTTTGACCTCTAGTCTTCAAATTCTCAATATGATATAGCTTGGAAGAAACATTTTTGAAATTTTGCAGACGTAAATTTTGCCGTCTGCTTTTTGGCACTTAAAGGGTCAATTATATACAATAATAAAATTTCAGGCTGAATGTGGAGATGAAGAGTCCCAGCAATCTGTGGAGAAATTATTACCACAGAAGGTGAAGAAACGCAGGAAGATACAGACAGAAGATGGGGTAAGCACTTGTTTCACAGTTATTATCATAAATATTCGGAATTGTAATTATCCTTAAATTTTATACCTAATGTTAAAAACCATTGTAACTTTCCATTAGGTACAGATGGAAAATTAATGTTTTTAGGTGTTAGGGTAAATCGATTTTCTGCAGTGAGTGAAAAATTGCTGGCAAAGTAGCAAACAGTGGAGACCATAATCATACTGCTCTTTATGAGCAAATTCTTTTGCACTTCAAGGAGCAATTTCTTTGCTTTAAGAATAGACCCTTTTTTTTGACATGTGGGAAAGCAAAGAGGAAGTGACAAACGTTCATTAACTTTATGACAAAAATTTCATGGAATGCTATGTCGCACCTGCTGTGTGCCTTCACATTAAGAACTCAATGAATATGCCAAGTGGTTGTGTAGAAAAAAGTTGATTTTATTGGTTTTGCTATTTTTAGTAACGGTGACCATCTTGGATTCTCGACCCGCCTGAATTTTATCATTCTGAAGCCCTGCAGTCTGATCATGCTGCATGTGAAATTTGAGAACCATGGATGCAGTGGTTACAGAGAATAAGTCATTTGAATGGACTTAAATGCTGGGGCCGATGTAAATTATTCTAGGGTTGACGTAAGGTCACTGTGACCTAATTCCACTACAGATGTTTTTCATTTTGATAATTCTGAATACTAAGGTTCCACTTATGCTTCATACAAAATTTCAGCCAAAGATACAAAGTGGTTCTGGAGAAAAACTTGATTTTATTGGTTTTGCTACTTTTATTAACGGTGACCATCTTGGATCCTCGACCCACCTGAATTTTACCATTCTGAAGCCCTGCAGTCTGATCATGCTGCATGTGAAATTTGAGAACCATGGATGCTGTGGTTTCAGAGAATAAGTCATTTGAATGGACTTAAATGCTAGGGTCAACGTAAATTGTGATTGGACGGACGGACAGACTGATGGAAAACCTGACGCCTATATCGCACCTTGCTAAAGCAGGTGCGACAAAAATGTTGGGATACCCTTAAACCGTAAAATAACTTATTATCCCCAAACAACCTCCCAGAAGAACTGGTCAAGAATTAGAATAGGGAACATTAATACTCATACTTTACAAATAGCACTGAATTAAATGACTTGAGAATAATCATTTAACACTGTATGCCATGATCCGATACCAATGACATCTTATATCTGTTACCATAGCAGCTAAGAGTTCAAATTGATATCAGATGATGTCATCAAGGTCATTCAGCCAAGGTAAGCACAATAGTTAGTAATTCCATAGTTACTTTGGTAATAGATCTATGGCTTCATCTCACTTATAATTTGCGAGGAGCATGGCATTCCCTGTATGCCATGCTCCTCTCGAATTATAAGTGAGATGCTACTTGAAAGTCTTACAATGGAAAGATGCGATTTTCTTAAACCTATAATTTATAATCTCAAATGGTTTAATTCTCTGTTAAATATTAGTGCAGTTACTAGTATATATCTAACAAGCTGATTTCTGTTTCAGTCGGACGCTGGTTGGGAGGAGTATTATGACTACATATTTCCTGATGAGACAGCAGCACAACCAAATCTTAAACTTCTTGCCATGGCAAAGAAATGGAAGGAACAACAAGCAACAGTTAATGAGGATGATGATGATGATAGTGGTTCAGATGACATGGATGAACAGTGATCTCGTCCCTGGGGCCGTATTTATAAAACGACTTAAGTGGTTGCTATGCTGTTGCTAAGGCTAAATGTCTTTGAAGGAGATTCCCTACAACTATGAAACTTGTTCTGGAGGAACAGTCTGAAAAAGACTGTTCCTCCAGAGCAAGTTTTATAGTTGTCTTAGCAACAGCATAGCAACCATTTAAGTTGTTTTATAAATTTGACCCCTGGTTAACTATGGATATACAAGGGCTGTTACAAAACGAAGAAGATCTGTTACAAAACGGAAAAGTCATAGTTACCAAATGACCTGATGATTGGGTCATTTGGTAACTGATTCTTTTTCATTTCGTAACAGCTCTTTTTCCTTTCATAACGTCCGAGAAAACATCGTTAAACAGGTGTGAATCTTGGCCTCTAACTTCATGACTTTTATGTGATGTGAACATAGTTTTATAGTTGTCTTAGCAACAGCATAGCAACCATTTAAGTTGTTTTATAAATTTGACCCCTGGTTAACTATGGATATACAAGGGCTGTTACAAAACGAAGAAGATCTGTTACAAAACGGAAAAGTCATAGTTACCAAATGACCTGATGATTGGGTCATTTGGTAACTGATTCTTTTTCATTTCGTAACAGCTCTTTTTCCTTTCATAACGTCCGTGAAAACATCGTTAAACAGGTGTGAATCTTGGCCTCTAACTTCATGACTTTTATGTGATGTGAACATAGTTTTATAGTTGTCTTAGCAACAGCATAGCAACCATTTAAGTTGTTTTATAAATTAGACCCCTGGTTAACTATGTATATACAAGGGCTGTTACAAAACGAAGAAGATCTGTTACAAAACGGAAAAGTCATAGTTACCAAATGACCTGATGATTGGGTCATTTGGTAACTGATTCTTTTTCATTTCGTAACAGCTCTTTTTCCTTTCATAACGTCCGTGAAAACATCGTTAAACAGGTGTGAATCTTGGCCTCTAACTTCATGACTTTTATGTGATGTGAACATAGGTTTATAGTTGTCTTAGCAACAGCATAGCATTTGGTAACTGATTCTTTTTCATTTCATAACAGCTCTTTTTCCTTTCATAACGTCCGTGAAAACATCGTTAAACAGGTGTGAATCTTGGCCTCTAACTTCATGACTTTTATGTGATGTGAACATAGTTTTATAGTTGTCTTAGGAACAGCATAGCAACCATTTAAGTCGTTTTATAAATTAGACCCCTGGTTAACTATGTATATACAAGGGCTGTTACAAAACGAAGAAGATCTGTTACAAAACAGAAAAGTCATAGTTACCAAATGATCTATTGATTGGGTCATTTGGTAACTGATTCTTTTTCATTTCGCAACAGCTCTTTTTCCTTTCATAACGTCCGTGAAAACATCGTTAAACAGATGTGAATCTTGGCCTCTAACTTCATGACTTTTATGTGATGTGAACATAGCACACATGAATTGGTTGCTTATGCCTGCTAGAGCACCCGATAAGATGGGATTTTGAAGATAACTTTGGAAAATCTTTTCATAATTTTCCATGAAATCTTGTGAGACGGCTCTAATGATGGACCACAACGTATTTTTCTGAAAACTGACAGAAAATGTCTCATAATTACCATAAACAACCTGTCCTCAGTGTTCAAGTGACACACAAGAGGGATGCTTGATGCATTGATTGATATGATGCTTAACGTCCACGGTAAACAACTATGGTCATGTTGGGACGGTCAGTTACCCTAACCACACTATTCCTGGGCAGGCTTAGACCTCCTAAGCGGTGATGTTTGATGCATATGCAAACAGACAGCATAAAGCTCAGACAAGCCTGCATATCTGTACTGTCTGAAGCACAAGTGTGAACCCGGAGGAATCTACAGGAGCAAACTGAAAGCTCTTGCTATATTTCACAGGTTTACTCTGGTTCTTGTATTCATTTTTGAAGATACATCATTAATAACCCAACTGAATATTGAAGCTGAAATAGATGCAATGAGTCAGTCCCCATGATGGGGGTTACTATTCTTGCTGAAAGTGTTCAGTTTGACGATTATACATTTGAGCCACGACACGACAAAACCAACAAAGTGACATGTGCACCCAGCGAAAATTCAGATCAGCCTGGGCATCCGCCCAGTCTGATCAGAGTCTTCCCTTTGCACTGAAAGGCTAGCTAAGGGTCTTAACCAGCTCCATGGGGACAGCAGAGACTGATCAGACTGGGTGGATGCCAGGTTGATCTGAGTCCTCGCTGGGTGCACATGCCACTTTTTTATCCCCCGTCCATCCGTCTGTCCGTCCGTCCTTCCTTCCGTCCGTCCATCCGTCTTCCCGTCCGGAGCCATAACTAAGTAACCACTGAACGGAATTTCATGAAACTTAAAATAAATATATATTACTATAACCCGCTGATGCATGTGAAGTTTCATCAGACTGGCTTCAGTAGTGCTTGAGTTATTGCCCTTGACTTGTTTTAAAATCAGTACAATGACTCATAACTAAGTAACCACTGGACAGAATTTCATGAAACTTAAAATAAATATTACTATAACCTGCTGATGCACGTCAAGTTTCATCAGACTGGCTTCAGTTATGCATGAGTTATTGCCCTTGAATTGTTATAAAATCAATAAAATGTGCCATAACTAAGTAACCACTGGATGGAATTTCACGAAACTTAAAACTAAATATACATCATTATAATCCGCTGATGCATGTCAGGTTTAGGAGTGTATGAGTTACTGTCCTTGAATTGACTTAAAATTATTACAGTGAGACATGACTAAGTAACCAATTGCCAAAATTTCATTATAATCCGCTGATGCATGTCAGGTTTAGGAGTGTATGAGTTACTGTCCTTGAATTGACTTAAAATTATTACAATGAGACATGACTAAGTAACCAATTGCCAAAATTTCATGAAACTTAAAAATAATATGTATCACTATAAGGCGGTTTTGCACATAAAGTTTCATTAGAATGGCGTCAGAAATGCATCAGTTATTGCTGTTGAATCAATTTAAAATTGACAAATTTAGCCATAACTAAGTAATCAATGAATAGAATTCTATGAAACTTTTACTAAATATGTATATAAAACGTAAAATAAACCATAATAATAAACAAATCAGGGCCACTTTGGCGGGGATATAAATTCACCGAATTTGCTTGTTGGTTTTGTCGTGTCATGGCTCATTTGTATTTGCTTAAGAGTTGTACACAGGGTTGACCTACCATTTTTATTCAGCTATAAAACAGGGTTTTCACCTCTCTAGAATAACCCCAAATATCTAAATCAGTCTTCTGAAATTCTGCTATAATACAGATTTTTCCCTTACAAAACAATCAAGAAGAACTAGATCCGTCTTGTCTTTTAATATCAATTCTCTGTAAGAATCGGAAAACGTTGGCCACGCTATGTCTGGGATTTTAGTAATTTTTTGTCTACATATCAGGTTTGATGCAAAACCACCATAAACGGCGTTGAAATCTTCATTTTATGTTTCGTTGCCATGGAAACGGAGAATGTTTGTTCTGGGAGGAAGGCAGAAAAATTGATCATAAAAGATTAGAAATTGGCAAAATTGTTTGTTATTTTCCCGTCTCCACAGAAACTTTTTGGAAAAGAAATGTTTTTAACATCAAAGCACTAAGTTGGCATAGCACAAGGATATAAAGTTGGTGACAAAATATTGCATAGGTTTCTTACACTAAGGGCCCAAAAAAGGGGAAAATTGGCATTTTATCAAATTTGTGAAAAATGCAATATTACACTTTTTCGGTGGAGTTTTTGGACAGTTTAACAGAAGATGTCAAGACAAAGACTAGTATGGTCATAAAGAACAATATATGCAAATGTAAAATATAAAAAAAAATGGATGGAGAAATTCAAATCAAAAGGTCAAGGTCAATGTTAAAATAGCTAAAAAAATGCTATTTTAATGCCTTTTTTTCGACATTTATTGGTATACATATCATTTTTTATGTTTTAAAGGCGGTTTTAAAGCGCAAAGAACTATTATACATAATAAATCTGATCATTGCAGCAACACTAGTTTATCCAGAAGCAACAAGGTTTCAAGGTCAAGGTTACCAAAATCGAGAAATTTTTAATAACTAACATGTTTTACATGAAAATTATAGTCTTTTCCTCCTTCGATAAGGTATGTAATTATAGCAAACATTCTAGATACAATTTACAGTAACCTTGCTTCAATTTCTGACATAATTCAGGTTGAAGGAAATTGCAGTGCCAAGGTCAAGGTCACAAATATCCACGAAATTGTGGCTCAAATGAACTCTGTATCATGTATTATGATCATTTAGAAACTCTGACAATTCTTGATTTCATTTTAATCGGTCATGCATAAACTGCATTTAATGTTATGATACATCATCTGAATCAGGGGGACCATTCAAGGTCAAGGTCACTTATTTTCAGTCTGAGCTCTCTATCAATACTTAGGAATTTTTGTCGATTATCAGCAAATTTCTAGGCTTTATCAATGTTTGCTTAAGTTTGCTGGGTAGACAATCAATTTAATGTTTGCGAATAGTTTATACCATTCATACCAAACATTGAGGCCAAGGTCATCAGAAATCAAGAGATTCCTGTGTCTACAAGTCGTATCATATAAGATAGCTGCATTAGTAATCGTCAGACTGGAAATAACGAAATGTTGACATGCATGTATTTTTTTCTAATCCAGCATGGCAGTTAGAGGAGAAAAGAAGTAACCTGTGGGAATTAACTCTTTAAAGGATCTCTGTAATTCCTGTTTTAAACATTCTGATACACTTTTTGAAAAGCCGGTAGTTGATGACTTAATAAATCTGAAGTTGTTTCCCCTTATAGCTCTTGTTTTTGAGAAAGCAGTGCGCCAAAATATGATTGGTGTCTTGGTCTGATTTTGAGTAAAATAGTGATCATCCGTAGAAATGATTATTCTGAGACGAGAATGTGCTTCCTGCAATATATGTGCATTCTTTCCCAAGATTCTGAAAACCACATCTCAAGATTCACGCAAGGGATATGCCTCACCAGTTTACTATACTATACAAAATATGATTGGTGTCTTGGTCTGATTTTGAGTAAAATAGTGATCATCCGTAGAAATGATTATTTTGAGACGAGAATGCGCTTCCTGCAATATATGTGCATTCTTTCCCAAGATTCTGAAAACCACATCTCAAGATTCACGCAAGGGATATGCCTCACCAGTTTACTATACTTCATAGCCAATAAGATATTGCAAGTGGTTTCAAATTTCAAGTACTTGGGACTTATTAATGTATAAAATTGATTTTCCATTAGCTAGATATATAGTCAAATGAATTGCAGTGAATGAGTGATGTTGGCATTGTTAGACAGTTTTGTGGATTAGCATGACAGTTAATGTGATTACATGTAGAAATGTAACATAAGTATATGGTGGCCAATTTTGTCATATTGGTACACCTCTATGTTTTTCTACCATGTATACAAAGGGGCACAACTTTTTTGACTTCCAGTTTGCTTTGAGACTAGCATGTCCCTTCCAAAGTGGGTCTGCTCTTGAAGGATAGAGGAGCAATCCTTTTGAAGTTGACCTCCTTTGAGAAAGGAATCAAAAACGAAAAAGGCAGAGTTGCTTCCAGTTAAAGTGTACTCACCACCATTAAGGGGGGTACCTATAAGGCCCCTTTTCTGCCCAAGAGCAAAATGTTTTATTTTCAGCTGATGATTAGCCTAAAGTGTCCGCTTAACTGAATAAATAGTGGTTAAGCTCCGTAAGCATTACTTTTGGAATAATGGGGTTATTAAAGTGGGTGGGGTAAATCAGCATGGACCAGGGGAGTCATATTATAAGCTATATTTCTCCTTCAAATTTAATGGTATTCATATATATCTTCCTTTATAAGTTAAAATAATGTCTGAGGTTATATCTTTTCTCAATTTCTACCTTTAAAGTAAACTCTTATGTCTGCAGAATTTCTTTTAGTGACACTGTCAATTTTCAGTAATTTTGGTACTTTGAATTCAATATATTTTACCATATGACTTCTTACCAAATTAACGTGGGTTCACCGACAGGAGAGTGCAAACTGTTGATTAATTTTTGGTGACCTTGACCTTTGGTTCAAGGTCACAGTAAGACTTATAATGTCAATTTTAAGTCAAGTTTTGACCATTGTCTACACATTAGCTCCTGAATTGATATGAAATCATGACCAAGGTGGCCAAAATAAGCACTATGAAGAGTTAGAGCACTGGTTATGATAAAATGGCCATGACATCATTTTCAAAGTCAAGGTCAAGGTTAGAATAGACAGAGTTTAATCAAAGATCTCACACAGCTATACAGAAATTTAAGAATTATGTATGTTTCTATTTGTAAATCAATGCTTAAAATGCATATAATGACCTTGACCTTGATCTGAAGGTCACCAATACATTCAGAAGTTCAGTATTTCACAATAGACTTTTCTTTAATCTTTAAGTTTAACCCAGTTCTGTTTCAATATGTCTGGCTAATGTTGACCTTCAGACCAAGGTCAATGTCATTCTGTGCACATTAAACATTGATTTTCAAATGAAAACTCTCAGCTTTGGTACATTTCTGCTCACTGATTGTGTGAAATCTATGATGAAACTCTGTTTAGTCTAACCTTGACCTTGAAGATGATTTTATGTCCATTTAATCATAACTAGTGCTCTAACTCTTCATAATGTTTAACTTAGGCCACTTTGGTCATGATTTCATATCAATTCAGGAGCTAATGTGTAAACAATGGTCAAAACTTGACTAAAATTGACATAGTAAGTCTTACTGTGACCTTGAAACAAAGGTCAAGGTAACCAAAATTTAATCAACTATTTGCACTCTCCCAACGGTGAACCCATGTTAGTTTGGTAAGAAGTCATCCATTGGTTCTAGAGATATGGTAGAATATACTGAATTCAAAGTACCAAAATTACTGAAAATTGACAGTGCCACTAAAAGAAATTCTGCAGACATAAGATTTTATTTTGAAAGGTAGAAATTGAGAAAAGATATCACCTCAGACATTATTTTAACTTATAAAAGGAGATACATGTACATATGAATGCCTTTAAATTTGAAGGAGAAATATTGCTTATAATAAGACTCCGCTGGTTCATGCTGAATTACCCCACCCACTTTAATAACCCCATTATTCCAAAAGAAGTGCTTACGGAGCTTAACCACTATTGATTCAGTATTGCGGACACTGAAGGCTAATCATCAGCTGAAAATAAAACATTTTGTTTTGCTCTTGGGCAGAAAAGGCCTTTTAGCCCCCCCCCCCCCCCCCCCCCCCCCCCCCCCCCCCCCCTTTATTCGAGAAGGCACAGTTAGACTACCTATGCTGTATTGTCAGTTCTGGATTCGAAGTATACCATAGCAGTAGTTTCTCTTTTGAGGTGAATAATCTTCTATTAAAAAACTGGATATTCCATCAGAATAACTTTAACTAGATCATTATTTGGATATTATTAGTGTATGGTTGTCCTGTACATGTATATATGCTTTCACATTCATTTTCATCATCTGCATTAAATATTTGGGCTTATTGGGCCTTTATAGCAGTTGCTTCTCACTCCTGATTTTACATCATTAGGTTGTAGGTGATTATCCAGTACCACTCATATTTCATAATGTCAGAGATCTGCTCTAATGCCACAGTGCTGATTTTAGACAAATTTTATGTGGAGCCTCCATGGATCACTTTTTGTCACCCAACGTAGGCGGAGGGGGACTATAGAAATGACCCTCGTCCGTCCGTGTGTGCGTCCGTCCGTCCGTCCTTCCGTCCGTCCTTCCGTCCATCCGTCCGTCCGAAATCTTGTCCCCGCAACTCCTCCTACGTCTTTCATCGGATTGATTTGAAATTTTACAGATTGTATTCTTATGATATGAAGATGTGCATGTGGTTTTCGATTTTTGTTTCGGCCATTTTGGATGGAGTTACAGCCCTTGCTGACTCAGACCTTCCGAAATCTTGTCCCCGCAACTCCTCCTACATCTTTCATCGGATTGATTTGAAATTTTACAGATTGTGTTCTTATGATATGAAGATGTGCATGTGGTTTTTTATTTTTGTTTCGGCCATTTTTAATGGAGTTACGGCCCTTGCTGACTTAGACCTTGTCCCCGCAACTCCTGCAACATCTTGTATCAGATTGACTTGAAATTGTGCGGAATGTTTCGTCATGATCTGAAGATGTGCATGTGATTTTGGAATTTCAATTGTCCTTTTTTTTACAAAGTTATGGCCCTTTGTCTTTTTTTGGCATTTTTCCAACTTTTGAACCGTTTGACCGAGAGAGCTGAAATTTGGTATGGTATTAGCATTTGGTAAATTGATTATTCTGATTATTGTTAGGATGTGCTAATTTATAAGTGACAGAGTTATTCCCCTTTCATAGATAATAGACATTCACGTAAAGGTAAAGGGATAACTCCAGAACTATTCATATTAATGGGCTGAATTTTCATAAATGCATTGTTCATTTTTCATCAGATTCATATAAGCAGGATTATGGCTCTTGTTATTTTGTTACTGGGTATACAGTCTTGATGTTTTGGTCATTTTGTAAGGGTCTATAGTTTCAGTAACCTGATTTTACACATATATGCCCCATTCTGAACTTAAGTATTTTATAAAGAGGCCCAGTAATTGGGTATATGTCTTTGCTTATGTTCAGTTATCATTTGCTTACCAGGTTCTGTTATATATATATTTTCTGTTTTTGGCCATACATTTACTCTGAAACAGAATAAAGGGCTGAAGTTGTGACACATTTCAAACGTCGGGTGACACTTGGCCAATGGCCTTTTATTCAACTTGGAACTTTGATGATCTTGACCTTGAGCTTCATATTTATAATTTTCCATCTGTTCTATGATTTATTTCTTTAAATGATATAGGACTAGTCAAATATAGCAAAGTTTTTTTTTATTATATTCAGTTACTGTTTTCAAACGTTAAAAACTAGGAGAAAATCCTTTTTTTAACAATCATTTAATTTGAGTTTTGATGATTTTGACCTTGACCTTCATATTCAAATTGCTTCATCTGTTTAATTTTAGTAAATGATAAATGACTCTCCTCAAACTTGGCAATATTATTTCTTAAATTTACCCCAAAAAAAATGGTACAATGTGTAAAAAGATCCTGTTTTTTTTTCACACACTTTGAAACGAAGTTTTGCTGTGCTTGCCCTTGACCATCATTTTAAGCTTTTCTATCTGTGTTATGATTTATTTCATTTAATGATATATGACTCTTACTGAAGCTTTGATGATCTTGACCTTGACAGTCAAATTTAAATATCTGCATCTACTTTGTGTTTTATTTCATTAATGGATATATAACTCTTTGCACATATAAACTTTTACAAAGTTTGGTACATTATTTAAGATATTCGGGTGTTTCAACATTTCTAAAAGAAATCATAAGTGATTTTGACCTTGGCCTCCATATTGAAACTCCTTCATCTGTTTTATATTTCATTAGTTGATATGTGACTCTTCTAAAATACAGCATATGCTTCATCACATATTCCAAACAAGAGGGCCATGAGGCCCTGAATCGCTCACCTGAACAATTGGCTAAGTGGGTTTTTCTTAGGTCTGAAATTGTCAAAATATGAGTCTTGGGTCAAAAGTCAAAGAATGACCATGACCTCTTGTACTCATAAATCTTCATGTAAACCCGGTCTGGCCACATACTTTCGTTTCTCCCTCCGCTGATTCAAGAAGGGCAGTCGTCAGTTACTGGCGAAAGTATGTGCACTTAGTACTGGTTAACCACTTAGGAGGTCTAAGCCTGCCCAGGAATAGTGTGGTTAGGTTAACTGACCGTCCCGACATGACCTTAGCTGTTTACTGTGGACGTTAAGAATCAAATCAACCAACCAACATGTACTCATTAAGACAACCATATATACCATTTTTAGGCCAAAATCTTCTAAACTGTCCATGAGATCTTATGTTCTGACATTTTTCCATAAAAAAGGTCAAGGTCAACCCAAGGTCATCGTTTGAACAGTCTTGGTAGTACTCTAGTATTCTATGCTACTTACAAGTTTCAAGGCCATAAGTGTATTGGTTCTGGAGAAGAAAAACATTAAAGGTTTATACCATAAATGGGTATGGCGGCGATGTTGGTCATGTGACTTGGACCGTTTGAACAAATTTTTGTTCAATCAACCCCTGGAGGCTCTATATGAAATGTGTTTATAATCGGCCCTTTGGCTTTTGAGGAAATGTCTGAAAATGTCAAAATATGAGAGATCTTGATCAAAGGTCAAAGAATGACCTTGACCTCTTGTACTCCTAGTTCTTCATGACCCAATTTTTAGGCCAACATCTTCAAAACTTCCAATGAAATCTTATGTTCTAGCATTTTCCCATATTTGACCTTGCCGTAAAATGGTCAAGGTCAATACAAGGACATCATTCTGAAAAAATCTTGAAAGTACTGGTGTACGCAATGCTACATACCAAGTTTCAAGGCCATGGGTCAATTGGTTCTGGAGAGGAAGATTTTTAAAGGTTTTTACCATATATTGGCATGGCGGCCATGTTGGTCATGTGACCTGGACCGTTTAAATAAATTTTCATTCCCTCAACCCCCGAAGGCTCTATATGAAATCTGGTTTCAATTGGCCCAGTTGTTTTTGAGGCGATTGTTCGAAATTGTCAAAATATAAGAGTTCTGGGTCAAAGGTCAAAGAATGACCTTGACCTCTTGTACTCACAAATCTTCATGTTCTCCTTAAGATGACTGTATATACCAATTTTTGGGCCTTAATCTTCAAAACTTCCCATGAAATTTTATGTTCTAATATTTTCCCAAATTTGACCTTTCCCAAAAAAAGGTCAAGGTCACCCAAGGTCATAATTTGAACAATCTTGATAGTACAAGAGTACTCGATGCTACATACCAAGTTTCAAGGCCATCGGTCAATCGGTTCTGGAGAGGAAGATTTTTTTAGGTTTTTACCACATATGGCGGGGTGGCCATGTCGGTCATGTGACCTGGACCATATAAATAAATTTTGTTCTCTCAACCCCCTGGAAGTTCTACATAAAATTTAAGAACAATTGGCCCAGTGGCTTTTGAGGAGATTGTTTGAAATTGTCAAAATATGCGAGTTCTGGGTCAAAGGTCAAAGAATGACCTTGCCCTCTTGTACTCATAAATCTTCATGTACTCATTAAGATGACTGATACCAATTTTTTGCCCAAAATCTTCAACAGTTTCCAAGATATCTTATGTTCTAGCATTTTGCCATACAAAAACACAAGGAAGCAAACTTGACCTTACCGTAGAAAAGGTCAAGGTCAACCCAAGGTCATCATTTGAACAATCTTGGTAGTACTTGTACAACCAATGCTACATACTAAATTTCTAAGCCATTGGCAAATTGGTTCTGGAGCAGAAGATTTTTTTAGGTTTTTACCATATATGGGCGTGGCGGCCATGTTAGTCATGTGACCTGGACCGTATGAATAAATTTTTGTTCCCTCAACCCCTGGAGGCTCTATATGGAATCTGGTTTCAATTGACCCAGTGGCTTTTGAGGAGATTGTTTGAAGTTGTCAAAATATGAGAGGTGTGGGTCAAAGGTCAAAGAATGACCTTGACCTCTTGTACTCATAAATCTTCATGTACTAGTAAATCTTCATGTACATGTAGATACCAATTTTTAGCCCAAAATCTTCAACAGTTTCCAAGATGTCTTATGTTCTAGCATTTCCCATATAAAAGCACCATAAAGCAAATTTGACCTTGCCGTAACAAAGGTCAAGGTCAACCCAAGGTCATAATTTGAAGAACCTTGGTAGTACTCGCATACCAGATGCTACATACTAAGTTTCAAGGCCATCGGCCTATTAGTTCTCAAGAAGAAGATTTTTAAAGCTTTTTACCATATATGGGCGTGGCGGCCATGTTGGTCATGTGACCAGGACTGTTTGAACAATTTTTCGTTCCTAAGGTCCCAGGAAGTATATATGAAATTTGGTTGCAATCGGTCCACAGGTTTCAGAGGAGAAGTTGTTTGAAAGTGTGGACGGACGACGGAAGACTGACGACGGACGGACGACGGACGCCAGAGCCTTACCATCCTATAAGCTCCCCCGGAGCCGCTGGCTCAGGTGAGCTAAAAAGCAATTGCAAATCTTAGTACAAAGTATGAGAAAATTCAACTTTTTCCATATTTTGACAGGAAGCTGTGATTTTCTGGGCCTTGACCTTTGTATTTGAATTTTTCAATCTGATTTATCTTGTGCTTCATTTAATATATATTACTCTTTTCAAATATAGCAATGGTTTTATCATATCCAGTTAATCATTACAAACATTGGTATAAATAAATCATGGGAAAATTCCTCTTTTTCGACATTTTGAAATCGGAGCTATGATGTGCTTGACCTTGACCTTTATTTTTGAATTTGTTGATCTGTTTTATGTATTGCCACATTAAATACGTTGCTCTTTTCAGATAAAGCAATGGTTTTCTTCTATATGCAGTAGACCTTTATAAAAAAATGGGACAAACTTTTATGCGTGACCTTGACCTTCATATTTGCATTTATTGATCTTTTTTTTTTTTTTTTTTTTTTTTGCTTCATTAAATGATATATTGCACTTTTCAAATATAGCAAGTGCAATATATTTTCTGATCATTGTCAGTTAACCTTTACAAAAATGAGAAATTTCCACTTTTTCGACATTTTGATAATGGAGCCTTTGTTGTGCTTGACCTTGACCTGGATATTTGAATTTCTGGATCCGTTTTATTTATTGCTATATTAAATTATACATTGTTCTTTTAATATATATCAATGGCTTTCTTATGATATCCAGGTAACCTTTACAAAAAAAAGGGACGAAAATGAGAAAACCCAGAAACTTCCATGCTTAAAAATAGGTCCTTCGCTGATTTTGACCTTGACCTTTGTTTTTGAATTTTTCAATATGTGTTATGCTTTGCTTAATTACATGATATATTTCTCTTTTCAAATATAGCAATGGTTTTCTCATCATATTCAGTTAATCTTTACAAAAAAAGGGACATAAAAAGAGAAATTCCCAGTTTTTCAACATTTTGAAATTGGAGTATTGTTGTGCTTGACCTTGACCTTCGTATTTGATTTTGTTGATCTGTTTTTCATTTTGCTTTATTAAATGACATGTTGTTCTTTACAAATATAGCAATGGTTTTCTCATGATATTCAGTTAACCATTACAAAAATTGGGACATAAAATGAGAAATTCCCAGTTTTTCAACATTTTGAAATTTGAGTTCTGTTGTGCCTGACCTTGACCTTCATATTTGAATTTCTGGATCTGTTTCATGTTTCGCTTCATTAAATGATATAGTGTTCTTTTAAAATACAGTAATGGCTTTCTTATGATATTCAGTTAACCTTTACAAAAATTGGGACATAAAATGAGAAAATACCAGTTTTTCAACATTTTGAAAGGGGAGCTTTGCTGTGTGTGACCTTGACCTTCATATTTGATTTTATTGATCTGTTTTATGTTTTGCTTCATTAAATGACATGTTGCTCTTTTCAACTGTAGCAATGGTTTTCTTATCATATTCAGTTAACCTTTACAGAAATTGGGACAAAAATGAGAAAATCCAAGTTTTTTCATGTTTAGAAATAGGAGCTTTGCATAATTTGACCTTGACCTTCAAATAATAATTTCTCCATCCAGTTTTTTTATATTATATACTTTGGTATATTACTGGTTATAACTATACTAGTGGCTTTCTGAACATCTTCTGCGAAACTAACCAAAACTTGTTCCGAAGAACGTCAAAATCCCAATTTTTCCACATTTTAGAATTTGCCAATTTGTGGCCCCTTCGAGCCCCCAGTGTGGCCTAAGTGTGAGACATACTTGTTTTTTATTTCTTTCTGTATACAGAGCTAAGTTGGTATTATATGTTATAATATCTGTATTAGGGATTTCAGAATTACCTATTGATGGATGGACCACACTAATATGCTATTTTTTCAGTTTTTTCCTCCTAATTTTTGGACTCTCTTGTTTGACTCAAATTGTCTTGGTTACCATGGCAACAGGATGCCTCACAGAAATTTCACTACTGTTTTTGTAGTTTGGGGGTCATTTCTGATTCATACACCAAGAATGAAAAAAATCTGAGACGTAGCGTGCCGGACCCCTATGGCAATTTTCTGATTTTTACAGAGAATTGATATTAAGATGGATCTAGATTTTTTGGGTTGTCATCTGCTACTCCTTTGATCTCCAGCTCTGTTCATCTCTATCTTGAAGCCCTTTCATAGGCAAGAAGAATTCCAAGGAAGGTGATGTCTCACCTGTGTGAGCACTGTCACAAAACAGAGCTAAACCAGAGAACTCGTCAAAAGTTTACACCAATACCAGAAAGGCAATATATGTCCCGCTTTCTGCTAGTCGCAGGTGAAACAAAAAGCCACATTTAGACTTCAAAAATAAAACTTTATTGTTTATTCTAACACAGCGCGCCTATAGAAGCAATGGAAAGTTACCGTGTTTTATTCTGCAACAATTCACTGTTTCGGAGCGCGTGAGTCTAATTGCTGACGTCACTGCAACTACTGACGTAATTTTCTGACGTTTTGAGACGTTAGACGGTGTAACGTCTCTTTTTCTTTCTAAAATCGCTCTTAAAACGTATACTGGTCTTAGATATAGTTAATGATATTGGCGGGAGCATGAACGCGCTGGAAGGAAGGTTGGGAGAGTTTGAATGAAAAGAATAGTTTTTCGGCGTTTTTGAGTGTTAGAATCGAAATAGTTCAGCTCTAGCATTGAATTGTTGAGTAATAATTCACTGTTTGTCGGTCAGTTGTAAGTAGATATATCACTCGCGCTCCGCGCTCGTGATATGATCTACTTTACAACTGACCTCCAAACAGTGAATTATTACTCAACAATTCACTGCTAGAGCTGATCTATTTCTTAATCACTGTTAAACAGCCATCTCTTCTAAACGGCTAAAATCAGATCTTCTCAAGACTGGCTGTTTTGTAGCTACAACATATAATCTGATCTGCTGGACATTGGACATTAGGAATATTATTTGATTTATAACTGCGTCCTGACTTGTTTAAACCAACAAAAAGGTATGTGCACCCAGCAAAGACTCAGATCAGCCTGAGCATCCGCCCAGTCTGATCAGAGTCATCACTGTGCTTAAAGGTAGCTAAGGGTGTAAGCTACCTCTGTGCCGACAGCGAAGATTCAGATCAGACTGGGTGGATGCACAGACTGCTCTTATTCTTTGCTGGGTGAACATGCCACTTTGTTGGTTTGTAGTGTCGTGGCTCATTAATTAGGAAAATTCTAGGTCTTCAGTAAGCACATAGTCTGGTTCTAACAAAAAATTCTAAATATTGGGCAAGGTAGGTTTGAGCAAACAGTGCAAACCCAGATCAGCCTGCTCCCAAAGAGTCTACACTGTTTGCCATTCCATCTGCATCTTTTGAACCCATTGCTGCAACTGGTTAGGGTCAAGCTAAAGATCAGAACAAAGGAGAAGCTTTTCTGAGTTTAAGTAGAAGTTTCTGCCTTTCATCCTTGCCTATATATTCTAGACATTTAAGCTTCTCTTTCACCTCAAGACATTGTAAAGTTTTATCCGCAAGGAGACTATTTCTCCCTAATCTCCCTCTAGCTTTATCCTTCTACAGTTCCAGTTTTAGGACAGTTATGGTAATTATTTCAGGTATTCCAGTTTGTAGAATTTTACCGTACAGGAGTTCTGGGTCTTCAGTAGACCCTTCATTTGGTTATAATTCCACCAATATTTCTGAACGTTTGTACTGATATTTTAAGTTTTTCTAGAGCACTAGAGGGCATAACATAAACTAGGTAAAAACTTTGCTTATGGTGAATGGATAAACCTCCATGTGTATCAACTTGATAATACTCAGTCTTTAGAAGGCAAGGCATTTTATTTACTTGACGTTTCAGAGTCTTGAGGGGGTTCATCATCAAATTTACCTAATGATCTTGATTCTCGGATATTTCTTAAAATATACTGATAAATCAGCGACTCTTGGATACTTTTTATAATATATTGATCAATCAGTGACCCTTCTGGTGGAGTCAATCTCTTCTTTACGCCTTTTAGGTAAACCGTTACTTCTGTATCCCCTGGCTCTCGAATTACGGTCACTGGTCTGAAAATCCCAGCTTGAAAGTAGGTGCAGACTAGTAAATATGAAAAACCTACAAAATAGAAGCAATACAGTTGATTATGTCTTAGAAGAGAGATGTTAATCTGACAAGATTTAAATCCTTATCACATGAAACATGTACAAGAGATACCGTAAAAATTCTAGATATTGGGACACCAAAAATAATTACCATAATTGTCCTAAAATTGGAACAGTTTGGTTTTACAGTGCAGTAAGGTGTCCAAACAATGCAAATGGGATGGCAAATAGTATAAAACCTGATCAGACTGCTCCTCAAGGAGCAGTCTGATCTGGGTTTGCACTATTTGCTCAGACCAAACTGTCCCAATATATTGAGTTTTTACGGGTATTCAGAAAAAACAACAACATTACTTACTGTCTGTCACTCTGGCAGCTCAGACATTCAAGGACCAATCTTTATTGTTTTTCTTATTGTAAGGGCAACATGGATTATCTATCTTCCATACTTTGAAACAAATGAAACATCCAGTAGGAAAACTGAAAAATACTACTCTAGTGTAAAAAGAATTATCTTCAATGGATCAAGATCCAAAATGCAGACAGAGACCAGAGCTTTAGATAAGATGGGTATTTGATGATAATTGAGGGATAATTTTTTTATTTTTCATTGATACCATACGTTGTAACCCCTCATCTGAACCGTCTCATCATGATTAAACTGGGATTTTTTAGTATGGAGGAGGTTGCTGTGTGATTTATGTTGTGGCTATTGAGGGGTGGATCTGTTTACACGTGACTGTATAAGGTGTTTGCCTTTATGTTGGTTATCTGAATAAATCTTGTCAAGCCCTTAACCTCCTGAGCTGCCGGAGCTGCTACTTAAATAAGGAATTATACTGAAAAAAATATCTATCCCAATATTTAAGTTTTAGAAACAATATCTCAGTGTTCTAGATTAAAAGGGGTATCAGAGATTATTTAGGGATAATTTTCCATATTTCTGCATAAGGCATGCTGTGACCCCTCATTAGAACTGTCTCACTGAGGAGCCACAATAACTTGCAGAGCTCCAGGTAAGAGGGAGTGTTTAGTGATAATTAGGGACAACTTTTGTTAATTCTGCATAAAAACATATGCTGTGACCCCTCATTTGAACCGTCTCATCGAGACGGTTCAGATGAGGGGTCACAACATATGGTTTCAATGAGAAATAAGAAAAATTATCCCTCAGTTACCATCAAATACTCCCTCTTATCTACAGTCTGAACTGTCTTAATAAGAAAACTCATCTCCGAATAATCCTCTAATTGCCACCTTATCTGGAGCTCAGTATTAATCTGGGTTCGAGATACTGAAGTTTTATAACCGCTGGACCTGGTCACTCACCTATAATAAGACCCCCTGACATGAGATTGTAGTGGCGTATCATCTTCCTAGTTGGCATTGCAGCTACATCCTTCTTGTATACACCAACAACCCATCCAATACAGCTGAGGCATACTAAACACTTGCCCAATTTATAGCTAGGTGACATTGTTGATTTCTCATGCATGTGCATTGGAACATTTTTTTCCAACCACTCATTTAATTGTTTATTCATCTCTTTAGCAAAAGCTTTAGTATCGGAAAAGGGTTTTACATCAGTCAAAAGATCTCTATCTGTTCTTTTATCAGCTGCTGGCTCGCTATCAGCTTCTATTCTCTTGCTATCAGAAAATCCTAATGGGGAGCCATCATTATCCCCCTTGAATCCAAAAAACTTCTTTATGCCCTCCATTTTTCATCCGCCTGCTTCTAAACCTGAAAAAAATGAGTACTGTTAATAAAATTTTAGACGGCATGGAAACACCTCCATGCTTTCTGCCATTTTTTTCCAAGGGTGACAACTTTTATGACTTCCTCCTTGCTTCCCTGGACAACATTGCCCTTCTGTAACGGGGTCCTTTCTTTAACCCTTAAAGCGCCAAAAAGCGGACAACAAAATTAACGTCTGCAGAATTTAAACAAGAGGGCCATGATGGCCCTGGATCGCTCACCTGAGTATCTTGTGAACTTAACCTCAGAGACATCCATATGACCGACAGACAGAGTTTCACAAAGATTAAATGGAAAATGAACCCTTTATTGTGTACCTAAGGTTTTTATAAGATTTAACCCAATGACATAGATTTTGACCCCACATTTTGACCCCACATGACCCAGTTTCAAACCTGGTCTAGATTTCTTGGATATGAACATTCTGACAAAGTTATCAAAACTGTGCCCTCTAGAGTGTACACAATGTTTTTCTAAGGTTTAACCTAGTGACCTACTTTTTGACCTAACATGACCAAGTTTCACCCTTGGTCCAGATTTTTTGGAGACAAACATTCTGACAAAGTCTAATGAAGATTAGAACAAAACTGTGTCCTCTAAAGTGTTCACAAGGTTTTTCTAAGATTTGACCTAGTGACCTAGTTTTTGACCTGACATGGTCCAGTTTCAAATCTGGTATAGATTTCATGAAAATAAACATTCTGACAATGTTTCACGTAGATTGGATCATAACTGTGCCCTCTAGAGTGTACACATGATTTTTCTAAGATTTGACCTAGTGACCTATTTTTGGACCCCATAAGACTCAGATTCAAATTTGGCCTAGATTTTATATAAATAAACATTCTGACAAAGTTTCATGAAGATTGGATAATAAATGTGCCCTCTATAGTGTGCACAAGGTTTTTCTAAGATTTGACCTAGTGACCTAGTTTTTGACCCCACAAGACTCAGATTCAAATTTGGCCTAGATTTTATATAAATAAACATTCTGACAAAGTTTCATGAAGATTGGATAATAACTGTGCCCTCTAGAGTGTGCACAAAGTTTTTCTAAGATTTGACCCAGTGACCTAGTTTTTGACCCCACATGACCCAGTTTCAAAGATGGTCTAGATTTCATTTAGATAAACATTCTGACAAAGTTTCATGATGATTGGATCATAACTGTGCCCTCTGTGTCATTCTAAGATTTATTTCTATTTTTAGCTCTGGCGGCCATTTAGTTCAGCAGAGTGGAACCATTTTAGCAATTTTTGTTCAGGGCCATGAGTAAAGCATTTCTGTGAATTTTTTTTTTGAAATCGAGCCATCAGCTTCAGAGACGATGCTGTTTAAAGCTTTTTTCCATTTTTAGCTCTGGTGGCCATATTGTTCAGCAGAGCAAAACCGTTAGAGCAATTTTGGTAGAGGGTCTCCTAAGGAACATTTCTGTGAAATTATTTCAAAATCGGCCCAGCAGTTTTGGAGGAGAAGTTGTTAAAAGGTTTTTCTATTTTTAGCTCTGGCGGCCATATTGTTCAGTGGAGCGGAACCGTTTGAGCAATTTTGGTAGAATGTCTCCTAAGGAACATTTCTGTGAAATTATTTCAAAATCTGCCTAGCAGTCTTGGAGGAGAAGTCGTTTAAAGGTTTTTCTATTTTTATACCCCGCCACACGTTAGTGACGGGGTATAATGTTTTTCACATTGGCCGTCCGTGTGTCCGTCCGTCTGTAGTACGTACGTCCCTCCATCTGTCCGTCCGTCCGCACTTTGTTTCCGTTCGATAACTTAAGTATTTATCAATGGATTTCCTTCAGATTTTGCATATACATTTGTACCAAGAATGTCTCGCTTGGGATTGTTAATGGGCAAATTTTGATAATTTCTGACAGAGTTATGGCACTTGTCAATGTACAAAAAATGGTTTCTAGCCTCTAGTTCCTTAACTACAAGGAGTATCATGATGAAACTTCATAAACATGATTAAAGTAACAAAATCTTTGTATGAGGACAGAAATTTTATCATTAGGGGTTATCTGCCCCTGCCCTTGGGCTATATACATGTATAAAATCATGAAAATTTGTTTGCGTTCGATAACTTAAGTAATTATCAACGGATTTCCTTCAGATTTTGCATATGCATTTGTACCAAGAATGTCTCGCTTGGGATTGTTACTGGGCAAATTTCGATAAATTCTGACAGAGTTATGGCACTTGTCAATGTACAAAAAATGGTTTCTAGCCTCTAGTTCCTTATTAACTACTAGGAGCATCATGATGAAACTTCAGAAATATGATTAAAGTAAGCTTTGTATGAGGAGAGAAATTTTATCATTAGGGGTTATCTGCCCCTGCCATTGGGCTACATACATGTATAAAATCATGAAAAAATCCATGTAAAATCAGAGTTTGAAGCAACTTTTCTGAAACTAACAGCAAATGATCAGAGTGATGAAAGCCTCCAGTGATGCTCAAATTTACCTCATGGGAGTTATCTCCCCCTGCCCCCGTGCTATATACATGCATAAAATGATGATAAAATCTATATAGTATATTGATGTGAAACAGATTTTCAGAAATTTACATCTGATGATAGAAGTAACTAGAAATGTGTCCATACGACACAGATGCCCCCGCCTAGTGCCCTAAGTAAGATGGCGCCTTGTTTAAGGTAAAGGCACTTGTAGCATAACTAGGTTCACAAAGGCACACTTCTGTGGTACATGTTTTATTGTTTTCCTTGGGCAGATGTATTGTGCTTCTTGAGAAGTATATGGGGGGGGGGGGGGCTTGGATGTGGGGGTGTCATGACTGATATGTGATGATATTCTGTATCTTATCGCAGAAGTGGATGCCATGCAGCTTTCCAAAAGAAATAGCCCGGAAACAAGTAACTTCAAAAACTAACAAACGGACACCATTATTGTATGAAATGAAGTCGAAAAAGGGCCATAACTCCCACAATAATTGAGGGATTTTACTAAACATTGAACTTGACCTGTATTTTATGATTATATACCAGTGTATAAAATATGAATTCAATATACCAATGCTTTCAAAAGATAATGACTAAAAAACCAGTTTTTCATACAAAATGAAGTCTAAAAAGGGCCATAACTCCCACAATAATCGATGGATTTTGCCCAACATCGAACTTGACCTGTATTTTATGATTATATACCTGTGTATAAAATATCAATTCAATACACCAATGCTTTCAAAAGATATCGAACGGAAACCATTTTTTCATACAAAATAAAGTCGAAAAAGGGCCATAACTCCCACAATAATAGACGGATTTTGCCCAACATCGAACTTGCCCTGTATTTTATGATTATATACCTGTGTATAAAATATAAATTCAATACACCAATGCAATCAAAAGATATCGAACGGAAACCATTTTTTCATACAAAGTAAAGTCGAAAAAGGGCCATAACTCCCACAATAATCGACGGATTTTGCCCAACATCGAACCTGACCTGTATTTTAAGATTATATACCTGTGTATAAAATATGAATTCAATACACCAATGCAATCAAAAGATATCGAACGGAAACCATTTTTTCATACAAAGTAAAGTCGAAAAAGGGCCATAACTCCCACAATAATTGACGGATTTTACCCAACATCGAACTTGACCTGTATTTTATGATTATATACCTGTTAATAAAATATGAATTCAATACACCAATGCTTTCAAAAGATATCGAACGGAAACCATTTCTTCATAGAAACAGAAGTCGAAAAAGGGCCATAACTCCCACAATAATTGACGGATTTTACCCAACATCGAACTTGACCTGTATTTTATGATTATATAGCTGTGTATGAAATATGAATTCAATACACCAATGCTTTCAAAAGATATTGAACGGAAACCATTTCGTACGTACGTACGTACGCACGCTACGTACGTATGTACGTACGTACGTACGGACAGGGGTGATACTATATGCCCCCCCATTTTAAATCGCGGGGGCATAATAAAAGCTTCTGATGATAAAAATTTGATTCTTTATGGTTTATTTGCCACTGCCCCGTGGTCACCAGTTTAAAATTACTAAAATTGTATTTGAATAGAGTGGTAAGTGATTTATCGGAAGCTTATTGTAAGTGATCAGAGAAATGAAGTGTCCTGTCATAACAAAGACTTTTCTCTGTGTTCAGTGGGGTTAGGCTGCACCCGCCCTGGAGTAATACAGAGAAAATATAAACCTGGAAAAATCGGTGTGTGAAAAAGGCTTGCAGTGGCGGGGTATCACGCAGTCGTTTGCGATGCTTTTATTAGCTCTGGCGGCCATATTGTTCAGCAGAGCTGAACCGTTTGAGCAATTTTAGTAGAGGGTCTCCTAAGGAACATTTCTGTGAAATTATTTCAAAATCTGCCCAGCAGTTTTGGAGAAGTCATTTAAGGTGGACGATCCCGGAAGAACTCTGTTCTTGCTTGTTTAAAAAACAGAGTTATTGTTCATCATCAAATCGACTAACTGTGGAGTAAATACAGTTATAATATACACTTACAGTATCTACTGTAAAGATCCTAAGTTTTCGGGCACATAGGTCTGTACAAACAGTGGAAACTGAGATCAGACTGTTCCTTAGGAACCAGAATGATCAAGATCTTCACAGTTTCCATTCCATCTGCGCATTTTTGTCGACATTACTCTATGTAGAACCGAACAACAGGAAAATAAATAATAGGGCAAGGACTGGCTGTGCTTGCAGCAGGTGCAGAATTTGGGCAGTCTGTTTTGGGGATATTTTGAACTTAAACATTGTTTTTCTAGGAAACGAAACGGTGAAATGTTTGTTTTTTTTGTTTTATTCTTTAACATACGACGTAAGTTTTACTAAAATAATACGCATAAGCATGCCCCATCGATTGATAATATCTTTCATGACGTTTTTCATGAAATTCAATTTTCTTGCATTTTTTCAAAGAATGTAAAAATATACTTATTAACAAGAAAACTGCAATTTTTTGTTATCAGTTTGTTTCAAATATCATATATTACAGATTATATGATTTGCTGAAATGAAAGTGCATTCATGTGCTAGAGATATGAATTTTAATGGAAAATGTTTAAAAATAATATGTAGAAATACAAAATATTGTTTTTAGGAAAACAAAACGGTGAAAATTGTTTTTTTCTTACCCAAATGTTTTATAGGTCTTTGGGTTATTTAGACGGTATAATGGTTTGAATGCCCCGCCAATATTTCTATTCAGTATTCGTCTACCTTAAAGGTTTTTCTATTTTTAGCTCTGGCGGCCATATTGTTCAGCGGAGTGGAACCATTTGAGCAATTTTGGTACAGAGTTCCCTAAGGAACATTTCTGTGAAATTATTCCGAAATCCGTCCAGAAGTTTTGGAGAAGAAGTCGTTTAAAGCAAAAGTTGACGACGGACGACGGGGAAAGACCGATCACAATACCTCACCTTGAGCACTTCATGCTCAGGTGAGCTAAAAATGTCTTGTTCAAGCGATATCATATTGAGAATTCGAACACTAGAGGGCTAACAGTGTAGATTCAGATGAGGTGGCTCATTATGAGCCACCTCATCTGGATCTACACTGTTTGCCAATTCAACAATTTTATTTTTGGCCCTTTAAGGGTTAAAGAAAGAACTTGCACTTGCTCCTATAGGTGCAAATTCTTGTCAGAGTTGACTCCAGTTGCAAAGGGTGGCAAAACTGAAAATGGAAAAGTTGCTTCCCCTGAAAGTGTACCCATTCACCTTATATGATTTGAAAATAAATAACTAGTTGGAGAAAAGTTCTACTGCACTGGCCACAGTTTTTATAGCATACCATATTTATTGAGCTATAAAACAGGGGTTCCCCTCCAAAGTAACTCTTAACCCATTGCATTCTGGGTATTTTTTGTTGTCTGCTGAAATTGTCGTCTGCATCAGAAATCAAGAATATTTTGACAATATTGGTCTAACTCTTGTAGAAATGCTGTCTAGGCAGTAAACAGTTTGGATCTCAGATCAGGCCACACATTTGTGTGGCCTGATCTGGATCCAAACTGTTTGCCCAGATACCCCTAAAGGGGTATCCCGAATGGAATGGGTTAGCATCCATATCTATCTTATAACAACCTCAAAAATATTGGTCTTATAAGACAGGTCTAGATTTCTGGGGTTGTATCAGGTCTTTCTAGATGGGGAAAGCTCTATCTTATAGCGAATTTATTATGGTACCCTTGCTGCGATGTACTGCACAATACCCATGGGGTATGCAAAGCACACTCTTGCTATGCATACCCTTGCAGGTGTGGGTGACATCACAATGAAGTCATTATGATGAGACCTCATGATGCTCATAAGACCTCATGTCACATCATGAAATCAGTTTGGCAGTTTGGCATCACTTAATAATATGTCAATCGTCAGAGGTCAAGATAAGAAGGGGTATTGAGGATAATTTGAAGATAATATTTTTTATTTCTCAACAAAAACATATGTTGTGACCCCTCATTAGAACCGTCTCGATGAGACGGTTCTAATGATGGGTCACAAAATAGGTTTTTATGGAGAAATATGGATAATTATCCCTAAATTATCTCTGTTACTCCTTCTTATCTGGAGCACTGAATCGTACATGCAAGTGTATCCCATTGCTGGTGCTGTAGCAAAGGAACTAGGCAGAACCAACACAAAAAACTTTCTCAAACAAGATTTAGTTTTAAATCATCTAGCCCTTGGAGCACCGAAAACAGGCAACAAAATTTACATCTTCCAAATTTCAAAAAAAAAGTTTTGCTCAAGCTATATCATACTGAGAGTTCAAAGACAACAACCCAAACAGGGTAGATCAAGATGAGGCAGCTCATTATCTGCATCTACGCTGTTTCTAATTCAGCTACTTTCATTTTTGGCACTTTAGCAGGGATAAATCTGGCTCAGAATCATTCAAGAGAAAATATTTCTTCTAACCATTTTTCTCAAAATTCTCTGTTCTCAGTGTGATTTTTTGGTACCGTGGCATCCATTAAAGATTGGAATTTTGGATGAGATTTTTGCAAAAAAAAAGGGCAAACTGCTCAAAATCTTTCCCGAAAATGATCCCTGTTTTAAGGGTTAATATTATGGTTGTAATGACACTAAATTCTCAGAAGAATACAGTGTATATAACAGAATGATACACTACAGCGAGACTACTTTGGTCAGTTGGGACCTATAGAAACAAGCAACTTACTTTCTATAGGTCTAGGAAATTGACAACAACAAATGACTTGTTGATCAGCAAATCATTTGTCATTTTACAAATCTGACCATTCATATGACAAATAAGTGCCCACAAAAACATTGTTTTCTTCTAGTTACCATGCGAAATTGAATTTTGGCTATTTGGTGCAGGGTGGTAAATGGATATTTAAATGCAGTCTGATAAGACAAACACTGGATTGCTTAACTAGTGTAATATTTGCGAAATTAAAATTCAATTTTGTATTGGAATTTTCTATAGGAGAACATTGAACTGCAGGAGTGTCAAGGCTGTCGCCGCCAATAAAATGTGGTCCGGTCATTTAGGATGTGAGTGCCGAAGGCAAAAGAGTGGGGTGGGCTTGAGAAGGGGCTTTTCCCATCTCATAAGGATGGGGGTTGGGGTTATCTTCCCCGATAAAATTTTCAGACTAAGAATTGCTGTAGATGCGTTTTAACTGTATTCTCAGGGTATTTTCCTGCTAAAAAATTCAGCCATTTACTCCAGAATAAGTATTTAGGTTCTAGACTTCAGATACCTAAGTATTTTTTTTTTTCAAAATAAAGTCATGATGACAGTTTCATAAGCTATGTACCTGTTGTTTAAAACAGCTTAAATAACATTACAAAACAGAACTTCTGTAAGGATGGGTATTGAGGATAAATTTGTGATAATTTTTCTTATTTCTCAACAAAAACATATGTGATCCCTAATTAGAACTGCCTCGGTAACATGGTTCTAATGAGTGGCAACTACTAAAGTTTCTATGGAGAAATAGAGAAAATTATCCCTAAATTACCCCTGTTACCCTTCTTATCTGGAGCACTGCAAAACAAAGTTCTACTACCCCAGCAAATAACTGAACTGTCTTTAAGATATCCATAGCTCCAGATGAGAAGGGGTAACAAGGATAATTTAGGGATAATTTTCCTTATTTTTCCATCTAAACATACATTATGACCCCTCATTAAAACTGTCTCGCTGAGACAGTTCTAATGAGGGGTCACAATGTATGTTTCCGTTGAGAGATAAGAAAAAATTATCTCTGAATTATCCCTGTTACGGTGTTACCCCTTCTTATCTGGAGCTCTGGATATCTCATCAAGCTAATCCTTTAATAAGTTAATTTGATTAAACAGGTAACTCAATGTTTATACAAGAAGTGTGTGCGATACTGAGCTTTACACCCTCAGGCTAATCAATTGGTGACACTGTGTTGCATCATTACCCATGCATCATCAGGGTTGGTGTTATAGATTATCGCAAAAGACCGTTTTTAAGTTTAAACAAATGAGAGTGGAAAAACAAAAAAGAATAAATAACAAATGCCCCCGAAGGCCCCTTAGACTGACCTTTGACCCCGATTGGGACCTCGAACTTGAGCAAGGAATCCCAAAACTTGCAAGTGAGATGCCTTTTTATCATGCTTTACCTTTCTATGAAGTTTGATGAAATCTACTTCAGCAGTCGCCTCTAACACCCGACAGTGACCTTGACCTTGGAATATAAATATTGTATGTGACAAACCTTCTCATTATGCTTTATATTTCTGTGAAATTTGATGAAATTCAATTATGTAGTTTTAAAGTAATCGCAGAGACACTATTTGACCTCTAACCCTTGACACAGACCTTAACCTTGGGTTTGGGAATATAAATATTATATGTGACAAACCATCTCATTACGCTTTACATCTCTGTGAAATTTGATGAAATTCAGTAATGCAGTTTTAAAGTAATCGCAGAGACACTATTTGACCTCTAACCCTAGACAGTGACCTTGACCTTGGACGTGGAAACCTAAATCTTGTATGCAACACACCTTCTGTTTATGCTTTATCTTTATGTGAAGTTCCATCAAATTTGCTTCAGTAGTTTATAAGTTATAGCTGAGACACGATTTACGACATAATTTGACCTTTGACCCGTTTGTGACCTTGAACTTGGGCGTGGGAACCAAAATCCTATGCACAACACACCTTCCCATTATGCTCTATCTTTCTATGAAGTTTCATCAAATTTGCTTCAGTAGTTTTAAAGTTATCGCTGAGACACAATTTGTTATGGACGGACGCACGGATGGACTGACGGACGGACAGATGGACATTGCGATTTTAATAGGCCACCTGAAGTCCCTTCAGGGGCATAAAAACTCATATAGAAACTTGAAACACGTACAGGTACTGTTTCTAAACACACCTAACAAGGTAGTGTGAATGTTTCTGAAATGATAACTAGTCTCAACATAAACAGTTTTCAACATACACCAACATGGGGAAATTCCATTTTGCATGATTAGTTCATGAAGCCAAGGTAAGTGAAGGAACCAATCTGTCCTTTGACAAATAGCAGGATTTGTGAAATGACAATTAGTTTGTTGATCTACAAATTATTTCTTGCTTTGAAAAATTTCCTAGACCTGCCCTAGCTAAAAATATAGCCTGTAAAAAAATAGCCATCAGAGGAGATGGCAAATCCCCTGACCGAACACCCCCATGGGCCTTGGTAAAAAGGGTGTACTTCAAAACACATATTAGTAATTTATTGTCATTCTTTTATGCTTTTGATTGACATTAACTGTAAACAGATACATGATTATCTAACACTCGGTCTAAAACAGTATGCTTGACTGGTAAAAGGAGGTAATATCTCAAACAGCCACCATATACACGAATGTATAGCATACGATACCTTCAACTTTCAAAATGTGTGAATAACTTCTAAAGTACAAGGCCTACAAACCTAATTTTGAGCTCTCTAGTAAGTAAATTTGGACAAAGAATCCAAATCTGGAAAAAGAAAATTCTTTGGGGTATGTGTGTGTGTGTGTGTGTGTGGGGGGGGGGGGGGGGGTGCAGGAGGTGACACAGGAATGTGGAGGGGTCAGAGAGAGTTAGAAACACAGATAAGATATCACAGCATGATCATCAACATTCTGAAAGGTACACGCTTATTCAAATTCTGGAGCTGGCCAGGGTTATACAGATATGGAGAAGAAACTCAAACAGCAGCTCAAACTATCAAAGGGAAATAGCTCACAAAGTATAAAAGCATGAGTTATCATTCATGTATGAGACAAATTGTCATGAACTGTTCTGCATATCTGTGAAGTATCATGAAAATATTTCATAAACTTTTCAAGCTATGGAGCGGACACCTAAAATCATAAAAGGGATTTTTGGTTGGTTGGTTGATTTGATGCTTAACGTCCACGGTAAACAACTAAGGTCATGTCGGGACGGTCAGTTAACCTAACCACACTATTCCTGGGCAGGCTTAGACCTCCTAAGCGGTTAACCAGTACTAAGTGCACATACTTTCGCCAGTAACTGACAACTGCCCTTCTTGAATCAGCGGAAGGAGAAACGAAAGTATGTGGCCAGACCGGGATTCGAACCCAGGACCTCTGACTTACGAGTCAGCTGCCCTACCGATTGCGCTACCAGGCCCGGCTCATTAAAGGGAAATAACTCTAAAAGTAGGAAAGCAAGAGTTGTCATTCTTGTCCGCGACACATCATCATGACCTGTTCTACATATCCGTGAAGTATCATGAAAATATTCCAAAAGGTATTCAAGTTATAGAGCGGACAAGAAATCACGCCTAAAACCATCAAGGGGAAATAACTCAAAAAATAAGAAAGCAGGAGTTGTCATTCTTGTTCGCGACACATCGTCATGACCTGTTCTACATATCCGTGAATTATCATGAAAACATTCCAAAAGGTATTCAAGTTATAAAGCGGACACAAAATCATACCTAAAATGATCAAGGGGAAATAATTCAAAAAGTAAGAAAGCAAGAGTTGTCATTCTTGTTCCCGACACCTTCATGACCTGTTCTACATATCTGTGAAGTATCATGAGAATATTCCAAAGAGTATTCAAGTTATAGAGCAGACAAGAATCTGCCAAAAAATCACACCTAAAACTATCAAGAGGAAATAACTCAAAAAGTAAGAAAGCAAGACTTGTCATTCTTGTTCGCGACACATTGTCATGACTGTTCTACATTTCTGTGAAGTATCATGAGAATATTCCAAAGGGTATTCAAGTTATAGAGCGGACACGAATCTGCCAAAAAATCACACCTAAAACTATCAAGAGGAAATAACTCAAAAAGTAAGAAAGCAAGAGTTTTCATTCTTGTTCGCGACACATCGTCATGACCTGTTCTACATTTCTGTGAAGTATCATGAAAATATTCCAAAGGGTATTCAACTTACAGAGTGGACACGAATCTGCCAAAAAATCACCAAAGGGGAGATAATTCAAAAATAGCCATCAGAGGAGATGGCAAATCCCCCGACCAAAGGCCCCTTCTGCCTTGGTAAACAGGATGCACTTCAAAACATATATAAGTAATATAATGTCATTCTTTTATGCTTCTGATTGACATTATCTGTTTAACAGATGCATGATTATCTAACACTCGGACCAAAGCAGTATGCCAGACTGCTAAAAAGAGGTAAAATCTCAAACAGCCACCATGTACACAATGTATAGCATATAATACATTCAACATCTCAAAATGTGTGAAGAACTTCTAAAGTACAAGCCCTACAAATCTAATTTTGAGCTCTCTAGTAAGTGAATTTGGCCAAAGAATCCAAATCTGGAAAAAAAAAATTGGGGGGGGGGGGGGGGAGGGGGGGCCCAGGGGAAGTATGAATGAGAGAGTTGTCATTCATGTATGGGACAAATTGTCATCACCTGTTCTGCATATCTGTAAAGTATCATGAAAATATTTCAAAGGGTATTAGGGTATTCAAGTCATGGAACAGACAGGATATCTCACCTAAAACTATCAAGGGGAAATAACTCAAAAAGTAAGAAAGCAAGAGTTGTCATTCTTGTTCGCGACACATCGTCATGACCTGGTCTACATATCTGTGAAGTATCATGAAAATATTTCAAAAGGTATTCAAGTTATAGAGCGGACACGAAACAACAAACAACAGGCCCACGGGCCACAAAGCTCACCAGATCTCTAGCTCAAAATTGCTATCAAAATTGCTGTCACATTTGTACAGGCTAATACAAATTATACAACTACAAAGTCTCAGCCTGACAGTCTGTTGAGTTGACAACAAAATATATAACTATTTTCCATATTTTGATTGCAGTAAATGCCATTTTTCAATTTTCCCCAGTATAAGTCAATGCAACTCTAAGTTTCCATAGCAACCAAACGAAAGAGCCAATTTTTCATAAAAAAACCACAAACTTTCAACCCCCCAGCCTAAGGATACTACAGATGAATTCGGGCCTTATTGGCCCAGTGGCTTCTGAGGAGATAATTTTGTAAGTATTTTTTTCCCCATCATTATTGCATTTTGGTTTCCATGACAACCAGTAAAAGGAACAGTGGGTCCAAAAACAATAAAGCTGATAGAAGACTTCTTAAGGAACATTTCTATAAAAGTTTTGTCAACATATCTGCAATGGCTAAGCAGTAAATGCCATTTTTCAATTTTTCCCATTATAAGTCAATAGGAACTCTAAGTTGCCATAGCAACCAAACTAAAGGGCAGATTTTCATAAAATACACAAACTTTCAACCCCCCAGCCTAAGGATACTACAGATGAAATCTGGGCCTTATCTGCCCAGTGGTTACAGTGGAAATAATTTTTAAGTATTTTTTGCCATTTTTTTTCATTTTGGTTTCCATGGCAACCAATAAAAGGGGCATTGGGCCAAAAAAACATACAGCTGATAGAAGACATCTCAAGGAACATTTCTATAAAGGTTATATCAACATGTCTGCAATGGCTTGGCAGAAAATGCCATTTTTCAATTTTCCCCATTATAAGTCAATGAGAACTCTAAGTTGCCATAGCAACCAAACTATAAGGGCAATTTTCATAAAAAACACAAACTTTCAATCCCCCATCCCAAGGATGCCATAGATGAAACCTGGGCCTTATCGGCGCAGTGGCTTCAGAGGAGATAATTTTTTATGTATTTTTTCCAATTTTTTTTGGCATTTCGGTTTCCATGGCAACCAATAAAAGGAGCAGTGGGCCAAAAAACACATAGCTGATAGTAGACATCTCAAGGAACATTTCTATAAAAGTTTTATTAACATATCTGCAATGGCTTGGCAGAAAATGCCATTTTTCAATTTTCCCCATTATAAGTCAATGGGAAAACTAAGTTGCCATAGCAACCAAACTAAAAGGGCAATTTTCATAAAAAACACAAACTTTCAATCCCCCATCCCAAGGATGCCACAGATGAAATTTGAGCCCAATCGGCCTAGTGGCTTCAGAGGAGATGTCGTTTAAAAAAGTTGACGGACGACGACAGACGACATACGACGACGGACCACTGCCTATCCTATAAGCTCCCCCGGAGCCTTCGGCTCTGGTGAGCTAAAAATCACAGCTAAAACCATCAAGGGGAAATAACTCGAAAAGTAAGAAAGCAAGAGTTGTCATTCTTGTTCGCGACACATCGTCATGACCTGGTCTACATATCTGTAAAGTATCATGAAAATATTTCATAGGGTATTCAAGTTATAGAGCGGACACGAAATCACACCCAAAACCATCAAGGGGAAATAACTCAAAAAGTAAGAAAGCAAGAGTGGTCATTCTTGTTTGTGACACATTGTCATGACCTGTTCTATATATCTGTACAGTATCATGAAAATGTTTCAAAGGGTATTCAAGTTATAGAGCGGACAGGAAATCACACCTAAAACCATCAAGGGGAAATAACTCAAAATGTAAGAAAGCAAGAGTTGTCATTCTTGTTCGCGACACATTGTCATGTCCTGTTCTACATATCTGTAAAGTATCATGAAAATATTCCAAAGAGTATTTAAGTTATTGAGCGGACACGAAATCAACACAAAATCACAGCTAAAATCATCAAGGGGAAATAACTAAAAAAGTAAGAAAGCAAGAGTTGTCATTCTTATTCGCGACACATCCTCATGACCTGTTCTACATATCTGTAAAGTATCATGAAAATATTTCAAAGGGTATTCAAGTTACAGAGCGGACACGAATCTGCCAAAAATTCACCAAAGGGAAGATAACTCAAAAAGTACAATAGCAAGAGTTACCATTCTTGTACGCGACACTTCGTCATGACCTGTTCTACATAACTGTGAAGTATCATGAAAATATTCCAAAGGGTATTCAAGATATAGAGCGGACAAGAAAAATGTTTACGGACGGACGGACGGACGGATGGACGGACGGACGCCAGGCTCATCGCTATATCCCCCGAACCTTTCGGTCGGGGGATAAAAAGTACAATAGCAAGAGTTACCATTCCTGTATGCGACACATTGTCATGACCTGTTCTACATAACTGTGAAGTATCATGAAAATATTCCAAAGGGTATTCAAGATATAGAGCTGACAAGAAAATGTTTACGGATGGACGGACGGACAGAAGGACGGACGCCAGGCTCATCGCTATATCCCCCGAACCTTTCGGTCGGGGGATAAAAAGGCTGAACCCTCTGTTATGTGTACAGCAAACAAACATGCCTACAGCAAGCAAACTTAGCTCACTCCATTTGCATACTAGAGCAAGTGAGCAGGGGCTCACGTATACCCCCGACCAGTGCCACCGCCTAATGAAAGCATAATTTACCACAAAGCTACAATACCAATGTTATACATGTACAAAATTCAAAGTCTTTGACCTTGGCCTTATGTCAGCAGCAGCATGACTAGTATGAAATAAACCTAGCCATGTATCATTAGGCTCCATCCAAGTACATTAGAATTATTATAACCCATAACTATTCAACAAATGGCAAAATCCTAGTTATTGACCCCTGGCCCCACCCATGAGCCTGACCCTGCAATGTAGTAGTCCAGATCAAAAGTAATGCTACAGAGATATAATGAACCAAATACGGAAAAAATCTTCAATGCACTTACAGAGATATGAACAATCAAAAAGGTTTAACGCAAAACTTTGACATAATGAAAATGCCTAAGTCCTAATTACTGACCCTTGGCCCCACCCTGGGGCCTAACCCAGGGGCTAAAATAGTTCACACCAAAGGCAATGGTAAAGAGATATCATAAACCAAATATGAAAAGAATCTGATGAGTATTTACAAAGATATGAGCAATCAAAAAAGGTTTAATGCAAAACTTTGACGTAAAGTTGACGAACGGACGGACGAACGAACGAACGAACGGAAGAACGAACGGACAAACGGACTAACGGATGAACGGACGGAATGACAAAAACTATATACCCCCTGACATACTTCGTATGTCGGGGGTATAATATGTAGTTGGGAATATAAACAGCCTTCAATATCCCTTCTCACCTGAGACAAAAGGTCAAATACCCTTGATTATACCCAGGTTCATTATTTCACTGGAATCTATGAGTGATGTTGGCTGCTCTTCCTCTTGTGGGGTTAGGAACACCAACAAGGCAGACAACTTTCTATCATCATATCGATACTGCCATACGCCCTCGCGGACATTCTAGGCAGGTTGCACTGTCGAGCCTTACCAAGTATGTTAGAAAATGAAAAAAGTAAAAACTATGATAGTGAAATATCAAGTATGACAGTAAAGGCGATGAAAGATAGTAGGTTGAAATAGTCAAGAACAGCTAAAAGCAGATTAAAAATAAACTACTTGAGATCTAGGGCTTATAGTGTTGCAGCTTGCCAACAGAGGCCTTGAATATGTCAAGGCTTGGCAAGCTGACAGCAGATTCTGAAAGCGCATTCAACTGGAGTGAGTGAGTGAACTCTGGTTTAACGTCCCACCAACAACGAGGTCATATGGAGACGGGACCTCTGTTTAAAGTCTCATCCGAAAAAACGGAAAAGCCCGGGATCGATCTTGCGACCCCTGGATTGGTAGTCCGGAATCATTCCACTGGACGATTGTTAGTGGAAAAAGGAATATTTGTAGTAATCCTTTGCTGTTTCAGACAAACCTCCCTCTCAAACCAAATTATCTTATTTTCATGAGGAATTTCAGGAAAAGTTGGTCAAACTGCTCAAATCAAACCCCCTCAGCTAATTTGAACCCCCTATCCAAAATTCCTGGATCCGCCCCTGGGCATAAATGATTTTTAATCTGGTTGATTATCAGAGTAAGGGGACATTACTTTGCACACTTTTATGACTTCAGCAGCATTCGCTGACAAAGCTTCTAACATAACGTCTGTTTGTTCATATTATAACGTACCTTGACCCTTTCAGGACATTACGCATGAAAATATTTGGTCTCAGGCTCTAACCTCATCTGTCACACATGC
The DNA here is from genome assembly GCA_963989385.1 of Ctena decussata. Classification (NCBI taxonomy): domain Eukaryota; kingdom Metazoa; phylum Mollusca; class Bivalvia; order Lucinida; family Lucinidae; genus Ctena; species Ctena decussata. The sequence continues at coordinate 13,993,370 of OZ022499.1, forward strand.
AGTAATATGTACTGCCCTTCTATATAATAATTTGGGTAAATGAGGACATTGCTTCGCACACTCCTTTTGGAAGGAAGTAGAAGCTTTCTAGATGAATTTAGATATTCTGCCATACATCTTGGGACCAGTAAATGAAAATCATAAAACAACTTCCGATATGCTGTTATTATTTATAGTTTGCGCGGTAAAAGTACAATGTCAATGCTTCTTTCATACGAAACTCAGCAATTTTCAGCATTTTATTTGATTTTTAAACACCAGTTAAAAAGTAGCTGCTAAGTTCTTGTTGAATTCATCACATCTCGACTGTGTAATCTTATAGTGGACCTACTACTAGATAGGATGACAGCTAAAAATAATATGCGGACTTTTCTTATAAAAGTTGGAGACAAAATTCACACCTTGTGGCATGGAAAATGGTTTATGATGATTGTCCACTTTGTATACCTAAGCAAGCAAAGCATAATTTCATTAACATTTCAGGAGCCGAATTTCCACAAAGCGCTATCATGATATTGTTTGTTATAAAAATGTTCAACTTTGTCGACTTTGATCTGAATGTCACTTAACATTCTGGCGCCAAAATGCACGTGATGCACTGCACGCTTACATACATGTGATGAACTTCCGATGACCATGTGGGAGATTTGGATTTCATTTCAGGGAGATTGAGTTCTCCATCAGGGAGACTTTTTGACGGCAACTTTGATGCGTCTTTTCACGTACTTTTCTGTATTTTTTTCTTATTTTAAAACAGAACATGAACTATAGCATAGTTTGTTTAGTTTACTTTTGAGTTACTCCCCCCAGCCCCTCCCCTAAAAAACAAAAAAAGCTCCTTTCTTTAATTATTATAATTATTCATTTATTATTATATTACTGTTATTTGTATCATTATTTTGGTATCTGTCTGACACAGAATCCAGCTTTTGCAAAAGGGTATACTTGAGATTTCATACAGATTTGCCTCCCTTGAAATTTCTATTTTCAGATTATCTACTTATCTTCTTTCATACACAAATAAGTTTTGTTTAAAGGTATTCAGAGCTGTAAAAACTGATAACAAGAGGACCAATGGTCCTGTAGCTCACCTGACACTTGGTCCTGGTATATATTTTAATGCTTTTATACATGTATACAGCACCAGGGCAGAGGCAGATAACCCCCCTCCCTTGGGGATTAATGTTGAGTCCCAATTCTATATACCAAGCCACAAGGTCACTGGGCCTTTGTTTCTGGACAAAGATTTCTGAAGGGTTTTTATCATAAATGGGTGTGGCGGCCACCATGTTCATACGACCATGACCATCTGAACAAACTTTGATTCCTTTGACCCAGTATTAAAGCTCCATAATATATGAAACACAGTAATCATTTGTATAAACTATGATGGGCCTGAGTGCCCAATGCTACATACCGGTACCAAGTTTCAAGGTTATAGCCTTTCGGTTCTCGAGAAAAAGACGTTTGAAGAGTTTTTACCATGTATGGGCATGGTGGCCATCTTGGTCAAGTGACCAAGACCATCTGAACAAACTATGGTTCCTTTAAGCCGGTGAAGCTCCATATGCAATATGGCTTCAATTGACCCTAGTGGCCACTGAGAAGATGTTTGAAAATGTTGACGGGTGACAGAATCTCAATGATCTTGTACAAAAGTCAAAGAATGACCTTGACCTTTAACGACAAAATATCTTCATCTGGTCATTTAGTCAACCATATATACCAAATATTGCACCTTAGACTTAAATAGTTTCTGAAAAATCCACTGTTTAAGCATTTTCCCATATAAACGCCTACATAATGTACCAAAGTTGACAGTGTCATAAATTAGGTCAAGGTCAACGCACAATCATTTGAATAAACTAAAATGGGCTAGAGTGCCCAAAGCTACATACCAAGTTTCAAGGTCATACACCTTTTGGTTCTGGAGAAGAAGATTTTGAAGGGTTTTTACCATATACGGGCATGGCCGCCATCTTGGTCAAGACCCTGAGAACAAACTTTTATTCCCTGGTCACACTTGGACTCCATATGAAATTTCGCTTCAATCAGACCAGTGGTTTCAGAGGAGTAGATGTTTTGAAAATCTTGCTGACGGACAGACCGACAAAATGACCTTGACCTTTCAGTGACATAATATCTTCATCTGGTCATTTAGTTGACCATATATACCATGTATTGTACCTAAGACTTAAATAGTTTCTGAGAAATCCACTGTATAAGCGTTTTCCCATATAAAAGCCTAACATACCAAAGTTGACCATGTCGTAAATTACGGTAATTCTTCTAAAATTTCGCACACTCTAAAATTTCGGACACCTAAAATTATTCCCGAAAATAATTTCTGAAAGGTCTCCAAATTTTCGATCAGTGGGAAGATGAATTTCTAAAATTTCGAGCAAAACTATGGGACCTCGGTTTTTACTTATCTCGGCTATTTTTTTTTTTTTTTATATATATATACTTTAAAGTCTGAGACTATTGCTTGCATATATTCTAGCGTTATTCTGCACGTGCGTTAAAGCGCATGTGAGTCTGGATCTTTTTTCCCTTCTGGTATTTGGGCCGTGCATCGGAAAATGTGCTTTACACTTAATGCGAACAGCGAAACCCGGATCAGCCTACACATTTGTGCAGTCACATTAACGCGGTTTCTGTCCGCATCAACAATCTATCATGGGAATCTAGAAATTAAACCGAGAACGAGGTTGCGGGGTGCGCAGGCTGAAGTGGGTCTTTGCTTTTCGTACACGCGATAAGGTGCCATTTCTCACAGCAATTCATTTTTTTGGCGGGAAATGTGCACGTGCACCAAACTACGTAGGCATTTTTTTTTTCTTTTAATTTTTGGTAAAGATGCATGAACGTAAGATGAGAAACCAGGGTTGCAAAAGAATATAAACTGCCAGAACGAAAAATTCGTCTTTGTCGTATCTTGTCTGTGTGAACGCATGCGCAAATGCTCTGAGAGCACCGACCAGCTGTATGCACGGTCTCTGCGTTCAAAGTTCGCACTTCCACTGGCACATTTGGCCCGAGTCCTTGATTTGACCATACACAGTTTCAGCTTTGAGTTTCTGCGACAGTAATCGTATAAATAAACAGACATCGGTCTGTGTTAAAATGCGGCGTCTCAAAAGACATTAGGGACCGACCATTTGATATTCTGGGGGGGGGCCTGGTATTCTTGATGGATAATTTTATTTGTATTAACCATGATATCGTTTTTAAATATATTCTAACAACTGCGCATGCCCCGGATTGCTTGCGCACATGCGCATTGTGGTTGGGGCATTCACAGCCCGTCCAGCGAATGACGCCCGGTCTGCGCATGCGTAGGTTGCATCCGTACGGGCTGGTGAAGGACAAACATACGCCTGTATACAATTTCTCTAAGAACGCGACACTCACTTGCGTACATGAGATGTCAAATTCTAGAGCCGGTATAAACGGTGTGTATTGCAAGACTGGCACTAAACGAGATTTCGCCGCATGTCAAATTTGTCTCGTGGAGGTCTACTGGGAACCGGTAGTCAGAGAGGCGCTATATCATGGCCTGAGAATTGTTGAATGATGGCGAAATACATGGAGACAATAACAAGAGCTGTCGCCTGACAGCATAGCTCGCCTGAATAGGTGCTTACCCATCACAGTTGCTATGGTGGTGTGGACTGCTATGTATAAAACTTCAGGCAAGCATGTCCATAATGACAACACATTTATAAACAAAAGCTATCTCAGAAATGTCTTAAAATTAAAAAAAAATCCACATGAAATTTCAAAGTCGATGAGCTTGAGGTCAAAGCACTAAGGGGTAGGGGGTGGGTGGGTGGGTGGGTGGGTGGGGGGGGGGGGGGGGGGGGGGGGGGGGGGGGGGGGGGGGGGGGGCGAGGACAGGGCTAGGATGTATCAAAGCCTTTAACCGTTATCTAACATCAGTCCAAGTATTAGTATCAACTGAGTCCATTGTGGCACTGTGAAATTATGTCTTCATTAATATAAATTATGTCTTCATTAATATAAAACTAATCAAAATTTTTAAGACAAAACTCAAAGTCCATGACCTTGACATCAAGGTCATCCAGTCGGGTAAGTATATAGTGTTTTGTAACAACTCAAAAAAGTGTCTAACATCAGTTCAAGTGTAAACTAAATCTCTGCCAAGCATTATGAATCAGTACGCAATTAGAAAACTTTAATAAAGACCAAATTTCCTAAGTCCCTGACCTTGACATCAAGGTCACCAAGCAGGGCTGGGGTAGTACTCTGTAAAACTTTGGACTAATATCTAACTACAGTGCAAATATAAAAAGAATTAATCTATGGGTTCAGGAGATATGTGTCATTAAAAAACTTTAACCAAAACATCCAATCAATAAAAAGACAATTTTCTAAGTCCATGACCTTGACATCAAGGTCACTGAGGGGGGTGGGGGTAGTACCTTGGAAAACTTCGGACCAATATCTAACTACAGTGCAAGTATCAAAGGAATCCATCCATGGGTTAAGGAGATACTGGGCTTTAGAAAACTTTAACCAAAACATCCAGTCCCAAAAAACTCCCAATTTTCTAAGTCCATGACCTTGACATCAAGGTCAAGGAGTGGGGTGGGGGTGGTACCATGTTAAACTTTGGACCAATATCTAACTACAGTGCAAGTATCAAAAGAATCCATCCATGGGTTAGGGAGATATAGGTCTTTAAAAAACTTTAACCAAAACATCCAATCCGGACGCCGACGCGGACGCGGACGCGGACGCCGACGCCGTGGTGACAACAATAGCTCTTCCTGAACTTTCGTTCAGGCGAGCTAAAAAGGGGCATGACTGTTGGTCATGTTCCCAAAGAGATATCGTTGCTGGCAAATACTTTATCAGAAGTTGAGAGGCGGCTAAGAGGTGCCATGCCATTATATACTTTCAAGTTAAATGGAAAAGACGTAAAAGCAGACTGAAAAAAAAAAAAAAAAAAAAAAAAAAAAACGTTTCTAAATGCGGCAGACGGTTCTGCTACATACCAAACTGTCCTTTTTTCAGGGCAACCTCACACTTTTGAAAGAAAACCTTTATGTTATGCATGTTGGGTGCAAGATATTAACCTTCTATTGAACATGTAACGGTCTGCTGATTATTAAATAAACGGTCAGATTTAATTAGGCCACATTAGGCTGATATGATTTTCTTTCATTTTGGGATTACACCTAATGTGAAGATAGGTACTTGTTAACAAGGTTCCCACTGTGACCTGCCGGGAGATATGATTTATCCTCGCATAGTGCCTGTGACATAACCTGTTCCTGCCAAATCCGAAATACCGCGGTAATGCACAAACTCTAAAATTTCGAGCACTGACAAAAATGCGAAATCGTAATTTCTAAAATTTCGGACAGCAAATAAAATAATTATTTTTTTCTGTGCGAAATTTTAGAAGAACTACCGTAATTCAAGGTCAACACATGGTCAACATTTGTATAAAATATGATGGGCCAGCATGCCCGATGCTACATACCAAGTTTCAAGGTCATAGGCCTTTTGGTTCTAGAGAAGAAGATTTTCGAAGGGTTTTTACCATATATGGGCATGGTGGCCATCTTGGTCATGTGACCCAGACCCCGGGTATAAACTTTCGTTCCCCCATCCCACTGAGACTCCATATGAAATTTGGCTTAAATCTGCCCAGTGGTTTCAGAGGAGAAGATGTTTGAAAATCTTGACGACGGATGGTCCGACGGAATGACCTTGACCTTTAGTGACATAATATCTTCATCTGGTCATTTAGTCAACCATGTATACCAAGTATTGTACCTAATACTTAAATAGTTTCTGAGAAATCCACTGTTTAAGCGTTTTCCCATATAAAAGCCTAACTTACCAAAGTTGACCATGCCATAAATTAGGTCAAGGTCAACACAAGATCATGATTTATATAAATTATGATGGGCCCGCATGCCCGATGCTACATACCAAGTTTCAAGGTCATAGGCCTTTTGGTTCTGGAGAAGAAGTTTTTTGAAGGGTTTTTACCATATATGGGCATGGCGGCCATCTTGGCCAGGTGACCTAGACCCCGGGTATAAAATTTCGTTCCCCTATCCCACTGAGACTCCATATGAAATTTGGCTTAAATCGGCCCAGAGGTTTCAGAGGAGATGTTTGAAATTCTTGACGACGGATGGTCTGACGGAATGACCTTGACCTTTAGTGACATAATATCTTCATCTGGTCATTTAGTCGACCATGTATACCCAGTATTGTACCTTAGACTTAAATAGTTTCTGAGAAATCCACTGTTTAAGCATTTTCCCATATAAAAGCCTAACGTACCAAAGTTGACCATGTCATAAATTAGATCAAGGTCATCACAAGGTCATGATTTATATAAATTATGATGGGCCCGCATGCCCAATGCTACATACCAAGTTTCAAGGTCATAGGCCTTTTGGTTCTGGAGAAGAAGATTTTTGAAGGGTTTTTACCATATATGGGCGTGGCGGCCATCTTGGTCATGTGACCTGGACCAAATATATAAACTTTCGTTACCCCATCCTGTGAAGGCTCCATATGAAATTTGGCTTCAATCCACCCAGTGGTTTCTGAGAAGAAGATTTTTAAAAGTGTGAACGCCGACGACGCCGGCGACGACGGACCAAGGCTATACTATAAGCTCACCTTGACAGGTGAGCTAAAAATGTGTAAAACAATGTTCAAATTCTGTTTTTGACACAAACTATACCCATGCACAAGACAGAAATATCAAAACTTTCATGTAGTCTGGTTGCCAAATGGAGATTTTGGGTGCAACCCAAACAAGAGGACCATTGGTCCTGTAGCTCACCCGAGTCCATTCAGTCTCAGTACTCTAGGGTAAGTTACTCTATGGCCATCGGTCAACTGGTTCTGATGAAAAAGATTTTTAAAGGTTTTAACCATATATGGGCACGGAGGACATGTTGGTCATGTGACCTGGACATTTGAAATTTTTTCTTTCCCTCAACCCCCTGGAGGCTCTATATGAAGTTTGGTTTCAAAACTGTCCCAGGGGCTTTTGAGGAGATGGTTTGATATTGTCAAAATGACAGAGTTCTGGGTCAAAAGTCAAAGAATGACCTTGATCTCTTGTACTCAAAAATCTTCATGTACTCATTAAGATGACTGTAGATATCAATTTTTAGGCATAAATCTTCAAAACTTGCCATGAAATCTTATGTTCTAGCATTTTCCCACATTTGACCTTGCCGTAAAATAGTCAAGGTCAACCCAAGGTCATCATTTTGAACAATCTAGATAGTACTGGAGATCCCAATGCTACATACCAAGCTTCAAGGCCATCGGTCAATTGGTTCTGGAGAAGATTTTTAAAGGTTTTTACCATATATGGAGCCTGGCGGCCATGTTGGTCATGTGACCTGGACCGTTTGAACTAATTTTCATTCCCTCAAACCCTTGGAGGCTCTATATGAAATTTGGTTACAATTGGACCAGTTGCTTTTGAGGAGATTGTTTGATATTGTCAAAATATGAGAGTTCTGGGTCAAAGGTCAAAGAATGACCTTGACCTCTTGTACTCAAAAATCTTCATGTACTCATTAAGATAAGTGTATATACCAATTTTTAGGCATAAATCTTCAGAACTTTCCATGAAATCTTATGTTCTAGCATTTTTCCATATTTGACATTGCCGTAAAAAAGATCAAGGTCAACCAAAGGTCATAATTTGAACAATCTTTATAGTACTCGAGTACCCAAAGCTACATACCAAGTTTCAAGGCCATCGGTCAATTGGTTCTGGAGAAGAAGATTTTCAAAGGTTTTTACCATATATGGGCGTGGCAGCCATATTGGTCATGTGACCTGGACCATATGAATAAGTTTTTGTTCCCTCAACTCCTGGAGGCTCTATATGAAATTTGGTTTCAAATGGCCAAGGGCTTTTGAGGAGATTGTTTGGAATTGTCAAAATATGAGAGTTCTGGGTCAAAGGTCAAAGAATGACCTTGACCCCTTGTACTCAAAAATCTTCATGTACTAATTAAGATGACTGTAGATACCAATTTTTAGCCCAAAATTTTCAACAGTTTCCAAGATATCTTATGTTCTAGCATTTTGCCATAGAAAAGCACAAGGAAGAAAATTTGACCTTACCGTAAAAAAGGTCAAGGTCAACCTAAGGTCATAATTTGAACAATCTTGGTAGTACTTGCGTACCTGATGCTACATACCAAGTTTCAAGGCCATCGGCCTACTGGTTCTGGAGAAGAAGATTTTTTTTAGGTTTTTACCATATATGGGCATGGCGGCCATGTTGGTCACGTGACCAGGACCGTTTGAACAACTTTTCGTTCCTAAGGTCCCAGGAGGCTACATATGAAATTTGGTTACAATTGGCCCAGTGGTTTCAGAGGAGAAGTTGTTTGAAATTGTTGACGGACGGACGGACGACGACGGACGACGGAGCCTGACCATACTATAAGCTCCCCCGGAGCCTCTGGCTCAGGTGAGCTAAAAATACGGTTCTGCTTATTTTCCATACTGATCATGTGTATAAAGTTTCAAGTTCCTAGCTCTTATTGTTCTTGACTATATGTAAGGGTACCTTTGTACCATAGGCCTCAATGCACTAAGTCGAAAAAGGGGAATAACTCGATCAAAAATTCACAAATTTTTTTCAAAAGTTAATCAGGTCATCTACACCACAGGCGGTATCTTCCTGCAAAAAATCATGCTCCTAGCTTCAGGGGTTCTTGAGATATTTTGTTCACAAGGTTCCATAGGCTTACAATGCACTAAGTCGAAAAAGGGGCATAACTCAGTCAAAAATTCAGGAATTTGTTTCAAAAGCTAATCAGGTCATCTACACCTTGGGCATTCTCATCTTGCAAAGCCTCATGATCCTAGCATCAGGGGTTCTTGAGATATTTTGTTCACAAGGCAGGGCTGTGGAAATACCAAAATTTTCTACTTGTCCATGGACAAGTAAATAGACAAAATTAACTTGTCCAAACAAATGTTTACTTGCCCAGACGAAATAAGGAAAGAATAATAGGTAATGAACAGAGGAAGAGTTGAACTTGATGCCAGTTTTTGGATAACTGACATAAAGTTTTGAATTGAAACATATGTTGTGGGCAGCTGTTAGAATTGCCTCCATGAGGCAATTCTAACAGCAACCCACAACATATGTTTTCATGACAAAATATGAAAAATATCTCAGAATTATCCTGAAATACTTCCACTGATGACACTTTGAATACTTGTCCCAGGGCGAGTAAAGTGAAATTTCTCACTTGTCCAGAGTGAAATGGGACAAGTAGGACAAGTCGGGCATAGTATTTCCACAGCCCTGCACAAGGTTCCAAAGACTAAGTCGAAAAAGGGGCATAACTCTGGAAATACATTGCCGGCGGAAAAATAAAAAAATACGGGTCTGCTTATTTTCCATACTGATCATGTGTATAAAGTTTCAAGTTCCTAGCTCTTATTGTTCTTGACTATATGTAAGGGTACCTTTGTACCATAGGCCTCAATGCACTAAGTCGAAAAAGGGGAATAACTCGATCAAAAATTCACAAATTTTTTTCAAAAGCTAATCAGGTCATCTACACCACAGGCAGTATCTTCCTGCAAAAAATCATGCTCCTAGCTTCAGGGGTTCTTGAGATATTTTGTTCACAAGGTTCCATAGGCTTACAATGCACTAAGTCGAAAAAGGGGCATAACTCGGTCAAAAATTCACGAATTTGTTTCAAAAGTTAATCAGGTCATCTACACCTTGGGCATTCTCATCATGCAAAACCTCATGATCCTAGCATCAGGGGTTCTTGAGATATTTTGTTCACAAGGTTCCAAAGACTAAGTCAAAAAAGGGGCAGAACTCTTGAAATATGTGACCTGCGGAAAAAAGAAACAAGAGGCCCACGGGCCACAAAGCTCACCAGATCTCTAGCTAACAAGACCTGTCACAGGGACAGGATAGCTTGCCTGACAGCGCCTTGCCCATCACATAAAAAACTTTAACGTAAAACTTTAACATTTTGCTAATGCCAACGCCGCCGCAAACGCCAACTCTGACGCCCACGCTGCCGCTGACGCGACGCCAGGGGTAGTGCAATAGCTCTTCCTGAACTTTGTTCAGGCGAGCTAAAAACTGCTTTCAAAACTGATGTCACATTTGTACAGGCTAATACAAAATACACTACTGCAAAGTCTCAGTCTGACAGTCTGTTGAGTTGATAACAAAATAGCCATCAGAGGAGATGGCAAATCCCCCGACCGAAGACCCCCATGGGCCTTGGTAAAAAGGGTGCACTTCAAAACACATATTAGTAATATATTGTCTTTTTTTATGCTTCTGTTTGACATTAACTGTTAACAGATGCATGCTTATATAACACTCAGACTAAAACAGTATGCTTGACTGCTAAAAAAAGGTAATATCTCAAACAGCCACCATATACACAAATGTATAGCATACGATACATTCAACTTTCAAAATGTGTGAATAACTTCTAAAGTACAAGCCCTACAAACCTAATTTTGAGCTCTCTAGTAAGTGAATTTGGACAAAGAATCCAAATCTGGAAAAAAAAATTTTTTTTTTTTTGGGGGGGGGGGGGGGGGGGGGGGGGGATGCGGGACGGGGCACAGAGAGTTAGGAACACTGATAAGATATCACAGCATGATCATCAATGTTCTAAAAGGTACAAGGTTATTCAAATTCTGGAGCTGGCCAGGGTTAAAAAAAACAGCAGCTCAAACTACCAAAGGGAAATAACTCACAAAGTATAAAAGCAAGAGTTATCATTCATGTATGAGACAAATTGTCATGACCTGTTCTACATATCTGTGAAGTATCATGAAAATATTTCAAAAGGTATTCAAGTTATGGAGCGGACACCTAAAATCATCAAAGGGAAATAACTCCAAAAGTAAGAAAGCAAGAGTTGTCATTCTTGTTCGCGACACATCGTCATGACCTGTTCTACATATCTGTGAAGTATCATGAAAATATTCCAAAAGGTATTCAAGTAATATAGCGGACACGAAATCACACCTAAAACCATCAAGGGGAAATAACCCAAAAAGTAAGAAAGCAGGAGTTGTCATACTTGTTCGCGACACATCATCATGACCTGTTCTACATATCTGTGAAGTATCACGAAAATATTCCAAAAGGTATTCAAGTTATAGAGCGGACACGAAATCATACCTAAAATGATCAAGGGGAAATAACCCAAAAAGTAAGAAAGCAAGAGTTGTCATTCTTGTTCGCGACACACCCTCATGACCTGTTCTACATATCTGTGAAGTATCATGAGAATATTCCAAAGGGTATTCAAAATATAGAGCGGACACGAATGTGCCAAAAAATCACACCTAAAACTATCAAGGGGAAATAACTCAAAAAGTAAGAAAGCAAGAGTTGTCATTCTTGTTCGCGACACATCGTCATGACCTGTTCTACATTTCTGTGAAGTATCATGAAAATATTCCAAAGGGTATTCAAGTTACAGAGCGGACACGAATCTGCCAAAAAATCACCAAAGGGGAGATAATTCAAAAAGTACAATAGCAAGAGTTACCATTCTTGTTCGCGACACATCGTCATGACCTGTTCTACATAGCTGTGAAGTATCATGAAAATATTCCAAAGGGTATTCAAGATATAGAGCGGACAAGAAAGTGTTTACGGACGGACGGACAAACGGACGGACGGACGGACGGACGGACGGACGGACGCCAGGCTCATCGCTATATCCCCCGAACCTTTCGGTCGAGGGATAAAAATATATAACTATTTTCCATATTTTGATTGCAGTAAATACCATTTTTTTAATTTTCCCCATCGTAAGTCAATGCAACTCTAATTTGCCATAGCAACCAAACAAAAGAGCTGATTTTCATAAAAGAAAAACACAAATTTTCACTTCCCCAGCTCAAGGATACCAAAGATAAAATCTGAGCCCAATCAGCCTAGTGGCTTCAGAAGAGAGAATTTTTTTAAGGCATGTTTTTTCCTTCTTTTGCTTTATGGCTTCTATGACAACCAATAATAAAAAGTGAAGTGGACCGAAAACATATAGCTGATGGAAGACTTCTCAAGGAACATTTGTATAAAAGTTTCGTCAACATATCTGCAATGGCTTGGCAGTAAATGCCATTTTTCAATTTTCTCCATTATAAGTCTATGGGAACTCTAAGTTGCCATAGCAACCAAACTTAACAGCAGATTTTCATAAAAAACACAAACTTTCAATCCCCTAGCCTAAGGATACTACAAACAAAATCTGGGCCTTATTGGCCCAGTGGTTTCAGAGGAGATAATTTTTAAGCCTTTCTTTTCCTTTTTGATTGCATTTTGGTTTCCATGGCAACCAATAAAAGGGGCAGTGGACCAAAAAACATACAGCTGATAGAAGACTTCTCAAGAAACATTTCTATAAAAGTTTTGTCAACATATCTGCAATGTCTTGGAAGAAAATGCCATTTTTCAATTTTCCCCATTGCAAGTCTATAGGAACTCTAAGTTGCCATAGAAACCAAACTAAAGGGCAGATTCTCATAAAAAACACAAACTTTCAATCCCCCAGCCCAAGGATGCTACAGATGAAATTTGGGCCCAATCGGCCTGGTGGTTTCAGAGGAGATGTTGTTTAAAAGTGTTGACGGACGACGACATACGACAGACGACATACGACGGACGACATACGACAGACGACATACGACGACGACGGACAACTGCCTATCCTATAAGCTCCCCCGGAGCCTTCGGCTCTGGTGAGCTAAAAACATGTGTTCGCTTATTTTTCATACTGATCATGTGTATAAAGTTTTAAGCTCCTAGCTCTTGCGGTTCTTGAGTTAGAGGACAGACGGACAGACGGACAGGCCCAAACCAATATGCCCCCACAATTTCTCCGAAATTGGGGGCATAACAAACTTTTAATCCCTGATCACACTTAGACTCCATATGAAATTTTGGTTCAATCAGACCAGTGGTTTCAGAGGAGTAGATGTTTTGAAAATCTTGATGACGGACAGACCGACAAAATGACCTTGACCTTCAGTGACATAATATCTTCATCTGGTCATTTAGTTGACCATATATACCATGTATTGTACCTTAGACTTAAATAGTTTCTGAGAAATCCACTGTATAAGCGTTTTCCCATATAAAAGCCTAATGTACCAAAGTTATCCATGTCGTAAAATAATTCAAGGTCAACGCATGGTCATGATTTGTATAAATTATGATGGGCCAGCATGCCCGATGCTACATACCAAGTTTCAAGGTCATAGGCCTTTTGGTTCTAGAGAAGAAAAATTTTGAAGGGTTTTTACCATATATGGGCATGGTGGCCATCTTTGTCATGTAGCCCAGCCCCCCGGTATAAACTTTAGTTCCCCTGTCCCACTGAGACACTATATGAAATTTGGCTTCAATCTCCCCAGTGGTTTCAGAGGAGAAGATGTTTGAAAATCTTGACGACGGACAGACCGACAAAATGACTTTGACCTTCAGTGACACAATATCTTCCTCTGGTCATTTAGTTGACCATATATACCACATATTGTACCTTAGACTTAAATAGTTTCTGAGAAATCCACTATATAAGCGTTTTCCCATATAAAAGCCTAACATACCAAAGTTGACCATGTCGTAAATTAGGTCAAGGTCAACGCAAGGTCATCATTTGTATAAACTATGATGGGCCCGCATGCCCAAAGCTACATACCAAGTTTCAAGGTCATAGGCCTTTTAGTTCTGGAGAAGAAGATTTTTGAAAGTTTTGACCATATATGGGCATGGCGGCCATCCTGGTCATGTGACCCAGACCCCTGGTACAAACTTTCGTTCCCCCATCCCACTGAGACTCCATATGAAATTTGGCTTCAGTCAGCCCAGTGGTTTCAGAGGAGAAGATGTTTGAAAATTGTGACGACGGATGGTCCGACAGAACAACCTTGACCTTTAGTGACATAATATCTTCATCTGGTCATTTAGTCGACCATGTATACCAAGTATTGTACCTAGACTTAAATATTTTCTGAGAAATCCACTGTTTAAGCGTTTTCCAATATAAAAGCCTAACGTATCAAAGTTGACCATGCCGTAAATTAGATCACAGTCAACGCAAGGTCGTCATTTGTATATACTATGTTGGGCCGGCATGCCCGATGCTACATACCAAGTTTCAAGGTCATAGATCTTTTGGTTCTGGAGAAGAAGATTTTTGAAGGCTTTTTACCATATATGGGCATGGCGGCCATCTTGGTCATGTGACCCAGACCTTGGGTATAAAATTTCATTCCCCTATCCCACTGAGACTCCATATGAAATTTGGCTTCAATCGGCCCAGTGGTTTCAGAGGAGAAGATATTCGAAAATCTTGACGACGGATGGTCCGACAGAACGACCTTGACCTGTAGTGACATAAAATCTTCATCTGGTCATTTAGTCGACCATGTATACCAAGTATTGTACCTTAGACTTAAATATTTTCTGAGAAATCCACTGTTTAAGCATTTTCCCATATAAAAGCCTAACGTACCAAAGTTGACCATGCCGTAAATTAGGTCAAGGTCAACGCAAGGTCATGATTTGCAAAAATTATGATGGGCCCGCATGCCTGATGCTACATACCAAGTTTCAAGGTCATAGGCCTTTGGTTCTGGAGAAGAAGATTTTTGAAGGGTTTTTACCATATATGGGTATGGCGGCCATCTTGGTCATGTGACCCAGACCCCGGGTATAAACTTTCGTTACCCCCATCCCACTGAGACTCCATATGAAATTTGGCTTCAATCAGCCCAGTGGTTTCAGAGGAGAAGATGTTTGAAAATCTTGACGGCGGATGGTCCGACGGAATGACCTTGACCTTTAGTGACATAATATCTTCATCTGGTCATTTAGTCGACCATGTATACCAAGTATTGTACCTTAGACTTAAATAGTTTCTGAGAAATCCACTGTTTAAGTGTTTTCCAATATAAACGTACCAAAGTTGACCATGCCGTAAATTAGGTCAAGGTCAACGCAAGCTCATGATTTGTACAAACTATGATGGGCCGTCATGCCCGATGCTACATACCAAGTTTCAAGGTCATAGGCCTTTTGGTTCTGGAGAACAAGATTTTTGAAGGGTTTTTACCATATATGGCCATGGCGGCCATCTTGGTCATGTGACCCAGACCCCGGGTGTAAACTTTCGTTCCCCCATCCCACTGAGACTCCATATGAAATTTGGCTTCAATAGGCCCAGTGGTTTCAGAGGAGAAGATGTTTGAAAATCTTGACGACGGATGGTCCGACGGAATGACCTTGACCTTTAGTGACATATATCTTCATCTGGTCATTTAGTCCACCATGTATACCAAGTATTGTTCCTAAAACTTAAATAGTTTCTGAGAAATCCACTGTTTAAGAGTTTTCCCATATAAAAGCCTAACGTACCAAAGTTGACCATGCCGTAAATTAGGTCAAGGTCAACGCAAGGTCATGATTTGCATAAATTATGATGGGCGCGCATGCCCAATGCTACATACCAAGTTTCAAGGTCATAGGCATTTTGGTTCTGGAGAAGAAGATTTTTGAAGGGTTTTTACGATATATGGGCGTGGCGGCCATCTTGGTCATGTGACCCAGATACCCGGAACAAACTTTCGTTCCCCTGACCTAGGTAGGCTCCACATGAAATATGGCTTCAATCGGCCCAGTGGTTTCAGAGGAGAAGATGTTTGAAAATGTTGACGACGGACGACGGACGGACAGACGGACGGACGACGGATGCCTGGCTATACTATAAGCTCACCTATGAGCCTAAAGGCTCAGGTGAGCTAAAAAATAGTCCGCACAAAATGTTTTTGCACAAATGTGTTCACCAATGTGTCCGTACACTGAAACTGAATGATGCCATGTTGGCATCATTGGGGAAATCAAAATATTCAAGAATGGCGTGCAAGATGGCTGCCAAGGGATAAAATCCTCAATATATTCTAAAGTATGTGGGCTAGAAACAAACTTTTGGTGACTACTCATAGGTTTTCGAGGTCGAGGAATCGATTAAGAATGTCAAAAATTATTTCAGACAAATCAGTTACAAAATGGCGGACAAGATGGCCGCCAAAGCATAAAATCTCCCTATCTTCTTTAGTATACGGGCTAGAAACATGATTTTGGTGTCTGCATATAGGTTTTTGGGGTCTAGGAATCCATAAAGCATGTTAAAATTTACTTTAAGTCACTAACTTACACAAAATAGCGGACGTGATGGCAGACGAAGCATCGATTGCGGAGCTGAATGTCTTAAGAAATGCACTTTTTGATAGCAGAATTCAGGCTTTAGAAAGTTTTTTAACCCGGAATTTTGAAATTATAAGATCTATGAATTTTAAAAAGAAACGAAGTCATAAAGACCTCATTTTGCATCTGATAGTGTTATTACCAAGGAGACCATGAGATGATCCATCAGAGCCCAGTCCAGGTATGGGCAGACAGCCCCGTTGAGAAAATTTCAGTCGCAACCGAAAGACATTGACATCTCGATAATTCATTATTTTAAGAATGTCGTTTTTAATGGCTTTTTTATGTTCACAATTCCATGCATGTACCTTTTGGTAAAGTAAAATGATAGACAGAGATCAAGAACTAATACAGTCAGATCGCACATTCCACCGTCAAAACCAAAATACAACAAGAGCTGTCGCCTGACAGCATAGCTCGCCTGATTTGGTGCTTGCCCATCACATAGCCGCTATGGTGGTGTGGACTGCTATGCATAAAACTTCAGGCAAACATGTCCAAAATAAAAACACTTTTATAAACAAAAGCTATCTCAGAAATAAGTCTTAAAATAAAATTAAAATAAAAAAAATGAAATAAAATTTCAAAGTCCATGAGCTTGAGGTAAAAAAACGGAGGGGGGTTAGAAGGGGGGGGGGGGGGGGGGGGGGGGGGGGGGTAGCGGGGGAGGGGGGCTAGGATGTAGGATGTACCATGAACCATTATCTAACATCAGTCCAAGTATTAGTATCAACTGAGTCTATCATCGTGGCACTGTGAAATTATGTCTTCATAAATATAAAACTTTAACCAAAATCTTTAAGACAAAATTCTAAGTTGATGACCTTGACTTCAAGGTCATCCAGTGGGGTAAGTATAAGGTGTTTTATACAAACTCAAAAAAAGTGTCTAACATCAGTTCAAGTATAAACTAAATCTCTGCAAAGCATTATGAATCAGTATGCAATCACAAAACTTTAATAAAGACCAAACAAAATTTCCTAAGTCCCTGACCTTGACATCAAGGTCACTGAGCGGGGTTGGGGTAGTACTCTGTAGCTCTAACTACAGTGCAAATATAAAAAGAATTCATCTATGGGTTCAGGATATATGTGTCTTTAAAAAACTTTAACCAAAACATCCAATCAATAAAAAAACAATTTTCTAAGTCCATGACCTTGACATCAAGGTCACTGAGGGGGGTGGGGGTAGTACCTTCGAAAACTTTAGACCAATATCTAACTTCAGTGCAAGTATCAAAGGAATCCATCCATGGGTTAAGGAGATATTGGGCTTTATAAAACTTTAACCAAAACATCCAGTCCAAAAAAACTCCCAATTTTCTAAGTCCATGACCTTGACATCAAGGTCACTGAGTGGAGTGGGGGTGGTACCCTTTTAAACTTTGGACCAGTATCTAACTACAGTGCAAGTATCAAAAGAATCCATCCATGGGTTAAGGAGATATAGGTCTTTAAAAAACTTTAACCAAAACATCCAATTCGAACGCCGACGCGGACGCGGACGTGGACGCCGTGGTGACAACAATAGCTCTTCCTGAACTTTCGTTCAGGCGAGCTAAAAATGACAAATAGTCGCGAAAGACAAGCATAGTAAATCGAATGAACAGCCCTCTCAGACATTCAGTTACCCCAATTGAAAATAACAGTAACATTTATTTTGCCTATTTTTATCAGTGTTTCAAATAGGACAAAACAGCAAGCAAACTGGACAGCTATAAGGTAACCATATTGCTAGAAGACCACAGACAAGCGGACACAAGAACACGTAACATTGAGGAACCAAAAGGGAAGTTAACTAGTTTTACTTGGTCCAAACCCATGCCTTCTGCCTCTGCAGTGATTCAAAACATGTAGTTAGCATTTGGTCTGCATGAAGGGTACCCAACTCATCAATGAATCATCACAGACAGCAAATCAATCACGGATAAAACCTGTGATGAATCAAATATGAGGACTTGACAGAAACAACGTATTGCGAGACCTGGAGATCCCTCCGAAACAACACCAATGAAATCCTGGAGCAAACGAAAAGCACCAGTAGAACCTCGAATGGCCAAGCAGTGGGGCAAAATTTTGATCTTGGCACAAAGGGTTCTTTTACTTTGATTGCTTAGCTTGATTTAAGTTTTGTAAGAAAAGTCCTTTTTCCCCCCTGACTTTATAGATTTACTTCTTTTTCTGTATATTAGCCTTTAAGCAGGGGTAAATAACCCTGAAGGAAAAAATTCCAGTCGTAACAGAAAAAATATCTTTACTTTGATCTTTTGTCAGGAGCTTAATAAAAATCACTTTCAGGTCTTTGATTTTATGCTGACATTATCTCAGTGTTACGCTTATAGCATATGGTTAGTTAGCGTATGTGCTAGAAGCAGGAATAAACAACTTTTGGAGACACAGTTTTAATCTGCCAGGAAACTGTATTGCAGTTTTGGAAAATCCCTTTTAGAGATGGTTCTAACTCTACTTGTAGATCTACCTTTTCTTTTCCAAATGCAAGGGCATTTATTCAGTTTCTATAAAATACGTGCCCCGAGTTTGGGGGCATACGTGACCCAACGTTTACATATTCAAAACTTTTGAGGAATGTGAAATATTACATGAAAATACCAACTTATGTGTACTTCAGTGGTTCAGGAGAAGTGGACTTTTTAGATGAAACGGTGACATCTTGGGCCGCAAGCATTCATACCAATTTTCGTTCTCTCAAACAAATGGAAGTATAGCTATATATCAAATTATCCCAGTAGCCTTTGCGCCGTTGGAGCAATGGGTTGTTAGATTCTCACTGTGTCTCTGGCATAGCGCTATTATGAAAGGTCGGGCTAAATCTATCCTAGTGCCGTCTTTTGACCATCCTTGATTCTAGTCCGGTACGAGTACATATTTTTTGCTAAGTCGACAGATAGCCTTTTTCAGTTGTTGTCAGAGATAGGATTCAACCCCCCTGTTTTCTGTACTTAAGCCAACTACTCTAGTAACTCAAAAAGTGATTTTGATCGGCCTAGCAGCTTTAGAGAAGAATCTGTTTGAATGTTATGGTGATCTAAGCTGACGGGTCTGTGAAGCCAGTTTATGCTATTAACTTTCCCGTAGCATTGCTCGGTCTATGAAGTCAGTTTTTGCTATTAACTTTCCTGTAGCATTGCTCGGAAGATTTAGAGTCAGGTAAGAATACTTGCACAAACTGGCATGACAATTAGGCACTTTTGAAGCTAAAACATTTTAAATATGCATATACAATTTGTAGTCAACTGTCTATGATCATGGGTAGAACAGTCTCCTTTATACTTGAAAGAACTGGGAAAATACCAAAAAAAATCAAAAGCTGTTTACAAAATTTGTTACTGCTTTGAAGTAAGTATGATCTTTTCTGACACGTAAATTTTCCATACCAGTCAGATGCTAAACTCTGGCTGTGGCATGGCACGAACCTGCGACACTCACACCACTAGTGCCGACCATGAGCTATAATTTAACGACGCAAGCAACCAACAAATATTTTGTAAATTTTCCATACCGCCCAGATGCTAAAGATCTGGCTGTGGCATGGCACGAACCTGCGACACTCACACCACTCACTGATTGCCGGCCATGAGCTGTAATTTTAAACGACGCAAGCAACCAACAAATATATATCAGAGTTTCTTAACCTGAATTGAAGAAAGTAAAATAGATAATAGAATATAACAAAATTCTTGTAACCTTTAGATTGTTACTCGTAACAACGGCTTTCTGTAATGACTAAAGCTTTGTCAACGGGTTATCTTCCCTTGCCTGCACTAGGTTCTTGTAAACCAGCTTGGCCCTCTTGTTAAAACAATGTTAGAATGGGACTTTTATAACTTCATTTTTATATTTAACAATCTTATACATGCAAAATCCGGGTTTCTAATACACAAACCAGAATTCTGCTATCGGAAAGTGCATTTCTCCAACAATTAGTGTCGTGACCGTTGCTTTGTCCGCTATCTTGTCCGCCATTTTGTGTAACCGGTTTGCTTTTAAGTTAATTTCAACATGTTAAACCAATTCCTTGGCTCCAAAAACCCCTATGTAGACACCAAAATTATGTTTCTAGCCCATATACTAAAGAAGATATAGAGATTTTTATGTTTTGGCGGCCATCTTGTCCGCCATTTTGTAAATGATTTGTCTGAAATATTTTTTAACATGCTTAATCGATTCCTCGACCTCAAAAAGCTATATGTAGCCACCAAAAGTATGTTTCTAACCCTTATAGTTAAAAAGATATTATGACTTTTATCCCTCGGCGGCCATCTTGGACGCCATCTTGAATATTTTAACTTCCCCAAGGATGCCAAGGTGGCATCATTTTGTTTCTGGTTAAGGACATCCTAAATAATAAGAATCTGCATCAAACATTTGTGCGGACTATTTTTTCGGGTTTTCGTCCCGGCACCCAGACTAATGCGTCTCTTTTACACCATTAATGATCAAAGTTATCGGCCATATAATTATAATAAAATAATTTGCACTTCAGGGAAAAAATACCTTACGGAGTGAGCGACAAGTAAAGACACCAATCAACCTGCACCTCTGTGCAGTCTAAACAGAGTTTTGCATCTATTGTCTATGCGTCTAAGGGACTCCAGGCAGTGAAAACCAGTCTCCGTCTGTACTGCGCATGTTTATTTTGTGTAGTTGTGAAACAGGGCTATCGGCTTCTTTTCATGTGACATATCCTCAACACATTCTTCAGTAAACACAGAACACAGCTCTGTGTTATCACGGGTCAGTGAGTTTATTAGTGACCTGAATAATGGGGATTAATGTCAACAGAGATGATGTGTTTGTTTATTGCACAGTCAAAACAATATTTGATGCTGTGAATATCTCCTTACTGGCAGTGAAAAAGGGCATGGCGTTGCAGGGATACAGACTAACTCATTTTTCATAGGAGCAAGCTGGGCCCCTAAAAACTGAAACTTAGTCGCCCAGCCAGAAATTTAGGGGCCCACATTTAAAACATTCAGAATCTGCGCGAGAATCGTTTCCGTAGGCTTGACAGTAAACCCTCCTTTCTTCATGGGTTTGTTTCCTTTTAGCAACCAGGTGTGAAACACCAGCGATGTATCGCCATATTACGCGCGAAAAATCTATAAACGGATAAGATTTTTAGCTGACAAATCGATCTATCTATCTATCTTCCATTACGAGGAGGCGGCCATGTTGTTTCTCGATAGTGAGTAAAATCCAACACACAAGTATGACGGAACACCGAATATTCATAGCCGATATCGGCGCGGAAGTTAGCAATACCCTTAGAGGTGGCGGATTTTACTCCCAAGCCGAAAACACGCGAGACACTCGCCGACAGCTTACGATCGCAAACTGGGCGACTATCATTTTAATTTTAGGCGCCCACCCGATTTTTTACTCGCAGTGGGCGAGTGGGCGACCGCTAGTCTGTATCCCTGCGTTGGAAAAGGGGTATCAGAAAAAAATTATGAAGGGAAAACTCAGCATCCGGGAGATTCTGAAGACTTTCCGGGAGCGCGGGAGATGGGCTTGATTTCCGGGAGACTCCCGGATGATCCGGACGACATCACATGTATGCGCGTAACTGTAACCCGAGTCTTCTCCGGCTGCAAACCCTTATTGGGTCTTGCAATAAGCCGGCAATCAAAATTATAAATAGGCTTTTTCAGTCAGAGAAGGCTCGGATTAGCGTAACTGATGTCAAACAACTTACTTCACTAACCTTGTAATATTTACGAATTAAAACGATGTTAAGACAACTGATGACTGACACATACTAAAAAATCTCGGTGTGCGAAGCAATGCCCTGTGCAAAGCCATGTCCCCTTACTCTACCTTTCCGAATATATGTGTCATTCGAAGTTATATTCTTTAAATGCCTAAGAGTGTTAATTCTGGGAAACTGGCATGAATACTGATCAGATAAACATCTGAATCTTAAAGTTGGACGAATATGACCTGCGTTTCACGCGTTACTGTAAATGACACGGCGCATTTGCAGCCAAAATCTCACTTTTAATATGACTTTACCCTTGGTTGGTTGGTTGGTTGGTTGGTTGACAGTCATGACATTATCGACTCGAAGGGTAAAACCCCTCACCTTAGCGAATCTTGGGTGCTTCCTGTCTGGGTGAGGTGCACCGCCACATAGGGTTCGGCACACGTTTTATTATTATCATTATTTACGTGTGAATAGGTATGTGTTCTGACAATAGTGGAGTCTCTGTTCAAACCAGAAAAAAACACTGTACCACCATTATTTAAAATTTTAAAATAACCCTCAAGAATTATCTGACTGAGTATTGTCAGTGTGCAACTGAGCAAGAGATGTTCTTATATTATTCCGAGCACTCTTCATTTATTCGGTAATAAAAATCGTTCCTTTTATAGAGCTTTCAGTGTGAACCTGTGCAATATGTCATTGTATGCTAATGACAGTTCTACACGTTCATTGTATATCTGTATATGCATTGAAGAACTGTAAATAACACAAGAGTAATGCACACACCGTAGGCGTCACCTTAACTTTATGCAACTACATTTTAAAGAAGCTGTCTTGGAGTGAGAACTGATTCATCATAAAAATTATTAACAGTACGCCATCGACGGTGCTGCAGGAAGTGGAGGAAGCTATCTAAATATAGGATACTGCGCCCCACCACTCACACCTAGCTACAGTGATATAGTTGGGCTAATAAGTAAGGTGTATGTCAGTTAAGCCAAAACTCAATAAAAAATAGTCTATTGAAAATACAAAATACAAAATCTCATACAAATCTTCATACCATAGGAAGAAAGTTGCGAAATTTCGAATCAATCAATGAAAGATGAAGGAGAAATTTTGGGACAAGGTTTCAGACGTACAGTTGAGCGCAGATCCTTAGTAGCCTGTTCATTTAATAACTATGATAAACTAATTATGCTGACATGCAACCCTATATTTATGTACTATGTTGGTTTTTTACTGATTGCGAGTCGGTCAAATTTGATCATTACATTACTGGGCACAAAAGAAGAAAGAACAAGAGCTACGCAAGCGGGGCAATATACGCCCGTTTCTGAGTGGCGAGCCCAGTCAGTACTTTGGGTAGATCTATATCCCTGACAATCAGCCACAAACGCACTAATGTGTGCACAAGAACAGTCTGTAAATACTAACTCCAAAACTAAGTAAGGGTAAGCAACCATTTCCATACTAAACACACAGTATCAAGCTATTGCACATTGCTATAGAGTGTAATCAAGATAGCCTAAACAATTACCTAGTAATGGCGCCGACAAAAATAGTCTAAGAAATAATTAAAGGGGTGTAACTCTGAAAGTAAGTAATGGGGAGCAACCATTCTTATATTACAAATACCATTTCATCCTCGTCTACATTGCTATTAAATATATCAAGCTATTCCAAACATAAGGGTTCTCACAAGAATACCCTTAAAAGTAATCAAAGGAGTTAACTCCAAATATAAGGGAGGGGAAACAATTATTTTTTCATCATTAGACATACGAGGGGCGTTCGAAAAGTTTTGCAAATGACGTAATTTCTCGGTAACCACCATACAGACAGAACTTCTGATTGCAAAAACACATACAGCTGTGATATGCGCAGAGAAGTCTGAAAACACGGTGCATTTTTTAAAAGGACACATTTTAACTTCTTTTTAAGAGGTATACCCTAAATACACTGCAGACTTTTACTTTAGTAGGCCGTAATTTATATATCAGCAGTCTTTGATTTTTCTTTATCTTTGTTCGTTAAAGACAATTCCCAGACAATGCTGTCCTGTAAATATCGCGGGAATTATTTTTAATATAGGTTCATTACTGGCCCGGAAATATGGATTATCCGTACTTTATGTTGTGGCAATTTCACCATTTCTACCAAAATTTAATGATTTTGTAATGAAAACAAGGGTATTAGCATTCAAAACCTTGTCAACATGAGCATTTACATGGGCCAACGAAATCCTGTTAATTTATTTCAAATTATTGCCAAAAATGAAGCGTCTACAAGCTTTCAAAAATGACGTCAACGTAAATTTCAATAACGTCATAAGAACTGCGCATTGCTTTGCAGGGAATAAATCGATAACAGTTCCAACGCTTCTAACTTCTGTATGGATATTG
Organism: Ctena decussata; assembly: GCA_963989385.1. NCBI lineage: Eukaryota > Metazoa > Mollusca > Bivalvia > Lucinida > Lucinidae > Ctena > Ctena decussata. The sequence continues at coordinate 14,017,802 of OZ022499.1, forward strand.
TAGAAAACAATGGACAAGCAAAGGACATAGATTAATTTTGTATTTACAAGGAAATTCGACTTGAATGCGTAACACTGAAAAGATTTTACATATAAAATTAGCCTAGTGGTATGACTGGGACCTATTTAAATGAAATGTAACTCAATAAGGAAAATTGTCTTTGTATAGTGTTTGGTATCATAGCAAAGACAAAACACAGTGCTTTCAGTACATGCTTAACAGTTGCACCCAGCGTGCCCCTAAACAAAGTCATGAGGCCATTTGCAAAACTTTTCGAACGCCCCTCGTACTATCTCAGCCTAATACACATTGCTATATAGTTTCACCAAGATATTTCATACAGAGCAGGCTATTAATGACTTGCACAAGAATAGCCATAGAACTGAATCAAAGGGTCGTTACTCCAAAAATAAGGGAGGGGGTTGGGGGCAATTATTCTTATATAAGACACACCGCCTTATTATAAATTTTCATCAAGATATTCCATACGGTTGCTTGTTTGCACAAGAACGGCCTTAGAAATTATTCAAAGGGAGGTACCTCCAAAATTAAGTAAGGGAAGGCAATCATTCTTGTATGTGACATACCGTGTCCACCTAATATACACTAGCATTACGTTGTATCACTATAGTTCAATGGGTTTTCAGTTATGAGATGTACAAATATAGTCTAACAAAACAATCAAAAGGAAGTAACTCAAAAAGTAAATAAAGGGGAGTTACCATTCTTAACTGGGACACGTTGTCTTAACGTCATATACATAGCTAATAGTTTCCTCATGATATTCCAAGAATAACCTAGTTATGGAACGCACAAGAATTGCCATAAAACTGCCATAGTCGATTTTTTTCAAATAGATGTAACTCTGCTAAACATCATCGAAACGTAACCTCCAGGCAATATGCACTACTCCACATCGTAGTCTTACTATTTACAAAGTTTCGCTTAATTGGATAAAAACTGTACGGGGGGAGGGGGTATGCGGAAACGAACACCCAAAAAATCTAAGTAAAGGACTGTTACTCTGCCAAAAATCATTGGAGCGTAATCTCGAAACGATATGCGCTGGTCCCCCTCATAGTCTCACTATATACCAAGTTTCAGGTCAGTCGGATCTGTAGGAGGAGTTATTCAGAAATGAATAGTTTACAACGGACGGACGGACGGACAGACGGATGGGCGGACGGACGAACGCCAGCGCCATAACATAATACGTCCCGTTTTTCAAACGGGCGTACAAAAAGCAAGCGATGGTCCATAAATCTATTTACAAGCATTACATTCTTACAAAATACATGGCTCTGTCAGAAATGTAAAGGCTATTAAACTCTTTTATGGTCTTCTCAGACATCACACCAGAAGGTAAACTATTCCGCTGTAGAATTAATCTAGGGAAAAGGATAATCACTATATAAAAGAGATGTCCATGCTCTCGTTTGTTCAACCGATATCTAGATTTATCAGCCATAATTGAGCCGCGACACGAGAAAACATACAAAGTGGTTGTGCGCCCAGCGCAGATTCAGATCAGCCTGGGTATCCGCTTAATCTGATCAGACTCTTCACTAAGCGCTTTTAAAAAAAAGTAGCTAAGGATCTAAGATACCTCCATGCGTACAGCGAAGACTCTGATCTGAGTGGGCAGATACCCAGGCTGATCTGAGTCTGCTCTGGGCGCACAGCCATTTTGTTGGTTTTGCCGTGTCGCGGCTCATATATCTTATGGAACAAAGGTTAATGAGCCTCTCCCCACTAGCTTCCAGTGTTGACCAGTGCAACTCCTCCAGCATCTCGCCAACTGAACAGCAGGTATTACGCCAACGTCTGCAAATCCATCGAGCCACTGTTCTTTGCACCTTGCCTATTTTTTTAGTATTGATGCCAAACTGATGTTGTATATATTCTATCGTTTCATATGAAGTTATCTAGGTTTCTCTGTGGACCAGAGTTACGTTTCGGCGCAAGAAACCAAGTGTTGTTGCAGCTTTCGATGACACCTTTGATCTTGATTCAAACTTTGATAGTAATACTTAAGTATTTGGTGAACTGAACTTACAACACTGTATATATGATCATTCAAAGTATAATTGTAATAACTAGCATTGTTTGGAAAATGCCTCGCCACCCTTATAGAGTGGCATTTGGATACATTGTTATTAATGTTATTATCATCATCATCATCATTATTATTTGCCAATCGCCATCCCAGCGCGCAAAACTATTAAGGTTTCTCTCGAAAGATATGAAAATCCTACAAAGAGTGAAAATATTCCTAGAAAGGACACTGGCATTCCACCGCAAATGACCTGAATGATTTTAGCGCTGATCTTATAATGTCATGTTATGATGGTATATGCTACTACGAGGGAAATTTCAGAAACATAGTCTTTCTGTATGCTGGCGTTCAGGTTATTTGTCCCAGATGCCTTATAAATATCCTGACAGTTTGCAACCTATAATGCCCCCCCCCCCCCCCCCGTAGTGGAGAATAGGCTTCATCCTTTGGTGTGCGCTTATGATGTGTCCTCTATAGCCGACCACACGACAGAGATAGTTCAGTGGAACACTGTTAGAACGAATTAATTTGAGCCGCGACACGAGAAAACCAACAAAGTCTTATCAGAGTCTTATCAGAGTCTTCGCTGTCCGCATGGAGGTGCTTAGACCCTTAGCTACCTTTAAGCGCTTAGCGAAGAGTCTGATCAGATGACCAGGCTGAGTCTGCGCTGTGCGCGCAGCCACTTTGTTGGATTTCTCATGTCGCGTCTCATTGATGAAAATTAAGATAAAAAATCATGACTTAAATTATACATACAATCTGAAATCATAACAAGTTACAAACAGAAAAAGCTGACGGGTAATTTTCTTGTTTCTAATTTGAAAGTCTTGACCTTAATAAATAAGATAAAGAGGCTAAGAAGGACAAGGAGTGATTTTTCAGGCTCAAACAGGCTCTTCTCTGAAATCATAAACTAAAAGTTAAATATATCAGTGTATGTAAAGTTATTTCGTATCTTAACCACAATCTTTATTTTCATTGGCTGGTTATAATCGTTCTAAATACGGACCGTATTTAAACCACGTGTGCTTAAAGATATAGTGTATTTAAAATCTCATGTGACAATAGATGGTATACAGTATATCCAATAATAATAATTACTTCTCTTCTACAGAAAGTCTAATAAATAACGTCTTCACAGAGAATCATCTCATAACCTTGCGACGAAGTCATATATAGCAGCAGCAGTTTTTATGACGCAAAAATACGGACTATGACACAACAACAAAAATGAAGCAGGGTGATATTAAACATAACGTGAACTGTATTGTCGTCGGTGACGGCATGGTCGGAAAGTCAACTTTGGCGCTGTCTTTTACACAACAAAAGTTTCCCGACGATTATGTAGCTACGGTGTTCGAGAATTATGCAGGTTGGTTAACTGTTCTACATTTTTTATTCATTATTACTTGCTTGTTGGCGCATCATTGTTTTATTATTATCATCATTAATGTTTGTGTAAACATTAGTATATTCTTTCATTAATATTCCTGATACGTGTATTAGTTAGTTCCAATGGCATCACTTGCTTTAATGTATAATTGTTTCTAGCGATGAGTAGGCTGCAGCGGATATGTTCAGTTCATACAAACCCCAACAAAGATTTTCACAGGATGTTGCCTATATGGGGACAAATCGCCTACAAAAGGCTAAGGCATAACAAACAATATGAAAACATTGTATCCTGGGGCAATAATACAGCAAGTTTTGGTGAACATATTCCTGCCTACCGTGCAGCTTTCGAGTGTGTTGGAAACATTTTACATGTACTTTGTTTTTTTCTTTTTCCAGGTTTAGTTTCCGTTGCGGGGGAACAATTCACAGTGAAAATATTTGATTCTCCAGGACAGGTAATATATCATATGTCTCATTTTGTTTTAATTCCTACAATATAATGCTTGTCTGCACTCTCCCTTCTGCATTTCGAATCTTGCTCACAGCTAGCTGAGTAGTTACGATTTTTCCTGTTGAAACAGACATTTTACCACACGTCTTTGTCATGCAACAGTAACCACTGTCACAGGACATTGGGATTTGCTCCTCTGTGCGTCTGTCTGTCATGATGTATGATCACGCCCCCCCAAATCTCTCCCAAACTCATGCCGAAAAGAATTGCATCCTCCCTCGCACCCCTCCCCCCCCCCCCCCCCCCCCCCCCCCCGAAACACACACACAATCTCTCTCAAACTCATGCTGAAAAGAATTGCATGTGAATATCTCCTGAGCATCCATAATATATTTGAATCAGATTCCTCAGATTTGTTAACAATTAAAGAGCCAACAATTTAAATACATGTAGTTGAATTTGTAAACAGCTTATATCCAGATGAGAAGACTCACGACACTATTTGAGCCGCGACAAAAGAAAACCAACAAAGTGATTGTGCGCCCAGCGCAGACTCAGATCAGCCTGGACATCCGCCTCGTCTGAGCAGAGTCTTTCCTAAGCACTTAAAGGGTAGCTAAGGGTCTAAGCTACCTTCTTGCGGACAGCGAAGACTCTGATCAGACTGGGCGGATGCCCAGGCTGATTTGAGTCTGCGAAAGGCACACAACCACTTTATTGGTTTTCTTGCGTCGCGGCTTAATTTTGATCTCTATACGATATATCTTAGGGTGAAATATTTTTGAAAATTTTGCAGACGTATTTTTTTCGTCTGCCATTTTAATGGCGCTTTAAGTGTTAGGATCACCATAATGCAAAGGTCCGATCAGACAGCATGCATACTCAGGATGATTCGAATTTTTTCAGTTCTCACATGGTATAAAACACGTGTTCTCCTGTCACGATTCGTACATCTTTGTTGAGTCCCCAGTTAAGTCGTTAGTTGTTTCAGAGTTGACAACAGACACATATGCAAACCTTGCAAATATCAACTGCTTGACTTTCTGTTGCATCACACTTACAATGATTAGCTTGGCACTTGCCTTCTGACTGATATTGCAAACTGCTTATTATGCAACTTTTAGTTGTGTGTGTGTGTGTGTGTGTGTGTGTGTGAATATCAGTTGAATACCAAATTTCCTAAGTTATCAGACATTTGAAACGAATTGGTTCAGACGTCATTTACACATTACCTTGAAACGTTTGTTTACAAAAATCCGCACAACCAGTGTCATAATTCTTAAACATTACTGTCAAAACCCGAATTGTCTAAGCGCTGATATTTACGCAAAGAAATCAACTTGAAGGTAATAGCCTCTGTAACAGATTCATGAAACATCTAATGTATTATTTTGGGGGGTTAAAAAACATAGTCAGCGTGAAATTCAAATGAGCAAAAAATAACAAGTTTTAGTCCTACGCATTTATTTAACAATGCATACCTATTATACGTTGTAAATGCCAATGTATGATATTGTAATAGATTCACTGTTTCCAAACATGTTGACTTTTTGTTTTCTTTGAGTCATCTCATGCATTATTTATACCTTGTGGATACGCTGTATACTAAATAGGTCTTACTTTTTTTGTAGCACCTAAAAACAAGTTTGTATTGTATAGGCTTGGCAGCTGAGCGAAAAAATACAGCAAGAGAAATAGCACATAAATCATTGTGGGCGTTGGTGGGCGATTGAAAAGTATTCTTCATAAATAGTTTCACTTACTTAAAGTACTTAAATCAGTTGTAAAATAGAATTACGGGGCATCAACATATTTTTGTAATATTTCATCTGATTTATAACCCTGTGACACATGATGCGAGGAAAATGATAAATGTCAAAATATCACATCATAAATTGTACTTTAAGTGATTTTGTCCTATAAACTGTTGCATTTTTAAAACAAATTTTCGCCGTTTAAAAACGAGATAAAACCTTGAAAGAAAGTCGATTCAATAATGTTTTTGCACTAGACGCAAGTAAGTCTGACTATTCGCTCCGCTCATTCAGTCGCGTAATTTCTGGAGGGACAGCTTTGGTCCTTATACTCGCATATGCCAACTGGCACCTCCCTAGTGCATAGTTCTGAGGCACGCGCGAACTCTTTCTGCACAAATTCTTAAAGTGTTCACTTTCCTCAGGATCCATAGATTGCTTGTGCAAATAGAGAGTCCAAATCAGACCGGGAATGTGAAGGCTGTTTTTAAGGCGTTTTCCCCGTCACGATCCAGAGAGAGGGAGAGAGAGAGGAGGGAGTGGTGGTGGTGGTGGTGGTGGTGGTGGTGGTGGGGGGGGGTAGTGAAACTAAACTATTATGAGGAATTTTTTTCTTCCGTTCAATTCTTATAACATTGAGGAGAAGTATTAGAAAATATTGTATTTATATACTTTAGCAGGCTTACTTTATATAAACTATCACAGCATTAGAAAAATAATTTACATATTACTAAGTTACTTAATAGGAATTTGAGAAGAGCTAGAAAATCGACGCAAAAATTTACAATTTGAGAATTGAATAAACTTATATACACTTTCTTCACACGATAATTATGATAATTAGTTTTGCCTTGTGCAAATTATTTATGCATCAGAAATCTCCTTCCAGAGCCTATGGCTGTCGTTTTTCGCAGGCGATGGGCGCTGAGGTGGCTTGTTCCAGATGCCCATTGCTGTCGTTTTTCGAAGGCGATGGATGATGGGGCGGTTTACTTGGGGGTGAGGACGGGGTGGGGGGGGGTCGCCTGTGCCTTTTCATATATTCGTCTGTACCTGACTATCTCGCGAATTGCGTCAGTTAATGTGTGCTCTGAAGGCTGCGTTGCCTGTCGAGACCTACCCGTCAACTTTTGGAGTTAAGCGACATGGCGAACATTGTCGCACTGTAAATTTGATATGGGTACAGTCATATAGAAGCGAAATTTTTTTTTATAAAAAAACGCAATGAAAGGATCTCAGAACGCCTTGTCCTAATTACGAAAAATGAAACTAAACGATAAAGTTCAGTTTGTTTTGTGCGACTCCCTCATGTTATCATTTGTGTTTTGCAAAATCATCCATTCACGTTTTAAGGAGTAAACAATACGTTTGAACTTATCGGTTAATTAGATAAAGTTTGTATACTCGTACACATACCATAGATAATTTTGATAAATGCACATGTTATCCAAGAACATCCTGTATTGGTTATTGCCTTTAACAAAATAAATAAATTAAGCATACTAAATGAGCCTGTCTTGCGCAGTTTATGTTTTATTAGTATAAACAGATATGAAATAAATAAAAAAATACGACAGTGATAAACAATTTTACTGGCTACTTTTTTCTATATTATCTGTCTATTTGAACCACTACTTGCTCACATTTTTCTAGCCGAGTAGGTGCAGCATTAGTGCTAATGAAATTCGAGCGCGACGAACAGTAAAGTTTCAGAAGAGCATTTGGACCCGCGTAGTCTAACAAGACCTTTTGGTGTGATTCAACACATGATTTAGACTGTGAAGAAGCGGTTGCCGCAAAATAACGGCTATAAATAATAGCAACAGGGGCGTAACTAGGGTCAATTTCATAATACGCACAACCATGTTTTATTCCCTACTTCTTGAAGGGAAAGCTAGTATTTCAGCCACTTTGGTAATTGGTATTGAAATCTTGTCTAATTTATAAATTTTCAGCATGCAAATTTGCAGGTGCGTTTTGAAATTTTGTCAATTTTGACAAAATTTCAATACGCACTTGCGTATTTGCCGTATACGTAGCTACGCCCTTGAGCAAGTAGCTAAGTAGTATGGGTGCACAAGTTGGCCTTAAGTCCATGTTCTCAAATGCACATTATTACACGTTTGGCGACTCAGTTTCGGGTCTTTCTTGCGATAAAATGCCGATTTACATGATATATGTGACTATGCCCTTACAATTAAAGAACCTGAGTGCGCTTAATCTAAAGATTAGATTCCTCGAAAAAGTTTACATACTACGTCAAGTTCGCATCTAGCCATAGACAAACAATCAAATAAATTATCTGAAGATACTGAGGCTAAAAGTTTATTAAAGCCGTTATACTATGTGATCTCATAATTGTTTACAACTGGGAAGGTCAGTTATCATAGATATTATGTATCAATTATTAAAAACCTTTAAACTCATGTGACCGGTCACATTCTTGATTGAGATAAGATTCATGAAAATGATGGTTATATAATACCGTTTGCAATGATTTTATTGATCTAATATGGGCGGCTTTGATAAATAGACAAAATGAAACATACCAACAGCATGTTCTAATAATACTTTACATTTTTGCACTCATTGGTATTTCAAACCCTTCGCATCTGTTCGTCACAACTTATCAGGCTGTTGTGATTTCGACACAAGTTCTGACCTAAAATATTCTGATTTTGTATTATCCTTAAAATCACCTTTGTAAATCAGTTAGCGTTCAGGAAGCTGCCTAATATAATATTATACAACAATATTTATAATAGGGTACCCATTCCTATTTCGTCTTAGAAATAGAAAACAATAAAATCTCCTGAAATACTCTGATTTTGTATTATCCTCAAAATCACATTTGTAAACCAGTTAGCGTTTAGAAAGCTGCCTAATATAATATAATACAACAGTATTAATAATAGGGTACTCGTTCCTGTTTCGTCTTAGAAATAGTAAACAATAAAAAATGAAAATGTGTATGAACATGTATCTTTAGGAGATTTTCATATTTTCGTTTCAGCATGACTACGAAGGTGTCAGGGAGTTCAGTTATAAAGACAGTGAAGTTTATATATTGTGTTATTCAGTCGGAGACAGAGACTCATTTAGAAATATTAAAGAATTCTGGGCACCAGAAGCCAAAAGTCACATGAAGAGAAAGCGACCAACTATATTGGTAGGATGCCAGTCGGACTTACGGGAGCATCATGAGTATTTCGACAGTGACATCATCTCTACGCAAGAAGGAGAAACTCTAGCTCGAGACATTGGTGCAGATTGTTTTATGGAGTGCTCTTCCTTTGCTGGATATAATACAAGAGATGTGTTTGAAACGTCTGTTATGTCAGTATTGAAATACAGAAAGAAGAAAAGTAATATTTTCAATAGACTTTTAAGACGATGATCAGTCTGGCTAAAATCATACCCGAAGTATTGTTGTATTGGGAAATACTGCTGGATTTTATCCTTGAACCAGTTTTGATAAAGGATGTGAGCCGCAACAGAACAAGACCAACAAAGTGGCATGTGCGCCCAGCAAAGACTCGGGTTAGCCTGGACATCCACTTAGTTTGATCAGAGTCTTGGCTGTCGGCGTGGAGGTAGCTAAGACCCTTAGCTACCTTGTAAGCGCACAGTAAAGACGCTGGTTAGACTGGGCGGATGCCCATGCTGATCTGAGTCTTCACTTGGCACATATACCACTTTGTTGGCTTTGTCGTGTCGCGGCTCACTTAAATATTTTGCAACTGAGGCAACTAAATTTGCTCCCCTAATAAATTGTTTGCACCCCTTCTCAATACTTGTTACTTCCCTTTGCAAAATATTACTTCATATCCTATATTTGTTAGGGTCGAATACAGCAATGACTCTCTGAACGTATTGAAGTAAGCTTTTGGGCTAAGATTAATCAGTCTATAAGAAAATCGCATTCATTGCACAGAACATCCTAGCAGTTATTACAATAAGAAGAGAAATAAGCTGTTATCTCTTAATATTTTAATCATCTTCACATTTTGTATACTAATTGCTATCAAACTTGCTTCACTTCCAATAAATATTTTATATCATTTAATTTACCAAGCGCACTGTTTTCGAAATGACAATATTTGCCGTGTAATAATAATATTATTGTTATTATTATATGTGCCGTATTTAAACGGGAAGATGTTTTTCCTTTTAGTCACTAGCAGAAGAATTCAAACACCACAGAAATTAATAATGTTAATTTTCGGCTAGAAAAGGAGGCGAAGACTTGTTACTCTCTCTTTTTAGGGGTATCCGTATGCATTAATGGACCGGGACGACTATATCGAACTATTTTCCTTCTGCGTCTGTATCCGTCAGCATCAATGAGTGGCTCAATCAGTAATGTCATCTTCTTGGAATCATTTTGCTACTATTAAATGTAAAAAATACAATGGCATCATCTATCTCAATCGCGCCGAAAAACCAACTAAATGTTTTGTACCACTTCAGATACTGAGGGTGAGATTGGGCCTGTAAAATCGATTTAAGCCCCCCCCCCCCGTAATTCATTACTGACCGTTCCAAGGCGGTAGTGCTGTTGTGGTTCTCTCTGTTGCCTGTTTTGGTGTCAGAGTTTCTGTGATATTTTACCTTATGTATGTTCTTATTATTTTTGGTTAAGTTTGGGTTGCTGAGTGGCCACCTTTTGGGAACAAGCTGCTCACTCGGTTGGCTATATGTTCTCTGTATCTTGATTATTGTAATCTTAGTTGTTTCCAACTATGGTTTGAGGGCTGGATTTGGATTTGGATTGTTTCAGTTCCTGATCTTTGCATACTTTTTACTTTTATGTTAAATATATACTCAAAAATATTAAAGGGTCGAGCTTTTATCCTGCGATTTCTGGAACATTTCAAACATTTGGTAAAATAAATCATTTCTACCTTCCATTTCATTCATTTTTGCAAATTTTGTACACATGAAGTTTGAAACTATAGCCTTTACCTTGGCCAAGTCCAGACTTCAATTCACGCTACCCTCAAAATCAAAGCTGTCAGAAGTCCATAAGGAGCAATTTCACCAAAATTTTCAATTTCGCCATTCATGAATTTTTTTTTAAAAAATCGTCGATAGTCATCATACTTAATCATTTTTGAGGTCAGCAAGCTGTAAGAAGTTTAAAGCTCATTGCAATTTTAGAAGTTGTGCCAGACCAAACTGATACACTATCAATTCTCTATGGGAAACCAAGCCATTTTCATTTTAGGGGTAGTTTGATTTTAAAGCTTGGATTTGGTCAAGACAAAGGCTATAGGTTCAAGCTTCATGTGTATAAATCTTGCAAAATGAATAAAATGGAAGGTAGAAATGGTTTATTTTACCAAATGATTGAAATGTTCCAGAAATCGCAGGGTAAAAGTTTGACCTTTTAATATTATTTTAATCAGCACAGATACTCAATTCTTATTTGTTTGACTGACAATCTTGATTACATGTTGCGCCTGACAATAACTATTGAAAGACATTGTTGGGTTTTCTCTCTAGTCCAACTAAGGCAAGAGAAAATGTTGCAAAGGGAGTAAACCAGTGTAGTTTAATAAGGGATTATGTATTTTGCAAAGGGAAGCTAAACTAAACTATCTCTCTTTGTGGAGCATTCATTTTCCTTTTCTGCATTGCTCGTTGAAAACAAGCCAGTGATGGTAGACATTCATATAGTTTTACACAAGTTTTTGTTTTACAAAAAAAAAAAAATGGCAATGGTTTGACACAAACAGAAATGAACGACGACCTTTGTGTTCTACTTTTCAGGGTAATCAATACCTATGCAACTTACCAGGTAATCTTCAAAGACCTCGGTTAAACGACAGGTCAGCGCTCACAATACTTTTTTCTCTTTCATCCTGTATGTTTGTTGTGAAGTAACTGGTCTTCGCACAGATTAATTTCATACGTTTTGGCAATATTATTTACTGGATAATAGTATACCCGGTACGTATGCAAATAATTGTATGCTGGCAGTATCTTTATTTATTACATGTAGGATATAGTATTGATGCATTTGAAAACTGTATGAACTAGTGTTAGTATCATGCATATGTTTTCTTTCGTTTATTTCTTCTGTTTACAAAAGCTGCTGGTCAGCCGCCATAATGTATGTATAGTTCATATATACATGTAATATTACTTGCCAGCCATATGCAGTTTTGATAAGAAAATAGAAAAATAACGACATCGTGTTCTTTTATTTCATTTTCCCAAAATCACGCATGCTAAATGCGCAGTTCCATTCCCATCTGGAAACTAAAAGTTCAACCTTTCCAAATAGCAAAATAAATAAATAAAATAAAACAAAGCAATAAATACAGTAAAATAAAATAAAAACAAAGCAAAAAAAAAAAAAAAATACACATATATATTACGGAATTAAATGACTTGAGAATAAGTATTTGTTTGAGAAAATCTGAAGTTTCTGTTGAAAGAATATCAGATTTCAATGTCATTGAAAAATTGAGACTCTATGTCATGCTCCGATACCAGTGACATCATCCATCTGTCACCACAGCAACTAAGTGCTCATATTAATGTTAAAGTGATGTCATCGAGGCGTCATTCTGCCAATGTACTAAGCACAACAGTTAATACGGTAATTCCATAGTTGCCGCAGTATGGTAGGAGATTTGTGACGCTATTGGTATCGGAGCATGGCAACCTGTGTAAGCCATGATCCTGCCAAATTATAAGTGAGGTTTACCTGAAATTCATACAATGGAAAAGTGTGATTTTCTCAAATTCTCAAGTAATTTAATTCTCTGACATAGATCTATGTGCATTGTACTTGATTCGAAGAGAAACAACCAATGCGGTTATCACAAAACTCTTGAAGGTGGCCAAACCACTTGGCCACTTTCAAGAGTTTTGTGATAACCACTTGGCAACTTTCAAGAGTTTTGCGATAACCACTTGGCAACTTTCAAGAGTTTTGTGATAACCACTTGGCAACTTTCAAGAGTTTTGTGATAACCACTTGGCAATTTTTAGAGTTTTGTGATAACTCCATGATTTTATCCTGCATAAATTTGTAATTTTATACTATCATTTTATCAAGATCAATTGTTGAAAAAAAATGATAGGGAAACGCAAGCCAAGCAGGCACCAGTATAGATGTATTTTTAAGAAGCAGTTATCTAGTAGCCATCAACCATTAGTTAACAGTCACGGCACCTTTGAAAAAATATAAATGAGCTGTCATTTATGCCTTTGGAAAAATACAAATGAACTGTGACTTACTAGTAGGCTCTGGGAAAATATAGAACTGTTACTCAGATGAACTGTTACTCAGGAAAGACCACAAGCCACCAGAAAGAAGAAATGTGATGCCTGAGGACAAAATGAAAGAGAACCATTTTAATTACAGACAAACTTAGTTTTACGAAATCAAGGTTTTTCAGGTTTTCCCGCCAGTTTTACTGTTATTTGAACTCTTTTATCATAAGGCGATTGAAACCAATTTTGCTTTGTAATGTGTCCTGGCATCCCTAAAATTGCAGGCAGTCATTATTTTTGTGACATCCCAGTATTTCATAAAACTAAAGACCTATGTCCGACAGTAACGGATCATTATATAATTTGAACTGAAAAACAGGCATCAGCGAGAACTGTATGTTTGATGTACGGTCTGATGAAAACAAGTCATAAATCGACTACCTGAGAGGCTGCTGTGTCTTCTTTCAAATAAGATCAGTATAAAGCTAAGACACCTTTTTTGTAAAATATCCCCATCCGACGCCCCACACGCTAGCGTATGATAGTGAAAGTTATGTATAGCACAGCTAAACTTCTGGTAAACATTCTGAAGAAACATTCGAGATCAGCTCCCATGTGTGTGAACCCTATAATGACTGGCGTTCATCGGATGGACATCTGTGCACATTGTAGTGTCGGACTAATGCCGGGGGAATCATTGAATGACCAAGTAGTGTTTATACACTGATTGCATTGAAATATCGTTAAGGTGGAAAATCACCGTAAATTTATTAATCCTGACCAGACACTACGGCCTTATCAGGGTCTACACTTTGCAAAGGCAGATTATTTTCTTTACCGTTTGAGTAGTTCATTGCTATGGGGCGCAGGGAATTTTTGAGTTAAGAATTTTTGACATGCTTGTACTTTCGTATACATTCAACTTTTATTTAACAGATATTATCGTTGCAGGTGAAGGACCATATGAAAATTATCGTTAAAAGGCCGTAAATGTTTTCTCTGAGAGTTTAATAGGACCAACTGTTTATGCAGCAAAATTATTGAAGCCAAGAAGGTTGGCAGAATACCTCGGAGGAACTCTCTTAAAAAATACCATCATATGATCCGATACTGTCGCACCTGATTCGTTACTGTCGTAAGACACTCCTTTAAGTCTCGATAGGTTATCTGCCCTTAAAGGAATAAATTTAGTGAATATTTTGACATGGATAGTTAGAAGGGCTATTTTGCAATTGTAAAGTGTAATAACATACATACTTTTAGCATTAACATACAACAAAACAAGAGTTTTATTGAACTTGATCCGATACTGTCGTGTCCACTGCAGTTTAAGGTTTGGCTTGCGATCAGGTGCACGGTAAAGATAATGTTTGAAATTAATTGGCGGACAATACATACCCAGGGGTAACTGTTTCATGCTTTTGTAGGCTGAAGTCAAACCATCACCCCGAGGTGCTTTGGACATCCCGATGTATCTTTGTCCTGTTCTGTTCTGTTCAATTCTCCTATTGGCTCAGCGGTTCGTACTTGGTTCCTTAGTCAGTCTGTCCTTAAGGCGTGACTCTCAATTTGTTCTTAAAAGAACTACCACTTGGTGCAGAAACTGTAGATTCGTCCAAGGAGTTCCATGTATTCACAACTCTATTTGTGAAGAAATGCTTCCTCACGTCAGTATCAACATTAACCTTATGTAACTTGTACTGATGACCTCTTAAGTCCCTAAAAGGTCTATGGAAGAAAGTATCTGAGACGGTCTTTATCTATTACGTGTACGTTGGGTCACAACGGTATTCATGATGTAGCAACTTATAAGTTTCAACGAGATAACTTGTTGTCTTCTATGTTCCAAACTTTCTAATAATGGAGGCTTAGGAAATAAGGCTAAACAGCGGCTCTGCACTTTCTGTAACATGTCAATATCCTTTTTAAGATGAGGCTGCCAAACTACAGAGGTATACTCCGTAATGGCCTAATTGTTGTCTTGAATAATGTAGTTATTTTCCTTTCAGTAATGTTTGTAAACCAGCGTCTTATTATTCCCATGCACTCTTTGATTAGCTTTCTTTGTAATTTCTAGAATGTGCTTTCTAGGTAATATTAGAGTCATTGGAAATATATACACCTAAATCCTTCTGTTCACTCACACCGTCTAATTCACTACCATTTAACGTATATACATAGTTTATGGCTTGTCTGACTTTTAGAACAACACATTTTAAAGCATTAAAGTTCAAAAGCCACAGTTTTGACCATGTCGACAATGTATTAAGGTCGTCTTGCATCTGGTGACAGTCTTCAACAGAAACAGAAACCATACTTGCACACACCTGGCGCCGAGTGTCCGTCCTGAGGCCTACGAAATGATTATATACGCATTCTGTTCTGTTTCCTCCGCTGACTTTTCAGAGAACCGCCTTTCGACGTAGTAGGGATTATGAGCCGCGACACGACAAAACCAACAATGTGGTGTGCGCACTGTGCAGACTCAGATCAGCCTGGGCATCCGCCCAGTCTGATCAGACTTTTCATTGAAGTCTCAAAGGGAAGCTAAGGATCTGGGCTATCTCCATGAGGACAGCGAAGACTCTGATCAGACTGGGCGAATGCCCAGGCTAATCTGAGTCTGCGCTGGGCGCACAACCACATTGTTGGTTTTGTCGTGTCGCGGCTCATATATCCTCCGACACTACCCACCCCTTTCCCGTTCCTCGCTCCAATCCTCAAAGAGCCCTCTGTGGTCAGTTTTTTTAAGACGGTAAGGTATGGGATTTTACCCATATTTTTTATCGGTGTGTCTTGTGTGATGCAAATTTATGTACCAGCAAATTAAACCGATGGACACAAACGAAGCTATTGCAGAGTTTCAGGAGCTTTTAAAGAGAATCAAACCAGAAGACACAAAGGATTTTCTAACATGGATAAAAGAGTCCATTGGAGGTTCATTACATTGCCCCTTATGGATGTTCCTCTTTCTGTTGTCATTATAATTTTGTTTGTCATAGGTTTTCGTGATATGATTGAACAAAAAAGCTCTTCACCATTTTTCAGCAAACACTGAAAAAGGCAAAGTTTTGCATACACTATGTTCGAAAGCTTAATTCCTCAATAACTCATGATGTCGTTATGTCATGCAATATGCTGAGGATGGAACTTTAATGAAACGGCAAACAGATACTATGTCTCTTCAGCTTTGTCAGAGCTGCAGTGGCTTGTGCAACCTTTGAGAGAACCTGCGGTTTGAGCTATCATCTGAGACAATTGCTCCAAGGTATTTGAAGCTTGCCGTTTCTTCTCTTCTTCAGCAAGACTTAGAGCATCAATGTCATCAGCAAACTTCAGATAAGTATGCTGTTTTCTCGTTGATTCTTGCACCTTATTATAGTTTGCCTGCTTTGTGAAAAATTAAGGAACCGGTAAATCGATTTTACTATTAAAAGTGGAAATAAATATCTTACAGCATATCAACTTATTAAACTGGTGTGAAGTTTTGTAACTCGCCTCTCAGCTGGCCACGTCTAGCTCATTGTTTTCAAAAGAGACACGAGATCTTGGAGGCAAGCTATATGTTTATTACGTTGAAAATGTCCCAAAATATTGGACGATCAAATCATCATGTGGAGATCGAATAAATCCTATGAAGGTTGTGGAGAATAAGTCCTGCAATTAAAATGAACAATTATAACTTATCAATCATGTTTATAATTGAATTCATCAAATATCGGCGAAAGTTCAACTTCCGCCAATATCTGCAAATTCACTGGCATGCGAAATTCAACGTTGTCGCTATTTAACATTAGCAGCAATTATACAGCGACAACTGCTGAATCGCAAAACTGCAGAATTTCCCAATCATTCCCACATGACACATTTGTGAAATAGAGATAAAACAATTAAATGCATTAGGTAATGACGACTTAAGATCTATTTACATTTCATATATACATGTGCGCATTACTAATTATCAAGCCTAACTACACAAGCCTAATTTGCACTTTCCACGCAAATTTGTCATAACTAAACTTATAAATCATAATGCGTTTATTGTACGCCCTGATTTGTTGCAAATACGCAAATACGCATATATTTGCATCAATAACAAATTGTACGCCCCGATTTATTGCAAATATGCAAATAAGCATATATTTGCGTCAATAACCTATAAACAAAATGTGAAACGAATAAAACTTGATCCTTAGTAATGCTATCACATTTGTATATCACAAATTATAAAAGACAATTCTAAATACATGTAAATTGAAGAAAACAATGCTATTTTCTTCATTCAACTAAATAGTGTTAAGAACACAGAAATTACACTGACAAAACCTCGTCCCATGGTCACTCTGCTAATTATACTAAAATAGCAAGCTCGCCATGATATAGTTTTCCATGATTGCCACCTGAAAACCATGAAATGAATCGAGCCATTTTGAACAACAAAAGTGACAATCAAAAGAGGCTTATCAGCATTTAAACTGTACTTTGAATACAGTCAACCACCTTAATAAAGAAATACTGTTTAATCAAATGCACTTAAAGCATCTGAATTTAACCTGTGATCCACTGCTATCTTCTGAAACCCTTATTTAAAATATAACCTGTTACTGATAAAAAACTTGAATATTATGCTTACCAGACTATGGGCCCGAACCTTTCACACAAAGCCGCTCACCACTCAGCCATGTAGTTCTATGTGCTCTTCATGCTGTAATGCAATTAACATGTTAAGTGCAATGTGAATTTAGTAGTAAATGTAGTGAAAAGGGAAAATTGCAGTTTCTGGAATTTAGCTAAATTGTCTCTATTTTCTAAATTACAAAAATACAAAAAGGATCAAAAGCTGATAATTTCACCAGTTCTACTAAATGCTACTGTAACTACATACCTTGGGTAACTTGGATTTTCAAACTAAATATACTTGGATTTTCAAACTAAAATATAAAGTTTCAAAGCTTCAGAAGAGATATCAACACAAAGGCTTCCAACTGTGAACTGACTAAACTGGCCAAAGTAATCTCACAGCCTACAACAGGTGAGTGAGTAATAACTGTAAAACATGTACACTAGAAGAAAGCAATTTGACCTTCTTAACTATAGGGTATATTGTAAAAGATGGAATGGACCACTTGGCTTGGATTAGAGCCACCACAGATAATTATGCAAAAATGATTTAAAAAGTTTCAAAGATACACATACAAAAGTCATACAGTATCAGCACTATGCTGACAATATTAAAATCTTAAAACACACAAAATTCACTCCAGTTACACCCTCCCCCTGCTCCTAAAATGACGTCCCGTCATTTGTACTGATTCTAAAGAGAATCACTAATGCCTTTAACTACAGCACTAATGATTTTGGGATCCAGATCAAGTTCTGCACAAGACGACACAAAGTTCTGCAACATAAGACTCTGTTTTGTTATACTCATGCAGTATTCACCAGACTCTTGCCATCCTGGTTTCTTTCTAGTCCTACTAGACCTTCTAGGGACAGTACCTGATGTTATATTTGAGCGCTCTTGTTCAGTGTCCCCTGATATACCTGAATTTGCTGAAGCACCAACTTCAATACCAGATGGCAATGAAGATTCAGTTTCTGTATTAATTTCCACTGGAATGTGGTCTCCAGTGTCTACAGAAAGATCTTCCACATTAATGCTTATATGATCTGGCTCTTGGGCGTCCCCAACAGCCATCAGATCAGTTTCCTCTAAACCACCCGCCGAACTGTCTGCGGAAGTGTCAGCTACAGAAGCAGCAACCTCTGTATTTCCCTCTTCAGGAACTAGTTCAGTAGTTGTTGTGACAACTACCACATCTTCATCTTCTTCTGTATCAGTGTCTCTGTTCTGACTTCTGTCTACCACTTCAATCTTTGGATCCCTTCTTTTTCTGGGAGCAGGAACTGGTTTCCTTGGTTCGGTAAGTTCTACTGCACTCCTGTCTTCTTTAACACCGTTTTCGATCGGCTTTGGAATAGGTTTACTCTGAAATAAAGAACTATCTTGGAGGGCATTTCCAAGATGTAACAGATGATTTCTGTGTAAAACCTTCTCTATTCCCTCTCCATACTCTCTTTTTACCTTAAAAACAGGTATATCTGAATTTGGTTGTTCAGTAACAACATAAACTTCATCTGCCCATGTATCTGACAGCTTGTGTTTACCATCATGGACAAGTATCTTTATCAGAGCTCTATCTCCTATTGCTAACTTTGCAGCTCTTGCTTTTAGATCGTAATACTTTTTCTGCTTACTCCTTGCTTTATCTGCGTTTTTATGAACAATATCAAAAGCTTCACTGATTTTACCTTGCAAATCTGTAATGTAGTCAGTATAAGAAACATCTGAATTGTTGTTTGGATTAAGGCCGAAAGTAATATCAATGGGGAGACGCGGTTCCCTTCCGAAAAGTAGCATGTAGGGGGAATACCCAGTACTTTCGTGTTTTATGCAGTTGTAAGCTTGGACAAGGGGAGCAATATACTGTTTCCAATTTGTCTTTTTATCAGCTTCTAATGTACCCAGCATTGATATTAATGTGCGATTAAAGCGCTCGGTCATCCCGTTTCCAGCTGCGTGATAAATTGAAGTTCTGCTTTTATCTATTCCCATAAGCTGACATAATTCTTTTATGATGGAACTTTGAAAATTTGCAGCCTGATCTGAATGAAGCCTTGCTGGTATGCCATAACGAACAATGAACTCATTGTATAAAGCATCTGCAGTAGTTTTTGCAGTTTGATTTCTGGTAGGGATAGCTACAGCAAACCTAGTAAAGTGGTCTGTAATTACTAGTACATTTGATATATTACCCTTTGATGGCTCAAGTGTCAGATAGTCTAGGCAGACTAGTTCTAAGGGATAAGTAGTTGTTATATTGACTAAGGGAGCTCTTACATCAGTCTTTGATTTTCTTTTTATGCATCTATCACAATTACTTATCCAGGTCTCCGTATCAGAAGTCATTCCTGGCCAAAAGAATCTATCACGTAAGAGTGATAGAGTCCTATCCTTATTTGGATGACCCATGTCATTGTGAAGACCTTTCAAAACCTGTTCTATAAAACAAGAAGGCAAGACCAGTTGATTTTTAGTCTCACATTCTGTTATTACTTCTCTATCTAAAAGTCCTCTTATCATCTTTAAGCTACTAAAGCTTTTCAGCATCGCTGAATCTTCTCTTGTGTGAATGTTTTTCTTGTCAGGCTGCTTTCTGTCTTTCACAGCTCTGATCCAAAACCCTATACAGGTATCACTATTTTGCTGCCTTCTGATTTCTCGCATATCTTTTTGTGCCATAGGCTGACCTGGAAATTCAGTCACATCAAGAACATCAACAGACATTGACACGGTATGCCTACTTGGTGCAACTAAACAACCACAAATCGCCTTAACAGACTCACTAGAAATCTCACCTTTATCCTCATTTCCCGGATATCGGGACAAAATATCAGCATCACTATTGGCTGTTCCTGGTCTGTAAATGATATTAAAATCATAACAGGCTAAGGAAGATAGCCATCTGTGCCCAGTTGCATCTAGTTTTGCTTTGGACAATGCGTATGTGAGAGGATTATTGTCTGTTACAACAGAAAATTTGGTACCATACAAGTAATCATGTAATTTTTCTGTAATGGCCCATTTTAGAGCTAAAAACTCTAATTTGAATGCAGGATAATATCTCTCAGATCTTTTCAGACCTCTACTAGCATAACATATTGGTCTAAGTTTACCCTCTTGTCTTTGATATAATACTGCACCGAGCCCATTATGGCTTGCATCTGTATGAATTTCAAAAGGAACATTATAATCAGCATAGCCTAAAACAGGTGGAGCTGATAAGGCAGCTTTTAATGTTTCAAATGCTTCTTGTTGCACTTTTTCCCATACAAATGGTTTGGCAGTTTTTACTTTCTTGCCATTTTTATAACTGGTATTGGGGTGTAAATCTGTCATTGGCTTCGAAATTTTCGAAAAGTCTTTGACAAACCTTCTGTAGTAACCTGCAAATGAAGTAAACTGCCTAACTTCTTCGGCATTTTTGGGTACAGGCCAGTTAATTACTTTGTCTATTTTATCAGGGTCTGCCTCTACCCCATTTTCAGACACTATGTGACCAACATATTTAACCTTTCTTTTTAAGAACTTGCATTTCTTAGGATTTAATTTCAGGTTGCAATCTTTAAGCCTACTTAAAACCATATCTAGGCGCCTTAAATGCTCGTCTAATGAATCTGAAAATATTATAAGATCATCAAGATAAATGGCACATATTTTCATGTTATAATCACCTAGACACTGTTCCATAAGGCGCTGATAAGTGGCCGGGGTGTTATTTAATCCAAAAGGGAGACGATTAAATTCCCAAAACCCCAATGGACCTACAGTGAAAGCAGTTCTACACTTATGTTGTTCAAGTACCTCGACCTGATGGTACCCTGACTTCATATCGAGAACTGTAAAGTATTTGCTGCCCGACAAAGTATCTAAGATCTCCTCAATCCTAGGCAGAGCATAAGAGTCTTTGACAGTCCTTTTGTTTAATTGACGATAGTCTATGCACATTCTCAACTTACCGTCTTGTTTTCTGACTAAAACTACATAAGATGCCCATGGTGAGTGAGAAGGTCGAATAATTCCACTAGCAGACAACTGCTCTAAATGGGACCTAATTTCGTCAATCATTGCAGGTGGAATTCTCCTATGTCTCTGCTTAAAGGGTGTTTCATCAGTCAAATTTATGTGGTGTTTGACAAAAGAACAATGTCCTATATCTGTATCACCTGTAGAGAAGATATCTTCATGCTGAAGTAAAAGAGATTTTATCTTTTCCACCTCAGTATGAGATAAACCAACAGTTTCAAGTGAAATTTTATCAAACAATGACTCTGCTGTATCATTAGACTCTGAAACTTTGTAGTCCATATCTACCTGAACAGGTTGTAACTCACATAGTATTGTGTTCGGGGGAATTGTGAAAGTTGAAGTTGTCACATTTGTTATTTGTACTTCAATGATTCCATTTTGACCACATGCATACTGTATAACAGCTGGTGTAATATCAAAATCATCCGGGATAATGGAATCTTCTGTTTGAACTAACATTGCACATGTTGGATAAAAATCAAGCTCTTTACTTGCACGCCCTTGAATAGTTACTGTACTGTTTGCAGGTATTGTTACATTTTTTAACTCTGCACTCTTTATTATTGCAAGTTTGTTTTTGTTTCTCTTGAGCTCTTTTTCTCTTACTGCAATACACCTAAAGGCTAAATACCAAGGGGTATGAAGTGCAGCCTTTTGAAGAAAATTGTCACCTACCTCTTCTTTACAATAGTTTAAAAACTCTTTCAGAACATTTGTTCCAAGTAATATTGGTACAGTGCTATTGTATTCTGTATCTTTTACTACCAATAAAATACAGCTTTGTACATGTTCATTTGGCAGTCCAACTGATTGTAAATCTACTTGTATGTAGCCAAAATATGGCATAGTCTGACCATCTGCACATTCCAACTTCAGGAAATTATCGAGCGGCATCAGCTCTAAATGACTAAACTGAGATTCGTAGAAACTTTTACAAATGGTACTTACACAACTTCCTGTATCAAGAAGTGCCTTTGTTTCTATATTATTTATAAATATACTTACCTTATTGCTACTGCCTACGATCTCAGATACTTTGGGGCATTTACCAACACCACCTACAGACCATCCCTGTCCATAGGTTTGAGTTAGTTTAAATGTTTCCTGCTGTGATCCATTCTACTAACAGGACACTGCCACTGATAATGGCCATACTGACGGCATCTGAAGCATAGAGGACCCCTATTAAAATTATCACCCTCATTATTGTATGCCTGGTTTTGATTAGGGTCTTGATTCTGACCATACCCTTGACTATTGTTGTAACTGTTTTGACTATTGTTATAACTATGCTGTTGCTGTCTGGCTTGATTTGCAAAATACTGATTGTTATTGTTAAAGTTTTGTGGTTGAATGTTTTGTTGACGTTGTCTACGTTTACCCCTGTTCCCCATATTATTATTGAAACTTGGAGGGGGTTGAACATTTTGATTGTTATACTGTCTATTTCTTGGACCTTGTGACCTGTTGTTATAGTAAGAGCTTTGACCTTGATTATTTGGCTGAATCTGGAAATCTGAGGGTGAATTGACCTTTTCCTCTAATTGCTTGACAGTACTTGTTAAAGACTGTAACATAGTTTTTATTTCCCTCATTTCACTATTATCTACTTTTTCTTCAGTTACAACATTACATTGTGCTTTACTTTCAGCTTTGGAAGCAGTAGATGTATGTAAATGGTCTTGTTCTAGCTTACGAACCACAACTCTAAGTTTATCAAAATCTGTTACTTGTTCAAACTTATAACCTGAAATATCTTTTAAAGATGGTTTAAGGCCTTGCCAGAACATATTATGCAACATCTCATTCACTTTGCTAGGGTCAACTAAATGTCGCTCAACAGCACTGGGCAAAATATCTTCCAGCCTGCAAGACCATTTAGTGACATCTTCATTTTCTTCTTGCTTGGCACTATAAAATTTTGCAAGAAGATTTTCTTTGGTATCTACTGCACCATACACACTCTCAAACTTATCAAGAATATCAGGGATAGTGGCTCCAATACCTAAACGCCTAACTAAGTTAGATGCTTCACCACGCAGGGATCTTCTTATAGCCTGTGCCAATGCTTCAGGCTTATGAGTCTTTTCAAGAAGTAAACATTTAACCTCATATTTCCACTGGGCATACGTTGCCTCTCCCTTGACATTGTCGCCATAGAATAAAGATATTCTTGGCTGTTGCTGATATGTTGATGTCACAGAAGTAGCTGTTGTTGAAGCCGTACCAGGCTCAGTCTTAACTTCAGGCTCAGCACCGTATGCCTTCAACCAACTTTCCAGCGCCTCTGTAGTGTCAAATTTGGGCTTTATCTTTAATTTGTTTAAAGCCTCCACCAACTGTTTGCCTTCTTGTTCAGTTAAGTCTGACATATTGAATTTTATTCGAAGACAGACACACACAAGAGAAATAAACAACTCCTTTTTTTAAAATATTGGGCTAATAAAAAGAATGTTGATTTTCACCTATTGTGATCAAGAGAACACTAACTTGTTTATAAACACTTATTTGTTTATAAATACTATGTTACTTCAAAAGAAGTTATGTTGATTTTTTCTAGTGATCAACTTAACACTAACTTGTGTATAGTCTGATATCAACAGCACTCAAATATAACAGCGACAGAATACTGCCCTATTTTCTCATAAATAACACAAAGTAATAAATAAAGACTGGCTTGACTGCATAATTTCTTTACTGGAAAAACAATTCAATTTTTATACATTGTAATAGCACATTCTACATACAAGTATAATGGCAGATGCAATGCATGGCAGAACCAATGTCTAAACATGAATGCTATCTCCTTATAATTGTATCCAGTTAACTACCACAAGGTATTACACTTGAAATATTTATGTCTCCCCCCTTCAGGGTCGGGAGACATATTGTTTTTCCCCGGGCGTCTGTCCGTCCGTCCGTCCGTCTGTCTGTCACAAATCGTGTCCGTTCTATAACTTGAAAACCGCTCAAGCTATATTCGTGAAACTTCATATAAATATCAATCAACATGAGACGACGTGCAGAGTGCAAGAATGGTAACTCTGGCATTTATACTTTTTGAGTTATTTCCCTTGGAACTTAGTCCATCACAAAATTGTGTTTCAATCGTGTCCGTTCTATAACTTGAAAACCGCTCAAGCTATATTTGCGAAACTTCATATAAATATCATTCAACATGAGACGACGTGCAGAGCGCAAGAATGGTAACTCTGGCATTTATACTTTTTGAGTTATTTTCCTTGGAACTTAGTCCATCACAAAATTGTGTTTCAATTGTGTCCGTTCTATGACTTGAAAACCGCTCAAGCTATATTCGCGAAACTTCATATAAATATCAATCAACATGAGACGACGTGCAGAGTGCAAGAATGGTAACTCTGGCATTTATACTTTTTGAGTTATTTTCCTTGGAACTTAGTCCATCACAAAATTGTGTTTCAATCGTGTCCGTTCTATAACTTGAAAACCGCTCAAGCTATATTCGCGAAACTTCATATAAATATCAATCAACATGAGACGATGTGCAGAGTGCAAGAATGGTAACTCTGGCATTTATACTTTTTGAGTTATTTCCCTTGGAACTTAGTCCATCACAAAATTGTGTTTCAATTGTGTCCGCTCTATAACTTGAAAACTGCTCAAGCTTTATTCACGAAACTTTATACAAATATCAATCAACATGAGGCGATGTGCAGAGTGCACAAATGGTAACTCTGGCATTTATACTTTTTGAGTTATTTCCCTTGGAACTTTGTCCATCACAAAATTGCGTCTCAGTCGAGTCCGTCTATAACTTTATAACCATTCAAGCTATATTCATGAAAGTTCATACAAATATAAATCAACATCAGACGATGTGCAGAATGCACTCTGGCGCTTATACTTTTTGAGTTATTTCCCTTGGAACTTTGTCCATCACAAAATTGCGTCTCAGTCGAGTCCGTCTATAACTTTAAAACCATTCAAGCTATATTCATGAAAGTTCATACAAATATCAATCAACATCAGACGACATGCAGAATGCAAGAACCACAACTTTAGCATTTATACTATTTGAGTTATTTCCCTTAGAACTTTGTCAGTCACAAAATCATGTCTCAGTCGTGTCTGCTCTATAACTTGAAAACCATTCAAGCTATATTCACAAAACTTCATACAAATATCAATCAACATTAGAAGAATTGCATAGTGCAAGAACCATAACTCTTGCATTTATACTTCTTGAGTTATTTCCCTTTGACCTTTGTCAGTCACAAAATCGTGTCTCAATCGCTTTATTACTTGAAAACCGGACAAGCTATATTCACGAAACTTCATACAAATGTCAGTCAACACTAGACAACCTGCAGAGCACAGCATTTATACTATTTGAGTTATTTCCCTTGGAACTTTGTCATTCACAAAATCGTGTCTCAATCGTCTGAGCTCTATAACTTGAAAACCATTTAAGCTATATTCATGAAACTTCATACAAATATCAGTCAACATATAAATAGACGACGTGCAGAGCACTGTAACTCTTGCATTTATATTTTTTGACAAAAACTAAATATGAATATCAGTCAACATTACATGACATGCAGAGCCTAACAACTATAACTCTTGCAGTTATACTTTTTACTTATAATGAATCCCTGCTTCAGGGTAGGGAAACATATTGTTTTTCTCTTGGCGTCTTAATGACTGATCCTTTTGACATCAAAAAGGGGGGAGACATTCTGTTTTTTCGTAGAAAAACAATTCTAGTTAGAACTGTCACTGAAACTAATGTCACAGGGACAGCTAAACCAGGAAACTCGATAAACCTCTTAATTAAATAAATAAATAAAACTCATTGAATTGGATCAGAGGCTGATCACGTGAGGTAGACATTACTTCATGTCACATAGTTTGTGACGTCATGTCTTACTGTCACATGCTTGGTGACGTAACGTCGTAATGGGGCATGGTTTGTGAAATAACATCAACCAGTTTCCAAGTAAAATTTACTAAAATAGCAAGCTCGCCATGATATAGTTTTCCATGATTGCCACCCGAAAACCATGAAATGAATCGAGCCATTTTGAACAACAAAAGTGACAATCAAAAGAGGCTTATCAGCATTTAAACTGTACTTTGAATACAGTCAACCACCTTAATAAAGAAATACTGTTTAATCAAATGCACTTAAAGCATCTGAATTTAACCTGTGATCCACTGCTATCTTCTGAAACCCTTATTTAAAATATAACCTGTTACTGATAAAAAACTTGAATATTATGCTTACCAGACTATGGGCCCGAACCTTTCACACAAAGCCGCTCACCACTCAGCCATGTAGTTCTATGTGCTCTTCATGCTGAAATGCAATTAACATGTTAAGTGCAATGTGAATTTAGTAGTTAATGTAGTGAAAAGGGAAAATTGCAGTTTGCAGTTTCTGGAATTTAGCTAAATTTGGGGGGGGGGGGGGGGGGGGGGGGGGGGCAATTGTTACCAGATTTCATATAGAGCCTCCAGAAGCTGAGGGAACGAATGTTGTTTTTTTTTCAACTGGTCCAGGTCACATGAGCAACATGGCTGCTAATGCCCAATTATGGGAAAAATCTTTAAAAAATCTTCTCCAGAACAAATTGGTCAATGGTCTTGAAACTTGGTATGTAGCGTTGGGTATTCTGTAATACCAAGATAATTCAAATGAATGGTCTTGAGTTGACCTTGACCTTTTACGGCATGGTCAAATATGAGAAAATACTAGAACACAAGATTTCATGAAAAGTATTGAAGATTTTGGCCCAAGATTTTGGCCCAAGATACTTCAAACGATGACCTTGGATTGACTTTTACAATTTTTGCAAGGTCATATTTGCTTTTTGGTGCTTTTTTTATGGGAAAATGGTAAATATAAGAGTTCATGGAACGTGTAGAAAATTTTGGTACAGAATTTAATAAATACAGTCTAATAAATGAGTACTTGAATTTTTTTTTAGCAATAGAGATCAAGGTCATTTTTTAGCTTTAACCAATGTCTGTCATATTTTAAC
Organism: Ctena decussata; assembly: GCA_963989385.1. Taxonomy (NCBI): domain Eukaryota; kingdom Metazoa; phylum Mollusca; class Bivalvia; order Lucinida; family Lucinidae; genus Ctena; species Ctena decussata. Next base: position 14,045,364 of record OZ022499.1, read on the forward strand.
AGTTTTAACTATCAGGTTTGTTCAAATGACGATTCTAGTTTGACCTTTGACCTTGCCGGGCCGCATAGCGCAATCGGTAGGGCACCTGACTCATAAGTCGGAGGTCCTGCGTTCGAAACCCGGTCTGGCCACATACTTTCGTTTCTCCTGCCGCTGATTCAAGAAGGGCAGTTGTCAGTTACTGGCGAAAGTATGTGCACTTAGCACTGGTCAACCGCTTAGGAGGTCTAAGCCTGCCCAGGAATAGTGTGGTTAGGTTAACTGACCATCAGGACATGACCATAGCTGTTTACCGTGGACATTAAGTATCAACTCAATCAGTCAATTGACCTTTGACCTTATTTACTCAGGTGAGCGATTCAGGGCCTCATGGCCCTCTTGTTTTTTCAGGCATTATATTTCTTATGCTGGACCAGCCTCTCTATTATACATACATGTATTATATTATTTCAGATGAAGAGAGCTCCTCATCCAAGCCAAACAAAGAGGTTATCTTAGAAAGTATTCAAGAAGACTTGAGAAGTAGCCTGCCGCTGAGTGCCACATCAGAGACAGAAGTTGTCTTGTGTCCCAGAGTTGGTCCAGTAAGTTGATTGTGCTTGCTTTTTCATGCTTGAAATGGTGATTATCACTGATTTGTGGTGAATAAAAAAATCTGCATAAAATGCTGAAGAAAAGAACATATCTTCCGAAAACTTAACAGACTCCTTCTTTATGTTGTTTTTCACAATTTAGAATACAGAAATGCCTGACTTGTCGATGTTAAAAGAGTTTAAATAAGAAAGGATTGAAGGGAATCTTCTGTGTAAAAAATAAAAAAAGACAACTATCATTAGGTGAAAATCCATTTAGGTCTGAAGGTACATCAATACACTGAGAAGAACATCCTAGCATTTATTTTTTCCAACTCTTTCACAAATTATCAGGCTGGGCAGATAAAAAAAAATAGCCTGTATCCTAATTTTGATAAAATTATGAAGAAAAGACAGGGGGTTCTACTTTTTGAAGGTTAAATAATTTCACTTATGCACTTTTGTCTGTTCTGCCTTACAATTTAAGAAATATTTGGAACAAATAACTGCTTTGACACTCTTCCCAATGTTTTTAATACTTTGAACCTTCAAACCTAAACAGATTTTCAATAACAGTGTTAATCTTTTAGATTTATGTGGAGCAACTTACCCTTTGATCTTTCCTTATAAAAAAAAGGAAGTCTGCAAACTTTCTGGGATTGTTAAATTTTTATGGTTTTATCCAAATTTACGTTTACAAGCACCAGAGCTCCAGATAAAGCAGGGTATTGAAGGAAACTCAGAGATAATTTTTCTTATTTCTCAGAGCTCTAGATAAGAGGGGTATTTGATGATAATTGAGGGATTGTCATGGATATGTTTTTATCCAGAATTAACAAAAATTATCCCTAATTATCACCCAATACTCTCTCTTATCGAGGGCTCTGTTTCTCAGTGAAAGCATATTTTGTGCCCAAGGGGGGGGGGGAGGGGGGGGGAGGGGGGGGGGGGGCAGCCGAAGTTAAAAACACATGAAGTACTATTATTGCTATATACCATATTTCTTCTGATAAACAGCCTTGGTACATTGCAGTTCACAAGTCCTAAAAATGGCATTTTTTTGTAAGAAATATGGTGCTTCAGTCTGTTTATCTATAACAGGATACTTTTTCAAATGGCCAAAGATGCATCACATAATTTACAGAAATCCAGATAAGAAGGGTAACAAGGATAATTTAGGGGTAATTTTCAGTATATTTCCATTAAAAACATACATTGTGACCCTCATTAGAACCATCTCACCGAGATGATTCTAATGAGGGGTCACAGCATAAGTTTTCATTAGGAAAAATCATCTCTGAATTATCTCTTTTACGCCTTCTTATCTGGAGCTTTGATAGAATGAGTCTTTCATAACCAGCCCCAGGAACTACAGAGTCCCAGTTTTATTTCCACTTCGGGTCAAAGCCTCAACTGTATCTGGTGCTGTCTGCTGTATTATGTATGTATGAGCCAGGACACAACAAAACCAATGTGCTCCCAGCAAAGGCTCAGATCAGCCTTGGCATCTGCCCAGTCTGATCAGAGTCTTTGCTGTCAGCATGGAGGTTAGCTACCCTTTAAATGCACAGCAAAGACTCTGATCAGACTGGGTGGATGCCTAGGCTGATCTGAGTCTTTGCTGGGGGCACATGGCTTTTTGTTGGTTTTGCTGTGTCAAGGCTCATATATTATATTTCTTTCCAAAGAATGCTGATGTTGACCCTAGAACAACAGTGCATGTTGATGCCTTTCTTTATGATGAAGATGTAGTAGACGAGCTATGTGATGACGGGAAATTGTCCAGAAATTACTGTGTGAACTGTGGCTCCAGGAATGTGAAACCTCTTAGTGAGTTTAGCAAAGAATGTGCTATAGTTCACATTGGCATCAATTTGCTCTCAGTGAACCTTGAAGTTTCAAATTTCGCTGAGATTACAACATTAGTAAATCTTTCCATGAAGCATTAAGTTAAACCTTAAAGTGCCAAAAAGCAGACAACAAAATTTAGGCATTTACGCCGGCAAAATTTCGATCATTCTTGTTTTGGTTTTATGACTTTTAATTATTGTTCATCTGATATGGAGATTATTAGATACTTTGATAAGAAAAATCCCAAATGGGTCGTGGTGTGACAACATGTCATGGAATGCAAGGTAAGGAAATTCTGTATGGCTTCTCCTTGCTGGAAAAACATGACCTGCTTTGGCGGTTAATAAAAATAAATGACTCTTACAGATTCATTTATGCTCACCCACACTGAAGCACCATCTAGTATGATAGCTAAAAAATTGAACACCGGATTTCGTATTTTCTCTTTTTCCAGCATTTATAACTCATTCGGCCTCAGTTACACAGATAAAGTACATATTCCAGTATCTCCTTGGTGATCTGAGAAATAAGACAGTGCTTGATGTCGGGTCAAGGACGGGGGCCATATTATATGGGGTAAGTGTTGCTTCTAACTGACAGTTCTTGTTGTAAAATGTGGTTTTATATTTGTAGCTTCAATTATAATTCAGAATGTTCAGAAGGAGTTTTCAATTCATCTGCTCATGGAGAGCTGTTGGACTATCACTGACTGGCTGCCCACCACTTTCTCTAAACAACATCTCCTCTGAAACCTGTGGGTCTGAGTTCATGAAACTTCACAATAATACTTTCAGTGTGTTCCTGTTTAAAGCTGATTTGACTGAAATGGCTTGGTCCAATAAAATACTGGTTGCTATGGCAACCAACAGCTAAATCTTCAAAGGTTTTCTTAGAAACAACTGCCTTGATTTCAAAATAATTATACAGGAGTGGTGCTATACAGTGAATGTTTTTAGTTGTATGATTTCATTGACACTTTAAGTACCACAAACGAAAGTAGTTGAATCTGCACATGAGTTGGCTCATAAAGATTCTCATCTGAATCTACATTGTTTGCCCTCTAGTCTTTGAATAATTATACCCCCTGCATACGAAGTATGCCGAGGGGTATATAGCGTTCGTCCAATGTCCATTCATCTGTTTGTACGTCCGTCCAAATGTCTGTCTGTCCGTCTGTCCGCGAGTTAACATTTGCGTTAAAGTTTTGCGTTAAAGTTTTTGAGATCTTATATTATTGAAACCCTTTGTTGGGTTATGTTTATATTTAGCATGGTGATAGGTGTTAGTCCAAAATTTTGTTTTGTACTACCCCCACTCATGCCTGTAACCTAGAGGTCAAGGTCATGGACTTTAACTTTTCATGTTAAAGTTTTGCGTTAAAGTTTTTAAGATCTCTATATAAGTTAAATCCTTTGTAGGGTTAGGTTTATGTTTGGCTTGATAATAGATGTTGGTCCAAAGTTTTATTCTGTACCATCCCCACCCGTGCCTGTTACCTAGAGGTCAAGGTCATGGACTTTGACTTTTTGGTAAGGTCAAGGTCACATTCTTAAACAGTTGCATCAATGTACTGCTTTATAATGGTTCATATAAATTTCAGTTATCCTTCAATGGAACCTTTAGATATATTACTAGGTTGACTCCTAGCTTGCAGCAGATTAGTTGACATCCTCTGTATGCTGCTGCTGACCAAAGGCCAAGGTCACAGACTTAAAGATTTGTATCTTATAATATTTGTTAAATTTTTGTGTTTAAAGTTTAATATCATAAGGCGGTGGCACAGGCCGGGGGTTATACGTGAGCCCCTTCTCACTTGCTCTAGTTATTCTCAGTATGATATAGCTTGAATGAAACAGTTTTTGAAACTTTGCAGATGTAAAGTTTATCATCTTTTTTGGTTGGTTGGTTGGTTGATTTGATGCTTAACGTCCACGGTAAACAACTAAGGTCATGTCGGGATGGTCAGTTAACCTAACCACACTATTCCTGGGCAGGCTTAGACCTCCTAAGCGGTTAACCAGTACTAAGTGCACATACTTTCGTCAGTAACTGACAACTGCCCTTGAATCAGCGGAAGGAGAAACGAAAGTATGTGGCCAGACCGGGATTCAAACCCAGGACCTCTGACTTACGAGTCAGGTGCCCTACTGATTGCGCTACCCGGCCTGGCCTTTTTTGGTTGGTACGTGCTGACAAAATGTAATTGAAAATCTACATTTATTTTAATATTCCATGCAAGCTGTTGTCAATAATTTATATATACTAGATCTAACTTCAGTTGCATCTAATGAGCTTTATAGGCATTGAAACTCTTAACCCTTAAAGCGCCAAAAATTAAAATTGTTGAATTGGCAAACAGTGTAGATCCAGATGAGGTGGCTCATAATGAGCCACCTCATCTGAATCTACACTGTTTGCCCTCTAGTGTTCTAACTCTCAATATGGTATCGCTTGGACGAGGAATTTTTTTGAAATTCTGCAGACGTAAATTTTGTCGTCTGCTTTTTGGCACATTAAGGGTTAATGATTGATAAAAAAAACTGCACATATCTCACTAGAAAGAATTCCTGACTTCCAGGTCTTCAAATTTGGATGTCCCAGGGAGATTTTTGGGAGTATATTCCCAACTTCCCACTGTTCTTGAATTTGACCTATATTTTATATGTTACTCGTATCATCGTATTTCTCAGTCCCTAGAGATGGGTAAGGGTTATGATAATTAACACTTATGTCTGGACAGGAGCTTTGCAACACCACCATCTACAGTTTGCAGTCCCTTTATAGATAAGCATATTCTGCTTTAGATTTTATCAATTATGAAATAAACGAACATTATGACTGAAACTGGAGCTACATGTATAGTTATTGAATTAGTCATATCTTTAAACTTTTTGCACTTTTAGCTATATTAGTTACAGATTGTAGGCGTAGTGCTTAAAGTCTACAGATTGGCTGTTGCAAGTGCTTCATAGCAGCCATACAAGTTTGAGTTATGTCAGGTGAAAAGGGGGCTTAACATATTATTTGCAACAGTAACCTCAAACCAGTTTGTGAAACCATGCAGTCTAGCTACAGTCTTTGTTTTGGATTTGTAGATTCCTCAGGAGTCAGGGTCTATTCTTGATTTGTGCAAACAGCAAAGGCTCTGATCAACCTGCACAGATGTGCAGGCTGGTCTGAGCCTGTGCTGTTTGCATATCCATTTAGTATCCTTTATGGTTGTCACGGCTCTCTTATCTTTGATGCATCTGTTAGGATGTAATAATGGTGTTGTCCTTCTTCCCGGTTATTATCACTCTTACACAGACTGGTTTGAAGTGGTAACAGTGGCAAATAATTATCGTATTTAATATATTTATTTGAAATATTCACACACACACCAGTTGCATAAAAATTGGTTCTTTTGCTATTGTATTGAGTTTAGATAGGTTCTTTTATGCTATTAGAGAATGTCTTATAAAACTTATGGCAAACAGTATGGACACTGATCAGACTTTCAAAAAAGCAGTCTGATTTGTTTAAAGCAGTTTATTAAGGTTTTCTGTCCAAATATGCAGGGCAAATGCGGCAGCAGGAATAGTATTGTGCACAACTTATGCCTTTTAAGGTGATTGAATTCACCTTCAAGGGAAGCAGCTTTGTCATTTGCATATTTGCCTCCCTTCTTAATGGGAATCATCTCTTAAAGGAAAGAATTTGCTCCCATAGGAGCAAATTCTTTCCTTTAAGAGTAGACCCCTTTAGAGTAACTGCTGGAGGCTATTCATATAGGGAGGCCAACACTAAACCGCTAGTTATCTTCCTTCCAAAACAATACAGAAAATCATTGAGATGTATACATGCACTTCAAACCACTATTCTGACAGGAAGCTTGCACTAATTTCTCCAATGAGGAAGTCCGAGTTTCCAACAACTAAATTTTGGAAATTCCAAGGTTAAAATAAGGAAGTCCTTGTAAATTGCATAATGTCTCGTTGTTGATTTCTCATAAACAGGAACAACTGTATTTTGGCTTTCCTAGTTTTGAGGAAATGCTGACCTTGTAAAGTGTCCTTGTAAAGTGAATCATAATAACTGCTGTTAAGGGGAATGGATACAATGCCATTCTTTTTGCTATAAGCCAAAGGGAGACAACTTCCAGGGTTAAGTATTGGCTTTTCTGTATTTAGAAGAGCCCTTACTTTAATAGGAGTCTTCTAGTAGTGGAAAGAAATTGGTCCAGAGAGAGCAATCTGGAGCAAATTACGTCCTTTAAAACTGATCCCATAGAGAAGCTGCACGGGAGTCTAATCTTACAAGAAAGAATTTGCTTCAAAGGGAGCAAAGTATATCCTTTAGGAGCTGGTCCCCATGGAGTAGACAAAAATGATACATGTAAATGGAAGAGTTGTTCCCCTGAAAGTGTCTTCATTCCACTTAAATAAGTGGAGGCGTGCCAAAAGAAAAGGGACCAGGCAGCATGTGCGAACAAAGAAGACTCAGATCTGACTGTTCTTCCATTCAGTGTCTAAATACTTATAGTGTATTGGTTCACTGCCATGTTTTTTTGCCACCATTTATCCAAGGGAGACAAGAAGTATGACTTAGTGTTTGCTTACCTCGATGATGTTGCTTTTCAAAAGGGCCCAACACTTAAAGGGAAGAATCTGCTCCTAGAGGAGCAGATTCTTTCCTTTAAGGTTTGGCCCTATTGAAAAGGAGGCAAAAATGGAAAAAGCAAGTCATTTCTCCTAAAAGGAGTCCGGTAGCTCAGTAGGTTAAGTGCTGGTCTGCTGATCTAGTGGTCCCAGGTTTGAGCCTCGTCTTTTCAATCATAAACAGGATTCCATTGCACACAGCCTTCCATTATCACCCACTAACAGTATTACTGAAATACTGTTAAAAAGGACGAAATAATTGCAAGTAATCCATCCATTTCCCCTAAAAGTGCACCAATTCACCATACAGCAAATACAGTTTCAGAAACAATTTTTTTAGCCAAAATCAAAATACAGTAGAACTTCATCGGCTTGAACAGGCTTGGGACCATGAAAATAAGTTCCAGCCAAGGGTAGTTCTAGCCATCCAGGGTTATATTCTATATAAAATGACCTCTAGAAACCAAGGAAAGAGTTCCAGACAGGCAGGGTTAACAAGCCATCAGGGATCGAGCCATTGAAGCCCTACTGTATAAATGGGTTGTACTAGGAAAGTACAACATATTTTTGCACCCAAAATGTTTAGTTTTCCAGAGCTAGAATATGTGTATTTTCTTTCTAGGCATATTTGTTCAGTGATGCTAGCAAGATAATTGGTGTGGAAATTGACGCAAGTTTCTGTCAACTACAAGATAAAGTCTTAGAGAAATACCAGATGAAAGACAGAGTACAAGTAGGTGACGATCTGTTGATTCAGTAATAAACAAGGGAGACTACCCTGATTGTCTGATTGATAGATTTGGATCATTTGGTTATGACACTTTTAGACTTTTTTGAGCAGTCTCTCAGAGAGATGGCATAGATGAGAGTTAAGGTGTGTGAACACCCCGTGTTTTTCTGCCATTTATACAAAGGGGAATAACTTTCATGACTTCCTGTATGCTTCCCTGGATAATGGAACCCGTCCAAAATGGGTCTATTAAAGGAAAGAATTTGCTCCTCTAGGTGCAAATTCTTTTCATTAAGAATTGATCCTTAATGGGAAGGGGAAGGAAAAGTAAAAATGACAGAGTTGCTTCCCCCGTAAGTGTACCCATTCACCTTAAATGAAATATATAAACATCTCACATTCAACATCATCTGCAAGTGTAGCAAGCTCTTGCCTTACCATAGAGATCAAAGTGATGTGGTAGTAATCTTCTTCAGTTTTTCTGGAACCAGAGGTGCATTTGATTTACTAGAAACAGAAACAAGATTATGAATAATTATTTCATAATCTTAAACATCTTTTTTAAGCCAGTTTAAAACCACTATGTTCTGATGTTGTGTATTCCTGGGCAGGCTTAGACCTCCTAAGCGGTTAACCAGTACTAAGTGCACATACTTTTGTCAGTTACTGGCGAAAGTATGTGCACTTAGTACTGGTTAACTGCTTAGGAGGTCTAAGCCTGCCCAGGAATAGTGTGGTTAGGTTAACTGACTGTCCCGACATGACCATAGTTGTTTACCGTGGACGTTAAGTAACAAATCAATCAAAAATCAAATTGGCTGCCAAGAAATATGCAATTGCTTCTGCTGCTAGTTTGACTTTTCTGAAATAGCATACTTTAAGGAAATCAACAATGCTAGACCATTGTTCAGTTGATGACAATGTTGGTTCTGAAATGTTTTCACACAATGCCGCCATTTTTGATGCACTTGAATCACTTTGAAACATGAATGGGGCATGATTTACATGTATCAATATCATGTTCCTGTTTCGTACAAATAAAATGCTGAAACAGAAACATGATTTAGACTTCTGTTCCTGATTCAGGTAAAACAAACATGCCCTGATTGGATAAATTTGTGATTATGAAAGCATGGTTCATGTTATGGCTGTACTTCATAGTTCACTGACCTTAGAAAATTACTCATCTGCTGCACTGTGGCTGAATAAATACCGTATATGCGATAATTATCACATTGTTCCATTTTTCGCGGTATTTCACAGTCACTTAGATACCGGGAATATTAAAACAGAGAGATAATTTCAGGTTTCCTACAAAGTATCTTCAGTAGACACAGTATCAGCATATTTTGTTCCTGTTTGCTTTGGTAAATTCTGGTACTTTTCAGTTGAGCCAGTTCTTCCATTAACTTTCGGCATGCCTGCCGCAGGTTAATACAGGAACTGGCTCAAGTGAAAAAAAGAAGCAATTTTACTTTTCACGCATGTTGCTAACTGCAAAAATAAAAAAAAATGCGCAAATTAATGTGTATGTTTTTGACCCTAAACCACGAAAATTTGAACCCGCAAAAATTACCGCATATATGGTAAATTGCCCTCTGCATTGGCATGTTCTGATAAGGTGTGCATCATTGTCTTCTGACGATTCTTATGTATTTACAGGTAATCCACAGTGATGTTCTATTATGTGAAGAAATACTTAAGGCCAGTAAGTGCACAACTCTTATCATATATGACAGCTCTGTTAGATTGTGCCATGACATCATTACATGAATTTAGATATGGTCCCATTACATGTACATAGTTATGGCGTGTAATGTTAGGTTGCTGTCCTAGATGACTAGCTTTGTATGCGTGAAAAAACCTAAAAATTGGTCCATGATAAACAGAATGTTAAACTTGTGGTCTTACTATATGTTGCATGTATGACTTGTGATTTTAAATCTTTCTCAACAGTATTTCATTCATATCAGGATGATTGGAGTGTGATGATAAAAAGCTGTGTTATGGAACCTTTTTACACTTGAAAAGATTTCGGCCTCAAGTGGGAAACCGAAGCAATGATGGCTAGATCAGCAGGGCAGTGCTTAACCCAGTGGGCTACCGGAGCTCCTCATATGATAGAAAATTAAGGAAAATCACCTATAAAGGCATGTTTCTTGAATTTTATATTGTCAAGTTGTGAAACTTGCCAAACAAGGCAATATGCTTACATAGTGCCGAGGGTAGATCGTACACCTGCTCATAATCCTCGAGGGAGGGTGTAGCAGTATACGAAGAAAGAAAGGGTACAAACACCTCCCTTTACCCACAGATTTGGCAAGTTCTTTCAAAATCATGCAGTATTCTGCAAGAAACTGTGTTTACCACCTAAAGCTGGCCTCAATCACAGTTTTCTTAACTTTCCCACCCTTTTTGAAAATTTACTGAAAGGACCTGGTATGATAAGGGCCATTTTAGGCCCCCTTTCAAATTCTCTTAAAATTCCATGGTTTCTATTGCTTATCATTTGTGCGTATGGGAACAAACAGAAATAATATGTTTCTTTTTTGTTAATTCTCAGAATAACATGATTTCTGACATGCCTATGTTGGCTCAATAATATGAGGGAAAATTCCAAGAAAAACTGAGTTTAATAATTTTTCCTTTAAAGAAACAAGTCATTTACAATAGATTTTGAAAACTCTTGATAATAGGCTTTTGAAGAAATGTTTATACGTTGGGTACCATGGCTAATTACCTGTGCACTGCACAAGGCCTGTCAAGGTACCCCACCCACTCAAGTTTGCAAGTCCAGTGACGCTAACCAAAAAATTCCAACAGATCAAAATGAAATGTATACCAAATTATTCCTTGTGTTCTAACTAAGAAAATGAATACCCACAACATTGAAAACAGAGAAAATGTTCCAAACGCCAGTTTGGTAACAAAAAGTTAGAAATAAACATAGAGCCCAGTCTCCAGCACATTTAATATTTTCATGGCATGTAAATATATCAAAATTATGTCTGCATATAAAATATAAAATGTGCTGGAGGCCGGGCTAATATATTTTGAAAGCCACAAAGGCTACAGAATTCGTCAATTTCGCCAAAATCCGCTGGGGGTATGGGTATGTTCAAGATTAAAAACACAAATATTTTATGCAAGAACTGGTTGATTTTGTATTTGCTGTTACATTTTAGGTTAGAACTTTTCTATGAATGCATTTTATTTATCTAAATAGAACTTTTGAAAAATGAGTTTTCTGGGGGCCAAATATGGGCCTTATCATACCAGGTCCTTTGCACCCCCTTTTTCAAAAGTCTGTTAAGGGGCCTGCCAAAGGCATGTTTCCTTGAATTTCAGATCAAATGACCACTCATTAAGATCCTGTAGTTGCTACTTACAATGCAGCTTCTATGGTTAAAAACAACTAAGGCATGAGGAGATAAGAACAGATTGGACAAACTTACAGTGATGTCTCTTTGACAGCATTACTTTTTCCTGTTTTGTGACACCTGATTTCGATATATGCCGTGCAGTGCATCCAAGCAAAATATGGTCAAAGTTTAGTCCCTGTTTAATCTTACAGTTGTTGTTAGGCATTTTATGCCCAAGCTCTTTTAATTATGTTTTTTCTTCTTTACAGGTGATGTTGTCATCCTGAATAATGTATTTGAGTTTTTCATGCCTCCTGAACTACAAATAAGGTAAGCATTACTTGTAATCCATGTTTTTCTGCTATATTTACAAAGGGAAACAACCTTGGTTTCCTGGAGAACAAAGTCCTTCCACAAAGGGTTTGGCATTAAAGATCAGAATTTGCACCTCAAGGAGGGGCAGTTATTTTTCTCTCAGAGTCAATCCCTATTTGGAATGGAGACAAAAGTGAAACTGGCAGAGTTATCTCCCTGGATCCTCCCCAGGAAGTGTTCCCTCACATCTTAAACTGCATGGATACACCTTCAAAGGATATCGCTGTGAATTGAAATGTTTTTGCTGCCTTTTTAGGCCGCTGTAGTAGAAAAGTTTGTTTTCATGGGCACAGTTGTTCAAAACTAACAACATTATTAGTTACTGAGCCCTTACATTTTCAAACATGTTTTATGCAAAAAAGCTCCCATGTTTTGTCCCCAAAAAGGTGAGAAGCGTTTAGCTATTCAGTTTCATTATCATTTTCCTTCTTAAAACTGTTAGGTTTTAACTTTTGTAGATATCAGATTCTGTCTTTGGCCTATTAGAGTACCGTGTATCTTTCATCAGGGAATCTTAACATGAATAATTGTATAATCAAGTGTTCTCTTACAGAATATGGCAGTTTCTGTCACATGTGTTGAGAAAGAAAGATGTGATACTGATTACCAATCCAAGTATTGAGGAATCACTCACAGATTTAAAGGTACATGTAAGATGAATGGGTACGCTTTCAGGGTAGCAACTATACCATTTTCATTGTTCCTCCATTCTCAGTGGGAGTTAATCCTTAAAGGAAAGAATTTGTTCCTGGGAGAGCAGATTCTTTAAGAGTAGATCCTTTTAGGACAGGTTTCATCTCCCAGGGAAGCAAACAGGCAGTCATTAAAGTAATTTCCCTTTTTAAAATGATGGAAAAAAACACAGAGGTGTACTCATACACCTTAAATGTAGGCAATATGGATAAGGAATTATGATTTCTGGAGCCATATTCATAAAGCCACTTAAGTCGTTGCTATGCGGTTGCTAAGGCTAAATATCTATAAAGGAGATTCCCCACAACTATGAAATTTGGTCTGGAGGAACAGTCTTTGTGAGACTGTTCCTCCAGAGCAAATTTCATAGTTGTAGGGAATCTCCTTCAAAGAAATTTAGCCTTAGCAACAGCATAGCAACCACTTAAGTCGTTTTATGAATATGACCCCTGCTGAACTGTTGGGAAAAAAAGTGTCTTATACTGAGCACAATTGCTTACAAGAACTTGAAACTACTTCTAATGGAGGAAAAATTAGGAAAGTATCAATCTTTTTTCACCTAAGTCAGTGCTAGGGTTGCACATTACAACACTGCGAGTCTGGTATTTTTCATTTCATTGGTGTTTTCCTTGCTTCCTTCAGATAATCTTTTCAGAATTTATCAAAACATTCCATGCGACAACAGACATGGCCTAATTCAAAGTTGATTTTATACCAATGCGGATAGCATCTAAATACATTGGGTTATTTTGCTGTATTCACCTATTTTTGCTTTCAGACTTCCATAGATCTTCCAAACTGGCTAACACCAGTAGATATCAGTGCTCAAAGAGATTCCGCTGCCACTAGTTTGTTTAAACCTGGAGATGATACAGACTTAGATGATATTCATATGTACACTGTCAATGGTTGAATAAAAGCTTCAATCAGAGGAAAAGCTTTTCTCGTTATTCGTTTTTTTGATTGATTGATTTGATGCTTAACGTCCACGGTAAACAACTATGGTCATGTCGGGACGGTCAGTTACCCTAACCACACTATTCCTGGGCAGGCTTAGACCTCCTAAGCGGTTAACCAGTACTAAGTGCACATATTTTCGCCAGTAACTGACAACTGCCCTTCTTGAATCAGCGAAGGAGAAACGAAAGTTTGTGGCCAGACCGGGTTTCGAACCCAGGCCCTCTGACTTATGAGTCAGGTGCCCTACCGATTGCGCTACGCGGCCTGGCTCTCATTATTCGTGCTTGGGAGGAATGGAAGGCATGAATTATCTTTCAAAACCAACATTAATGTAGAAAGTAAATATTTTGCAAAGCCTCCCTTTGCAAAATATTTGCTTTCCTTACAAGTATATGTTTCTCAACAGGAGCAAATTCTTTCCTTTAAGAGTTGACCCCCATAAGAAAGTGTGTGTGGGGGGGGGGGGGGGGGAGAGAGGGGGGGCAACTTTGTCATTTTCATTTCTCATACACTTAAAGATTTTATTTAAAACAGCCTAGAAAGAGGTATGTTTGCGAGAAAAGACTAACAACAGCATCCAAATGATTTTTATTCACACAAACACAATAAAGAGAAATACAATGTCACCATGAATCGGCTGTGCCAGGTGTGAGATGATACATAATCTACTAGGCTTTTAATTTTCCAAGTTACCATGAAAATTCTTAAAAAGACATAATTTACCATTTATCGTTTATAAATATTCTATACAAATTTTTGCTGCCAATACACGAACACAGCCACTTATCTCCACAATAAGGTCAGTCAACCTATATATGTTTTTCCAAATGGCAGCATAATGCAATTCAAATTGGCAGTATAATGCACCCTGTTTACCTTAGTAAGTCTACACATTAAATTTGGAATCTCTACGCAAAACTTGAGCAATTTTCTGATACTTTGAAAATGTGATTGCACAGATGGACTTTTGAAAAGTAGTTTCTCCAAAACTGTAGATGGTTTATCATCTAATGGTACTGGTACTACGTGCAATATTTTCAGGATTAAATTACATTCTCTAATTTAAGAAAATATAAACATTTATAATTCTAAGCATTTTCAAGGTCTTCTGATTGTGGAGATAGGCATCATTTAGAAAATGAACAGATAATTCCATTGTAAGAAAACTCATGTAAAATAGATTATCTATAAATTTTTATATGACCACAAGTGTAATAAATATTTCACCATCAAGGATAAAAGTTTTTAAATATGATAATGTTCTGATCTAGAAATAACAGCGGATGTAAAATATCACAAATCGAACTGTTTTTTTTTTTTGGCACTCACAGTGCATAATGTACAAGCTATTTATTCGGACTAGTATTACTGAGCAGTAGATTCCTAATACTGATTAAGTGTTAACTGTGGCACAAAAGCTTTAGCAAACCTGTAAAATGACATATGCATACTACATGTGCTCAGACCAGTCTGCAGGGTCTATTGAATAACTGAATCTTGCATCTCCATGTTTATTTGTTCATTTACCGTTTTTCAAAGGGAGGCAACTTTAAGGAAGTAGTATTGGGGTCCTTGCAAGAAGAGCCCCTCCCCCATTCAAAAGGGGTCTATTCTTAAAGGCAAGAATTTGCTTAATTCTTTCCTTTCAGAGTTGACCCCATTGAGAAGAGAAGTAAAAATCAAAATGGCAGAGTTGCCTCCCTTGAAAGTGTATTTATTTGCCTTAAAAAGCAAACGGCATGTTCTGAATAGACTGCACAAGCACAGTAAACATATGCTTAAAAAGACAAGTTTTTCTGGACCATTTTAACATGAATCAGATCTAATACTGATAACATCATGGCTAAGTTCATACAGCATACATAGTGCAGTACAAGATAAGCCAAAATATAGAGAGCATTTTTTTTCTTTAGCTTTGATTATTTTTCTGCGAACATGTGTTGTGAGGTCTTAAAACTTCCACAAGATCTCATAACATACATTTTTGTGCAGATACAAGGTGGAAAAAATTTATTCCCAAATTTTCAGCTTTTCTGGTGCTGCCAGTAGTAACTAGTAATATGTAATACTGAGAAATAACAGCCAAGTGTTAAAATTTAGAAAATATGGTAAAATTTAGAAAACAGTTTATCGTAATAAATATAAAATTTTTTAAATTAATATGACATTGAATTTTAACTTATGTAAATATACTGCTAATAAACTCTGAAAAATATATGTATTCTTTATAAAACTCTGTAAATAAGGTAACAAACAATACTGAATCTTGAAGTTTGATTTCTATCATCTAGCTCAGGTTATGATGATGTAACACTGAAAAGTTATTGTGAATATAGGGCTATCAACAGTTCACATCTCATAGTATTACAAAAAAATGTAAAATAATAAGAGCACTTTTTATTTGTACGTGTTCCAAAAATCTATGAGCAAGTGGCAAGTATACATAGAAATTTAACAAATAGATTTTTTAACAATAACAGTGAATAATTTAGCTGGACATGGCTCCAGATGAGGAGAGTTTTATCTGCCATAATTTTCAACATATTTATTCGGTTATTAGTTTTCTTATGCACAAAAGAATGAAATAAGAACTCTCTTTAAAAACTCTCCTAATCTGAAGCTTTGGAAATGTGCATGGTTTAAAAGTGTGCAAAATATATAAATACTGATAAACTTTTGAAAGACATAATGTGATACTACAAAACTTCAACCAATAAAAAACAATAAACAACTTTCTTCAGCAGGAAATTCTTTTTGTTTTGTAGATCTTATAATGGCTGCCAGTGAGCAAGAAATTTCTCCAAGTAATTTTATTAATCACTTTGATGTTATTTATGTGTTCCAAGACAGAAATTTTCTTTTTTCCTGAGATCTTTGAAAGCTGCCTGCTTCAGAAAGCTGGTTTACAATAAAAAATACTGAACTGTTTCGGACATCTTTGTGCATAACATATAACAGAATCTATTGTCTTTATTTCTGCATAATGACCATTATAACACTGACCATTCAGAGCTATATCTAACAAAGCTCTAGATATAAGAGGGAGTATTAGGTGATAATTAGGGATAATTTTTGTTAATTCTGCATAAAAACTTATGTTGTGACCCCTCATCTGAGCCGTATCCACGAGACGGTTCAAATGAGGGGTCACATATATGGTTTCAACGAGAAATAAGAAAAATTATCCCTCAATTATCATCAAATGCCCCTCTTATCTAGAGCTCTGTCTAAGGAGGAAAGTATCAAGTTTGCAAGAAGAGGCCATTTAATTTTCTCCCTTTGCAAAATACCATACTTCCCTCACCTGTTATCTAAGACAAGAAACTCGTCAGTGTTCCTTGTATTCAAATAAAATTTGAAATACATTTCTATAACTGTCACCATACTTATTTGAGTTTAAGATGGGGGAGTTTTTCTTTCCCAAAACAATCCGAAAAACCAAGATCCCTCTTACAAGACAGATCTAGGTATTGGGATTGTTTTGCACAGAGAAGACCATCTTATGACTGATTTATATATTATTTAGAGTCATGTTTGAGGGGGACACTTCCCCAGTATTTTATTCAAGTAATATGGTACATTTCCCAAATCTAACAGCACTTTCTGCCATAAACATTTTATGTGGAACTATTTAGGGCTTGTTTCATATTTGTGTATATACAATACTGTACTTTAGTTTATGTAATTTTATGTCTACAAGACTTTTTCCATATTCATATATGTTCAAACATTATGTAAACATATTCTTTCTTCTAAGTTTTAAAGATTTTTTTAAACCTGAAAGTCCATGGAAAAAATTAGGAACTCAAGATGAAATCCCTAACCATATAAAAGATTTTTTTTCTCTGTGATAATGTCAAACAATAAACACAAGTGATTGCTAAAAACAAGTTTACGAAAGTGGTGTGTCTCTTCTAAACATCAGTTCACTTTGATATCGAGATGTTTCATGGTGAAACTGTGGCCTCAGTAGAACTTCTCTGTCAGGCATTTTACATTTTCCATCAACTCTATTTCTGTTTTCTGTGTTATAGAACATCTGTTCTCTCTTGTCAAGGAATAAATTCTCATCATGTTCATAGTGAGGTACTCCACCTAATTCAGCATTCTAAAAAATATGAAACAAACAAAAATATCTCAGATTAGGTAAGATACAGAGCTTTAAATAAGCTAACCCTTTAGAGTAAAATATATTGAAAGTTTTACTCCCAAAAGTCTCATTTGAAGCTAGACCTAAGCCTTATCTTCTTGTCTTTATTTCTATTCATACTGCTACACCCTCTCACAAGGATTGTGACCAGGTGTACATTGTACACTCAGGGTGTCAGGATGAAAATCTACTGCACTCTTGTAATTACAGCAGGGATCTTCATCCTGTTCAGGGGGGAGTTTCTGTCTGCACAGGGGCCTTTTCTGATTCGAAAGATGGTACACTTTTTAATTTTGTTGTTTTATTGCTTCCACGGTAAACAGCTATGGTCATGGCGGGACGGTCAGTTACCCTAATCACACTATTCCTTGGCAGGTTTAGACCTCCTAAGCAGTTAACCAGTACTAAGTGCTCATACTTTAGCTAATTACTGACAGCCCTTCTTGAATCGTGGCCGTACCGGGTATCGAACCTGAGACCTCTGGCTCTTGAGGCTCTTCAGGTGCGCTACTGACTACGCTACATTGCCCAGCACACCTTTTAATGTCTTCCCTGCAAATTACAATAATGAAGTAGGCTACACTTACACTGCTACCAGGGGTCAAACCTGTGATCTTTAGTATCAGAGGCAAGTTCACTATCCTAGTGAGCTACAGTGCCGCTATCAGCACGTTGAACACACAGTTATTGGCAAACAGTGAAGACTCTCTAAATGTCAATTTCAAGAAAATACTGTAGCTGGCAACAACGGTACATATTTCATGTATGCTTGCATTAAATTTAAAACATGCCATTCTCACAAGAAAATGTATAACAGATATAAAGTGTTCCTACATACCTTAATTATAAGCTCTCTGTTTTTCATATCTGTTTTCCATTCTTGTACATACAGCCTAGGGACTTGGCCATGTGACCTTGAAAACTGTGGAACCCTAGAAAGATAATAGACATACATAGCTAGTCAACATGTAAGTCTCTTTCATTTTAAGATAAATGAGTACACTTATAAGGGAAGCGACTCTTCCGTTTTATTTTTTGCCTCTCATCCCCATTGTGGGTCATCTCTAAAAGGAAAGAATTTGCTCCTCTAGGAGCAAATTCTTTCCTTTAAGAGTCGACCCCTTTTAGAAGATATTTGTTATTCAGGGAAGCAAATGGGAAGTCACTAAAGTTGTCTCCCTTTGAAAAAATGGTGGAAAACATGGAGGTGAACCCATACACCTTAGACACATTGTTACAAAAGCATGGCTGGCATTATAGGTCAGATTTGTTTTTACAGACAAGAGGGCCATGGTGGCCCTGAATCGCTCACCTGAGCATTACTCAGTTCACTGGCTCTGGTGAAGATTTATAAGAGTTTTTACCATACCAACATTTGACCTAGTTTTTGACCCGACATGACCCAGTTTCAAACTTGGCCTGGATATTGTAAGAATAAACATTCTGACACAGTTTCATTGAGATTGGGTCAAAACTGTGCCCTCTGGAGCGTATACAAGGTCGTTCTTATATCTGACCTAGTGACCAAGTTTTTGACCCGACACGACCCAGTTTCAAACTTTACCTAGATTTCATTAAGATAAACATTCTGACAGAGTTTCATGAAGATTGGATCAAAACTGTGCCCTCTAGGGTGTACACAAAGTTTTTCTAAGATTTGACCTTCAGCCGACGTGACTCAGTTTCATAGGGGTCTTAGATATATGGACAATAAACATTTTGACATAGTTTCATGAAGATTGGAACAAAACTATGCCTTCTAGTGCTTACACAACATTTTTCTAAGATTTAACCTAGTGACCTAGTTTTTTAGCCGACATGACCTACTTTCAAACTTGGCCGAGAGTTTATGAAGATAAACATTCTGACAAAGTTTTAAAGATTAGATCAAAACTGTGTCCTCTAGAGCGTACACAAGGTTTTTCTATGATTTGACCTAGTGACCTAGTTTCCGACCCGACATGACCCAAGTTCAAACTTGTCCTACATATTATGAGGATAAACATTCTGACAAAGTTTCATGAACTTTGAATCAAAACTGTGCCTTCTAGAGTGCACACAAGGTTTTTCTAAGATTTGACCTAGTGACCTAGTTTTTGACTCGACATGACCCCCAGTTTTGAACTTGGCCTAGAGTTTATGGAAATAAACATTCTGACAATGTTTCATAAAGATTAGATCAAAACTGTGTCCTCTAGAGCGTACACAAGGTTTTTCTATGATTTGACCTAGTGACCTAGTTTTTGACCCGACGTGTCCTAGTTTCGAACTTGTTCTAGATATTATGAGGATAAACATTCTGACTAAGTTTCATGAACTTTGGATGAAAACTGTGCCTTCTAGAGCGTACTCAAGGTTTTTCTAAGATTTGACCTAGTGACCAAGTTTTTGACCCGACATGACCCAGTTTCAAACTTATCCTACATATTATGAGGATAAACATTCTGACAAAGTTTCATGAACTTTGGATCACAACTGTGCCTTCTAGAGCTTACACAAGGTTTTTCTAATATTTGACCTACTGACCTAGTTTTTCACCCGACAGGACCTACTTTCAAACTTGGCTGAGAGTTTATGAAGATAAACATTCTGACGAAGTTTCATAAAGATTAGATAAAAACTGTGTCCTCTAGAGTGTACACAAGGTTTTTCTATGATTTGACCTAGTGACCTAGTTTTCGACCCGACATGACCCAGTTTCAAACTTGTCCTACATATTATAAGGATAAACATTCTGACAAAGTTTCATGAACTTTGGATCAAAACTGAACCTTCTAGAGCGTACACAAGGTTTTTCTAATATTTGACCTAGTGACCTAGTTTTTGACCCAACAAGACCCAGTTTCGTACTTGGCCTAGAGTTTATAGAGATAAACATTCTGACAATGTTTCATAAAGATTGAATCAAAACTGTGTCCTCTAGAGCATACACAAGGTTTTTTCTATGATTTGACCTAGTGACCTAGTTTTCAACCCGACCTGACCCAGTTTCAAATTTATCCTAGATATTATAAGGATAAACTTTCTGATTAAGTTTCATAAAGATTGGATCAAAACTGTGCCTTCTAGAGCGTACACAAGGTTTTTCTAAGATTTGACCTAGTGACCTAGTTTTTGACCCGACACGACCCAGTTTCGAACTTGGCCTAGAGTTTATGGAGATAAACATTCTGACAAAGTTTCATAAAGATTGGATCAAAACTGTGTCCTCTAGAGCGTACACAAGGTTTTTATATGATTTGACCTAGTTTTTGACCCGACATGACCCAGTTTCGAACTTGTCCTAGATATTATTAGGATAAACATTCTGACAAAGTTTCATGAACTTTGGATGAAAACTGTGCCCTCTAGAGCGTACACAAGGTTTTTCTAAGATTTGACCTAGTGACCTAGTTTTTGACCCGACATGACCCAGTTTCGAACTTGGCCTAGATTTTATAAAGACTAGCATTCAGACAAAGTTTCATGAAGATTGGATCAAAACTGTGCCCTCTAGAGTGTACACAAGCAAAAGTTGATGGACGTCCGGACGGACATACGGACGGACGACGGACATCACGGTATCCTAAAAGCTCACCCTGAGCACTTCGTGCTCAGGCAAGCTAAAAATATACACATATTACCAAATTAACTGAAAATGTTCAGATACTAAAACCATTTAGCACCCCAACGCTTCAAATGTAAACAAATTCATCTGTCCTACCAGAGAGGTTTTATAACTATTGGTAAACAGTACAGAGCCTGATCAGTCTATTATATCTGACCTGGGCCTAGATAAAGAATGTTAATAATTAATTCCTTTTCAAGTAGGTAGAGTAGATAGGTTATCTCAGAAACACCATCACAAAATTATTTAATAAGTATCATCAAACACTTTTCTTAACTTTGTTGTGAGTTTGAGAAGATATGTAATGTACAATATTTTCCAAAATACACAGGGCTCAGCACCTCATGGGCTCAAGCACCTCATGTAAGGTGTGAAGAATATTTTTCATTCAATTACAGCTAATAATCATAGATTTCTGTCACCTGATTGTACAAAAATATCTGTTTGAGGCCTGGGCCCGAGGTTATAAAACTTTTTTCATGCTCAGCTGAGTTGAGCATGAAATTTTACCTGCTAATAAATAGCAAATTACTGACAAGTACGGTTGTTTTCTGGCTCAGTTTGGCTGAGTATGAAATTTTCTCTGCTTATGAATATGAAAATGCCAACATTAGTTGGCATTTTCATATTTATCAGCAGAGAAAATTTCTTGCTTAGCTGAGTTGAGCACGAAAAAAGTTTTATAACTTTGGGGCCTGGCTTACAATTAGACATATTCTTACAGTGTCCTCATTTTGACACCACTGTACTTATTATGACTAGCAGTGATCTAGCTATTGCACTGAGTAGCTTCTCATAATACATGTATATCCAACTTGCTATCTACCATATGACAAATACAAAAAAAAAGAAAAATAAGAAAACATCTACACTATCCAGGGCTGGAAAACTCCACTCGTATATGTGAATTGGCAATGTCAAAATATTGTAAATAATTGCCAAGTACTAGAACTACACAGGTTTAAATAGCTATAGAGGGCCTCAGGGAAGATTGGTTTTGCCAACTGTGTATTACCCTCTTTAAATAAAGACATTACTTACTTACTTACTTACTTACTCGTCCACTTGCCATGATGAGTGGCTCTTGCTGGAGGATGAGTGAATTTTTTTACTTTTTCCAGTGTAAATTATTGAAATCATCATATCTTTGGTCATGCAGGACTAATGGAAATTTTGAGAATTTTCCAGCCCTGCTATTTCAATATACATATATATCATACCTTTAGCTAAAAAATCATTAGTGCCTCAAAATAATTTTATTCAAATCTTACAGGTATACAAGTATATACAGTTTCGGGGGTACTATAGGATTTGAAGTTAGGAAGTTAACAGGCAAGCATCAAATTTAATACATAATTTCATACTAAATTTACTGCTGAAGACAAAAAAGGGAGACTAGTCTGCATTATTAATACACTTAACATCATGTAGATGTTTAAATTTCGGAAGAAAAAGCACTAGTACTGATGCTTGGAATGATATAGGGAAGCTACTGTTTGATCCTTTTTTGTCAAACATCAATTCCTCTAAAGCATATACCAATTTTATTAGCCCTTACAGCACCCCAAAAGCAAGGAGCAAACTTTATTTCTGCAAAATTTCAAAAATATTTGACCCAAGCTTTATTATAACTAGAGGGCAAACAGACTGTGCTAATTATGACTGAGCTCATAATGAGCCACCTCATGTGGATCTACAGTCTACACTGTTTGCAGTTCATCTACATTTGTACTTTTATTTATGGTACTTAAAGGTTAGTTTCTATGAATATTTGGACAAAAGTGCCTGAGCAAAATGCCAGCACTGTTTGTCATTCCATGGACACTTTTTGAACATACTGCGGGATAGCAAAATCAAATGAACCAAATTTTAAGATATATATGTAGATATATCACTTGATTAAGGTGTTCCAAATTTTCGGGTAATCAGTACCATACTTGCCACTAAAGTTTTAACACTAAAAGCGCCAGAAAACAGCTGAATTTTCAAACCACAGATCCAGATGAGTTGGCTTATAATCACAATGAGCTGCCTCATCAGCATCTATACTGTTTGTTCTCTAAGTGTGGTATAGCTGGGACACAACATCTTAAATTTTGCAGACATGCATTTTATTGTCTGCTTTTTTTTGGCATGTTAAGGTTTAAGCTTATCTTCACATTTTCTTTTACATTTATCAAAGGTAAGAAAAAAATAAAAAAAAATAAACCAGGTGTGTAAACAAGAATTCCGCGGAATGCTATGTCGCACCTGCATTGCGTTTCCACAGTAGTAAAGACTATATAGTCAAAAGAACTTTATGAAAAATGGACAAAAATGCTAGGGTCAACACAAATTTTACTAAGAAGAGCATGAAATATAGGCAAAGGGTAAGAATAAGTGCAACATCCCTCGTGAACATTCTAAGAAGAAACTTTATGCCAGGTGTGATGACTACAGGTATCATACTTTCAGACGAAAGGACTAAAGTGCCAGGGCCGATATATATTTTGGGGTTTAACAGAGCATGAAATATAGGTCAAGGTATAAATAAGAGCAATAGCCCTCGAAAACATTTTTAGAAGAAGCTTTATGCCAGGTTTGATGATTGTAGGTATCATAATTTGCGAGATATCTACTTAAACACTAGGGTTTTACAAAGTCAGTAGAGCATAAAATAAAGGTGAAGGTATAAATAAGAGCAACAGCCCTCAAGAACACTCTAAGAAGAAGCTTTATGCCACGTTTGATGATTGTAGGTGTCATAGTTTGCGAGAAATGGACTTAAATGCTAGGGTCGACGTAAATGTTGGTGGCCTGTTTCACAAAGTCAGCAGAGCATAAAATACAGGGTAAGGGTAAAATAATAGCAACAGCCCTCAAGAACATCCTAAGAAGAAGCTTTATGCCAGGTTTGATGATTGTAGGTATCATACTTTGCGAGAAATGGACTTAAATGCTAGAGAGCCTAGGGTCGACGTAATTGTTGACGGACGGACGGACGGAATGACTGACGGACGGACGGAAAAGTGAACTCCTATATCGCACCTTGCTAAAGCAGGTGCGACAAAAAGCACTTAGAAGACCTTAAACCAAACCAAAAGGCTTTGTTGTTGGTGTGACTTTCAGTGCAGCTAGAACTGAGCCCAGGGCCCGAGGTTATAAAACTTTTTTCATGCTCAACTCAGCTGAGCATGAAATTTTACCTGCTTATATATAGAGCAAATTATTGATAAGTACAGTTGTTTTCTTGCTGAGTTTACCTGAGTATGAAATTTTCTCTGCTTATGAGTATGAAAATGCCAACATTAGTTGGCATTGCCATATTCATCAGCAGAGAAAATTTCATGCTCAGTTGAGTTGAGCACAAAAAAAGTTTTTATAACCTCAGGCCCAGGTAAGTGTACCAATGGTACACTTACTTGAAATTACCGTAAAAATTCAAAGTACTGAGACATATATTCCTGAGCAAGCAGTGTAGAGTGAAGACCTAAACCAGACTGCTCCTAGAGCAGCAGTGTGATCAGAATTTGCACAACTTGCCATTCTGGTACAGCAGTCCTGACAGGACAAACACACCAGCCGCAACCAACAAAACCAACAAAATGGCATGTGTGCAATGTGAAGACTCAGCTCAGCCTGGGCAAAGTCAATACACCATTAAAAAGTTAAAAATTGAGACATCTTGAAATAGAACTGTTTTGTTTTGCACTGCAGTAATGTGCCCAAAAATGCAGATGGAATGGCATACAGTGAAGACCCCAATCAGCTTGCTCCTTTAGGAGAGTGTGATCTGGGTCTGCACTGTGTGCTCAGACCAATCTGCCCAAATACTTAGATTTTTATGGGTATGATCACTTATGCAACCTATGTAGTCTATAACTAACTTTACTTCTAATTAAATAATTATAAATAAGCAAATAAATTAGCTTTATAATTTCTAATCTAGAATATGCATATTGTTGAAGTGCAGTCAAGTAAGATGTTCTGCATTTAACCCATTAATGCCTAGTGGACTCTTCTATCTGTATATATTGGACGAGTCCATTTGTCATTTAAGGGGTGTCAGGTTTAGTTTGTTTTTCGATTTTTTGTTTTATTTTGAGGAAAAATACCCATTTGGCATATGCAAAAAGTGTAGACCCTGATCAGACGCCGCAAAATGGGGCGTCTAATCTGGGTCTGCACTGTTTGCCTATATCTCATTTTTGGGGCGCTAGGCATTAATTGTTGCCAATCTTACATGTGACGTCCTTGTCCCATTGTTGTAACTAGTTTCTTCATATTTTTTCTGTTCAAAAGTAGAACGAAAAGTTTATGAAATAAGTTAAAATGACTAGCCATGAACGTTGTATTTTTGAACAAAGAAATCATATTGTTTCTAAAAGAACAATAAGCATCTAATCTCTACCTGGTCCTTTTTACAGCCTCCCTTGCTGTGATGGCAAGGTCAATCGTCCCTGCTCAACTGCCAGCCTGCAGACAATCATTATTTTGGTAACCAGATTTTTCTGCTGGAAAACCTAGTTACTAAGTCATTAAAACTATTCATATTATAATAAGTCATTAAAACAATTCATATTATAATATACCATAATTGACCTTATTAGCACCCTGTGTGCTTATCTTTTTCCGAATGGGCACTTTCATAAAGTCGGCCAAGGAATGCTTCAGTCAAAAGAAATCAGTTTTGATTATCAAAGTAACCATCTATTGTCACTCCTTGGAGGTGAAAGCCTGGACTTTTTGTTGAAATATTACCAACTTTCAGTGTGAATATCTCACTACATAAATCTGAATGTGGAAAATCCTTTGGATAATTTGAAGTATGCTATTTATTATTTGAATAGAACATATTTTTCTGTAAATTTTCATGATTTTTTTTTTTAGATTTTCCTCCTAAAAAATGGTAAAAACCAAGGATGTCACCTCCACAAATAATAAAGATTCCGGATGATATGTCATGGCAACTTTATGAATGCGAACTAACTCGTTTGACTAAAGGGACATTGTTTCTATGAATCCATCGGGTGCACGACATTTTCTCTAAACCCATTTCTTCTAAATGTCATTTCGTCTAACGACCATTTTGACTAAATGACATTTCGTCTAAATGACATTTTATTTAATAGACATTTCGTCGAATGGTCAATTTGTCTAATGGACTATTCGTCTAAAAAATCGGCCGGGTGCGACATTTGGTCGAAAAATTATTTAAGATTTTTTAGACAAAATGTCGCACCTGAAAGAAAAATCCAAAGACAGCGTAGACAGCAACTACCGAAGTTGCCAAAAAAGCTTCTTGACCTGGACTTGTCATTTTGTAAGACTGTTAAAGGGGAGTTTTGTGTTGAGCGACAAAACTATTGATGCAGATGAAAAGATTCGGGTCATTACATGTGTTCTTGGCACTGATTCAGTATTTCGCCAAGAGTACACGATAGTATGGTGACGGAACCTTCTCTTTAGCACCAGTACACTTCTATCAACTATATACATGGCGTTGTGCTTGGTTACCTATTTGGGATTGGCTATTACTTAAGCTACTAAATTACTAGACATTTCGGATGAGTTCAATGTCTTTGTATTGATATGTGAATAAAACTGATGTTCTATAAATATTTGCCTTATGAATTATGTTTTAGACGAAATTTAGACGAATTTTAGACGTTTTTAGACATTTTTAGACGAAATTTAGACAAATTGTTGTATTTGACGAAATATCTGTTAGATGAAATGGCATTTAGATGAAATGGTCATTAGACGAAATGGCGTTTAGACGAAATGGCATTAGACATAAATGGTTTTTGACGAATGTCCTAATAAACCAACGTAAAATGGGGTTCTATAAAACTGTACTTATTGATACCACGGTTTTCTTTAGCTGTTAATCGTAAACCTGAAACTTTTATAGCCAAGTCTGTGAAATAAGAAAAGAGTCCCTAGCAACCATATATTTACTAAAGGAAAGTCAAGACTCGGATATTTCTGTAGCTTTAAAACCCTGACAGAAACAGGACAATATCTTAATTATAAATATAAGAATCAAAGTATTAAAAATTAACCTAGTCTGACTATTTTTAAACAGTCTTTCACCAAAGGCCTGGGTAAACTCGTTTTTGGCCGCCATCTTGTAACAAATATTCGGAGTGCTTTGGAATTGTTCCTCCAGCAGTAAATCAAAGTTCTGAAGACGCTTTATTTTATTTCGACCTAATAAGTTTCGCGACAGGTGGCTTCTATTGCAAGGAGACAGGGATATTTTGTTTGCTTTAGGTACTTACATAGATCTACATAGTTGTTTTGAAAAGAGAAATAAAAAATGTGGGCCGGTATATAATGCAGCCATAAAATGCAGCCGTATTAAATGTATAGGGAAAACGCAGCTGATAATGCAGCCACTATATACATAGTAGGGAAATGTGATAATGGCCCTATTGTTCAATGTTAAGTGAGTGTCAAATGGCTTTTAAGAAATATAAAGATGGGATACACATGTTTGAGAGTGTATAGGTTCAAAATATCATATTACAGGAGCTTGAAATTTTATCAAGACGATGATGCAAAAATAAAAAATATATATATATTATTTTTGTCTTCTTTTTTATCTTTATTTTTTGTTTGAATAAAATTGCAAACTCCTGCGTCATGATCAAGGAAAAGCTGAAACTGATATTTCTTTTATCATAATCATTTTATTATTTTATTACCTCTTCATTATACAAAAACACTTTTCCAACTAACATAATAAACGAATGTTAACTTCTGCGCATGATATCATAATGATGTATACAGGGACATAGCCAGACCGTTTACTTTGTAGAAGCAAATATTTCAATCTGAAAGCATGCATCTCCAAGGGTGATCACTCTAATATGAAAAATATGCCCCCTTACGCCATTTTTTCAAAGTTGGAACAATTTCTGTGACTTCTTCTTTGTTTTCTTGCATAGACCACGTATGGTCTTGTTGCCGTGCCAATGCCTTCATATTTTGAGCGTCCCATCAGATTATCTCGTCATATGCATCCACTAAGTTTCCGCCAGGTACATGCTACTGCAGATTATTACCGGTATTCCTTTTTTCCAATGACTGTTGTTTTGTGGAACTGGCTCCCTACAGGTATAGTTCTCTTAAAAGATCTTGACTCCTTCAAGCTAGAAGTGAGCAAGGTAAATCATCAGAGGCCATAGAAAATAATATCTGTTTTTACCCTGCTTTTATCTCATTACTTTGCTAACAATACTAACACTTTCATCTTTTTCTAATCTCACTATCATTCTTTTAGATCTCACTATCACTTTTTTACTTTTATTCTTGCTAACCCTGCTCGCAACACTCTGTAGAGGGTGACGCAGTAAACATAGATAGATAGATAGACCATCCGTTCTTGAATAGGGTTAATTCTTAAAGGAAAGAATTTGCTCCTGGAGGAGCAAATTCTTTCCTTTTAGAATTCACCCGCATTGTAGAGAAGGGAGGCAAAATGCAGAGTTGGTCCTCTTGAAAGTGTACCCATATACATTAAGCACAGATGGAGATGCTTACAGTTCTCCTTCTAGCTATGCCCCTGTATAGGGTGGACAAGGGTTCGCTAAATCGTGAAGTTGTCTTTAACTACAGTGTATTTCCACTTACGCTGAAAAAATATTACCTTAAAAGCATAAAATAAACCATCATGAAAATTATCCTAATATGTAGCTAAGTGAGGTATGCAATAAATATAATATGTTTGTATTTTGCAGAGACGTGACTGTTTTAATATTGGGTAATTTTTCAGAATATCCTGTTTCCATTGGCGTCAGTAAGCAAAACTTACCACAAGAAAATGCTTTAATGAGATTAAAATAGAGCAGAATAGTAACTATAGATATCAGGAAAGGAAACAAGTTATTAATATCGCAGCAATAATTTAGCTAGATATTGGCGCAACTTTCCAGAAAATATGTCATCATACTTCTCTCACAGTTATTTTGTAGAAGAAATGCATTAAACTTAACGGCAATGTCATTATTTAACGAACACTCTTGTCCACTGTATGTAGAAAACTACATTCCCCTTTAAAATCTTATATGGGCGGTACGTTTAATTTGCAACCATTTTCTATATACACATAGCAAAAAAACAAAAGGGAGTAGACTTAAAATTTTCAGGTTTTCTATGTTATTCTATGTTTATTTCTTAAATGATAAATAGAATCTTGCATTCGTGCTCCTGTATTATAGAATTTATTAAACTCGTTGGGGAAGAGCGATAAGATGCTTGGCATAGCCTCGCATCTATTTTTTTCCCCAACTCGTTCGATAAATTCAGTAGTACCTGAGCACTCATTTAAGATCCTCTATATAGCCGTCAACATGCAAAATAAATGGTGTTAAGTATATATACAAAATTGGATTTATAAAAAAAATGAGCAAGTGAGCAAGGGCTTACGGATGCTCCCGGCCAGTGTCATCGCTTAATGGCTAGACAGATGAGCAGTCTGACAATCTTTATCAAACTCCAAAGCAGAGCTAGTCAAAAGGTTTGGTTTTTCGATTTCAGAAATATAAGGAATTATGCTAACAGCACATAGAACTTTAATGCCACTTTCATTCACGATATTTCAGAGTCTGTAACCTTGAACTTTGGATGGCCAGATGGATGGTTTAATATTGATGGGTTCAGAAATTTTCGAATGAAATATCAGACTAAAGCTGTAATGTTTTTTTAACAGTTTCCTACTAAATTAATTTAGAATGTTACCATAATTATTTAGTAAATATATATATTCCAGCCTTTTGGTCATGTTGATACACTAGCATTTGGCGTACTACAACAACAGCAATTTATTTGATAACAGTATTTAATAATTAAATGTTTAAATTTGAGTAACAATTTATTTGATAACAGTATTTAATAATTAAATGTTTAAATGTTCATCATATACATAATACTAGCACACAACAAATATAGTAGCAACAATTAATCTGATCTACTGTATCCATTTTGATTGATACAGTGATTTTGATACATTTTGATTGATCCCAGTGATGTTTGACTGTTCTGTTTTCACACCTAGATAATCTCTGACACACGTCTGATAATTACCTGTATAAACAAACTATTTAAAGTATTGTTTGAAGAGCAACATGTACTTTATGTACCCAGACACATTATATTTCCACACCTTCTCCGTGATTGTCGATGCTGAAGTGTCCTTCATACTGAGATATCAACTGGTATCATATTGTGTTGCATTTAAACACTCACATAGATCTACATTCTTACCATATGCCATGAAAAAAAAGAAGAAGAAGAAGATAAAGAAGAAGAAGATTTTGTATATTATGTGACAAAAACAAATTGCTTAAAACAATATCAACTCCATTTTCCCCCTTATGCAACTACACTTTTTGACAATATCTGCAGTCATTACAACCAACAAAAGGCCTATTAACACATTTTCCTACTATGTCTATATTGGCTGCATTCCCTAACATTTCTATAGTGGCTGCGTTTTTCCTATATAATTTATACAGCTGCATAAAAAGCTGCATTTTATACAGGCCCAAAAAATGTGTTACTAATTAAAGATTAATAACCTTAAGGCCGCTAGCGTCGCCAATCATTCAGTCATCAATTGTCATATATTCTCATGTTCATAATTCACCGTGTGATATTGCACAGCCATTCGTTTAATGAGATGCTCGTGAAATGAACATGTATAATGTTGTATGTATGCTGTCCAGTTATGTTTGTTGGTGTACATGGTGGTTTGTTTTTTTGCATGTTTTATGTAATCGAATATATCATATGTAATTTGTGTAATGCCCGCACGGGTCCGTGATTGGAAATAAAAAGTATTCAATTCAATTCATAATGGTTCGCATCCAATGCAGTATAAAGCGCTGGGAAATACATAACCATTGAACCATAAACAAAAAGGGGGAAACATGAAAATGGCATTACTCTTTTGTGAGAGTTCAGCTACTGATTTCAGTGGTTTATTTTCTTGAAATCTTTAAAGAGTGTCTCCCTCGTTTATTTCCTGTTCTCAGAAACAAATATTTTAACAAAATTTCGTTAGACAATATGTAATAGTCTCATAATTAGCCGTAAAAGTTTTATGAAAATGCATATTTACTCGATAAATGTCGAATGAAAAATAATCTTCAAATCAAAATGCAAATTACCCTTTTCCTCACGGCCTATAAGAATATCCATTTTGACCACGTGTGTCATGTGATCATGTAGAGGTATTTTTCTTATTCGTGCACGTGATTGTGACAAATGAATAAATTATTTTTTGTCCAATAATGCGATTTCAACCGCGGTCTGCGATTGTAAAAAAATTATCTTCTTTTTTGTTAAAAGTCACTTTTATCAAATATTATTATCTAAACTCTAATTCAAATGTATAGTTAGACCATGTCGGAGGTATTGCATGAAATATTTTATCAAATCATTTTTGTTATTATTATCAAGGGAGTAAATCTTTAATATCAAAATTTCAGGTTTTATACTTAAAGATTGTCTCCCTCGTTTATTTCATGTTTTCAGAAACAAATATTTTAACAAAATTTCGTTAGACAATATGTAATAGTCTCATAATTAGCCGTAAAAGTTTTATGAAAATGCATATTTACTCGATAAATGTCGAATGAAAAATAATCTTCAAATTAGAATGCAAATTACTTTTTTCTTCGCGGCCTTTAAGAATATCGATTTTGACCACGTGTGTCATGTGATCATGTAGAGATATTTTTCTTATTCGTGCACGTGATTGTGACATATGAATAAATCATTTTTGTCCAATAATGCGATTTCAACCGCGGTCCGCGATTGTATAAAAATTTATCTTATTTTTTGTTTAAAGTCACTTTTATCAAATTTTATTATCTAAACTCTAAATGTATAGTTAGACCATGTCGGAGGTATTGCATGAAATATTTCATCAAATCATTTTTGTTATTATTAGAAAGGGAGTAAATCTTTAAGGATAAAACATATGAATATAAATAGGTCTGATTTATCTAGTCCTTTTCAACATGGGTTTAATACTGGCAAATCTTGTGTCACCCAGTTTTTAGATGAATTTACAGACACATTAAATACATCAGGGTGATGATATGAATATTATTACATTAGGAACGAGTCATTCATTATCAGATATTACTGTATCTTTATTTATTTTTTTATTTTATTTTTTGTTATACTTTTTACTGAATATAAACTGCATTCGTGTTTAACTAGTAATATTATTCAAGTCAATGCGATAAATCTATTTAATGCTTGTAATATTAAATACTAATGTTTTTCTTTTACAGCTACTTTATTTTATTTTACGTTATGTTATCATTAATTAATATGTTGTCGGAAAATAGCTAATTTTTTCTGTTATACTGAAACCGACTCCAAAATAAAAGTTCTCGTAACTTGTATCTAGATGGGCTGGGTTCATTTTCATATGATTCACAATTTTTTTACCCTCCCTGTCTGGCCAGATTACTTTCGAAACCACTTTCCCCAGCGCCCCTCCACCAGACAAGTTACTAAAATGTTTATGACCCTCCACCACTCCCAATCCCCCCCTCCCCCCCCCCCCCCACCACACACACACCTAACCCTTTACACACACGATAACGATAATGACACACCTATGAAACAAAACAAAAATCATTTTACTAGTCAGTTATTTATACAGATTAATTGTTTTCTGCTATTTGTTTTGGCACCCGCTCACCCAGAATCCGATGCGTAATGCTCTATGAAGTTGTAAATGATAATAAGGAGACATAGCCCTAAGAAGCCTGTGCAGTTTTGCTGCTGACAACCCCTGTAGATCTGATTTCACAAATGCAGGCATTAAATTTAGCAATCGGCATGATTATATAGACATAATATGTTTTAGACACAGCCTAGAAGTAATGGGTCGGGGTGGTTTTGGGGCGCACAGCCCCACAAAAGCCGAGGCATTTTTAGCTCGCCTGAACGAAAGTTCAGGAAGAGCTATTGTTGTCACCTTGGCGTCGGCGTCCGCGTCCGCGTCAGCGTCGGCGTCCGGATTGGATGTTTTGGTTAAAGTGTTTTAAAGACCTGTATCTCCTTAACCCATGGATGGATTCTTTTGATACTTACTCTGTAGTTAGATATTGGTCCAAAGTTTAACAGGGTACCACCCCTACCCCACTCCGCGACCTTGTTGTCAATGTCATGGACTTAGAAAATTGGGAGTTTTTTTGGACTGGATGTTTTGGTTATAGTTTTATAAAGCCCAATATCTCCCTAACCCATGGATGGATTTCTTTGATACTTGCACTGTAGTTAGATATTGGTCCAAAGTTTTCCAAGGTGCTACCCCATTCCCCTCAGTGACCTTGATGTCAAGGTCATGAACTTAGAAAATTGTCTTTTTATTGATTGGATGTTTTGGTTAAAGTATTTTAAAGACACATATCTCCTGAATTCACAGATGAATTCTTTTTATATTTGCACTGTAGTTAGATATTAGTCCAAAGTTTTACATAGTACTTCCCCGACCCCCGCTCAATGACCTTGATGTCAAGGTCAGGGACTTAGGAAATTTGGTCTTTATTAAAGTTTTCTAATTGTGTACTGATTCATAATGCTTGGCAGAGATTTAATTTAATTTACTCTTGAACTGATGTTAGACACTGTTTTGAGTTTTTACAAAACAGCATTTACTTACCCCACTGGATGACCTTGAAGTCAAGGACATCAACTTTGAATTTTGTCTTAAAGATTTGGTAAAGTTTTATATTTATGAAGACATAATTTCACAGTGCCACGATGGACTCAGTTGATACTATTACTTGGACTGATGTTAGATAATGGTTCAAGGTTTTCATACATCCTAGCCCCTGCAGCCCCCACCCCCACCCCTTAGTTCTTTGACCTCAAACTCATGGACTTTGACATTTCATGTGGATTTTTTTATTTTAATTTTATTTTAAGACTTTTTTCTGAGATAGCTTTTGTTTATAAACGTGTTGTCATTATGGACATGCTTGTCTGAAGTTTTATGCTTAGTAGTCCACACCACCATAGCAACTGTGTGATGAGCAAGCACCTATTCAGGCGAGCTATGCTGTCAGGCGACAGCTCTTGTTTAAATGAAGACTAATGGAAGTGTTTCGAACCCCCTATATGCCTTACAAAATATATGACTCCCTCCCCTGCCACCTGACTTATTGAATTTCACACGCGCACCCGACACCCCATTAGGTCACCAAAAAATCCGACCCCCTCTGAAGGCACCCGACCTGCTCCCTCCACCTCCCCCCCCCCCCCCTTCACACCTGATAATAATTGACTTGTCCCTTATTAGGTCGAAATAAATTCGATATTTGTTAAACCTTTGATAAGGCACATCAGAAGCGGCTAACGAAGAAAAGATATGGGGCTGTTGAATAAGGGAAAACACTTACCAAAGGACTAAAGAATTTCTTATAAATTGTAGCTGATGGAAGCTCCTTTCAGTTTGAACAAGTGCCCTGGGTAGTGTTTGTGGCCCATTACTTTTTGTCATCTTTATTAATGACTTGCCAGAGGTCAGTCCAAGCGAGTATCAAACCGTTTGCAGATAAGTAAAAATATATTTAGTAAAGATACAAACATCGAACAGGTTAACTGTCTCTAGACTAGTTACTAATGCTGTTGATAACGCTGAAAAATGTCCTTCAATTTTAAGAAATTTCCCCTTTCACATAGCGGAAATATAAATCAATCGATTGAAGTTACACAATGAATACAGAAGACAGTAATTTATCACCGTTGAGAAAATTTAACAGAGAAATTATTATCGACAATTCCCTGAATTCCCTTCTGAACACAGAAGGTGCTTTCGGAATCATGTTGGTAATTTGAAATAAAATGTGTTTAAACCAATTTTACCATTCGCTGTCATTGGTTGTCAGTGGCGTCATTGGCGGTCTGAAAACTTAGAACGGATATTATATCTACGATTTTGTCAGTTGACGGTTAAAACGAAAGTAGGTAATTGTTAATAACAGCTTTATTAGAACATTTCACATTACTTGGTAATAAGAATAGTTGCCAGGAGGAGTTTAATTCAAGAATCCGGGAAAATGTATACCCCTACATTCCCTTATATGTCTTAGTTTGTCGGACAAGTCATTGTTGTAGAGCAGAAAGAGCAAAGGCTCTAGGATCGAGCCTTGGGGGACCTGCTAATGACTGGTGCGTTCTCCGATGTGGATCCTTCTACAACTACACTCTGTGTGCGGCTTGTAAGGCATATAGCAATCCAACTATGGAGGTTTCCCCTGGTGTCGTAATGATCTAGTTTGCGGAGTAAGCGCTGATGGGGAACATGAACAAATGCCTGTGAAAAGTCGAGAATGACCTGGGGCCATATTTATAAAACGACTTAAGTGCTTGCTATGCTGTTGCTAAGGCTAAAATTCTATGTTGGAGATTCCCTATAACTATGAAATTTTCCTGGAGGAACAGTCTGAAAAAGACTGTTCCTCCAGAGAAAATTTCATAGTTGTAGAGAATCTCCTTCATAGAAATTTCGCCTTAGCAACAGCCTAGCAACGACTTAAGTCGTTTTATAAATATGGCCCCATGTCTGTATGTATTCCTTTGTTTAAAGTAGCAGCAAGTTATGGACTAGTGTGACAAACTGGTTTTTTAAACATCTTCACAAACGAAAACAATACTGGCGATTGGTTAAGAACTTGTGCTAGGCGATAGGTTTAATTGCACACCGGGGGATCGGGCGTCAGACTCTATGATGGCCCCGATCTAAAGCTATATATTTTAGTTGGTTGGGACCGGAGCCTTTTTGTCTGTTGCTTGGTTCACCGGGGCTCAACTGGTGACCTTCTTTTGCTTCAGATTTCCAGTTGGGTTGTTTGGCAGGCCAGGGATCTCCACCTGTCAGACGGCCCATTGTATCTGTTGAGTCCTCGTCTTTGCTTCTTCATGGTATTGAAATTTGATTTATGTGTTTACCGTGATGATTCATTGACGAGTTAGAGGGTTATCATGCGAACCGAACAACCGACTAAATGTTTTGTACCACTTCAGAAACTGAGGGTGAGGTTAGGCCTGTAAAATCGATTTAAGCCCCCCAGTAATTCATTACTGACCGTTCCAAGGCGGTAGTTCTGTTGTGGTTCTCTGTTGCCTGTTTTTGGTGTCAGAGTTTCTTTGATGTTTTACCATATGTATGTTCTTACTATTTTTGGTTCGGTTTGGGTTGCTGAGTGGCCACCTTTTGGGAACAAGCTGCTCACTCGGTTGGCCATATGTTCTCTTTATCTTGATTATTTGTAATCTTAGTTGTTTCCAACTATGGTTTGAGGGCTGGATTTTGATTTTGATTGTTTCAGTTCCTGGTCTTTGCATACTTTTTACTTTCATCACAATACTGACTATGACGTGCTTTAAACAGATCAACGATATTGAGCGATAAATCGCAGGTTTAAAGTGACCCCATAAAAGTATCTACTGAAAAGTAATAGCGTGATTTGATATAGACCCGTAGATGATAAAAACTAAACAATCGATGTAACTGATCAGGGGCGTCGGAACGATTTTGACATTGGGGAGGCGGATTTTATTTTATATGCTGAAGCTTTTGAAATCACTACTTCATACTATGTGTATGAAGTGGTGGCCTGTCTTTGCCGGTAGGAGAAAATAACCGGTGATAGACCGGGATAGGTTTGTGTGCGTTGGTTCTTGGTTTCTCAAATATAGGAAGTGCATACTAAGGCAAGGCGATTCCAGTGAGGGTCGGCGGGGTCCCGGCTTGTGACTATGGTGGGATTGTTTGAGGTTTAGAGAGATGTCTCCCGGTGCTTTTCTCGTATTCGGCTGCTAGTCAGTGACTGACGGATTTTTTCTGAAGGTATACAATTGTGGAATAGAGTATCCTGGCTATTTAAACTTAATGCAGTTAAAAGTGAATACCAGAAATGCGTCCTTAGTACACGGATGACCCCGCCTAGTTCCTTGAGAATGAAAGCGCCTTGATTAAGGTACTGGCACTTGGAGGATAACTAGATTCATAGAGGCAAACTTGTATAGTATAAAATGGAAAGTCAAGGGACCATGCTGTATAGGTCAAACCTTTATTCACACCAACACATGCCCCTCAAGTATAGTGTTCATACGTCAAATAAACACAAGACAGGGAAAACAAAATCACCAGAGCATAGATCTATATGAGATAGGTCAAAGTGACCAGAATTTGCCAAATACGTTCGAAATCCCACATGCAGGACAAAGTTATGGGACGGTTTTCACTGTAGCCTATGCACAAAGTTTAAGTTCAGACTGTGACCTTAACCTTTGAGCTAGCGACATGTTTATTTGCTCGCGACACATCCTTTTATCATGATAATTATTTATGCTGAAAATGTTAAAACCCCACCACGCAGGACAAAGTTATGGACCGGACACGAAAATGTTTCACTATAGCCTATGCGCAAAGTTTACATGCGCAGTGTGCATTGACCTTCAAGCTAGCAACATGATTCTCACATGTGACACATCGTCTTGTGTCATGACGATTATTTATGCCAAATAATTTTGAAATCCCATGATGCAGGACAAAGCTATGGGCCGTCCACGAACATGTTTTCATTACAGCCTATGCACAAAGTTTAAGCGTGCAGTGTTCAGTAGCGACGAAGTTCTTGCATGCGACTTATCGTCTTGTCATGATGATCATTTGTGACAAATAATTTCAGATTTCCCCGTACAGGACGAAGTTATGGACCGGACACGATTCTGGCAGACGCGCGCGCGCGTGCACACACGAGCAAGATAAAAACTATATGTCAATGATCATTTCATGGCAGGGACATAAAAACTGATATATCCAGACCATACAGAGCATGCGAGCAGTCATATAAATTACAAATTAACTGATATAAGTGCTAGCGTCATTAGCGCTGAGAATCAAACTGACGGGAAACGCTTTGTGCAGGAAAGCAGCAAGTCGTCTTGGAAGGTGCCAAGTCCAGTCAAGAAGATGTATTGTCATGTGTTCCACAGGGCACAGTTCTTGGCCCTCTACTTTTCCTGACATATATCAACGACATGCCAGAATATACAGACTCTAACGTTCGTCTCTTCGCTGATGATAGCCTACTATACAGGGTGATCCATATGAAGGAAGACAGCAAAATCTTACAGTTGGACCTTCAAGCTCTCGAACAATGGGAGAAAGATTGGCTCATGAGCTTCAATGCCACAAAGTGCAGCGTGATCTGTATATCGCCCAAGCATAAGAATGCCAATGAGTCCACCTACATGCTTCATGGTCAAACCCTTGCAGTTGAAGAGGCCAGCAGTTACCTAGGAGTTACTCTGTCCAACACCCTCTCCTGGGACAAACATGTGGAGAAAGTGGCAGCTAAAGGTAACAGGACCCTAGGATAGGTCAAGCGCAACCTTAGAGACTGCACCGTCCCAGTCAAGGCAGCCAGCTACACTACCCTTGTACGACCAGTCCTCGAATATGCCTCATCGGTGTGGGATCCGACCACACAATCCAATATCCAGGCCTTGGAACATGTCCAAAAGAGGGCGGCCAGATTCGTCATGAATGACTACACAACAAGGACACCTGGCTGTGTGACTAAGATGCAAGGCGATCTGGGATGGGACACCTTACAGAAAAGGCGCTTGGACAATAGACTCTGCATGATGTATAGGATTGATCATCACCTTGTGGATGTGGAGAAGGAGAAATACCTACAGAGTGGAGATAGTAGAACCCGTGGAGGTCACAAGTGCTACCAAAAGAGAACCACCAGTGAGGCCTACAGGAACTCCTTCTTCCCCAGAACAGTCATCGACTGGAACAAGTTACCCTCCACAGTGACAGCGGCGGAATCCCTGGAAGCGTTCCGCGCAAGTCTGCCTGGCAGACCCGCCCGCCAGTAGTCATGACCAACCAAGACCTTCTGTAAATAGTTTAAATGATGTTTTTAAATGTACATAGTCACTTGGGGAGACTGCTGTGTCAGTTCACATGTTGCAGTTTCGCAGAGTCTACAACGTTCCATTTTGGATCCCGACTCTGTATATGGAAGAAGAAGAAGAAGGAAAAAAGCTTTGGGCGAAACTAATTGGGGCCGAATAATCTGCAAGCGCCTAACTGATGAAGGCTAATCAAAGATGGCGGTTGAAAAGTAGTGATACAGAAAAACACCCACTAAAACAACTTTTTTGAGCATTTAAACCCATTTCTAGTCTACTTTATTTAGATATGCGTGAGGTAATTAATTAATGGGTGTTAGCTGAGAGAAAATTAGCACGTGACTTAAACTTACACTGCTTTAAACCCAAGTTTTCTTGGCCCTCAGTATTTATGCATCAACCCTCACTCAGCACAATGTTTACTGGTGATACGTCCAAGGACAATCATCCACAAGGAGGACAATCATTCACCAGTAGTTATAGTTTGATTAAGCTGTGCGTAGTTATCAGGTAATACCGAAACTAAAATAGCAGCATAATTTGCATCGAGGTCCACACAATTTTGTGTAAGAGTCCTTGTCCTATGTACCAATATTTTGTGGTTCCCTCAAAGTGTGGTTACAATCAGAAACGTGGACAACCATAGAAAGTGGTGTATAGTTCACAAGTGTTAAGTATTTGAAATAGAGAAATTAACCATGACATAAACCAAGATTCACTCAATCACCATTAGGCTGTGCA
Source organism: Ctena decussata (assembly GCA_963989385.1). Classification (NCBI taxonomy): domain Eukaryota; kingdom Metazoa; phylum Mollusca; class Bivalvia; order Lucinida; family Lucinidae; genus Ctena; species Ctena decussata. The sequence continues at coordinate 14,084,985 of OZ022499.1, forward strand.
GTGTATCAAGCAAAAGCCACATAATCACCCACCCTGCTGTATTAACTTAAACATTTTTCTGGGTAAGAAAGGAAAAAAAACACTGGCCTTAGCCCCTGCCAAAAATTTTTACTTGTCTCAGACAGCTGGAAAGTACCTGCTTAGTACAGAGCATTTTTTTAAGATAATGTGCAGAAGACAGAAATTGTAGTTCCACATTTATTTAGACAGAATCATGCCCCTTTATCTTTTTTACAGGTATGTAGCATGGGAATCTAGTTGGCTTTATATAGTGTTTCCCCCAGAAATGAAAAAAGGCATGGTAAATTTTCTCAGAAAAGGGCACTTTAGCATGTGAATTTTCACAAAAAGGGCACTGTATATGTTTTCATTCAAAGACCCCTGTTTTAATGGACATTAGTTTTCAGAGATTAATACTGCTAATAAAGCATTAAATCATATCATTCTTTTCTTATTTATAGCTGCAGTAGCATCTTTATCTTGAAATGCAGTAAACATAATTAAGCAAATAGAGCCTGGATATAGCTAAGCAAATAAAGTCTGCATATGATAATAATACCCAAAAAATTTGCGTCTGCTCTGTATTTTTTTTTTTTTTTTGTGTCAATCTACTTTTTTTTATTTTCTTCTAAATATCAAGAAACATAAATAGCTTAAAACGTCATTTTAATATCCTAATTTATATTTTATTACATGTATTTATCATTATTGTCCTTTATTTATCTTTATTTATTAGCTCACCTGTCAAGGTGAGCTTATAGTATAGACTTGGTCCGTCGTCCATCGGCATCGGCGTCCACACTTTTAAACATCTTCTTCTCAGAAACCACTGGGTGGATTGAAGCCAAATTTTATATGGAGCTGTAACAGGATGGGGGAACGAAAGTTTATATATTTCGTCCAGGTCACATGACCAAGATGGCCGCCTTGCCCATATATGGTAAAAACCCTTCAAAAATCTTCTTCTCCAGAACCAAAAGGCCTATAACCTTGAAACTTGGTATGTAGCATCGGGTATGCGGGCCCATCATAATTTATATAAATCATGACCTTATGATGACCTTGACCTAATTTATGACATGGTCAACTTTGGTACGTTAGGCTTTTATATTGGAAAACACTTAAACGGTGGATTTCTCAGAAACTATTTAAGTCTAAGGTACAATACTTGGTATACATGGTTGACTAAATGACCAGATGAAGATATTGTGTCACTACAGGTCAAGGTCATTCCGTCAGACCATCCGTCGTCAAGATTTTCAAACATCTTCTCTGAAACCACTAGGCCGATTGAAGCAAATTTCATATGGAGCCTCAGTGGGATTGGGGAACGAAAGTTTATACCCGGGGTCTGGGTCACATGACCAAGATGGCCGCCATGCCCATATATCGTAAAAACCCTTCAAAAATCTTCTTCTCCAGAACCAAAAGGCCTATGACCTTGAAACTTGGTATGTAGCATCGGGCATGCAAGTTTATCTTAATTTATACAAATCATGACCTTGCGTTGACCTTGACCTAATTTACGACATGGTCAACTTTGGTACGTTAGGCTTTTATATGGGAAAACGCTTAAACAGTAGATTTCTCAGAAACTATTTAAGTCTAAGGTACAATACTTGGTATACATGGTGGACTAAATGAAGATATTATGTCATTAAAGGTCAAGGTCATTCCGTCAGACCATCTGTCGTCAAGATTTTCAAACATCTTCTCCTCTGAAACCACTGGGCCGATTTAAGCCAAATTTCATATGGAGTCTCAGTGGGATAGGGGAACGAAATTTTATACCCGGGGTCTGGGTCACATGACCAAGATGGCCACCTTGCCCATATATGGTAAAAACCCTTCAAAAAACTTCTTCTCCAGAACCAAAAGACCTATGACCTTGAAACTTGGTATGTAGCATTGGGCGTGCGGGCCCGTCATATTTTATACAAATCATGACCTTGCATTGACCTTGACCTAATTTATGACATGGTCAACTTTGGTACTTTAGGCTTTTATATGGGAAAATGCTTAAACAGTGGATTTCTCAGAAACTATTTAAGTATTAGGTACAATACTTGGTATACATGGTCGACTAAATGACCAGATGAAGATATTATGTCACTAAAGGTCAAGGTAATTCCGTCAGACCATCTGTCGTCAAGATTTTCAAACATCTTCTCCTCTGAAACCACTGGGGAGATTGAAGCCAAATTTCATATGGAGTCTCAGTGGGATGGGGGAACGAAAGTTTATACCCGGGGTCTGGGTCACATGACCAAGATGGCCACCATGCCCATATATGGTAAAAACCCTTCGAAAATCTTCTTCTCCAGAACCCAAAGGCCTATGACTTTGAAACTTGGTATGTAGCATAGGGCATGCTGGCCCATCATAGTTTATACAAATGATGACCATGTGTTGACCTTGAATTAATTTACGACATGGTCAACTTTGGTATGTTAGGCTTTTATATGGGAAAACGCTTATACAGTGGATTTCTCGGATTTCTCAGAAACTATTTAAGTCTTAGGTACAATACATGGTATATATGGTCAACTAAATGACCAGATGAAGATATTATGTCACTGAAAGGTCAAGGTCTTTTGGCCACTTGACCTGAGCATATACTGGCAGGTGAGCGATCGTTGCCCTTGGGCGACTTGTTTATAATTCTTACTGACCAGGATTATCATTAAGTCTGTATTTGAAAAAAAAAAATCTGGCACAAAATTGCCTCCTTTTAATTTCTATTCATATCTGTTTCAGTTCGCTCTATCTTCTTCACTCAAGTGAGTTTTGTTTAAGGGTACTCAGAGATGTTGAATACTATTAAAAATATATATAACGATGTTCAAATTCTATTTTGGACACAAAAATCGGCATATACAAGACAGAAATATCAAACTTGCATAATATGCGTAATTATTTTTACAGAATTATTTATCAAACATCTCGAATGTAACCCTTATATAATACGCATATCGGAAGAAAGGCCTTACCGGGTGAGCAACAAGTGAAGACAATGATCAGCCTGCACATATGTGGGTCAAATCAGTTTCCCAAATACAGTCCATGAATCCAAAGGAATCTTAAAAAAGACTTCTAGAAAAATATTGAAACAAATTAAGTCTCTAAACGTAATGGGCATGTTGATTTGTGTAATTGTAAAACATGGCTATTGGCTCCTTTTCACTCAACAAGCCTCACTTTGATCTTTCTTAACCGATATTCTGCAGATCTGTCAGGTATTTTCTCGGATCAGTTAGTTTATTAGCCAGTGGACCATAACAGAATTAATGCCAGCAGTTGTGTTTACTTAAGCTGTCAAAACAATTGAGGCAGTGAACTGTGAATACACGTGCATCTTCTACTTGGTAGGTGAAGTTTAGAGCAAAAAGGGCATGGCACTGGAAAAAAGGGCATGGCACTGGGGAAAAGGGGCATGGCGCAGCACCATGCTTAAAGGGGCTAGGGGAAACACTATTTTAATTTTGAAATTTTTTGCAATTGATTTTCAGGAAATTTGGTACAAATACTGAGCTTCACTAGCCAGGGCTGGGGATACACTCTTCAACTGAGAAACTTCTTACACATTCTATACTGCTAAGCATCTTGCTATGGTATTTCTGGCCTATCATATTTATAGGGTTAAAAGACAGAAAAGTTCCCCTTCCGAAACATTTCTAGAAATCTGTCCTATAAGATGGATTTAGATTTTTTGGATTGTTTTGGAAGGGAAATGCCAATCCGGTATACGACGAAACGTAGAAAGACAAAAGAGAGAAGCGACACTTAATAGATAAGTCAAAACATAGACGGGACATTTAATAGATCGACAAATAATAGAACGACCAATAATAGAACAATAAGTGTGAAAACAATAATCACTTAACCGCTCGGCAATGCTATGCGTCATTGAACATTCGCTCCATTGGGCAGACAAACTTGCGCAAAATTTCTGAACCCTGCCTTCGAACTAAGTACGTTGACGATCTTGATTTCAGCTTGAAGGTACGCATGTTCACGGCACTTGCGTTCCTACCACCGGATACTGTACGTCATGCCTTCCAGGAAATCAAACCACTTCTGCCACATGAAGCGGAAGACTTTGACGTTTTATATTTGCGCTGTGCTTTGAATGGACATATATTGGACAGTATTCCAGTGCTGATACGGATACTGATGCATTGCACTCTTTGCGCCTGACTTGGAGAGAACCTCCATTTTCTCCATCTATTTGGCCGCAGATATGTTTACGAAAGTAAAAAAAAAAAAGGTTGTCGTAAAATGGTTGTAAATAAAATTTTCGATGTTTCTGAATTTTTAGCTCACCTGGCCCGAAGGGCCATAGTGAGCTATTGTCATACCAATGCGTCCGGCGTGCGTCGTGCGTCGTCACGGAATGTGTCCGTCAACACCTAAAAACAAATATTCAAACATCTTCTTCTGTAAAACTACTGGTCCCATGGTTCTCAAATTTCACATGGAGCATGACCTGACTCCAGGGTCTCAGAATTGTAAAATTGGGTCAGGTTAAAAATCCAAGATGGCCGCCGTTACTAAAAATAGCAAAAACAACAAAATAAACTTCTTCTCCAGAACCACTGGGTATATTTGTCTGAATTTTGGCATGGAACATCAGTGAAACCTTGGTATTCAAAATTGTAAAAATGAAAAAAATCTGTAGAGGAGTTTTGTCACAGTGACCTACTTTCTGTTTACGTGTGTAATTTTGCTCAAATGCCAATGTCAAAAAAATGACCTATTTAAACAACTTCAAACAACTTCTTCTCTAAAACTACTGGTCCCATGGTTCTCAAATTTCACATGGAGCATGACCTGACTCCAGGGTCTCAGAATTGTAAAATTGGGTCATGTTGAAAATCCAAGATGGCCGCCGTTACTAAAAATAGCAAAAACAACAAAATCAACTTCTTCTCCAGAACCATTTGGTATATTTGGTTGAAAGTTTGCATGGAACATAAGTAGGACCTTGGTATTTAAAATTATAAAAATAAAAAAAATCTATAGCGGAATTAGGTGACAGTGACCTACTTAGCGTTTACAAGGCCGATTTTGCTCAAATGTCAATATCTAAAGAAAATGCAACCAATTCTGACCAGATTTGGTCAGAAATGGTTCTTGAATGGAATTATTTCAATTTTGTGCCAGTTGACTATCCAAGATGGCCACCATGGGGGCCGTTACTAAAAATAGCACAAACATAAAAATGACAATTACTCAAGAACCCTTGAATGGAATTGGACCAATTTTGTGTCAGAATGTTCCTTGCATGAAGCCGTTTCGATTAATTACGGTTTGGCATTCCAAGATGGCCGCCATCTGGTGTTACTAAAAATAGCACAAACATAAAAATGACAATTACTCAAGAACCCTTTAATGGAATTGGACCAATTTTGTGTCAGAATGTTCCTTGCATGAAGTCGTTTTGATTAATTGCAATTTGGCATTCCAAGATGGCCGCCATCTGCCGTTACTAAAAATAGCACAAAACATGAAAATGACAATATCTCAGTAACCGCTGAATGGATTTTGACGAAATTTGTGTCAAAATGATTCTTGCATTGAGATGTTTCAAAAGTATCTAACTGTAGACCCTTCATATTGGCCTCTGTTACTAAAAATAGAAAAATGTGAAAATTAGAAAATCTCAATGGAGTTGGATTAATTTTGTGTCAGAATGGTCCTTTAATGAAGCTTTTTCGATTTTTTGCATTTTGGCATTCCAAGATGGCCACCATTTGCCGTTACTAAAAATAGCACAAAACATGAAAATGACAATATCTCAGTAACTGCTGAATGGATTTTGACGAAATTTGTGTCAAAATGATTGTTGCGTTGAGATGTTTCAAAAATATCTAACTGTAGACCAGTCATTTTGGCCTCTGTTACTAAAAATAGAAAAATGTGGAAATCAGAAAATCTCAATGGAACTGGACCAAATTTGTGTCAAAATGGTCCTTGCATGAAGGCTTTTCGATTTTTTGCATTTTAGCAATCCAAGATGGCCGCCATCTGCCGTTACTAAAAATAGCACAAAACATGAAACTGGCAATATCTCAGTAACCCCTGAATGGATTTTGATGAAATTTGTGGCAAAATGATTCTTGCATTGAGGTGTTTCAAAAGTAAATATATAAAGACCAGGCAAGTTGGCCTCTGTTACTAAAAGTAGCAAAATGTGAAAATGAGAAATTCTCAGTGGAATTGGACCAATTTTGTATCAGAATGGTCCCGTTGCACAATAGCCAGGTGAGCGATATCAGGCCCATTTGGGCCTCTTGTTTCGATGTTATTTCGATCTTTTTTCGATCTTTTTTTTCTATGTTGAGTCTTTCTATGTATTGTCTTTTCTATGTTCTGGCTTTTCTATGTTTTGTCGTTCTATGTTTTGTCATAGATCCTGCCAATCTTCTAACACAATTACACAAGACTGGTTTAGATTTTCAGGTCAGTCAAAGAGGGGAATACCTGGGTTTGAGATTATAAAACTTGAGAATAACCTCAAACTCAAAATAAAGCACATTGATTGGCTGCTTCCGAGCATGTGCTCGGAAACAGCCAATCAGTGTGCGTTATTTTGAGTTTGAGAATGTACTCAAGTTTTACAACCTCTGGGCCTGGTCTTGTAATACACAGTTCCGAGCCACACCCAGAAAGCCACTAAAAATCACATGATAGCGTATACCTGGCCAATGAACCGACAACTTAGCACGTGACATAGTCTCACAAACAAATCGCACGTGGTCAATATCGAACATGAGTCCGTGATTTTACCTTACAGTTAATGAAGGGATGTATACCTGTTTCAAGAAAACAAACTAACACCACTAGTCTACTGATAAACGCACCCTGCTCTGCAAGAACAGAACGCATCTGAAATGCATGATGCGCCAACTGCCATGTGTAGGTCATGCGGAGACTGATTCTTCGCCATAGATCGCCAATATTTAGCAGACACTTGCATTTGCCATTTGTTTTTCCGCCATCTTTGTGTATGCTTGTGAGACGTAGTAACAGTAACTAAGCAGGCGGAGCTTAGTGGCTATTCTCGGAACTGTGCATCGATTTAAAATATTAAACAGTAATAAAAAGAGCTTTTATTGTTTGTTTCAGGACTTTTTAAGAGCTTCCAAATGGAGAACAAAATTCTGACAGACTTTGAGAAGCTGCGTGTGTTTTCTACAACACAGGTGGCTAACATGGATGACTTGGTGCATGATCTTAGTCTTGCACTGGAGGACGCTGCAAACCACAGACGTTCCAAAAGTGACGGCGGGCATGGTGCATCGTCAGTTAGCACTCGTAAACATCCCCGTAAGCGAAGAGGGAGAAGGCGACGACATCTGCCTGATAATGGTAATATGAGTGAAGCGTCACAGAGTAGTCTTGATGAAGCATTAAAAGACTACATGGAAAACATAGTGCAACATAGTGACTCAGATGACCTGGCCATAGCTCAGAGGATCGTTCGTCTCACCATGCCTCTAAGTGGGAACTACGTGCCATCCCAAGTTGAATCAGACTCTGTAAATGAAAATATGTTTTCTCCAGTTCGCCCTCAGAGACGAAGAAAGAAATATAAATCAATGGCAATTGATCCAGATCCTGCTTTACCAGGATCTTCTAGTCCATCAAAACCAAAGTATTTTCGACATAAAAAGATTATGTCTTTGCCACATTGTAGTATGGGGACAAGTCCTATGGATGGGAATGGTTTCCCACCTCAAGGGAAAGAAGGGAGTGTTGAAGATATAACACCAGGAAAGAGGAAGCATGCTACTAGGTCTAGAACTGAATACTCAGGAGCTGATCAGGCAGGGAAACTGGATGAAAAAGATGATGAGAATATGGAATTTGCATCTCAGTAAGTATAAGTCATTTGAGCAGCAAGACGACAAAACCAACAAAGTGGCGTGTGTGCCCAGTTCTGATCAGAGTCTTCGATGTGCACTTAAAGGGTAGCTGAGGGTCTAAGCTACCTCCATGCCAACAGTGAAGACGCTGATCAGACTGGGTGGCTGATCAGCCCAGGCTGATCTGAGTCTTGGCTGGGCCCATATGCCAGTTTGTTGGTTTTGTAGAATCGCAGCTCATTTGTCATTCTGAAGACCAAATGACACAGTTATACCACACAATGCAGTCTTTTAAAAAAAAAGCATAGCAGCTGCAACTGAAATTTTCACTCTGTTACTACACCCAAATGTCAGGTGAAATACGGTATGGTAGGACATTTTGCACCTTAACAATATTCAGTTGTTATGCAACTAATAAGGTTGTTCTCAACTTCTGTAGAAAATAGCTTCCAAGATACTTTCTAAATGTCTGTTATGATATAGAAACAGGTTCCCATTGATTATAACCCTTGCATAAGAAATAGGATTAGTCATATGAACTTTTGCATTGAGTTCGACTTTATAGGGGTGTGACACTGAACATGGAAGTGTATCCATTCATCTTAATTCAGAGCTCCAGATAAGAAGGGGTAACAGGGATAGTTAAGCAATAACTTTTAATATGTTCCTACCGAAACAGTTATGACCCCTCATTAGAACTCCGGACTACCAATCCAGGGGTCGCAAGTTCGATCCCCGGCTTCTCCAGTCTTTCGGATGAGACTTTAAACCGAGGTCCCATCTCCATATGACCTCGTTTTTTGTGGGACGTTAAACCCGAGTTCACTCACTCACTCACCCCTCATTAGAACTGTCTCAGCAAGATGGCTCTAATGAGGGCTCACAGCATATGTTTTTAATATTTTCCTACCAACAGTTGTGACCCCTCATTAGAACAGTCTCAGCAAGATGGCTCTAATGAGGGGTCACAGCATATGTTTTCATTGAGAGATAAGAAAAATTATCTCAAAATTATCCCTGTTACCCCTTCTTATCTGGAGCACTGAAATCTGATCAGGGTATACCTGAGTCCCTACTCACTTGCTCCAGTAAATGATGAGATAATAGAAGTCTACAAGTAAAGGTCAATGTTTTCCAGTTTACATACTACATGTACATGATTCTGCTTTATTGTGAAAATGACATGTCTGTGTTTCAGGGAGAGTAGTAGTACCAGTTCCACCCTCAGCAGCAGCAGTAGTGACAATGAAACTCAGGAAGGTAAAACTCACTGTCACATTAGCGTTTAAAATCAGCATTATTGCATAGATATCGGTGTCACACTATTAATAGGCATGTTTTAACGAACACAAAACCATGTATTAACCATGTATGCGCCGATAATGACCACCTTAGCAACTTTTCATATGCAAGTTGCAGGGCAATACACAGTTCCGAGAATAGCCGCTATTTTAAAGCTCCGCCTGCTTAGTTACTGTTACTACGTCTCACAAGCTTACAAAAAGATGTCGGAAAAACAAATGACAAAGGTAAGTGTCTGCTAAATGTTGGCAATCTACGGCGAAGAATCAGACTTCTCATTACCTACACATGGCAGTTGGCGCATCATGCATTTCCGATGCGTTCTGTTCTTGCACAGCAGGGAAAGTGTATTGAAAGTGGTGTTAGTTTGTTTTCTTTAAACAGATATACATCCCTCCAGTAGCTGTAAGGTAAAATCACAGAGTTATGTTGGATATTGGCCACGTGCGATTTGTTTGTGAGGCTATGTCACATGCTAAGTTGTTGTTGCATTGGCCAGGTATACGCTATCAGGTGATTTTAAGTGACATTCTGGGTGTGGCTCGGAACTGTGTATACTCTGTCAGTACAGAAACGAAGGCAAGACTGCAGTTGAAGATATTAATTAAAGACTTTAACGGAAAAGTTGTACAATTTCGGATTATTGTAAAAATGAAAGTGCAGACGACATCGCATGAAAACTTTGATGAACATGATTATGACTTGTGAAATGCTGCTCAAGGTTGCACAAAATTCACGGTAGCTGACCATGTCCTGAAACATGGATTTTTATAGACATGCATAGTGTGTGTAGGAATCAGCAAGGTAATGGCGATGAGGCGAAAAACAAGTGTGCCAACATTTTCGTTATTTTTAAAGCATTGTAGTTGAATTTATGAAATAATGGTGATCAAACGTTTTTTTCCAATGCATTAATGTATGCAAGGTCCCGAGGGAGATGTTGAAAACCTCGGCCTTCGGCCTTGGTTTTCAACATCTCCCTCCGGACCCTGGAAACATTAATGCATGAAAAACCATGTTTGCTCGCGATATTGTAAAACCAGATGTGTAGGGCTCTTTGCAGTGAAGTGCAGTTTAGGTCTGGACAGAGTCTCGTCTCTACTGGACTCAAATCATGACCCTGTGATCTGAAGTCAGGAGTGCTAACAGTTGTTCTTGATATCGTCTTGAAGCGCCCAGTTGCCTGAGTGTTTACTAACCATTTGGACACCCGGATGCTTCTAGTTGTTACGAAGAACAGGAAAAGCCTGGGGGAAGGTGTGATAAGACTTCTTAGATCATATCTGTCAGTTCTTTATAAAAACAAAATAGTTCCCTATAAGAATCGCCTTATTGAGCATAGATCATGGGCTTATAATGTTTGCACAACTTATCTGACTACTTTATAGGTGTAGGGCTAATGCAGAAGCCAAATTATAAATGTGTTAAACAGTTGGATACTCAGTAATCTCTTGAATTTGCATATTACATGATTTAACCAGACCTGTAAAACTTTAATAGCCACTAACACATATACCTTAGTCATGTGAATATTTAATTAGCGCAGAAGAAATTAGACAAAGAGTGATGACTCAGATCAGACTGAGGATTGGTCTGATCAGAGCTCACACTCTTTGCCTTTTTGCCTTAAATTTTTAGACACACAATTGGATCAGGTTGTCTGGATTTGAGGATAATTAGAGGAATTAAGTTGTATTGGTACATCTCCATATTATATAGCTCTTATACAAATTTTAAGAACAGGTCTGATGCGGAACCGCCAAGTCCACTTTTTGCTAAGGTTGACTGCCCATTTTAGCACAAATTAAACCTATTCTGCTACAGCTGACTGCTTATGCCTGATATAATACCTTATCATAGCAGCTTTAATATTGACAGAAGCCATCTCTGCAGCAGATGCCATTATAAACCTAAATTAAGTTGATTTTACCAGAAGCTTCACTGATTTGACTATCATCAATTTGGCACAAAGGTGCTGGCAGAATGGGAAATACTACTGCTGTCCCTGAACAGTCTGGTCTTGGTCTACAGTGTTTGCCCAGACATTCCTGTCCCAATATTTAGTGAGGTGGTGCATGTTTTACAGATCATTTTGGAACTTTATTTGCTTGTAAGACCACATTCACACCTGTGTTTTTATATCACTTTGAGAAAATCCAAGTATATGCATGTACATGGTGAACAGTAAAATGAATAATATGAAGAGGGAAAGATATCAGACTCCAATGATGTCTATGCAAAGAGATATATTGATAAGCATCAGTCCTGCAAAGCCTATACTGCCATGGCAAAAGCCAGTCAACAAGTTCTTATAAATTGTTTGAAAACTGTTTCTCAAGACCTTAAGTATTGCATATGTCCTTTATTCAAGGTCTTCTGAATAGCTGTCTTTAGGTCCAGTTTCCACAAATATCTAGTTTTAGTTAAGAAACCAGTTCAAATATTTCAACAGTAGAGTATTAGCATTAAAAGCATGAAGTTCAGAATTTGGCCTTTTTAAGAAGTCATAGGATGCATGGCTTCTAAGCATGTATTTACGCACAATTAGCCAGGTAAGAGATTTTGAACAGTGCATTGATTGCACATGCATAGTATGCTAAATCAGACAGGGGTGACATCCCTTATTCAGTGAATAAACCTTACCACCACTGAACTAGAAAGTGTAAACAGTTTTTAAAATTCGGAGAAGACCTATAACACTTTTTATACAGAGTGGCATCTGTGCCCAGTGGAGACTCAGATCAGCCTGGTTATCCACCCAGTCTGTCCAGAGTCTTAGCTGTCGAGATGGAGATAGATTAGACCCTTAGCTACCCTTTAAGGGCAAAGAGAAGACTCTGGTCAGACTGGGCGGAAACCCAGGCTGATCTGAATCTTGGCTTGGGGCAAATGCCACTATGTTGGTTTCGTCGTGTCATGGCAGATTTAGAGACACACAGTTTCATTCTCTTTGATGTTTAAGCTGATGATGAGCAGAGTGATTTCTTCCATGAGCCCGGACCTTCCAGCGGTATCCCTGGAGCTATCCCCTGGTGGGAGAACGAGAGGGTTACCAGCGGTGATGAGTCTATGGTCACTGATAAACAGTTCCAGCAAATACTCAATGGCAGCTTTGAGCATCTACCAAGGTCATCACAACTGGCATTTAAGGCGAGAATGACAAAAATTATGAAAAACGTGAGTATTTGGGGCAAGAGTGTTAAAGAACACCTCAGTAGGCAAATGCAAACAGCAAAGCTTCAGAGCAGACTGCATATTGGTGTGTTATGAGCATAGGGGCAGTGGGGGTTAGAGACTCTGTATCTTGGGCACAGCAGATGAAAGGCGGAGCCCATCCCTCTCTTTTTGCTGCCTTATCCTTCCCTGATTCTAAAACGGTGCCCATTTGCTGCTGGGTTGACAGAGAGAGTTCTCCAATCGTCAGATGGAGACGGTAAGTTGCGAATTTGAGACCTTCCGGCGACTTTCTGCACCATAATGGAGTGTTTCTAACCACTCGACCATGGCACCTCTCTATGTTGAGTAGTTCTGGTTTATTTCTGTTTTGTGACAGTGCCCAGACAAGGGAGACACACTCTTTTGATATGTTCTACATTTATTTTCATGCCAGAACAAATATCACCATACAGTACACATAAGTTCTTGAGTAGAGACTTTCTTTTTTGGCAAATCCAAGGCTGATAAATAGAAGAGACAGATAACTGTTTTGTTACAAACCATCTGAATTACTGCAGAATTATAGTATCACTTTATTATTCTGTCTTTTTCAGTGTGGAAGAGAAATCAGATTTGGAAGAAGGAAATTAAAGGGACAGGTATATCTAAATTCTTGGATTTTGTTTGTTTTCATACTTCTATCAGCAAAAGAGAGGAGTTAGGCTTGAATTTTAGTCATTCTTTGAATTGAGGTTCTTTCGTAACAGCTGTAGGGAAAACTCACAGGTTTTAAGGCGCTATAAAATGGAATTAAATCTACATGTATGTACATGTATATAAGACACATGTGTCAAATACTAGGAATACACTGACCACACTGGATTTTGTAATTATGGAATTTACCTTTGAATATGGAATATACATGACATGTGCTTTACTAGGACATGAGTCGATTCCTGAAACCCAACATTGGTTGCAAGATAGAATGGAAATGCCACATACCTGGATGCTGAACTGAAAAGAGAGAACTTGTACATCATGTAAGAAATTATTTCAGAGTTCTGGAGCTTTTAAATCCGTAAAACTGGGGATTCGCACCTTCTCATAACCAAAGAATTCTGAAATAATTTTTTGGTTCATGATAGGCAAAGGATTTCTTTTCATTGAACATCCAAGTATTTCTGTTCAGTATTACGACCAGAAGCTGGGTTTTAAGAATTTCTCATATCCAAGTGATTCTGTATTGAAGATTCATACCATGCCTTGTATTTAGAAAAGCCAGAGTTGTACATTAGTTTTTGTTTAAAGTATGTATTTAGAGGTGACTGTATTACAGTAATTCTAATGAGTAATTAGAAGAGCTGTTCTTGAGAAATCATCCCTACATTTAACTTGGAAATCAGGGTTGCACGGTCAGGGAAAAATATCTGTGGTTGGTCAGAAAAATTTGGAAAGGGCTTGAAAAGTCATGAAAAATTCTTGGAATTTAAAAATTAATGGCTCAGGCAGTCTTCAGAAAATATACTTATTCTGTTCAAGGGGAAAGGATGTACTTTCTAGAGAGATAGTCTAGGCACATTTCACCCCTTAATGGGGGCTACCCTAAAAGGAAAGAATTTGAGCCATTAAGAGTAACCCTCAATTTCCAAGTGATACTATTAGCACTGCTGAGTACGGAAAACAGTTAAATGTCAGGGAAAAATCAGTGAAAAGTCAGAGAATTTCGAAGTGGAGGATATAGAGGATCTTAGATGAGTGCTCATGTATTATTGAATTTATTAAACAAGTTGGAGAAAAAGATAAGATGCGAGGCTTTGCCGAGCATCATCGTTATCACCAACGAGTTTAATAAATTCAATAATACAGGAGCACCATTGCAAGATTCTATTTATCATATGACACTAAAATTGCATTGTATTAGGAAATTTTGCATAAAACTTCACGGTTTCGCCATTAGAAAACGCAAAGTTTTATGGACGTCAATGCATACCGTAACGTTACGGCGTAACTTGCATATTTAATCCACTAGTTGATTATTGTTTTTCATGCATGGCTTTATTAAACTCTCAGATGCGACGTCATATGATAAAAGTGGCTCATTAAGAATTTATCATCTTGTAGATACCAGGGTACACTGTGTCTAGATTTATCCAGGAGAGGCATAAGTGGAACAGAATGCAGGGTAACCAGGGAAAACATGGTAGTTACCATGGCAGCGGAAATAGTAGCGGCAATAATAATGTCAGTTTAACTGATATTAAGAGGCAGAGAAAAACTCCACCATTAACAGAAGGTAAATACTTACGCTGGTAGAATATGTTATAGCGTAGAACTGTTATTGATATTGATGCATAAAGACCTGGCTGTGATGATTACACACATTATCTTCTATAAGTTTATTTACTGGACTTGCAGATCTTTGCCAACATAAGCAGCAGAGTTGATGTAGAATGCATATGAAAATAATGTTTCCCTTTTGCAGTAGATTCCTTCAACAGTAGGCATCATTCAGGGAAGCCAACGTCACAGAAGTTTACCCCACCCCACCCACATACCCACACCCATGCTTTCCTCTGTGACTGGCAAAAAAATATACATGATGTCTCCATTCTCATTTGAATCAAGACAGATCCAATATTTAACATGTCTATTGGCTATAAATCAGATTTGCAGTCCAGTAGGTAAATTTTATTCCTGAAATTCAGATTTAGTTGTAAGTCATACCAAATAGTGTCATATATACATGTAGAGGATCTTACACGAGTGGTCATTTCATATGAAATATATGAAACTAGCCTTCTGAAGTTTCATGCATTTCATATGAAATGACCACGAGTGTAAGATTCTATTTATCATATGACCCTGTAAAATGGGATTTTATCGCCTTCAAACTGAACATTATTTCAATAAGAAAAGGCATTGTTGACACGGACGTTGTCAATGACTTTACATGTACGCGCCAAATTGTAATAACATGTGGTCATACAATTTTTATGACATGACGTTATCCACTGAATAACAGCAGCGTCATACGATAACTATGGATACACTTATAAGAAAGAACTCTTAATTTGAAAAGTTTTCTTTCCTTTTCCCAGGTTTGGAAACTACTGATTTCCTTAGTGCTAAGGTCCTGTCTTATATAGGGAACTCTTAAAGGTAAGAATTTGCTTCCCCACTGGAGCAGATTCTGTTCTCTGAGAGTATCCCTGTGGAGTTTTTCATAAATAAAAGAATTCACTCCTGCCTTAGAGCAATTTCTGTCTTTTAATGTAACCCGTATGAGAAAGAGAAGGCAAATATGTATGTGGCAGAGCTATTTCCCTTAAACATGTATCCATGCATCTTAATGTTCATTATTTCCAGGTATAATAGGGGAATTTTGTGAACCTATACCAGAATCCAACATTGGCAACAAGATGCTTCAGAATATGGGCTGGACACCAGGCATGGGGCTGGGAACCGATGGATCAGGAATCAAGAACCCAGTCACTGCATATCTGAGGCCCAGGAGGCAGGGTCTGGGGGCCGGGTCACATCTTACCCATCTCAAGGCCAGCCCACGAGAGAGCACTAGTCAAGCATTACATACTCCAGACAGCAGAAAAGACTTGGACAGTTCATGACATATGCCTCATTGTCTTTGTTAGTTTAATAGCTGAACATGTATTTGTCATAAGATTTGAACATCTCAAATATTTTTGGAAACCTCATATGAGCCGCGACACGAGAAAACCAACAATGTGGTCGAGCGTCTAGCGCAGACTCAGATCAGCCTGGGCATCCGCCCAGTCTGATCAGAGTCTTCGCTGTCCGCATGAAGGTAGCTTAATCCCTTAGCTACCCTTTAAGTGCTTAGCAAAGAGTCTGATCAGACTGGGCAAATGCCCAGCCTGGTCTGAGTCTGCGCTGGGCGCACGACCACATTGTTGGTTTTCTTGTGTCACGGCTCATATATTTCTGAAATGGACTGTTTGATCATTAAAATTAATATACTGACAGACTTTTAAAATGCAACGCAACACTAGTGTACCATCTTAATCAGCTTCTTATCTGGAACACTGGGGCCGTATTCATAAAGCCACTTAAGTTGTTGCTATGCTGTTGCTAAGGCTAAATATCTATAAAGGAGATTCCCTACAACTATGAAATTTGGTCTGGAGGAACAGTCTTTGTAAGACTGTTCCCCCAGAGCAAATTTCGTAGTTGTAGGGAATCTCCTTCAAAGAAATTTAGCCTTAGCAACAGCATAGCAACCACTTAAGTCGTTTTATGAATACGGCCCCTGGTCATGCTTACATCTGGAAGAAGGAGGCTGAAAGCAACCGTCACTTGACTGTCTTATCCTTTGGTCAGCACAGACTATTGTGAGATGGCTCCTCAGGATCTGTACTGAAGTAGCAGTTTGATCAGGCAAAAATAAATAAAAAAAGAAAAACACAAAATCTCATCATGATCTGAACTGATCCGCTTTAGACTGAAGGGGCAGTCAGATCAAGGATTACATTGTTTGCTCAGATATTAAGGATCGTTGCAGTTATTTTTTAGCTCACCTGAGCCGAAGGCTCAGAGGTGAGCTTATAGGATGGGAGTCGAGCCGTCGTCCGTGGGTGGGTGGGTGCGTGGGTGCGTGCGTCAACACTTTCAAACATAAATATCTCAAAGACCAGTGGGCCGATCGCTATCAAATTTTATCTGAAGCATCATTTGGGTGGGGGAAAGGCTGCATTAGGTTTTGGTGCCGATCAGCTCAGAACTCTGGTTTCCATGGCAACAGATAGCCCCCATAGGGTTATAATGGGGAAAATGGCGTCATCACGTTTTCTCGACTGTTTTTGATTAGATCCTTATCATACTTGCAGGTAATGATGACATACACAAGAGCTTGGATGAGTTCGAAATTTGGCCGGATTCGAGCACAGACTACGGAGTTAGCTGCCCTTGAGCGTTTGAAAAAAATCCCATAGGGTTATAATGGGGAAAATGGCGTCATCACGTTTTCTCAACTGTTTTTGCTTAGATCATTATCATACATGCAGGTAATGATGACATACGTAAGAGCTTGGAAGAGTTTGAAATTTGGCCGAATTCGAGCACAGACTACGGAGTTAGCTGCCCTTGAACGTTTGAAAAAAATCCCATAGTGTTATAATGGAGAAAACAACGTCATCACATATTTTTAGAAAAACTTTGTCATCGCTCTATTGCCTACATTTCTCAATGGATTTTAAAGTAACTTCACGCAAATGTAGGGCATGACGATATCTCGAGCAAGTTCGACTTTCAGGATGCTGCGCCCAAGGTCAAGGTCACTGTGGCTATTTTTAGAAAAACTTTGTCAGCGCTCTAGCACCTACATTTCTTTGCAGATTTTAAAATAACTTCACACAAATGTAGGGCATGACAATATCTCGAGCAAGTTGGACTCTCAGGATGCTGCGCCCAAGGTCAAGGTCACTGTGGCTATTTTTAGAAAAACTTTGTCAGCGCTCTAGCACCTACATTTCTCATGACAATATCTCAAGCAAGTACGACTTTCAGGATGCTGTGCCCAAGGTCAAGGTCACTGTGGCTACATTTCTCAGCAGATTTTAAAATAAATTCACACAAATGTAAGGCATGACAATATCTCAAGCAAGTTTGACTTTCAGGGTGCTGCACCCAAGGTCAAGGTCACTGTGGCTATTTTTAGTAAAAACTTGGTCATCGCTCCAGTACCTTCATTTCTCAATGGATTTTAAAATAGATTCACACAAATGTAGGGCATGACAATATCTCGAACAAGTTCAACTTTCAGGGTGCTGTGCCCAAGGCCAAGGTCACTGTGGCTATTTTTAGAAAAACTTTGTCATCGCCCTAGCACCTTCATTTCTCCATGGATTTTGAAATAACTTGACACAAATGTAGGGTATGACAATATCTCAAGCAAGTTCGACTTTCAGGATGCTGTGCCCAAGGTCAAGGTCACTGTGGCTAATTTTAGAAAAACTTTGTCATGGCTCTAGCACCTACATTTCTCAACAGATTTGAAAATAAATTCACACAAATGTAGGGGATGACAATATCTCGAGCAAGTTTGACTTTTATGGTGCTGCAATCAAGGTTTTTCATTAGATCCTTATCATTCTTGCAGGTAATGATGACATACATAAGAGCTTGGATGAGTTCGAAATTTGGCCGGATTCGAGCACAGACCTTGAGCGTTTGAAAAAAATCCCATAGTCTTATAATGGAGAAAACAACGTCATCACATTTTCATTTTTAATCGGATCCTCTTCATACTTGCAGGTCAAGAGGATATGCATAAAAGCTTGGATTAGTTAGCATTTCGGCTAGATCCCACCACTGACTATGGAGTACCTGCCCTGAGCATCCAAAAAATCAATGTCGCCACTTTTTCTTGGTTTCTACTGATCCGATCCTTTTCAAACTTGCAGGTAATGAGGAAATGCATAATATCTTAAATAAGTTCAAATTTTGGCCAGATCAGGCCAACCACTACGAACTTAGCTGCCCTTGACAGCTCTGTCTATTGTGCTCTTGATCGGATACTTTTTAAACTTGCATATATTAAATGAGGGCATACATAATGTTTTGGATGAGTTTAATTTTCAGCCTGATTGGACCACTGACTGTGGAGTTAGCTGCCCTTGAGCATCTTAAATATCCCTATAGGTTTACAATGTCTCTCAGGTGAGCAATTGTTGCCCTTTGGGCTACTTGTTTTATGTTGTTCTATTTTGTCTTTGTGCAATAGTTTGTATTTTATCTAGATATAAAGTAGATCTATGCATTCCTTGAAAATTCTACAGTCCATTTGCTCTGAAATGCTTAGGGGCTTGTGCTAATTATTTCAAAAGATGGCAGCACTGCGATGATCAGAAACTGGCTTTTTCATGTGTGCCCCCGAGGCTTAAACACACGGGGGTGAGAGACGTAATGTTTAAGAGTCGGTGCTCATATCCATTATGACACGAAGGCCTGTTTGTACACGTAGTAGAATAGCCAAAATATTGTTGGTAAGCAGTACAGTAATTTTGGTTACTGCAGTTATTGGTGTATTTGAATAATATAATTAAAATGAGCTGTCACTTGACAAAACCGGCAAAGTGGCTTGTGCACCCAGCAAAGACACAGATCAGTCTGGGCATCCACCCAGTCCGATCAGCTTCACTGGCCACATGGAGCTAGCTTAGATATTTAGAGGTCAAATGACACTTCTTAGTGTTTTGTTTGCAAAGAAACCTCTTTGTACAAAGCTTTGTATCTTTAAAAAACTATATGGCTATGTATGAGATAAAACTTAAGAATGAGCTATTTGAAAACCACGCCCGGAGGTTATAAAACTTGAGAACATTCTCAAACTCAAAACAAAGCACACTGATTGGCTGCTTTGCACATGCTCGGAAGCAGCCAATCAGTGTGCTTTATTTTGAGTTTGAGATTATACTCAAGTTTTATAACCTCGGGGCCTGGTATCTCCCACCAGTGTTTGTGGAAAAACAGAGAGGAGCCCTGTCTGCATTTGAGTGCAAACAGACTACATATTTTGTAGATTTTGTTATGCCTTATTTTGAAAAGACAAGAAACTTTCCAACTGACTATTCCTAAGTTTATCCAAGTTTCACCAAATTTTAAAATCTAAAAAAAATACTTGCTCCATTTCATTGCTTTAAATGATCTTCATAAGCTAGCATGGATGAGTTAGTCATTTGAGCCGTGACACGAGAAAACCAACATTGTGGTTGTGCACACAATGCAGACTCAGATCAGCCTGGGCATCCACCCAGTCCGATCAGACTCTCCACTAAGCACCTAACGGGTAGCTAAGGGTCTAAGCTTCCTCCATGCGGACAGCGATGACTCTGATCAGACTGGTTGTTTCGTGTCGCAGCTCATTTCATATTTGTTTAGAGATATTCTATAGAATGCATGATGTTGGTGTAACACATTTTTATGCCCCCATGATGACACAGTCAGGGGGATTAAGATTTGCTCCTGTCTGTCCTTCCATCTGTATGTCCGTTCATTTGTCACACCTTAGGGTAAAGAGTTTATGTAATCAACTCCTACCACAGTTTTCAATGGCTCTTTTTCAAACTTTGCACACATGCTATGGACATAATGAAGATAGGCATGCGACTTTTTGATGGAGGGGAAATTAATTCATTAGAATTACAGCCTATTGAACTTAGTCATTTTGGGCAGCATTTTGCAGAATGTGTTATGGTGTTTGTGTAATCAACTCCTCCTATAGTTTTTAGTGGATTCTTTTCAAACTTTGTATAAATTTTGTTGACATAATCGAAATATTCATGTGGCTTTTTGATGGAGATAAATTTCATTTTAAAAATTACGGCCTATTGAACTTAGTCATTTTGGGCAGCATTTTGCGCTACAGGATATGGAAGTGTAATCAACTTCCCTTTCAGTTTTCACTGGATCTTTTCTAAACTTTATGCACATGTTACAGACATAATGAAAATGTGCATGTGGCTTTTTGATGGAGAAGAAATTAATTTTGACAGAATTTTGGCCTTTTGAACTCAGTCATTTTTTGGCACCCTTCCTGTATATAGGGTATGGAGTTTGTGTAATCAGCTACTCCTTTGGGTTTTCAACAGATGCTTTTCAAACTTTGTATACATGTCGAGGACGCAATGATAATGTCCTTGTGGCTTTTTGATGGAGATAAAATAAATTTTGACGGAATTGCAGCCTTTTGAAGTTAGTCATTGGCGGCAATTTTTGTGTTAGGGCATGGAGCTTGCGTATTCAACTCTTTCACAGATTTCAAAAGAATTCTTAGGGCATTTGTATAAACTTTGGAAATGCATGTGATTTAAACACTGTTTATTGATAAAAGACAATTTTGTGATGTACACAGCACGGAGGCATCGTTCATGTCTTACAGACACAGTTTTCGAGTTTGTTAAAGTAATAAATGCTTTTCAGGGAATATAAATTGTTTCTTAAGGTATTAGAGTACACTGCCATGTTTTCATAAATTGGAACAAAGTTGGTGACTTCCTGTTTGCTTTCCTGGCAGACAGAACCCTTCCAAAAAAGATAAACTCTTAAAGGAAAGAATATACTCCCTTAGGAGCAAATACTTTTCTTTAAAAGTTGAATCCCATTAAGAGGGGACCCAAAAGAGAAAATGGTAGTCTCTTGGAATAATTACATGTATGAAAATTATGGCATGTTTGTGTATGATAAAGGTAAAAGATAGTAGAGATAAAATTTCAAATCTTCTTATTTTTACTAAATAACCATTAGTCTGTGTGTACAGGGGCTGACAAATCAAAATTTGATCAGCTTGTCCGGTACACAGATTTTGCTACAAAACGCTGATATTTGTAGGTTTTCCCTATATATCCTATACATTTTCTGGGCAACTGAGAAAAATTTTAACTTATCCCGGGCAGTCGGACAATGGATTTGTCAGGCCCTGCCTGTTATACCGGGACGGATCTGTTTGAACAAATGAGCTGCGACACAACAAAACCTACAAAGAGGCATGTGTGCCCAGCAAAGACTCAGATCGGTCTGGGCGTTAGCCCAGACTGATCAGAGTCTTTGCTTTGCACTTAAGGATAGCAAAAGGTCTGAGCTACCTCCATGCAGACACGGAAGACTCTGATCAGACTCCAGTTGCATTTTGCTCATAAGCAAAAGCATAAACATGAGTGGGATCAAACTTCACTTTCTACCTATAAACATAGAGACCCAGTACCTCAGTAGCATAAATCTAGAAGTTCAAGATTTGAGAGCTGCTGGAGGTGGAAATCTTTCCAACCATAAACGGGATTCCGTTGCAAACCGTCTGACTTATCACCCTCCCGTTGTCCTGATATGACTGAAATAGTTAAAAAAAAAAAAGACATAGAACTGTAAGTCATCATCCATCCATTAATCTATACACATCCACTGGGTCCCAAGACAGGAGTTGAAAACATTGAGCCTGTGAGATGAGGGTTTCAACAAACTCCAAGAAGCTAAACAGATGTGAATGCATCAGCAAATCATCTTTTTTTTGCTGTTATTACTTAAAGCAGTAATCTTTCTCAAAATGACCCATTTCATTTATTATCAAACCTGACTTTTAACTTAGCTTTTTAGAAAGCTTAAACACTTTTCCTGCTCATTTAGTGTGTAATCCGAGGTGAGTAACATAGACAATGCACATGCTTGTGCGTGTCTTGATTTTTTTCGGGTCACTAAAAATAAAACAGGCTAACACTAAAACCAGAAGTGCCATTCCTGCTAGTAAATGAGTCCTGAAGTGAACGGAAATCAGAGTTGTAACGGCTTTACTTGCATGAAAACACTCTATACAAAGATTTCAAGGATATGACATTTGGGCAGGATTACTGCTTTAAAAGCATTTTGTCATGCTCAAAAACATTGAAAAAAAGCTTCTTAAAAAAAAAGGTCTTTCTCCAGTCATTATGCTGCAGAATGGCTTGGTGTCTGTGCAAATTTTGTAAATGTGGCATTCAGGGCAGAGGTTTTAGTCATTTTGAATTTATGACCATTCACAAATGCTTCTTGTTGTGATCCTGTTGGTTTTGATGGTGTCATAGTGTTTTCACAATATCTCCTGTAGGAAATTATGGATTTTTACCAAACTTGCAGAGATACATCAATTGAAAAAAAAAGAGTTGACCTTGATCCCTTTGTTGTCGAGATCACAGAACTTAACTTTCTCATAGATGGTTTGCACCTCTTCTCTTGAAGCAGTGGGTGGTTTTTAGCTCACCTGAGCCAGCGGCTCCGGGGGAGCTTATAGGATAGGCAGGCTCCGTTGTCAGTCCGTCATCCGTCAACAATTTCAAACGACTTCTCCAGTGAAACCGCTGGGCCGCTAGTAACCAAATTTCATGTAGATCCTCTATGGTGCTAGGGAACAAAAAGTTGTTCAAACAGTCCTGGTCACATGACCAACATGGCCGCCACACCCATATATGGTAAAAACCTTTAAAAATCTTTCTCCAGAACCAATTGGCCGATTGCCTTGAAACTTGGTATGTAGCATCAGGTGCATTAGAACTACCAAGATTGTTCAAATGATGACCTTGGGTTGACCTTGACCTTTTAAACGGTAAGGTCAAATTTGCTTTCTGGAGCTTTTATATGGGAAAATGCTAGAATATAAGATTTCTTGGAAACTGTTGAAGATTTTTACCTGAAAATTGGTTTATATAGTCATCTTAATGAGTACATGAAAATTTATGCGTACAAGAGGTCAAGGTCATTCTTTGACCCTGGTCTCATATTTTGACAATTTCACACATCTCCTCAAAAGCCACTAGACCAATTGTAACCAAATTTTATGTAGAGCCTCTATGGGGCTGGGGAACGAAAAGTTGTTCAGACGGTCCTGGTCACATGACCAACATGGCCACCACACCCATATATGCTAAAATCCTTTAAAAATCTTTCTTCAGAACCAATAGGACGATAAACTTGAAACTTGGTTAGTAGCATCGGGTGCGTGAGAACTACCAAGATTGTTCAAATGATGACCTTGGGTTGACCTTGATCTTTTAAACGGTAAGGTCAAATTTGCTTTCTGGAGCTTTTATATGGGAAAATGCTAGAATATAAGATTTCTTGGAAACTGTTGAAGATTTTGACTGAAAATTGGTATAAACAGTCATCTAAATGAGTGCAGGAAAATTTATGTGTACAAGAGGTCAAGGTCATACTTTGACCCTGGTCTCATATTTTGACAATTTCACACATCTCCTCAAAAGTCACTAGGCCAATTGTAACCAAATTTCATGTAGAGCCTCTTAATGAGTACATGAAAATTAATAGGTACAAGAGGTCAAGGTCGTTCTTTGACCTTTGACCCTGGTCTCTCATATTGTAACAATTCTACACATCTCAAAAGCCACTGGGCCAATTGTAACCAAATTTCATCTAGAGCCTCTAGGGGCTGAGGGAACGAAAATTTGTTCAAACGGTCTGGGTCATATGACCAACATGGCTGCCATGCCCATATATGGCAAAAACCTTTACAAATCTTCTTCTCAAGAACCAAATTACCGATGGCCTTGAAACTTGGTATATAGCATCAGGTACTTGAGTATTATCAAGATTGTTCAAATGATGACCTTGGCCTGACCTTGACCTTTTTTAAGGCAAGGTCAAGTGGACCAGTCATGTTGGCCTCTGTTACTAAAACTAGCAAAAATTGAAAATTTCTATAGAATTGAACTAATTTGTGTCAGAATGGTCCTTTCATGAAGCCATTGCGATTTATTGCATTTCGGCATTCCAAGATGGCTGCCATTTGCCGTTACTAAAAATAGCACAAAACATGAAAATGACACTATCTCGGTAAGCACTGGATGGATTTTGACGAAATTTGTGGCAAAATGATTCTGGCATTGAGGTGTTTCAAGCATAACCAAATATGGACCAGTCATGTTGGCCTCGATCTGTTACTAAAAATAGCAAAATGTGAAAATTAGAAAATCTCAATGGAATTGGACTAATTTTATGTCAGAATGGTCCTTTCATGAAGCCTTTGCGATTTCTTGCATTTTGGCAATCCAAGATGGCCGCCATCTGCCTGTATCTAAAAAATAGCAAAAAACATGAAAATGACAATATCTCAGTAACCCCTGAATGGGTTTTGACAAAATTTGTAGCAAAATGATTCTGGCATTGAGGTGTTTCAAACATTAATAAATATAGACCTGTCAAGTTGGCCTCTGTTACTTGAAATAGCAAAATGTGAAAATTAGAAAATTACAATGGAACTGGACCAATTTATGTCAGAATGGTCCTTGCATGAAGGCTTTTGATTTATTGCATTTTGCCATTCCAAGATGGCCTCCATCTGCCATTACTAAAAATAGCACAAAACATGAAATGACAATATCTCAGTAACCACTGAGTAGATTTTGGTGAAATTGGTGGCAAAATGATTCTTGCATTGAGATATTTCATAAGTAACTAAATATAGACCCGTCAGATTTGCCTCTATTACTAAACAAAGCAAAATTTGAAAATGAGAAAATCTCAATGAAATTGGACCAATTTTGTGTCAGAATGGGTCATGGCAAAATAGCCAGGTGAGCGATATCAGGCATTTGGGCCTCTTGTTAACCGATCTTAATCAAACTTTCAGGATATGGTTTCACTACATGATATGGATAAATTTTTTTAGGAGGTCATGATGTGGTCCTTTCTGCCAGAATTATTGCCCTTTGTAAGTCAGGTCAAATCTTGTGTCCACAACTCCTCCTTCAGTTTCCAAACGATTTTCATCAACTTTTAAGGGTATGGGTGTCACTACATGATATGGATCATACTTATTGGGGTCATGATTTGGTCCTTTCTGTCAGAATTATTGCCTTTTGTAAGTATGGTCAAATTTTGTGGCTGCAACTCCTCCTTCAGTTTTCAACTGATCTTAATCAAACTTTCAGGATATGGTTGTCACTACATGATATGGATCATATATTTGGTCCTTTCTGCCAGAATTATTGCCCTTTGTAAGTCTAGTCAAATTTTGCGGCCACAACTCCTCCTTCAGTTTTCAAACGATTTTCATCAACTTTTCAGGATATGGGTATCACTACATGATATGAATCATATTTTATGGGGTCATGATTTAGTCCTTTCTGCCAGAATTATTGCCCTTTGTAAGTCTGGTCAATTCTTGTGGCCACAACTCCTCCTTCAGTTATAAAATGTTTCATCAAACTTTCAAAATATTATAATTACTAATTGATATTGATCACAGCCCCGGATCCAGGGGGTGGGCTTTGGGGCTGCAGCCCCGCCATTTGGCCGCTGTATAGGCCTCCAGATAAAAAAAAAACAATTTGAGAAAAATTATCCAATGTTGTTAGATAAAAATATTATGTGTTGTGACATCTCATTAGAATCGCCTCGGGGAGGCGATTCTAATGAGATATCACAACATATATTTCAAGGGAAAAAATATATAAAAAATTCTCTTGAAACTGAACCATAAATATGTCATATTTTCAAGCCCCCTCCCAAACACACGTACATTTCGGCACCTCCCAGCCCCACCAGTTATCCAGAGCCCCACCAGTACGTGGTGGTTTGGATCCGGGCCTGGATCATGTTTTATTTTGGTCATAATTTGGTCTTTTCTGTCAGAGTTAGGGCCCTTTGTAAATGTAGTCAAATCTTGTTGTCGCAACTCCTCCTTCAGTTTTCATCTTGTAGCCACGGCTCCATTCAAAACCAAATATCTCGATTACTGACATGTCTTACATAGGAGGACATTTGGCCTTTTATAACAGTATTTCAGTCATACCAGGATGATGGGAGGAGGGTGATAATGAAAGGCAGTGTGCAAGGAACCCCATTTACGGTTGGAACGATTTCTGCCTCAAAAGGGTCTCTTACCCGGGAATAATACAGGGACAATCCAAATGTGACCTAAAAAATAATAATAATGGCCGGGCCGGGTAGCGCAATCGGTAGGGCACCTGACTCATAAGTCAGAGGTCCTGGGTTCGAATCCCGGTCTGGCCACATACTTTCGTTTCTCCTTCCGCTGATTCAAGAAGGGCAGTTGTCGGTTACTGGCGAAAGTATGTGCACTTAGTACTGGTTAACCGCTTAGGAGGTCTAAGCCTGCCCAGGAATAGTGTGGTTAGGTTAACTGACCGTCCCGACATGACCTTAGTTGTTTACCGTGGACGTTAAGCATCAAATCAACCAACCAACCTAAAAAATAATTACTGTAATTGTCTTAAAAGGGAACTGTTTGGTTTACTATAAAAGATGCAAATAGATTTAAAAACAGTGTAGACCTTGATCGGACTGTAGGAGCAGTCTGCTCTACGTTTGCACGGCTTGTTATGTTCAGACTTATCTGTCGTAATACTCAGAATTTGCGGTATGTATTGGGTAAAAAATATTAGGGAAGTAATTCACATATTTACTTTGACTGCCACATTGACTCTAAATGATGAGACAAAAGTATGGGAGTAAACAGTGTAGCCACAGACCAGACTTTCGTATTCAGATTGTTGATAACCGAGTTGTCTGATCTGGCTCTACACTCTTTACCAGCTGCGCCAGCAGTTTTGACGTATATATCAGCCTTTCATTTGCAGGACATTACACTAATTGGTTAAGACTTCGGTATCTGGGATTCAATGCACTAATATATTGAATTGCATGATTTCATCGTAACCGGGTTGCACTAGAAAATGGGAGTGCACACACACCCAGACCACATTGCACATTTCATGGACAGTATGGTCAGGGCATACTTGAAGTTTGCGATTTCAGATTGTTGCACCATATGATTGTCTGGCCGGGAGAACCCCAAATTTATCAATCCTAGGTACTGTTGTACCCGTGTTGCACCGAAAGTTGCGCTGCATCATAACAAACAATGTTGACGTATCACATGATACAGGATTGCTAACTGGAAGAAAGAAAAGACTTTTTTGTTTGTTTGTTTTTTGGAACAGAATGGAACAGAGACAGTTTACGGAACGAATCACATGTGTGTTTTTATTCAAGGGAGGTAGCTAAATATTACACAAAAATGATTTATTTTGTAAAAATATGCCGCAAATTTAGCTAATCAAATTTATTTCAATAGTCGATAATTACTACCAGTTTAACAAATCTTTGGGAACGTCGTTACGAGAATTGAAACAGAACAGAACAGAAATGGCCCTTCTTTTCCAGGTGTAGGGCAGTCGGACAGGTAGAATCGGTATCAGGAGTGTGTGCAACCACGGATGCGTTCCGTTGAGTCTCCTGTGGAGCATCGCCACGAAAGTTGGACGACCAAAAAGTGTAGATAACTAAATTAAAAGGTCAGACTCGGTCTCCATTCAGTAACAACAAAAAAAAATATATGTTTTTATGTTTTATTTATAAAACTGTCAGCATTTAGGGCCAAAGCAGAGTAGGAACTGTCTATTCTATAGTTGAAGTTTGTTTCAGGTAGAAAATAAACTCACAGTGAGTAAACTATTATAATGTAGTAGACCTGTGTAATCTAACAATTATGGTGTTTGCAGAGGCTCATTTCGGAATAGAGTTGTGCGTTTACTAGGTGTGAAGGTAGAATACCACCCGTATTGCGAATTTATTCACAAAAAATCAAAGCATAAACACAAAAAGCATAAAATATTAAAATTTGACCGACTAAACTTTTCACTCCACCAATAACTACTAGGGTCAAGTCAGGTAAATTAGGACTGTGACATTATATCCTTTTATGTCAGCTGTCTGGGATTTAAACAAAATTATCTCGGCAAATAGTGAAAATCCTGATGAGACGGCTCATCATGAGCCGTTCCATATGGATTTTCTCTGTTTGCAATGGTATGTCCGAATCTACCCGCTGTCCGAAGTTACCCGACTCGACCCTAAAGCTTTTCCATAATTGAGCCGTATCTGGAGAAAGTCTATATCACAGCGTGTACTAGCAGTGAAGACAGATCAGCAGGCTCTCTTGCGGAGTCTAGTCAAAGTCTGCGCCAACCGCTGTATTGCTTGACCAGGATAAACGCACTACTGGTAGATGCGAATGCGGAAGACTAATTAAACATGCACTGAGACACAATTTCCCATGACCCTGTTTATTTATTGATCCACTGGGGTTAAGGCAGACAACAACGAACAACGCAGCAGCACGGTGGTTAAGCTGACATTCGGTCGGTGACCTCTTACTTCTTATGAATGTGGAGGTCAAGTAATGTAACGTTTGTTTCATACACAATAATTCTCACTGTGTTAATAAATATCATTTAAGCAAGTGGATACAGGAAAATATAAGCCATTTTAAAAACCATTATATGAGTCTAGTCAGGAGAAAGTGTGATGTGGTGAAGCGTAAATTTCTTAACTTCAAACAGTATGCGTATTTGCGTTGATGAATCAGTCTGAGTCAGAAAAGTCTTATTGATATCCCTAAGATTTGGTAGCCACACGTACGGTAAGTTACATTTTCTTACAGCATATTGCCATTGTATTAAAAGTTGTTAGATTTTCAGTATTGTTTTGTTTTGAATATAATGACCAATAATGTGCTCCGTTGTCAAAGGCATAGTGGTGAAAGCCTTTTCTATACACAGTGAGCATATACAACGTTGAAATAGCGTAACATTGTTAATGTGAATGAGTACACTTTCAGGGAAAGTAACTGTACCATATGAGCCGCGACACGACAAAACCAACAATGTGGTTGTGCGCCCAGCACAGGCTCAGATCAACCTGGACATCCGCCTAGTCCGTTCAGACTCTTCGCTAAGCGTTTAAATGGTAGCTAAGGGTCTAAGCTACCTCTATGCGGACAGCGAAGACTCTGATCAGACTGGGCGGATGCCCAGGCTGATCTGAGTCTGCGCTGGACGCACAACCACTTTGTTGGTTTTGTCGTGTCGCGGCTCAATTATACACTTTTACCTTCCTTCCCTGTGGTCGGGTGGTGGTGCTGGGGCTCGATATGGACCGACATATTATTTCAAAGAGCCATAAAAAATAAAATTAATAAAAAAATCTGTTAAATGATATTATTATCAATGGTAATATCCTTTACCAAAATCTATTTGAAAAAAAAAGAATGTTCATTTTTATGTTTTCGATCAAAACAACGCGACAGGTGTCATGTAGCTCGTGTCATGCACATTTAAAGCTAAGGGTAGTTAAATGCGTTATAAGAAGAGATAGTTAATAATAACAATTAATATGAATTTATGTAGGGCTTCAACCGGAACCTAGTACCTGAAGTTTAATTGATTCTTTCATTTAAAAGACACAAATTCTCCTGACCCGCTTTCTATACGATACACGCCTCCATATTACACATCAATACCTGCGCGCACTTGTTTGTCGTACGATAGATATTTTACCAGGAACTAAAACAGGTGAGATCTATATTTTGATTAGACAGTGTCAGAATAGTCACTATTTTTTCCATTAGTGTTTTGTATATCAAATATTTTTCTTGCTCTATTTTGACAATATGAGTGTTATACCTCCTGTTGCTTTCAGCGAGTGGGTTTTGCCCTTGCACTGGTCCGGCAATGATCTTTTAATACACTGTAAAAAATGTGTTTAGAATCAATGCAAAAAATGCAGTCCGAGTTTTTATGTAGTTAAATCGTAACACGGTTCAATTTGCAACATGTTTAGGTTTATGTTTAGAAATTAAACATGTACAAAACTGGTTATATTTACCTTTTATTTTGAAATTTTCCTCTGTCAACATTTTCGTCCCTTTTTTTTTCGTTCTTCAACGGGGAAACGAGAGAATGGATTCATCCGAAACGCGTAACAGAATAAAACGTGTTTTGCAGACTGTGTCCGGGAAAATAAAAGAAAAGGCGTACATGTTTAGCTATATGACATATTCCTAAACATGTTTACACCTAAACATGTAACCACTTGTGTTTTAAAGCTAAGCGCGATTTTTACCGTGTAGTGCTACGCCGAGGTTCTGATAATTCTTGGTTTCTCCGGTTAGGCTCTTATGATCACACTGCAATCGCCCGCAAGCTAACTTATATAACAATCATCAAATCGCCTTTCATTTGATGATCGGACTGGCATGAGTTAACCATATATAGCTCTGCTCTCAATGTGAAGGGCCTCTGCTTGATTGCACCTCCATTTTTCCCAAAAGGAAACATTTTTGTGACTTTCTGTTTGCCTCCCTGGACAACATAACCTTCTACAAAGATCTACAAAGGGGTCTACTTTCAAGGAAAGAGTTTGCCCCTACTGGCCCCTAGAGTTGACCCCGCATTGAGAAGGGAGGCGAAACTGAAGCTGACAGAGTTACTTCCTATTAATATGTACCATGCCCTAAGATATTTCATATTGTCTAGTTTATTGGCATTTGGTACTAAAATCTTGCCCAATTTACAAAATGTCAGGCCGTGCTGCGTAGCGCAATCGGTAGGGCACCTGACTCATAAGTCAGAGGTCCTGGTTTCGAAACCCGGTCTGGCCACATACTTTCGTTTCTCTTTCCGCTGATTCAAGAAGGGCAGTTGTCAGTTACTGGCGAAAGTATGTGCTCTTAGTAATGTTTAACCGCTTAGGAGGTCTAAGCCTGCCCAGGAATAGTGTGGTTAGGTTAACTGACCGTTCCGACATGACCATAGCTGTTTACCGTGGAGGTTGAGCATCAAATCAATCAATCAATTACAAAATGTCAGCATGCAAATACGCAAATGCGTGTTGAAATTTTGTCAATTTGACAAAATTTCAATACGCGCACTTGCGTATTTGTATACTCGCAGCGACACTCATGACCCATTTACCTACAATTAGCACCATTATTTGTTCCCAGTTAAATGTATAGGTTGAACCAGTACCTGACTGAAAGTCGCTTCTTTTGGTATCTTCCACAAGTAAAGGGAGCGGCGGTAGAGTAGTGGTTAACACGCTGGACTACCAATCCATCTTTGAAGGATCACATCATCGATCCCCCGCTTCTCCGGTCTTTCGGATGAGACTTTAAACCGAGGTCCCGTCTTCGTATGACATAGTTGTTGGTGGGACGTAAAACCCGAGTTCACTCACTCCACAAGCATCAAGTTTTCCTAGTGCGAGATATATTGACACTAGGCCTACTGCATACAAGTTACATCATTGTTTAGAATTCCAATATCTTTATTTTAAAAGTAACATATTTGTTTTCATTATTTAGATGACAGCTGCTGCCAGCGACAAATATAATGAAATCAGAAGATAAACTTAATGTTGTTAATGGGCACTGCAACCGCACTAACAGGGTCACTGTAGAAGCTGAAGCCGATTCCACCACCAGAAATCAAGACAATGGATCTCTTGAAGTTGCGGAGCCACTGGACAAAAGCCACGAGACTGCTATTGCACCTGATGGTGGGTGGGGTTGGATGATTGTAGTGGCTGCCTTCATGGTGAATTTTATCGTAGATGGCGTGATTGGCTGCTTTGGCCTGATATATCCCGACCTCATGAGACAGTTTTCATCAAGTCCTGCGCTGACCTCCATGGCTGGATCTTTGATTGTTGGAACGTACATGTGCAGCAGTAAGTGGATTGTCTTGGGATAAAGCTTCAGATAAAGTGGTTTTAATGATTAGGAGTTTCTGTCTTAAACATGCATGTAGAAGGTTCACAACTTACTTTATGATTATCGCAGAATCGTTATCTAAAAACACTTTTTTCTGAAGCTCTCTGTCAGTTTTATAATTATCTTAAAACTTATAGTTAAAATATTAATGGACCAACTGCGCTGTTATTATCATAGACACCCTTGACAGATATTGTAAACTCTGTTTTCATTTTATTACTTAAGCTAATAAACGCAACAAAAATGAAATGGGGTAGAAAATCGCGAACTTTCTGACGCCATACCTTACAGTCTTACACATCGTGTCATTTCGTTTTTCATGAAAACCTAAGTACTTATTTGAATTGTCGACAGAGATGATTCTAATTAAAACTTATCAAAAAGTTTCCTCCGCGGGTTGATGGTTATCTGCCTAGCTAATAGTTGTCAGAGAGAGAGAGAGAGAGAGAGAGATTTGATTATCATACTGTTTGACATTACAGCATTTTGAAACCATTTTAATTTTTTTGAATTTTCACGATAGGTCTATTTGTATTAAAGGTCTACTTGTTGGCGGCCTGATCCGGAGGTACGGCTGCCGTATCGTGAGTATCATTGGTGGCTGTATAGGCGCAGTTGGCTGTTGTCTTAGCATGTTCTCACAAAACCTGGCTACCTTCATGGTCTTGTACGGAATCATAGGCGGTAAGAATGAAGTACAGTAAATCAAGCAATCAACATTAACTCAATGCTGCAAAGATGACTAAACTTTATTCCATGTTGATTCAACGTTGTGTGGAGGCTCAAAACTTTAAATCCACATCGAGGTAACTTATGTTTAACCTCGCAACGGCGAATCAAAGTCATTTCAATGATAGTTCAACATTGTGAGATCCGTAGGAAGGTACTTCATGGCATGTGTAACCAGCGATGATTCAGATGAATTGTGCATCTGGGTTCGAGGTTATAAAACCTAAGAATAATCTCAAACTCTAAATAATGCACACTGATTGGCTGCTTCCGAGCACAT
This sequence comes from Ctena decussata, assembly GCA_963989385.1. Classification (NCBI taxonomy): domain Eukaryota; kingdom Metazoa; phylum Mollusca; class Bivalvia; order Lucinida; family Lucinidae; genus Ctena; species Ctena decussata. Next base: position 14,118,409 of record OZ022499.1, read on the forward strand.
GCTCGGAAGCAGCCAGTCATTGTGCTTTATTTTGAGTTTGAAAATATACTCAAGTTTTATGTGCTCGGAAGCAGCCAATCAGTGTGCTTTATTTTGAGTTTGAAAATGTACTCAAGTTTTATAACCTAGGGGCCAGGTCTCAGTGGTTTTTGAGGGATACAATCCCACTGGGCACACAACTTGAACCAACATTGAATCAAGGTTGGATATGTTGAATCAACCACGATTCAATGGTGATTCAACGCTGTGTGCCTGCTGGGATAAGAAATGCTCACCAAAACCAGTTCTGAGGGTACGCTTTAATAAACTGAGGAGCTGAGTGCAACACATGCATATGCTGTAATTTATATCTGTAAGAATTTTGGGAATGTGCTCCGCTGAGTTGAGCATGATAAGAAAAAAATGCACCACTTCTCAAAGTACAGTCGACTCTCGATATCTCAAAGTCGAAATTCAGTACAAACCACTGATATCTCAAAGTAAATTTTCTGGTTCAAGAAAATTTGAGGTATCAGTAGTTTGAGATAACAGGAGCTGAACTGTTAATGCAAATAGTAAATATGTCTAAACTAAATACTTCGATGTAAGAGGGTATTTTGAGATATCAGTGTTCGGGATATCGAGAGTTGACTGTAGATGAGGAGACATTGATCAGAAAGCGAAACAATAGATTTCTACTACCAAATGGGACAGGAAAATAATAAAGACAAAACAAACGAAAAGCCAAGTGGTCAACTTTGCGAGGCCATCTTAAATAATGTACAGTCAAACGATGACAATAGTAACTGCAATAGAACCGCTGCAGACGCACTGCAAGTCCTCAATAAATGGATAACATGTATGATACCCTCTTTCCCAGCCGGCACGAAATTATTCGGAGGCCATAAACTCGGAATCAAACTTTCATCTAGCCTTATTTTGGGGTGTGAGGGACGGGGGTATTTTCAAAATAGTGAAGGCATACGGAATATTCGAGTCTTACACCATTTAACAATACCGGTATCGTATATAACATTACAACGAGTTGCTACGACTATGAGAATCCGCGGGGATAAGGGATACGAAATACTCATTTTAAGTGACTTTTCATCAACTGTTTTGCAGGAATTGGTTTTGGTATGAATTCTCTGCCGGGCCACGTGTCTATCAACACGTGCTTTACCAAGAAACGCGGTTTGGCGAACGGAATTGCTTTGTCTGGAGCAGGCGTTGGGGTTTTTCTGATGGCACCACTTATACAGTTTACACTAGTTGAATTCGGCTGGAGGGGAACCATGTTGATAAACGGAGGCATTGTTCTGAATTTCTGTGTCTGTGGCGCACTCATGCGACCACTTAATTCAGCGACACACTCCAGTGCAAGACAAACAGAGAATAGTTCCAAAAACAGTCACGTGCATAAGAATCATGATGCGACTAAATTCACATCTGCGGAATATTTACAAGTACCAAGTGTTGAAGCACCTCTTATAAGTAACGGAAATAATTCTCTAAGAACTAATGATTTTCAAAATGCTAATGGATTTTTAACACCAGATATGCAAAGGAAAACTAATGGCCTTAATAGTATAAAACAGAACAACGATGCTAATTCATTACCAGACCTTAAAAACTTACATCTAGCGAACACAGATCATAGTCGTATAAGGCACAGAAAAACACACTCGCATGCTCCAAATGACCCTTTTAAAAGAAAAGATATATTTTATAGTGGCAATTTGTATCATTTAAAGGAGTTCAAAGAAAACATGAGTATGGAAGAATTCATAGGATCTATGACTATATGTGACAAAGGAGAAGAAGACTATAGTAATTTAGAAGAAAATAGCGCGAGGACTTGCTCAAAAGAAGTAAAACTATTCCTGAGGCACATGTGTGATTTAACAGTTTTCAGGAATAGATTTTTTCTCCCGGTGCTTATAGGAGCGATAGGAATACAGATGAGTCAATTTATTCCAAACACTTTCATAGCAGCTTACTGTTATACCATTAATCTCCAAGATTCTCAGATTTCAATCATTGTCTCTTTATTTGGTAAGACTTTCCTTGTTACCTTTGTTAAAAGTTATTTTATATATCATGTGAAACAAGTGGATTTTATCGCCAGTTAGCCTTAGCTCGTGCGTGGACTATATAATTATAGTAATATTGCTTTGAAATTAAATTCAGATTTCACATTTTAATTATTTTCGATTAACTTGTGCATTATGAACATTTGAAGCATCAGAAAATATCCGCGAAAACTTTTGGGAAAAAAGTTAGAATAAAAGTTTATTTTAGGGTTAGACGTAATTCAGGACCAAGTTCCGGATGTTTTATTGTTATGTTTAGGGTAAAGGCTATGCTTAGTGTTTAGGGTTAAGATTAGGATTATTTTAGGGTTGGGGGAACTTTAGTTTTAGTGGCGAATACATTTTAAAATATCTCCAACACCTTCTAGGATATGTCCAGGGGCCGTATTCATAAAGCCACTTAAGTCGTTGCTATGCGATTGCTAAGGCTAAATATCTATAAAGGAGATTCCCTACAACTATGAAATTTGGTCTGGAGGAACAGTCTTACTGTTCCTCCAGACCAAAGCTCATCAAAGACTGTTCCTCCAGACCAAATTTCATAGTTGTAGGGAATCTCCTTCAAAGAAATTTAGCCTTAGCAACAGCATAGCAACCACTTAAGTCGTTTTATGAATACGGCCCCAGTACGCTTGGTTTTAATCACAGAATCGTTGAAATCGATGCTGCCATTGTTCTTATTTTACATTCTGCCAGTTGACACAGTTCATTTCACACAATCAACACAGATTCTCCTTGTGATGATTCTCGGAACGTTAATTATTCATCCTTTCACAACGGATTCTGAAAGATTTTCATGTGAGATTCGTTTAGTGCTGAGAAAAATAGAATACAGACAAAATGAGCTATGTCATTAGAGAAAATCCATTATGATGCTCTGGGCTGAAGTCGTATATACAGTGATAAGGCTTTTTGCTCATTGTATTATCTAGCGAATATGTCACTTGAGCGCTGGCCACATATGTATCCTTAGAGTAGAGAGTAGCGATGACTCAGATGCGAAGGCTGGTTGATTCCTTTGGGTTAACTGGTCTTTAGGTACAAATCCGTTTAGGTACAAATCCATGGCTTGAGAATCAAACTAGCATCAGCAGCCACCCTTCTTGATTAGTTAAGCCCATTGACAAAACACGGACCAGTCACGGACTCGCGGACCAATAGAAAATTAATATGGCATTTGGTCCGTGACAAGTTAGTTAACCTACTTTTTCTCATTTAAGAAAATGAAATGAATCCTCTGTTGCAGGATGACCTACGTGGTGATTTTCTGGAGATAACGGCCTCTAAGTCATAAACATGATGAATGATTTCTGTTCGATGTCTGATCGTTTTCGAGTTACAGAGTTTTACACTCATTTCAGGTGCCTTCAACATACTGGGTCGTGTAAGTGCTGGATGTCTTGCTAATTTATCTTTCATTAACACCCTATGGTTGTTTAACTTCGGGGTGTTTATGTGTGGTGTGGCGTGTGCCGTGTTTCCTCTATGTACGACATTTCCGTCTGTTTCTGTCTTCTCGGCTGCACTGGGATATTTCATGGGTAAGAGACAATTTTTTGCGTATCGGTTTCTCGCATTTAGATATGATGTAGATCAAAACTTGAAGTGCTTGAGGATTTCGATCCACATAAATATGGGCCTACCGCCGGAGGAAGCGCCGACTACTATTATCAGGTACAGACAATTTCAGATGAATGATACACAGTTCAAGTCCGTTCTAAACTGATCTGTATAACAGATGCAACAAATAAAAACGAATAAATACAAAAAGAAAAGATTGACGAAATAAAAACGATAGTAGTTGTTGGGTTGAGTGGTAAGGAGACTTGCTTTGTTGTGCTTCCTAAAGTGTAAACCTATTCAGCTGACATTACGCGAATCGCGAATCGCGAATTTCTCCACCTTTCGACTTTGTCCCAGTATATTAACAAAGAAACTGTTGTAAAAGAAACACATGCATTTGTTTGTCTGTGTTTCATACCTTATTATTTGACTTCTTTTACTCCGGTATTTCAGTGGTATTGTCTGACTTCCCAGGGGTCTCCTAGTGTCGCAATACGTTTTTATCCCCCGACCGAAAGGTTCGGGGGATATAGCGATGAGCCTGGCGTCCGTCCGTCCGTCCGTCTGTCCGTCTGTCCGTCCGCCGTCCGTCCGTAAACATTTTCTTGTCCGCTGTATATCTTGAATACCCTTTGGAATATTTTCATGATACTTCACAGTTATGTAGAACAGGTCATGACGATGTGTCGCGTACAAGAATGGTAACTCTTGCTATTGTACTTTTTTAATTATTTCCCCTTTGGTGATTTTTTGGCAGATTCGTGTCCGCTCTGTAACTTGAATACCCTTTGGAATATTTTCATGATACTTCACAGAAATGTAGAACAGGTCATGACGATGTGTCGCGAACAAGAATGACAACTCTTGCTTCCTTACATGAGTTATTTCCCCTTGATAGTTTTAGGTGGTTTTTTTTTGGCAGATTCGTGTCCGCTCTATAACTTGAATACCCTTAGGGATATTCTCATGGTACTTCACAGATATGTAGAACAGGTCATGACGGTGTGTCGCGAACAAGAATGACAACTCTTGCTTTCTTACTTTTTGAGTTATTTCCCCTTGATCATTTCAAGGTATGATTTTGTGTCCGCTCTATAAATTGAATACCTTTTGGTATATTTTCATGATACTTCACAGATGTGTAGAACAGGTCATGATGATGTGTCGCGAACAAGAATGACAACTCCTGCTTTCTTACTTTTTGAGTTATTTCCCCTTGATAGTTTTAGGTGTGATTTCGTGTCCGTTCTATAACTTGAAAACTTTTTGGAATATTTTCATGATACTTCACAGATATGTAGAACAGGTCATGATGATGTGTCACGAATAAGAATGACAACTCTTGCTTTCTTACTTTTGGAGTTATTTCCCTTTGATGATTTTAGGTGTCCGCTCCATAGCTTGAATACCTTTTGAAATATTTTTATGATACTTCACAGATATGCAGAACAGGTCATGACAATTTGTCTCATACATGAATGTTAACTCTTGCTTTTATACTTTGTGAGTTATTTCCCTTTGGTAGTTTGAGCTGCTGTTTGAGTCTCTGCTCCATATCTGTATAACCCTGGCCAGCTCCAGAATTTGAATAACTGTGTACCTTTTAGAATATTGATGATCATGCTATGATATCTTATCAGTGTTCCTAACTCTCTCTGACCCCTCTACATATCCGTGCCCCCCCCCCCCCCCCCCCCCCCAAAAAAAAAAAAATCCAGATTTGGATTCTTTGTCCAAATTCACTTACTAGAGAGCTCAAAATTAGTTTTGTAGGGCTTGTACTTTAGAAGTTATTCACACATTTTGAAAGTTGAATGTATCGTATGCTATACATTTTTTTTGGTGGCTGTTTGAGATATTACCTCTTTTTAGCAGTCAAGCATACTGTTTTAGTCTGAGTGTTAGATAATCATGCATCTGTTAACAGTTAATGTCAATCAGAAGCATAAAAGAAGGACAATATATTACTAATATGTGTTTTGAAGTGCACCCTTTTTACCAAGGCCCATGGGGGTCTTCGGTCGGGGGATTTGCCATCTCCTCTGATGGCTATTTTTTTCCCTTGAGTCCTCATCTCTGATTCATCATAGGCCTTATCCGTGATTAGTTTGTTTCCGGTGATGATTCATTGATAAATTAGGAAACCTTCATGCGGAGCAAACAGCTAACTTAATGTTTCAAACCACTGCAGAAGCAGAGAGCGAGGTTTGGGCCCAGTAAAACATGTTTAAGCCCCCAGTAATCTTTTGCTGACCGTTCCAAGGCGGTACTTCTGTTGCGGTTCCTCGATGTTAAATTGTGCTGTGTCCGCTTAAATCTATGGTATCACCCGTATTGCTGCCTAATCTGCCTTCTGTTTTGTTTTGTTTTGTAACTAAAATAAAAAAGATAAGTAAAAATTGATGCTGTTATTGGGGTAGCTGAATGACCATCTTTTTGTGAAAGAGCTGCTCATTCGGTTTACTGTGCGTGTCTTTCGTAAACTTGTGTCACTTTCTGTGTGTAGGTGCTTCTTTCCCTATTGGTTTTGAGAGCGGAATGTGGGATTTGACTGTCTTAATTCCTGACCATTGCCCATCTTTTTACTTTGTCAATGCATATTTTGACTGACGGGCTGCTACAGTCCAATTGAGCTGTTTATTTTCGCGCCCTCCACGAGGAAGACTGTTTTGCAATGGTAAGTTGGCACAAAATTTTAATTGTGCAATTCTAAATGAGACGAGATGTATTCTCGCGAAAACTTAAGTTATGGGTGCTATTGGCAAACTGACGCGAAAATTAATAGCCGTAAAGGTTCATTGATTGACAGGAACCTCATGAAGCTTAATTAAAATCTGCAATATGCGAGGTATTGTGATATGAATCTCACTAAAACTTGTAGCCCTACTCATAATTAAACTCGTTAGAGCAGCGTCTCTGCTATCATCCAGACACATCTTTGTCTGGTACTAGAAAAAAGAAAGACTGAGAGAAGTATTAGAAAAAAGAAAGACTAAGAGAAGCAATGAGTGAAAGGATGGTACTTTCATACATATCCCTTAATTACATTTCAAATAAAATTCTTTCTTTACCTAAGGTATGCACGAAGCTCAGACATAGTGCTTGACATTACTGACTTTAGGATTGAAAGTTGGAAGAAACATGAGGTTATTCTGAGCAGAACAATACAGCTGATGAAACTGTCTCGGACAACAAAACAGAAATAAAATATAACTTGAAGATAGACATGCTCCATTATTCATTTTCAGCAGCTCCCAGTCCTCCTTCATGGGTGTCTAGATCGTTAGCCATAAGAACTTGCTTATCTGAAATAGAGGAAATAAAACACCGGAAGCAAGTTATCTAAATCTCCATAGTAAAACTTAATTATAGTTTTCTCGAATTTCTCATACACTGTCATAGACTGCAGAAGATTTAGCGGCTCGTAAATAATCTGCTAAGGACCTCTGACGGTTGTAATGTTAATTTGCCTATAAAAATAGTCAAAATTTAATTTTTGATATACCCAAGAATTTCTCTTGAAATTTGTTACTCTCAACTTCCCCTAGCTGGCCATGAATTTAACTTCTGATTATTTTGCACATAGACTTCATTTTTTGGTGGAAAAAGCAAAATTTTGTAATTCAACCTAATGGAAACAGGAAAAGTTTTTTTAAAGATACTTCCCCTCCCCCCCCCCCCCCGTGCCCCAGCCAGCCACTTTGCACGTATGTGTGTACTATCATAATACACATTATATGTGAGTGGCTTGCTGAGGCACGGGGTGGGGGGGGGGAAGATAGTCTACAGATGTAAAACTGAAAAAGTTGGTGGGGTACTTACACCCTTTATATCTGAAAATAGGCTAAAGTCCTTAGTACTGAAAAAATATTGCATAATATCAGTAACAGTAGTGTGTACGTCAGTTTTAGTATAGTTTTCAATTAAGATTTCGATATCTTAGAAAACCAAATAAATGGACTTATTTTCAGAGACTGAAAAATTCATATACCCCTCTTGATAAAATTGGTCTATGTTAGTCTAGAGGCATGATAATTTTTCAAAATCACTGTTAAAATGTCTTTATAGTACACAAGGCTACATATTAATGCCAAATATTTCAACTTTTGCTGCCCGAGGAAGGTGCAGTAATTTGTCGAAAAATGGGCAAATATGCATTGATACTGTCAGAAGTCCTTTGTTCAGGACACGAGTCGAAAAAAATCAGTTAGTCGAATACTGGACTGCACAAACCCATACTTTTCTAGTTGGAATAATGGACAGTAACAATCTTGCATGCTTTTATTTTAGATATAATCACGCGCCGGCAAATTCTTTTTGCTACACCACATTGCTGGGCCGAACTCCAGATAAGCCTCTGTAGAAAAATTACTGCCATTGAGTTGTTGCTCTTAAAAGGGAGGGCTTTCATGGCTTTTGTTCCTAGTAGGAGTAGTAGAAGGGTAACAAAGCTTATCAGAGTTGTAACAGGGAGGAGTTGGCGATTTTCTACCCCAAACGGAACAAAGGAGTCGTGCTGAAGTCGAATCAGTGGAAGATGCTAAATATTGTTGCCAGAAAGCTTAACGGTGCAGATCACGATGAGGGTATCCCTTTGGTTGCCTACGTTGTCTGCTCAGGCATCTCCTCCATTTATAGAATTGAAAAAAAAATCTTCGGTTACACAGAAATAACCGGAATTACAAACATGTTGTCGAAAACTCGGACTTCTATTCTATTTTTTGGTCTCACAACTATGTTGCCCAGGAGGTTCAAGGGAACGAATTTGAAACTCACACTCCTAGCACCGAGTCCGACTGTGTCCTTTCCCGCTGAAGACAGTGTCTTCAGTTAGATTTGGTAGTCCTGTACAGTGACAGAGAGCGGAATTCGAAGAATGGGACGGGCGACCAAGCTTTCACTTGTAAACGGCAGTGGTGACAGCTTGAGACATAGACCCCGTGGTTAAATGTACTGTGGGTACTCATCTACACAACAGGGCTTTTTACATTTTATTTGTATTTCTCATGCATTTGAATATTGTGGTTAATAGAACATGATCGTTGCATGTCTGTGTTAGTAAACATTACATTTTTCAGTTTACATTACGCAAATATTTTCTTATGGCAAATTTCATAAATAGACGAAATCTGTGCGTCTACAACGTTTACTTTCTCTAGACGATTTAACGGGTCAGTGACAGACATAACTGTAACATCTCAAAGACCTGTGACTCTTGTATTGAGTACACATGACAATATAACGGTAGAGAGATGTAATCAGTAGCCGGAAGTGTCAATCAATTTCTGCGTTTGAAAAGATGTTTAGCTGCTTTGACAAGCTAACAAATTCGGATCTGCTACCTTTATTAGATTGATGTGTTGAAAATCAAACCTATTAATTTTTGTCGATGGTGGATGAATCACGATTTTACGCCCTTTTTAACATGATTTCAGCAATATCAGGGCGATGGGTTGGTGATAATGAAAGGCTGTTTATGACTGAAAAGATGCCTGCTTCCAACGCGTCTCGAGCCCGGGATTCATGTACGAATGCAGAGTCTAATCCCAGACTGGGCAGCTCGCTAATTTCCCATCGTCCCTTTTACCGATGCGTGAAAGGGCGTTAGGGCATATGTGGGCATTGGTGACTCGGACAAACCTGTGTTTTGTGCACAACAGCTAAAGCATTACTGTTAGCCTGACGACTCTCACGTGTGTTACCGGGGTGGTTGGGTGATGCGATGGTGCTGGGTATAACTTCCAATTCCATGGTGTCCTACTGATTTGGATAATGGTGGGGCAAGGGCCTACTGTGCTTGCAGTAGGTGCGGGTGGGACTGTTTGGACATTTTTCTCACGCTATCACATCTCTCTTCTTTCTTCCTCTCTTTCGGAGACGGCCCGATATAGACGGAAATACTGTCTAAAAGGGCCGTTAAACTCAAAACAACCAACCAACGTGTGTTACCAGAGTTACTGACTTTTGGACTGCACAGTTTTCTAGTGATTTGTGTGTCACGCCGTAGTCCATTTGTTAGAGCGCATAGCTATTGCACAGAAAGTCGCGGCTTCGAAACCCGGCCCGGTCAACGACTGAAAATTTTGTCAACCCAGCAGTAAAAGATTAACCTCTTGATGCATGACTGCATGCAGCTGAGCTGATGACTTCGACTATGGACAACACACTCGCGATACGATATGCCTCGCCAAAAAATGCAAGCTATGCCATCACGCTGTGTAAAGTGATCAAACTGAATCCTCACTTTTATTCCCCAGTATCAGATTATCTGAGCAATCAGACTGCGCGGAAGCGCAGGCTGATCTTTACCTTCCATATTCCCCCATTCGTTTTAAGGTTCAGTTTCAGGTGATGTTATGCCCAATGTTGCTTCGTCTTATTTATTATGGTTTCTTTACACTAACTTACAGTTTTTGATTTCATTTGAACAGCTCTTTCCCAAATAGGCGGTCATCAAAAACAACAGTAACATTTACTTTTACCTATTTTCTATTATAAATCACACACACACACACACACACACACACACACACACACACACACACACACACCAAAAGAGAGAGAGAGAGAGAGAGAGAGAGAGCAAAGTGGGCAGCTTCACAGGTTACCATATTGCCAGAAGACCACAGACAAGCGGACCTAAGAACACGTAAAATTGAAGAACCACAACAGAAGTGCCGCCTTGGAACGGTCAAAAGAACTAGACTGCAAATCCATTTGGGAAGAGCCGTATTGTCAGGATCCACATTAAGCCCGTGGTCAAGATACCGTAAACAAAGCTATTACGGTTGTGTCGAACTAACTTATGTCTGTCAAAATTTATTTAGTCAGCTTAAAGGTAGGTTCCTGTACTTTGGAATGCATCATAATTTTGATGAACTTTCATCCAAGTTGTTGGAAAGCACTTATAAAAGGGAATTAATAAGTTTCACTAAAAAGTGTAAATCAAAAAAATATTAGAAAAGTTGTTTTGCAAGGGATTTCCTAACTCTGCTTCGCACACCAGTTAGCGCTATTTTTAGTTCGCGCCAAAAATAGATAACACAGCTGATGTCATGCTGCATTGCATTTTGGGATAGTTTTAACCCATCCGCCATGCCAGGACCTGTAGGAGAGCTCACGTCAAGGGAAAATTGACCTATGGAGAATGGCTTCAGAAATTGCGCACTTATAGACATAATAAACATAGTTATTTTTAGAACTGGAATTCCAACAAAAGAAAATAAACCAAAAGGGAAAACGACTATTTTCTTCAACATCTGACGAGTTTCTCAGTAGCAAAAAATTCAGAAAAATAAGAGAATTCAATACTGCTCAGAAAAAGATGAAATTATTTTGTGGACATAATTGACATCGCTAGCCCAGGAACCTACCTTTAAAGTACATCAGTCTTATTGGTAGTGCAGATTATATTTTATTTACATCCTTTGAGATCAGAGGATAGATTCTGAGAAACCTAAAATTTTAGACCGATTTAAACTATCATTCTAGATCATCGTCTTTTATATGATTTGGATCCATTTGAAATTAATCAGTCTTTGAATCGACTGTCAAATTAAAATTAGAAATTACAGTATGCTTTTTTCTGGTTTCGTCACCAGATATTGTCAGGGTCACTGACGGGGCTTTATTAGTCGAAACTACGTAGTCTGGCCCATGTTCCTACTTCTGTATGTATTCTCTGCTCTTGAAGGAACTTTTTAAGATTTTAATTTTACCTCACTGCAGCTGGTGTTGTGCCGTGTGGCGGCCGTAAAACGTCTCCCCGTACATCATCCATAGTGCAGATTATATTTTATTTACATCCTTTGAGATCAGAGGATAGATTCTGAGAAACCTAAAATTTTAGACCGATTTAAACTATCATTCTAGATCATCGTCTTTTATATGATTTGGATCCATTTGAAATTAATCAGTCTTTGAATCGACTGTCAAATTAAAATTAGAAATTACAGTATGCTTTTTTCTGGTTTCGTCACCAGATATTGTCAGGGTCACTGACGAGGCTTTATTAGTCGAAACTACGTAGTCTGGCCCATGTTCCTACTTCTGTATGTATTCTCTGCTCTTGAAGGAACTTTTTAAGATTTTAATTTTACCTCACTGCAGCTGGTGTTGTGCCGTGTGGCGGCCGTAAAACGTCTCCCCGTACATCATCCATAGTGCAGATTATATTTTATTTACATCCTTTGAGATCAGAGGATAGATTCTGAGAAACCTAAAATTTTAGACCGATTTAAACTATCATTCTAGATCATCGTCTTTTATATGATTTGGATCCATTTGAAATTAATCAGTCTTTGAATCGACTGTCAAATTAAAATTAGAAATTACAGTATGCTTTTTTCTGGTTTCGTCACCAGATATTGTCAGGGTCACTGACGGGGCTTTATTAGTCGAAACTACGTAGTCTGGCCCATGTTCCTACTTCTGTATGTATTCTCTGCTCTTGAAGGAACTTTTTAAGATTTTAATCATAATTATTATTGATCTATATTACCCGCCTCCCTTTCATCCGATCTTCAAATGCGTAGCGAGCGCAATTGAACTAAACTGCAATATGTACAAAATGCGACCTTTTTATTTGACATGAGTCATTGGCAAGCTTAAAAAGAGAAAAAAGAAAATCAGTGTTTAACAGGCCCTTTTAATAGCCAAAACCGGAGCTCATGGGAAAAGCTCCTGACGTTTCGCAAGCAGAACTGTTGTCGGCCTGTGCGCTGAGCGAGGCTCGAACCCACAGCAGTCACAGAGATGACGTATAAGAGCCAGCGCTCTTTCCCACCAGGTCACTGGAGCTATGAACAGAATAAATTATTTTCTATTTGTGCGATTATTTTTTAACTTTTGTGGTCCATGTAAGTGTTAATTTGTGCGTGCCGATTTTCCCTTTAGCGATTTTAACAAAAACAAATGAGCCGCGACACGAGAAAACCAACAATGTGGTTGTGCGCCCAGGGTAGACTCAGATCAGACTGGGCATCCGCCCAGTTTACTCAGTCTCTTCTTTATGTGCTCAAAGGGTAGCTTAGGGTCTAAGCTACCTCCATGCGGTCAGCGAAGGCTCTGATCAGACTGGGCGGATGCCCAGGCTGATCTGAGTCTGCGCTAGGCGCACAAACACAATGTTGATTTTGTCGTGTCGCGGCTCAAATGCCTTTGCAAATGTAAAACTTCGTATTTTGATAAGCCCCCGGACAAGTAAGCATAGACTTTCTGATGTAAGAAATGTCAAGTTTTACCTTCGATTGTATCACTAAACCTGCACGCGACAATAATAAGTGGCGTGTCTTGATTAGCGAACGCTGCAACGGGGCAGTCTCAAAGTTGATTGACGTACACTGAATTGTCTATCTTAGATATGCAAATCCGTAAAACTGTTGGTTTGATAGCTAAAAGATATACGTCACAGCTTATTAATTAGTTCATTCATGAAATATAGAAAACATGATTTTGCCGCACGGATCAATAATCAAATGTTCGGACTTTAAAAGATGCATCGAAATGAAGGAAAAATAAGAGGTGAGAAGTTTGTTTTATCAATCAGAACTCCGCATGGCAAAATCACAGTACTTGTATTTACATGAAAACGAAACTGACTCTGCCGCGCGGATAAATTCTCAAAGTTTTCGGACTATTAAACATTAGGCCTACAGCTCATACATGTAACAGTTTTCCCTCGTTTTGCTGCGTGTTCGAATATCTTATGTTGTTTCCCAGGAAGCCAAGGAAGAATCATTGATGTGTATCTTCTATCTGAGCCCGGCACTGAGTCTGATGGCGTCCTTTCGGAATCGGAGAAATGATTTTTTACCTAAATACCCTATGTGTAAAATGGTCGCCTTTACTATAACAAACTTTTAATGTGTGTGGGTACACCTGCATATGAGCCACGACACGAGAAAACCAGCAATGTGGTTGTGCGCCAAGCGCAGACTCAGATCAGATTGACCCTATGAAAATGACATCATTTGGATTCAAGCCGCGTCGTTGCCCAAACAAGCCTATATGTAAAAACAGCATGATAGGCACATGTTGCAGGATAGGTGAATCATACGGTGTATGCTCTGACCAGACTGTACAGTAAACTGCGCAGATACACATAACACGCGGATCTTTTTTATAATAGCGTCCCAAAAGCCGAGTCGTCTTCCCCTGTCGACTGAGTAGATCCTTTTATAGACTGTCTCGAACGACAGCCACTTTTGCACGTATATAATGATTATTCGATCAAACTCGGATCAGCCTGTGCATATGCAATGTTAGCAAAATCACCTCGTTCCTGATCAACAATAAATGAAGTCTACAGCAAATAGCGAACACTCTGCTCAGATCAGACTTGCAGGCTGTTCTTAATATTCGCTATTTGCCCATGTCTAAAGGTACTTCTTTCTCACGTCGCGACTCAATTAAAATGACAGCTCAGGTAGGGGTATTGACCAGTATTACCAGTATGTACACGGGCGGCGAATTATGTTCTCTTTATTGTCTGAGTGTCGTATACTTGCAGATTGTCTCATCTTTACCCCTTAGTGCTAAACTATCACCGCCGTTTTAAACCACCAGGAACTCTGCACTTTTCTATCAAATAATAATAATAACAATGCCTTATCTCATTTTATAGCGCATTATTTACGCAGTCGGGCTTGACTGCTTATCCTTTTTTACTATTATTATTCGATTGATTTCACCGTATTTTGTAACTTCACAGTTGAAGACCATTGCCACGTGCTTGGTGATTTATGCGTTAATAATACCGCTGACAGGTACCGTTAAGTTTGTGACGAGACGGTTTGCTTTGAAGCTAAACTACCGTTGTACACCTGCACTTTAGTAGCGGAGAAAACCGTTATCCTGTCTAATTCAGTTTAAAAAGAGAAACATTTCAGACAGACAGATTTCGCGTAAATATGAAACGGGCTGTAACACTCTATGAATTAAAAGTCTCAATGTAGTATGATAGCAGAAGTGACGGAGCAAAATTGTTCTGGCGGAGCAGTCTAAGCAGGATCTGCATTGTTTGTAGCCATTTAGCCTACATCTCTACACGCTTTTCTAGAAAAGTACATTGCAGAGAAACGCTGGCCTATAAGCCAGGCGCCCTACCGATGGCGCTACGCGGAGATATGCAGACATTACAGAAATAAGTAGACTGCCACAATACTCAGGGCTATTAGGGGTAGATTGCGTTTTGTGCAGGTAGAATATCATATTTCATGTTTTGTCTGTTCTGCGCAAATGAATAAAACGAATTGACGTAAACTAGTTTTTTTTGTTTGACTTAGCTGCGACAAGCTTGAAGAGTCCTTCAATCATAAACGAACAGCGAAAGTTCGACTAGTGATTACTAGTCTAATGCTTTCATATAGTGCCTCGCATGTTTCTTGGCTTCCACAGATAATATTTATCTGATTAACCAGCACATTTGCACACAGACCGGTCAGGGTATTTGATGTTTGCATCGGACCACGAGCGGCGCTAAGTGAACTAATAAATACATTATTCTTTGGGTTTTTTCCTATTTGGCTTGAAAAGGTAATATCGAAAACGGCACAGTCAGCTCCGTGTTTTTCGTTTTATATGGGTTTTACATTCCTTTCAAGAATATTTCACTTATGTCAAGTCGATCGTCAAAGCGGAGGTGGGGAAAACCGTAGCTCACGGACACAAGTACGCCGCCGGGGCTTGAACACACAGACCGCGAGGGCCCGTAGTTGCGTGTTTTGAGACAGCAACGCTGAGACAGTTTGTACGACCAGTCACACGATTTCGATCGCGGTCCGGGATTCTTACAGATTTGTTGTATTTTATTTTTTAGTTTTAAATATACATGTATTCTGCTGCAATTTATGCACTAAACAATGGCTAATGTCAATTTGGACTAGTTCGGGTATTTTCTTCGCTGTTTAATGAGGGAGTTAATTTTTTAGTAAATTTTCGAATTATTAAATGAACCAAAACAAAACAAAAACATTTTTTCTAAGTTTAGCAAGGGAGTTAAGCTTTTAAAAGATTTAATGCAGTGAATAACCAATGATTCACTTCCTTCGTAATATCTGTATAACAGTAACCTTTTTTTTCAAAAACAAGCATTACGAAGGCAAGTATATCAATTAGCTCCATCCCTTTTCAAACTGGATACCCGGTTTAGGGACACATGCAAACAGTGCTGGCCCAGTTCAGACGCCACAGACGTGACACGGCGTCTGATCAGGATCTATTATGTTTTCTTACAGGAATTTCTATGCATAATACAGTAAAAGTGAAAACATTCGCCAGAAACCTCTTAGCATAAAAATTGACTCATCCATATGCTAAGGATGGACCAGTCCACTAGAAAAAATGATATACATGTACAAACGTTCCAGGAATTTACCTCGGCTTCTTGTTCAGTGGTGCTTTCCTCGCCATGACTTCTCTTTCTACTTTCATTAGAAGCTTCCTTGTGTGTTCTTATATTCATTCCCTCATCTGCCGACTTCGTCTTATTTGCCTTGTTTCTAGCATCGATCTTAGATATACACGGCAGACCCCTTATGAATGTAAAAATGTTGGCCTCTCTTTCGTTTTTGATACTGTCCCATATTGTGAACGGTTTTGTAATGACGCGAGACCGCTTTCGTTTTTTGCCATAGACTCTCTGGTGAGATGTGAAATCTTCACTTGAAATCTTTATTTGTTTGCTAGTAGTTTTAACTTTTTCTTGCCGATTTTCTCTCTCTGCAGTGCATTTTCTCGACCTATGTTTCATACCAATCGAAGGTAAGTGAAAGTTTTTACTGTCTGCATTAGCATCAGTTTTTCTAGTGCTGAGTGTTTTAGACGAAACTCTATTGGTTAAATTGAAGTCAGCTTTTGTCTTATGTGGAATCGCAGGATCTGGTTTTATGAAGTTTATTTCATCGTTTACGAGTCGACAGTTTTCATCGTGCATGTCCGTTGCCTTTGACGTGGACGGAAGACCACTTATAAACTCGTGTATATGGGGTTTGTATTTTCTGTCTATCTCGGTTCTGGCTGCCCCTGGATCCGTCATAAATAGGCAAACAAGTGCAGCGTCTTGCAGCAGCTTCGATGTCTTAGGTCCGTCGTTTTCTTCAGGTGAAACAATCATGAAGAGCTTGTGGCACCTGTCGTCTCGCAAACCATCTAAATGCTCATGTATGTTGAAAGGTAGAGATAGACTGTTATTGTTGATAGTATAGTTCCATATTTCCGCTGTGGGACTGCCTGCTACAGTTAGGTCATCGGCTTGATGATCATCGGCAACGCTGTAATTAGTCAAAGGTTTATCAGGTTTATCATTAGCTTTTCCGGTGCCGTCGCCCACCCCGTCCCAGAGGATATTACCATATTCAGCTCTTTATTATCCCCTCGCACCACGAAGTGGCGAGGGGATATAGGTTTTGTCCCGTACGTAAGTACGTACGTATGTACGTGCGTACGTACATATGTTCACCTTTTGTCATCACTCTAGCACCTACATTTCTCAACGGATTTTGAAATAACTTCACACAAATGTAGGGCATGACAATATCTCGAGCAAGGTCGACTTTCAGGATGCTGCGCCCAAGGTCAAGGTCACTGTGGCTATTTTTAGAAAAACTTTGTCAGCGCTCTAGCGCCTACATTTCTCAACGGATTTTGAAATAACTTCACACAAATGTGGGGTATGACAATATCTCGAGCATGTTCGACTTTCAGGGTGCTGCGCCCAAAGTCAAGGTCACTGTGGCTATTTTTTAGAAAAACTTTGTCAGCGCTCTAGCTCCTTCATTTTTCAACGGATTTTGAAATAACTTCACACAAGTGTAGGGCGTGACAATATCTCGAGCGACTTCGACTTTCAGGGTGCTGCGCCCAAGGTCAATGTCACTGTGGCTATTTTTAGAAAAACCTTGTCAGCGCTCTGGCGCCTACATTTCTCAATGGATTTTGAAATAACTTCACATAAATGTAGGATATGACAATATCTCGAGCAAGTTCGACTTTCAGGGTGCTGCGCCTAAGGTCAAGGTCACTGTGGCTATTTTTAGTAAAACTTTGTCAGTGCTCTAGCTCCTACATTTCTCAGTGGATTTTGAAATAACTTCCAACAAATGTAGGGCGCGACAATATCTCGAGCAAGTTCGACTTTCAGGGTGCTGCGTCCAAGGTCAAGGTCATTGTGGCTATTTTTAGAAAAACTTTGTCAGCGCTCTAGCGCCAACATTTCACAATGGATTTTGAAATAACTTCACATAAATGTAAGGCATGACAATATCTCAATCAAGTTCGACTTTCAGGTTGCTGCGCCCAAGGTCAAGGTCACTATGGGTATTTTTAGAAAAACTTTGTCAGCGCTCTAGAGCCTACATTTCTCAATGGATTTTGAAATAACTTCTCATAAATGTAGGGCATGACAATATCTCGAGCAAGTTCGACTTTCAGGGTACTGCGCCCAAGGTCAATGTAGCTATTTAGAAAAACTGTGTCAGCGCTCTAGAGCCTACATTTCTCAGTGGATTTTGAAATAACTTCACACAAATGTGGGGTATGACAATATCTCGAGCAAGTTCGACTTTCAAGGTGCTGCACCCAAGGTCAAGGTAGCTATTTAGAAAAACTGTGTCAGCGCTCTAGCGCCTACATTTCTCAATGGATTTTGAAATAACTTCACACAAAAAATAGGGTGTGACAATATCTGGAGCAAGTTTAACTTTCAGGGTGCTGGGCTCAAAGTCAAGGTCACTGTGGCTATTTTTTAGAAAAACTTTGTCATCGCTCTAGCGCCTACATTTCTCAATGGATTTTAAAATAACTTCACACAAATATAGAATATGACAATATCTCGAGCAAGTTAGACTTTCAGGGTGCTGGGCTCAAAGTCACGGTCACTATGGTCTTGTGCGAGGGGATTTGTATCGCCTGCGATGCCTTGTTATTATAGTTTAACATAAGTTAATAACAAGAGAGACAAATTTAGTATATATATATGATGCTTGTGCTGTTACTTTACAGTTTGTAGACAATTTTCCATGATACCATGTTAGATAATTTTAGATATCATTATTAATGAGAGTACTAATGTTCTATTCCATGATAAGGTATAATTGTTATTATTGTAATTAATAGATATATTTTGTTATGTATTAGTATTATATCTACCCGTTACAAAATAAAAGACAAAAAAGGGAAAAAAATCAGAACTCTGGTTGGTTCCGATGAGCATATACCCAGCTTAATACTGATGTACATGTATAACTAAAGTAATTGCATTCTTTACAATGCGGTTCTGATTTTGAGGAAAAGTGAGAAAAAAGTTTACCTTGCTTGTGCAACCCCTTTATTTGCCGCGAAAAGACCTCTTTCCATCCTTGCGTTTCATGCTACAAGGATAATTTGATGCTAGAAAACAGCTTTTGAACAACAGCGTTGCTTGCAATGTATCTGTTGCCTTGACGTCGCGCGCGTAAGCACCACGTGTCACTATTGTTCCCCGAATCGTCTGTACGTCCTACTCTCAATCTGATTAAAATCAGAAGTAAAATTAATCCGAATCAATCCGTCAGTTACGCATCATTGAATGGGCAAGCTTTTAGATCTGATTTCAGTCAGATTGGTCCTACTCTGATTCATTTAACAAAAAGCGTCAAAAACAAAAATGATTGAATTTGTAAACAGCGTTGCTCCAGCTAAGGCAGATCATCATCTGGATCCACACTGTTTATCCTCTCCTCATTAAATTTCCATTATGGTATACATTTATTGAAATTTTGCTGCAGGCTAGAGAGAGAGAGAGAGAGAGAGAGAGAGAGAGAGAGGGAGGGAGGTTAGTGTTGCACGATGGATTCGTTGTACAATACCTACAACTGAACTGTTTCCATCCGGTATGGATAACAGTAGGGCAAGGGCCTACTGTGCTTGCGTTCGGGTGGGGGTAGTTTGTATATTTTTTTCTCTCGCCTGTCATATCTTTCCTTTCTCCCTCTCTCTTGGAGACGGCTTGGTACAGACTGAACTCTCAAAGAGCCGTTATAACCAAAACAATTGACCAACCGAGACAGTGCCTGATCATACTGATCTGTACATCCTGTAGTATCTATGAAATAGCCAAAACTGAAATTTTCGAAAATAAATAATTTCTCTCAATATTTCTTTGACGAGTCAACTATGAAAATGTTTTAAGGCACACTGTAAATGTGCGTGCGTAGAGCATAAGAAAAGGGGAAAAATTGGATTTTATAAATTACCTAATTATAATGTCTTGACCAGACAATGAATATGTGCAGGTTGGTGTGGTTATACGCATTTTGCAAGTATGGTTACCCATTTTGTCACGACGTGATTCAAATTAATGCATATAGCCATGTGGCCGCCGTAGGGGCAGTGGATGTTAAAGTCTACTGTGCTGGGTAAAGCATATGAAAGACATGGCTTTGAAACCACTCTGCTTTCGCTGCCTTTAAGTTCCCCTCCCCCATTCGGAAAGAAACTATTTACAGCTGGGTTGAGTTTCCTGTTTGGCGATTCAAACCTGCGACCTTATGTAACACAGAGGCGTCGTCGGCTGTTTGGAAGTGGTCCGGCCATTTGGACGCCAAATGCATTCTTTGAGTGCAAGAGGCATGTGGTGGGTAGTGGTGGGGGGGTGGAGGGGGGAGGAGAGGGGAAGAGCACGAGAGGGAGTACCTGCCCTCGTAAATGTTTTGAGAGATTTCCCCCGAGAAAATGTTTGGATTCAGAACGCCTGTAGGTGCGATTTTATTGCATCTTGAATGCGTTTTTTCGTTTCGATTTTTGTCAGTTTTGTAGGAAATATTTTTGAGAAAGTGGCAGCCCAAGCATACAAAACCACAACTATTTCGACCTCCAGAGAGTCTCACCAGGGACTGGCATCAAGTTTAATACAGTAGCTGCTAAATGAAATGGTTAAGCCTCGCTATAGTTGTATTTTTTTATTTCATTGTTATTTTGCTTTCTTTTTGTGTGTGTTTTCTTTATTTTTAATTTTCATCTTTTTTTTTTTTAATATTTATTCATTTTTTCATTTTGTCTTTTCCTGTTTTCTGTTTTATCAAAACTTTCATAAATTGTATACATAACATACATCAGGAACGATTATGCAGGTGTTGGTGTTTTACTAGACGTGTAGTCCAAGTTGCGGCAGGCCATTGCAATTGATGACAGTGGTCATTCAATGAAGCATGTTTTATCGATAATTGCATTATCAGAGCTTGGTCGCCGCAGTCAGAAGAACTTTGAAGAATTTTAAAGACATTCAAAAAAGAACATTATCATACTCGGTCGAAAAAGTGACCCGGCCATGGCCGAACCGCCGACGACGCCCTTGTAACAAGGTTCCTCTAACCACTCGACCACGGCGCCTCTCAGTTGCAACCTTATGTACTTTCCGTCATTTCTTCAGGTTATTTTCCGCCTTTACAAATCCTCGTCCTAGTGGAGTATATTGGTATAGAAAAGCTAACAGCCTCACTGGGTTTTGTACAGATGGCAAAAGGATTCTCAGCCGTAGCTGGACCGCCGCTCGCAGGTAACGTAACTTTACACTTTTGCAGCATGGGATGTACCACAAGAGTGGAAATACCGTAAATAATTTAAAAATGGGACACCAAAATAATAACCGTAATTGTCCTAAGAATGGAACGGGTCGGTTTTTCAGTGCAGTAGGGTCAAATCGAGTAACTTCGGACAATGGATAAATTCGGACATACCGTTGCAAACAGTAAAAATCCAGATGAGACGGCTCCTAATGAGTCTCATCAGGATTTTCACTGTTTGCCAAGTTAGTTTCGAACTGACATATAAAGGAAACAATGTCACTGTCCGAATTTACCCGCTGTCCGAATTTACCCGACTTTACCGTTGTTTTCCTAAGAATTGAACAGGTCGGTTTTTCAGTGCAGTAATGCATCTAAAAGATGCCGATGGAAATGGCAAACAGTCAGGCCCCGAGGTTATAAAACTTTTTTCATGCTCAACTCAGCTGAGCATGAAATTTTGGCTGCTGATAAGTAGCATGTTACTAATAAGTACAGTTGTTTTCTTGCTCAGTTGAGCTGAATATGAAATTTTCTCAGCATTAGTTGGCATTTTCATATTTATCAGCAGAGAAAATTTCATGCTCAGCTGAGTTGAGCAGGAAAAAAGTTTTATAACCTCGGAGCCAGGCTGTCTTGTTCTGCTTTATTTGACCAGGCCCCGAGGTTATAAAACTTTTTTCATGCTCAACTCAGCTGAGCATGAAATTTTCTCTGCTGATAAATATGAAAATGCCACTTTATGTTGGCATTTTCATATTCATAAGCAGAGAAAATTTCGTACTCAGCTCAACTGAGCAAGAAAACAACTGTATATATCAGTAATTTGACATTCATCAGCAGCGAAAATTTCATGCTCAGCTGAGTTGAGCATGAAAAAACTTTTATAACCTCGGGGCCAGACCTATCTGTCACAATACTTAGAATTTATAATCATGAATATAATAATAATGATAAAATTATACATGTAACAGTGTAACTTTTATATAGGTATATATGCCAGTTCATGCTCTGGTCCTCATGTAGAGAATAAAATGGCAACACTTGCCAGGATTTCAAGCAAGGCAGCTAATAACTCTGACTGCTATGGGCTGGCCTTTTCTTCATGAGAGGATTGGGGGAGCTTGTTTTCATGCTCCATACTATCTTGTTGCTGCACAAACTTATCCAATCTGAAATAGCTATTTACAACATTAACACTTATATAAAATTCATAAATGACTAAATTGTGTCCCTTTTTGGACCTTGACATCTTCAAACTGGTCTTGAGAGCTGAATTTTGGTATGTTGTTACTTCACTTCTTAACCCATTAATGTCTAGCGTCCCAAAAATGGGACATAGGCCAACAGTGCAGATCCAGATCAGTACATAATGTGGCATCTGATAAGGATCTCCACTGTTTGCTTAAAATTTCAAGCATTTCCGTTAATCAAACTTGAAAATTTACCAGGCACCCCTAAAATGATTAATGGACTCATCCATTTCATCAGGGTAGAAGAATCCATTTGTCATTGATGGGTTAATTTGATGGTTTGTTGTATTATGCTTCTATACCATAATTCACTGTTTTTTTTTCTTGAATTATTGACTATTATTTCATTAATTTGAATAAATAGTGAAACCTTAAGTAAACACTATAGGATAGCTCAAATATTAGGTTTCTAGTCGTGGTTACCCATAAATAAGATATGAATATTCATAACTACATGTACTTTGGATATCTGTCATAAGACTTATCAATATAACCATTTATGGATATCCATAACATTGTATTTATCAAATATAGCCAAATTACTTTTGGATTTTCATCCATGCTTTATGACTATCTCATATGAAGTGCATTATGGATATCCACAATGAAAATCATGGCTACCCGGCAGTCTACCCAATTCATAGGCATCCATGATTTGAAGATTAATGATTGATCAGTTCGTGGATATCTGGCAAAACGCTCACGAACATTGTCCGTCCTTAATCTTTGTATATGTAATCATATCTACAGGAATCAGAGATAACAGTAATTCAATTTATGATATCTGGTATTCACCCATACATGGTAAGATGATCATTTTTTCTCACACAACCCCAATACTGGCAGATGATTGAGTGTTTCTGTGTCAATGTTTTTTGTAGCTGTATATAAAAACTAGAATGTATACCCATAGCCATGTGCAAACAGGTGGTTACCAGCGAAAACAGAGTGTGGAGAGAGTGCACAGGTACAAGGATGAGGTATAACAAGGTTTGTTGTGTAGCAGTTGTGTTGCAAACATGTGCAGATGTTTAGTTGTGATTTGTGGTGACAATGAAATTTTTAATGTGTTTTCTCCAACAGGCACACAGTGTCTGAGCATTATATCAGTATCAGTTGTCAGCATTGTGAGTCCTCTAGGAAATTACTCGGAATTGCAGAGTATGTGTGTTTTTATTGGGCTATATGGCCCTTTCAGCAATTTTTCAGCCATGTCACAATGGCATAGTTACTGCATGCTTAAATTGAAAAGAGAATTCTCAGCAGACATATAACATATGGAGACAATTAACATGATATAAACAGCAGTAACACAACATTTAAACAACTACAGAATGACAGCAGACAGACGACTTTAAAACATTCATATTGACAGAAGGCAAACGCCTGAAGTAACTTAGACTCAACAGCATTGAAAGAGCTTTATACCAACAACAGATACACAACACTGAAACAGCCGTGTCAATAGCTGGAGACAGTCTCGGCACAACTTTTCATCAATGACAGGAAAACAACATTAAAACAAATTCATATCAGTAGCAGGACATAACAGTGTAACAACCTGGTATCAACAGCAGGCATACAATATTATAGCAACTTTGTATCAGCAGCAGGTACACAACACTAAAATAGCTGTATCAGCAGCAAGCAGACAACCTTGGGATAACTTTGAATCAATTAAAACAATTTCATATCAGCAGCAGGCAAACAACATATCTACAGCAGACACACACATTGAAACGACTTTGTATTAATGGCAGATGCACACCAGTTAAACAGTTTCATAGCAGGAGCAGGCACACAACATTGTTGCAGCTTTTTATCAGAAGACACACCAGTGAAACAACTTTATATCAGCAGCAGACACACAATAAACAAATAAATACCATCAGCAGCAAGCACACAACATTGAAGCCACTTACTATTAGCAGCAGGCATGCCAGAGAATCAACTTTATATCAGCAGCAGACACACAACATTGAAGCCACTTCATATCAGCAGCAGACACACAAAAATGCATGAAGCCACTTCGTATCAGCATCAGACACACAACATTCGAGCCACTTCATATCAGCAGCAGACACACAACATTCGAGCCACTTCATATCAGCAGCAGACACACAACATTGAAGCCACATCACATAAGCAGTAGACACACAACGTTGAAGTCACTTCATATCAGCAGCAGACACACAACATTGAAGCCAATTCATATCAGCAGCAGACACACAACATTCGAGCCACTTCATTTCAGCAGCAGACACACAACATTGAAGCCACATCACATAAGCAGCAGACACACAACGTTGAAGTCACTTCATATCAGCAGCAGACACACAACATTGAAGCCACTTCATATCAGCAGCAGACACACAACATTGAAGCCACTTCATATCAGTGGCAGACACACAACATTGAAGCCACTTCATATCAGCAGCATATACACATTGAAGCCACTTCATATCAGCGGCAGATGCAAATTGAAGCCACTTCATATCAGCGGCAGATGCACATTGAAGCCACTTCATATCAGGAGTAGACACACAACATTGAAGCCACTTCATATCAGCAGCAGACACACAACATTGAAGCCACTTCATATCAGCGGCAGACACACAACATTGAAGCCACTTCATATCAGCAGCAGACACACAACATTGGAGCCACTTCATATCAGCAGCAGACACACAACGTTGAAGCCACTTCATATCAGCAGCAGACACACAACATTGAAGCCACATCATATCAGCAGCAGACACACAACATTGGGGACACTTCATATCAGCAGCAGACATACAACATTGAAGCCACATCATATCAGCAGCAGACACACAACATTGGGGACACCTCATTTCAGCAGCAGACATACAACATTGAAGCCACATCATATCAGCAGCAGATACACAACATTGGGGACACTTCATTTCAGCAGCAGACACACAACATTGGAGCCACTTCATATCAGCAGCAGACACATAACATTGAAGCCAATTCATATCAGCAGCAGATACACAACATTGGGGACACTTCATTTCAGCTGCAGACACACAACATTGGAGCCACTTCATATCAGCAGCAAACACATAACATTGAAGCCACTTCATATCAGTGGCAGACACACAACATTGAAGCCACTTCATATCAGCAGCAGACACACAACATTGAAGCCACTTCATATCAGTGGCAGACACACAACATTGAAGCCACTTCATATCAGCAGCAGATACACATTGAAGCCACTTCATATCAGCGGCAGATGCACATTGAAGCCACTTCATATCAGCGGCAGATTCACATTGAAGCCACTTCATATCAGGAGTAGACACATAACATTGAAGTCACTTCATATCAGCTGCAGATACCGAACATTGAAGCCACTTCATATCAGCAGCAGACACCGAACATTGAAGCCACTTCATATCAGCAGCAGATACACAACATTGGGGACACTTCATTTCAGCAGCAGACACACAACATTGAAGCCACTTCTTATCAGCAGCAGACACAAAACATGCAAGCCACTTCATATGAGTGGCAGACACATAACATTGAAGCCACTTCATATCAGCAGCAGACACATAACATTGAAGCCACTTCATATCAGCATCAGACACATAACATTTAAGCCACTTCATATCAGCAGCAGATACACAACATTGGGGACACTTCATTTCAGCAGCAGACACATAACATTGAAGCTTCTTCATATCAGCAGCAGACACACAACATTGAAGCTTCTTCATATCAGCAGCAGACACATAACATTGAAGCTTCTTCATATCAGCAGCAGACACACAATATTGAAGCCACTTCATCTCAGCAGCAGATGCACATTGAAGCTACTTCATATCATGGGCAGATGGACATTGAAGCCACTTCATATCAGCAGCAGATTCACATTATTGGGGACACTGCATTTCAGCAGCAGACACAGAACATTGAAGCCACTTCATATCAGCAGCAGACACACATAATTGAAGCCCCTTCATATCAGCAGCAGACACATAACATTGAAGCCACTTCCTATCAGCATCAGACACAAATCATTGAAGGCCCTTCATATCAGCAGCAGATACACAACATTGGGGACACTTCATTCAGCAGCAGACACACACCATTCAAGCCACTTCATATCAGCATCAGACACACAACGCTAAAGCCACTTCATATCAGCAGCAGATACACAACATTGGGATCACTTCATTTCAGCAGCAGACATACAACATTGAAGCCACTTTATATCAGCAGCAGACACACAACATTGAAGCCACTTCATATCAGCATCAGACACACAACATTGAAGCCACTTCATATCAGCAGCAGATACACAACATTGGGGACACTTCATTTCAGCTGCAGACACACAACATTGGAGCCACTTCATATCAGCAGCAAACACATAACATTGAAGCCACTTCATATCAGTGGCAGACACACAACATTGAAGCCACTTCATATCAGCAGCAGACACACAACATTGAAGCCACTTCATATCAGTGGCAGACACACATTGAAGCCACTTCATATCAGTGGCAGACACACAACATTTAAGCCACTTCATATCAGCAGCAGATACACATTGAAGCCACTTCATATCAGTGGCAGATACTCAACATTGGGGACACTTCATTCAGCAGCAGACACACACCATTCAAGCCACTTCATATCAGCATCAGACACACAACGCTAAGCCACTTCATATCAGCAGCAGATACACAACATTGGGATCACTTCATTTCAGTAGCAGACATACAACATTGAAGCCACTTTATATCAGCAGCAGACACACAACATTGAAGCCACTTCATATCAGCATCAGACACATAACATTGAAGCCACTTCATATCAGCTGCAGACACACAACATTGAAGCCACTTCATATCAGTGGCAGACACACAACAATGAAGCCACTTTATATCAGCAGCAGACACATAACGTTGAAGTCACTTCATATCAGCAGCAGACACACAACATTGAAGCCACTTCATATCAGCAGCAGATACACAACATTGGGGACACTTCATTTAAGCAGCAGACACACAACATCGGAGCCACTTCATATCAGCAGCAGACACATAAAATTGAAGCCACTTCATATCAGCAGCAGACACATAACATTGAAGCCACTTCATATCAGCAGCAGATACACAACATTGGGGACACTTCATTTCAGCAGCAGACACACAACATTGAAGCCACTTCATATCAGCATCAGACACACAACATTGAAGCCACTTCATATCAGCAGCAGATACACAACACTGGGGACACTTCATTTCAGCAGCAGACACACAACATTGAAGCCACTTCTTATCAGCAGCAGACACAAAACATGGAAGCCACTTTATATGAGTGGCAGACACATAACATTGAAGCCACTTCATATCAGCAGCAGACACATAACATTGAAGCCACTTCATATTAGCATCAGACACATAACATTTAAGCCACTTCATATCAGCAGCAGATACACAACATTGGGGACACTTCATTTCAGCAGCAGACACAATACATTGGAGCCACTTCATATCAGCAGCAAACACATAACATTGAAGCCACTTCATATCAGTGGCAGACACACAACATTGAAGCCACTTCATAGCAGCAGCAGACACATACTATTGGGGACACTTCATATCAGTGGCAGACACACAACATTGAAGCCACTTCATATCAGCAGCAGACAAATAACATTGGGGATACTTCATATCAGCAGCAGATACACAACATTGGGGACACTTCATTTCAGCAGCAGACACACAACATTGAAGCCACTTCATATCCGCAGCAGACACACAACATTGAAGCCACATCATAGCAGCAGCAGATGCACATTATTGAAGCCTTTTCATATCAGCAGCAGACACACAACAAATAAAGAGACTTCATATTAGCAGCAGACACACAACATCAAAGCCACTTCAAAGCAGCAGCAGACCAACTACAGTGAAACAACTATGTATCAGCAGCAGACACACAACATTGAAGCCACTTCATATCAGCAGCAGACACACAACATTGAAGCCAGTACATATTAGCAGCAGACACATAACATTGAAGCCACTTCATATCAGCAGCAGACACACAACATTGAAGCCACTTCATATCAGCAGCAGACACACAACATGGAAGCCACTTCTTATCAGCAGCAGACACACAACATGGAAGCCACTTCATATCAGCAGCAGACACACCACATTGAACCACTTTATATCAGCAGCAGACACACATTAAAACAACTTTGTACTAACAGCAGACACACAACATTGAGGCCACTTCATAGTAGCAGCAGACACACATTATTGAAATAACTTTATAACAGCAGTAGACACACAACAGTGACACAACTTCATATCAGCAGCAGACACACAACATTAAAACAACTTTGTATTAACAGCAGGTACATAACATTGAAACAACTTTGTATCAGTAGCAGGTATAAAACATTTAAACAATTTTGTATCAGCAGCAGGCACACATCAGTGAAACAGCTGTTTACCAACAGCAGGCAGACAATGCTGCAACAACTTTTGTCCAACAGCAGCAGACAACGTTGAATCTTAACGACAGGCACACATTTTACCAACTTCACATTGACAGCAGTCACACTACATTGAAACAATGCCTCATTGACAGATGGCACACAGCATTAAAACAACTTCACATCAACAGTAGGTAAACACTAACAAGTTTTGTAGATAGCAGGCTCTCTATACTGAAACAGCTTCATACTGGCAGCAGGATGACATTTCATACTGACAGCAGACAGACAAAATTAAAACAGCTTCCTAGTGACAGCAGGCAGACACCATTGACAGAGTTTCATACTGTTAATTGGTGGACAACATTGAAACAGTTTCATACTGACAACAGGCAGATAACATTGAAACAGCTTCATACTGACAGCAGGTAGCCAGGGTAATAACTGCACTTTGTTCATTATGTACCTTTGACCGATGGCCTAGTCACAAATCGGATTTCCAGCAGTGCCTCATTTTGGCTCCAGGGAGTTGTTCCCCTTGGCATGTTATTTTTGGACCAATCAGGAGACCGGTTGCAGAGTAGTTATCCGACAACATCACATAATTGTTCAAAAACCCTGATGAACTGGTTGAATCTTGACTGTCTACTATTTTGGTAATTTTTCATGTAAGACACAATATTTTTCTATCCACAAGTGCCTGTTGTTTGCCAAATGTTTCATTAAGGATAATTTGATTGGATGTGTTGGAAGTTCTCACATCCAGTGAAATGGCGCAGTGGGAAATTCCATTTATGAATAGGCCATCGCCAAGGATACATAAGGAACCAAAGTGGACTAAGTACCCTTGATCTGCGAAGATGCCAGATACCTTAAGCTGATTGCAGTTATTGGTTCACATTTCCCCAATTTTAGGATTATTGTGGTAATTTCTAACTTTATACTAATTTGGTATATTTTTATTACACAGTATTCACTTATAGATCTGTAATCTTGAATATAAGGGTTTTCTTATATTTAATCATATTGTTAAAGCTCTTGTCATGTGCAAGTACTTATGAAATGATGGATAGCTTTAAGCCACTTCTAAGATTTTTTTTTCTTTCTTTTTTTTTTTTTGCTTAAGGTGAATGGGTATACCTCCATGTTTGCCACCATTACTTTTCAAGGGAAAAAAATGTTACTTCCAGTTTGCCCTCTGGACAATTTAGCCCTTCCAAAATAGTTTCTATTCTAAAAGGAAAGACTGCTCCAAGAGGACCCATTATTTTCCTTAAGAGCTGACCAAGTTTAGAAGAGAAGCAAAATCAGATAAAAAGGTATCTGCCTCTGTAACTGTATCCATTTACCTTAACAATATAAATCACATTATAGAAGACAAAATTTCATGTCCTAATGAATTACCAAACCCAATACCAGCTTGACCTTGCATGATCATGATATTTCATCATGCAGCTGCACTTTTATTCTGCTGATTATTATTAAAGGCATACCTTCATGTTTTCCATCCATTTTATCAAAGGGGAACAACTTTTCAGGACTTCCTTCTGGCTTCCCTGGATGATAAAGCAGTTCCAAAATGGAGCCTGGCTTCCTTTAAAGGAAAGAATGTGCTCCTATGGGAGCAAATTCTTTCCTTTAAGAGTTGACTCCCTTTGAGAAGGGAGGCATTAATTAAAGTGGCAGAGTTGTTTTCCCTGAAAGTATATACCCTTTCACCTTACAGTTTTTACCTGGGATGAAAAAAAATTATGATAAATGAATAATGAATAATAAAAATTAAACAAAAATAGTTACTACTACATGTGTAATAATGAAGCAAAATATGATAAGTCTTGTAGATTAAAACAAATATACCATGGGCATGTAAACAGGAAAACAAAGATAGTTACTGTAATAATGAAGCAAAATATGATAAGTCTTGTAGATTAAAACAAATATACCATGGGCATGTAAACAGGAAAACAAAAATAGTTACTGTAATAATGAAGCAAAATATGATGTCTTAATGTAGATTAAAACAAATATACCTTGGGCATGTCTAATTTTTGGACGTAGTGTAAACTATAATCATAGTTTGGTGACTTTTCAAAGCCTTGTGAGATCAGGCAGTGAAAGGTCATGAAACTGTGGTTTACCTTTAATCTTGAAACATCCTTGGAATTTCTTTAATTTATTTGTTTATAACATCATCAAATTATCAAAGCCTTTAATAACTGTAATAGCATCAACTTAAATATCAAATCCATATGACATAATAAGGGATGTATATTATACTTACTGGCCTTCGTTGAGGTGAATATGTAGTTTTATGAACTCACAAGCTGCAAAGCGGAGGTCAGTATATTAAATTTTCAAATCCATAAAACTGCATACTCAACAAAGCAAAGATAATTGTTTTATTACATGATAATTTGAAGGCCCACAGAAAATGAAGTACACAGGGTTGTACGACATGGCATGATGCCAAGTTACATCAGAAAAATGGGATGTAATGTCGAGAAAATACTAATGACGTCATGATGAAAAGTGATATTGACTAACTGGTCAATATCACAAAATATTGACTTGCAGGTAACATAAGTCCAGTGGATAAAATTATGAGTTACATTGTGGTCACGTAACATGTATAATATATTCTAACATTACTTTTGTGCTGTCCACTGTACTGAAGCTCCAAAAATGAGGTGATAATACTGGGATAATTTGTTTGTCCAAAGTAAAATGTTGTGGCCCCTCATTGAAACAATGGCAGTTCCAATAAGGGGCCATGGTTTTCATGGGACAATATGCATAAATGAGGCGTGTAACGACAAAACCAACAAGTGGCAGACTCAGATAAGCCTGGGCATCTGCCCAGTCTGATCCGAGTCTTCACTGTCTGCATGGAGGTAGCTTAGACCCTTAGCTGCCCTTTAAGTGCACAGCAAAGACTCTGATCAGACTGGGCGGATGCCCAGGCTGATCTGAGTCTTCGCTGGGTGCACAAGCCACTGTTGGTTTAGTTGTGTCACAGCTCCAATTATTTCAGAATTATCATTCATATGTGAAGCTCAGGGGCCGTATTCATAAAGCCACTTAAGTCGTTGCTATGCGGTTGCTAAGGCTAAATATCTATAGAGGAGATTCCCTACAACTATGAAATTTGGTCTGGAGGAACAGTCTTTGTAAGACTATGAAATTTGGTCTGGAGGAACAGTCTTTGTAAGACTGTTCCTCCAGAGCAAATTTCATAGTTGTAGGGAATCTCCTTCAAAGAAATTTAGCCTTAGCAACCGCATAGCAACCACGTAAGTTGTTTTATGAATACGGCCCCAGAGATTTAATGATCTCTTTTGTTGAAGGTATGGTTTATGAATGGACAAAAAGCTATGGGATGGCAGTTCAGTTTGCTGGTGTTTTATCCTTTGTGGCGGCCATTGCACAATCCCTGGTTCCCATCCTAGACAAGTGCTCAAAGAGAAACAACAGAAGACAGCTAGAAACCAATATCCAGTCACCTGACACAGAAAACATGCTGACTGATGCTGTTTGATCAAAACTAAAGAATTTTTGAGGCAGCAATATAGAGTATACCATAAAAATTCTAAGTATTGGGAAAGATACATCTGAGCAAACAGTGCAGGTCAAGAGAAGACCGCTCCTGATCAGGTTCTACACTGTTTGCCATTCCGTCTGCAGCTTTTGGATGCATTATAGGTTTGTAAAACCAATGTGTTACATTTTTAAGACAGTTACAGTAATTATTTTAAATCATTTTAGGTGTCTAAATATTTGGAATTTTCATGGGTACTTTGATCAATCCTTTTGATCTCCTGTTTTTAAGGCAAGATCAGAAATTTTGTAGAAACAGGGAGGTATGCTAAGCCATTCTTCATTTTGTTGAGCCTGATAAACATAGTATCAGAAGAAACCAAACATCCTTTTTTCTTTACCAGGCATCAGTTTAGCTGCTGGTACATGTATATTTTGAAGTTTTCAGAAAATCATCATGCCTATCTCTCAGAACATTATCATGAGCAGAGATTATTTACAAATTTTCAGAAATTATCATGTTCAGCAGGGACTAACAAATTCTTAGAAATTATCAAGTTTAGAAGGTCTAAAAATATCTTTTGAAACTGTTTTAGTTTACAGGATAAATATCCTGTTTACCAGTGTCTAAAATTCTCAAAACATTATCATGTGTAAGTATTATTTTGAATCTCTTATAAAATCACACTTTTACTGATCCTTCTACTTAAGTCATGAGGGACAAACTTTTTTTTTTTCTCTCCACAAAGTTTTATATGTTGTGGAATCTCAAGGATTTATCGCTTTTTATCCTCAAAAGTTATGCTTGTTTATATCTTACTCATTTATGTCTCAACAAGTCACATGATCAAATTTTTAGCTCACCTGGCCCGAAGGGCCATAGTGAGCTATTGTCATACCAATGCGTGCGTCGTGCGTCCGTGCGTCGTCCGTCAATACCTAAAAACAAATATTCAAACATCTTCTTCTGTAAAACTACTGGTCCCATGGTTCTCAAATTTCACATGGAGCATGACCTGACTCCAGGGTCTCAGAATTGTAAAATTGGGTCAGGTTGAAAATCCAAGATGGCCACCGTTACTAAAAATAGCAAAAACAACAAAATAAACTTCTTCTCCAGAACCACTGGGTATATTTGTCTGAATTTTGGCATGGAACATCAGTGAATCCTTGGTATTCAAAATTGTAAAAATGAAAAAAATCTGTAGCGGAGTTTTGTCACAGTGACCTACTTTCTGTTTACGTGTGTAATTTTGCTCAAATGCCAATGTCAAAAAATGACCTATTTAAACAACTTCAAACAACTTCTTCTCTAAAACCACTGAACCCATGGATCTCAAATTTCACATGGAGCATGACCAGACTGCAGGGTTTCAAAATTGTAAAATTGGGTCAGGTCAAGAATCCAAGATGGCTGCCGTTACTAAAAATAGCAAAAACAACAAAATCAACTTCTTCTCCAGAACCATTAGGTATATTTGGTTGAAAGTATGCATGGAACATAAGTGGGACCTTGGTATTAAAAATTGTAAAAATAAAAAAAATCTATAGCGGAATTAGGTCACAGTGACCTACTTAGCGTTTACAAGGCCGATTTTGCTCAAATGTCAGTATCTAAAGAAAATGCAACCAATTCTGACCAGATTTGGTCAGAAATGGTTCTTGAATGGAATTAGTTCAATTTTGTGCCAGTTGACTATCCAAGATGGCCACCATGGGGGCCGTTACTAAAAATAGCAGAAACATAAAAATGACAATTACTCAAGAACCCTTGAATGGAATTGGACCAATTTTGTGTCAGAATGTTCCTTGCATGAAGCCGTTTCGATTAATTGCAATTTGGCATTCCAAGATGGCCGCCATCTGGTGCTACTAAAAATAGCACAAACATAAAAATGACAATTACTCAAGAACCCTTGAATGGAATTGGACCAATTTTGTGTCAGAATGTTCCTTGCATGAAGTCGTTTCGATTAATTGCAATTTGGCATTCCAAGATGGCTGCCATCTGCCGTTACTAAAAATAGCACAAAACATGAAAATGACAATATCTCAGTAACCGCTGAATGGATTTTGACAAAATTTGTGTCAAAATGATTCTTGCATTGAGATGTTTCAAAAATATCTAACTGTAG
This sequence comes from Ctena decussata, assembly GCA_963989385.1. Lineage (NCBI taxonomy): Eukaryota > Metazoa > Mollusca > Bivalvia > Lucinida > Lucinidae > Ctena > Ctena decussata. Next base: position 14,152,987 of record OZ022499.1, read on the forward strand.
ACCAGTCATATTGGCCTCTGTTACTGAAAATAGAAAAATGTGAAAATTAGAAAATCTCAATGGAATTGGGTTAATTTTGTGTCAGAATGGTCCTTTCATTAAGCTTTTTCGATTTTTTGCATTTTGGCATTCCAAGATGGCTGCCATCTGCCATTACTAAAAATAGCACAAAACATGAAAATGACAATATCTCAGTAACCGCTGAATGGATTTTGACGAAATTTGTGTCAAAATGATTCTTGCATTGAGATGTTTCAAAGACCAGTCATGTTGGCCTCTGTTACTAAAAATAGAAAAATGTGAAAATTAGAAAATCTCAATGGAATTGGACCAAATTTGTGTCAAAATGGTCCTTGCATGAAGGCTTTTCGATTTTTTACATTTTAGCAATCCAAGATGGCCGCCATCTGCCATTACTAAAAATAGTACAAAACATGAAACTGGCAATATCTCAGTAACCCCTGAATGGATTTTGATGAAATTTGTGGCAAAATGATTCTTGCATTGAGGTGTTTCAAAAGTAAATATATAAAGACCAGGCAAGTTGGCCTCTGTTATTATAATAGCAAAATGTGAAAATGAGAAATTCTCAGTGGAATTGGACCAATTTTGTATCAGAATGGTCCCGTTGCACAATAGCCAGGTGAGCGATATCAGGCCCATTTGGGCCTCTTGTTTTGTTTGTGCATTTTATGTCAACAAATTTACTCCTTTTATTCCACAAAATGCTACCGGTATATACACATACAAATGCATATCCTCTATTTTTTAATTGTTTTATTTTTTTTTATTAACTCTTTGTTTTGTTTATTCTATAATGAATTTGTTAAGAATATTATTTTATATGAGCTGTGACACAACAAAACCAACAAAGTGGTATGTGCACCAGCGAAGACTAAGCTCAGTCTGGGCATCTCCCCAGTCTGATCAGTCTTCGCTGTGCTCTTATAGGGTAGCTAAGTGTCCTCCATGCTGACAGCATAGACTCTGATCAGACTAGGGGGATGCCCGGGTTGGTCTGAGTATCCGCTGGGCACACAAGCCATATTGTTGGTTTTGTCGTGTCGTGGCTCATGTGTGTTCTGCAGCTACTCTAAATACTGGGATCTTGTTACCAAATACTGCAAAATTATCCTAAAATTGAAACAACTTGATCTTCAGTAATTTATTGACAGACTGTCAAACAGTGTAGACCTTTATCAGACTGCTCAAGGAGCAGTCTGATCTGGGTCTGCACTGTTGCTTTCCGCACTTTATATCCCATTGTTAAGGGTAACAATTGAAATGTTATGTGTAGTATTTCGCATAATATCTGTGCTTTTCTTAAAACTTAAAGCGCCTGAAATAAAAATACATGTAGATGAATTAAGAAACAGTGCCAGTCCAGATGAAGTGGCTCACACTGTTTGCCCTCTCTACTTTTTGAGTTCTTGAGATAGCTTGGACGAAACATTTTCTGAAACTTGCAGACATGAATTTTGTTGTTTGCTTTTTTTGTAGCTTTACAAGTTAATGCCAGTTATCAAGCCACATCTTTGGGCCAAAAACAAAATACTTGTTTGTTTCCCAATGTTTCTTTTGCTTGTAACTCAAGTCTCATTATGTAATTTTACATCGGAGGATGACAAATCATTGAAAAACAGGAATGTTTTAATCAAATGCAGTTAGGAGCAGTCTGATCAGGGTCTGCACTGTTTGCCTATGGTTTTAGCCCTTAATGTGCCAAAAAGCAGGCGACAAAATTTACGTCTGCAAAATTTTAAAAAAATGTTTTGTCCAAGCAATATCATACTGAGAATTCAAACACTAGAGGGCAAACAGTGTAGATTCAGATGAGGTGGCTCATTATGAGCCACCTCATCTGGATCTACACTGTTTCCCAATTCAACAATTTTAATTTTTGGTTTGGCGTTTTAAGGGTTAGGACTCACTGTTGTACTGGAGATGTTATTTTTCTAACTCAACGAAGGGCCTTCTATATAACAGCTAATCTGTCTGAATATTTATTGTACATAGGGTAATGTATTTGAAGGGAGTAGAGGTGCATTTTTAGCTCCCCTGAACGAAGTTCAGAAAGAGCTATCGTACTATCCCCGGCGTTGGCGTTCGTAAAATGTTAAATTTTACGTTAAAGTTTTTTAGGTGATGGGCAAGGCGCTGTCAGGTGAGCTATCCTGTTCCGGTGACAGGTCTTTTTTTGTTTGCTTGTTATGAATGATCTGATGCTATATACTCACAAAACCTAAGTGCTGTTGTTTCATGTGCTAAATTTGTTGAATTTTTGTTATGGTACCTTTTTTGCTTTTAACTTTGCCTTAGGGGAGAGTCGGGTAACTTCGGACAGCGGGTAAATTCGGACAGTGACATTGTTTCCTTTATATGTCAGTTGTTGTTAAAACAAAAATAATTGGCAAAACAGTAAAAATCCTGATGAGGCGGCTCATTATGAGCCGTCTCATCTAGATTTTCACTGTTTGCAATAGTAGCTCGGAATTTACCCCCATGTCCGAAGTTACCCAACTCTACCCTATATTTCTGTTTTCTCTTACTTTATTTGCAGTGCTGAATTTTGTTTTACCTTATACAACACATACAAAAGACTTTTTATTCATTAATTCTCATTCTATATTCTCTGACAGCTGTGCTTGTGATATATATGTTTTCCCTAGGGAAAAGAACTAAACAACTTTTATTGCTTACATTCTGATCTTTAAACTTGTAATTATGAAATGTACTTTGACATGTTCATGAAACAAAATGTGTTTAAACTATATATATGTTTGAAGAAATACTATGTATTGCTGGCATGGTCCAGTTTTGTGGGTACCAGTAGTTGTGAGAAACAATGACACATTATGCTCAGCTTTTTAACTGGGGGCATACTCATGTACATCCTGTTGAAATTTTGTTGAAGTACTAATATTTGTAGCATTCTTTTTCTGCAAGGTGCATTTTTTTTCTTTTCTTTTCTTCACAGACAGTATTTCCATACATTTAGTTTTATGAATACATTTCATGTTTGGCTGCCATTTTCATACATTTCATGTTTGGCTGCCATTTTCATGGGACAATTTTCACAGAATATTTTGCTTCACCGGTGGGTAAATATTTTCTCCAATAGGGCTATTCTTAAAGGAAAGAATTTGCTCTGCAAGAAAATTCTTCCCTTTAAGAGTAGCCCCTGCAAGATGGGAGACAAATACCTCTAGTTTATAGTGGTCTCCCTTGCAGGTATATCCATATACTATTTTAATATGCAGTTTTATAAAATTTACATGATTGCTCACTGTGTACATATGAAAAATCTATTTTAAGGCACATGCAAAACTGTGAAAAATCTATTTTAAGGCACGTGCCAAACTGTGAATGTCCAGATTAGACAGTGTACATGAACAGTCTAGGTAGGGACTGACAATAACCAGAACTTATGAATTTTACAATGCAAATAACACATGCCTTCACCAGACTCTACATGTCCACATGCTTGTCTTGGTAGGTGCAGTTTGCGTATGTCCAAAGGTATTCTAATGACATGAGCACAAGTGTTGTTTTTTTCTCATTTTTGTCAGACTTTCTTGATCCAAGATGAGTCAATAAACTATGCAAGATTTATAGCACTGCAGGAATTATTAAAAACTTTATCGTTATTTGTTCCATAATTTTCAGACAGATCTATTTTATTACTAGCAGTTTTATTATATCAGCTAATACTTGTTATGTTAACAGGTTTAAATTTATATGAATACTCAATATCAATTTTATGTAATCTGTGTTAAGAAATTAAAATTTAGAAAATCACAAATAAAAAGGATCTTTTAAGTTTTTCTTACAACCCTGTCAAAAAGGGACTGAAGAGTATGTAGTTTGCTTTGTTCCCAATAGAGAATCAGAAATTCCAACTAGAAATGTTTTTCAGAGAAAAACTGATGTCCCCCCACCAGCCCATTTCCAATGCCTCCTTATGAGTAAAAAACCTGTACAATCAGAATACTAGGCAAATTTGGAGAAAATCTATCGACTGGTTCTAAAGATATCCATCATAGATAACTATTTCCTTGAAAATGAGGTCAAAATCTAATCAGTTCTTAAAGTTGACCCAATGATGTATCCATGCAAGTTTTGTGAAATTCCATCTATTGGTTCAGGAGATATAGTGAGTACAAGAAATTGTCATCTAAGTCTGCCAGTGACCTTGAAAATGTGGTCAAGGTCACCAAAATCTAATCAGCTCTTAAACTTGTCCCAATGATGTATCCATGCAAGTTTGGTGAAATTCCATCCATTAGTTCAAGAGATATAGTTGGTACAAGAAACTGTCATCTAAGCCCTCCAGTGACCTTGCAAATGAGGTCAAGGTCACAAAACTATAATAGGCTCTTAAACCTGTCCCAAAGATATATCCATGCAAGTTTGGAGAAATTCTACCCATTGGTTCAAGAGATATCATGGGTACAAGAAACTGTCATAAGTCCTCCAGTGACCTTAAAAATGAGGTCAAGGTCACCAAAATCTAATCAACTCTTAAACTTGTCCCAATGCTGTATCCAAACAATTTTGGTGGAATTCCATCCATTGGTTCAGGAGATATGGTTGTTGCAAGATATTGTCATCTTAGTCCTCCAGTGACCTTGCAAATGAGGTCAAGGTCACCAAAATCTTCTCAGCTCTTAAACCTGTCCCAATGATGTATCCATGCAAGTTTGGTGAAATTCCATTCATTGGTTCAGGAGATATGGTGGTTACAAGAAATTATCATCTTAGTCCTCCAGTGACCTTGCAAATGAGGTCAAGGTCACCAAAATCTTCTCAGCTCTTAAACCTGTCCCAATGATGTATCCGTGCAAGTTTGGTGAAATTCCATCCATTGGTTCAAGAGATATCAGGGGTACAAGAAATTGTCATCTAATTCCTGCAGTGACCTTGAAAATAAGGTCAAGGTCACCAAAACCTAATCAGCTCTTAAACTTGTCCGAATGATATATCCATGCAAGTTTGGTGAAATTCCACCCATTGGTTCAGGAGATATTGTGCATTCAAGAAATTTTTGTGCCATTTAAGTCCTCCTGTGACCTTGAAAATCAGGTCAAGGTCACCTAAATCTAATCAGCTCTTAACCTTGTACCAATGATATATCCATGCAAGTTTGGTGAAATTCCATCAATTGGTTCAAGAGATATTATGCATACAAGAATGTGATGCCGACCCTGTGACCTTGAAAATGAGGTCAAGGTCACCAAAATCTAATCAGCTCTTAAGCTTGTCCCAATGATATATCCATGCAAGTTTGGTGAAATTCCATAAATTGGTTCAAGAGATATTGTGCATACAAGAGTGTGATGCCGACGCCGACGCCATGCAAGTTTGGTGAAATTCCATCCATTAGTTCAAGAGATATAGTTGGTACAAGAAACTGTCATCTAAGCCCTCCAGTGACCTTGCAAATGAGATCAAGGTCACAAAACTATAATAGGCTCTTAAACCTGTCCCAATGATGTATCCATGCAAGTTTGGAGAAATTCTACCCATTGGTTCAAGAGATATCATGGATACAAGAAACTGTCATCTAAGTCCTCCAGTGACCTTAAAAATGAGGTCAAGGTCACCAAAATCTAATCAGCTCTTAAACTTGTCCCAATGATGTATCCATGCAAGTTTGGTGGAATTCCATCCATTGGTTCAGGAGGTATGGTAGTTACAAGATATTGTCATCTTAGTCCTCCAGTGACCTTGCAAATGAGGTCAAGGTCACCAAAATCTTCTCAGCTCTTAAACCTGTCCCAATGATGTATCCATGCAAGTTTGGTGAAATTCCATCCATTGGTTCAAGAGATATCAGGGGTACAAGAAATTGTCATCTAATTCCTGCAGTGACCTTGAAAATAAGGTCAAGGTCACCAAAACCTAATCAGCTCCTAAACTTGTCCCAATGATATATCCATGCAAGTTTGGTGAAATTCCACCCATTGGTTCAGGAGATATTGAGCATTCAAGAAATTTTTTGTTCCATTTAAGTCCTCCTGTGACCTTGAAAATCAAGGTCACCAAAATCTAATCAGCTCTTAAGCTTGTCCCAATGATATATCCATGCAAGTTTGGTGAAATTCCATAAATTGGTTCAAGAGATATTGTGCATACAAGAGTGTGATGCCGACACTGTGACCTTGAAAATGAGGTCATGGTCACCAAAATCTAATCAGCTCTTAAGCTTGTCCCAATGATATATCCATGCAAGTTTGGTGAAATTCCATTAATTGGTTCAAGAGATATTGTGCATACAAGAGTGTGACGCCGACGCCGACGCACCGGGAACTGCACTGAAAACAATATGTCCCCCCTCACCTTTGGTGGGATATATCCATGCAAGTTTGGTGAAATTCCATCAATTGGTTCAAGAGATATTATGCATACAAGAATGTGATGCCGACCCTGTGACCTTGAAAATGAGGTCAAGGTCACCAAAATCTAATCAGCTCTTAAGCTTGTCCCAATGATATATCCATGCAAGTTTGGTGAAATTCCATAAATTGGTTCAAGAGATATTGTGCATACAAGAGTGTGATGCCGACGCCGACGCCATGCAAGTTTGGTGAAATTCCATCCATTAGTTCAAGAGATATAGTTGGTACAAGAAACTGTCATCTAAGCCCTCCAGTGACCTTGCAAATGAGATCAAGGTCACAAAACTATAATAGGCTCTTAAACCTGTCCCAATGATGTATCCATGCAAGTTTGGAGAAATTCTACCCATTGGTTCAAGAGATATCATGGATACAAGAAACTGTCATCTAAGTCCTCCAGTGACCTTAAAAATGAGGTCAAGGTCACCAAAATCTAATCAGCTCTTAAACTTGTCCCAATGATGTATCCATGCAAGTTTGGTGGAATTCCATCCATTGGTTCAGGAGGTATGGTAGTTACAAGATATTGTCATCTTAGTCCTCCAGTGACCTTGCAAATGAGGTCAAGGTCACCAAAATCTTCTCAGCTCTTAAACCTGTCCCAATGATGTATCCATGCAAGTTTGGTGAAATTCCATCCATTGGTTCAAGAGATATCAGGGGTACAAGAAATTGTCATCTAATTCCTGCAGTGACCTTGAAAATAAGGTCAAGGTCACCAAAACCTAATCAGCTCCTAAACTTGTCCCAATGATATATCCATGCAAGTTTGGTGAAATTCCACCCATTGGTTCAGGAGATATTGAGCATTCAAGAAATTTTTTGTTCCATTTAAGTCCTCCTGTGACCTTGAAAATCAAGGTCACCAAAATCTAATCAGCTCTTAAGCTTGTCCCAATGATATATCCATGCAAGTTTGGTGAAATTCCATAAATTGGTTCAAGAGATATTGTGCATACAAGAGTGTGATGCCGACACTGTGACCTTGAAAATGAGGTCATGGTCACCAAAATCTAATCAGCTCTTAAGCTTGTCCCAATGATATATCCATGCAAGTTTGGTGAAATTCCATTAATTGGTTCAAGAGATATTGTGCATACAAGAGTGTGACGCCGACGCCGACGCACCGGGAACTGCACTGAAAACAATATGTCCCCCCTCACCTTTGGTGGGGGGACATAATAAGCAAGCTTGAATGGGTTTTGCCAGTCACCCTGGGTATAAGCCAGTATTCAAAGTAAATACATATACATGTACTTTCGGGGGAATCAACTCAGTTGTTTTCATTTTTTGTCTCCCTTCAAAATAGATGTCAACTTTTAAAGGAAAGAATTTGCTCCTCCAGAGCAAATTCTTTCCTTCAAGAGTAGACCCCTTCAAATCGGGGCTTTTCTTACAAGAAATGTAATACAAAACTCCAAAAGTTGTCTCCCCTGGAAAAAATGGCAGAAAAATGAAGAGGTATCAATACATCTTAACTCAAAAGCTTGAAGCCTGGCGGGGTAGTGCAATCGGTAGGGCACCTGACTCATAAGTCAGAGGTCCTGGGTTCGACACCCAGTCTGGTCACATACTTTTGTTTCTCCTTCCGCTGATTCAAGAAGGGCAGTTGTCAGTTACTGGCGAAAGTATGTGCACTTAGTACTGGTTAACCGCTTAGGAGGTCTAAGCCTGCCCAGGAATAGTGTGGTTAGGTTAACTGACCGTCCCGACATGACCATAACTGTATACTGTAGACATTAAGCAACAAATCAATCAAAAGCTTGAAGGGGCAGACTAAAGATGGATGAAATGTACAAATGTAACAAGCAACATTAACTCTCATTTTTAAAGACATTTTTCTCAACTAAATGGGACACACGGTGTATTGGCGCTATTTTATGGCCCAGTTATGTCATCTATGTGAGATGGGTTATTTCCTTTGAACTACGGGAAGCCAAATGCACAGTACATCTTCAAAGTAATACTGAAGCTGCCCAGGAACTGCCACATTCACAGCCTACTATTATAACTTGGCTATAAGAAGGGTTTTACCCCTTTAAAATGACCCCAAAGATGTAAATCAGGCCCCGAGGTTATAAAACTTTTTTCATGTTCAACTCAGCTGAGCATGAAATTTTACCTGTTAATAAATAGCAAATTATCCATAAGTACAGTTGTTTTCATGCTCAGTTTAGCTGAGGGAGAAATATTCTCTGCTTATGAATATGAAAATGCCAACATAAGTTTGCATTTTCATATTTATCAGCAGAGTAAATTTCATGCTCAGCTGAGTTGAGCACGAAAAAAGTTTTATAACCTCAGGGCCTGCTTTGTGTAATTCTGCCATAAGATGTGGGGATTTCCTTTCCAAGCAATACCAAAAATCAAGATATGTCTTTTAAGATGTATCCATATTTTTGGGATTGTTTCCATCTACCTGAATAGGGAATTCAACCCTATGTTTGAAATTTTATATCTCAAGTTTTACTGTATCCCTACAGGTTTATAGACTTATCATGCATTTTGTTTGCCCAAAATGGACAAGTGTACAAATGTTCTGACAAATCACAATTTGATGGAATAAACAACACAATTTTGATGGTGCTATTTCACAATATATTTTGCCAGTTTAGGAAACAGTTTCATTGCAGTAGCTGTTGTGAGTTTTGAGACTTCAGCTGGGTCGAGCTTCTTGGTTTCAGCGATATACTGACATGAGACTGTGATGTTGGATGGTTTATTTCTCTCCTGAAATTATAAAATAGAGAATACCAAGTTAGTGTCTTTTGATATCAAGTTTATCAGGTGAGACCAGAAACAGCGTAGGAATGGCGAGGCTTGCCGAGCCAGTCTGACATGTTTCTGGTTGAGCCTGATAAACTTGATATCAAAAGACACTAACATGGTTTTCTATTTATCATGCATCTTTAGAATATTTTCAGGTCTAAAAATGGCAAACAAAAGAAAAGCAAACACAGTTTAGTCCGAACTTGCTGACGTCGCGAATGCGTTATGACATAAGTCGGTGAAGTCATCTAACCAATCAAACCTTATTATCACGGCCAACGTCAGTATATAGCCAATCATTTTCAGAGATCGCTTCTGTAAGCATCGCCTGATAACATTCGCGCAAGCGCAGTTCTAAAGCGACATGAAATCACATCATGTTATCATACTCATGTTATCAGGTTAATTTTGCAGCAGACGCATGATAAATATTACAGCTGTGATTATGACAGCCCAATATATGCAAGTATATTTATTATAATACTGACAGTTTTTATCCATTCCTTAATACTTATCTTGTGTCCCAGAAAATTTACTTTGAGATAACAGTAGTTTGAGATATCTGGAGCTGAAATGTAAAGAAATGTAGACAGTGTGTCCAAACTACTTTTTTTATATTAGAAGGTACTTGGAGATATTAGTGCTTGAGATGACTCTGGAGATATCAGTGTTTGAGACAACAAGAGTTAAGTGTATTTTAAAGTAATTCTAAGACACTTTCTGTAAATTCTCCATCAAAACAAACACTGTGACATCTTATTAAAACAACTCTCATTGAAACAGAACCAATGAAGGGTCACAATATTTGTTTTTATGGAGAAATAAGCAAATTATCATGGAATTTATCATCAAATTATCATCAAATACCCATCTGGGCCTCTGATGGGACAAAATGTATATGCTCTCTCTTTTTTTTTCCATAAACAGCATATGGTGTGGCCTCTCGTTGAAACGATCAAATCAAGACCCCACCAATAAAGGACAACAGCCTATGTTTTCACAGAGAAATAAAATTTATCATAGAATCACTATGAACACTCAGTATTTAGCCTCTAAAGCATTCAGAAAAATAAAACTTTCAGGGTTAAAATCTTAAAAGACTTTCTTAGCCCTTCAAACAAGAACAGCTACAAATGAACGTTTTATCTGATTTTACTGCTGGTTTCATAGATTTCAGGTTACCATGATGTTTATTTGGGTATAAGGCAATGTCGGGGAGGGGGTCTGTCTGCCAGAATGACCCCAAATACCTATTTAAGCAACCGTCTTGTATTTCTGCACTAAGGGTGGGGGTGGGGGGTTCCCTTCCAAAACAATCCCAAAATTTTAGATCCATCTTATGAGATGGATCTTATATTTTGGGGCTGTTTTCAAGGGAGGAAACCCCATCTTGTAGCCCTGTATATATGGTAATCTAAATGCCTTAAGAAAACCATTATCAGTGCCTAACTCGAGCCTGTGATCTCTCAATTACTGTCAAGAATCTTACTGCCATCTTCCATTCTTACCTGTTTATCAGGACCAAGAGCAGGGGAATCTGTTTCTAGTAGCAAATTTTCCACAGGCATTGCAGTAACTAGTTTCTGCTTCTTGGGCAAACAGAAAAAAAGAAATATTTCAATCTTAAACTATACAATAATAACATTAAACAGTGAATTCATAATGACTGGGGATGACTTCTGGTCAAATCCAAAACACTGAGTCATAATTCATGAGTCAATGTTTTTGGTTTAACCTTAAACCATTTAAGCCACAACACAACAAAAACCAACAAAGTAGCATGTACACCCAGCAAAGACTCAAATCAGCCTGGGCATCTGTCCAGTCTGATCAGTCTTCACTGTGCACTTAAAGGGTAGCTAAGGGTCTAAGCTACCTTCATGCCGACAGCAAAGACTCTGACCAGACTGGGTGGATGTCCTGGTTGATCTGAATCTTCTCTGGGCTCACATGCCTTCTTGTTCGTTTTGTCATTTTGAGGCTCATTTGAATTTTTGGTATCTCACAAACACTGCCCACAAAAGAAAAGTCTAATGAATGATGTGATCTGGCACTGCTCCCCTTAGGGTAAAACAGAAGTATCTGACAAGGTAGGGTAGAGCCCTAAAACATCTGTTGGGTGCCATTGTATGCTGACTCTCTGACAACATGTGAAATGTTAGTATGGCCTAACAGGGATTTCTTTTGTTTTAATTTATAGAACAAACATCATCAAGTCTCATGGACTTGCGGCCTCCGTCACTTTAGCATTCAAAATCAAGCTTTTTGTAAAAGTGTCTGGGTAAATCCCCATGTTTTTCAGTTCTTTTTTAGAAGGGAAACGGCATTTTGTGCCTTCTTAATTGCTTCCCTCGATGCCTAAACTGTCTGAGAAAGGTTCTACTCTTGAAGGAAAGAATCTGCACCTAGAGGAGCAGATTTTTTGACAGTTGACCCTGGGAAGTGGAAAATGATAGTGGCAGAGTTGCTTCCCCTGAATGATACCTTTATACCTTATTCAGCCTCATCTGGATCTGCAGTTTACAAAGTTTTTTAATTTGTGATGTCAGGCTGAGACAGTAAGAATACCTTATTTATTCATCTATAACATTGGTTTTCCCTTCCAAAACTGCTTGAAATCTGTCTTGCTCAATTCAGCATTAAGATAGGGTTTTCTTGGCCAAATCAATCTCAAAATCTGTCATGTAAGACAGATCTAGATTTTTGTCCCCCGCCTTTTCGAAGAAAAGCGGAGGGACATAGTTTTCGGCTTTCCGTCCTTCCGTCCGTCCGTCCTTCCGTCCCCCTAAAGTAGTAGGTACCTTGTGTGCGCAACTCCTCCTACAGTTTTATGCCGATTCTTTTGAAACTTTACAGATGTTTTTGTCATGGTCTGAAGATACGCATGTGGTTTGGATGTAATCCTGAGATTATTTTTTGTCACTTTTTTCACAAGTTGAACTTAGTCATTTTTTAGGCGTTTTTACTATCAAAGGAGTCATTTTTTAGGCGTTTTTACTATCAAAGTGACTAGGTAGTGGGTACCTTGTGTGCGCAACTCCTCCTACAGTTTTATGCCGATGCCTTTGAAACTTCACAGGTGTTTTGGTCATGGTCTGAAGATATGCATGTGGTTTGGATATAATTCTCACATTATTTTTTGTCACTTTTTCCACAAGTTGAACTTAGTCATTTTTTAGGCGTTTTTTCTATCATAGTGACTAGCTGGTGGGTACCTTGTGTGCGCAACTCCTCCTACAGTTTTATGCCGATTCCTTTGAAACTTCACAGGTATTTTGGTCATGGTCTGAAGATATGCACGTGGTTTGGATATAATCCTCACATTCTTTTTTATTACTTTTTTCGCAAATTGAACTTAGCCATTTTTTACATACATTTTTACTGTCAAAGTGAATAGATAGTGGGTACCTTGTGTGTTCAACTCCTCCTACAGTTTTATGCCCATTCCTTTGAAACTTCACAGGTGTTTTGATCATGGTCTGGAGATATGCATGTGGTTTGGATATAATCCTCACATTATTTTTTTTTATTACTTTTTTCACATTTTTAACTTAGCCGCTTTTCCAGCTCAAACGCTTAGTGTATATACAGTGGAGACATAGTTTCCAAGGCGGGGGACATAAATTCGTTGAATTTGCTTGTTTTAATTGTTTTTGACCTTATATCAGAATAAATACAGTACACAGGGTTACCTGTTCACTTCGTACAATGGATGGTGGAATAGAGAAATAGTATCCCTCTTTAGCTCCTTCCATCGCTATACTAGGCCTACCATCAAAAGCATGTAGTAAAACATTTGTGGCTCCTGAAATCAATCAAATCCATGTTTTTTTTGCTGTTTTTTTCAAAGGAAGACAATTTTGGGGTTTAGTATTAGCTTCCATGTAAGAAACACTTCCAACTAAAAGGGACTGACTCTTAAAAGACTTTTGAGTAAGCAAATTCACATACAGTGTGCCCTGAGCTGGAAAAAGTGATATCAGTGTGGCAGTTGGTGATTTCAGTGTCTAAGAAAGTTGGTGGTGACATCCACCATTATCAAACTGGCAAAACTGTTCATGTGTATGCAAAACAAATATACAAAGAGGTATGGTGCCTGTTATAGTTTTGTACCCAGGGACTATAGCCTTGCTACAAAAGCACATCTGGACAAACATCAAATAACAATTTGTTGCTGATACCCCAATCTGGATAAAAGTTGGCTGCCTGACGGTTCATGCTCATGAAAATATTTTTCAGTTACTTACACTGGGTTGAAAAATGAGCAATGCTTATGAAAAGAGAGGTTGAAACACAAAGATGAAATTCAACTGCTAGGTTTGAACTAGGAACAACTCTACTGAGACAATACTATCCTATTCATAACACAGAAAATCAATATTTCACAGACAAGTTAGTACCTTGTTCTTTCAACAATGCTATTGTAGGTCTGCCAGCAGATCTTGAGTGAACATTGCTGAAATCAAGAAAGAACAAATTTACATTCTGAGAAAACAAACCTCCAATATAAAACCAATTCTGCGGACTACCGTATTTACTGGGTTATAGAATAGGGGTCTTCCTCATCTAGAATGATTCCAAATATATAAACCAGTTTTGTGTAATTGTCCTTTAAGTTTTTCCCTTTCAAACAACCTCAAAAATTTAGATCCATCTTTGAAGATGGATTTAAATTTTTTGGGGTTGTTTTGGAAGCGAAATTTCCTATTTTATAACCTAATAAACAGGTTCATTATGAGATTTTGGTAGAATCAGGGTATGGTCATGCTGGCCAAGGGAGTAGTGCTCTGCACACATAATACATTGTTAATGTATTTGAATCTGGCTTTTGTGGTGATTCCTACTCTTTGGAATATTCAATAATCAATATCATTCTCACCCATTTCATTATAAGATCAAAATTACTAAAACATTGCTTAAAGGGTCATAACATTAAACAATAATTTTAAATCAAATTTTTTTTTCTGCTTAATAATAATATGAAAAGGGTAAAATGTGTAAACTTTGATCAGAATTCTCTCTTAGGTTCTACAATATTTTCCCAGGCACTTCTGTCCTAGTATTTCAGATTACCTAATGATTTGCAGTGATGTAGCATCAGTCCATCAATTTTGATATGATTACAATACATGTCAGGCGCCCAGGTTATAAAACTTTTTCCATGCTCAACTCAGCTGAGCATGAAATTTTACCTGCTAATAAATAACAAGTTACTGATAAGCACAGTTGTTTTCTTGCTCAGTTTAGCCGAGTATGAAATTTTCTCTGCTTATGATTATGAAAATGCCAACATTGGTTGGCATTTTCATTTTAATCAGCAGAAAAATTTCATGCTCAGCTGAGTTGAGCACCAAAAAAGTTTTATAACCTCGGGGCCAGATCAACATCCACAACAACTGTTAAAAATCCCCAACAAGAATTCAGAATTCTGTGGAAGACGGTGTCTCACCTGTCTGCATGATCATAAAACAGTGGTAAAATTCTATGAAAGTTTGGGCCGCTGATGCCTGAAAAGTAAAACTGATGTCTCACTCTTTGTTAGTTGCAGGGCAGACAACTGGTTCTATGATATTTCTTGGGGGTGATGGCCAAGCTTTACAAGCAATTGTTGGGAGTAAATTTACATATATGCGGAAAACTGCTGATGTGCCTGAGTAAGTGGTGGGAGTAGAAGTGTGTGCAGGTAACTGTTGGGAGTGATAGACAATGTTTCTATTGTCTTAAACTCATCGTCATAGCCTTAATATGATATTTATGAAACTTGCTAAAGGCTTGTTTCATACAGTTCGCATCAAATGAGAACTTGTTTAAAGTCTTTTACTTAATACAGTACATACAGAGGAAGATTAAATTTTTTCGCCAGTTCAATCTGTTTTGACAGTACTCGTCTCTGAGCTTCTTTGTCTTCCGGCGTCTTTGTGATTCGTGGCTGGAAGTCTAGTCCAACCTACAAGATTATCAGGTATAGAGAGCTATGAAAACTATCACAACATGTTTTCAAGCAGAAAATGGCAAATTGCTTGTATCGAATACTTACCATCAGAGTATCTTTCCCCTCTTGTTGGAGCTCTGGCCCCAAGTTATAAAACTTGAGCACGTTCTCAAACTCAAAATAAAGCACACTGATTGGCTGCTTCTGAGCACATCCTCGGAAGCAGCCAATCAGTGTGCTTTATTTTGAGTTTGAGATTATTCTCAAGTTTTATAACCTCGAACCGGTTACCACATAAAATGCCTCCAAATAAAGACATTAAAGTTAAAGGTATTATCTTTTTGCATTTTGGAAGAGCAATTTAGTATCTAAAAATGTCTTAAAAATATATACATTAAATTCTAGATTTCACAATTACAATCCTAGCTAAGTTTTAACTTTTTGAAACCAATTTCGAAAATTAATTCTTGCAAAAACAGTTCATCTTTCAGAAGAAAATGGATGAATGGATAACTTGCGAGTTTACATCCTTTTTAACAGTATTTCTGTCATATCAGGTCAATGGGAGGGTGCTTATGAAAGACTGTGTGCAGTGGAGCCCAATTTATGGCTGGAAAGGTTTCTGGCTCCAGCGAGTCTCTGACCCGGGGGCCAGGACTGCTAGATCCGTAGGCCAGCACTTCACCTACTGAGCTACTCTGGCTCCTCTTCAAAAGAAAAGAACTACTCATTGAAGTCTTCAGTGGGTTAAGCACTGCGCTGAGCTACTAGTCTGGGATTAAATCCTGCTGGGGGTAGAATTGTTTTAATCTTATACAGGATTCCATTACACTCGGCCTTCAATTATCACATTTTCATCAGCTTGATATGACTGAAATATAGTCAAACCTGTCTTAAGGGGTCACCCAATGGCCCAAAATTTGGCTGCTTAAGACAGGTGACCCCTTAATACAGGGTTATTTCCACTGTAGTTTGGTTCAAAGGACCCAGAAAAAGTGGCTGTTAAAGGCAGGTGATCCCTTAATAGAGGTGACCACATAAGCAGGTTTGACTGTACTGTGGAAAGGGCTGTAAAACTATAAGGCATCCATCCATTCCTGAAAGTCTCTTAACCCCATAGACTGAACGTATTCACTGTGCATAAGATTTTGATACTACTATTAATGCTTAGGTTTGCTGATTTTAAAGCTAGGTTAGAAGACCATTGTGCAGTTTGCTCACCTTACTGTCCCCTATTAGTGGATTGGATAATCTTACCTCACCTACTGCTCCCAGTCTTTCATGATACTGTTCTATCAGAGGTATGGCTGTTTCAAGATCCTATAATTATACATGGAAGTCCATATATTACAGCACTCTATAAATTAATAACAGTGTTAGAAATAAGCAATTGCCCACTTGCATGACACGGGTTAAATTTGTTGGGGGCAAGCTGATAGTCTTGGAAGGTTGCCCCCTGGACAACCTATAATTCTGGTAAATTCTGGAAAATAACTTTGTTCCTTTTATGAAGTTTTGCATGAGAAGTTTGAAACCCACCAATATAGTGTTTTGAAGAAGAAAATAAAAAGAATCCCAGTCAAAGTAGCGCTGTGAAAATGATTAGGCAGCTGTGATCAAAACTGTTGGTCAGTTATCTCTGAAGTTCATGAATTCATGCTTAGTGTCTTAGAAAAGGAGAGCATTTTTGGACTACGTTTACTTATGTGACTTCGAAAGAAAAGGACAATTGCAATGAAATACAGGGGGACAAGTTGAAATCTTGGCGGACAAGTTGAAATTCATTTCAGGTTGCCCCCGGGCAAGTTGCTGTCTGGGCCTTATTTCTAACACTGTAATAAGGACGGGATTTGATTACAGTTCAGACAGAAATTCCCTTATTTATCATGTGACCACATAATATAATCACAAAGTAAATTCTGATCAGAGAACCGAAGTGACCATGTTTAAATGGAGAGACTTCTGTAAAGATGATATAGCATCTCATTCATTCAAATCAAAAGCATGATTCTGAAAAAAAAACAAAAAACAAAAAAAAAACCCACAAATCCACAAATCATATGCAACGTGTTAACCGGTAACAATATGTCCTTTCTAAATCCTCATCCAAACTTTTAATGTCCATACTCATGTTAAAATGTATACTTTATCTAGAGTAACACTGTTTTTTTTTTAATAACTCCATATTTGGAGGCATCTACTTCTATGTTTGGTTGGGATCTCCTGTTTATCAAAGAATATATTCAAAATTATATTGTATCCCAGTTTTACCCAAATAATCCCTGAGACTCCTACTTTCAAAATATTAGTCTCAACCCATACCAAGTATAGAAAGCTCATGTTTCCAGTTACAATGATTTAAGGAGACTGAATTGCATTAGAGGAGGATCAAAGTAAAAGGACAGACGCTTATTCTCAGATGATGGCTCCAAACCCGAGGTCCTCTCAAGAACTGCACAAGCCACAAAGCTAAAGCCAGTTTGGAGAAATAACAACACTCTCTAGGAACAACAGTGAAATTAATGTGCTCATCTGGCAAATCCATATTTGTGTCTGTCTGTGAAATATTGATCTTGACAACAGAGTTTGAGAAAAGAATGCACACCTTCGACATAAGATGCTATGGAAGGTTACTGAACATCTTGTACAGGAACCCTGTAACTAATGGGAATGTTTGCAGAAAGATCCAAGCAACCACTATAGAAAATGACAAACTCCTAATCATGGTCAAGAAATGGCAATGAAGATGGTATGGCCACATTTTAAGGTCATCTGGCTTTGCAAAGACAATTCTTAAGGCCACAGTGAAAGGAAAAAGAAAAGAGACAGACAGAAGAAGAGAGGGGAAGACAATTCAAAAGAGTGGATATGGATGGACTTTGTCAGCACAATTACAGCAGCTGCTAACAGGACCTGGAGGAGACAGGTTATCTGTGGTGCCTCAAGAACATTGCATGGTTACAGGATAAACTAGACAATACAAGGCAGTGACTTAAAATTTACCAAAAGGACCAACAGTATCAAAAGATTAAAAGGGACCTAAAGCATTAAATGCTCCCCATCCTTCTCCACCTTTCTACAATCCAACCTTACCTCCATAGTAACACATCTTTGTTCTCCTGTCAAAGCTCCCTGCAAATATACAAATATAAAACTCACTCTAAGTTAGGACATACCTGTATTTGCTATTTTTCCCCAATGCTTTGCAAGTGCTAAGTTTTGAATAGCATATGGCCTTGAAGAGACACATTACATAAGAATGGTGGATTCTAAACTTCCGGTAGTCAATAAAATTTTCTAATTTACAATGTTATCACTATGAAAACTAGATGGCCGCGACCTGCATGTCGAGCCCGTTGGCGCTTTGACAGTTACTGTAGTGAAAATGCTTTTTCGTGAAAGTAGGCCACAGCAACCTAGTTTTGTTGGGGGCTGACCTGGAGTGGTAAGGTGCAAGCACTGATGGAGTTTCAAAGTTCTGGGGCCAATGAAAAGAAAGATATGGGGCTGACCACGAAAACTAAATATGAGTTACTTTTTCGTGAAAGTAAGTCACAGCAACCTAGTTTTGTTGGAGGTGACCTGGAGTGGTAAGGTGCAAGCACTGATGAAGTTTCAATGTTCTGGGGCCTATGAAAAGGGAGATATGGGGCTGCAGACAAAAACTAAATATGTGGTATTTTTTCGTGAAAGTAGGTCACAGTGACGAAGTTTTGTTGGAGGTGACCTGGAGTGGTAAGGTGCATGCACTGATGAAGTTTGAATGTTCTGGGGCCTATGATAAGGGAGGTATGGGGCTGCAGAGGAAAACTAAATATGTGGTACTTTTTCGTGAAAGTAGGTCACAGTGACCTAGTTTTGTGGGAGCCAATTAGCATTTTGGTGGGACATATTGTGATGAAGTATCAAGGTCCTAGGGTTAACCAAACTCAAGATATGGCTGTAAACGGCCGGCCGGATGCACCAACACCAAACGGGCGACTATGTCTCGCTGACTGCAAGCGGGCTCGACAAATAGCAGGATGCAAAAATGCTGTTATTTCATTAAAATTTTAATGATTTTACATTTAAGTCAGAAAGATGCATCACCAATACCTACAAGCTCTCTAGTCACACAAAAAAAGACCTAACATGTACTTTTTGTTTTTAGCTGTATCACAACTAAGTGTAAGCTTGCAGGTAGAAATTGATTTATACCCTCAGTAGTCTCACTACTGACCATTTCAAGGTGGTCCTACTATTGCATTTCCGCTTGTTACACTGACCGTGTCTGTTAACGAAACTGTGCTGTTCCAGTTTCAGTTCTTCAACTTCCTGTGTCTTGGCTGGAATGTGCTTCTACACAGGGTATAATCGATTCCGCTAATTTTCGCTTCCTGCAGAGACTGTACATCATATTTGGCTTCTGCCGAGACTGTCCACGATCTCTTGCTTCCTGCAGGGACTACTGTCCTCGTCCGGGTGACACTGCTTCCTGCCAAGAGCCTCGGCAGGAAGCAGAATCACGAGGACAGTCTCTGCAGGAAGCCATTTATCATGTACAGAAGTCTCAGCAGGAAGCAAGAGATTGCAGACAGTCTCGGCAGAAGCCAAATATGATGTACAGTCTCTGCAGGAAGCGAAAATTAGCGTAATCGATTATACCCTGTGTTCTATAACTGTGATCTTTCCTGAGGTAATTCTATCTATTGTTTTGTAACAATAAGAAACATTTTTCTGTGCAAAACCAAACAGTTTTGAATGGCAATCCTCATGAGAAAGCATGTTATAGCTCTCGTGTAATTCTAATAAGATTCCACAATCTGCTATCCTTGAAGATTGACCCATTAATGCCTAGAGGACTCTTCTATCTGTATATATTGGACGAGTCCATTTGTCATTTAAGGTGTGTCAGGTTTAGTTTATTTTTCGATTTTTTGTTTTAGTGTGAGGAAAAATATCCATTTGTCGTACACAAATAGTGTAGACCCTGATCAGATGCCGCGTTTGCGGCGTCTGATCTAGGTCTGCACTGTTTGCTTATATCCCATTTTTGGGGCGCTAGGCATTAATGTGTTAAGAAACTCATTTTAGACTTAATATCCTAAAAATTCTAACTATTGGGACAGACAGAATCGAGCAAACAGGGTAGACCCAGATCCGACTGCTCCTGAACTAATCAGGGTCTACACAAACTGTGGAGACCCAGATCAGACAGCTCCGGAGCAGTCTAATCAGGTCTCCACTGTTTGCCATTATATCTGCTGCACCTTTTGGAGGCATCACTGGAAAGTGAAACCAAAATGTTCCATTTTAGGTCAGTTACGGTGACCATTCTTCAAGTCCCAATTTTTTTTAAAGTTTATGGTTTCAGGTATTCTTTAGCCATAGCTCACATTTGTTACAATATATCAAAACTAATTTACATGCTGTCAATTAGACTCGTGCAACAGCTACCACATCTATTCAGCCTCCAAAACAATTCCAAATACCTAGATCCGTCTTATATCCTCTAGACTTTTTAAGACGTATCAAGATTTTTGTGGTTGTTTTGAAGGGGGAAAACCATCTTACAGCAAAATTAATAAGACCATTTTACGTATAAATTGGAGTCATTTTGGCGAGGGAAAATACCCTCGTCTTATAACTGAATAGATATGGTAAATCACACACCACCATATTTATACTTTACCTGAACTGGATGAATACCAAGACAGGGAACCACAAAATCTGGGAACCTGCGAAATAGTTATGAAATCTGACCAAAATATTCCAAAGAAATGCCTGAACAACGTGTATAGACTCAGGGTCTCTGTCAGGATATGTATTAAATGTGATCTAAGTCTGAGCAGGCAATATTCATTATAGAAATGATTATAGCCTAAATATATTTGGTAGCGTACCTATATAGGGCATATTATATGTAAACAAAATTTTGTTACCTAGGAATACATAATAATCAACTCCAGATATTAAAGTGAAATATGAGATAAATTTTTGACATTTTCTAATTTTTCACAAAACTATGAATTCACCTAGTAGACTCACCTTATTGAGATGAGATGAAGATTCAAATTATCTGAATACTTTTACTGGTTTAAAACATGCAAAGAAAGACAGTTTAAATCAAATGCTTGAATTAAAATGTGAATACGGTTTTCAGACAGAATTAGCAGCAACAATCTCCTAAAGAACCATCTCTATTGACTAACCTATCCCCCAAAATTTTACATTTGTACCTTGTTTTAACACAAACAAAACTAAGGTATTAAGCTCTGCAACAGTTTTATAAGACATACCGGTATCTTGGGGAAAAAATGTGTCATATATCTGAATAAACATGTTACATGTTTGCTATTCTTTGATTTTTGCCAATCTTTTCTAAATAATGAACTTTTCCGGAGTCCAAATAAGAAGCCGCATTACAGGGTATTTATGAGTAGAAGGGCCAAGCTTAGACAAATATGCTGTTGTGAATAACATACCTATCAGCAAGGGAAATAACTCTCTCAAACTCTGCTGTAGCAGTTGCACATACCAAGGCTGCTTTAACACCAACCTGTGAAACAGTCCAGAAAATAATAAGCTATATGGCAAATCTTGATATAGCATAAAAAATCTTTGTTCAGTTAAATCAGTCTAATAATAAGCTATCTCATCATATTAAACCATGACAGACATCACCTAGCCAGAAGGCTAGACATTGTAAGACCATGCACAGTTTGCTTGCTACTACAACCCAGTCCTCTTATACTTAACTCCAAACAGTTCAAGTTTCGCAACCCACTTAGTGCAAATATACAGAGGAAATATCTGACATGAGTGAGGATTATACCCACTACCACCAGATTTGCGCTACTGACCTATATCTCGCTAGCATAAATTAGATCTCTTTATTTGTATGTCAGTTTTATTTTGAGGCGCAACATAAATAATGATCCTGTTATGCATGCAAAAATGAAGGCTTGGACCAGCCTGCCTTCATGAACAGGATACCGATAACCATAATGTGCTTAAATATTGGAACAACTTAAATCATTAATTTTCCATTCGGGACAAATGGAAAATTAATGGGTTAGGTGTCCCACTACTGGGAGAAATTAGGCTAGTCAGAGCCCTTGTTGTTTACACAAACAATATGTAGACACTAAGGAACATACAAGTGAAAAGAAAAAGACTCTGAGTAGACATCACCAATTATTATTGTGATATTCCTTCCAAAATTGGGTCTACTCTGAAAGAGAAGAATTTGCTCCAAGGGAAGCAAATTCTTTCCTTTAAGAGTTGACCCCATTGAAAAGTGAGGCAAAAAAGAAACTGGTAGAGTTGCTTCCCCTAAAAGTGTACCCATTCCACTTGAACAACCTTCTTAAAGACTGGTGAGTGGTCGGGGTTGTCATCTTATACCTGTTGTAGTGTTTAGTCTGACTTGACACTACAACAGGTATAACATCTATGCATAAACTCTGGTTGGTCAGGACTGACAGACTGAGGAAACACTGACGTTAAGACAATGGACAGACACTAGGCGCCAGGTGTGTGCAACTATGATTACATACAACTAAGCCACTTGGGAAACGTTGTTACAAGAACTGAAACAGAACAGAACAGGGTTGTCACTCTTGCACGAGGGCTAAGGAATGGCCCTGTATAAGTTCCATGGCTTGTATTGCCTTACCTTCTTAGCTTCTTCAATCACCTTGTCTATGTCCTGGAACAAATAAAATACTATGATAATCATGATATGTTGGACTGTATCTCAGCAAACAGTGTAGACAAAGATCACATTCAGACTGCTCCAGACATCAAAAGAAGATGGAGCAGGCCTGTATGCAGATCTTTGGAAGGGGGAGGGTGTGGGGTCAGAGAGAAACTCAGATTTTGAGGCCTATTTTAGGAGATGAAAATTCAGTTTCTGGCAGAAAACTGAATGATTTTCAAATAACTTGTGCAATTAGGGGCTGCATTTGCACCCTGAGCAACCACCTCTGTGTATGGGCCTGTGGAGTATTGGATTATCAGGATCTACACTGTTTGCCATTCCATCTATATCTTTTGGATGCAAATGACTGTATTGGAAAACCAAACAGTTCCATTTGGGGAGCAATTAGTTATTACTTTAGGTGTCCCAACTTTTAGAATATTTATGGTATATTAAGTGGACTGGGTTTCACAATATGATATTTAGAACAAAATTTTACATAAATTAGTTAAAATTTCTTTATATTAATGACAATTACAGTATTTGGTTAGGGACCACGGGTTTCCAAATATTTAGGAAGATTACAGTAAAAAACATGGAATTACATGACTTGAGAATAATTATATGTTTGAGAAAATCTGAAATTTTTGTTGAAAGAATTTCAGTTTGTATTGTCATTGGAAAATTGGCGGAGCATGGCATGCCATGCTCCAATACCAAGGATGTCATAGATCTGTTACCATATAGCAACTAAGAGTTCATATTGATGTCAAAGTGATGTCATCAAGCTATCATTCTGCCAAGGTACCAAGCAAAACAGTTGGTAATTCCATAGTTGCTATGGTAACAGATCTATGACATCATCTCACTTATAATTTGAGCATGGCATACATCTAGTATCCATGCCCCTCTTAAATTATAAGTGAGATGCTACCTGAAATTCATACAATGGAAAAGTGTGATTTTCTCAAACCATAATAATTTATTCTTAAATAATTTAGTTCTCTGTTGAAAATGTAAGGGTTTTCCAATACTCAGGACAAGTACAGTATGGTCAAAAAATGACTCAAAATTTCTCAGGATTTCCCAGTATTGAGACATTATTGGTCAGTGTTTCCCAATATTTAGCATAATTAGTGTAAACTTACTTCATTAAATCCTTTGTCTGCCAGGTGACAATGACAGTCTATGAGAACTCTAGCAGTATCTGACACAGGTGCAGCCGTTTCAGCCATATTAGTAATTCTCTCCTGAAAATTATGGTTTATAGATACATCTCTGTCAAATTACCTTAACTGACAAGGAAATATCAGTCTCACAGGGCAGAGGAGGTGAGTGTGTCTGCATGGCAGGGGGGTGGGGGGGGGGGGGGGGGGAGATAGGGGATGGGGGATTTAGAGATGCTCTTTAGAAGAAGAGACAGCTAATTTTCTCTTTTAACAGTAGCTCTCACTGACATTTAACTCAATTTTACTTTTTGATTAGTCTCCCAGACAGGGAGTCCGGGTATGTTTTTCTAAAATAAAAAGACAAAAAAACAACAACAAAAACTGGAGCGTTGAATTACAATTTAAGACAAAAGGTACATTTTCAGAGGGAAACAACTGCCAATTACTCCTCCCAAAAAGCAGATCAACTGCTACAGGGAAGAATTTGCTGCTTTTGAGCCAATTCCCCCCACCCCACCCCACGGGGGGTCAATTGGTCTCTAAAGGGGTACAGATGTGCCACTGGAACTCTGAAAACCCACCCTATTCATGTATAACAAAAATGCCAAGATGTATACCTATTCAAGTATTTTGTATCAACTTTGGACCCTATTCATGTATACTGCCGAAAAGGTGTTTAGATTAGCTCATGACTTTGCAATTAAGCCTTGAAGAAAATTCAAGAAATTAGTATCCTGGACTAATATGCTATCAATACATTAATAAAGTATTCCGGTGTACTCGCAACACAGCAACAAATATTCCCCTTATATGCATAAAACTTTGCCTTTTTCCTCTTCAGGATCGATGAAAACACGCCATTTTCCGAGCCGAGTGTTTTACAGCATGACTCAGAATGATGACTATAAAAATTGACCGATGAAAAAGTCTGTTACATGCTTTCGATACTCATTTGCATATCCAAATTGTCGCGCGCTGTGTAATTATTGCAAAAAATATCTACAGTGGCGCATAAATATCATGCATACCTGTTACGAAAATCCGCTGCTTCTTTCTCTTTTGCTTTTTAAGCTCAAATTAATCGCCGTTGACAAGATATGGTACAAAACAAACTAAAATATGAACTGCTACAAATTTAATGAGAGCATAATAGAAAACCATTGTTATTTACACAAGTTAGAGTCCACATACCTGCTGATAGTTCATACATCTACTTGGCATGCTCTACAACTACACAATTATAAGTTGAAATAAAGTCTAAATAGCTTTTCAGCAGCAATAGTGCATTGAAATCAACTAAAGACATTCTAAGAAGGTGTTCTATGTGAATCTCAATCTAATAAGGACCTATGATACGTTTGCGCTTCCGTACTTTTAAAATCCAACACAGACATGCGCTTTGACCAGTTCTATTTTAGCGCCACAGAGTAAATAAACAGACGAGAAATCGTCCATGACAGCGGAAAGTACAAAAGCGGAAATTTCAATGAGTTTATGGTCAATAACTATGGATATAATTGAAAATGGGCAAATTACATTTTATTTTGTAAGTACAGTGAGTTTACCTTTATTCTCAGCATGTTGAGTTGATTTTTTCAATAGGTTGAAGACGAAGCCTCAGACAACCAGATCAAAGGTCAACGTGAGGCATGATGTAATTTCTCGGGAAAATCTCGCGACGTCAAGGAAGGTATCGATAGCATATGGCTGGCGAAAGCGCAAGACGGCACGATATGCTGAGACCATTTGTTGTCTTTGTAAGGGACCGACCATTTGATATTCTGGGGGGGGCCTGGTATATTTATCAAAAAAAATTTCCTGTCTTTGGATATGCAAGAAAAAATAACCTGGCTCATAAGGGGGTTCAAAAAAATAATCTGGCCTCAAAAGTAAGAAAAAAAAATAACCTGTCTCCACCCAAAATTTAAAAAAAAAAAAATATTGTCTGCAGATAATTCCATTGGAATTGAGTTTTTATAATGTCTCTGGCTTCTGGGGGGCTGCGCCCCCCAGACCCCCATATTTATAGTAATATTTTAAAATTATCTACAATTGGTTTACACCAGCGGGCACACATCAACATTCACATACATGTATTATTGATCTGCCACATTACTAAGTAAATGTTTCCACTAAAACTGAATTGCAAAAGAGTCACTAGCTTATGGGAGACAAAACCATTATGGCAAAATAAACACTCTAAAAGGCAAAAGTCCTAATATAAAAACCCTTATTTTTATCATCATTCCTAGTTTTTCTCTATTGTTTCCAGTCTTGAAATTGCCATTGAAATTGGGAAATTGCTTTAGCTTCTGGGGGGCGTTGCCCCACAGACCCCCCTTTGATAACTTCTTAGTGCATAACTTTCAGCCATTTTATTAATTGCCATTCATGCATAATGTGACTCTATCAGTAAGTATTTATCAAACTTTCTAAAGTACAAATGAGGCATGTTTGGGCATATATTGGGATAGAAAAAAAATTAAATTCCTAATGTTAGCCCTACAACTTTGCCAAAATAGCCCTAAATTTTGGCCAAAATAGCCCTAAATTTTGGCCAAAATATCCCTAATTTAAGGCCTAATTTTTTGCCAAACTCATACAGGGATGTTTGTATCTGTACCTTAGATGAAAAGAGTAACATGCTTCAGGCACTGGTTTGCAAAAGCAAGCTAAGCCATGCCCTTGGCCTGGTTAAAGACAGCACCATGTTCTTTTTGTGAGAAAAAAAGGTGAAAAAAATACTGATGTGGGTAAAATAAAAGGATATTAAGGTCAAGTAAACAAGGATCTGATAGTTCAGCTATAAAATTAAAAAAAAAAAAAATAACCTGTTTGAGTTAGTTTGTAAAAAAAATAAATTAGCTCCCACAAGGTGAAAAAAAAAGAAATTGTTTCCAGAGGCCAGTGAAATAAAATGTCGTGTCTCCATCAAGAATACCAGGCCCCCCCCCCCCCCCCCCCCCCCCCCCCCCCAGAATATCAAATGGTCGGTCCCTAATTGATATTTGTTTCTTTTTGATAACAAAAATCAGATAAGCAGGCTTTTTTATACAGAGCTTGGAGAAATAGGACCTATTTGTGTATATTAGTCTGTAAAATCATACCTATTGAAGTATCTGGCAGATCAAAAAAGTAGGGCTATTCCAGCGGCACATATATACCCAGCTTTATAATGGAAGTGACCCCCACCATGCCCACCCCCCACACACACATAATGCCTTCACCCTGCAAGAGCAGGATGCATCTGCAGAAGCAATCCCCATTTGTAAACACATTAAAAACATGGAGGTGCACCCACACACCCTTAATGCAATCAAAGACAACTTCAATTTCACCTAGAAAATATGGTGACACAAGTTATTTATTTACTTCATTTTTTAAAACTTGGCTAACAAAATGATATAATCATGTGACTACACATCTGAGAGTGTTACAGGTGCATGATAATATTGTTCAAGGCAAATGGGTACACTCTGTGGGGAGGGGGAATTCAGTTTTTAACTCCCCTCACCACGCAGATCAACTCCTCCAGGAGCAAGGCCCCCTGCCCATGTTACCCCACAAACATACAAAACTTAATGCTTTTTTTGTTTGTTTATTTTCTGAAAGAGTTATACATGACACAAACGGAAATCCTATGAGAACTGACAGAAGGTACAATAAAGTGTGATTTGTGGGTCACTAAAAAGGTAGCCCTAGCAAGAATACATTCAGAAAGTCAATACTTGTTCAGTGAACAGCAATTATCTTTTGATAAAAGAAACATGTCTATGCCAATGAACCTAAATTAAAAGAACAATCTAGAAAGAAATGGAATTCCATATCTATAAATAACTGTCAATAGACAGGGTGAAAGAATACTGCACTTTTTTAATCTAAATTATTTCATCATGATGACAGGGCTTTAAAATTGTCTTTAGAGTTATTTCCCATACGATGAGATTTGCAAATTTTGCGAAGAGGAAGCTGATTGGGTAAGCTTATCTTCTCCACCAATCAGCATCTCTGTTACATTTAATGAAACAAAATGGATTCCTCGAAGTAGTTGGAGAAGATGCTGAGTAACCTTGCGATGGAAAACGAGGAAATGGATGATCGAGAGAAGGTTTTGGGATTCAAACCCCAAAAAGAAAACATCTACAACAAACTTCTACCTGATAGCCACCTCATTGATGAAGAATCAAATGAGGTTTTTGCTGAAATTAAAGGCAACCTTGGGCGATCTGTCCAACTGCGTGACATTAAATTTGGAGCAGGACACTGGGTAGGACAGCTGAGCAGGTGAGTTGATTATTGATCTCACGGGGTGTGGGTAATTAGGTATACACTGTTGCTGTCTTGCGGTACAAGCTGGCTTTATAGTGACATAGAAGAGTGTTGGCCATTGTGTATTAAAGCCACAAGGCCATAGATACACACTGGCCCACTTTTTCACCTTTAAGGAAAAGGTCCTGGGTTTGATCCTCGGCTGGGGCATTTTGATTCTTATAGGCCCGTCAAAGAGGAGTCTATGTTGTGGCCTCCATCTGTCCATCCGTCTGTTAGCTTTTCATGTCCACACCATATCTCCTTAACCTCTTGAAAGATTGTTGTAATCGTTGTAAATAGGCCCCACGGCCGCAATGACTCTCAGGTTTTGTACACCGGAGTGTACAAAAGTACACTGTCTGTGTCCCCTTCTGGGGTTAAGGCGTAAATGGAAAAAGGAAAAAAAAAATAAAAGGGTAATTTCTTCTACGTAAATCAATACTGCAGTAACTGCTCGCAAGTAATGTATTGGTGGTGCGCAGTTTTAATTTTTGATACTTAATAATAAGCTGATTTTTTTAAACTTGAGTCAAATGTTCACGTTTAATATCAAGACGATGTGCAGAACTCATATTTTAGCAATGTTCAACAAAGTCAAGGTCACACTAGGAGATCAGAGTTCAAAAGGTAACATTTCGTGTCTGCTCCATACCTCAAAAACTGTTTGAGATTTCTTCATGAAAGTTTGTACAAATATAAAGCACTATCAGACGATGTGCAAAGAAAAAGAACCATAACCCTATTTTCAGATGTGACAGAATTGTGCCCCTTTGTATTTTTCGTATAATAATTTCATATAAGCTTCATGTCTGCTCCATGTTTTTTAAACCATTAAAGATTTCCTCATGAAAATATATGCAAATATTAAAGGTAGGTTCCTGTACTTTGGAATGCATCATAATTTTGATGATCGTTCATCCAAGTTGTTGGAAAGCACTTATAAAAGGGAATGAATAAGTTTCACTAAAAAGTGTAAATCAAAAAAATATTAGAAAAGTTGTTTTGCAAGGGATTTCCTAACTCTGCTTCGCACACCAGTTAGCGCTATTTTTAGTTCGCGCCAAAAATAGATAATGTGGCGCACGTCATGCTGCATTACATTTTGGGATAGTTTTAACCCGTCCGCCATGCCAGGACCTCTAGGAGAGCTCACAGCAAGGGAAAATTGACCTTTGGAGAATGGCATCAGAAATCGCCCACTTATAGACATATTAAACATAGTTATTTTTAGAACTGAAATTCCAACGAAAGAAAATAAACCAAAAGGGAAAACGACTATTTTCTTCAACATCTGACGAGTTTCTCAGTAGCAACAAATTCAGAAAAATAAGAAAATTCAATACTGCTCAGAAAAAGATGAAATTATCTTGTGGACATAATTGTTATCGCTAGTCCAGGAACCTACCTTTAATCACTGTCAGATGATGTGCAGAGAAAAAGAAACAAAATCCTACTTTCAGTTTTGACGGAATTATGCCCCTTTGTATTTTTGGTATAGTAATTTTTTTTGAAATTCAAATCAAATGTTTTCCTTATGCAGACAATGTGCAGAATTTATATTTTAACAATGTCCAACAAAGGTCTAGGTCATACTTAGAGGTCGAAGTTCAAAAAGTAACATTTTGTGTTAGCTCCACATCTCCAAAACTGTTTACCTGTGAGATTCCTTCATGAAAGTTTGTAGAAATATAAAGCACCATCAGATGATGTGCAGAGAGAAAAGAACCATAACCCTACCAGTCTTCACGAAACTCCGTCTGACCGCCTGACATGTCTGGTAAAAAATCATTCGGTCTGGTAAAAATAATCAGAATTTTCAAGTACATTTTAATCATTATACCAGATTCGGTCCTGTAAACTCTTGTAGACTTTCGTGAACTCTGCCCTACTTTCAGTTTTGATGGAATTGTGCCCCTTTGAATTTTTATGCCCCCCCTGCATCATATGATGCAAGGGGCATATAGTGTTCGGGTTGTGCATACGTACATCAGTACGTACATACGTGATCCTGTTAGACTCAGGTTAAGATTTTTGTAATAGGTGGATTTCAGGGTTCCTATTATAGAAGCTTCTTGAAATTTTGTATGAGGATTTATATCTATAAGTACAACAGGAATACACAAGAATCGGGGTGTGATGATCCATATGTCACAGTCCACTGACTTCGCACTTAGGCAAATTTTGCAAGGTTAAGATTTTTGTAAGAGGTAGATTTCAGGGTTCCTATTATTGTAGCAACTTGAAATTTTGTATGGGGGTATATATGTATACGTTCAACAGAAATACACAAGTATCAGGGCATAATGATCTATATGTCACGGTCCACTGATTTCGGACTTTGGCTAATTGTGCAAGGTTAAGATTTTTGTAAGAGGTTTTAGGGTTCTTATTAGTGTAGCAACTTGACCATTGGTATGAGGGTTTATATCTATAAGTACAACAGAAATACATCAGAATCAGGGCATTATGATCCATATGTCACGGTCCACTGACTTCGCACTTAGGCAACTTTTGCAAGGTTAAGATTTTTGTTAGAGGTAGATTTTAGGGTTCCTATTATTGTAGCAACTTGAAATTTTGTATGAGGATTAATATCTGTGAGTACAACAGGAATATACAAGAATCAGGTCATGAAGATCCATATGTCAGGGTCCACTGACTTCAGACGTTTTGCAAGGTTAAGATTTTTGTAAGAGGTAGATTTTAGGGTTCCTGTATAGTAGCCATTTGAAATTTCATATGAGGATTTATAAGTACAACAGAAATATACGAAAATTAGGTTATGATGATCCATATATCATCATCCACTGAACCTCTACTTTGGCCTTTCAGTGACTCTTAAACTGTATAAAGGGCTGCAGTTTGTGTGACATTTCAAACTTCGGGCAACGCTTGGCCTTTGGCCTTTTACAAGTCTGCCTCTATGAACCTAGTTATACTACAAGTGCCAGTACCTCAATCAAGACGCCATCTTACTCAAAGCACTAGGCGGGGGCATCTGTGTACTGTGGACACATTTCTAGTTTGTATAGTAATTTTGTATTACCTTCATGTATGCTCCATATCTTTTAAACCATTTAAGATTTAATAACCAACTACCATTTTTAGAGTAATTAGCCAGCCCTAGGTATTTCAGTCATATCAAGTTCATGTAAGGGTGATAATGGAAGTCTGTGTGCAGTGGAACCCCATTTATGGTTGAAAAGAGTACTGCTTTCAGCAGGATTCAAACTCAGACTGCTAGCCTAACAAGCACTGAGCTACCAGGACTCAACCTGATGCATTTACACAACCAGAAACTAGCCTAGAATCATTTTTAAATGCTGTATTATGGGAAGGACTAATATATATTTCGAATTTCAGATATATACGACTGTATGGCCTGAAATTTTCCAAAGAAGACCATTTGGCACTTATACATTTACTGTATGAGTTATGTGTGATGCCAGATCTAGAGGTTTCATTGGTTCAGAAGTTTGCCAATCAGCTAATAGAGCTCCTCAAGTAAGTACAGCTACTGTACTGATTTGTTATGAAATAGGTTTTTTAACCTTCCAAAACAACCTCAAAAATCTAGATCCATCTTACAAGATGGATCTTTAGATTTTTGGATTGTTTTGGAAGAGAAAATCCAATTTATAGTGCTCAGAATTTCAAAAGACTGGTTTAGATATTTTGGGTCAGTCAGGAAGTAGGGAACCCCCATCTTACAACTGAATAAATAAAGTATTTATTTATAGAGCAAATTATGATAATTTTTGGATAATGTTCAACTTGTATGTACTATTTTCTTTTTCAACAAGGTGCCAAGGTAGTTATACGGGCCTACTATTATTGTGTTCTTATACATCCGTCTGTAAAACATCTGTTGTGACCCTTTATTAGCATGACCTGGCTGAGGTGATCTTTTAATAATGGGTCTCAAAATGTGGTTTTATTGAGAATGTCCTAAAATGATTTTGGAAAAAGCATAAAATTCCTTATTTAACTGGTGCTGTGCAAATTGGCTCAGACGCTCTACCTGTTTTGATGAAATATTGATGTACCATTTGTCATAACAGTGGTATAAATTTTCAAATACTTTAATATTTTCTATAGTGTAATGAATATTTTTAGCTCACCTGAGCCGAAGGCTCCGGGGGAGCTTATAGGATAGGCAGGCTCCGGCGTCCGTCGTCGTCGTCCGTCGTCCGTCCACAATTTCAAACGACTTCTCCTCTGAAACCACTGGGCCAATTGTAACCAAATTTCATATGTAGCCTCCTGAGGACTTAGGAACGAAAAGTTGGTCAAACGATTCTGGTCACATGACCAACATGGCCGCCATGCCCATATATGGTAAAAACCTGAAAAAATCTTCTTCTCCAGAACCAATAGGCCGATGGCCTTGAAACTTGGTATGTAGCATTGGGTGTGCGAGTACTACCTAGATTGTTCAAAATATGACCTTGGGTTGACCTTGACTTTTTTTACGGCAAGGTCAAATTTGCTCCCTTGTGCTTTTATATGGCAAAACACAAGAACATAAGATATCTTGGAAACTGTTGAAGATTTTGGGCTAAAAATTGATATCTACAGTCATCTTAATGAGTTAATGAAGAATTATGAGTACAAAAGGTCAAGGTCATTCTTTGACCTTTGACCCAGAACTCTCATATTTTGACAATTTCAAACAATCTCCTCAAAAGCCACTGGGCCAATTGGAACCAAATTTCATATAGAGCCTCCAGGGGTTGAGGGAACGAAAATTTATTCATACGGGTTGGGTCACATGACCAACATGGCCGCCATGCCCATATATGGTAAAAACCTGAAAAAATCTTCTTCTCCAGAACCAATAGGCCGATGGCCTTGAAACTTGGTATGTAGCATTGGGTTTGCAAGTTTTACCTAGATTGTTCAAATTATGACCTTGGGTAGACCTTGACCTTTTTTACGGCAAGGTCAAATTTGCTCCCTTGTGCTTTTATATGGCAAAACACAAGAACATAAGATATCTTGGAAATTGTTGAAGATTTTGGGCTAAAAATTGATATCTACTGTCATCTTAATGAGTACATGAAGAATTATGAGTACAAAAGGTCAAGGTCATTCTTTGACCTTTGACCCAGAACTCTCATATTTTGACAAGTTCAAACAATCTCCTCAAAAGCCACTGGGCCAATTGGAACCAAATTTCATATAGAGCCTCCAGGGGTTGAGGGAATGAAAATTTATTCATACGGGTTGGGTCACATGACCAACATGGCGGCCACGCCCATATATGGTAAAAACCTTAAAAAATCTTCTGCTCCAGAACTGATTGATCGATGGCCTTGAAACTTGGTTTGTAGCATTGAGCACTCGAGTACTATCAAGATTGTTCAAATTATGACCTTGGGTTGACCTTGACCTTTTTTACAGCAAGGTCAAATATGGGAAAATCCTAGAACATAAGATTTCATGGAAAGTTTTGAAGATTAAGGCCTAAAAAATTGTATATACAGTCATCTTAAAGAGACATGAAGATTTGTGAGTACAAGAGGTCAAGGTCATTCTTTGACCTTTGACCCAGAACTTTCATATTTTGACAATTTCAAACAATCTCCTCAAAAACCACTGGGCCAATTTTAACTTATTTTTTTCAAATAGAGTCTGCAGGGGTTGAGGGAATGAAAATTTGTTGAAACGGTCCAGGTCACATGACCAACATGGTCACTATGCCCATATATGGTAAAAACCTATAAAAATATTCTTCTCCAGAATAACTGACCAATGGCCTTGAAACTTGGTATGTTACATTGGGTACTCTAGTATTATCAAGATTTTACAGAATGATGTCCTTGGGTTGACCTTGACCATTTTACGGCAAAGTCAAATATGGCAAAATGCAAGAACATAAGATTTCATAGGAAGTTTTGAAGATGTTGGCCTAAAAATTGGTATATACAGTAAAACCTGTCTTAGTGGTCACCTCAATTAAGCAAGCAACCTGTATTTAAGCAAGAATGTAGTCAGTTCCCGAAACATGCACATACATTGAAATGTACCTGTATTAAGCAAGCACCTGTCTTAATAATCTTAATAATCCCTTAGGTGCTTGCTTAATACAGGTTGGATTGTACCATCGTTTTAATGAGGTCATAAAGAATTATGAGTACAAGAGGTCGGTCATTCTTTGACCTTTGATCCAGATCTCTCATATTTTGACATTTTCAGACATTTCCTTTAAAGCCAAAAGGCGAATTGTAAACACATTTCATATAGAGCCAGAGGGGTTGATTGAACAAAAATTTAATCAAATGGCCCAGGTCACATGACCAACATGGCCGCCATACCCATTTATGCTGTAAACCTTTAATATTTTTCTTCTCCAGAACCAATACACCTATGACCTTGAAACTTGGTAAGTAGCATGTAGTATTAGAGTACTACCAAGACTGTTCAAATGATGACCTTGGGTTTACCTTGACCTTTTTATGGGAAAATGCCAGAACATAAGATTTCATGGAAGGTTTTGAAGATTTTGGCCTGAAAAATGGTTTATATGGTTGTCTTAATGAGTACATGAAGATTTATGAGTACAAGAGGTCATGGTCATTCTTTGACCTTTGACCCAGAACTCTCATATTTTGACAAGTTCAAACAATCTCCTCAAAAGCCACTGGGCCAATTGGAACCAAATTTCATATAGAGCCTCCAGGGGTTGAGGGAATGAAAATTTATTCATACGGGTTGGGTCACATGACCAACATGGCGGCCACGCCCATATATGGTAAAAACCTTAAAAAATCTTCTGCTCCAGAACTGATTGATCGATGGCCTTGAAACTTGGTATGTAGCATTGAGCACTCGAGTACTATCAAGATTGTTCAAATTATGACCTTGGGTTGACCTTGACCTTTTTTACAGCAAGGTCAAATATGGGAAAATCCTAGAACATAAGATTTCATGGAAAGTTTTGAAGATTAAGGCCTAAAAAATTGTATATACAGTCATCTTAAAGAGACATGAAGATTTGTGAGTACAAGAGGTCAAGGTCATTCTTTGACCTTTGACCCAGAACTTTCATATTTTGACAATTTCAAACAATCTCCTCAAAAACCACTGGGCCAATTTTAACTTATTTTTTTCAAATAGAGTCTGCAGGGGTTGAGGGAATGAAAATTTGTTGAAACGGTCCAGGTCACATGACCAACATGGTCACTATGCCCATATATGGTAAAAACCTATAAAAATATTCTTCTCCAGAATAACTGACCAATGGCCTTGAAACTTGGTATGTTACATTGGGTACTCTAGTATTATCAAGATTTTACAGAATGATGTCCTTGGGTTGACCTTGACCATTTTACGGCAAAGTCAAATATGGCAAAATGCAAGAACATAAGATTTCATAGGAAGTTTTGAAGATGTTGGCCTAAAAATTGGTATATACAGTAAAACCTGTCTTAGTGGTCACCTCAATTAAGCAAGCAACCTGTATTTAAGCAAGAATGTAGTCAGTTCCCGAAACATGCACATACATTGAAATGTACCTGTATTAAGCAAGCACCTGTCTTAATAATCTTGATAATCCCTTAGGTGCTTGCTTAATACAGGTTGGATTGTACCATCGTTTTAATGAGGTCATAAAGAATTATGAGTACAAGAGGTCGGTCATTCTTTGACCTTTGATCCAGATCTCTCATATTTTGACATTTTCAGACATTTCCTTTAAAGCCAAAAGGCGAATTGTAAACACATTTCATATAGAGCCAGAGGGGTTGATTGAACAAAAATTTAATCAAATGGCCCAGGTCACATGACCAACATGGCCGCCATACCCATTTATGCTGTAAACCTTTAATATTTTTCTTCTCCAGAACCAATACACCTATGACCTTGAAACTTGGTAAGTAGCATGTAGTATTAGAGTACTACCAAGACTGTTCAAATGATGACCTTGGGTTTACCTTGACCTTTTTATGGGAAAATGCCAGAACATAAGATTTCATGGAAGGTTTTGAAGATTTTGGCCTGAAAAATGGTTTATATGGTTGTCTTAATGAGTACATGAAGATTTATGAGTACAAGAGGTCATGGTCATTCTTTGACTTTTGACCCAAGACTCATATTTTGACAGTTGCAGAAAAACCCACTTTGTCAATTGTTCAGGTGAGCGATTCAGGGCCTCATGGCCCTCTTGTTTATCTTCAGGAAGAAAAAGCTACTGTCTCGAGATGACCTGACTCTACAGTGGCGCCCCCTATATGAGCTGGTGGAGTCTATTCTCAACTCCAAGTTTGAACATTTGGGACTTCAGCTGTTTCCAGGGTGAGTATATGCTAGTAATAAACAGTCTTAGTGGTACCAACACAAATATTATAATTAGTCATAAAAAATGCTCATGCAAACACTGTAGACCCAGAGCAGACTGTTCCACGGAGCAGTCTGATCAGGATTTACAATATTTGCCAAAGTATTATCAAAGATCCCCAATCAAATCTCCAGATAAGCTAAAATGACTGTAATCAATCATCTAGCCAAACACATTAAGACCCAAAGGTTTCAGTGTATGAAGCTGATATATCCAGTACCTTTTGCGCTCACGACGCTTGGACGTGGATATGTCACGTCTTTTAGGCATCTTGGATGTAGAAGCATCAGGCGAGCTGAGATGTCTTTTTTTGCTCTGATTGGCTGTTTCAGTCACAGCGATATTCAATGCAGACTCTTCTGTGGTCAGAGACATACAGCTACTGCTAGTTGTACTGGTTAAGCTTCTACTGTGATTAGGATTTCTGGGTGTTGACAACTCAGGTAGAGCGGCCCGGTCCAGGCTAGTGGTATTGAACAAAGGAGTGAGTGACTGGATAGTCCGGGCCGTGCCGCTTCCCTGCTAAGAACAGGAGCCTAGAGAGGGAAGCGGCATGGCATGGACTATCCAGTCACTCACTCCAAATCTCCAGATAAGCTTGGATTTTGAGGATAATTCTGAGATAATTTTTCTTATTTTTCCATAAAAACATACATTATGACCCCTCATTAGAACCTTCTCACTCATCAGTACCGTCTTAGTGGGTCGTTTCTAATGAGGAGTTCACAACATATGTTTTTATCGAGAAATAAGAAAGACTGTGTCAGAATTATCCTCAAAATCTCTCCGTATCTCAGGACTCTCGATCACCGAAATTTGGGGCCGAAATTCGGCCCCATTCCCAATGCCAAAAAGTATGTTTTTTTCCCAATTCCAGATGAAAAATTCCCAATCTGACTAAGCCTGTTTGGTCCAAGAATACTGCAGTTGCATCAATACAAAATGTATTAAAAACCACCTAAAACTAAAAATGTTAACATAATTTATAACTTTAAAAATCGGGAAGGAATTACATTAATTTTTCAATCACGATCGTCATGTTTTGTTACTGGAAAGTGGTACAGGGTTTTATCATGTACTGTTAGAGTTAGTCAATGTACTGTTAGAGTTACTTCCCTTCCATTAGAGGGCGAATAGCCTAGCGATTTTCGCTGCAATATGTTAATATTTTCTTTGCTTCAAGGGCCAATATTGTTGTGGTGAACAATATTTTGACTTATTATTTAATTTAAAGCCTTCCCATGCTAACATTTGATCGGAGTTTTCACCTAGGGTGGATGATTATGCTGTTTTTGTGTTTCGTACCTGAATTGATTTTTACAGACATTTTCGGCCATATCCAAAATCATAAACAGGATTACCGGGACATCCAAGAGTTAGTATAGTGATAGTGACGTACCGTGGATGTTTTGTACTTGCAGGACTGAAAGTTTTGTCATGTTCTGCATTGTGACAGTCCACTTTCTTTCAATTTCACATTATGCTTAGTTCACAGATGCTTCAAACCTAGAGTGTTATACTGTTGTTATTTTTCTAAGTCCCAGTCTTGTCTCCAATTTGAGAGTGGCAAGATAGGGAAGTTGCCAGTTCAAAGGAAAGAAAGAAAAACTCAACACACACAAATAGTTTTTAGCTCACCTGGCCCGAAGGGCCATAGTTAGCTATTGTCATACCAATGCGTCCGGCGTGCGTCGTGCGTCCGTGCGTCGTCCGTCAACACCTAAAAACAAATATTCAAACATCTTCTTCTGTAAAACTACTGGTCCCATGGTTCTCAAATTTCACATGGAGCATGACCTGACTCCAGGGTCTCAGAATTGTAAAATTGGGTCAGGTTGAAAATCCAAGATGGCCACCGTTACTAAAAATAGCAAAAACAACAAAATAAACTTCTTCTCCAGAACCACTGGGTATATTTGTCTGAATTTTGGCATGGAACATCAGTGAATCCTTGGTATTCAAAATTGTAAAAATGAAAAAAATCTGTAGCGGAGTTTTGTCACAGTGACCTACTTTCTGTTTACATGTGTAATTTTGCTCAAATGCCAATATCAAAAAATGACCTATTTAAACAACTTCAAACAACTTCTTCTCTAAAACCACTGAAACCATGGATCTCAAATTTCACATGGAGCATGACCAGACTGCACGGTTTCAAAATTGTAAAATTGGGTCAGGTCAAGAATCCAAGATGGCTGCCGTTACTAAAAATAGCAAATACAACAAAATCAACTTCTTCTCCAGAACCATTTGGTATATTTGGTTGAAAGTTTGCTGGAACATAAGTGGGACCTTGGTATTTAAAATTGTAAAAATAAAAAAAATCTATAACGGAATTAGGTCACAGTGACCTACTTAGCGTTTACAAGGCTGATTTTGCTCAAATGTCAATATCTAAAGAAAATGCAACCAATTCTGACCAGATTTGGTCAGAAATGGTTCTTGAATGGAATTATTTCAATTTCGTGCCAGTTGACTATCCAAGATGGCCACCATGGGGGCCGTTACTAAAAATAGCACAAACATAAAAATGACAATTACTCAAGAACCCTTGAATGGAA
The DNA here is from genome assembly GCA_963989385.1 of Ctena decussata. Lineage (NCBI taxonomy): Eukaryota > Metazoa > Mollusca > Bivalvia > Lucinida > Lucinidae > Ctena > Ctena decussata. The sequence continues at coordinate 14,192,146 of OZ022499.1, forward strand.
TTGGACCAATTTTGTGTCAGAATGTTCCTTGCATGAAGCCGTTTCGATTAATTGCAATTTGGCATTCCAAGATGACCGCCATCTGGTGTCACTAAAAATAGCACAAACATAAAAATGACAATTACTCATGAACCCTTGAATGGAATTGGACCAATTTTGTGTCAGAATGTTCCTTGCATGAAGTCGTTTCGATTAATTGCAATTTGGCATTCCAAGATGGCCGCCATCTGCCGTTACTAAAAATAGCACAAAACATGAAAATGACAATATCTCAGTAACCGCTGAATGGATTTTGACGAAATTTGTGTCAAAATGATTCTTGCATTGAGATGTTTCAAAAATATCTAACTGTAGACCAGTCATATTGGCTTCTGTTACTAAAAATAGAAAAATGTGAAAATTAGAAAATCTCAATGGAATTGGGTTAATTTTGTGTCAGAATGGTCCTTTCATTAAGCTTTTTCGATTTTTTGCATTTTGGCATTCCAAGATGGCTGCCATCTGCCGTTACTAAAAATAGCACAAAACATGAAAATGACAATATCTCAGTAACCGCTGAATGGATTTTGACGAAATTTGTGTCAAAATGATTCTTGCATTGAGATGTTTCAAAAATATCTAACTGTAGACCAGTCATGTTGGCCTCTGTAACTAAAAATAGAAAAATGTGAAAATTAGAAAATCTCAATGGAAATGGACCAAATTTGTGTCAAAATGGTCCTTGCATGAAGGCTTTTCGATTCTTTACATTTTAGCAATCCAAGATGGCCGCCATCTGCCATTACTAAAAATAGTACAAAACATGAAACTGGCAATATCTCAGTAACCCCTGAATGGATTTTGATGAAATTTGTGGCAAAATGATTCTTGCATTGAGGTGTTTCAAAAGTAAATATATAAAGACCAGGCAAGTTGGCCTCTGTTACTAAAAGTAGCAAAATGTGAAAATGAGATATTCTCAGTGGAATTGGACCAATTTTGTATCAGAATGGTCCTGTTGCACAATAGCCAGGTGAGCGATATCAGGCCCATTTGGGCCTCTTGTGTTATTGTCTAATATCCCAACTAGTTGATAAAGTTTATTATGATTGACTATCTGCTAGATCTATGTCTACTTATTGACTGGATTCCTCTGAAAATATAACAATACCATATGTAAATAGTGTTGGTCTGACTATGAAAACTTCACACATAAAACAATGAAAATTTTCCCAATTTTAGACAAAACGATGCTATTTTTCCCAATTCTAAAGGCCCCGGCCCCATTCCCAAAAAGAGGTGTGAGAGCCCTGGTATCTGGAGTCCTGGATCAGGGTCTACCATATTTGCCAAAGTTTTAAAAAAATATTTCCAAAGGATTTGTCCCAAACCGACCATGAGAAAGCCCATTTCTGTTACAAAAATGATTGGCAGATATGTTAGATATTTATGGTATTTCTTGAATTACAAAACAGAGGCTTCCAAAACAGTCTCCAAGATCTAGATCTGTTTTGTAAAATAGATCTTTAGGATTTTTTGAAAGAGAAAAATCCATTTTAGAGCTGAATTTCACACAACTGATTCACACATATGCAGTTATTTTGGATGTATACACTTCCTTTTACAACTGAATAAATAAGTCATTGTACTTCATGTGGTAGACAGCTATGAAGATGTCATTATTCTTTTTTTTTTTTCTTGAATTTTCAAAATTCAAATTTATGTGTCTGTCTTGTTCACATGGCTTTTACCAAACTCATACCCTGACAAACTGACATGGTGTGGAACACATGCTAGTTTGTCTGTTGGCTTGGATGATTTATATTCCATGCTGTGGCAAGAAAAACATCTACTGCTATTTACAAAATTCATGCATGCTAATCCTCAAAGGGTACCGGTCAGGTATTTCTGAATCAGTCTGATATAGTCAGAGGTCAAGATAAAGGGCGTTTTTGCATTTTTGACGCATGAAAAAAGGGTAAAAACGTCTTTAAAATACCGGTTGATGCATCGTTTGTGAAACGGAGGCGTCAACAAATGCCTCGTATTTTGCGTATGGCCTTATGGGTATGTCTGCAAAAGCGTGAACGAATAACTGCCGAACTTGTTCGCATGAAATTTCCCAGCTTTACCCGCGATTGATGCGACAGTTCGGTGCAGAAAGTGCTATGTGACGTAATTCAATATCTGGCAGACGGGTAACTACATATCTGAAAAAAAATAGTACATAACCGGACTAAAAATTGGGTGACCCAGTCCATATTTTGGCGTCATTGACGGGTTACAGAGCAAATAGACTGTCTGCTACATTTTACACGTAATAGATTGAGAGACAGTCTTCGATATTTATTTCCGGCAATTTCATCATGGCTGCTCGCACGCGAGCCAAAATCAGTTCAGAAGTCACTGTTTAAGTTTTTTCTAGCGATCTGATCCGCCAGAGATATATTTAGCGGAGCTGTTAAAACCCATTATTCTTGACCTGCTGAGTTAGTGCGTTGACACTGATGAGAAACGTGTTAAAAACCATAGACATGTTGCATCTGGAACTCTGTTGTAAAAAGTTTGTTTTATTGTAATATCAAATGGCAGTCAAACCACAAAAAACTCCCTGAAAAAAAATTGGGAGTGAAAAAACTTCCAGATATGGCAGAAAAACTCCCTTGTCACAAAGTGAGGATTCAGCAACTCCCTGCTTAAGAAAGTTATCTGGAGTTCTGTATAGTGCTGGGTCATCTATAAAGAACTTAACTAATTGGTCTACAAAATTTTTGGTCCTAAACTTTTTTTTCCCACAAAAGTCCAACAAAATTTATCATGTTAAAGTATAAGTGATTGAACATGTTATGTCACAGATTCACATTTTCCTGGCAGGCTTGGATTTCAGCATCTTTTCTTTGTCGGGACATGAATTTTAATACATATAAGAAAAGCACATAATGTGATCTAATACATGCTCTTATACAGTTTCTTATATATCTGTTACAGAAATATTGAGAACACCCTTATCAACCTGGTCAATACTTGCAGGACGTAAGTAGATTCTATTTCTATATTCTATTTCATAACCTTGCAGAGTCATTGGAACACTACAGGTGACTGCAACAATCCCTTTCCACCTGGTCCAGCTGCCCTAGTTGTGCTGGCAAATTGCATCCCTGTCCACCTTTAAAATTTTCTTTCCACCTTTCCTTCTGTCTGCAGCTTCTTTTCTTTCTATATGCCCAGTAGAACCATCTTCGCTAATCCAGAAGATCTGTGGCCAAACCACCTTAGTTTCCATTTCTTGACCATTGTCAGGTGTTTGTTGTAGTCTCAAATCACTGCTTAGATCTTTCTGAGAACATTCTAATTTGTTACCTGGGTCCAAGGTTATAAAACTTGAGTATAATCTCAAACTCAAAATAAAGCTCGGAAGCAGCCAATCAGTGTGCTTTATTTTGAGTTTGAGAATGTACTCAAGTTTTATAACCTCTGGGCCTGGTCCTTGAACGAGATGCACAATAACTTTCAGTAGCATTTCATCTCAGCAGAATCTACTTATCTGAACAGTGCTCCAGATAAGAATGGGTAACAGAGATAACAAAGTCTTAGAGATAATTTTTTTTTTTTTTTTTCTGCATAAAAAATTATGTTGTGACCCCTCAGCAGAACCATCTTGCAAAGACTCCTCAGCAGAACCATCTTGCAAAGACTCCTCAGCAGAACCATCTTGCAAAGACCCCTCATCAGAACCGTCTTTGCAAGACGGTTCTAATGCAGGATCACAGCATTATGCTCCCTTCCAGAAATAAGAAAAATTATCTCAGAATTATCCAGAATACCCCACTTTATCTGGAGTTCTGTTCTCATTGTTTTTTACATGTATGTTCAAAACTCATTGACATGAAGAAAACCTTAGCATATTCATGTTTCAGATATTTCCCAGTGGAAAGTACCCAGGAGATGTTAGATGAGTGGAGACCCTTATTATGCCCCTTTGATGTGACTGTCATGAAGGGCCTGTCATACCTTGACAGATTTCTGCCAACCAATCTACCAGAAGAACAAATGGACCAAGGGTTTAGGTAACTATGATATATATTTTATATGCACCATCATAACCGTAGCATATCTGCCAATAAATTTCCCAGTTGATATGGATGGATGGTCCAGATGTGTAGTCTTGTCTTGCTTATACCAGGTTTAAAGCTGGATCTTGATCAATGCAAGTTGCAAATTGTAATTTTGACCCACTCTTATTTCATTGATGGGCAAGGTTATGAATGATGTATGGACCAAATGGGCCCTTGCAATGGCACTGTATCAGCTCTGCCACAGTCAAATATATACTCGAAAAAAGAATTAAAGGGTCAAACTTTTACCCCGCGATTTCTGGAACATTTCAAATATTTGGTAGAATAAATCATTTCCACCTTCCATTTCATTCATTTTATAAGTTTTGTACACATGAATGTTGAAAATATAGCCTATATCTTGACCAAGTCCAGACTTCAATTCACACTACCCTCAAAATCAGAGTTGTTTGAAGTCAATAGGGAACAAATTCACCAAAATTTTCGATTTCGCCAATTCATGATTTTTTTGAAAAATTGCTCGATAGTCATCAAGTTTAATCATTTTTAAGGTCAGCAAGCTATTAGAAGTTTAAAACTCAAAGCAATTTTAAAAGTTATTCCAGACCAAACTGACACACTATCAATTCTCTATGGGAACTCAAACAACTTTCATTTTAGGGGTAGTTTGACTTAAAGCTTAACCTTGGTCAAGACAAAGGCTATAGGTTCAAGCTTTATGTGTATAAAACTTGTAAAATGAATAAAATGGAAGGTAGCAATGATTTATTTTACCAAATGTTTGAAGTGTTCCAGAAATCGCAGGGTAAAAGTTTGACCCTTTAATATTTTTTTTGAGTATATTTTCCTTTATTAATGCCCTTTCCAAAAGTAGGGCTTATGGAGCAAATAAATGGATTGGTAAAGCAAACACTGTTAGCTTATCACCAGCTCAAAATAAAGTTTTTGCTGGTGGGCAGAATTAGGGCCTTACGTGCACTCAAGTTTTGTCTTTAACATTTTCAGTTATCTTTATTTCTGATGATGTTTTTGACAGAAATGATACCTTTCTAGGTTGTGGTTTCAAGAGCTGATGGACATGTGGGACTCCTTTCAGAATAACCCTTCCTGGGGAGGTGTAAGTATCAGAAATCTGGATAAGCCCTAATTTTCAGGATGAAAAATAAGCTGTTCATGTACTTGTCATTAGCATCATAGTCAGAGGCATATAATATGTTGGTCATCACTTATATAGCTATATATGTATATGCTTATAAGCATGCATCTATGACCCCCTAGATTCAGGTAAATTTAACAGGTTTTAGAGAGGCCATCTTTTGAACTGTGGACACATAATTTTTTATTTTATTTTATATATCTGTGCAAATAATATTAACATGTAACTAACTATAAAGTGCTATAAAAATTCGGACCCCTAAAATAATTACCCTAATTGTCCTAAAATGGAACAGTTTGATTTTACAAAGCAGTATTGCATCCAAAACATGTAAATGGAATGGCAAACAGTGGAGACTTTGATCAGACTGCTCCTGCACTGTTTTTTCAGACCAATCGGTCCCAGTTCTTAAAATTTTTATGGCATGTAGTGAGACAGCATTAAATATCACTGTTACAAATGCACAGTTTAATCTTAGTCTTACAGCTTGCATATGCAATAAAGCATATTTTCTCATCACATATCTCTTCACAGTCATGTAAATTTTAGTAAAAAAACTAAGAACTGAACAATGTTGCTGATAAATGATTTAACAAAAAGAAGCTCACTTTGGGAATACACAGATTCTGTAATCTGAAATGAATTAACATTTAAATCAACAGTTATACCTACTTAAAGTGATGTAAAGTTTTAGAATAGTCATGAGATAACTGTACTCTAAATTGTCATTTGGAGAGGTCAGTCATTGGTTTTATTGTTGCAAAGTAGTCCAGGCAAACTGGCGATTTTTTCCCTAAACCCAAAACAAATTGCAACAAAAGCTTTTTTGCATTTTTGTTGAGGACTAACATTCACATATGACATATCAAAAGTAGGATAAAATCGGATAATGCAAAATATATTTTTTCTGCATTTTTACATGCGCCTATTTGCGTCTTAAATATACCAATTATTTGTAATGTTTTATATGACAGAACATTATTGCTGTGAGTTTTATTTCTAAGAACCTATTTGGCCTCTGCCAGAATTGAATCCAGAAGCTTAAGATTGAATTTGACACATTTTGTTGTTGAATGTAAAGCTATCTAGGTCTTAAAATGGTATAAATTACCCCACCCACTTTATTCTGCCTTGAAATCTGAAGTGAATTTTTGAAGTAACTGAACTGCAACAAGAAATATGTCATACTGATGACTTAGCTTAGCATAAACATGCTTCAGTTTAGAATACTGATTTCTGAAGGCGTGAGAAGCCCGAAACAAAGGCACAAAGAGCAGAATACTACATGCAAAATAACACAAACAGTGCAACATACTTATGAATAGTCTTTGTAAATCTCCTCGGCAGGATTTATGAAGGGGATCACTAAACATTGCTACGTACTAAATATGTAAGGTCTGGGTCTCATGGTTTCAGGGAAGATGAATTTTTAAGTTCTTTTCCCCATTATAAGTCTATGGGAGCTAAATGACCCCTGGGGCGTGGCCAATTTGGACCCAAGGCATGGTTGGCAGGATTTATGTACGTGACAACTACAAATTGCAAAATACTAAATATTTAAGCTCTGGGCCTCATTGTATCAGAGTAGAAGATTTTTGAAGCTTCTTTAGCGATATAGCTCTATATAAACAAATGACCCCCTGGGGTGGGGCCAGTTTGGACCACAGGGGCTTGGTTCGCCGGATCGCGGGAGTTATGGGACACTTAACATTGCTACATACTAAATAGACATATAAGCTCTGGGCCTCATGGTTTCAGAGAAGAAGATTTTTAAGTTTTTCTCATTATAAGTCTATGGGAGCCAATGACTGATCCCATGGGGTGGGGTGGGGGGGGGGCAATTTGGAATTTGGATCCCAGGGGCATGGTTGACAGGATTTATGTACGTGACCATTAACCATTGCTAACCATTGCTACATACTAAATAATATGTAAGCTCTGGGCCTCCTGGTTTCAGAGAAAAGATTTTTGAAGGTTCTCAGCTATATAGCCCTGTATTAACAAATGACCCCTGGGGTGGGGCTAGTTTGGACCACATGGGCATGGTTGACAGGATTTATGCAGGGGACCTCTAAACATTGCTACATACCAAATGTTTAAGCTCTGGGCCTCATGGTCTCAGAGAAGATTTTTTAAGTTTTTCACTTATAAGACTATGGGAGCTAATGCCCCTGGGGCGTGGCCAATTTGGACCCTAGGGGCATGGTTGGCAGGATTTATGTAGGTGACCCCTAACCATTTCTACATACTAAATGTGTAAGCTCTGGGCCTCATGGTTTCAAAGAGGAAACTTTTTGAAGCTTCTTTAGCTATATAGCCCTATATAAACAAATACCCCACCCCCCTGGGATGGGGCCAGTTTGGACCCCAGGGACTTGGCAGGATTTATGTAGGGGACCACTAAGCACTGCTACATACTAAATATATCAGCTCTGGGCCTAACAGTTTCCAAAAAAAGAAGAGTTTTTAAGTTTTTCTCGTCATAACTCTGTGGGAGCTAATGACCCCTGGGGTGACAAATTCGGATCCCAGAGGCATGGTTTGCAGGATTTATGTACCTGACCACTAACCGTTGCTACATACTAAATATGTAAGCTCTGGACCTCATGGTTTCATAGTGGAAATTTTTTGAAGGTTCTTTAGCTATATAGCCCTATATAAAGCAGTGGGCCCCTAGGGTGGGGCCAGTTTGGACCTCAGGGGATGGATTGGTAGGAGTGATGTAGGGGACCACAAAACATTGCTAAATACTAAATATATAAGCTCTGGCCCTCGTGGTTTCAGAGAAAAAGATTCTTTAAATTTTTCCCATTGTAAGTCTATGGGAGCTTTATGTTGCCATGGCAACCAGAGATCCAATCTGATCTGCTCTTTTACCTTATGCAGCAATCCCCCACCCCAACAATGCTACATATAAAATTTGATCAAGATTGGGCAGATGGTTTAGGAGGTATGTTTTAAAGTGTGGAAGACGACGACGGACTATGGACCAAAGCTATACTATAAGCTCACCTTGACAGATGAGATAAAACCTTAAAGAACATCCCATATTTTAACATGAAATTTCCAATTCCATGACCTTGACCTCAAGGTCACTGAGGGGGCAAAGGTGTAAAACGTAAGCATAAGTGAAAGTATCAGCTTAGGCTATCAATCGGTTAAAGAGATATGGGTGTTTTAATATAACCTATAAAACCCAAAAGGTGGACATGGACCCGGGTGCAAACGCGGATGCCGACACCGGGGTGACAACAATAGCTCTTCCTGAAGGTAGTTCAGGGGAGCTAAAACAATGACGTTCTTTCCAGAGGAGTGAGCAGGGTGGGGAGGTGGCTGTTAGGTGGGAAGGAGGTATAATTTGTAAATTTTGAACCATAAAAGTAAACATTTTACCATTTGTGAATGCAAAAATGTCATGGAGGTCATCACTTCAGTCAGTAGCGCGTCTGACTCAAGAGCCAGAGGTCCTTTGTTCGATACCTGGTCTGGCTACTTACTTCCGTTTCTCCTTCCGCTTATTCAAGAAGGACAGTTGTCAGTTACTGGGGAAAGTATGTGCACTTAGTACTGCTGAACAGCATAGGAGGTCTAAGCCGGCCTAAGAATAGTGTCGTAAGGTTAACTGACCGTCCCGACATGACTATGGCCGTTACCGTGGACGTGAAGCAACAAAACACCACTCTCAGATGTCCCATCATTTGATAAATAGGAGTTACATCAAGCTGTTTTCTTCTATTGTTCTGTCACAGTCTTCATTTAAAAACATTGATTCCGTTTACTATCTTCATTACCACCCATATTGTCCATCTGAATAGAGGTTATGGTAAAAGCAAAATTTGCACTAGTGGGTGGGGTAAACCAATAGTAATATATAATATGATCGACCGGTTATGCATAATCAGAAAATTTAATGGTAGACAAAAGCTAAAGAACAGTATATAACTGCTTTATCAACGACTTCTATGGATTTAACTTGTCTAGAAATGATGTTTAGAAGTGGCTTTCCGACCAAAAGTAGCTGTGCAGTGGTTTAAATCCTTCGAAAACAAAACATATGAAAAAATCAAGTTTCGCATTCTCCGATTTTGTCCTACTTTTAGTATGTTTAAAATGTAGGTCTTAGGAGCTTATTACTGCAAAGAAACCTTTTGTTGCAATTTGTTTTAGGTTCTCCCACAATTTGACTGGACTAAAGTTAGTTTTACCGCCACATGTCAGCATTACAAATTAATGAATAACCTCCCCAAGTGATAGTGTTAAGTACAGTTATCCCCATTTTAATATACCTTTTCGTGTTTAAAAGTATACTACTTTGCACCAAAACATACTACTTTGCACAAAACCAAGCTCTTCCAGACATCAGCCAATGAGAATCGACATTTCACAATGACATCAGGTTTAAGATAGTATTTCCCAGGATATACCATACCAATTTTTCATGTTTTCCAATCAGACATCGCGGTTTATTTCGAAGTGCATTCTATTTTTCAGCATTTGGTATCACTAATGGGCAGACTGGCACGTGATAATATTGGCTACATTGACTGGAGTCCTTACATCTCCAAGGTAAGTTTCAGGTCATTTGCCTCAGATTAGGCTACACGTTGTCCTCACTGGATGAGTATTAGTTTTAGTGTTGAACGCTGAATTTAAGGAGACTTGCTACACGGCCATGTTTTTCTTCCACATAGGGAAACAAACTTTGTGACTTCCTGTTTCTTCTGTGGTTGAAGAAACTCAAGGGGTCAACTCTTCAAGGAAAGAATTTGCTCCTCTAACTCTTCAAGGAAAGAATTTGCTCCTAGAGGAGCAAATTCTTTCCTTGAAGGGTTGACCCCTATTCTCTAGGAGCAAATTCTTTCCTTGAAGAGTTGACCCCTATTCAGAAGGGAGGCAAAAATGAAAATGACAAAGTTGCTTCCCCTAAAAGTGTATCCATTTACCTTAATGAAGCTTTCTGTGAACAAAATGTATAAAACATACAAGAATCCTTCAGAAATTTCTCAAGACTGAGATAATTAGATAAATTGGATACAGTTTAAGTGTTCTAAGATTCAGTTGATGACAGCTTGGTAATCCTTTTAATTTGATGATAATCCTTCAATCGATGATATTAGTGAGCTCTCTTCTGTATCTAAAAACCTTATTTGGCATCATAGTTTCTTCCTTTACCTGTTTGCTCCCCCTTTCACATTTACTGCCCTTGTACCATAGTCAGCGCAAGCAAAAGCACTTCACATTTTTCAGCAAAAAATAGCAGTGTTTCGGCATATAATTCTTCAAAAAAGGTAACACTTTGTTATCTAACTTATAACATTGTTAGTTTTGAAGTGGGCCAAAATTTTTTAATTTAGCTGGAGCTCTAATTTTATTTTGCAGATATTTAACCGGTTATTGCGGAGTTTTGATCTCCCTGTTGGCGGCAAAAACATTCACACCAGTCATAACCACCAGAAGACCAGTATACAGGACTACGTTAACTGGATTGTCTGTCTTATGGTAGGTTTTGCAAACTTAAGCATGCATCAAATAGATCTTTGCTCCCTCTTTTGCTAACTTATCCTTAAAACTACTGGTAGGTAAATTTATATTTTCATGGGTGAGAAAGAACCAGATTTCCCCCAAATAACAAGTTAGATGCTGGAAGAGTGGTATGTGTTTCATACCCTGGGATTTGGATTATCTAGAAAATGCTTGCATTAATGATGTGTATATAGAGAAGTTATGGTCGTATATGTTCTTTTTAAGCTGTTTGGGACAAGAAAAATAAAAGAAACTTGAGCATGAGTGTGACATGGCTGGTTATGGTAAAAAAAAAATATATGAAAAAATGGTTAGTACATTTTCTATATGCTTACAAGGGAAAAGATATTGATTTTACTATTAGGATCATGATATAACTTTGTATTTATATGTATTCTCATTATAATACTGTTGTTGACTGCACACTATTACGCCATGGCTTCTTTTGACAAGCTGCTCATATTTCATCTATATTCTTATGTAGTTTTTTGTCTCCATGTAATACTGTTCAGTTAAAAGCATCATACCTTTCTATGGACCCAAAACGTGTGTACTGTAAAAATTCAAAGAATTTGGACAGATAAGTCATAGCAAACAGTGCAGACCCAGATCAGACTGCTCCTCAATCTAATCAGGTTCTACACTGTTTGCCATTTTGTCTCCACCTTTGGACACTCAACTGCATTGTAAAACCAGACTGTGTTCCATATTGAAATAGTTACAGTAATTATTTTAGGGAGCCAATTTTTAGAATTTTTACATCGTTATAAAGAGAGATGTAATAATTTTCAGATTCTTAAAGTATAATCTTTGTTAGTATCATACAGGATATTACAGGAGTGTTCTACATGTTATTTCTTTGTTAGGGAGGAGGCTCAGATGTACAGCATCACATTGACAAACTGTTCAAGACATTACAAAGCTTCTACCATCCCTCCAATCTTGGCCGATGGAATGTAAGTAACAAGTGAGACATGTAGGAGGCAAATAGGGAAATTTCTGTTAATAGTTTCATAGTGATTTTTTCTCTATATAAGCTGTGCCCATAAAAGGCACCTACCCCAATTCGAAATAGTATCTTTTTTTCCCAACTGCAAGTTGAAAAATTCCCAATTGCAGAAAAAAAATTCTACGGACCATCTTACAAGCATAAATTTACTTGCTTGCTTAGAGAACTGGCAGATATATAGCTATAATTGAATGTAAATATTATGTATTCAGTATCATGTCGACTGTTCCACCCCTTGAGACTAAATAAAAGTGTTTTTGAAATTCCAAATTTAAGGAGAAAACAACATGATTTTTCCCAAATTACATGGGCACCGACACCATTCTCAAATTAGTGGAAAAAATCACTGTTAATTTCAAAGTTTCTGAATTCAAGCAAGCTTTTTCAAGGTTTTATGTGGTCACAAAACTTCAGAAAAATTTAGTGAAATGTAAAAATATTATGCATACTATGACATTTCAGCTAATTATTCCACCCTTGCCAGAAGACGCAAACTTTAACAATAATTATTTCATACTGTTCAGGGTCTACACAGATGAGGGTGGTGTGCAATAGTTATACCATGGTTTGTCCACCTGTATGGGAGACAATCCACTTGCTAAAGCAGGAAGTGGATTTTCTCTAATACAGGAGGACAAATTATTATATAACTGTTACATAGATCTCATAATACCATGTTTTAAATCAAAGTAAAAGTTGTCCTGACATTCAGATTCAATTGATGGTTAATATTTCAAATGACACATTCTTTTATTTCACAGTTGAAGCTGAGCATGCTGCTGATCACTTTTCCAAAAGCTGTTTCAAATAGACTTCATAGGTAAGACCATTATTGCAATGTTACATAAAAGCCACAACACAACAAAACCAACAAAGTGACGTGTGTGTCCAGCAAAGACTCAGATCAGCCTGGGCATGTGCCCAGTCTGTTCAGAGTCTTCGCTGCCCACATGGAGCTAGCTTAGACCCTTAGCTGCACAGCAAAGAGTTTATACAGACTAAGCGAATGCCCAGGCTGATCTGAGCCTAAGCTGGGCCCACATGCCACTTTGCTGGTTTTGTTGTGTCGCGGCTCAGTTATTATAAGTAAGGAAATATCTGTGAAAGTTACATTTTCACAAAACATTGCATAAGTGAAGTTCCAAGAGGAAGTTATTGGATTAAAATTTTAAAGGAAATAACATCACAGAAATGCATTGTGGGACACTTTGCTAATCTGTCCATCTATAGTATAATAACACAATTTTCTTTGGCTTCAAATAGGCATAACTTTCAAATATTTAGGAATTTTATATCTTTATTCTGAAAGTGTCATAATTTAGTGTGGATTTCACTTTTCATGATTCATGCCAGTCTGTTTATCAGACGCAAAACATGCTATGACTGGTGTTAATTGGATCTGCTTTCTGTAAAAAAAAGGGACACTTAAAATAAATACCATAGCTGTCCTAAAAATTGAACAATGTGGATTTTCATTGCAGTAATGAATCAACAGATGCAGGTAGATTGGTAAATAGTGTGGACCTGATCTCTTCGGGAGCAGTCTGATCAGGGTCTGTACTGTTTGCTTAGACCTATTTGTCTCAATAAGTAGATTGTTTTAGGGTGCAAAGTCACCCTCAGTAATTTGGAAACAAGTACACATATCACTAGAAAAGTTTTAGGTATACATGTATCTCTAGAAAACGTGTTAACAGTAATAAAGAAATTCTTCCAACCTTACCATTGGCTGAGACCTGATACATTTATCTGTTGCAAATACCGATATGAGCCGAGACACGAGAAAACCAACAAAGTGGTTGTGCGCCCAGTGCAGACTCAGATCAGCCTGGGCATATGCCAAGTCTGATCAGAGTCTTCACTGTCAGCATGGAGGTAGCTTCGACCCTTAGCTACCCTTTAAGTGCTTAGCAAAGAGTCTGATCAGAGTGGGCGGATGCCCAGGCTGATCTGAGTCTGTGCTGGGCCAACAACAACTTTGTTGGTTCAGATATAAAAATATCAGCTGTCTTGAAAATCCATGTCTCTACCACTTCTGGGTGGCATTTTAAAGCAGGTCTGATTAAGTAGCTGATATTCTTCGAAATAATAAAGTTGCATGCATTATTTGTATTTTTGTTCCCTTCCAGAGAGAGATACCAGAAATCTCGCTGGTGGAAACCGGTGCCGGAGAGTCATAAACTGACAGAGAATGACATCACCCGCTTTGTCGAGAGCATGAAGACAACATTATTTACCAGCATGTTTAGCAAATATGGCAGTGCAGATGCAGCAGTGGCCTTGAAACATCTATCGACCATGAGACCAGAGCTGATAGTGCCACCGCTGCTAGAAAAGTATGCTATTGTAAAAATTGTAATCACCCTGAATATTGGGTTCTCTCCCATTCGGTCTATTCAAGTTTTGTATACTCCAAGTTCCTCTTTGATTTGTCCCATTTCACCCTTTTCTTGTTTCACCTACTTTTAAGTAGTTAACTGTTCCCATTTTGCCTACTCAATTCTTTGAGCATACACAATACAATGACAATATTTTTTTAAATCCTATTTTCTGCACAACAATTTATAAACACATTTTGAAGCATGCTCCATGAAATATTTCAACAAGAATGATAGAGCAATACCAAAAGTTAAGATGCATTGTAAGACATATCTTTCATTCAGGATCATTAAATGGTAAAATGCTGAAATACTGGTGGATTTTTTTTTTATTTACTCCTTGCTCTTTGAAAACATACATTTCTGGTGTAATCAACTGTGTAGATTCTGGTGCACTCAACTCTTAAAGGAAAGAATTTACTCCTATAGGAGTAATTTTTTTTCTGTAAGAGTAGAGCACTTATTCCCTAAGGCAGTAAACAGGAAGTCACAAAAGTTGTCTTCCATTATAAAAATGCCCAAAAACATGAAGGTATACCCACACACCTTAATTGGTTAAGGTGTCTGAATATTAAGGGTAATAATACTGTCAACTCTCGATACCTCAAAGTCAAAGTCCATCCCAAACTACTGATATCTCAAAGCCAAAGTTCATCCCAAACTACAGATATCTCAAAGTAAATTTTACTTTGAGATATCAGTAGTTTGAGATAAAAGGAGTTGAAATGAAAGTAAAAATTGGAAATGTGTCCAAACTGTATTCTTTGATATAATAGAGTATTTTGAGATATCAGTGTTTAAAGTATCAAGTGTTAACTGTGGTATTATCACCTTAAATCTGTGTTTGCTGTTTCTTATTTGTTTTCTGACAGTGTTAAGTTGGATGTTAATTGACTATTTCTGTTCTATTCGTAGGTTGTATCCAGCCCTGGAGACCTTGATTGAGCCACATCGCCTGATAGCATGTATGTCTTGTGTCGTATCTGTGGCTAGACCCATGCTGAAAGCCGGGAAGTGGTACCCTGAGGGACCCACACATGTTCTTCCCCTTTTAAACCTAGCTCTGCCTGGGATAGACCCCAATGACTTCAAAAAGTGTTTGGTAAGTGAAAAAAAGATTTCCTTAGCTGAATTGATCCCCCCCCCCCACACCCCTCATATCAGGAGTTCTGTAAGCTGTTAGCAGAGGAATGAATATTTTGCCTTGTGATAATGTACTTTATGATGTTAGCTGCTTTGTTGTGAAAAAACCTATCTAAAAACATGCACTGCGAATGCCAATATAGGCTATGCACATGCAGTTTGGTTAAGGAACACACAGCTGCCTTTACAAATTGATGTTGACTGAAGTTCTGCTTAGTGAAAATCAGGTGGTTTTGCTAGGGGGCTCCAGGTTTTTTCCCACCACTGCTTAACAATCAGCTTGGCATAAGTGAAATAATCTTGGAAAAGCCATTAAACCGGATACATATAGAAAAAATCTAAAAAAACAAAAAGTTTTTAGGTGAATTGCACTGGGTCCAACCAGACTACTCATATGTGGAGGCTGGTATGGGCATTAGGAATGTGCATATGTTGTAAGAGGCTCTCTTATGATATCCAACATTATACGGACTGGCAAACTTTTGTTATGTGAAGAATGAAAGCTTATAGAAGTCATGGATGAAAAGTGTCTTTTAGCATATGCTTTTTTAAAGGTAAATGAGTACACTTTTAGAGGCAGCGGCGCTTTCATTTTGACTTTGGCTTCTCTTCTAAATAGAGTCAACTCATAAGAAAAGAATTTGCTTCACTTGGAATAGATTCTTTCCTTCAAAGGTAAGAATTTGCTCCACTTGGAATAGATTCTTTTCTTTACAGGTCTGCGATGGGGTCAACTCTAAAGGAAAGAATTTGCTACACTAGGAGCAAGTTCTTTCCGTTAAGAGTAGATCCAATTTTGAGAGGACTTCTTTATTCAGGGAAGCAAACAGGATGTCACAAAAGTTTTACCCCTTTGTAAAAGTGGCAGAAAAACATGGAGTTGTAGCCGCACACCTTTAAGTACCAGTGTTTAGTCATTACAGTATTGAAAGCTTGTACAAGTATTGTTATGCTTGTTTTGATGATTGCCATTTGTTTCTTTTTTACAGGTCACATTCCGAATGATTTCAACCTTTATTGCCCTAGTACCCATTATAGACTGTTCGGAGGCTGTACATGTGAGAACAGACTTGACTGAGGTAAGCTATGTACAGTAGATAAGAGATGGCTAACTTGCAATTTTATGTCCTTTTCAACAGTATTTCAGTCTTATCAGTATAATGGAAGGGTGATTATTGAATGCTGTGTGCAGTTGAACCCCATTTAAACCTGATTGAAAAGATTTCTGCATCCAGCGGAATAGGGCCCGAGATCCCTAGATCAGCAGGACAGTGCCTAATTTACTGAGCCAAGGGTCTCCAAGTAGTTCAGTAGTCACATTATAACAATAGTCCAGAGCTCCAGATAAGAAGGGGTAACAGGGATGATTCAGAGATAATTTTTCTTATCTCAGTAAAAACATATCTTCTGACCCCTCATTAGAACCGTCTTGAGTACTTTCTTTGCAGAAATACTGAAAATTATCTCAAATTGTCCCTGTTACCCCTTCTTACCTAGAACACTGTGATACACAATTTAATGATATTTTTGATGTGATGCTATCATTCAGTGACTTCCATTGTGACAAACCTACGATGACAGAGAACTCAATGCTCATTCAACTCTTATTCATTTGTAGTGTAGTCTCAGTGTAAGGCTATTCCCTGTAACATTTGGTCTTTCATTGGGTCTTAAATATAGTTAAAAAGGCACTCTACTGTAAATCTCATGAGTATAATGTTTTAGAAAATTATCAAGCTTAAGTATTTGTAAATTTGCAGTTCATGCTAGTAAAAATTACAAATCAAGTATATGTGTATAAGGTTGTTTCAGGAGCAAATAATTTCTCTCACTGGGTTCTCAGCTTCTGCTATGGTATATAGAAATTCTGATGTGATAGTAACATCACAGACAATGGTTCCTGAGGGCAGGTTATCAGTGTTTAATCTGTGTAGGCAGCATGTATAGATAATCACAATTGGGGAAAATTTCCTTTCGAGAATTGGCCACATCATGAAAATAAATGTTTTCATGTACAAAGGTATAAACTGAAATACTAAATCAAAGTCTGTAAACTATTTAGTCTTTCCTGGTTCTGTTTCACAAATTTACACATTTAGAAAGCTTTGTAACACAACTAGTGCAGTAGTTGAGCAAATATGCTGGGCTATCTTTCAAGGGGGTGGTCTACGGAGTGTAACATTTGTTTTTGTGTATCAAATTGATCGCCTGGGTCTATAGTTATCAAATTCAGCGTTTGCCACTTTGGCAAACCTTGCATAACTCTGCAGTGGCTAGTTATTTACGTTACCCCGTTAAATTTTAAATATCAAACATATTTATTGAAGTCAATAAGAAATGTGTTTAAATACTATAAATGTATCAAATATTAATATTTTCTGCAAGAATGGTTAATATGCTATAAATAAGGCTATTCAGAAAACAGTTCAGAGCTTCTTTGCTGTTATTTTCGTTACAATACAAAGTGTAGCCCTAGAAAATTTAAAATTTATCTTAGGTTGTTGCATTTACAAACACCGTGTGATAAAATAGCCCAAACTTCTTCAATTTTCTAATTGTCCCGTTTAATACCTTTCTAACAAAATAAAAGTGAGACCTCTAACTTTTATACTTTGTCAGATATGTACTGTTGAAGATGATTACATCTATTCCCTGTTGGTGGCTGCAAACTCAATTTCTCATAATTGTTCGTACAAAAGATGGCTTAAAAGTTATATTAAACTACAGAATTGGCCCTTTTGTAATAAGATCATGTTCAACATGATATAAAACAACAGTTTACAAAATATTTTGACCTTACAACGCATATTTTAACCAAAGTAACGTACTCAACAGATGAAAATGTTGAGTTAAGCATAGATCATTCCCAATATGAATATACCTTTCTGAAATTCTGACTTTTAAACAATGCAGTTGTGATGACAATAGCTGTTATTTATTGTAAAATGAAAGTTTTGCATAGTTTAATCGCCTACATAGACAGAAAACAGTGTTATTTACATGACTTGCAAAGCTGAGATTGTCCTGATGATTAAATGAAGCCGTTGTGAATTAATCTTGTTATGAATATGGTGTTTAAGTTGGTGTAAATATTTTCTTTTACCATGATTTTGCAGTTTTTAGATGTTTACTAGGTTTGAAATAAACAAGTTGTTTACATTGTACTTTAGAACATTCTGGAATAACTATTTTTAGTACTGAGAAAATATTAGACCTTTCTGTTGTAAACATTAAGAATCTTCTGGTATGAAATTATGTCAGAATTGAGTACTTTTTGGTAAGATCTATTTTTGGTTAGTTCCGGAATGTTCCTAGATATTATATAAAGAGGACAGATTTTCATTTAGATCATCTTTGTATGAAAACTTTCACCAGTCTATAGTAAAATAAGTTATACTGGAATTTAAATATACTGGATTTGGAAATATTCATGTGCTCATACATACTTTATCTTCTGGGATCAGAAATTATTAAAGGACTTGTGTTTTAAATTCTGAGGGACATTCAGACAAAAATAAGGTATCGTTAATTACATATTTTCTTGATTAATTAATGACTGTTTGATTTTGATGTACAAGTAAATAAATTTTGTTAAGTTTAAAAACAGGCTTGTTGCTGGTTTACTTCCATCTTTTTGTTACCTCCGCCAGGTCGTAACAAATTGGGGGCTCGTCCGGGATTGAAATTTCTAGTGCATCAAATAATTTTGAATTAAAAAAAAAAAAAAAAAAAAAAAAAAAAGCTTTCACTGTTATTCAAACAAGTAAAGCCAGCAAAAAGCAACCATGTCTTTTGATCTCAATGAATTCATTGCTGCGCCTTCTCAGGAGCTGTTGAACTTGGCCAAAAAGACAGACTTATTGGATATTGCAGCACATTATGAATTATCTTCAGTCAAAAGGTCTATGTTAAAACATGAAATTAAGAATATTTTGATTCAGTTCTTTGTTGATGAAGAAATTTTTGATTCCTCTGCAACCTCTCACATTCTTGTCACTCAGACAGATTTGCAGATGAGAGAATTAGAAATTCAGAGACAACTTGAAATAGAAAAATTAAGGTTAGAGCATGAGGAAAGAATTAGGCTTGAAACATTAGAAAGAGAAGAAAGGTTGCAGAGGCAAAAATTAGAGCAAGAAAAAGAAAGACTAGAACATGAAAAACTGAAGTTAGAAAAGGAGGAACGAGTTGAAATAGAAAAAGAAAAATTAAAATTTGAAAAAGAAGAAAAAGAAAGAGAAAGACAATTTCAGATTAGAATGAAAGAAATGGAAATGCAAGAAAAGACCACATCAAAGTCTTTGCCTTTGGACTCTAAAAAAGTTTTTGATGTTACAAAACACATCAGACTCGTTCCTCCATTTCAAGAAAAAGAAGTTGATAAATATTTTCTTCACTTTGAAAAAGTAGCTGAAAATTTGAAATGGCCAAAAGAGCATTGGACTTTGCTTCTTCAGAGCGTTGTGATCGGCAAGGCTCGCGAAATTTATACTCAACTTTCTCTTGAGCAGAGCTCAGATTATGACAAAGTAAACGAAGTTATTCTTAAGGCTTATGAGTTGGTCCCTGAGGCTTACAGGCAGAAATTTAGGAACTGTAGAAAAGAAAATGACAAAACTTATGTTGAATTTGCTAGGACAAAAGAGCAGTTATTTGATAGGTGGAGCTCATCAAAGAAAGTGGGCTCTGATCATGGTAAACTTAGACAGCTCATGCTTGTTGAGGAGTTTAAAAGGTGCATTAATTCTGACATTAAATCATTTTTAGATGAAAAGGAAGTCGAAACGTTAGAGGGAGCAGCTCGTTTGGCTGATGATTATGCTTTAACTCATAAGACTTCTTTTGTGCACAAGCCTTTTCCTAAAAAGACCTTTTTCCCTCAGTCAGGTCCAAAGATCAGTCCCAGTAATCCATCTGGCAATTCCAGTCCCTCATATACTCCAAAACCAAAACCCCCTGGTGCAAACAAAGGTCAAAATCCCTTATCTCAGCCTATTTGTAATTATTATAAGCAAACGGGACATATAATTTCTGAATGCTTACTTTTAAAGAGGAAGAGAGAAAAACAAGAGGGTCCAAAACCCACAGGTCTTACCTCTTTACGGTCAATGCCACAGTCTTGTGTTCAGGATCAAATTCCTATTCAGGCCAAAATTTCTGAGACTGATTCTGTTATGGAGATTTATGAACCATTCTTATCAGAAGGTTTTGTGTCACTAAATTGTGACTTTGCCCAGTCTACCCCTATTACTATCTTACGAGATACTGGAGCTTCTCAATCCCTTATTTTGGCAGATACCCTGCCATTTTCCGAGAAGACTTCTTCTGGGACAAGTGTCCTTATTCAGGGTGTAGAATGTGGATTTGTTAGTGTACCGCTTCATAACATTTATTTGTCCTCAGACTTAATTTCTGGTCCAGTGGCTGTTGGTATTAGACCTTCATTACCTTTTAAAGGTGTTCACTTATTGTTAGGCAATGACCTAGCAGGAGATAAGGTTGTGGTTAATCCACCTTTGACCAACACACCTTGTGTTGATCAACCACCTGACCCCATTGAGCAGGAAATTCCTGACCTTTACCCCTCGTGTGCTGTCACTAGGGCTATGGCAAAGAAAGCCATATTGAATGATGGGAATCAGGACATTGATTTAACTGATACTTTTATAGGTCAGTCTTTTAATGATGAGATTTCAAAATCTCTTTCACCCAGCCTGTCTGACATGCAGACAGACTTTACTCACACCTCATCTGTGTCCAACCCAGATCACTCTCCTTCATTTTCAAATGACCAAGGTAATGACCTGCTGTCAAGGTCACAGCTTTGCAAAGAACAACACAGTGATCCTGAGATCTCACCTTTATTTGAAAGGGTTTTAGATGAGAATGACATGTCCCAGGTTCCTGTTTGCTATTATGTCAAAAATGACATTTTGATGAGAAAATGGCGTCCTCCTGATGTCTCAGCAGAAGACGAGTGGACTGTTAACCACCAAATTGTGGTTCCAAGGGTTTATCGCTTTGAAATTTTAAACTTAGCTCACGAAACTCCCTTGTCAGGTCATTTAGGTGTAAACAAAACCTATCACAAGATTCTTAATCATTTCTACTGGCCAGGGTTAAAATCGGATGTTTCTAAACATTGCAAATCTTGCCATACATGTCAAATGGTAGGAAAACCTAATCAAACTATCCCTAAAGCCCATTTGCAGCCAATTCCTGCATTTGAGGAACCTTTAAGCAAAATATTTATTGATTGTGTAGGTCCTTTACCCAAAACAAAGTCAGGTTGTGAATATCTTTTGACCATAATGTGTGCTTCCACACGTTTCCCAGAAGCCATTCCACTTAGGAATATCAAGACAAAGACCATAGTTAAGGCTCTTGTGAAGTTTTTCACATTTGTAGGTCTCCCTAAATCTGTCCAGTCAGATCAAGGATCTAATTTTATGTCAGGAATATTTCAGCAAGTGATGCATGAATTAGGCATTAAGCAATATCGGTCATCAGCATATCATCCTGAAAGTCAAGGTGCCTTAGAACGATTTCATCAAACACTGAAAAACATGATCAGATCTTACTGCTTTGACACTGAAAAGGATTGGGATGAAGGCATTCATTTCCTGTTATTTGCAGGTAGGGAATCCGTACAAGAATCACTTGGTTTCAGCCCATTTGAGCTTGTTTTTGGTCACACAGTTCGTGGACCACTGAAACTTTTGAAAGAGAAATTTCTTTCTGATGATGACAGTTCTTTGAATTTGCTTCAGTATGTTTCTGACTTCAATAACAGATTGTCAAAAGCCTGTGAAGCTGCTCGGTACAATCTCAAATCAGCTCAAAACAAAATGAAATTTCATTATGATGAAAATGCCAGGGAAAGAAATTTTAAACCTGGAGAGAAGGTACTTGCTCTTTTGCCAATTCCTGGCAGACCTCTGCAGGCCAGATATTACGGCCCTTACATTGTTGACAAAAAGCTCATTGATGTAAATTATATTATCAACACACCTGGGAGGCGCAAGGAAAAACAGTTATGTCATATTAATATGTTGAAAAAGTACATTGATAGGGATAATTCAGTTGTTTCACCAATAAGCGTAGTAAATTCTGTCCCTCAAGAGAAATCTGAAATGGTCTCTGAGGATATGAACTTTATAAAATCTGATCCCTCATCATCAAAACTCCAGAATTCTGACATCTTAAAGGATCTCGACAAGAAACTGTCACACCTGGATCCAGTCAAGAGACTTGAACTGAAACAGTTAATTCTTGAATATGAGCACTTATTTCTGGACATTCCAACCAGGACTGACAGAATCTTTCATGATGTTGACATTGATGGCGCAAAGCCTGTGAAGCAACATCCTTATCGAATGAACCCTGTGAAGCAACAGTATCTCAGGGAAGAAATTAAATATTTGCTGGAAAATGATTTTATAGAACCAAGTCAAAGTGACTGGAGTTCTCCTTGTATTCTGGTGCCAAAACCTGATGGAACTTTTCGCATGTGTACAGACTATCGAAAAGTTAATTCTGTGACTAAAACGGATACATTTCCAATCCCACGTATTGATGACTGTATTGATCAAATTGGACAAGCCAAATATGTTACTAAATTTGATCTTCTGAAAGGATTTTGGCAAATTCCTTTGACAGACAGAGCTAAGGAGATTTCGGCATTTGTTACACCAGATGGACTCTATCAGTATAAGGTTATGCCATTTGGTATGAAAAACTCTCCAGCAACGTTTCAGAGACTTATAAATAGCTTGACATCTGATCTGGGTGGTTGTAAAGCATACATCGACGATGCAATCATCTTCAACGATGAATGGAAACTACATCTACAGACTGTCAGAGAATTCTTTCAAAGACTTAGTGATGCAAAATTGACAATCAATTTAGCAAAAAGTGAATTCTGTCACGCAAATTTGACATTTCTAGGACATGTTGTGGGTCAAGGTCAGGTAAAACCTGTAGAAGCTAAAGTGGAGGCTATCTCGGATTTTCCTGTACCTACATGCAAGAGACAACTGATGCGCTTTCTTGGTATGGCAGGATATTATAGGAAGTTCTGTAATAACTTCTCTGTAATTGCAGAACCCTTGACAAATTTGCTAGGTAAAGGAAAGAAATATATTTGGAATGAAGACTGTCAAAAGTCCTTTGATAAGCTTAAGGCCATACTTAAGAGTGCTCCAGTTCTCTTAGCACCAGACTTCAACAAAGCATTTAAAATGGCGGTAGATGCTAGTGACGTTGGTGCAGGCAGTGTTTTGATTCAAGAAGATAATGATGGTGTGGATCACCCTGTTTGTTACTTTTCTAAGAAGTTCAACAAACATCAGAGAAATTACTCTACTATTGAAAAAGAGTGTTTATCTCTCATCCTTGCTCTTCAGCAATTTGAAGTGTACTTATCTTCTTCAGCCACACCAATTGTTGTCTTCAGTGATCACAATCCACTGACCTTCATTCATAAAATGAAGAACAAGAATCAGCGGTTACTCAGGTGGAGTCTCATGTTGCAGGAGTACAATCTTGACATCAGACATATCAGAGGAAAAGATAATATTATCCCAGATTCACTTTCAAGAGCCTAAATTTGGCTATTACTACATGATGTCTGGATTAGTACTGATATATATACAGTGTATATGCATTAAGCTTAATTTTGTTTCATAATTGGTCATATGGCAAAAGAAAGCTTTATTTCATAAAACTTTCTTTTCCTTGAAGAGGGGAAGTGTTATGAATATGGTGTTTAAGTTGGTGTAAATATTTTCTTTTACCATGATTTTGCAGTTTTTAGATGTTTACTAGGTTTGAAATAAACAAGTTGTTTACATTGTACTTTAGAACATTCTGGAATAACTATTTTTAGTACTGAGAAAATATTAGACCTTTCTGTTGTAAACATTAAGAATCTTCTGGTATGAAATTATGTCAGAATTGAGTACTTTTTGGTAAGATCTATTTTTGGTTAGTTCCGGAATGTTCCTAGATATTATATAAAGAGGACAGATTTTCATTTAGATCATCTTTGTATGAAAACTTTCACCAGTCTATAGTAAAATAAGTTATACTGGAATTTAAATATACTGGATTTGGAAATAATCATGTGCTCATACATACTTTATCTTCTGGGATCAGAAATTATTAAAGGACTTGTGTTTTAAATTCTGAGGGACATTCAGACAAAAATAAGGTATCGTTAATTACATATTTTCTTGATTAATTAATGACTGTTTGATTTTGATGTACAAGTAAATAAATTTTGTTAAGTTTAAAAACAGGCTTGTTGCTGGTTTACTTCCATCTTTTTGTTACCTCCGCCAGGTCGTAACAATCTGTACATGAAATATAATTATTTTTTCATTAATAGCCAAATTACTGTTAAACAAAACCAAAAGTATCAAACTAGCTAATCATTACTAACAGTTTTATACTCAGAAAGGTAATGTAAATAACCTTTATTTCAAAACAGTCTACGAGATTACCACTGCCAAATATGTGTAAGTCTTATTATTTTGAGCTGAAATGAAAATATTTTCAAAAGGCACAAATGACCAGTGTAAGGCTACCCAATATAACTCATTATTGACAGATCCAAGGCGGAGCATCAGTTGTGGTGTATTGTTGTAGTTTGTGTTATCCACTTATCGGTTATCTTAAAACAAATCGGTTTACTTCATCAGCATATTTGACATCATTCTGCCATATATTGAAAAAGACAGAAATGGGTGAAAATAGGCGTTTGTGTGACTAATTATGAATAGTTAAGGCCAGCTTTGTGATCATATGATGGCATGGGCTGGCTGTTTATTTGACTAGTATCGTTTGACTACTTGTTTGTACATTTTTATGCTGCTATTTTTCAATTTGGTAACGTCAGTGGTTTGTTTCACAGAAAAAATATTTTTAAGTAATATGCTGATGAAGTAACAGATATTCCTTATTGCTGCCCCTTTACACTTCTTTCTCTGTTTTGACCTTTTCGTATAGAAAGCAATATATAAAATCAAGGGTTTTTTTCCCAAAAAGCATACATTTTCATTAAAGTAACGTATATAACAGGTTGAAAAGTTTGAGTTGTTTTATTCTTCTGCAGTAAGTGTAAAGTTCCGTGTGCTTACCATGAATTGTTATGTCGTACCTCATCTTCTTGAAAGTTATGTTTGGGTTAATCTAGGCTCATTTTGAGTCAGATTGAAAAAAAGGAATTTAGCTAACGCTGGTGCTAGGGGTCATTTGCATTGTTGCAACATTACACTGCTGAGGCACACACTCACCTTAACCAAGGGTTCTAATTTTGTTATCTCTGATGCATTCCTTTCTCCCAGAGAATCTTCCTTCAGAATTTCGTAGGTGAATGGATATTGTATAAAATGAAAAAAGTATGACTATCTTGGCCTCCCTGTCTAATGGGGGTAACCTTATTACTTTGAAATCATCATCAAAATTACATGTAATTCGAGTCAATGATAGTTCACTAACTTCCGACCTCTGGGTTTTGTAGTCAAGAAGGTAACGTATACAGCATTTAACAGTAAACAAGTTGTCAGATTACCCTTTTATTGTTGAGAAGTTTTCATATTAATGCTAAAGTAATAAGGTGGAGAAAGTAACCACTCTCAGGTATAACACAAATGTTGAAAGCAAACATTGAGGTGCCGAAGGTTAACCTAACAGCAGTATCGCCTTACATCTCTGAAGGGATTTAAATATTTAATGCATCTAATTGTTTTAAATAATTATAGTTCCTAAGAAAGGGTTAAGACAGTAACATAGTTACCCACAATTGTTTTCTATATAATGCATAGTTTGTATTAGTATTATGCCTGTTTAAGCTGTTTTACTTAAAGGTGGTTATTTTCTGCATCCGGTAACCCAAGCATTAATATGACACTTGTTCACAGTATAAGGGTCAGTCCCAAGAGCTAAGGAACTTTTAATGCTTCATCTTGCTGCATCATACCAAACAGACGATATCATAAATAATCATAATTCTAATCTGACAAATCGTTTACATTTGAATGTTGTATATGTTACCTTTTTAAATACCAAACCAAAAAGTCACAGTAAGTGAATTATCATTGACTCAATTAAAAAGTCATTTTGATAATGATTTTAAAATAATAATGATACGTCATAATCATATTATCCATGCCTGATCTTGAAAGGAATCAATTAAACGGAGTCTCCTATGTTCTTTCTCGTGTGTGTTCCTTGCTTCTTCTAGTATATTTTGGAAATAATACTGTATTATTGTGAATGGAAATACCTCAATGTTTTACTACGAATACTGTTTTATTGTGAATGGGCACACCCCAATGTTTTACTACTATTTGTAATGCTTTCGTAGATGCTGCCTATTTACTCTGGTGGAAGATATAACCATTCCAGAAATTGTCAACTCTTAAAGATAACACTTTTCTCCTACAGTAGCCATATTTTATTCCTTTTACAGTTTACTCCCATTAAAAAGAAAGGCCAAAGTAAAATTTGCAGAATTATTTCACGTAATGATGTATCCAATCATAATAAATTCTTGGACTGATTATTGAAATTCTGATGGAAACTTTTCCTGGAAACAAGAAATGGATCACAAAAAAAATAAAAGAATAAATATTAATAATGATAAAACAAACAATCTCGGTTTAACTAAGTTTATGTCCAGGAATGTAATGTTGCTGCCAGTACCACCTAGCACCAGATGCAGCAAAATTCCTTTTTCGAACTGACTCGGACTGAGTCCGGACGATACATAATTTTCATTTCAATGAAGTATAAGGAAGCGTTTCACGGTAGCCACATGACAATTTTCACTAGGTGCAGTGGAGTATAACAAATCTTACCTTTTAATCTGTTATATACGTTACTTTGGTTAAAATTTATGCTGTAGGGCCAAAACATTTTAAACTATATATTGCTTTTATAGAAAACAATCAAAACAGACAAACATTGTAAAAGGGCACCGATCAGGAATTGTTTTAACTAGTGCCACAATTCTCCCACAACACCAAAAAGAAAATGGTAACATAAAGTAACAAGACATGTACTCAAACGATACTAACAGGTGAACTAATAAACATTTAGCCCATTCCATGCAGATGACCACAAAGCTAGCTTTCATATTACATACCAAGGAACAAAAATTGTCTGTTTCCACCGATTTTCATCGTGTTTCTATATAGATCAGAATGACGGCCAATAAACAGAAAAAAAAACAACAAAATATTATTTTGAAGGCTACAGGTAAGTGGACAACACAAACTATAACATTAATACACCAAAACAGATGTACCGTCGTGGAAACGTCACAGATAAATCACATAGGCTGTGTTTAAACCAGTCGAACATGCCATTTTGAAAATATTTTATTTCAAACTAATAAGGTTAAGGCTGAAGCAACAATTAATCTCAGGGATTGTTTTCAAATAATAGTTATAAACGTTACCTTTCTGAGTACAAAACTGTATGTTATGATTTATTATTATGTTATAATAAATGTTTTAAATGAAATTCGGATATTAATGGAAAAAATAATAGTATTCCATGTACAGGCTATTTAACGAAGGTTTATTTCTAATTTTAGGACAATCTCGCCTTCGCATGTCATGTAAATAACGCTGTTTGCTGCCCGAGTAGCCAACTTTACCACGCAAAAAAAAAATCATTTAACGATAAATAAAACACAAAGGTATCTCAACTGCGTTGTTTAAAAGTCATACTTTCAAAAGAGTGTTTGCCTGGCCGGAATGATAGACGCTCTACGCAAACGTTAACAATCTGTTGAGTACGTTACATTAGTTTAAATATGTATCGAAAGGTCAACAATAATTTTTAAAAAGTTTGCTTTATATCATGTTGAACATGATCTTGTTGCAACAGACCCAATTTGTCAGTTTTAAATAGCTTTTTATCCATCTTTTATACGAATAATTGTGTGAAAAATGACTTTTCAGCCTCCAACAGAGAAAAGGTGTAACCAAGTTCAACAGTGCACGATTAACAAAGTATAAAAGCTAGAGGTCTCAAATATGTTTTGCTAGAAACGTATTGAAAATTGCTAGTTACACAATAGAAAAATTGAACAGTTTAGGCTATTTTGTCACAGTGTTTTCATAAAATGCAACGATTTAAGTTAGTATTTTAATTTTTTAAGGGGTACATTATATTTTGTCACGAAAATAACAGCATAACAGTTCTAAATTGTTTCCTAAGTAGCTTAACTTATAGCAAATTAATCATTCCTACAAAAATTATTGACATTTGATACATTTATAATGATTAAGCATACTTCCTATTGACTTTAATGAATATTTGTGATATTCAAAATTTAATGGGGTAACGTAAATAACTGGCCACTACAGAGTTATGCAAGGTTTGCCAAGGTGGCAAACACTGAATTTTATAACTACAGACCAAGGCGATCATTTTGATATATGAAAACAAATGTTACACTCCATAGACCACTAACTCCCTTTTTTAGGCCACTTACGCAATGATATTTGCTCCACTACAGCTGCTTAATAGCAGCTGCCCTTTTAAATTCCCTTGACATGTCTCAATAAATAAACCAACCACAGAAAAGTCAGCAACAGCCAGTGAAACTATATCCTTCCTAGGCTTAACTTTTACAGTAGCTGATAGCCCCAATAGAGAACTTATAAGCCTCTGGTTGATTACATCTATTGGTTTTCCAGTTTAAGACAATAAACTTCTTTGTTATTTCAGGATGAGAGAGAGTTATGTTCTGCCACGGCCCAGTTTGAAGACTTTGTCCTGATGTTTGTTGACAGGTATATGAGCCATCACACGAGAAAACCAACAAAGTGGTTGTGCGCCCAGCGCAGACTCAGATCAGCCTGGGCATTCGCCCAGTCTGATCAGAATCTTTGCTGTCCACATGGAGGTAGCTTACACCCTTAGCTACCCATTAAGCTCTTAGGGAAGAGTCTGATCAGACTGGGCAGATGCCCAGGCTTATCTGAGTCTTCGCTGGGCGCACAACCACATTGTTGGTTTTCTTGTGTTGGGGCTCAATTATATTATTGCTTGGCAGAGCTCCTGACTTTGGCATCGCTCCTTCTGCATTTCGATTTTCCAGTGGAATGTATCCACAAGGCACTGGGGTGATCTGGGCTATTTAAGAACAGTTTTTTGTTTGCTTGTGTTTGCTTGCTTTTTGTGGACTTTAGATCATTTGCATGTAAGGGCTGAACTGTTGTTGCATTACCCTCTTGTTTCAGTGGCTACAAAAATGTGAATATTCTATGTTTTGCAGTTTTATTATGCTATTGGGAAGTGTGAGTTCCAATGAACTACATGTACTGTATACTGTCCAGTAACAGGTCTACTGTGTAGTGAAGGTGTATACATAGCTACACATTTGGGTTTTATTTCGCCTTTCTTACAATTCTTACAACTATATCTTCCTGTATGCTTTCCTATTCAAGGTACTCTTTGAAAATGCAGTCTACTCTTAAAGAAAGAATTTGCAAATCCTTCCCTTTAGGAGTTGATGCAGTCAAAAATGGAGGCAAAATCAAAAATGGCAGAGCTGCTTGCCTTGAAAGTGTATCCATATTCCTTTACCTTCTGATTTGTTTATTTGAATATTAAGTTCATAATGATAGAACATGTCAGAGTCTTTTATGCAGTCAATTTGTTAGAGATTTGTACAAGTTTCGCCTTTTTTCTACATAAAAAACCTTGAGAATCTGTTAGAATTGCCTTAGTAATGTGGTTCTAATGAGGAACCACAACACCTTTATATGAGGTACAACATGACAAAACCAACAAAGTGGCATGTGTGCCCAGCCAAGACTCACATCAGCCATGGCATCTACCCAGTCTGATCAGAGTATCAGCTGTCCTCATAGAACTAACTTAGACCCTTAGCTACCCTTTAAGCACACAGCGAAGATTCTGATCAGATTGGGCGGATGCCCAGGCTGATCTGAGTCTTCGCTGGGTACACAAGCCACACTGTTGGTTTTGTCATGTCGTGGCTCATATGTAGAATGAAAAGAAATCATTCTCATTAGTGTTTTGTTACATTTTCAGGATATTTGTGATGATAGAGAACAGTTCCCAGGAAAATATTCATGGTGACCACAGCAAACTGAACCCTGAACAAGCCATGATGGAGATTGGACTTGCCTCGAGCTTTGCTTCTGTGTTACAGCAGTGCTCTACACCGATATATATGGTAAGTTTTGATACCTCTTTAACTCATTGTAATGCTCAGCAAAATGGCTTCCGTTGTTCAACACTGAACCATGACAGGACAAAACCAATAAAGTGGCATGTATGCCCAGCAAAGACTAAGATCAGCCTGGGCATCTGCCCAGTCTGATCACACTCTTCGCTGTGTGCTTTAAGGGTACCTAAGGGGCTAAACTACCTCCATGCGGACAGCAAAGACTCTGATCAGACTGGGCGGATGCCCAGGCAGATCTGAGTCTTTGCTGGGCCCACATGCCACTTTGTTGTTTTTGTCATGTTGCGTTTCTCCTTCAGCTGATTCAAGAAGGGCAGTTGTCAGTTACTGGCGAAAGTATGTGCACTTAGTACTGGTTAACCGCTTAGGAGGTCTAAGCCTGCCCAGGAACAGTGTGGTTAGGTTAACTGACCATCCCGACATGACCTTAGTTGTTTACCGTGGATGTAAAGCAACAATTCAGTCAATCAAAAAAGTCATGTTGCGGCTCAACTACAATGTATGGATGTTGTTAGTTATTGAAAAAATGATGAAAACAGTAGAGGTATACCAATGAACTTTTCAAGTCATTTGACTTACTGAGGAATTGTTTATCATTTCAGTCTGCTTTAAGAAGACTACACAATTTTGTTACTACCTCAGTATTGGAGTCTCATGTTGGAGGAAGGTTTGCTGCTAATCTAGTCAGAGCTGCTGCCAAGGTAGGTTTTGTTTAACCCTTAAAGTGCCAAAAATTAAAATAGTTGAATTTGCAAGCAGAGTAGACCCAGATGAGGTGGCATATCATGAGCTGCCTCATCCGTACCTACACTGCCCTATAGTCTTTAAATTCTCAATATGATACAGCTCAGGAGAGACATGTTTTAATATTTTGCAGATGTAAGTTTTGTCATCTGGCTTTTCGGTGCTTTAAGGGTTGAAATATAGCAAGGAAGTAGGTGTAATTTTCCATATATGTCAGTGGTGAAACTTTCAAAATATTCTAAGTAGAAAGCACATGCCTCATTTCAAAATATTTGAAGACGAGTTTTCCTTGTGGGATCCATAGCAAGATTGCTATGAAAACTGTTGCATGATTTCTTTCAACACAATGGCTGCCAGGGCAGGTGTAATTTCAATAAATGTTTGTGTCTGTTGTGAAAACTTAAAAATATCTCTCAGAAACTACTGCCTCAGTGTCAAAATAATTTAACAGAATTATTCTATGGGTAATCCTCCACAGAGATTGTTCAGACCATTTAAATTTGCTGGATTGCGAAATATCTTGCTTGTGAAATTAAAACTTCAGAGAAATGATGACAGCCATATACAGTGTGAGTGGCAGATCATTGTCTCACAGATATAAGTCTCACAAATTAAAGTCTGACTGATCATTGTCTCACAGATTAAAGGTTAGTGGGTACACTTTCATGTTTTTCAGCCATTTTTCAAAGGGATACAACTTATATGACTTCCTGTGCTTCCTTGGAAGAAGCCCTTACAAAATGGGGTCCACTCTTAAAGGAAAGGATTTGCTCTTCTAGTGGTCCACTCCTAAAGGAAAGGATTTGCTCCTAGAGGATTTGCTCTTCTAGTGGTCCACTCCTAAAGGAAAGGATTTGCTCTTAGAGGATTTGCTCTTCTAGTGGTCCACTCCTAAAGGAAAGGATTTGCTCTTAGAGGATTTGCTCTTCTAGTGGTCCACTCCTAAAGGAAAGGATTTGCTCCTAAAGGATTTGCTTTTCTAGTGGTCCACTCCTAAAGGAAAGGATTTGCTCCTAGAGGATTTGCTCTTCTAGTGGTCCACTCCTAAAGGAAAGGATTTGCTCCTAGAGGATTTGCTCTTCTAGTGGTCCACTCCTAAAGGAAAAGATTTGCTCCTAGAGGATTTGCTCTTCTAGTGGTCCACTCCTAAAGGAAAGGATTTGCCCCTAGAGGATTTGCTCTTCTAGTGGTCCACTCCTAAAGGAAAGCATTTGCTCCTAGAGGATTTTCTTTTCTAGTGGTCCACTCCTAAAGGAAAGGATTTTCCCCTAGAGGATTTGCTCTTCTAGTGGTCCACTCCTAAAGAAAAGGATTTGCTCCTAGAGGATTTGCTCTTCTAGTGGTCCACTCCTAAAGGAAAGCATTTGCTCCTAGAGGATTTTCTTTTCTAGTGGTCCACTCCTAAAGGAAAGGATTTGCCCCTAGAGGATTTGCTCTTCTAGTGGTCCACTCCTAAAGGAAAGGATTTGCTCCTAGAGGATTTGCTCTTCTAGTGGTCCACTCCTAAAGAAAAGGATTTGCTCCTAGAGGATTTGCTCTTCCAGTGGTCCACTCCTAAAGGAAAGGATTTGCCCCTAGAGGATTTGCTCTTCTAGTGGTCCACTCCTAAAGGAAAGGATTTGCTCCTAGAGGATTTGCTCTTCTAGTGGTCCACTCCTAAAGGAAAGGATTTGCTCCTAGAGGATTTGCTCTTCTAGTGGTCCACTCCTAAAGAAAAGGATTTGCTCCTAGAGGATTTTTGCTTTTCTAGTGGTCCACTCCTAAAGGAAAGGATTTGCTCCTAGAGGATATGCTTTTCTAGTGGTCCACTCCTAAAGGAAAGGATTTGCTCCTAGAGGATTTGCTCTTCTAGTGGTCCACTCCTAAAGGAAAGGATTTGCCCCTAGAGGATTTGCTCTTCTAGTGGTCCACTCCTAAAGGAAAGGATTTGCTCCTAGAGGATTTTTGCTTTTCTAGTGGTCCACTCCTAAAGGAAAGGATTTGCCCCTAGAGGATTTGCTCTTCTAGTGGTCCACTCCTAAAGGAAAGGATTTGCTCCTAGAGGATTTGCTCTTCTAGTGGTCCACTCCTAAAGGAAAGGATTTGCTCCTAGAGGATTTGCTCTTCTAGTGGTCCACTCCTAAAGGAAAGGATTTGCTCCTAGAGGATTTGCTCTTCTAGTGGTCCACTCCTAAAGGAAAGGATTTGCTCCTAGAGGATTTGCTCTTCTAGTGGTCCACTCCTAAAGGAAAGGATTTGCTCCTAGAGGATTTGCTCTTCTAGTGGTCCACTCCTAAAGGAAAGGACTTGCTCCTAGAGGATTTGCTCTTCTAGTGGTCCACTCCTTAAGGAAAGGATTTGCTCCTAGAGGATTTGCTCTTCTAGTGGTCCACTCCTAAAGGAAAGGATTTGCTCCTAGAGGATTTGCTCTTCTAGTGGTCCACTCCTTAAGGAAAGGATTTGCTCCTAGAGGATTTGCTCTTCTAGTGGTCCACTCTTAAAGGAAAGGATTTGCTCCTAGAGGATTTTCTCTTCTAGTGGTCCACTCCTAAAGAAAAGGATTTGCTCCTAGAGGATTTGCTCTTCTAGTGGTCCACTCCTAAAGGAAAGGATTTGCTCCTAGAGGATTTGCTCTTCTAGTGGTCCACTCCTAAAGGAAAGGATTTGCTCCTAGAGGATTTGCTCTTCTAGTGGTCCACTCCTAAAGGAAAGGATTTGCTCCTAGAGGATTTGCTCTTCTAGTGGTCCACTCCTAAAGGAAAGGATTTGCTCCTAGAGGATTTGCTCTTCTAGTGGTCCACTCCTTAAGGAAAGGATTTGCTCCTAGAGGATTTGCTCTTCTAGTGGTCCACTCCTAAAGGAAAGGATTTGCTCCTAGAGGATTTGCTCTTCTAGTGGTCCACTCCTTAAGGAAAGGATTTGCTCCTAGAGGATTTGCTCTTCTAGTGGTCCACTCTTAAAGGAAAGGATTTGCTCCAAGAGGATTTGCTCTTCTAGTGGTCCACTCCTAAAGGAAAGGATTTGCTCCTAGAGGAGCAAATCCTTTCCTTTAAGAGTTGACCTTCATTGAGAATGCAGGCGAAATGAAAATGACAGAGTTGCTTCCCCTGAAAGTGTACGCATTGACCTTAGAATTAAGTTACAAATCGCTTTGGTGGCAATTTTCACTAAGCATTCTCAAAATTTTCAGTTTTACGGTATATGAGATAATTTTTCTTGTAGGCCAATCCTGCAGCAGCTGTGAAGATGTTCCTGAAAACTTTCTGTGAAAACATTATGGAGCATATCAGAACTCGTAAGTTTCTAAGATAAATTCAGTTTGTGCAAGCCACTGTTCCAGATGAGAATTAGTATTTGGTGATGATTTATTAGATAATTTGTTAGTTCTTCCTAAAAACAGTGCAGTTGTAGGCTTCTAATGATCAAACATGCCTTTTGAGTGCCAATAAGGAGCAAGAAAAAGATCAAATCCTATTACACTTCCACACCTCTCCCATATCACTCACATTTTGTTTCCTCACTTTACACTTGTCACCCATCACACCCAAGTCATAAAATGCTTTTCTTACATGTCTACCAGGGCTCGGGAAATATTGAAATCGGTTCAGCCGATGACGTCATCACCTAACTAATAAATTTCCATGGGAAAAAATTGATACCTGTCACGAAAACTAATGACAACAAGCGAAGTCCTATGAATTAATCCCAATTTCCGTACAATGGTCGTACATTGTTGTGTTTGGTGGAGTTCTTGGTTTCAAACATTTTAAGACGTTTAGCTACGCATGTAAAAGCAAATACTAGACTAGAACGTGTTCGTAGGCAAAGCGGACGTGAAAGAAGACACCACACTTGATTGACAGGTGGACAGGGGAGACAACCTGTGCAAGCCCATTGCATTAAAATTGACGGTCATTCCTGTTTGTTTGTGAACAATACGTAAGTCCTGAGCATTTACTTGCCCAAGTTATGATGGTTGTACTGTTTAACGTACCCAAATTGCATAATTTCCCCTCCACTGCCGCCGAATGGGCCGCGTCGGAAATGGTGACTTACGGAACGTGTGAATTAATGAGCGAGTGAACTCGGGTTTAACGTCCCACCAACAACGAGGTCATATGGAGACGGGACCTCGGTTTAAAGTCTCATCCGAAAGACCGGAGAAGCGGGAGATCGATCTTGCAGTCCCTGGATTGGTAGTCCGGAGTGTTATCACTACAGCCGCTCCTCACGGAACGTGTGAAGAGCGTATATTGACTAGCTTCCACCGAAGTATTCGGTTGTAGCTAGGTCGCCGTTCATTATTATTCATGTTAGATGCGAACAAGAAAGACCGGTCTGACTGCTTAGTTGCGCTGGCTGATACGATTGTTAGTCATCTGTGTGTGTACTTAGGTACCTTTAGCCGTCATACAGTTAGAATGACACTACCTACGTTATACTCACAGCGGCGTCTTTTATCTTTACATCAAAGACAAAACGTGCTTGACCCATAAACGAGCGGGTAATTGCATATCAACGCTACCGTTAGTATTATACCCAATATAATAATCGCGTAGACCCTGATCAAAATTCGCTATTTTTGTGCACTGATCGGCTTTATTTTCGCACTGGTCGGCATGACGATATGACGATACAACTAGGAAATCGGTGAAATGGACGTTTCCATTTTCATATTTTATAGTTCTATTATTCAAAACATTGTATATTTATACATGAGCGTTGACCATAACGCGTCGGAAATAGTGACTATTAATATTAACAATGTATCTTCGTTTTGAATCTACACTTTTCGCGGAATAGGTTCGTATTCCTAAAAACTCCATAGCAGACAGTATGGAACATGAAAGAATATCCGTTGTAAGAGAAAATGCAAATACAAATCTTTGTCCATACATTCGTCAGCATTCATCTGTTAAGGATACATTCACAAACTTTTGAAGTTGGCATACGCCCTACACATACAGGTCAGTTACATTTTCGCGATCGTGAAAAAAGATGGACACCTTTCATCCCAAAGCCCAGTCATCGTGATTTTGATAAGTTGTTTTGCAGACTGTCGTAAGAGTGCGCGTCTTTATGACACTCGTTATTGACAGGTAGGCGGTCCGACATGTGGTTCAGTGCTCCATACGGACAATCTCGATTGGTCCGTAGGCGGTCTTTTCGTCTGGCTAACACCTGCGTTAATCCGATTAGTTATGACACGTGCTAGAATTTTAAAGACAGTGGCGATATTTCATACGTCGGGACAAGATCAAACGGCCGTATGTAACAATTATCGGAGAAAATTTCCTAAGTATTGGGCCAGTATGGGACCGATTTTTTTGGGCTTTGGGCTGTTTCCTATTCTATTCTATTCTATTCTATCCCATAACCTTACTAGGTCGTTGGGGCACCACAGCTGACTTCAAAACAATCCCTTTCCACCTTGTCCTGTCTTCAGCTGCCCTAGTTGAGCTGGCAAAATCCATTCCAGTCCACTCCTTGATATTGTCTTCCCACCTCTTCTTCTGTCTACCCCTTCTTCTTTTTCCTTTCACTGTGCCCTGAAGAAATGTCTTTGCTAAACCAGAAGACCTTGAGACGTGGCCAAACCACCTTAGTTTCCGTTTCTTGACCAGCGTCAGGAGTTCATCATATTCTCCAATGGCTGCTTGGATCTTCCTGCGAACCTCCTCATTGGTTATATGGTCCTTGTACGAAATGTTCAGTAACCTTCGGTAGCATCTCATCTCAAAGGCCTGCGTTCTTTTCTCTAACTCTGCTGTCAAGGTCCATGATTCACAGGCATACAGAAATATGGAAATGACAAGGGAGCGCATAAGTGTCACCTTTGATCCAAGAGATATGTTGTTATCTCTCCAAATTGGTTTCAGCTTGGCAAGAGCTGAAGTGGCTTGTGCTATCCTTGAGAGAACCTCCTGTTTTGAGCCATCATCTGAGACAACTGCTCCAAGGTATTTGAAGCTGCTTACAGTACCCAGCTTCTGCCCCTTTACCTTGATCTCCCTCTGGATGCCATCTGCGCTGTTTGTCATCAGTTTGGTCTTCTCAGCACTGATCTCCATCTTATACCTTGTGCAGGTCTGGTGGAGACTTTCAACTAGAGCTTCTAGTTCCTGCTCTTCCTCAGCAAGAGCGTCTATGTCATCGGCAAACCGCAGGTTGGTAATATTTCTGCCGCCTATGCTAACCTTTCCGTCATGTTCTTCCAGAGCATCGGACATGATCCGTTCGAGAAAAATGTTGAAGAGGGTGGGTGACAGAAGACATCCTTGTCTTACTCCAACTGTTGTTCTGAACCATTCTCCTGTGCTGCCATTTATCAGGACTGCACTTGTAGCCTTGTCGTATAGCTGCTCAATGGTGCGAACTAGGTTTGCATTGATATTGTACTTCCTCATGGTGGCCCATAAGGCTGCATGCCATACCCTGTCAAAGGCTTTTTTGAAATCAATGAAGACATGGTACAGATTCTGCTGATGTTGGAGATACTTTTCACACAGGATTCTAAGGTTGAAGATCTGTTCTGTGGTGCTCCTTCCTGCTCGGAACCCAGCCTGTTCCTCAGCGATTATCTCTTCGGCTTGTGGCTTAAGCCTGTTCAAGATAACTTTCAGCATGACTTTGCTTGAATGACTGATGAGGCTGATGGTTCTGTAGTTCTGGCAGAGCTGTAGGTTGCCCTTTTTAGGGAGAGTAATAATCAGCGACTGAGTCCATGGGGTAGGCCATTCTCCTGTTCTCCAGATCCTGTTACAGATATCTGTTAAAACATCAATCATGGTCTCCCCTCCAGCTTGAACAAGTTCTGCTGGTATATTATCAACTCCGGCAGATTTTCCCTTCTTCAGTGCTGCTACTGCAATCTCAACTTCCTCACGAAGGATCGGTTGTTGATCTTCATCTGGGGGCTGACTGCAGTCCAGAACCGTATTGTCACCATCAGTCTCATGGTTGTATAATTCTGAGCAATATTCTGTCCATCTGCTGAGAATCTCTTGTTCTTCTGTAAGGCATTTCCCAGACTTGTCCTGGATAGCTGTGGATCTACCCTGTTTCTCTGAAGTTAGATCCTTCACCAGCTGGTATGCTTTCTTGCTGTTGTTTTTGTTCAGGCAAGTTTCGATCTCCTCGCACTGACTAGCTATCCAGTCCTCCTTCGCTTTCTTCACTGCCTTCTGAATCCTCTTGTTTGCTTCCCTGTATTCTTCTGCTCCTCCTGCTTCATACCTCTTCTTCTTCAAATTTCTCCTCTCATCACAGAGGTCGAGAACATCAGGGTAACGTAGGTGACAAGTATGCAACTGGTGTAACACAGGGCTGTTTCCAATCGGTCCCAATTTCTGAATTTTGGTCTGGGACCGAAAGAAATCCGGTTTTCCCGAGCCCTGATGTCTACATACACTCTGAAAATAAATTTCTGCAAAATTTTAATCCTGCTGTGTTAACTATTGAGACAAGAGAGAATACTGCAGAAATTTGTCACTTTGCTTTGAAGAATTGAATGTCATTGGCAAAATGCAAATATTGTTGGCTGCAAAAATTAATTTGTTTAAATTGAAGTCCATAGAGTTGGGACTCTAATACATTATCCCTCCTCTTTAAAAAAGGGAAGCCACTCTTGCAGAAAATAATTTATTTGAGCCGCCACACGAGAAAACCAACAATGTGGTCGTGCATCCAGCGCAGACTCAGATCAGCCTGGGCATCCGGCCAGTCTGATCAGAGTCTTCGCTGTCCGCATGAAGGTGGCTTAGTCCCTTGGCTACCCTTTTAGCGCTTAGCAAAGAATCTGATCAGACAGGGCAAATGCCCAGGCTGATCTGAGTATGCGGTGGGCGCACGACCACATTGTTGGTTTTCTCGTGTCGCGGCTCATTTTTTTTTTTGTGTTCCCTTCTCATGGGCTATTTTCAAAGTGAGGAATTTGCTTCCTTTTGGATGGTTAATTGATGCAGGTTCTATAGGAAAAGCTTACTATGGGAAGGGCAGCAAAAATCACCAGATCAGATAGATCTCTCATGAAATACTTCCAGATCAGATTATTACCTCTTGAAATACTACTAGATCAGATTAATTTCTTTTGAAATACTTTCAGATCAGATAGATCTCTCTTGAATACTTTCAGATCAGATTGATCTCTTTTGAAATACTTCCAGATTTTATTGATCTCTCTTGAAAAACTTCTAGATCAGATTTATTTCTCTCAAAATACTTTCAAATCAGATTGATCTCTTTGGAATACTTTCAGATCAGATAGATCTCTATTGAAATAATTTCATACATGATAGACCTCCTGAAATACTTCCAGATCATATTGATTTCTCTTGAAAAACTTCCAGATCAAACTGATTCCTCTAGAAATACTCCAAATAGGTCTCTCTTGAAATACTTCAAGATCAAATTGATTTCTCTTGAAATACTTTCAGATTAGATTGATCTCTCTGTAAATACATCCAGATAAGATAGACCGCTAATACATCCAGATCAGATTGATCTCTCTATAAATACTTCCAGATAAGATAGACCTCTCTTGAAGTACTTCCAGATCAGATTGATCTCTTTTGAAATACTTCCAGACCAGATAGACCTCTCCTTAAATACTCCCAGATCATATTGATTTCTCTTGAAATACCTCCAGATCAAACTGATTCCTCTAGAAATACTTCCAGATCAGATAGATCTCTCTTGAATACTTACAGATCAAATTGATTTTCTTGAGATGCTTATGAATCATACTGATCTCCCTTGAAAAACTTTCAGATTGAATAGTTCCCTCTTGAAATAATTTCAGATCAAATCAATCCCTCTTGAAATACTTCCAGATCAGATTGATCTCTCTTGAAATACAGATCAAATTGATCCTTCTTTAGAAAGGATTGTTCATTGGAAGTATAATGTTGGTACTACATCTTATAAATTTGAGCCACCATGTATCGCAAATTTTACCCAATTCACCTTTCAACTAGCCTGTTGTTTATCTTTTAAGTTTGTTCTTTCCCACTAGGCACATGATGTTGAGTCGACATTGAATCAGTGTTGATTCAGAGCGTTATAACGTCGAATCGACGTTGATTCAATGTTGAAACGACAATACTGCAAGTTGTGTGCCTACTGGGCTATCACATCAGCTTAGTGAATATATATATTAGTAGAATAGTATAGCTAATAGGAATAGATAAAAAAGATGAACATTGTAGAAGACACACTGAAGAATCGATGGTCGCCCAGAATTCAGTGAAAGCGCAGCCAATCAGTGAACGCGCATTTTATTTTAGTTTTTTGGAGCTGGGTACTGCTACTTAAAGTGGTAGGTGGTGTTATTGTTTGTGTTATAACCACTTCTATTGCCCTTTATCCATAGCTAATTATAATAATCTGCTGCGATTTTGAAATAAATTTTGTCAAAACAAGTTATTAGAAAAATTATAAGGAACCGATTGGCCTGCAAGGTAATTTTCGTGACATAAATCTTCTGAACGAAGGATTTTTCCCATAAAACAAAGCTCATAATGTAAATTTGCTGTTGTTAGTGGTTACGACGGAAGGTAATCCTGAACCTACAAAAGTTTCATGCCATAAAATGCAGGCATTTAGGAGATACAACCCATTTTAGCAATGTACGCTCTAATTCAGTGAGCGCGCAAACTGTATCAGTGAACGAGTAGCACAGTAATCTGTGTGTACGAAGCAAACGCGCTGCGTTGTACGAAGTGAAAGGGAAAAAGTGTACGCATACAAACGCGTTGGAAAGGTCGCCATTAAAGCCAGAGCTACATTTAGCTTGAAATTACAACCTGGACTCATCTAAATTGCATGGCCTACTTTATTTTCCTTTGAAGTAGCCCGTTCAGTAACATTTTTTTAATTTGCACTATTAGAAAATACTGAGGAAGAGCTTTAGTCGGAGCTAAACTCTACTTTCATTTTACAATGAAGTGTGCCGGAATATTTGTGCGGATATCTTAGTTGTATACAGCACAATTCTGCCAATTTGATTGACGAAAACAGTCTTAGTGCGTATGTAAACAACATACAGTCAGACCAGCTTGCGCACTCGCTAAGTATGAGAAGTGTCACATATACAATATATGGAACCTGAGGAATCAGTATTGTGAACATCAAAGACTCTTATCAGACTGCAGATTGATCCAAACTTTCACAGTTTTGCACTTGACTGACGATCCATGGTGTTGGTCGAAGCTCTGTTTAATTTCATTCGATGAAAGAATAAGACCGTCTCAGAATAGGGACAAGTCATTTATTATCAGGTGTGTGTTTTAATCATGTTAATATAATTCACACACCTGATAATAAAAGACTCGCCCAGTAAAGAGGCAATTGCTCTTATTGCAGCAAATTCTACCCGATAGACCCTAAATATTTAATGGCAAACAGTACAGACCCAGATTAGGCAGCTAAATGAGCAGATTTAGACTGCACTATTTTGTCAGTTGTAAACAGTTTGTTTAGAATTATCATTTGTATCAAGTAAAATAAATTCAGCAGTAAATTGAGACTCAATATTTGGTTAGTTTTCAGTTGCTGGAGATTACAATTGTTTAACCTTCAGGTCAAGCACAAAATAGCTGTCTATGCTATTGAGACAGGATAAAAAAATATTTAGATTCTTGACAAAGTTTCAGCATTTTCTTTGAGATGCTTATGTAGTGGACTACAGTCTGGATCCGCTTTAATAACAAATTTTTTCATGTACTGAATCGAACATTATATTTTTTCTAGATTCAACTAGAATGTGTCTATAGGACACGGATGCCTCCGCCTAGTCCCCTTAGTAAGATGGCGCCTTGTTTAAAGTTGCAAGGTCTGCAAATCTGACCCCCTTCAATCCATTAAAATAACGTCACATTCTACCAAGAACATAAATTTCAGCGTGCCAGCCAACTCCTAGTAACTATTTTTTGCGAGCATGTATTAAAAATGATGTTCAAACAATGTTTATTTGTAAAAAAAATTCAAAAAGCTATAACTTGTAATTAGCAAAGTATTCCTATTTTGAACCCCTAACTTTGCTTGAAAGGATTTCAACTGAGTGTTCTGGTTCTAAAAATGGATACTGAGATGAGTAGCACCACCCAAACAGGCTAAAACAAGGGTCACAAAGGATTTATTGTGCATAACAGGACTTATCAGAAAAGAATATAACCACTGCAGGGAATTATTGTCTGGAAGCCAATAAATATAAAATCTGGAAAGAATGCTCCTAAATGGGCAATTTCTGCCAATATTGATTTGTTTTCTATTTTTATTCGATGAAAGCATGCTCAAATACTGTTTTCCTCAAAAAATGGTTCAGGGGCAAAAATGCATTAAACTTGCAGAACTTGCATCTTTAAAGTCTCCATAGTCCTATAAGTGGTAAAACGCCTAAACTGAAATCATTGTAAAAAGCCGTTCAACATTCACGTTTGGTAATAAAATGTGGGTTGGTGTGCATATACTGAGCAAGGCCGTCGTCGACGGTCCGGCCGGTCCGGCCATGGCCGGACCACTTTTTCGGCCGAATATGATATAGGCCATACCACTGTTTTTCATTCGGCCGAATATGGTATTGGCCGGACCACTTTTTTCCGTTAGTCCTTCTTTGCTTTGGTCTCAAAGTGCATTAAAATCGCTTCTAGAAACATCCTGAATTCAAACATTTTCTCGGGGGAGGTCCCCCGAGCCCCCCTTACAAAAGGTAGGACTACCCCTCTCGAGCTCTCCCACCTTTGGCAGTCTATCAAAGCTGGGGTAGGCATTTGAAATACAACACTCATAAATAAATTGAGTTTTACAGGCAAAATGGTCTCCAAATGCAATAAAAACGATTCTAGAAACGTCCTCCCAAACAGTTTCTCATTTGAGATAAATACTCATAAAATCAATTGAGTTTTCACAATAGAAATTGGTCTCAAAATGCATTAAAATTCTAATAGGTTCGTCCTGAATTCAAACATTGTCTCGGGGGAAGTCCTCGAACCCCCCCCTTACGAAAGGTAGGACTACCCCTCTCGTGCTATCCCACACTCGTGCCTTCGGCACTCGGGGAACACCTTTGGCAGTCTTTCAAAACTGGGGTAAGCATTTGAAATACAACAAATACTCATAAAACAAATTGAGTTTCACAGGAAAAATGGTCTCAAAATACATTAAAATCGATTCTAGAAACGTCCTGAATTCAAAAAGTTTCTCATTTGAGATAAATATGAGTTTTCACAATGGAAATTGGTCTCAAAATGCATTAAATTTTTTATATGTTCGTCCTGAATTCGAACATTGTCTCGGGGGAGGTCCTCCGAGCCCCCCCCCCCCCTTACGACAGGGGGCGCACCCTTCTCGTACTCTCCCCCACTCGTACCTTCGGCACTCGGGGTGTTCCATGGCCGTACCACTTTTCAAAAGCCGACGACGGCCCTGCTGAGTCATATAACTGGCAATAAGAAAAGAAAAAAAAGGTTTTCGAAAATTAAGAGATCGCTACACAAAATACACTTTCCTGTTCTGGTTTCCCGTCTAGCAATGCTATATAAACATAGGGGGGGGGGGGGATAGCGACTGGGGCGCCACGCCTGTATATAGTATTTTTACCTATTTATGAAATCGAAAGTAGGTCATTTTACATGTAGTTGCCAACTAAAATGACACAAATGCGTTTTCAAACCTCTTTTATGTGAAAATCAAGGATCTTATATATTTTTAAAGCTGGCTAATCATGGTCATTTACAAATACGAAACTACAGTAAAAAGCTTGCAGTCATACCTCATGATAAAACTTTTCAAGCTGATAGAGCAATGGGGTCTTCAAGGTACTGGCACTTGTAGGTTAACTAGGTACACAAAGGCAGACTTCTATGGTACATGTTTTATTGTTTTCTTTAGACAGATGTATTGTGATTCTCGGCTCAAGAGAAGTGTGTGTCTGTGTGTGTTTGGGGGGGGGGGGGGGGGGGGGGGGGGGGGGGGGGGGGGAGTGTTATGACTGTGATATGTGATAACATTCTGTATCTTACCACAGAAATGGATGCCATGCAACTTTCCAAACGAAATAGCCCGGAAACAAGTTACTTTTCAAAAACTAACAAACAAAAACCATTATGGTATGAAATGAAGTTGAAAAAGGGCCATAACTTCAAAAGTAATTAGAAATGTTTTTCAGAGAAAAACTGATGTCCCCCCACAATCCCATCCCCTTCAATGTATAAAAAGCCTGAACAAGTAAAATATCTAGGCAAGTTTGGAGAAAATCCATCCACTGGTTCTAAAGATACCCTACATAGATGACTATGACCTTGAAAATGAGTTCAAGGTCACCAAAATCAAATCGTCTCTAAAACTTGTCCAAATGATGTATCCATGCAAGTATGGTGAAATTCCATCCCTTGGTTCAAGAGATATCACTGGTACAAGAAATTGTCACCTAAGTCCTCCAGTGACCTCGAAAGTGGTCAAGGTCACCAAAATCTGACCACCTCTTAAACTTGTTGCAACAATGTATCCA
The DNA here is from genome assembly GCA_963989385.1 of Ctena decussata. Lineage (NCBI taxonomy): Eukaryota > Metazoa > Mollusca > Bivalvia > Lucinida > Lucinidae > Ctena > Ctena decussata. Next base: position 14,236,872 of record OZ022499.1, read on the forward strand.
TGCAAGTTTGGACAAATTCCATTCATTGGTTCAGGAGATATAGTGGGAACAAGAAATTGACATCTAAGTCCTCCAGTGACCTTGAAAATGAAGTCAAGGTCACTAAAACCTAAGCAGCTCTTAAACCTGTCCAAATGATGATGTATCCATCCAAGTTTGGTGAAATTCCATCAATTCGTTCAGGAGATATGGTGGTACAAGAAAATGTCATCTAAGTCCTCCAGTGACCCTGTAAATGAGGTCAAGAACACCAAAACCTAATCAGCTATTAAACTTGTCCCAATAACGCACCCATGCAAGTTTGGTCAAATTCCATCCATTGGTTCAGGAGATATAGTGGGAACAAGAAATTGACATCTAAATCCTCCAGTGACCTTGAAAGTAAGGTCAAGGTCACCAAAATCTAATCAGCTCTTAAACTTGTCCCAATGATGTGTCCCTGCAAGTTTGGTGAAATTCCATTCATTGGTTCAATATATACCACTAGTACAAGAAACTGTCATCTAAGTCCTCTAGTGATCTTGAAAATGAGGTCAAGGTCACAAAAACCTAACCACCTCTAAAACTTGTTCCAAGGTCACCAAAATCTAATCAGCTCTTAAACTTGTCCCAATGATGTGTCCCTGCAAGTTTGGTGAAATTCCATCCATTGGTTCAGTATATATCACTAGTACAAGAAATTGTCATCTAAGTCCTCTAGTGACCTTGAAAATGATGTCAAGGTCACAAAAACCTAAATACCTCTTAAACTTGTTCCAATGATGTATCCATGTCAGTTTGGTGAAATTCAATTCATTGGTTCAGGAGATATAGTGGGTACAAGAAATTGTCATCTGAGTCCTCCAGTGACCTTGAAAATGAGGTCAAGGTCACCAAAATCTAATCAGCTCTTAAACTTGTCCCAATGATGTATCCATGCAAGTTTGGTGAAATTTCAACTATTGGTTCAAGAGATATCGCGCACGCAAGAAATCTGTCACGCCGATGCTGACGCCGACGCCGACGCCCGGGATCCGCACTGAAAACAATATGCCCCTCTCACCTTTGGTGGGTGGACATAATTGTTGGCGGATTCTACCCTAAATTGAACATGGCCTGTATTTTATAATTATATATCTGTGTATAAGATATGAATCCAATACTGTAATCTGTTCAAACGATAGTGAACGAAACCATTTTTTCATACAATATGAAGTCGAAAAAGGGCCATAACTCCCACAATAATTGACGGATTTTACCCTAAATCAAACTTGAACTTTGAATAAAATATGTATTCAATACACCAATGTTTTCAAAAGATAATGAACGAAAACCAATTTTTTCATACAAAATGAAGTCGATGGGCCATAACACCGACAATAATAGACGGATTTTACCCAACATCGAATTTGACCTGTATTTTATGATTATATACCTGTGTATAAAATATGAATTCAATACACTCAGGTTTTCAAAAGATTTCGAACGGAAACCATTTTTTTTTCACACAAAATGAAGTCGAAAAAGGGCCATGACTCCAACAATAATATGTTGGTTGGTTGGTTGTTTTAGGTTTAACGGCCCTTTGAGACAGTATTTCAGTCTATATCGAGTCGTCTCCCAAAGAGAGGGAGAAAAGAGAGAAAAATGATAGACGAGAGAAAAATGTCCAAACAACACCCACCCGCACCTACTGCAAGCACAGTAAGCCCCTGTCCTACTATTATCCAAATCAGTAGGACGCCTCGGCACTGGAAGTTATACCCAGCACCATCGCACCACCAACCACCCCCAACAATAATATATGGATCTTAGTCAACATCAAACTTGACCTGTATTTTATGATTTTATACCTGTGAATAGAACATGAATTCAATACACAAATGTTTTCAAAATATATCGAACGGAAAACATTTCGTAAGGGACGTATGTACAGGAGGTACGTACGGACGGATGTTCGTACGTACAGGGCGTACGTACGGACAGCGGTGCTACTACTGTATATGCCCTCCCCTCCTCCATTTTTTAATGGCGGGGGCATAAAAACTTCTTTGGGTATTATCCGAAAATCTTTTGTTTGATATAGAAATGTGGGTTTGTAAGGGTGGATCAAGCGTCTTTGGCATTGTAGTACATTGTCAGGATGAGAGTAAACAGAGTGTTCCATGACATTTTGAAAGTCTCCATAAAACGAGCAACTATAGCACCTATACTCAGGGGTATTCGCCATTCGTACCTTTGAAAAACACAGAAGTATGCTTAAAACTAAAGTCATGCATAACTAACACCTAATGGTCAACCCACTGACAAATTTTGTGGACTTCCAGGCAGATAATAGTCAACTTGTGCATTCACTGGCAACATATCACGCATTCACTGGGTGCAATATTAGCGTTCACTGGGTACACTACAATTGTTGGCTTACACGTTTACTTCGTTCACAGTGTCGCGTTCACTGATACAAATTACTCGTTCATTGATTTTCAGCGTACAATCATATAATACAGAATATCTCATAAACTAAAAAACAGACAATGCCAAAATTTATTGTATTTGCAGCTATTTATTTGCTTCTACTTCTGCTTGCAGAAAACATCAAACAGAATATAGCGTATTATAGTAACAAGAAGAAAACCTTGTTATTTTCTGTTTTTTTTTTAGATAATGAACATAATAAAACGGGTTTTACCCGACTCCATGAGATATTCACAAAGGTTTATTATCATAAAATGAACATACCATTACAGCTAAGTAATGTATGTGTAGATGTATTTTCAGAACATCTTATATACACACGAAAATCCGCACAGAAGCTGACCATACACGTAAAATTAAAACATTTTTACTGCGCGTTCACTGATTGGCTGCGCGTTCACTGAATTCTGGGCGACCATCGATTCCTCAGTGTGGAAGAGCATCGTTAGGAACTTTATAAAAGTTATGAAAACGTTTTTCCCATGTGATTTACCCTTTGTCACTACATGGGATTACATGAACACATAAATGTGGTTACCATTTTGATGATATACAAAAGATTACCTTAGTATTGTTTAGTCTATATATTTGTATATTTTCTATGTATATTACTTATGTCATATAGATGTTTTGAGATGTGAAAATTACAATAAATTACAAAAAAAAATGATCCTTCTTGAAAAACTTCCAGATCATACTGATCTCTCTTGAAACACTTCCAGATTAAATTGATTCCTCTTGAAATACTTCCAGATCAAATCAATTTTTCTTGAAATACTTCCAGATCAGATTGCTCTCTCTTGAAATCTTCCAGATCATATTGATTCCTCTTGAAATATCTCCAAATCAGATTGATCTGTCTTGAAACACTTCCAGATCAGATTTTTCCTTCTTGAAACAGATCAGATTGATCCCTCTTGAAATACTTCAAGCTCTGATCGATCTCTCTTGACAATATATCCATTCACCTTTTACAATGGTTATGTTTCAGATGAGGATGTGAAGAAGGAAGAACAGCTTGATGACTCCTTTGTCTGGAACCTTCAGATGTTGTCACAGGTGAGAGTATGCCTGAATTTAGGAATATATTCAACCATTGTTATACAGTATAGATCAGGCTCCACTGGAGTAGTTTAAGTTCTTTTCAACAAGGTACCGAAGTTTCTGGCACTTGAAATCCTGTTGGCTAAGTTTTGTTCACCCAATCAATCTCTTGGGTTTGAGTGTGGCCAAGATTGTGGTTATTTTGTGGACTCTGGGCTATTTCATTTCATCACATCACCCTTTCCCTAAGCTTTTCAAAGAGAAAGAGCTACTGTTGAAAGGCAAGTTATACCCCAGATCACCGTCCATCTAACTACTAGAAGGAAAATAATTTTTGCTGTAAGCCTACGTACCTTAAGTTGTGAGAAACTGTCAAAAAAAAAAAAAGGAAAAATAATAATAAAAAAACGGAGCAAAATGGAAAGGTTTCTTGCTTAGAACATGTAAATTTCTGTTGATGCATTCCTGAATTATCTTTTATTTTCATGTGTTTTTAGATTGATAATTTTTCAAGAATCTTGGTGCTATAGAAAGGCACTCAATAAAAAAAAGAATAGAAAGAAAATGTTATTTCAGTAGTATACAATTATGTATCTATCTTTGTTCCAGCTGGTGAGATGTAATGGTAAAGTGTTGTTACCCTACAAAGACAACTTACTAGAAGTGCTAGGTCACGTGCTGCAGCTGAAGTGTGTCCATGGTTACGAGCTGGCAGGACAGTTATTACGGTTCACCCTGAGAGCTCTTACACTAGAGTACATCTTAAACTTCCAAAGTGTAGCAGGCTCATATGACAGACCTGTGTCAGAATATGTAGCGATTAGGGTGAGTGGTTTTCATATCTGTAGGCATATTTATAGACAGATAAAGTCGATTTAGTAGATAATGCTGAGATAAATTTCTGTTATCAATATTGTGGCCCCTGAGAATTATCATGAAAACCTACTCTGACAGGAGCACTGATTTTGAGATTTGTGTATTAAACCCATCTCGTCGAAACTTTGCCTTCTGTGTTTCACATAGAAATTTAACATCTTTATTTGCCTATTCTGTGTACATATTTCAGTTTCAAGATACTATTTAACTTTTCGCGGGCAGGTTTTGGAATGACAAGCTCATAAGGTTTAGGGGGTAAAAAGTTGGGTTTCTGCTTTTATCCAAACATCGTTTTTTGTTAACTTTCCTGAAAATTGAAAATTAGAAGTAGAGCTGTTCAAGCAGAAATCATGTTGGGATATACATGCAAAGAATGCGCAAGTCTGAGATATAAATGAATATATTTTGTGATCTATTTGTAGGACTGGGCTTGTGCAGGTGATATAGATAACCTCGGTATAGAGTGGCATATACCATCAGCAGAAGAGATTCAGTTTGCCACAGAAATATACGAGAAAGTTCTTCAACCAGAACTCACAGCATTACAACAGATCTCAGATACAAATCCCATGCAGAGGTAGGACAAGTTGAGCCGCGACACGACAAAACCAACAATGTGGTTGTGCGCCCAGCGCAGACTTAGATCAGCCTGGGCATCCGCCCAGTCTGATCAGAGTCTTCACTGTCCGCATGGAGGTAGCTTAGAGCAGTAGCTACCCTTTGAGAACTTAACGAAGAGTCTAGTCGAACTGGGCGAATGCTCAGGACGATCTGAGTCTTCGCTGGGCGCACAACCACATTGTTGTTTTTGTCGTGTCGCGGCTCAGTTAAACTCTAATCTGTTGCAATTGAAATTTTTTGTCTTTGAAAACAGTGCAGATTTTCTGAGATTGCCTCTCCTCAGGAGGTATACCAAGGGGTTGTGAGGGTCAAAGAAAAACAGAAGTACAATCACTAGAAGTGCAAAACAGAAACTTCCATTATTTTTGTGCTTTTGTGAATTGCAAGGTTTTATGCTTTGCTATTTTCATTTTTGTTTCCCTTTTTGATTGGGGCCTACTCTTAAAGAATTTGCTCTTTGGAATAATTCAAGGAGCAAATTCTTCTGATTAAGAGATTAAGCTAATCTGGGAGCAAACTCTTTCCTATAAGAATAGATCCCATTTTGGAAGGGTTATGCCACACAGGAAGGAAAACAGGAAGTCACAAAAACTGTTTCCTTTTGTAATAAAAAAGTGGAAAAACATAGAGGTGTATCCATATGCCTTGGTGGATAAATAAAATATTCAGAAAGAATAAACTCTTGATACAGGAAAAAAAATTAGATCTAACGTCTAACGAGGCCAGTTTTAATTTTGTTTTAAGTGAGAGGTACCTTATGAACTTGAATTTTTTAGACATAAATACCTAAAATTAAAAAGTGTAGGCCCAGATAAGAATGCTTCTGATAAAATTTTAGTTTCCTAACAGTTCATAATGCCAGTTCAAGGGTACAGACCAGAGCCCTAGATAAGAGGGGTATTTGATAATAATTGAGAGATAATTTTCTTTACTTCTCATTGAAACCATACGTTGTGACCCCTCATCTGAACCGTCTCGTCGAGACGGTTCAGATGGGGGTCACAACATATGTTTTTATCCAGAATTAAAAAAATTATCCCTTATTATCACCAAATACTCCCTCTTTTCTAGGGCTCTGGTACAGACATATTAGAAAGCTATAGCCTATAGGGAAGATCTGTTACAGATGTTAAAGACAATATTGGAGTGTCTTATATTAGAAAGCTATAAATTCCTGGTTATATTTTTTCAGGGAAGACTTATTACGGACCTTAAACACAGTATTGGAGTGTCTGAGTGGTGCTGGAGCTGTACTTCCAATGTGGGAGGGAGAAAATATTCAGATGTAAGAACTTTAGCAGAGGTTTGGAGTGCAAAAAGAAATGGTTTTGCAATTTGTATTATCAATGTTTAAGATGGACATTTCAACACTCTGACTAAGCCAAAAGTTTGTTGATAAAAGCTACTTTCTGTCATATCATATTTTTCCACCAATACATTATAAATCAGCTGTACAACCAGCTAAAAAAATCTCATCAGGCACAAAACCACAAATCATTTATCCCTCAGAAGTATTTTAAAAGATAAACTTGTGTTAAAATGGTGAAAATTGAAACTTAGATGAGGTATATGTATAAAAAGAATGTACATATCTTATGCTTAAATACAAAGCACAAACTGAGAATTCTTTTATATCAGAACAAGCCTAAAATATCATTGAGACTGGCCAGCATGCTGATGACTGAAAAATAGCTCTTTCTTACTTCACAATCACACAGGTATGTTTTTTTTTTGTTTTGTTTTTTTCAAGCACTTGTGTCAGACAAACCCAAGACCTTTGGATTATGAGTTCACATTATCAGTTTAATTCCTTGGCAAATACATTGGGTTAAATGTCTGATCCACCAAACTAAAAGTACAGTAGAACTCTAATGGCTCGAACCCTGATGGCTCGTTTACCATGCCTGGCTAGAACTTGTTTTTGGGTCCCTTGAGGTCAGTTTATATAGAAACTAGCCCTGGATGGCTGGAACTACCTTTGGCTGGAACTATTTTTCAGGGTCCCAAGCCTGTTCGAGCCACTGAAGTTCTACTGTAGTTATATAGTCTGCTCTTGATATCCTTAAGTTAAATTTCATCTCAACCACTGATATCTCAAAGTAAATGTTTTGGTCGCAGAAAATTTACTTTGAGATACATGTACCAGTAGTTTGAGATACCAGTAGGTCGAGATAACAGGAGTTGAATGTAAAGAAAAATAGCAAATCATTGAAATGCATCCAAACCATATTCTTTGATTTTAGAGGGTACTTTGAGATATCAGTGTTTGAGATGAAGAGATTAACTGTATCTACACATGATATTGATATTACAGGATAGAAAGTCAAGTGCCTATGAAAAGGTTTGGTTGTAACAGAAGCTCAGTAGGAAAATCAGGTCAGTAAACATTATATTGTATCTGGTATTTTTGTGCTTTTCACTTTAATTATAAGACTTTTTTACAAAATGTATACTGTGGGGCATGACCTTTTGGCTGTCAGTCTTATTAATTGTACTTCAGCTTTGCGCCTACTCACCCAATAGCCAATAATAATGTACAAGCCAACTTAAAAGTTGAATGGAGGGCATATGAATCCTTTTGAAAGTTTAAAGATGTATGATTTGGGGTTTTAATAGTATTTCTGTCATGGATGAAATGGGGACTAAGGAGACCTAAAGGGCTGGGGAAGCCAGATTTGATCAGCAACTCGAAAACATCAGTTGAGAGGGTTAAATCTTAACTGATACTGCAATCATACAGAAAAAAATAAATAAATAAACAATGAAAATTGACCAGTCATATTTGAAATAATTTCTGTTGAATCTGCATGTAAAACATATGAGCTGCCACACGACAAAACCAACAATGTGGTTGTGCGCCCAGTACAGACTCAGATCAGCCTGGGCATCCGCTGTCCGCATGGAGGTAGCTTAGACTCTAAGCTAGCCTTTAAGCGCCTAGCGAAGAGTCTGATCAGACTGGGCAGAGTCAGAGCTGGGCGCACAATCACATTGTTGGTTTTGTCGCGGCTCATATTATTGATGAGTAATCTCTCATGCTACTGAAATGCTGGACCACAGCGTATATTTTGATGCATATTGCGTGGTCTATCAATTAAACACATCATTTAGGTGGTTGTATTGATATGCAACCACATACGTTTTGATGAAAAATGTGCCAACAAAATGATCTCTGAATTAACACCAAATACCTCCCTTACCTAGAGCTCAGAGTTATGTTTCATATTTGAGCCGCGACACGAGAAAACCAACAATGTGGTTGTGCCCCCAGCGCAGACTCAGATCAGCCTGGGCATCCCCCCATTTTGACCAGACTCTTCATTAAGTGTTCAAAGGCTAGCTAAGGGTCTAAGCTACTTTCATGCAGTCAGCGAAGACTCTGATCAGACTGGGCGGATGCCCAGGCTGATCTGAGTCTGCGCTGGGCGCACAACCACATTGTTGGTTTTGTAGTGTCCCGGCTCATTTATAAGGTGTGTGGGTTCACCACCATATTTTTTTTTTCCATCTTTGTTAGAAAGGAGAACAACTTTCATGACTCTATTTGCTTCCCTCAGGAATAAAACCTTTTCAAAAGGGGTCAACTCTTAAGGGAAAGAATTTGCTCCTACAGGAGCAAACTGTTTCCTTTAAGAAATGACCCCATTTGCGAAGGGAGGCAGAAATGAAAATGGCACAGTTGTGTTCACCTTATAAAAAGTCATAAAATTTGAAAATCAAGAATGATAATTATATCTTTGATGTCATGTTTTCAGAAGTGACACTGGGTGGCAGTAATGTGAGGATGGTTGTAGCTAATACCATCAGATCTTTGCTCAGTAAGTCTTGGTTTTTTTTTTTACCATTTCATTTAGGAATTGAAATTATCTATATAGATCACTTGTCTGGCACATGATATTACAGTGGAGCACTATAAAAAGAGAATTGAGCTTACTGTCATCTCCAGAAAAGTTGTCACAACTGAAAAGTTCTTGAAAGCTATGTCAGACAAAATACACCAAACCATCGTTTTCATCACTTCAAACAAGCTTATAGTTTTGTTTGTTGGGTGCCTTGTTTTCCAGCTGTTTATTGCTGAATCACATTGATTAGGCAAAGAAAACATGCTATATATAGTAAATATGAATGGTGTTGTATTAAAAGGAACCTTAAACAATGATTTACTACAAATACTCAGATCAGCCTACACTCTTATGCAACATGATCAGTCTTGATTTTTTTCTATTTTTGGTGTCACCAGGATTGTATATACAAAAAGGAGAGGCTCTGATCAGACTTGGCAGATGCACATGCTGATCTGACTCTCCCTTGTAACACATGATGCATGCATGTAGTAGCTTTAAATGCAAGATCAGTCAAATGTGTTATTTTGTAGTTTTGAGTGCATCAACCCTTTATTTCATTACCAGACATTTCCACTTTTGAATTGAGACATATCATATTTCCACATGTGCCTGTGCGAATTCTGCAATAGGACTTGTGACTAAATTTGCATTCTGCGGGTAAATTTACTCATGAAACACAGATTTACGCCTGTATTCTAGAACGTCACTCCAGCTACACTCATTGAGTTCATCCTGAATATTGCTCAAATTTCAATGGGATAATCCTCCCCCTGGCTACAAAGTTGAGTCACTCACAGGTGAGTGAGGTCTTAGAATACAGCCATTAGTCTTAAATCATATGAGCCGCGACAGGACAAAACCAACAAAGTGGTTGTGCGCCCTGTGCAGACTGAGATCAGCCTGGGCATCTGCCCAGTCTGGTCAAAGTCTTCACTGTCAGCATGGAAGTAGCTGTGATCTTTAGCTACCCATTAAACACTTAGCAAAGAGTCTGGTCAGATTTGGTGGATGCCTAGGCTGATCTGAGTCTGAGCTGGGCACACAACCACTTTGTTGGTTTTGTCATGTTGTGGCTCATATCATAGTATCATTTACTGTAAAAAGAGATAATCATGAAAGGTTTCATGTAGTCTCGAAAATAAACTTCCATGAAATACTTGTGGCCTTTATCAATTCAGTATAAATAAATGTTTGAGAATCAGGGGTTGAAAACTTTGCAAATATTTCATTAAACACTAATTACCAAACTGAGTTATTATAATATTCTATTCTTTGTCCTTTGCAGAATACATGTTGTCATCCTCTGAGGATGATACAAAGAGTTTGTTTGGACTCTTAAAAGTGAGTATACTGTAATGTTTGTGAATATTATGATATCTTAGCCAAATGGTGTAATTAGACGTTGATTTGAAGAATTTGCAGTTACTAGCTGTTCTAGTCATGTTAGAAGATGTTGCTGTTAGAAGGACAAATAGTGCAGACCCTGATATGACTTCTTCATTAGGAGCATTTTTTTATATTTCAGGCTGTTTGCTGAGGCATATCTGTTGCAATATTTAGCGTAAATATGGTAGCTACTATAAAAGAAAAAAATCAGAGCTGAGATAGCAGGCCAAGGTTTTGATGTGTTTCTTAATGGTGGTAAATCAATCAAGATGGATGGTACTTCAAAGGAAAGATCACTACATGAGTCTTATGGAGAAATCCTAATTTGTTAGCTCTGTAGTGATGCAGGCTTATTCTTCTGTGTCTCAAAAGAACAGGCAAAGAGAATGTAAAAAGAATCAGACATAAGAGCTTCAAATAAAGTTGGGCGTTGATGATAGTTATGGATTTTTTTTCTTCATTTATACAAAATTGTATTAATCTCTTGATAGACTTCCATATTTCATTTTCTTCACTTTCTCATTTACAGATATATGAGACAGTTTTATTTTTCACTGGTGCTTCAAAGACAGATTTTGATGCAAGATGGAAAAACTTCCACATTGTCAAGTCAGCTTTAGAAGATAAAGTAAACAATCTTTTTACTATAAATTGTATAATTTTATTTGAATTCTGATTTTCACAAATACGAGCATAAGGAAGAACTTGGACACTTGATATTATTGTGTTTAACACGAATATGTACACTTTCAGGAGAAAGCAACTCTTGCATTTTCATTTTTGCATCCCTTCTTAATAGAGGTCAAGTCTTATAGGAAAGAATTTGCTTCTGGAGGAGCAAATGCTTTCCTTTAAGGACTGGCCCCTTTAGAATGGGTTTTGTCATCCAGGATGGTAAACAGGTCACAAAAGTTGTGGAAATGGCCAAAAAAAAAAAATGAGTTGTAACAAACCACCTTGAATAGCCATAATTTTTTTTAGTTTAAACGTATTTTATTGCTTCTAAATACAGCAATGGGGTCGGGCCACAAGTTCTCACAACATTAGTTACGGCCCTTCCCCTACAGTGCAAATCATAAAACATATAAATACACATACATGACAGCATAGCACTAGATAGATATGATTAGAAAAGCCCACAGCATATCACAAAGTAAGTTAAAGAACAGTACTATGTTCAAAGCGTTCGCCTGCATGCACATAACCAGCCAATGTAGAATTATTAGTAAGACAGGAGAGAAAAAAAAAAAAGAGGCAAAGGACAGAGAAGGAAACAAGAAGATTCTTCGTTCGTCGAGGCCCTTCATGTGATATAAGTTTTCAAAACAGATGAAGAAAACAGTAGCAAAAGTATTTGGACATAGCCTCTCACCTTCGCATATACAAATTAAACTTAAAATCGTCGCGAGTTTTTGATAAATGAATGGACAGCGTCGAAAATTATTTGATTGTCTTGATCAGATAAGTCAGGATTTTCATATAACAAAACGTTTATACTAAGAGGGTGAAAGTTCCTCGTTGAATTAAACAGGACAGCTCTTTGTACATCATATCTTTGACATTCGAAGAAGAAATGAATTGCGTCTTCAATTTCTTCAGCACATGCACAAAATGGATCGTTTGTTACATGATTATTGTATAAATCAGAATTAAGATCGCTACATTGATTTCTCAGCCGCGAGTGCAATACTGCTAAAAGTCTATTTCCATACACATAATAACTTGGCACTTTTATTACATTAAGGTAAATATCTTTTAAATTCTTTTTAAATCCTTCAAAGTTATATATCTGTTTAAGGTCATTATCGAGTGAATTCCATAAATCGATAGACGATGGAATACATGATTTACAAAATATTTCTGTTCTGCTGTTTGGTACTATTAGATCATTTCGGTTTCTTAATGGGTAATTAATTTGATCTCTAACATAGGGGGGAATTATATCAGAAATATACTCAGGAACCATATTGTTTGTTGCTTTATACATAAAGTTAAGTTTTTGATATCTACGTCTAATTGCCAACGAGGACCAACCACATTCTTTATACAAATTATCCAAACTCACAGATCTAGTCAATCCAGTAACAATTCTGGCTGCTTCATGTTGTGCCTTTTCTAACAAATCCGCTTTTTGAATAGCCATAATGTGTCGCAGTGAAGACTGATTTTGCCATCTGTTTTTTACCCTCTTTAAATAAAGATACATGTACTACCTATTTACTTACTTGCAAAATTGTGAATTTGTTTTGCACTACATCTTTGTACATGTTTTGATAAAGGCCAACATTTGAGGATATTTTTATTTCAAAAGTTTCTTCACTACTTTTGGATTTATAGTACTTCATTTACAGTCTTGTTAACTCATGCTGCTGATTTTCCTTAAATGAACCTGTCTGGAGCAACTGTTTCATCTGCCTGTGAAGGATAGTTGCCTTTGTGTCATGACATCAAACTGACATCCTCGTTACCAAGTGATTTGATTGGATGATGATTGAATGATGTCCAGCTTAGACAGACAAACACAATCATTGAAAATTTTGTCTGCATATACTTGTGTGTTTTTTTCTTTAGTTTACCAGTTGTAGTATAAGAGTAAAGTTACTAAAAGACTAGAATTTTTTCTTTCCATTACTAAAATTCTTACATCATGTCATAGAATTTAAGCTCATATTACTAACATCATCAACCATTGAATGTTGAAAGTAAAATTTCAATTCTTTATTAACTGCCTTAGTGACCCTGTTTTATGGGACTTCTGTGTTTTATGTGTATATATTTGGAACTTTCCACATATTAAATGATCTTTCCATACAGAATTTGCAGTCAAAGTTGTTTTTTTTTAATTTTTATTTCAGATGAGAGGTGGAAAAAAACATATACGAACCTTGTTGGTTGATAGAGTTCAGCTGCAAACTGAGGTAAAAAATTTATAGAGCCCTTGTTGATTGATAAGAGTAAATTACAAAAATTAGGAAAGAAATATATATAACTTTATAGATTTTAGTTGCAAAGTCAGTAAAGAAACATACGAACAGGGTTGGTCAATAAAAGCTCAGTCATTAAAAGGAGGAAAGAATCATGCATAAACTGCATTGGTTGGTTTATTCAATACAAACTACATGTACATGGTTATAAAACAGTACAATATACAGTATGGTACAGGATCTGATGGTAAGGGAAACACTTATTGGAAAGTCATCTCCTGGACCTCATTGGTTGCCCTTCAAATAGCAGACATTGTAGAGTCGCAACATGACAAACCAACAAAGTGGCATTTGCGCCAATTCTGATCAGAGTCTTTGCTTTCCGCATGGAGCTAGTTGAGATTTTTAGGTACCCTTTAAGTGCACACTGAAGACTGATCAGTCTGGGTGGCTGCCCAGGCTGATCTGAGTTCACGTGGCACACATGCATCTTCGATAGTTCTGTCATGTGGTGGCTCAGGTATTCTTTTTCCAAAGTCATTGGGATCAACAGAGTAAGCTTTTGTCAAAATTTCTGGTTTGGCTCTTGAAGTAGTACTGGGACCTCTGACAGGTAAAACACTTTGTCAGCTGGGATTCCTGATGGTTGACAGAGTTACCTTTATAAAATGAGGAAAGAAACAGATACAGCCTTTAGTTATCCAACGAGGACAGACACTTAAACAAGCATGACTGGTCGTTAGAGTCCATTTGCAAAATTGGTGGTGAGATCATTAGGATGGTTGGGAAAGAAACATATATAATGCTTTGTGTATTTTTTTTATTTTAGTTACGATGGCTAAACAAGACAAACAGAGCATTCACTGAGCATCACAGAGATCTCTTGGAAGACTTATTTACTTTGTCTGTTAGCAGGTATAGCGAGGTAATATATTTTAACATTCTAACTTTAAGAAACAGATGTCCATCACAGACGTTACATATTTGTAGCATTACAAATATTAAAATTCTGTAATTCTAAAAATTAGCACCCCCTTAAACCCCCTTTCCTCAAAATTGCCATAATTGTCTTAAAAATGAATAGTTTGAGGTTACAGCGCAGTAATGCATCTAAAAGATATTAATGACATGGCTGACAGTGTATACTCTGATCAATCTGCTGCTTATAAGCAGTTTAATCAGGTTCTGCACAGTTTGCCAAGACCTATCTGTCCCAATAGAATTTTATGGTAAATGCAGTTGCACATAGAAAAAGTGTCCAGTTAAGAAAAAAATTACATACAGAGTTAAACTTGAAAGACATCTTGGGACCTAGAAAATCTGTTCACGTTATGGAACATTCTAGTTATGGATGGTTAATATCAGCATGAACTTAGGAATTAGTGTAGGTAGAATTGGTGAATGAGAGATCAGAGTTCCAGTCATGCAAGTTTGGCTGTACACAGTTGAGAATTTAAATTTTGTATTTGTTTGCAGAATGACAGAGTATCCTTGTGAATAAAAATGTATCTTCTTGCAGGTTCGTAAAAAGGCCCAGACAGTATTGTTCCAGAATTTCCATTACTATCCCTACTCCTACAGGGCATTGCTATCACACTTGGTGGAGAAATTGAGGAACAAAGACACACCAGAGCACCAGTTTCAGGTACTTGAGACTATTTATGTTTGGTATCTGAAGGTATAAAGAGGTTGTTAGAGGGTGTTGAAGCCGTTTGAATAGTTGTCAGATTTCCTGGGGCCTTATTATCCCCTCACACCACGAAGTGGTGAGGGGATATAGGTTTTGTCCCGTACGTACGTTCACCTTTTGTCAGCGCTCTAGCACCTTCATTTCTCAACGGATTTTGAAATAACTTCACACAAGTGTAGGGCATGACAATATCTCGAGCAAGTTCGACTTTCAGGGTGCTGCGCCCAAGGTCAAGGTCACTGTGGCTATTTTTAGAAAAACTTTGTCAGCGCTCTAGCGCCTTCATTTCTCAATGGATTTTAAAATAACTTCACACAAGTGTAGGGCATGACAATATCTCGAGCAAGTTCGACTTTCAGGATGCTGCGCCCAAGGTCAAGGTCACTGTGGCTATTTTTAGAAAAACTTTGTCAGCGCTCTAGCGCCTTCATTTCTAAATGGATTTTGAAATAACTTCACACAAGTATAGGGCATGACAATATCTCGAGCAAATTTGACTTTCAGGGTGCTGCGCCCAAGGTCAAGGTCACTGTGGCTATTTTTAGAAAAACTTTGTCAGCGCTCTAGCGCTTTCATTTCCCAATGGATTTTGAAATAACTTCACACAAGTGTAGGGCATGACAATATCTCGAGCAAGTTCGACTTTCAGGGTGCTGCGCCCAAGGTCAAGGTCATTGTGGCTATTTTTAGAAAATCTTTGTCATCGCTCTAGGGCCTACATTTCTGAACGGATTTGGAAATAACTTCACACAAATGTAGGGCATGACAATATCTCGAGCAAGTTCGACTTTCAGGGTGCTGCGCCCAAGGTCAAGGTCACTGTAGCTATTTTTAGAAAAACTTGTCAGCCCTCTAGCGCCTACATTTCTGAACGGATTTGGAAATAACTTCGCACAAGTGTAGGGCATGACAATATCTCGAGCAAGTTTGACTTTCAGGGTGCTGCGCCCAAGGCCAAGGTCACTCTGGCTATTTTAAGAAAAACTTTGTCAGCCCTCTAGCACCTACATTTCTCAATGGATTTTGAAATTACTTCACACAAGTGTAGTGCATGACAATATCTCGAGCAAGTTCGACTTTCAGGGTGCTGTGCCCAAGGTCAAGGTCACTGTGGCTATTTTAAGAAAAACTTTGTCAGGGCTCTAGTGCCTATATTTCTCTACGGATTTTGAAATAACTTCAAACAAAATGTAGGGCATGACAATATCTCGAGCAAGTTCGACTTTCAAGGTGCTGTGCCCAAGGTCAAGGTCACTGTGGCTATTTTTAGAAAAACTTTGTCATCGCTCTAGCGCCTACATTTCTCAGCGGATTTTGACATAACTTCACACAAATGTAGGGTATGACAATATCTCGAGCAAGTAGTCTTGTGTGAGGGGATTTGTATCGCCTGCGAAGCCTTGTTTATAAAAGCACTTAAGTCGTTGCTATGCTGTTGCTAAGGCTAAATTTCTATGAAGGAGATGCCCTACAACTATGAAATTTGCTCTGGAGGAACAGTCTTTGTAAGACTGTTCCTTCAGAGCAAATTTCATAATTGTTGGGAATCTCCTTCAAAAAAGTTTAGCCTTAGCAACAGCATAGCAACCACTTAAGTGCTTTTATAAATATGGCCTCGGATCATTAATAGTACCGTATTTGTTCAGTTTTAAGATGGGTTTTCCCTTTCAAAACAATCCTTTAAGAACGGTATGTAAAGCCAACATCTCTAGATATTCATATCATCATGGTAATTATTTTGCATAAATAAAAGTCACAAAAATTGTCTGTTTTGCAGCATAATAATAAAAAATTCCTTCTTCAGTGATAAAATTGAAAATCGAGAGAAAGAAAAAAAGGAAAAAAAGGTTACAGGAAGTGATGTTTGATGGTAGAATCTCTTAACTGTCAAATTTTGTTTCATTTTCAGGGTGCTCTGTTTGTGTTGCTAGGCAACAACAAGAACAATATAGCAATGAAGAGGAGCTGGGAAGTAAGCTCGTTGATATGGCCAGCCATCGTACAGTCACAGCATTCAGAGAAACCTTCCATACTGAAAGTGATAGATGATATTGTCAGAAAAGTCGTGAAGAATGTGGAGTCAGCTGCTATAGAAATAAAGGTAGGGCTTACTGTATTAGTCCTAATAAACACCCCTGGTCTAACAAATGCTTCCTGCTTCTTCCAAAAATATTTTGTTTTATTGACTTGCCAACTTCCGTGTTTTCCATCAGTTTTACATGGGGAACAACATGACTTCCTGTTTGCTTCTGTGAAGGACTGAGCTCTTCCAATTGACCTAACCCCAAAGCCCTTATTGCTCCGCCTTTCAAATTTGTCTGAGTATATTTTACAAAAGAAACTTTGTAACAAAAACGCACGTGCATTTGTTTGTCTGAGGTTTTTATACGCCCATTTTGAAAAAACGGACGTATTATGTCGTGGCGCTGTCCGTCCGTCCGTAAACATTCTTGTGCGCGGCAAAACTCAGTAACCGTTTGGGATATATTCATGATATTTGGTAGGAATATGTATTAGGTTGGGGGAAAGTGTCGCGTACAAAAATGGTTGGCTCCCCCTTCCTTAGTTTCCAAGTTATGCCCCTTTGATTAATTTTTACCCTGCAAGTCTTGTGCGCGCCATAACTAGTTAACCGTTTGGGATATTTTCATGTAACTTTATAGCAAGGTTTATGAAGTCCCAACGATGTGTCGCGTACAACAGTGGCTGCTCTCCCTTTCTGCGTTTTCCAGTTACCTCCCTTTCATTAGTTCATGTAAGCTACATGTATTTTTTTGTATATTTACCTTGTGCATACCTTAACTTGGTAACCGTTTCGAATATCATGATGAAACTTTAGAACAATGTGCATGATCACAAGGCAGTGTGTCATATATAAGAATAGTTGCTCCCCCTTTCTTAATTTTGGAGTAACCTCCCTTTGATATATGTATTTTAGGTGTTTCTCGTTCACTCCATATCTCCTTAACCTTTTGAAATATTAGAATGAAACTTTGTAGGAATGTGTATAATGATGAGGCAATGTATCCTGAGCAGGAACCACAACTCTGGCTTACTTACTGAATTACCTGCCCTTGCATAAATATCCTGTTTAACATTTCAACTGTTTGAAATATTGTAACACAACTTAATGTCAGGGGAGTGTAGTAGAACCAAGAATGGTATATCTAGTATATTTAGTTTATCTCCCTTGACTTGATATACTAATAATGTTGCATTCATTAATTATAGAGTGGTTGCCTCTGTTTGTCTGCCTGTCTATCCTTTTGTAAACAGTCTTGTTCATTCTGTTACTCCTTTATGACATTTAAACGGGAGTATTATGCGCCGCTTGCGAAGCCCTTGTTACCTAGTTTGACTGGTCAATGCATATTTTGACTGACAGGTGGCGACAGGTCAATTGGGCTCCACTCATCAAGAAAAGAACTTGCTCCTAGAGGGGCAAATTTGCTCCTACAGGAGCAAAGTCTTTTCTTTAAGAGTGAACTGTAACTGGGGTTTCATTGCACACAGTTTTTCATTATCACCCTTCCATCATCCTGAAATGACTGAAATACTGTTAAAAAGGATGTAAGGTCTCAAGCCATCCATCCAGCTCAATATTAGTTAGCTTAGGTTTGGCCCATTGATGTAACATACAGTGATGTTGATCTTATCCAGGTGAATGAAGCAGCATTAACAAGTGCTGAGAGAGTGTTAGCTACCAAAACTCCTCAACCCAACCACCAGCCAGCATCAGCCGCAGATCTTCAGTCAGGCGTAGAATATGAAATCAAGAGAAATAAACAAAATCTCAGGTAATCTTAATGCCAGACAAATGTTTAGAAATGATTGGCAACATAGATAAAGGTACCTTAAGGCATGTGCAACAGGAAAGACACAGATCAGCCTGGGCACCTGCAAATTCTGATCAGAGTATTTCCTTTTTGTATGTTTGGTGTCTGCAGATACTGTTGAGCTTTCATATAGCACAATTTTTAGGTTCTTCAGGATCCAGAGGTTTTTGATGCAAAACGGGAAATGCTGATTTGACAACTCTAAGACGGCTTTTCTTTTCCCATGGTGCCGCTCATCATGCTTTTATTTTTCATTCATCAATCTAGTGCCTACATTCAGGAAGCAAGTTAACAAACATGAGTTAATTGACAAAGTGAAGTTGTGAAATTTACATGGTAATTTGATTGTTCTTTGTAATTTCACTCTGACAGTAATATCAACAATTAGTAAGGGCAAAACAGGACCACTGTTAAGGTGTTGACACTTGACTGGAGTAGGTATAACAAGAAAATCTAAACTGGGAATATAAGTATCTATCATGGGTATGAGGTGTGGATAGAAAAATCCGTCACGAGGGTCACTGTTCGGCATCACGAGGCTTGCCGAGTGATGCCGAACAGTGATCCCGAGTGACGGATTTTTCTATCCACACCTCACACCCATGATAGATACTTTTTCTTGCACACCACGTTTTGTTTTAACTTCAGAACTTGTTAAAATGCGTAATTCTAGTGCTTGAGAGGCTCAATTTGATTTTGAAAGAAGGCGCCGCTTTCAACGACCGCCATTCGGCTCTTTACGTCAACGACTGGCGTGCATAAACTGACGTCATTTTTGCCGTCTTCGTGACGTCATCATAAAAAAGGCCAACGTCACTTGACGACGTGGGTAGGTGAGCTCCAATACAACCAATGCATTGACAGCTCGTGATTTTTATCCGGTCCTGGGTGAGATAACATGGGTGAGATAAGATTTGTAGGTACAGGTGAAGCACGCGGATATCCTTATCTGGTGTGCAAGAATATACATTTCTGTAGAGCATTTCTCAGGCAGGCTCTGCTTATTTCTGTAAAACCAGAGCTGTAGATAAGAGGGAGTATTTAGTGATAATTAAGAGATAATTTTTGTTAATTCTGCATAAAAACATATGTTGTGACCCCTCATCTGAACCGTCTCGACGAGACGGTTCAGATGAGGGGTCACAACATATGGTTTCGATGAGAAATAGAAAAAATTATCCTTTATTATCATCAAATACTCCCTCTTATCTAGAGCTCTGAAAACATATGTTGCGACCCCTTGTTATGGTTGAAAGTGTATGTTTTATTAGTAGAAAATTTAATCCAGAATTATCCTCAAATCCCTTTTGATCTGGCTGTTACAGGACTTGGCAGCTCTATGTGCTGGCTTGTGTCCTGATTAATTCACATATGCGGACATAAGAGTGTTTATTGGTTGGCAACATTTTTTTTGCAGATTGTATGAACAACTGGTCACAGAAATTGTTGGTTTGATAAGAAACGGGAACTTGTAAGTATTGCCTATACCTTATTTATTGTAAATGCTTCAGCCATTTCTGTATGTTATGAACTCAATGATTTGATATGTGTGTCGAGGTAGTCAGAATGCGCAATCCCCCTTAGTCAGCTAACTAAAGGGTGCACTGATGACCAAGACACACAATGAAGATTGAGCCACAGACTAGATAGGATCAAGTCAGGTAAATTCAGACAGCAGGTAAATTCGGACAGTGACATTGTTTCATTTATATGTCAGTTGTTTGGAATTAAAACAAAAATAAATGGACAAACAGTAAAAATCCTGATGAGATGGCTCATTATGAGCCGTCTCATCTGGATTTTCACTGTTTGCAATGGTATGTCCGAAGTTTCCCGACTCGATCCTAGCTGAGGGGCTTTGGTTTGGCTGAGACCTCCTGATTTGATCCCACAAACACAAATCAGATTTTTTTGTTATCTTAATATATGTACTAGAGATAATATATATAACAAACATACACTTAACATAAAGGAATCTACTGTGAATTACGACATAAATTAACAGACTGAAGAAAAGTATGCTCAAATTTTTGAATGAGCAGTGCTTTGGACTTCAGAAATCATCTGTTGCTGCAGAAGCCATGGTATAATCTAAAAAAGTTACACAGCTATTACAAGCTGTTGTTTGGCATGTTCATGGTGACTGGCCTTATGTTCCCTGTATGTGTTGTTTGAGCTTGCTTTTATACGATGTGTGTTAGAAAAAACAAATGCCAGAATTTTCTGGTCACACATAACAACAGCTGCTTTACAAGTAGAACGTAAAATAAGCCACACAACTGTGATCCAACTCTGATAATTAGAACAATCTTTACAAAACAAAACATGCATACAATATAACCCTTGTACGAGGGATGATCCAGAAATTCGTGGACATAGTCCATAAAATCCAACTGCAATAAGTTATTTCTATCAAAACTTGACCAATGCTTCTCTATATATGGCTGAATAATTTCTCACAATATCAGATAATTTCGATGAATACTGGGTTTGGCATCTACGTTTGAATACGCCTGGGGTTGTCAGTGTGGCGCACTCCAGATTTGTTTTGCAGGAAAATACAAAATTTTCCTTTTAAAATAATCAAATATATTTTTTATCCTTACAATTTCGTTTTAAAATTTCAGTCAAGAACTAATGTAGCATTTCCCAATTCCAAACAATATGAATATTCATTATTGGCATTTGACATGACATTCCGTACAAACAAAACCGACCACCACCTTCTGACATGTAAGAAGGAAATGACGTTCTTTTTTCCAGCATCTGCACACAAGCAGCTTGTCTAAAGATCTACACAAAAAGACATAAAACCAATGGAAACAAATCATATTTTACAAGAAGCATTACGAAACATACACGTTCAAGATACTGTGTAAAAGAGTGCTAAAAATAAATTTCTAGCCATATTTTGGATCCCCCGGATGGCAATGGTGCACTTATTCGATGAAATAGTAGATTTTACACCTCAAAACTGAGCGCAAGAAATGTTTACGCGATATCAGAAGTTGTTCTTTATAAAACCTGATGGAAAATTTGTGATTGTCTTATTGCTGTATTCATCGTACTATACAAATGCTGAAACTGTGATTTTAGTTTCATGATTTCTTTAGTGGATCTTATCAGCTTTGCCGGGCCGTGTAGCGCAATCGGTAGGGCACCTGACTCATAAGTCAGAGGTCCTGAGTTCGATACCCGGTCTGGCCACATACTTTCGTTGCTCTTTCCGCTGATTCAAGAAGGGCAGTTGTCAGTTACTGGCGAAAGTATGTGCACTTAGTACTGGTTAACCGCTTAGGAGGTCTAAGCCTGCCCAGGAATAGTGTGGTTAGGTTAACTGACTGTCCCGACATGACCATAGCTGTTTACCGTGGACGTTAAGCATCAAATCAATCTTATCAGCTTTGCATTTTGAGAACTAGCATATACCTGACGTCAACGTGACGTTGCGACGTGCGCCGGGCAACCTAGGGTTACTGCACAAAATGCGTTGTTATATATGAACCGTTTTAGATATCTGACTCAAACTTTAAACGTGTGTTTACCAATGGTGTGCCATTGGGCAGGTGACGTTTCATCGATGGGCCTTTTCAGATTCCTTAGTTATTTAAGGTGTCCACAAACTTCTGGATCAACCCTCGTAGCACTGTTTCAGCAGCACAAATGAGACATATACCAATGTAGGTGCATTGAGTATTGATAACTACATAAATAGTGTTAAGGTTGTTGAAAATCATTTTAAAACATGTACTTATTGTAATAACTTTTTTCATTGTGTACCTTATAACCAATGAGTTTGTATAACATAAAATGTACACTCCGCACGTGAAAACCTGTCTCTCCCACTTCTGTTTGAAAAACTTTCCAATGCTTAAAGTTAGAACTGCTTGGGAGAGTTGAGGTTTATATGGACATTGTGATTGCCACTGTGTTATTGGTTTATTACATGTTTTTCTCATATGCCACCTGCGAGTGGCCTGAGAGTGACTTAAAAATAAAGTTCTGTTCTATTCTGTTCTGATAACATTACTTAGATATCTTGGAACACCAGCATGGTGTGAATAACAAAGCATTGAGAAAACAACTCTACAAATTTGCAATTACAAATTTTTAAAAGAGCATGCTAGTATAAAGTGTTTATAATGTAGAGATTGCCCTATCTTTAGCTTACATGAAAACCCAAATTAGTAAATAAATACCAAAAATTAGCTACAAGTTTATGCAGAATCAAGTCAAACTTCCAGTATCAAAAATATGTAAAGAAAAATAAGAACTCACTATAATCTTCGAGAGTGTATTAATTCACTTGAAGACAAGTTTTCTTAGGAGGCAGCATGTGGTTTGTTGAAATCTGTTTTATTCTACCTTACAGGACATGGAAGTTTTGTCAGATAGGTATGGAACTGCTGATGTTACTGCTGCGACATGACACACCAGCCCCTGTATGTGCTGTACAGTTGATAGCTGAGTCTTGTATACATGAATCTCTTTCGATTAGGAAGGTTAGTATTTAGGTGCATAGGTACACTGGAATTGACTTTCAGGGGAAGCTACTCTGCCATTTTCATTTTTGCCTCCCTTCTCAATACACCTTTCCAAGGCACACCTAGAGTGGCAGTCAGAGTCACCTGAGTAGTGCTTACTTGACCAATGCATCGGCACCTTAGCATGTGACCTACTTAATACCACTGTCGAAAAAGCATGTGTTGAATGCCCCATAATAAGTCCTTGATTTTTCCTACAGATAATAAATAGATACACACCTGATTAAAATAAGCCTGGCTTTGGAAAGGGGAATAGGGGTCTAATTTTAAACAAAAGAATTTGCTCCTAGAAGAGAGTTTTTCTGGGAGCAGAATTCTTTCCTTTAAGAGTTGGTCCCAATTCTTTCCTTCTAGAGTAGGCCTCTTTTTTGAAAGTATGTAGTCCAGGGAAGCAAACAGAAAACACAAGTTGTTTCCCATTGTAAAAGTGGCAGACAAAATTTGGAGGTGTATCCATTAAAGGCATGAAGGGTAAAGTCAGAGAAATTTGGAAAGGACTCAAAAAACTGAGCTTTTGAAAATCAATGCTAGAGCAGTCTTCAGAAAATGTACGTTTTCTGTTATAGGGGAAAGGATGTACTTTATAGAGAGATATAGTCCGGGCACATCTCCCTCCTCATTTTGGGCTGATACCCTGGGGGAGCAGATTCATTCCTTTATGAGTAAACCCCATATTCCAAGTGATACAGTTAGTCCCAGTTTTCCAAATGATATTGTCGAAGTAAAGAGTGAAATTAACTTTTGGATGATGGAAAACTGTAAAATATTAGGAAAAAACTCAGGAATGAGTCAAGGAACTTTGAAGAAGAAATTAAGTGGCAAACATGCATGAGCAGCCAACCTCTGTTTATTTGCAAAAATCTCACTTTCCTCTGCAGCAAAAGATTTAAATTCATGTAAACATGGAAATATAGAAGTGAAATCTAGAAATGTTTTGGTCAACTTCGGTTAATGTATCTTTTTCTGTTTTAAGGTTGCTCTGCATTCCATATCAGCTATACAAAAACAACAGAAAAGATCTCACAAGGTTAAAATGGTTGATCCCTACAAGGTTGCTGGGGTGGACACCCCAGCCCCTGGCTCTGTTGTGAGACCAGGGGACAGGCCAGACAACAAGTGGTGTAAGTACAACACAGAGAGAATTCCAGACACACAGGAGAAGTGGGAATCATTGGTTGTGGTCGAGAAAACACACTGGGGCTACTACTGCTGGCCAAAGTAAGCAATCTTTTGTGTCCCCTTTGATTCAATTTGCTTTATGGGGGTGTCTGATATTGGAGCTGCAACATGACAAAACAAACAAAAGTGGCATGTGTACTCAGTGAAGACTCAGCTCAGCCTGGGCATTCACCCAATCTTATCAGAGTCTTTGCTGTGCGCTTTAAGCTACATGTAGCTCCATGTGCACAGCCGTGACTGATCAGATTTGGGCTGATGCCCAGATTGATCTGAGTCTTTGCTGGGTGCACATGCCACTTTGTTGGTTTTGTCATGTTACGGCTCATTTTGTCTATACTTGTGTTAATGTTAGGTTTAACCTAAAGTCTACACATTCACATTAAATACAGAAACTTCTGAGAAAGAGAGAGAGAGAGAGAGAGAGAGAGAGAGAGAGATATTAAACAGACATCCCATATTAATAGAAATGGTTGGACAATTTGATTGTAGACATTTTGGCCAGATTTCAGTATTAAAATCTTTGCAGTAAAATGCAGTTATTGTTAACATTGTGAATTGCCTTCTTGCCACCCTGCTATAGGCCTTTAGCGCTTGGGTGTTATTGGTCATAGGCAGATACGAGATGTGATACAAAAATGCACACAATATTGTTTGTATGCATGGGAGACAAAAAAAATGAAAATGACAGAGTTGCTTCCCATGGAAATATATCCGTTTATCTTAATAAGAAGATTCAGTGCTTCAGATAAGAAGGGGTAACAAGGATAATTTAAGGAAAAATTTTCAAACTTTTGCATATAACCATTTGTTGTGACCCCTCATTAGAACCGTCTCAGCGAGACGGTTCTAATGAGGGGTCACAACATATGTTTTTATAAAGAAATAAGAAAAATTATATCAGAATTATCCTCAAAACCCAGCCTTATTTGGACCTCTGCAAAGTTTATGCCATGGGGACTTTTTCTTTCTAGATTGGTAGAGTCCTATGCACCACATTCTGAACAGCCAAAGCTAAACAGGGATGTCTCAGAGCTCAGTGAAGGGGAACAAGTAGTGCACAGTTGCTATAGCAACCCAGAATATGTGGAGAAACTTATAGGTTTTCTATCTCTAGAGGAGAATAAAGGGAAAGACAAATATAGTTCCAAAAGAATGACACTTTTCAAGGTAACATTTTCATTATTTTTGTCTCGCTGGCCACTAGCAGAAGAGAGACCTAGGCGTTACTTTTCACTGGCCTCCATTTAAATTCTCTTTAGCTGATATGGTTTCTATTCCTCATCATCTGAGTAATTGGGAACATACAGAAATAATGTTTCTTCTATGTGTATTTTTAGAGTAACACAAATTCTGACATGCTTCTGTTGTATCAATAATTTTAAAGAATTTTAAAAACTGCAAGAAAAAAACGTTCCTTAAATGTGTACAGTTGTAACAACAGCTTTTAAATGTACCTGATTGTAAAATTTTGTTGATATGCAAATGATTGCGATGTAGTTTTAACTATAGTTGCACTGTGCAAAGCATGTCAGGTTATTCCACCCGCTCAGGTTTGCATGTACTGAGACGCGAAACAAAGTATTTCAGTCCATCAAATTGAAATGTGTACCACATGATCCTTGTGTCAATACTAGAAAAATGAATATTCACAACATATGTTTATCAGGAACGGAGATGTGGACATTTTTATAATCAGATAGCTGGAAAAATGTCCTAATACTACCATACTTTGACAGTTTTCTATGGTGATAACTTATATTCAGGTTTTATTCAGAAACTATGGCAGCATATTACTACCATACTTTGACAATATTTTTCATGTTATTTTCAGGGTTTCTTCTGAAACTATTTTATGTTGTTTTCAGGGTTTATTCAGGAACTATGGCAGTACATTCCTCCCATACTTTAAACCTCATATAGAAAGACTGATGGCAGACACAAGTCATGACAAGCATGAAAGTAGTCATAGATGTGCCATGGAAATACTTGCTGGGATTCTGAGAGGCTCAAAACATTGGTCATATACTGAGGTTAGTACTGTACTGTCCCTATATTATGCCAGTTTTTAGGTCAAAGAAAGGCATAATGTTATAAATGAATAGTCAGGCTTTGGGCAAAATTGAGCCACAACACGACAAACCAACAAAGTTCACACTGGTCTGGCATTCAACACAGGCAACGAAGACAACGTATAAGGAACCTGCTTGTTCTGCTCATCAGGATAAGTTTGTTTCAGAAGTATAGTCTCACGGACCATCCGACCCCCTACTCTTGAAATAGGGCTCAAAACTTTTAGTGAATAGATATGCATATTCAAGAAATGCTTGAAAACAATATTTGGGCTACAACGACCAGCCAACGAATTGGTGAAAAACCTTATTCAAGCACTGCATTAATACTAGACGGAATTTCTTTGAAAATCTGGTCTGACTAAGAGGTCTAACAAACTGCCGGGTCCGTAAGACTGATAGTTTGAAATTAATATAAGAAGTATGCGAAAACAATCGTGTTTTAAAGTATGTTGCCTCGTTGCCTGTGTTGAATGCCAGACCAGCGTGAAAGTTGCAAGTGTGCCAAGACTCATATCAGCCTCAGTATCTGCCCAGTCTAATCAGTCTTTGCTTTCCGCATGGAGCTAGCTTAGACCCTTAGCTACCCTTTGAGTACACAGCAAAGAATCTGAACAGACTGGGCAGCTGCCCAGGCTGATCTGAGTCTTCGCTGGGCATATATGCCACTTTGTTGGTTTTGTCATGTCGTGGCTAAATTCATGAATGAAGATGAATGAGGAAACTGCCATGTTTTTTTTCACTTTTTTTGTCCCCCAAAGGGAGACAGCTTTCATGCTTCATGACTCCCTGTTTGCTTCCTTATGTGACAATCTCTTCCGAAAGGGTTTACTCTTCTGAGAAGCAACTTCTTTCCTATAAGAGTTGCCGGGCCGGGTAGCGCAATCGGTAGGGCACCTGACTCGTAAGTCAGAGGTCCTGGGTTCGAATCCCGGTCTGGCCACATACTTTCGTTTCTCCTTCTGCTGATTCAAGAAGGGCAGTTGTCAGTTACTGGCGAAAGTATGTGCACTTAGTACTGGTTAACCGCTTAGGAGGTCTAAGCCTGCCCAGGAATAGTGTGGTTAGGTTAACTGACCGTCCCGACATGACCTTAGTTGTTTACCGTGGACGTTAAGCATCAAATCAACCAACCAAC
This sequence comes from Ctena decussata, assembly GCA_963989385.1. Lineage (NCBI taxonomy): Eukaryota > Metazoa > Mollusca > Bivalvia > Lucinida > Lucinidae > Ctena > Ctena decussata. The sequence continues at coordinate 14,264,478 of OZ022499.1, forward strand.
ATCCTATAAGAGTTGACTCCCTTTGAGAAGGGAGACTGGACTGACTCTGACAATGTTGCTTCCGCTGAAAGTATGTTTATTCACCTTAAATTAGCAGTATCTTTAGGCATATACAAAATATTGCACTATCTATAAATCACATATACAATTCAACCATTCATCATTCCTGTAATGGACTTGTCCAACTTTAGATTTGGATAGGTATATTCACCCTGTGAGGGGAGGTATCACAATAATTACATGTATTAAGCAGTTTAGATCTTGACCTCAGGGCCAATCTGCCCTGGATTTACTCTGAACATAAATTGCTGTCGTAATATGTCAGTGAAATGAGCCGCGACACTACAAAAATAACAAAGTGGCATGTGTGCCCAGCAAAGACTCAGATCAGCCTGGGCATCCGCTCAGTCTGATCTGAGTCTTAGCTGTGCACTTAAAGGGTAGCTAAGGGCCTAACTACGTCAGTGCAGACATTGATGCCCAGGCTGATCTGAGTCTTCACTGGGCATACATGCAACTTTGTTTATAGTTTGTTGCGAAGCTGCTCAATTACAGGATTTAAGCATTAACATTTTGATTATTTTTTCAGACAAAAGCCCTCTGGGATTGGGCTGTACCCATTCTGAGGTCAGGGTTGAACAATCTGACAGTCTCCACAGTGAATGACTGGTCTAGCTTCTACACAAATGTCTCAGTAAGTGTATATTTATTGTGGTTTCTAATTCAAAACACATCCAGTTCACAGTAGCCAAAATGTTTCATTCTTAACTATGAAAACATGTCAGATTCAAGCTCTCGGGAGCTTGTCTGTTTTCCCAAGAGCTAGAATTTTCAAAAGCCAAAACATGTCTCAGTACCAAATGCTACCTTTCTGCTTTCATAACTTGGTCGTGCTTGATTTTTGTATCATTGTATGAGCTACTAAATTTAGAATTTGGCTGATCCAAAATATCTAAATGAAAGCCTGCCTGATTCCCAGATCAAACTTCATTCTGTACATGAATTCCAAAAACCAGTGCATATGTAATACCCCAAGGTCAAAGCTTGTCTGATCCTTCAAAGCTAATACGGGGTATATGTCTGATTCTCAGTTTCCAATGGAATTTCAGGAGAGTAGAGACCCACTGAAGATGTACTGGTTCTATGAATTGTTGATGGAGAACCCACTAAACGGTGAAGGGGGATCCTTTGGAGATGCCAGGTAATATATAGGATACTGTATATCTTTGGTTATGAGACCGGTTTTTCCCTTCCAAAACAATCTAAAAAATCCATCTCAAAACAATCTCAAAGATCTAGATCCATCTTGTAAGATGGATCTAGATCTTTGGGATTGTTTTGGAAGAGAAAAAAACAACATTTTATAGCTGAATTACACAGGACTGATTTGTGATTGTTTTGGAAGGATAAATTCTGTCTTATAGCTGAACAACTACAGTATTATATATTGGGGACTTTCTAGCTCACTTGACAAAGTACAGAAGGAGTAGTCCATATCTCCTGAGGTCAAAGATGGATATAGTTGATACTTGGAATACGTTCAATGAACGACTACGAGGACATTTCATGGACATAAAACAAAAGAACGACGTCAAACCAGTTTCCCACCACTTTATCTTAAACGATCACACCCCAAACGACGTAACCGCAACCATCTTCGCCCGGACAACCAACGACGTTAACGTCAGACTTAGAACTGAAGAAATTTGGATAGCTAAGCTACAAACGAAATTCCCAACTGGTTTGAATCTCATCCAGTAAAGATCAGTTAAAATGGAGAAACCGTTTGCCTGTAATAAATGTAAAAAAACATTCACCTTCATCTCCAACTACAGAAGGCACAATATGACACACCATGAGAAGAAGACTAAGCAGTACCAGTGTTGGCACTGCCCTAAAATATTCGTAAGAAATGACAACGCACGTAAGCATTCACTGAGGGTACATGGCGATCAGGAAAGAAGAACAGTGGAAGTTACAACACGAAACAAAAAATGGACCCCCACCATCTTCAGACCCGGACCTTGGAATCCACCCCCCGAAGCAAGGACAAGAGCCACAATCTATAGGATCGAAATACCCGGAGGAAAAATAATCAGCCAGATCAACTCAACGAAGTGCAAAAGACGCATTTCCAGAATGAACCCATACTTAGCCCTCACCCCTGAGGAAGCCCTGGTGACACTAGAATTCAAAAACATATCCACAGTTGGCAGAATGAACCAGGTACAACTACTAACGGACCTAAATATCACTCCATCATCGTCCACGGAAACAATACTTCAAGATGAAGACAACGTATTGGAACAGAACAGACCAGAAGCCACTCGAGTATATGGAATTTTCAAACAAACAAGAGACTAGATAAAATGCATAAACTTTACTGTAAACAGAAATTTAAATTTTCCTTTTATCTGTATTCAATATGACTTACCTTTCACATAATTTCTACTTTCACTTTAACCCGAGAACTAGCTATTTTTAGAACAATAACATCACGTGACATCTCTGATCCGTTTTTCAATACTTCAGTAGAAAAATCTAACAATTCTACATCTTGATAAAGGTCATTGGATGATCTATTAAACATTCTGATATACACATCCGTTGTTGGTTGTTTATTCCGTTTTCTCCATCCATACTTGGTATATTGTTAGATAGTAGCCCTGAGTTTAATTCCCTCCAACTTAGTGACCTTAACAAATTAATTTAGGGTTTGATTAAAGTTTTCTAAAACAAGCATGATGGATTTTGTTTATGCTTGAACTGATATTTCAGTTATATAATGTTTTTAGTTTTTACAAAACACTACTTCCACCCACCTCGGTGACCTAGACTTTTAGGTCATGGATTCTTTAGAAGTTGCCAAACTACATATAAAATTCAAATTCCAGCACCTTATCACTGAATTATGTTCACCAACCCCAGTAGCTCAGTGGGTTAAGCACTGGCTTTCAAAGCTAGCTGTCCAGGTTTAAATTGTTTGAAGTGGAATTCTTTCCAGCTGTAAACAGGATTCCATTTGTACACCATCTTTTGTTATCAGCCATCAACTGGGTTGTCAGCCATCTTTCCGTCGAGGTCCTGGGTTCGAATCCCGGTCTGGCCACATACTTTCGTTTCTCCTTCTGCTGATTCAAGAAGGGCAGTTGTCAGTTACTGGCGAAAGTATGTGCACTTAGTACTGGTTAACCGCTTAGGAGGTCTAAGCCTGCCCAGGAATAGCGTGGTTAGGTTAACTGACCGTCCCGACATGACCTTAGTTGTTTACCGTGGACGTTAAGCATCAAATCAACCAACCAACCATCTTTCCGTCCCATTAAATGAGGTCTCTGTTCTGTTTCAGTCGACTGTTTATGCTACAGAATGCCTTGCTACAACAGGAATGGAGAGTGACAGACTTACATCATCGGCTCATGAAATTTCTCCACCCACACTTTTCTCACCCTTATAAGAATGTCAGGGATCGTCTAGGAAGGTAGGTTTTCTTCAAATATCTTCATGTGCATTGGTACAGAAACTAGCTTTCATGTTTTTAGTGCAGTCTCTTTAGTTGAAGCATTTATACCTATCATGCTTTTAGTTAAGCTCCGCCCACTTATACTGTCCACTTATATTACCTATACAGGTAAAATCTGCTGGCCTGATGAATGACAATCCTGGTCTTAAAACCTTAAAGATCCAAAAAAGCAGACAACAAGATTTTCTTTGGCAAAATTTCAAATAATGTTTTGTCCAAGCTGTATCATATTGAGAATTCAAAGACTAGAGGGCAAACAGCATAGACCCAGATGAGGTGGCTTATGATAAGCTGCCTCATTTGGATCGTTGCTGTTTGCTTAACTGTTTTAGTTTTTAGCTGGCCTGTACGAAAGTACAGAGAGCTATTTTTGTCACTTGGATGTCGGCGTTGGGGTGGGCATGGGTGTCACACTTTAAAGTTTTACGTCAAAGTTTTTTTATGTGATCGGCAAGGCAATGCAGGCAAGCTATCCTGTACGCGGACAGATCTTGTTGATTTAGGAGGTAAAACAATGTTAAGAAATGTCATCAAAGCAGGGCAAAGGGTGGAAGCAATAGGTATTTTACTTGAATGTCAACCAATGGCATCGCATTTACTGACAGTAGCGTGAAATTATAAGAATGTACTATTCATGAGTTACTGGCTGTGTTTTTTTTAGCTTTCAAGAGGCTTGAAAAAAACATTTGGTTTAAACATATTTTATTTGCTTCTTCATTAACATATTTAATACACTTAAATACTTTAAGAAGTTCAAGTTAGGATGGGAATGGAAGGAATTTAGTTCCTCTCCCTGAGCATTTATTAATGTCTGCAAGAATACTTTCAGGCTTCACATACATTGAAATAAGCAAATGTTTTTCATGACGGCATGAAAGTTTAAAAAAGTAATTTGAAATTTATTTTGTTAAATAAAGGTACTGAGTTTTGTCAGTAGTGGCTGCTTTGCTGATGATAGCTTTTGGCTTCCATTGTATTTCAGATTACCTAAAATATTCTGACTTCTCAGCAAGTTCTGTAATGGTTTTGTCCTGCTTCGTATTTGAATAAATTGATTTGAACTATTAAGGGATCTCTGAAAGAGTATGCAAACAGTAAAGACCCAGATCAGACTGCTCCTTAGGAGCAGTCTGATCTGTGTCTTTACTGTTTGCTCAAGCTCTTCTGTCCCAATATTCAGGGTAAATGCTATGAACATTTTTTGTCCATTTCAGCTTACTGTCTAATGTATATATGATAGACTATAAGATGCACTCGGGAAGCTCCTCAGACGCTCCGAGTAGACAGGCATTTATAGAGGAAGTGCTTCCGCAACTTGACAAGCTCAAAGAGATAGTGCTAGAAGAGGGTCAACATCAAAATGGAAACGGCGGGACATGTGAGTACATCCATAATTGACATTCAACATTTTATTCTGTGATGGATTTATAAAAACAGGTTATAAATAGGTGGACAGTCCAATTAAGAGCAAAGCTTGCTACTAGCTGTATTAATAATCTGTTTAAACCAGCTTCTTTTTGTGCTGCTGTGATGACAAATTCTGGAATTAATATTTGCAGTAGACTTAAAAGTTGATAAACTCTCAATTTACCACGTCTAAATGACAGATTTACACAGATTAAAAACAGAAATGAGAAAAATTATGCAAATAATGAATTTATGTTTTAATCAATTTGAAAAAAAAAAAGTGACTATTTCATCCTCTGGAATTTTCTGAAACTTACGTAAACATGGTTACATGATACAGTGTAGCAGTATTTGAGCCGCGATACGACAAAACCAACAAAGTCGTTGTTCCCCAGCGCAGACTCAGATCAGCCTGGGCATCCACCCAGTCTGATCAGAGTTGTCGCTGTCTGCATGGTGGTAGCTTAGACCCTTAGCTACCTACCCCTCACTAAAGCGCTTAGCGAAGAGTGATCAGATTAGGCAGATACCCAGGCTGATCCGAGTCTGCACTGGGTGCATGACCACTTTGTTGGTTATGTCGTTTCACGGCTCATTTTTTCCCATTATAGCTTCAAGTGTACAGGTTCCATCAGACCTTCCCATAGATGGTGCTGATATATTGAGCCAGGGTCTACAGGGGCTGTCAGCTATCCCTGGGATGGCAGCGATGGCATCTGGTCTACCCCAGGAGTTGATGAGTGCAGTACAGAAAGCTGTGGAAGAAAAGAAGGATAAAGAATCTGTGATGTTAGAGTTGAAGGCTATGAGAGAAGCTATGATTAAACAAACAGGTAAAAAAATCTATGTATCAAAAATTGTGAAATTTCACCATTGTTTATTTTTGAGAACTAGTGCTAAAAGACATACATCTATTTGCAAATCACTGATTCACAATTTCAAAATGATTCTTCAGATTGAACTTTGTGAAAGTTTTATTTTCCTGAAACTGGTGTAATAAGCCTAAATGGTGCACCTAAAATACTGAATTTTCCATTTTGGACAAAAGGAAAATTAATTGTTTTATATGTCCCAATACTGAAGCACATTACTTTAATTTCACAGAAATAAAACTGTCACATATATTTCCTGATTCACTGTTTACGAATTCGACCAATTTTTTTTTAAAAATTCAGCTATGTGAAGTTTTGAAAAATATAAACATTTGCACTTGAACATTTGGACAGAAAAAAATCCTCGTCAGCATTTATCCACATTAGACTACTCAGATAGTGTAGACAAACATCAAACTGCTCTTAAGCAAACTGTGCAGACTCTGATCATAATACTTCTAAGTGAACAGTGTAGACCTTGACCAGCATGCTTAATTTCTTTCAAAGGTGATGGAGAAACTAGTGCCAGTATGAGGGTACAGTCAGGGGTTGAAGCTATGGATATCAGCGGAGACTCAGGTGACTCAGAGGAGAAAAAGACACTGGTCAGACTGTGTAAGACAGGTGAGTAATGACAGACTTCTGCTGCAATCAAAATTGGTGAACTTTTGCAGTCCGTTACGAGGTTACAGCTATAATTAATTCAGTGTGTTTCCCAACTCTTCTTGTAATTTTTGTCTTGTCTGTGACTGGCAGCGGAAAGAAATAGGTATTACTTTTCCAGCCTGGCTGAGTTTTCTGAATTAGCTCTGTTTTGTGACAATACGCAGACAGGAAATCTGGGGAACCTGTTAAATCAAATGAATAGAACATTTATATATATTAGATGTCAGATTGTGGTGAATTTTTCAGTTTCTTTCATTTTTCCTTTAAAGATATTTATAGAATATAAAAACTGGTATACATGTATATACATATTGTGTTTTGATTGTGTATATGTGCATACTTTATTGTGTATGTACATACCTACATTAGGGTTTCTACGTTTTCACAGATAAACGGTAATGGTTCGTGTTTATGTGCTAAACATTTACAAAATCTACACATCGTTTAACCCAACTTCAACATGCCATATTCCACCAACCTGTTGAAATATCTTACAGACGTCAGCAGTCCATTTAATGTACTGACTGTGTCCTCGGAAACGTCTGAATCTTTGTCTCCTTACTTCTGCTTATTTTATGCAACCCTGTGACATGTATATATTATGTCACAAAATTGTTACATCTTAATTGGTAGCTAATTTTAGACGTGTAGATCAAAGGCAGTGTGATCTTTGCCAACAGCACGGGGGTGTAACCTACCTGTTTGTCACAGAATAAGCATACCGGGAAGGTTGGTTGGTTGGTTGTTTTGGGATAAACGGCCCTTTGAGACAGTATTTCAGTCTATATCAGGCGGTCTCCCAAAGAGAGGGAGAAAGAAGAGAGAAATGATAGACGAGAGAAGAATGTCCAAACAACCCCCACCCGCACATACTGCAAGCACATTAAGCCCTTGCCCTACTACTATTCAAATAAGTAGGACGCCCCGGCTTCGGAAATTACACGCAGCACCTTCACATCACTTGACCACCTACCGGGAAGGTGAGATAATTGCATTTTATAACATTGACAGTAATTATTAATTAACGGATTAACTACTTCCAATGTTTTTTGTATGAATCTAATCCATCTACTTATCAAACAGAGTGGGAAAATAATTGCTGTTGGTCAATAGTAAACGGACTGGACAGATCGCAAATTTCTGTGCTTAAACATGTTTTTTTTTTCTTTAACAAATTATAATATGATAACTGCCTATAAACCTTATCATAAATACGTTTTTTTAATACCAGCAAGGTTGGATTACACATTGCAGTAACGTATACAGATATGGGGGTCGTCTAAAAGATGGCAAATGCTAGGAATAAAAGGTCATTTAAACGGAATCGTTTTCTAGCGCTTGTGTAAAGTTTACAATATCTTGTAAACGTAGAAGCCCTAACGTACATACATGATCCTGTTTGACTCAGGTTCAGAGTTTTTGGTAAGAATTAGATTTCAGGGTTCCTGTTATTGTAGCAACTTCAAATTTTGTTTGAGGATTTAAATGTATTTAAGTACAAAAGGATTCATCAAGAATCAGGGCATAATGATCCATATGTCACATTTTATGAAAGTACCCAAGGTGAGGCATCTGTATACATTAGACACATTTCTAGTTTTACCATTTTTACAAAGGGGGACATCTTTTGTGACTTCCTGTTTGCTTTTTTGGATGATGAATCCCTGCCAAAATGGGGTATACTCATTAAAGGAAAGAATTTTCACCTGGGGGAGACAATCCTTTCCTATAAGAGTTACCCCATGAAAATGGCGGAGGTAAAGCCTCTGAATTAGGGGATAACTTTCTTGAAAATTGTCATTTGGGGAGGTAAATCATCGTTTTTATGGTCGGAAATTTCGTTTTACGGCGACGCGCCATGGTCGGGAATTTCGTTTTACGGCAACGCGCCAGCGGAGCCGTAAAAGGCAATTTGCGACCATAAAAACAATGATTTACCTCCCCAAATGACAATTTTCAAGACAGTTATCCCCATTCTAATGCACTTTTCCATATTTTTGCCTTTCATAATTTACTATTTAATTTTTGCACCCGTTTCAAGCGCTGTCAGCAACATAAAACCAAACGTCAGCCAATGAGAAGCAACGTTACTTAATGACGTCAGGTTTGCGACAATATATCGCAGAATATACTGTCGCAAATTTTTGACGTTATCCAATCAGACGTCGCGTTATATTTGTAAGTGCATTAGAATGTGTATTCATACACCTTAACATTTAAAATTTGTCAGCAGATTTCCAGTAAGCATACAATATTGTCATGATTCTGCATGTATACTGTATGTTGTTACAATGTTGTCTGATATTGCTTTTATATCGTTTCAACATGTATGCCTGTTGCAATATTTTAAGAAATTTTAGCCCTAAACACACAAAAAGAACAGATGACGAAATTTAAATCTGCAAAATTGAAAGAGATGTTTCAGCCAAGCTTTATCATTCAGAATTCAAATAGTAGAAAGCAAACAATGTAAATCCAGATGATTGGCTCATTATAAGCCACCTCATCTGGATTTACGCTAGTTGCAAATTCAACTACTTTGATTTCTGGTGCTTTAAGTGTTAAGAAACAACCAAAATATGGAGTCTCTTTTATACAATTGGCCTGCAAAGTCAAAACTTCCTTCTTCATAATTTATGTTCTTTTTGCAGTAATGAAGTGTATATCAAGTACCATAACTCGAGCTTTCAATTCTGCTCCTGCTGAAATTATCTCCCTGCTTCCTATAGTAAGTACATTTCATTTCATTCTTGATAAATTCACATATTATAGGATGGTGTTTATTTTTCAAATTCCTTATTTTAGAAGTATTTGCATGTTCAAAAATATGCATTGATGTAGTTGTCAGTGATTAATGAGCCGCAACACGAGAAAACCAACAATGTGGTTGTGCGCCCAGCGCAGACTCAGATCAGCCTGGGCATCCGCCCAGTCTGATCAGACTCTTCGCTAAGTGCTTAGAGGGTAGCTAAGGGTCTAAGCTACATTCATGCGGACAGCAAAGACTTTGATCAGACTGGGCGGATGCCCAGGCTGATCTGAGTCTGCCCTGGGCGCACAACCACTTTGTTGGTTTTCTCGTGTCGCTGCTTAAATATGAAGGTTAAATGTCAGTGAGATCTTGACTTTTACATGCCAGTAGATTTCTGGGTCCAATTGTTAAAATATAATGATGTCATTAGTTAACACCACGTTAAGATTTCAAATGTATTGTACACAAAAACACTGACATCTTTTGCTGAAAAATTTTTAGGAGCTTTTGCAGTGCAAAAACTCCTCTCATTTTTCAACAAAAAATATGAGCAAACTTGATTTTATGTATACTGTAAGACTTGATGAATCTTTATCCAAAGACTTCAATGCTTTGAACAACCGAGTCTGAGTGTTAGAAAATTTCCTAAACTAGAGCCTGTGATAGACATTAATATAGTAGAACCTGTATAGTTTAAAGTGCAAGGGACTGGTCAGTTTTGCTTGAACAATCGAGACTTTAAATTATGGAGGGTTTAAATTAGTGCAGTTTTAATGTTAGGGATGTCAAAATGACTTTGAATGATGAAGTACTTTAATTGCCAGGATTGGAAATTCTGAATATTTATGGTATATACCGTAAAATTTTAAAAATTGGAACACTTTAAATAATTACCGTATTTGTCTTAAAAATGGAACAGTTTGGTTTTATTGTGCAGTAATGCTACCAAAAGATGAGTGGGAAACAGTGTAGGCCCTCATCAGACTGCTCCTTTAGGAGCAGCCTGATCTGGGTCGGCACTGTTTGCTGAAACCTATCTGTTTCAATACTTAGAATTTTCTTGGTAATTTCAGCTTTGTACATTAGAAAGTGAATCAAAAGACGAAGAACTGCAGTCGGACTGCTCCTTATGTTTAGCTAACCTTTCCAAGGCATTACTGCAACCAGACGTCATTCCTGTTGTCATAGCAACCATCAAAACTGTAAGTTACATTCTGATATTTTTTTAAAACATATGAGCTGCAACACGACAAAACCAACAAAGTGGCAAAGACTCAGCTCAGCCTGGGCATCTGCCCAGTCTGACCAGAGTCTTTGTTGTGTCTTTATACAGTACACAAGGGTCTAAGCTAGTTCAATGTGGATAAGAAAGACTCTGATCAGACTGGACAGATACCTAGGCTGATTTTTTTTCACTGGGCGCACATGCCCATTGGTTTTGTCATGTCACAGCTCATATGCAGTGTCAGCTCAGTCCATAGCTTTTTAATATTTCAGCCAGATGCCAAGTGTCACTACTATGAATATCTCAATTTTGTACTTATCAGAGCTGGGTCCGTATTCATAAAGCCACTTAAGTCGTTGCTATGCTGTTGCTAAGGGTAAATTTCTATGTTGGAGATTCCCTACAACTATGAAATTTGGTCTGGAGGAACAGTCTTACAAAGACTGTTCCTCCAGACCAAATTTCATAGTTGTAGGGAATCTCCTTTATAGATATTTAGCCTTAGCAACAGCATAGCAACGACTTAAGTGGCTTTATGAATACGGCCCCTGGTTCCCTTAAGATTTTATGATGTCATTTACTACAATATGCTTACTTTTTGGGACACTAGGTGTCCCAATAATTAAGCACATTACAGTATTTTTTTCGTATGCAGCTCTTCTTTGGTTCTTCTTAAAATGTAAAATTGGATGGAGTACTCTATCCAGTAAAACATTTCTAGAAAATCTAAACAATAATTGCATATGATTACATTTGAGTGTTGCATAAAAGTTCAAAATACGTTTAGATTAGCTTGGAGGAATATATTAGAAAGTGTTCAAAATTTCTCTGAAAGCATATTCATTCTCCTGAAGGTGGGCAATTCTAATTTATGTAGTTTGTATTACTGTGATTTTGATTTGTTTTCTCTTTTCTTCTTTATTTACCAGACTGTTGGTTTGTCATCATGGCACACTCGGATTGCTGCCCTGCACTACATACAGGTGATGGTCTTTTGTAATTTCTTCACCATGCAGAAGCCGGAGTATCAAGACCATGTGAGAGAAACTGTCCTACATCTTATATGTGATGACCAACTAGAGGTAAGCTGTGTTTTAGATGTAAAAATTCTTTTTCTGTATTTATTTGCCTGTAAGCTGGAGCCATTTTTGTCCTCCAAAATGCCCCCTACTCTAGTCTAGTATAGTCTATCCCACAACTTTGGGAGGTGTTGGGGCACTACAGTTGACTTTACAACAATCCCTTTCCGCCTAGTCCTGTCTTTAGCTGCACTAGTTGAGTTAGCGAAGTCCATCCCTGTCCACTCATTTATATTGTCTTCCCACCTCTTCTGTCTGCCTTTTGTTTTTTCTTTCACTCTGCCCTGCAGAATTGTCTTTGCTATGTCAGAAGACCTTGAGATAGGGTCCCCATAGAAATGACCCCATAGACCCCATATCCTTCAAAATGACCCCATAATATCAGATGAATTAATACTTGTTGTCAGATTTTTTCCCTTCCAAAATAAGCAAATTCGATCTAGATCTATCTTGCAACATCTATGTTAGATCTAAATTTTTTGGGGTTGTTTTTGAGGGGAAAATCTTATGATAAGGACTGTCACCCTAAGATAGGCCTTTCTATGTTTGACCACCCTTTCTCCCACTTGACAAAGTTTTGTATCTCACCATGAGACAGGCCTTACTATGGTTAGCAACTCTTTTTCCTTCCACTTGTCAAGTGAAAGGAAGAACGGTAAACAATAGTAATGATGTCATAAATCTGTTACCATAGCATCTAGAAGTCCATATTGATGTCAAACTGATGTCATCGAGATGCCATTCTGCCAAGGTACTAAGCACACAGTTGGTTATTCCATAGTTGCTATGGTAACGCATCTATGACGTCATTGGTATATGAGGATGGCAAACAGTTGGCCGTGCTCCACCAATTTTTAGCTCGCCTGAACGAAGTTCAGGGAGAGCTATTCTTCAACCCTCGGCATCGGCGTTGGCTTTAGCATTGGGGTTAGCGGCGGCAGCGGCATTAGCAAAATGTTAAAGTTTTACGCTTAAGCTTTTTAAGATCTCATAGTTTCTAAACCATTTGATCAATTTGAATTATATTTGGTTTGATGATAGATATGAGTCCAAAATTCTCTTCAAGACCATCCCCACCCCTGGTCATGACCCATTGTTCAAGGTCACAGACTTATAAATTTTATGTTAAAGTTTTCATTAAAGTTTTTAGGGTCTCATATTTTGTAAACCTTTTAATCGATTTAAATTATATCTGGTGTGATGATAGATATTGGTCCAAAATTTTATGCAAGACCGTCCCCATCTCTGGTCTTGACCGATAGGTCAAGGTCACAGACTTTTAAATTTTATGTTAAAGTTTTACGTTAAAGTTTTGAAGCTCTCATACATAGTTTGTAAACCTTTAAATCGATTTAAGTAATATTTGGTATAATGATAGATATTGGTCTTAAATTTTATTCTGCAGTATCCCCACCCCTGCACAAGACCTTTAGGTCAAGGTCACAAACTTAGACATTTCATATTAAAGTTTTTAAGATCTCAGAGTTTCTAAACCCTTTAATCAATTTGAATTATAATTGGTATGATGTTAGATATTGGTCTGAAATTTTGTTCAACCACATCCCCACCCCTGGACATGACCTATAGGTCAAGGTCACACACTTAGCAGTTTTATGTTTGTTTTCTTCAGATGTCATAGTTTCTGATCCATTTGATCTTTTTGAATTATATATGGTTAAATGATAGATATTAGTTGGATATTTTATTCAGTCACATCCCCACCCCTGGATATGTCCTATAGGTCAAGGTCACAGACTTAGCAATTTTATGTTAAAGTTTTACAATAAAGTTTTTGAAGCTCTCATACTTTCTAAACCTTTTGATCAATTTGATTTTTATTTGCTTTGATGATAGATATTGGTTAGAAATTTTATTCAACGTCATCCCCACCCCTGCATATGACCTATAGGTCAAGGTCATTTTATGTCATAGTCTTTGAAATCTCATAGCTTTTAAACCCTTTGATGGATTTGAATGATATTTGGTATGATGATAGATATTGATTGGAAATTTTACTCAACACCATCCCCACCCCAAAAAGTTTTTTTACTCAACACCATCCCCACCCAAAAAAAACAAATACTAGCACTTGAAGATGGACAAGCGCAGGTTCAGGCTAGCTGTCCTGTCTGGCAACAGGTCTTGTTTCAATGACATTACATACTGAAATTTTTTTAACAGAAACTTCAGATTTTCTCAACAAATAACTTTTCTCAAGTCATTTAATTCCATGTTTTTCATGGTGATGTGGAAAACTTTGTCAAGTGGAAGGAAGGGTGGTAGTCGTAGTAATGCCTGTCCAAGGGTGAGGTGGAAATCTTTGTCAGGTCGGAGAAAGGGTGGTCAAAGATAGTAAACCCTGAGAATGAGTGGAAAACCTTCTTAAGTGGAAGGAATGGCGGTGAAAAAAGTGAGGCCTGTCTTAAAAAATAACAAAACAAGCCTTACTATGATATACCTTCCTTCCACTTTACCAAGTTTTTCATCTCGTCCTGGAGCAAGGCCATATTAGATTTTACCATCTTTCCATCCATGTTTTCTACCTCACTCTGAAGCAGGGCTTTCTCTGTTTTACCTCCCTTCCCACTTCTTGACAAAGTTTTCAACAGCACCCTGAGACATTCATTAGATACTTTACCACTCTTCAGTTTTCCATGCTGTGATAGGTATAAGTACTGTAGATATGAGCCCCGACACGAGAAAACCAACAAAGTGGTTGTGCGCCCAGCGCAGACTCAGATCAGCCTGGGAATCCGCCCAGTCTGATCAGAGTCTTTGCTGTCCGCATGAAGGTAGCTTAGTCCCTTGGCTACGCTTAAAGCACTTAACAAAGAAACTGATCAAAATGGGCAGACGCCCAGGCTGATCTGAGTCTGCACTGGGCGCACTACCACATTGTTGGTTTTCTTGTGCCGCGGCTCATATTAGTTAAGCTTTCTTATTACTGTCCTGTGGTGTATGTTTGCTATGACCGTTCATTGTGAATGTGTTGGTGCTAATAAATTATTGTCAAATAAAAAACAATAACAAAAAATGTACAGTTGTTCGTTTGTCGTTTATTGAGTTGAAAAAATAATAGTGTCCAGATATATGTCATTGTCAAAATTACAAGTTTGACAAAGTTTTCAATGTACCCTAGGCCTGTACCAGAGAAAATTCAAGAGAATGTCATTGCCCATACCTGTTTATTTGTTCCTCAAATTCAGGTGAATGGATACACTTCCAGGTTTTTCTGCCAGTTTTACCATGAGAAACAACTTTTGCAGAGGGAAACAACTTTTGTGATTTCCTGTTTGGTACCCACAACCAAACTGGTGGTTACTCTTATAATTCTTTCAAGATAATTTCCCATTGAAATTTTTTCATGGTATGAATTATCTACCCTGCAAGTGTTCCCATTCATTTTAACCCTTAAGCACAAAAATGCTGACAACAAAATTTATGTCTGCAAAATTTAAAAAAACGTTTTGTACAAGCTATATCATATGGAGAATTCAGAGAGCTGCCTCATCTAGATCTACACTGTTTGCAAATTTAGCAGTTTTCGCCTCTGGCACTTATCTGTTTAGCAAGTCATTGTTTCTCATAGTCATATCTTTGGAAGAAGAAGAGAATGTCTGATTTCTCAGAGAATTAATTATGGATGTTTCTGTGAACAAACTTGAATGCAGGCCCAAGGGGCTCAGCCAATTTAAATGCATATAAAATTATGTTTGGTCACTGTAATTGTATAAAAGTTTTCTTTAAAAAAATGCTGTCTTTATCATTTACATTTTATAAAGGCTGCTTACAGGCAAATGGTAGTGTCAATTTTTAATGTTACAAAATTACATTTCAGGGTTTATGTTAGGGACTGCACCACAATTGGTCAGCAGTACCAGCAATTGCGTGCTTTGAACTTGCTCTATAGTTTTTATACGCCCGTTTTGAAAAAACGGACGTATTATGTCGTGGCGCTGTCCGTCCGTCCGTCAACATTCTTGTACACGCCATAACTCAGTAACCGTTCGGGATATCTTCATGAAATTTGGTAGGCATATGTATCAGGGTGGGGGAACGTGTCGCGTACAAGAATGGTTGCTCCCCCTTTCTTACTTTTAAAGTTATGCCCCTTTGATTAATTTTTTCCCTGTAAGTCTTGTACGCGCCATAACTAGATAACCGTTTGGGATATCTTTATAAAACTTCATAGCAATGTGAATGAATTCCTAACGATGTGTCGCGTACAAAAATGGCTGCTTTCCCTTTCTTCGTGTTAGAGTTAATCCCTTTCATTAGTTCGAAAAGGCTATTTTCGTGTTTTCGTGTACAATATATTGTCAAGGGAAAAAACTAGAACTAAAAATGGTGTAAATTGTGTATTTAGGTTATCTCCCTTGTCCAACTTTACCTTGGAATACTAACAGTATATCATGTGTTAAATATTTAGATGATGTTGCAGTCATTATACCCCCACTTTGAAAAAGTGGGGGGTATACTGGTTTACATCTGTCTGTCCGTCCATCTGTCCATCCTTCCATCTGTCCTTCCGTCCCCATTTGATCAAATTTTTCATCGAAGATTTCTTCACAACCATACAAGCTAGACTGGTCATATTTGGCATACAGGTTGATGACGACATGTTGTATTGTGGGATTGAGAACCAGCCTTATCCTGCTTATTCTTCCCTGTATTTGTCCGATTTTCTTTCTTTCCATACTTTGAATAATGAAATTTTTCGTCAAAGATTTCTCCACAACCACGCAAGCTAGAGTAGTCATATTTGTTATGCAGGTTGATGACGACATGTTGTATCGTGGGATCGAGAACCAGCCTTCTCCTGCTTATTCTTCCCTGTATTTGTCCGATTTTCTTTCTTTCCTTACTTTGAATAATGAAATTTTTCGTCAAAGATTTCTGCACAACCATGCAAGCTAGAGTAGTCATATTTGGTATGCAGGTTGGTGACGATATGTTGTATCGTGGGATTGAGAACCAGCCTTTTTCTGCTTATTCTTCCCTGTATTTGTCCAATATTTGTTCTTTCCATACTTTGAATAATAAAATTTTTCGTCAAAGATTTCTGCACAACCAAGCAAGCTAGAGTACTCTTATTTGGTATGCAGGTTGATGACGATATGTTGTATCGTGGGATTGAGAACCAGCCTTTTTCTCTTATTCTTCCCTGTATTTGTCCAATATTCTTTCTTTCCATACTTTGAATAATGAACTTTTTCATCAAAGATTTCTCCACAACCATGCAAGCTAGATTAGTCATATTTGGTATGCAGGTTAATGATGACTTCCTGTATTGTGGGATTGAGAACCAGACTTCTCCTCTTTTTATTCCCTGTATTTTCCGATTTTCTTTCTCTCTTTACTTTGAATAATGCATTTTTTTGGAACAAGATTTCTATGCATCTGTAAGTTAGGGTAGGGATTTTTGTATGCATGTTGATGATAACTTGTTGTATTGTGGGATTGATAACCAGTCTTCTCCTGCTTATTCTTCCCTATATTTTTCCAATTTTCTTTCTCTCCTGACTTTGAATAATGTAATTTTTTGTAACAGATTTCACAGCATCCATTCATTTTTGGTATACATGGTAACAATGATTTCTCTCCCTCTTTATGCTTTTTGTTACGAAAATAACATCATTTGATTTAAGCAATTAAGCGGGGTATAGTCGAATTCGCTGACAGTTCTAGTTGATTATTATAGAGTGGTTGCCCCTGTTTGTCTGCCTGTCTATCCTTTTGCACTCTTGCTCATTCTGTAACTCCTTTAGGAAGTTGAAACGGGCGTATTATGCGCCGCTTGCGAAGCCCTTGTTTTTGTTGGTTTTCCTTATCACCTATTTCTAATAAACATGAAATAAGCCAAGGGCGTAACTGCCTTTATGCAAATATGCAGGTGGGTAATGGAACTGTCAAATTTAAGATTTCAATAGTAACTGCAAGCAGATGTGACTACCGGTACATGAAATGTCTTTTGGGCTAAACTCTTCTTCTTGCCCTCAGAGGGTTATATAACATAATGAACCTTTCTGAAGCCACACCTGCTTTCGACAGGTATGAATTGTGGGAGATTAAACATGTGGGATTTTGTTTGTGGGACTATATGTCACATGCTGAGTTGTGGCTGCACTGGTCAGTTATATACTATTGGGTGTCTTTTGAGTGACATTCTGGGTGTGGTTTGGGTCTGTTGTGGGTTACAAGTAATCACCCCTAGTTATGCCCATATAAGTTGTTCTGGATGACTAGCTACTACAGAAATAAGCTAGTCTTGTTCAGAAATCACTAGTCAATTACCAGTGTACAGGGGGTTAATAAAAACCCTGATATTCGTAACAGTGCAAGCTGCTGATGCTGAAGTCAGATTTTGTGAGGGCCATGAAATGCTTATGCAACATTGTATGGCAGGATATACCAGCATGTCAGTTGACTTGTTAACACACAGACATGGCTGTTAATGGCCTGCAGCACTGTTTAATGCAGTGATGAAATTCAAAGACAACTTTTCTTATATCTCCATAAATATATATGTTATGACCCCTCATTAGAACCATCTCACAAGACAGTTCTAATGAGGAATCAGGCTTCTGTGGCCAAAAGTTAAGAGCACTTGCCCTTAAACATTAGGTCTACACTGTTTGCCATTTTATCTGACTGTTTTGGATGCATTACTGCATATTGTAAAACTAAACTGTTCCAGTTTTAGGACAATAATGGTAATTATCATATGACGTTGCATCTGAGAGTGTAATAAAGCCATGCATTAAAAACGATAATCCACTAGTGGATTAAATATGCAAATAACGTTGTAACGTTATGTGTTGACGTGCATAAAACGTTGCGTTTCCTAATGGGGAAATCGTGCCGTTTTAGTGCAAAATTTGCTAATAAAATGCATTTTTGAGTGTCAAATGATAAATAGAATCGTGCATTCGTGCTCCTGTATTATTGAATTTATTAAACTAGTTGGTGAAAATGATAAGATGCTCGGCAAAGCCTCGCATCTTATCTTTTTCCCCCAACTCGTTGAATAAATTCAATAATACATGGGCACTCATATAAGATCCTCTATTTATTTTAGGTGTCATAATTTTAAGAATTTTTACAGTACTGATCTGAAAATCTGACCCTCTCTTGCAAGAAGTATCAGGTGTTTGTCAGGATCGGCACTGTTTGGTTGTAATATATTGCTGGATAGTAAAATCAGTCAGTTTTGACAAAGGGTAGTTATGGTAAATTTTTACACACCTGTCTCCACCGGCCACTTTATTAGCGGGTCACCTATCTTTCACAGCTGTTGTTGTTGATGAGGGCTCCAGCCTATACAGGCTCTAAAGCTTGTTGACAAGCTGAAAGTTTATTTAGGCAACCTTCTCTTTGGTTCCATTTAATCAAAATTCTATGTGAAGGTGTCACTTGCATTTATATTTGCTCCTATGTGCTTGGTAAAAAAACCAACATATTGTTTGTGTTTGCATATGCTTGGAGGAAGTATTATTTCATCATGCATGATGCGAACAGTTTTTCATATAGATCTATATAATACCGAACGACTTTGAAACCGGATTACAAATGAAGTCTGACACGGCCAGAACTATTGTTTGCGTACTGAGTCATGCACAGTGATAAGTTATTTTGGAGGTTCCTCTAGTTATTTCCCTTGAAAAAAAGCCTATAATTTATTTGCTTGGTAAAAGATTTTATTTCCGATTATATATTTAAAAGAACCTATCAGAAAAATATGTTTTTAATAATTTATATTTACTTAATATTCTCATTTTAGAAAACTGATTTTTATCGCAGAATTTCATTATTTTATCCATTGAATAATCAATTAACGTGTTGACTCATACACAGGGGAATCATTTAATATTTTATAAATTCTTATCTGTGATTAGCGGTTGAGATGTCGTGGTTAGCGCTCGCGGTCGCTTCGTGCGACCGGGGTCCTAGGTTCGATTCCCAAATATTTGGAGTTTCTTTCGTCAGAAAGGAGCGAACTGATCAAATCTATAATGGTGAACTATGTATTAGGGTGCACCGCAATTACACACTAGTCCTGTCTCCGCTGTCAAGCGGTCCTATAGTAACGCCCCCCCCCCCCACTGGAGGCCCCCTGTGCAGGGAGAGTCATCCCCTGTGCATCTTAAATATCCCTACTATAGCTACAGAGCTTCTTTTCTTTCTATATATACTGCATCACCCTCTTTTCAGAGTATTATGAGCAGGTGTACTTTTGTACACTCCAGTGTTGCAGGATGACAGCCTACTACATATAGCCATGTAGCTATAGTAGGGGTCCCTAATATTGATAAACCCCATGTCTTATAACCGAGGAGTGGCGGTAAGACAAGTATCTAGAAGGTGTATGCAGAGTTTTATCCTGAAAGACTTTACACTAATTAAGTCCCCCCCCCCCTCCCCGCCCCTTCTTTGTTTCTTCTTGTTTCTCGGCAAAAACAAATTCTAGACGGTAGTACACGTCCAAGGGCATCTTTCCATGTGCCGCGTCTCAGATCATTAAAGCCATTCTTCGGTTATAAGACATGGGGTTTTCCCATTTCAAAACAATCCCAAAAACTCTAGATTTTGGGATTGTTTTTGAAGGGAAACCCCATCTTTTACAGGGGCGTAACTAGGGGAAATTTCATAATACGCACAACCATGTTTTGTTCTCTACTTCTTGAAGGGAAAGCTAGTATTTCAGCCACTTTGGTAATTGGTATTGAAATCTTTTCTAATTTATAAATATATAAACATTGTCAATATACTATACAAATACCTTTGGCGTTCGGAAGAAATGAAAAAAATCGATAAATAAATAAATAAATAAATTAAATAAATAATTCCATGTAATCTGCATCCTAGCCGCAAAGTGGCTTACTCGAAAATGAGTAGATAAGTCACTGAAAATAAACTTTTCCTAAATACATGTTCAAATCTTTAACAAATTAGGATTACTGGAGCTAATATTTGAGATTCGAATTCGTTGATATAAGACCACCCATTTAAAGAAATATACATTTCTTAAAAATGGTATTCTGCTTTATTAACACTTACGCTGATGACTACATGGTCTGTGTGAGTTATTACATTTATATTATATTTTAATTCATCAAATTTTCAAGTCATATCTTTTGAAAATACACACACACACACACACACACACAAAATAAAAAAAACAAAAACATTTAATTTTTTTTAACAAGCTGTTGATTGAATTATCGGCACACTTTTATGGAGCGATTAAGGTACATTGGTAGCTGGCATTAATTGGATTATCACACCTTCTCTCGTGGCTTTACAGGCGTCATTAACAGCAATTCAATAGACATGTATACATAGGCCTACCGTTTCAATTGTAAGTATTGGTGTAATGATAAAATTTTCTGCGGAAATATACAAGTCTCTCAGAATCTCATCATTTCAGAACAGAAAAAGAATCTGAATTAAATATTAGTATCTTGACATCGGCCATTTTCAATCAGAAAACAAACACGTTAGCTATTAATTTTAGCAGTTTTCTTTAAACAATCAGATTATCACCTATACCCCCCCCCCCCCCCCCCACACACACACCACTGAGCCGCAAACGGATTCACAATAAATAAATAAATAAAAACTCGTCTGCGCCCCACCACCCTCCCCCGCCCCCTCCATTGAACTTCACGTTTTTCTGAATAATCTCTGCAAACAATATACGAGTAGCTCCAAGGTAATTAACTGACATCAAAATACTATTTCAGCTTTAACACAATAAAGTTATAATAAGTTCAGCTTAAACACAATAAAGTAATAATGATTAAAGCGAAAAAGTTATAAATACCGCTCAATTCTGGGTCCTTTTCGTAAAAATTTAGGTCCTTTTCGCGAAAAGGGGTCCTTTTCGCATTTTAGGGTAACCCGACTTAACATTCGGACAGCAGGTAAATTCGGACAGTGACATTATTTCCTTTATATGTCAGTGTTTGGAATTAGAACAAAATGAACTTGGCAGACAGTGAAAATCCTGATGAGACGGCTCATGATGAGCAATTGTATGTTCGAATTTACCCGCTGTCCGAATATAGCCTACCCGACTCGACCCTATTAATTATATACTCTGAGTACTCCCATTGATAAAGTTACTTCTTGTAAAAAATGTGTGTCAAATACTTGTCTCCCCTGCAGTTTATACAGCTTGCTTTATGATCATTATTTTCATAGAATTTAAATCTATATACGGAGGGTAGATACAATTCGTACTTGAAATACATTTAAAAGATATTTTGCTGGTTTGCAATACTGCTGAAAACATGACAGTCGGAAGAATTGCTGAAAATTAATACCGTTCCACTTTGTTCATGTCAGCACCTCAAAGAAATAAAATGCTTAAGATTGGTTAACCAAATTCAGGGATAGATCGACCTTACTTACTTACTTACTTACTTTAATCAAATCTTTGCAGGTTTCTGGTGACAGAGACTTAATTAGGAAGAGTTAATTAATTGATGAAGGCAGATTATTTATTATGTTGGCGAGTTGCGTCACGGTAGAGCAGCCCTTCAGTTCCGTTGCATTTGCGAAAATAAGAGAGCACCCACCTTTATATTTAGATCTGTCTGTCAATAGACTGATCAAGCTTCGCGGATATACCGGCTGAGCTGAGGCTTCGCGCTTTTACAAGTGCTGCACGCAGGTACTAGTCATTATTTTGCAGAAGAACTTCCTGAACTTCCCAAACCGGGTAAAGTTGTCAAAGATTTCCCAAAGTTCCCAAAGATTTTTTTCTTTTGGCGAAACTGATGAACATAACAATGTGTTTTTTGGTAAAGTCTAAGAGAGAGAACAAACAATTGAAACATTATCAAGGAGGGAAAATGTTGTGTTAGTCTCACATAAGACATTATATCAAACACTCTAGTCCGTAAAGTTTCTAACAATGCGAAGGTCAAGGGCAGATAATCTGCCGTAATACTGACATGTAAACTCATAACAGTTTAGTAGCTGAAAATAATTTATTGCTTGATGTTGGTCAGCGCGTTGTCTTCACAGGCAAGCTCTCGCTTGTTCAAATCAGCATGGGCAGGTATGCAAACTGATCTGAGTGCCCACTTTTCATACTAGAGATTTCCCAGGAGTCATGGATAGTTAAGGCATACTGGAACTGGGACAACTGCATCAGAGGCTGATCTGAGTATTTTCTGTTTACACATTGCCTATGGTTTGTTTTCATGTGACATGGTGCCATGACTGGCTTCGTTTTCACATTTTTAGTTCAAATACAGTACGGCCGGGCCGCGAAGCGCAATTGGTAGGGCACCTGACTCATAAGTCAGAGGTCCTGGGTTCGAAACCCGGTCTGGCCACATACTTTCCTTTCTCCTTCCGCTGATTCAAGAAGGGCAGTTGTCAGTTACTGGCGAAAGAATGTGCACTTAGTACTGGTTAACTGCTTAGGAGGTCTAAGCCTGCCCAGGAATAGTGTGGTTAGGTTAACTGACCGTCCCGACATGACCTTAGCTGTTTACCGTGGACGTTAAGCATAAAATCAACCAAATCAAATACAGTACACTAAAAATCGTTTGTCATCATAGACCCAAGGTAATGGTCTAGTCTACCCTGGGGCACTGGTTTACTGTCCAATATTTAGGGCTATGTCATGACAGTGGATTAGCCCTTTTAAGTTTCAAAAGCTAAACTAGTTGAGTTTGCAAACAGCATAGATCCAGATGAGGACTGACCACCTCAACTGGGTCAACTCTGTTTGATCTCCAGTCATTGATTTCTCAATATGATACAGCTAGGATAAAATGTTGTTTTTTTTTGTTTTTTTTGCCTTAAATTTTGCAGAAGTAAATTTTGTCATCTGCCTTTTTGGGTGGCATTAAGGATTATTTGATAAAATTTTATTTTCAGGTGAGAGAGATGGCTGCTGTTACATTAAGTGGTTTGCTACACTGTGGTTATATGGATATGGACAAAGATATGTTGGTATGTCATAGTTTCACCCTAAACATTCAATTGCCGGGCCGGGTAGCGCAATCGGTAGGGCACCTGACTCGTAAGTCAGAGGTCCTGGGTTCGAATCCCGGTCTGGCCACATACTTTCGTTTCTCCTTCCGCTGATTCAAGAAGGGTAGTTGTCAGTTACTGGCGAAAGTATGTGCACTTAGTACTGGTTAACCGCTTAGGAGGTCTAAGCCTGCCCAGGAATAGTGTGGTTAGGTTAACTGACCGTCCCAATATGACCTTAGTTGTTTACCGTGGACGTTAAGCATCAAATCAACCAACCAACCAACTAAACATTCAATTAATGCAAAAAGATATTATCAACACAGCCAGTCACTCAACCAACATGTCTGAATATGTCAGAATACCATTTTGCTAATTGCGAGCAGTATTTCTTCACCTATAAAACAGAGGTTTTCCCTCTCTAGGATAACCCAAATATCAGTTTTATCAAATTCTGCTGTACAATGAGATTTACCTTCCAAAACGATACCAGAAATCTAGATTCATCTTATAAGTTATAATAAAGATGGATTTAGATTTTTGGGATCCATTTGGAAGGGAAAAACCCTGCCTTAGAATTGAAGAAATATTGTAAATATAAACTGACCCTTTATTTCAGACCCATTTTGAGAGATTGAGCTCAACCAAGCTGAAAAAGCGGAAGAAAATTGAAAGCATTCCAACCCAAAACCTCATACAGCGACATGCAGGGGTTCTAGGTCTGAGTGCTTATGTGCAAGCTTACCCATATGATGTACCTGAATTCATGCCACAGATACTTATGGACTTGAGCGCACATGTGAATGATCCTCAACCCATACAGGTAAAAGGTTGATTAGATAAGGTGGATTTCATGAAGTTATCTTTATTTTTGAAAATCCAGAAGGCCATGAGCATCGCTGATAAATGGTTATAAAACTTTTAGTTTTGATAATACCTTTGAGACAAGAGCGTTATTAATAGGTCAAATAGCATATCCCAATAATTGCAGCAGCTGCAAAGCATTCATGCCAGCCCCTGTGCCCTTGACCTTTATTCTTGGTCCAGTGATTTTGCCTTTTATTTCCAACGTTGTTTAATAATTAGTTTAACATCATACCTGGCAAAGTGGATCAGTCTGACATTTTCTTCTTCCGCTGATTCAAGAAGTGCAGTTGTCAGTTACTGGCGAAAGTATGTGCACTTAGTACTGGTTAACCGCTTAGGAGGTCTAAGCCTGCCCAGGAATAGTGTGGTTAGGTTAACTGACCGTCCCGACATGACCACAGTTGTTTACCGTGGACGTAAAGCAACAATTCAATCAATCAATCAATCTGACATTGAGAATGATCTCATACTATGTATAGATCACTGCGACCTACTTTTCATGGTTCGGTGATTTTGATTTTCATCTTAAGCAATATTTAATAGATATCCATCATACCTGGGATAATGGGTCAATCTGACTTTGCCAATGTCTTCATACTATTTGTAGATCACTGTGACCTATGTTTCATGGTTCATTGATTTTGCCTACAGAATCAGGCACCCATGAGGCGTCTTCTGACAACTCTTGTTTCTTCTTCAGACTCAGTAACTTCTTACACCATTTTTGCTCATTATGTTCTTATGTTAATTGCTCTACTCTGGCTTTGTAATTTCAGGCAACAGTGAAGAAATCCTTGTCCAACTTCCGAAGAACCCACCATGATAACTGGCATGACCACAAACTCATGTTCACCGACGACCAACTTGTAATATTGACTGACCTTTTAGTCTCCCCTAACTACTATGCATAGAGCGACGAAGTGAGTTCATATTCAGACTTCATAGACCAGCATTTTATGTTATACACAGGAGCCCCGACACTAGAAAACCAGCACATGCAAGTGACACATGTGCCCAGCCAAGACTCAGATCAGCCTGGGCATCAGAGTCTTTGTTGTGCTTTTAAAGGGTAGCCAAGGATCTAACCTATCTCCATGCAGACAGCGAATACCCTGATCAGACTGGGCGAATGCCCAGGCTGATCTGAGTCTTTGCTGGGTGCACATGACACTTTGTTGGTTTTGTCGCGTCGTGGCTCATATACTGTGAAAATTCTAAGTATTGGGACAGATAGGTCTGAGCAAACAGTGCTGACACAGATCAGACTGCTCCTAGAGGAGCAAATTCTTTCCTTTAAGAGTTGATCCCTATTTAGAAGGGAGGCAAAATTAAAAATTGCAGAGTTGCATCCCTTGAAAGAGTACCAGTTTACCTTTATATCAGGTTATTTTCAGTCAGACAGGGAGGAATCTGATCTGTCTGCATAACTATGCAACCTCATTTGAGTCCACTGCTTGCACATACATGCTGAGTCTGTCTTAGGAGGTCACCCAAGAGAACACACAAAAATTGGCTGCATAAGACTTGACTGCACTGTATTTTGGTTCAAGGGACCCCAAATATGGTGGCTGCTAAAGACAAGTGACCCTTAATAAGATGACCCCATAAGACAGGTTTTACATGTACCATAAATCACATTTGTTTTGTTGTACAGCTTTTAATGGGATTTCACTTGACTAGTGTTATATGTGAAGCTTGTATTGCTTTTTTAACACAAAAGTCACATTGAGATAAACCTTTCATGATATATTGCTTATTTATTACTTTTATAAACCAGGTTAGGAAATTACATTGATTTCTTCTGGGAGACTGGCACATTATCATTATCAGTTCTCTTTTAGCCATGTTTTAGCTATATCAGTTAATTACAATGTAGATATTTGCACTTGGATTTTATATTGTAAAAAGTCTATATTAAATTGGGACACCTTAAATACATCAACCCATTCCATTTGGGATACCCCTTTAGGGGTATCTGGGCAAATAGTTTGGATCCAGGGGTGGGGCCTGATCTGAAATCCAAACTGTTTGCTGCCTAGACATCATTTCTACAAAAATTAGTTTGACCAATATTGTCAAAATAGTCTTGATTTTGGATGCAGACGACAATTTCAGCAGACGACAAAAAATACCCAGAATGCAATGGGTTAATTATCCTAAAGATGGAACAGTTTGGTTTTACAATGCAGAAATGCATCCAAAAGATACAGATGGAATGGCAAACAGTGTAGACCCTGATCAGACTACTCCTCAAGGAGCAGTCTGATCAGGGTCTACACTGTTTGGTTAGACCTTTTTTGTCCCAATACTTGGGATTCTTATCGCTATTACAAAGTAGATATTTGCACTAAGTTTTATAAATGTCAGATACTAAGTGTTGATGATATAAACTGGGTGTCCAATAAAAGGAGCATTTGTGAAAATTTTACGTTTTAAGAATATCTAAACAAACCAGGCCCGGATCTAGACCACAATTAGCTGGCGGGGCTCTCTCTGGACCACTGATGGGGTTAAGGACCCTAAGAAAGATGCCATAATCAGGGTTCCAGATAGAATAAAATATTAGATGAAAAATCAAGATAATATCATGCTTATCTTTAAATAAATGTTATGTAATCCCATTGGAATCACCTCAGTGTGGTGATTCCAATAAGTCACCACTATATTTCAGTCTAACCTTATGGAATATCATCTCATTTATCATCAGATTCTCCTTATTACCTACTTCCCTGTATTATATTGGACACACAGCCCCGGCGGCGGGGCTTTAGCTTTAAAGCCCACCCCCTGGATCCGGGACTGCAAACAGTGGTACATTTTTGTAGCACCTGCTTTAGCAAGGTGCAATATAGGAGTTCACTTTTCCGTCCGTCCATCCGTCAGTCATTCCGTTCGTCCGTCCGTCCGTACGTGCGTCCGTCAACAATTACGTCGACCCTAGCGTCGACCCTAGTGTTAAGTCCATTTCTTGCAAACTATAATACCTACAATCAGCAAACCTGGCATAAAGCTTCTTCTTAGAATGTTCTCGAGGGCTGTTTCTCTTATTTTTACCCATGACCTATATTTCATGCTCTGATTACTCTGTAAAACTTTCCATCAACAATTACGTCAACCCTAGCGTCGACCCTAGTGTTTAAGAACATTTCTCGCAAACTATGATACCTACAATCATCAAACCTGGCATAAAGCTTCTTCTAAGAATGTTCTTGAGGACTGTTGCTATTATTTTTACCCTTGACCTATATTTCATACTCTGCTGACTTCGTAAAACTGACCACCAACATTTACGTCGACCCCAGCGTTTAAATCTATTTCTCGCAAACTATGATAACTACAATTATCAAACCTGGAATAAAGCTTCTTTTGAGAATGTTCTCGAGGGCTGTTGCTCTTATTTTTACCCATGACCTATATTTCATGCTCTGATTACTTTGTAAAACTGTCCATCAACAATTACGTGAACCCTAGGGTTGACCCTAGTGTTTAAGAACATTTCTCGCAAACTATGAGACCTACATTCATCAGACGTGGCATAAAGCTTCTAAGAATGTTCTTTAGGACTGTTGCTCCTATTTTTACCCTTGACCTATATTTCGTGCTCTGCTGACTTCGTAAAACTGACCACCACGATTTACGTCGACCCTAGCGTTTAAGTCTATTTCTTGCAAACTATGATAACTATGTAGCACCTGCTTTAGCAAGGTGTGATATAGGGGTTCACTTTTCCCGTCCGTCTGTCCGTCAGTCATTCCGTTCGTCCATCCGTCCGTTCGTCAACAATTACGTCGACCTTAGCGTCGACCCTAGTGTTAAGTCCATTTCTTGCAAACTATAATACCTACAATCAGCAAACCTGGCATAAAGCTTCTTCTTAGGATGTTCTCGAGGGCTGTTACTCTTATTTTTACCCATGACCTATATTTCATGCTCTGATTACTTTGTAAAACTGTCCATCAACAATTACGTCAACCCTAGGGTCGACCCTAGTGTTTAAGAACATTTCTCGCAAACTATGATACCTACAATCATCAAACCTGGCATAAAGCTTCTTCTAAGAATGTTCTTGAGGACTGTTGCTCTTATTTTTACCCTTGACCTATATTTCATACTCTGCTGACTTCGTAAAACTGACCACCAACATTTACGTCAACCCTAGCGTTTAAGTCTATTTCTCGCAAACTATGATAACTACAATTATCAAACCTGGTACAAAGCTTCTTTTGAGAATGTTCTCGAGGGCTGTTGCTCTTTTTTTTTACCCATGACCTATATTTCATGCTCTGATTACTTTGTAAAACTGTCCATCAACAATTACGTCAACCCTAGGGTTGACCCTAGTGTTTAAGAACATTTCTCGCAAACTATGATACCTACATTCATCAAACCTGGCATAAAGCTTCTAAGAATGTTCTTGAGGACTGTTGCTCTTATTTTTACCCTTGACCTATATTTCGTGCTCTGCTGACTTCGTAAAACTGACCACCAACATTTACGTAGACCCTAGCGTTTAAGTCTATTTCTCGCAAACTATGATAACTACAATCATCAAACCTGGTATAAAGCTTCTTCTGAGAATGTTCTCAAGGGCTGTTGCTCT
Source organism: Ctena decussata (assembly GCA_963989385.1). Lineage (NCBI taxonomy): Eukaryota > Metazoa > Mollusca > Bivalvia > Lucinida > Lucinidae > Ctena > Ctena decussata. Next base: position 14,293,457 of record OZ022499.1, read on the forward strand.
TATTTATACCTTGACCTATATTTCATGCTCTGCTGACTTCGTAAATTTTTCATTCAGAATTATGATGATGCTAGTGTTAGAATCATCAAACCTGGCATCAAGTTTTTTCTTAGAATGATCTTGAGTGCCGTTGCGGTTAATTTACTTTTGACATATATTTCATGCTTTGCTGACTTTCCAAAATTTTACACCCAAAATTGTGTCGGCCCTAGCATTTTAAGCCTTTTGTCTTCAAATATGATACCTGTAGTCGTCACACCTGGCATAAAGTTTCTCTTTGGAATGTTCATGAGGGATGTTACAGTTAGTCCTACCCTTGACCTATATTTTATGCTATTCTGACTTAGTAAAATTTTACATCAAAAATTGTGTTGACCCTAGCATTTTTGTCCATTTCTCATACAATTTCTTTTTAATTATAGTCCTACTACTGTGGAAGCGCAGTTCAGGTGCGACATAGCATTCCACGGAATTCTTGTTTAAAAGAACAACGAAACAAATAATTTTACATTTAAAGAACAACTGTACAAATATTTTTACATTTAAAAACAACTAAACAAGCAATTTTACGTTTAAAAACAATTAAACAAATAATTTTACATTTAAAAACAACTAAACAAGCAATTTTACATTTAAAAACAACTAAACAAGCAATTTTACATTTAAAAACAACTAAACAAGCAATTTTACATTTACAGAACAACTAAACAAGAACTGCCATCTGAAAAAAAAAAAAAAGCGAGATTTGAAAATCTTGGGAGAACTGCACCCTAAAGGGCAAAATTACTGAGAACAGAGATATTATCTGACTTAGGTTTATATGTAGATGTAGTATTGACAGCACAGCTCTAGGTTTTGCGCTGATCAGAGAGGTGATAGCAGTTAACAAGCCTCTAATTACATTGATCAATATTTTATTGCCTCATGGAAAAGGATGAAGTTTCTCTCCTGAGTCAATTTGCAGTTCGCAGACACGGCATGGGACACAAACTACGCTTGTAGTCATATTAATTGGATTAAGCTAGTACTTACAGGATTACAATACTGTTACTGTCAGGCAATGTTGATATAGTTCTTATCAGCACTAGCTCTTAAAGAGCACTTAAACAGAAAAAATGAATAAAAAGAAAGCAGACAACAAAATTTACATCTGCTAAATTTTAAAAAATGATTTGTTGAAGCTATATCATATTGGGAATTCGAAGACTAGAGGGCAAAGAGTGTAGAGCCAGATGAGGCGGCTCATTATTAGTTGAATTAGTTGAATTTTCAAACAGCATAGATCCAGATGAGGCGGCTCATTATTAGCCGCCTCATCTGGATCTATGCTGTTTGCAAATTCAACTATCTTTGGTTTTAGCACTTTTAGTGCTAGTATATAACCGTGTCATGCTTAAAAACCTTCCGCTGATTCAAGAAGGGCGGTTGTCAGTTACTGGTGAAAGTAAGTGCACTTAGTACTGGTTAACCGCTTAGTACCCAGGAATGGTGTGGTTAGGTTAATTGACCGTCTGGACATGACCATAGCTGTTTACTGTGGACGTAAAGCAACAAATCAATAATTATAAATCCTCAGGGTCCAGACGCTCTGACCTGACCATGCAAATGCACAGGCTGCTCTGAGCGTTTGATTGTCACATCAGCATTAAGCACCTTTTTTATGTCACATATCATGTTTTAATTTAGAACTTGCTGAGCTTATGGCAAACTTTTTTGAGAGTGTCAGAATTTTTAAATTTATTTATTTTTATTTTCTTTCAGGTTTTCTGTACAGTTACAGTGAGAGTGCTTCCTTAAGGGGAACAATACATGCAAATGAGCCACAGCAAGCATGAAATATTGTGCTTTAGGGCATGTGGGAACATGTGTGTCACAATGTCACACCAAGGTCAAAATGTCATATTGTACCTGCAAACAGTGAAAACAAATCAGAATATGTAGATGTGCAGGCTCATCTGAGTCTTTGCTGCTTTTACATGGATACACTTTCAGGGGAAGCAACTATGCCATATTATTTTTCCCTCTGTTTCAAAGGGGTCAGTCAGCTCTTTAAGAAAAGAATTTGTTCCATTTGGAGCAAATTCTTTTCTTTAAGAGTAGACTCCTTGTCACCCTGGCTGGGAAGTATAGCAAAACCTCAGTTGTTTCTGTTTGAGAAAAAAACATTGCAGTGTGTCCATATACCTTAAAGGACATCCCAAATAAGTGGACAGTGTTGCTCACCATGCTCTGGATCCAGCGAGTTCCAGTTCTTCCCCATGTATAAAAGGTAACTTCTGCACAAGGATGGAGATGACATGTGGACACCAGTTTCACGTTTGAATGAAGAAGACTGATCAGACTGTCATTTTCTCACAAAAGCCTACAGACCATATAAAATGCATAAAGAAAATAACAAATTTTGATGCATAGGCTTATTTGGGTTGTCAGTATTGGCATAATGCACGTGGCACATTTTCACACTGCTGTCAGTTATAGCAAGTTCTTCACATGGTAATTAATGTTTGGTTTTAGCCTACATTTTCAGCCTATATTGGAATATAGCTCCCATTTGACAATCAAAAGTAGGATACACTGATATATTTTTTATACAGTAATAATTCAAGTTGTTATGAGATATTGATTTGTGTACTTGTTCTAAGACTTGTAAGATTATTAAAGGTGAATGGGTAGACTTTCAGGGGCAGAAACTCTGCTATTATCTTTTTTAATCCTTCTCAATGGGAGTCAACTCTTAAAGGAAAGCATGTGCACCTTTAAGAATAGACCCTATTTTGAGAAGGGTTTTGTCATTCATTGGGAAGCAAACAGGAAGTCCTAAAAGGTGTTTCTTTTTCTAACAATGGCAGAAAACATGGATTTGCACCCATACACATGAAAAAGAAAAACCTACTATAATGACAAAAAATACTGGGCCTGATCCGCTGCAGAAAACTGTGTATACCTAGATCACACAAATATATTGAACTTTGTGACTATAGGGTTTACTGTTGCCACTCTGTAAGCAGTATTTTGGACACACTGCTGGACAGTGAACCCAACCCTCAAAGTGCCAAAAAAGCAGACGACAAAATTTACATCTGCCAATTTCAAAAATGTTTTGTCCAAGCTATTTCAGATTGAGAATTCAAAGAATAGAGGGCAAACAGTGTAGATCCAGATGAGGTGGCTCATCATTAGCTGCCTCATCTGGATCCACACTGTTTTCAAATTCAACCATTTTCATTTTTGGCACTTAATGGCTTATATCACTCTTCAAATGATTGGCTAACTGCACCAATTGCTTAATGTGTCCTTATTTTTAAGGCAATGGCTGTAGTTCCTAGCCGAGTATCTCATGTTACCAATTAAAGCAAACTATTTTCAGGAGATATAACCACAGATATGCAGAATGATGCTATCTATATGAAAGTCATATTTGTATTATAAAGAGAATACAAGGTATATTATTGTCAGCTCGCTTGCCACAAGCAGAAGTGGGACATACTGTAGGTATTGCTTTTCCAGTGCCATTGGCATTGTAAAATTTTGTAGAGTTCTCTGGTTTTGCTCTGTTTTGTGTCAAAATGTGCTGATTGGAGAGGCACCGCGTTCCACAGAAGTCTTGTTTACAGAATGTCCTGAGATAACTGGTTTCCAGACAGTGAGACACTTAGAAATTATTACTGCACATGCTTCACTGTCTGGTTAGGGCATATTCAGTGATAATATCTAACAAGTATTTTAGTGTATGAGAAATTTTAATGGCAAATTCCATTTTTGTCTTGAGACATATTTTCTTAAGATCGTTTGAAAGTTTAAAAAATTTCAGTGAGTTCACCTTCCTTTTTTACTGGGATAATTGTTGTCATCATGAATGAAGAGTGTTTAGTTTTGCATGTATTTTGTGTTACCGTATAAAAGAAACTGCCAAAAATGTGGATGTTTGTTATTTTGGTATTTGTCAAAACAAACAGTACAGTTGACCATTGTTTTTATTGTTGAGCTCACTGTTGAGCTCATTTGTGGTAAGCAAATTGGCATAGTTTAAAATTTGGAATGGAATGATGTGTATAATTGAATTGAATGGATGAGATAATCTACATTCCATTAACTACAATTTTTCTGTCAGCCTGGGATGGAACTCTTACAGGAAAGAATTTGCTCCCTGAGAGGGAGCAAATTCTTTTCTGTAAGAGTTTCATCGCAAATCCATGGTATGCATTGGAGAACATTATACTCTACCAGTCCATTCCATTCCACTCCAGGTTTTAAACTATGCCAACATTTTGTGAGTGTACATCCATTGCTTTGCCTGTCCCTTTTTGGACACATTGTCAATACTGTATCGGTACATGCTTCCTGATTGTGGGCCGCTTCAAACTTCACCACTCCAGGTCGTCACCCATGAAACTAGGTTATACATTTGTATAAACATTGCAACCTTTTCTCATGAAAATCATTAAAAGGGTTATATGCAAAGAAAAGATGGGTTTTACATGCTGCACATGGCTGTCTTAGTTTTTACTTAGACTACTCTCCTGTCTCAGTAAAACAGCTTAAACATATAATTTTAAGTTTGCCCAGCTTTTAGGTAAAATTTTGACACTAACTGTGACCTTGCACTAAAATTAGATAGGGAAGCATTGTGCTGGCTGATAAAAAAATAGTGGATTTCATGTACACATATTTATATGACAGAGAGTAGGATTATTACATTTTCTGCAAGTTGATTGGTCCAATGTTCAAGAAAATTCATACTGTTCTTGTTTCGTCAAAATCCACATTTCAGACAAACCGCATATTTACTTTGGCAGGGTGACATTATCATATGTGAGTGCCAGTTTCATAATATGTTAGTTTATGTTAACACTTTATCAAGAGTTATTGTTTGATATTTTCAGTGGCTATTATAATACTACCTGTAACAGTTTTTGTTTGATATGATATTTTAAACTAATTGTGTTCTTGTTAAACTAAAGAGAAAGGGACAAAACCTGTCTATAGGTATACCATATATATCTAGCTCTAAAATAGAGTTTTTTTTCATCTCTAGGATTACCCAGAGTATCGAAATCAGCTTTATCAACGTCAGCTACAAGACGGGGCTTTCCCTTCCGAAACAATCCCAAAAATCTAGATCCATCTTTACAAGATGGAACTAGATTTTTGAGATTGTTTTGGAAGGGAGGGGAAACCTTGGTTTTCTCTTCCAAAACAATCCCAAAAATCTAGGTTCAAAAATCTCGTTCCATCTTGTAAGTGGGATCTAGAATATTGAGACTGTTTTGGAAGGGGGAAACCTCCATCTTATAACCACAGAAGTATGGTATTTGAATTGTTGAGGTTCAGAACTGCAAGCTGGTCATGTCATGCATAGTTAACACAGAAAGTGACCGTCTCTTGCTGGCCTGGACTTGCACACTAAGTTCAGTATTTCTTCTGTTAAATGCCCCCTCTCTTATAAACGTTCCTGACAGTTCTGTGAAAAAAGTAGCCAAATTACAGCGAGACTGGCGGCAGACCATAAAAATTTGATATGTTTTGCTCAAATTTTTTGTCAAGAATGCCGTTTATTGGACTTATGAATTTTACTGTTCCTGGGGCATTTATTAGAAGAAATACAGCATGTCTTAGGTTTTTCCATATAGGTCATCTGTCAAAGGTCATCTCTCAATATCATTAATATTAACCAAGTTTTCATCAGGGTGGTATCTTTAGATGAGCTGTGTCACCAAAATAGAGGCCTAATGGCATGTAAAAACGGGATAGATTGGGATCAGCCTGCTCATCTGTGCAGTTTGATTAAAGTCTTCCCTTTACACATCAGATGTCGAGGGCTTAAGGATATACATAGTGAAAAGTGAAGACACACTGATTTAACATTTAAAGCACCAAAACTGAAAAAAGTTGCAATTGCTAACAGTGTAGATTCAGATGGGGTGGCTCATAATGAGCCACTTCATCCGGATCTACACTGCTAGCCTTCTTTCTTTGAGTTCTGAATATGATATAGCTTGGAGGAAACTTTTTTGGAAGTTTTGGAGACATGAATTTTGTTAGCTGCTTTTTTGGTGCTTTAAGGGTTAAGACACCACTCTTGGCATCTGCCATAAGGTCTCTTTATCCATGCAGTGATTCAGTCATTTGTTTGTATTGTTATATATTGTGTTATTATCATATTTTGCCTTTTCTGGTCCAAACTGTACCAGTGTCTGTCATCATTCACCTAATATGTTATTACCCATGATTAATTAATAAAATGATGTGCTCCGAAGTCTTAGGGTTTTTCTTTAGCAATCCTATTCCTGTTTCAACAACAAAATATTTGAAATTCATTTCAAGGATGAAACACATGCTGTATTCAGTTGAAGGATGAAATATATAAAATATTTGAAGGGTGATTTTGAGGATGAAAGACATTAGTACATTGGAAGGATGAAGGACATATGTACATCATTGTAAGAATGAAAACCATACTTAATTTAAAGGATGGAAAATATGCATGTACTTCGTTTGAAGGCTGAAAGGCAGCTACATTGGTAGGATGAAAGACATACTACATATGATAGATGCAAGACATACTGAATTTGAAGGATGAATGACATACTTCATTTGGCAGATGAAAGCAATAAGGATGAAATATACAGCTTTAGGATGAAAAACATGATGAAAGACAGGGTAAAAGACATACTTCATATGAAAAATGAGCCACACAAATTGAAAAAATGATAGACACTGCATTCAAAGGATACATTTTAAGCATGAATGACACACTGCATTCGCCGGGCCGGGTAGCGCAATCGGTAGGGCACCTGACTCGTAAGTCAGAGGTCCTGGGTTCGAATCCCGGTCTGACCACATACTTTCGTTTCTCCTTCCGCTGATTCAAGAAGTGCAGTTGTCAGTTACTGGCAAAAGTATGTGCACTAAGTACTGGTTAACCGCTTAGGAGGTCTAAGCCTGCCCAGGAATAGTGTGGTTAGGTTAACTGACCGTCCCGACATGACCTTAGTTGTTTACCGTGGACGTTAAGCATCAAATCAACCAACCAACCAACACACTGCATTCAAAGTATGAAGGACATTTCATTTGGTGCTTGAATGGATGAAAGATGTACTTCATTTGAAGGATGCCAGACATACTTCATTAGAAGGATGAAAGGGCAAATATTATGTATTTTCTGGTCCTTTTTGGTCTTTGTGTTCCTTTCTTAGCCATTTTGAAAATAAAGTTCTGCTAAAACCAGTGCTAGAGGTTGAGGTCAGTGTTGTGTTACACATTGCACATTTCATTACCGGTCTTGACCAAACTCAGTCGAACAGGGTCTGCTGTTTTCATTTCTTCCGTATATTTTTTACTTTCAAAGGATCTTACTTTTCAGAACATATTCATTTGAAGGACGAAAGACATTCTTCTTTTGAAGGATGAAAGACATTCTATATTTGAAGAGTGAAGTATATACATGTACTTCATTTGAAGGATGAAAGACATACTTAATTTGACGGATGAAAGATATTACTTTTGAAAAATGAAATATATACTCGGTACTTCATTTGGTTATAGTATGCTTTCTAATTCCAAAAAATCTTTCAGCTTTTAAACACAAGACATACTATATTTGAAGGAATAAAGACTGCATTGCACTCCAGTTTATGGATAAAAGACGGCATTCGAAGGATGAAAGACACCTCATTTGAAGGAGTAAAGACATACTTCATTTCAAAGGCTGAAGCATTTTTAGCTAACCAGAGCCAAAGGCTCCGGGGGAGCTTATAGGATAGGCAGTGTCCGTCGTCGTCGTCCGTCGTCATATGTCGTCGTCCGTCAACACTTTTAAACAACATCTCCTCTGAAGCCACTGGGCCGATTGGGCCCAAATTTCATCTGTAGCATCCTTGGGCTGGGGGATTGAAAGTTTATGTTTTTTATGAAAATTTGCTCTTCAGTTTGGTTGCTATGGCAACTTAGAGTTCCCATAGACTTATAATGGGGAAAATTGAAAAATGACATTTTCTGCCAGGCCATTGCAGATATGTTGACAAAACTTTTATAGAAATGTTCCTGGAGAAGTCTTCTATCAGCTGTATGTTTTTTGGCCCATTGCCCCTTTTATTGGTTGCCATGGAAACCAAAATGAAAAAAAAAAAAAATGGAAAAAAATACTTAAAAATTATCTCCTCTGTAACCACTGGGCCGATAAGGCCCAGATTTCATCTGTGGTATCCTTAGGCTTGGGGATTGATAGTTTGTGTTTTTTTATGAAAATCTGCCCTTTAGTTTGGTTGCTATGGCAACTTAGAGTTCCCATAGACTTATAATGGGGAAAATTGAATAATGGCATTTACTGCCTATAGCCATTGCAGATATGTTGACAAAACTTTTGTAGAAATGTTCCTTAAGAAGTCTTCCATTAGCTTTATTGTTTTTGGACCCACTGCTCCTTTTACTGGTTGTCATGGAAACCAAAATGCAAAAATAATGGATAAAAAAATACTTACAAAATTATCTCCTCAGAAGCCACTGGGCCAATAAGGCCCAGATTTCATCTTTAGTATCCTTAGGCTGGGGGGTTGACAGTTTGTGTTTTTGATGAAAAACAGCTCTTTCGTTTTGTTGCTATGGCAACTTAGAGTTGCATTGACTTATAATGGGGAAAATTGAAAAATGGCATTTAATACTGCAATCAAAATATGGAAAATAGTTATATATTTTGTTATCAACTCAACAGACTGCCAGACTGAGACTTTGTAGTTGTATATTTTATATTAGCCTGTACAAATGTGACAGTAATTTTGATAGCAATTTTGAGCTAGAGATCTGGTGAGCTTTGTGGCCCATGGGCCTCTTGTTTGAAGATTGAAAGGCCTTTTACAATTGAAGGATGAAAGTCCTTCACTTAAAAGATGAAACACATACTTCATTTAGGGATGAAATGTTTACTTCATTTGAAGGATGGAAGACATATAGCATTTGATGGAGACAATGCATGAATGATTAATACAGACAGTATATCGAAGGATGATAAATGTGTACTTCATTTGAAGGATGGAAGACATATAGCATTTGATGGAGACAATGCATGAATGATTAATACAGACAGTATATCGAAGGATGATAAATGTGTACTTCATTTGAAGCATGAAAAAAACTACATTGGCGGGATGAAAGACATTTTACATACGATGAATGCAAGACCTACTGCATTTGAATGATGATAGACTTATTACTTGTGCCCTACTTGTTAAGGATGAAAGACAAACAATATATGTTGGATGAAAGACATACTACAGTTGAAGGATGAAAGATATATTTCATTTGACTGGTGAAAGACTTAGTTCATTTGAAGGATGAGACATACTACAGCAGAAGGATGAAGTACATGATGAAATACATACTTCATTGAAGTATGAAAGGTTTACATTATTGAAGGATGAGTCATGCTAAATTTGTAGACTGACAGACTAGTATGAAAGACATACCTCATTTGAAGTATGAAAGAATACTTAATTTGAAGGATGAAAGATAAACTTTATTTGAAGGAAAAAAAAGACATACATGTACTTCATTCGAAGGGTGACTAATATACTATGTTTGAAGGATGAATGACATACTTTATCTGCAGCATGACCTACCCTGCATTTGTAGGATGAAAGGTTTACTTCATCTGACGGATGAAAGACATATGTCATTGAAGGGTGAAAGTCATACTTCATTTGAAGGATGATGCACATGGCATTCAAAACGTGAAGCCAATGCTCCATTTTAGGGATGAAAGACTATATTTCAAAGATAAAAGACATACTTCGTTTGAAGGATGGAATACATTTCATACTTCATATGGAGGATAGGATATATGACATACTTCATTTGAAAGATGAATTACAATCATCATATGGTTTTTGGTACTTTTAGATCGATGAGCTGATTTTTAGTCATTTTGAAAATAAACATCTGAGCAAGTTAGTGCTAGAGGGCACGATCAGTGTTGCACATTTCATTACTGGCCATGAACAGAATCAAACCGAGTCTTATTTTTGGCTCTTTTGGTATATTCCATGCTTCCAAGGGATCGAACTTTTCAGATCTTATTCATTTGACAGATTATGACACTTTATATGAAGGATGAAAGTCGGTCTGTATTTGAAGGATGGAAAGACATACTTCATTTGAGGTAGGATGGTAGAAATGCCTCATTTGAAGGATGAAAAAGGTACCATATTTGAAAGATGAAATGTGTACTTCATTTGACTTAGTATGCCTTCATCTTTCCTATGAAGTTTGTCTTTTGTCCTTCAAACGAAATATTAAAGGAAAAAAAAAACATACTCTATTTGAAGGATGAAAGACTAACTGTATACTGCATTTGAAGAATGTAATACATTCTACATTCAAAAGAGAAAAAATATTATTTGAAGAAAGACACACTCTTTTTCAAGGATAAAAGACATACTACATACAACTTTGACGGTTTAAAGGCATATTACATATATATATACATACTACATTTGAAAGATGAAAGACTTCATTTGAAGGCTGATATAGATCTACTGAATATATAAACAGTAAATGGTCACTGATAGTCATTTAACACCCATCCATATTATTATATCAACTTATAAGCCCTTTCAAACAGAACAGATGTAGATGAGCTACAATAGGTGTTTCAGGTGTTCAGCTTCGGTCTTGAAGTAAGAACTTTGTGATCATCCAAGAACTCTGCACTGCATTTATAAGATCAGAGTATATTTTAGTGCAAGCTGGTAGTATTTCAAATTTGCATTGAGAAATAGATTTTTTTATTTGTGAATAAATCAGTGTCAGGTGCATATGTTGCATTTCTTCTTCCTCTTTTTTTTTTCTTTCCTAATTCAGTTAGGTACAATTTAATTAGTTCTGCCAGTGATCTATTTTCCTTTGAATTCAACACAGCTCCAGACATACTAAACTTTTGGAGTGAGATTCAGATAATTTTAAAGACCTTCATAAAGAAACAATGAATCAGAATGGCTTTAGAAACGCCGTTGATATGTAGGCAATTCTAATGCTATTCCACTACATTTTTTTAAATCGCCACTAAATTTGGCATACCTAGAGCTTTGCTGCATTTCCTTCTTGAAAGATCAAAAGTAGCAATAAAAGTTCTATAAGAAATCAGTGATCTAAGGCTTTGCTTAAGCCCCTATCTCACTGGGATGCGACAGTTGGCGACTGATTGCGAATTGCATTCGCGGATGAGTCTCAAAACTGTCTTGAAACGTTCGCGGGGGTTCGCAATATCCTCGCGTGAGTCGCAAACTGGCGCAAACGGTTCGCATTGTCGCACAAAAAAGGTTTACATGTAAAACTTTTTTATGCGACAAAATTTCTCGCAATATAGTCGCAACATAGTCGCAAAGTCATCGCGGGTGTCGTGAACACGTCGCGGACCCATCGCAATTTAGTTTCCGGCGAGTCGCAATGACCGTGAACACGAAAAACTTGCGAAATAAATACGACTATATTGCGAACAAATTGCGACATAAATAAGACACTTCCGCGACTAAATTGCGAGCAAAAAAACTGAGTAACTTTCGCGCGATCGTCGTGAGACATTCGTACGAATATCTTACGACTATCGTGCGAGTGTCTTAAATTACTCGCAATGTCGCAAAAGTGTCGTGAATATCTGTATTTTCGTCCCTAGTGACTCGGACAATTATGTTTCTCGCAAACAGTTTGCACTCATTCAGTTCCAACATGGGCATCATGCAGCAAAGGTCAGAAAAGGGCGAGGTAGGGGTAGGGCTGCCACTGCACCCGGCCATCAAACCACAACACAGGAAGCCGAAACAGTCCCAGCTCCTGTTCCCTCCGACGACGAGAGCTCGGGAGCTCCCACGTTTTCTCTGACGAGTGAAACAAGGAAGAAAAAGAAACTGGGCTTTGAGAGTGAGAAACAGTACCCATGGAAGGATGCCCACCAGAATGTACTGGCTGAGATCTGGCTGAACCACCCCATATTTTATGATCAAACACAATATCCATCTTTCTGACGTCTGATGATTAAAAAATTGCCGGAATGTCAATAGGTTCTCATTTTCTCGCAAAATCATCGTACGACTGTTGCACGACCTTCGCACGACAGTCGTGCGACGTTCGCGAGAGTATCGTGACACAGTCGCACGAGAGAAATAATCGCAATTTTATTGTGCGAACGTCGCACAAGTGTCTCACGAACGTCGCGCGACTGTCGCGCGACGTGTGTGCGAACTCCAGGCGAATTTGGACAAGATTCGTGAGATAATCGTACGATATTCGTGCGACATTCGCGCGACACTCGCAAATATGTCGTTATCACCATTTCAGTGAGACCCAAATATGAAAAATGTCGCAAAGTCGCGGATTTTATCGCAAATCTTTGTCTCAAACTAGTCGCCAGTTGTCGCATCCCAGTGAGATACTAGCTTTAGCTGTCATTTTGCTAATAACCACAATAATAAGTAGCTTTAAAATTTTATTGAAATATATTGTAGAAACTGTATCAAAGACTAAAATTTCTTCAGATGCCTATTGGCAAATGTGAAACCCACACCAGCATGCGCACATACATAGACTGTTTATGGCATGTACCCAGCTGACACAATGCTATAGCACCACATTAAGCCAACATTGCTCTGTGCTGCTGAGGCTTTCTATCGTAATAATCCTATTAAACGCCCCTGCTCTAATAAACGCCCTTACATCTTTTCCGAAATAATGTACTAGTAACTTTCATGGATTCCTGTTTGCTTCTCTGAAGGGGGTAGCTCATTCAATGGAGGAACTTACATGAGTGCTCATGTATTATTGAATTTATTAAACGAGTTGGGGAAAAAGATAAGATGCGAGGCTATGCCGAGCATCTTATCGTTTTCCCCAACGAGTTAAATAAATTCAATAAAACAGGAGCACGAATGCAAGATTCTATTTATCATATGACACTAAAATCGCTTTTTGTTTTAGCAAACTTTGCACTAAAACGTCACGATTTCGCCACTAGAAAATGCAACTTTTGCATGGACGTTAACGCATAACGTGACGACGTAATTTGCATATTTAATCTACTAGTGGATTATCGTTTTTAATGCATGGCTTTATTACACTCTCAGATGCGACGTCATATGATAAAATGGGATCTACTGTTAAAGGAAAGAATTTGCTCTTAGAAGAGGAGCTGTAAGAGTTGACCCATATGGGAAGGGAGGCTATACTAGTAGAGTTGCTTCCTTTGGAAGTATTTCCATTCCCCTTAACACCGGTACTGTTTCATCAGAGGCAGAGCACTAGATAAGAGAGAGAATTTGATGATAATTAAGGATAATTTTTTGTTAATTCTGAATAAAAACATATGTTGTGACCCCTCATCTGAACCGTCTCATCGAGACGGTTCAGATGAGGAGTCACAACATATGGTTTCAATGAGATATAAAAAAAATTATCCCTCAATAATCATCAAATACTCCTCTTTCCTAGAGCTCTGTCAGAGGTATTTTTGGCAGTGACTGATTTACTACATTTTAGCATCTAAATTAAGTCCCCCTTCCCCCTCTTTCGCAAAATGCAACGCCCCGGGGCGTTTAATAGGATTAATATGGCATATAGCTTTAATTCAGTGTCATTACTATGGTAATCCTTGTTGATGTTTGTAACAATTCTGAAAAATTGATTGAAACCTTGAATGATTCTGCAGCCTCATCTTCTTATCCAATTATAGCGAGCCTGATCCTTATAATATTTGACTGGCATCTTTTAAAATGGTTCCTTACTTTATCTGCAGACCAGCCTGGGCATCAGACAGTCTAACTAGAGCCTTCCCAGTTTGCATAAACAACCGGTATGTACAAAATAGAACGTGACCAATGAAGGCTTATTTATGTATTTTTGCTGGCTGAAGGTGACCAAAGGTCTATTTTCACGCGAAGATATTTTTTAAGGATAAGGATAGCGATCGAACATTTAAATTTAAAATGCCTTTACAAGTAAGTTCCTGCTAAACACTCCTCAAATGTCGGATCCAAGTTATACAAAAATCTACTACGGCCCGGTCAATCAGCAAATCGTTACAGCTGTAAACGAATACAGCTATACGGTAGCTCTATTCGTAGGCTTCCTTCGATTACAGCTAAGCGGGTCTTTCAAAGCGGAGTATTTAGTCTACGTGCGTGCATGCGTACGATGTGTGTTTGTGTGTGTGTGTGTGTGTGTGTGTGTGTTTTTACACTGGACAATCTCAGCATTTCTCAATTAGTCGTTAGAAGACATTGCGAAGTGGGGTGGTTTGAACATATTGAAACAAATGTTTTGTACATGTTTTTATTCTGCATCATGAACTGACAAAAACATTCTTTATGAGTAATACTTCATAACATCCATAGACGTTGAATTGAAAAGAACAGCACAAGGAGAACAGGTGCTTGTCACCGCTCTATCGAGAAAACTTGATTAATTTTTGTCTTAGGTAAAATGATATTAAACAAAGGAATACTTTACATTGCATAACAAGAGACAAGACACTATATTCTTCTTGCTTCTGAACGCAAATAAGCAAAATAAAAAAAAAAAAAAAAAAAAAAAAAAAAGATGAATGAATAAAATGACAATGTCAATGAAGAAATAGTCTGAAAGATAACTTGTGATCCGAATTAATAATGATTATTTGAGCCGCGACACGAGAAAAGGAACAAAGTGGCACGTGCGCCCGCACAGGCTGATCAGACTCTTCGCCGTGCGCTTTAGGGGTAGCTTAGGATCTAAGCTAGCTCCATGCGGACAGCAAACAGTCTGATGATCTGAGTCTTCGCTGGGCGCACATGCCACTTTATTGGTCTTGTCGTTTCGCGGCTCTTTATACTGCATATGTACCTAGTCAATATATAGAGATTATTACATGTGTTTTTCGTTATCACCCGATTTATCAGCCCTCGACCAATATCGGACCTCGGGCAAGCCCTCGGTCCGATATTGGAGTCTCGGGCAAGCCCTCGGTCCGATATTGGAGTCTCGGGCTGATAAATCGGGTGATAACGAAAAACACATGTTATGATCTGTTTATCATATAGATTCTAGTTTAGAAAAAACAATGTTCAGAAATAGTTGCTAGAAATAAACATTTCTGAAGTTGTTGAAACTTGCTACTGCTGTAGGCCTATGCCTCATAGGGGATCTAGAAAACACAACAGCAGGGACACCCGAGTGTGATTGTGATGTTTTATTGTCTAATGAAAAGATGTAGCCATCTGACGATGAGTGTCTAATAAAACGAGGCAGGCATCTTACTTTTAAGTGTTAGTAAAAACACACAGCATCACTGCGCAAGCTGAAATGTTTCCCGGCCACCCAGTCTTGTAGCGCTTGCCGTTTTGTAGCGAAACAAAAAATTCAGCCATTTCAAATTTATTTTTACACCAAAGTGTTTCTTGTGATCTAATTAAGAAAATGAGTGGTCACACTTTATGTCTATGATGTATAATAAGAGAGATATCATCTCTGAAAGGATGGGAAATTTTCTGTTTTGCCACATCGCACTCGCCATTTTAACGTCGTAGCATCTCACGCGACGTCGTTGACGTTAACGACGGGCCGATAAACGTATCGGACCGGGAAAACGTTTATCGGACCGATGGGCAGAATAAGTACTCTAAAAGCTCAGCTTTATCAAACATGCAGATTGCTTCTTAGGCAGTCCGAAATTACGTATCTATATGATAAGACGTTTTATCATATAGATACGTAATTTCGGACTGCCTAATAAGCAATCTGCATGTTTGATAAAGCTGAGCTTTTAGAGTACTTATTCTGCCCATCGGTCCGATAAACGTTTTCCCGGTCCGATACGTTTATCGGCCCGTCGTTAACGTCAACAACGTCGCGTGAGATGCTACGACGTTAAAATGGCGAGTGCGATGTGGCAAAACAGAAAATTTCCCATCCTTTCTGAGCTGATATCTCTCTTATTATACATCATAGACATAAAGTGTGACCACTCATTTTCTTAATTAGATCACAAGAAACACTTTGGTGTAAAAATAAATTTGAAATGGCTGAATTTTTTGTTTCGCTACAAAACGGCAAGCGCTACAAGACTGGGTGGCCGGGAAACAGATCAGCTAGCGCAGTGATGCTGTGTGATTTTACTAACACTTAAAAGTAAGATGCCTGCCTCGTTTTATAAGACACTCATCGTCAGATGGCTGCCTCTTTTCATTAAACAATAAAATATCACAATCACACTCGGGTGTCCCTGCTGTTGTTTTTTCTAGATCCCCTATGAGGCATAAGCCTACAGCAGTAGCAAGTTTCAACAACTTCAAAAATGTTTATTTCTAGCAGCTATTTCTGAACATTGTTTTTTCTAAACTAGAATCTATATGATAAACAGATCATAACATGTGTTTTTCGTTATCACCCGATTTATCATATACTTTCACTAGTATTGCCCTTGATACTAGATATTTGGCCCACCCATTATAGCCCTGTCAGAAAGCGCTGTCCAGCCCTGTTGTCAAAAAGTCAGGTGTAGGGCCGAGATCACCTCACGTGCAGGGCGGGACAGAAATATCTCAGCCCTTGTATCGGCCCTCAATTTTGGCGCTAACGTCAAGTATTGCCGCTGACGTCATCAAAACAATTCAGCGAGCTAAAAGACGTCTGCCGCCATGTTTTATTGCCGCTCGTCGACTGGCTGAAAGTGGAAACGCAGAGGCTTCCTAGTTTGTTCTAAACCAGAAAACCATTCTCGGTAAGTTTTATTTTGTAATCTGAGCCATCTACGATTAAAATACCAAACAATTATGATGTGTTTTCTTCATTTTGTGCTCAGTTGTACTTCCAGCTGAAAGAAAAAATGGCGGCACGGCTCACCATCCATGATCTTCCGACTCGAACATCTTCATGTTTTTTTCAGCCATTTTGTGTCAGTTGTACTTCCAGCTGAAAGAAAAATGGCGGCACGGCTCACCATCCATGATCTTCCGACTCGAACATCTTCATGTTTTTGTTTTTTTCAGCCAATGAAAAGGAAAAAAGAAACAGACAAATTTTATTGGAACAAAAATATTGCAGTATTTCTTACAAAAGTTCAATTTCTATAAGAAAGTATATGATAAAAAGATCATCACACGGTTGTTTTGATCCCATCCCTGATCTCAGCCCTCGGACCGTATCAGCCCTCGCCCTTCGGGCTCGGGCCGATACGGTCAACTCGGGCTGAGATCAGGGCTGGGATCAAAACAACCGTGTAATATTCTCTATTTATCAGCCCGAGACTCCAATATCGGACCGAGGGCTTGCCCGAGGTCCGATATTGGTCGAGGGCTGATAAATCGGGTGATAACGAAAAACACATGTAATAATCTCTATGTAATACAGTCCAAACGATCTACGGCGGACAAAATTAAGAGAGACTAACTATTACCCGCGGTCAAATATTGGATCCCATATTTTCTAGAGACTAATATCTGCCCGCGGTCAAAGATCACATCCCATACTCTGCTAGAGACTAACATCTACCTGAGGATCCAATTTTACACCCTGTATCTTACAGAGACAAATTTCTGCCCGAGGGCTCTAGTTTGTAATATTTCGTATCTGCCAGAGACCACGTAAGAATCATAACCACACGTTATCATCACTGAAATAAATGACAGTTACATGAAATACTTTATGCTTTTAAGGCTGTTACAAAACGAAAAAGAGGTTGTTACAAAACGAAAAAGAGTCATAGTTCCAAAACTACTTGGTCATCGTGGCTAAACAAATTTGTTTAGCCACGATGACCAGGTCGTTTGGGAACTAGGACTTTTTCGTTTGGTAACAGCGCTTGTATATACATAGTTAATCAGGGGTGTTCATGATGTGCGCATACGAACACATATAAACTGCAATATTTCAGAATTTGATGCCAGGAATTTTGGCATGTGAATATGACATTTTTTTTCAGAGATAGAGTGATGGTGGCATTTATATAAACGGGGAAGTTTATTAAGATTAATATGATAATAACCGTCACGATGTTTGTCATTTTTGTTAGCAAATCAATGCTTTGCTGGAGGAAACGACTGTCACGTGCTATCTAGTGTCCGCATAAGAATTTAACTGTCGTTGAAAACTGCTAAAAATATGGGACAAAAAATTGAGACTAAGATTTGTAATGCTAAGCAAATTTGGAACATATAGTCGGGCGGATGCCTCTATCACTTCACTCTGGCCCCCGCTGAGAAGTGATATTTTGCAATCTGCCTTCCACCCTCATAAATTGAAATACATGTAATTCACAGTAAGAGAAAAAAATCTCAGAGTATAAATTAAACAGTTTAAAACTGAAATTTGCGCTGATTCGAAATTTTATGTGAAAAGATATGAAGGGGCTGATTTACAGGGAGGAGCCCCAGTGGCCTAAGTGGGTTTAGCGCTGGCCTACTGATCTAGCGGTCCCGGGTTCGATTTCCCGCTGGAGGCGGAAAACCTTTAAGTCGACCGTAAATGGGGTTCCATTGCACACAGCCTTTTATTATCACCCTCAGCCCGTCCTTCTGACATGACTGAAATCTGTTGAAAAGGACGTGAAATCGCAAGTCAATAACCTATATGATCTACCATATTTACTGAAAACAGATTTCATTTGTGCAGTTTTATCGCATCTCAATACAGAATCGAGCCGCGACACGACAAAACCAACAAAGTGGCATGTGCGCCCTGCGAATACTCGGGTCAGCCTGGGCATCCGCACAGTCTGATCAGTCTTCGCTGTCCGCGTGAAGGTAGTTTAGACCCTTAGTTACTCAGTATGCGAACAAAGAATATTGTGTTCATACTGGGAGGATGCCCAGTCCGATCTGAGTCTTCGCGTGGCGCACATGCCACTTTGTTGGTTTTATCATGTCGCAGCTCAAATATAGAATACTGAAAAATCGTTTGAGTATTTAAAAAAACTCTCACAAAAATGGAGAAAGGCATAATGTGATGGACTTGACAGAGCTCCAGATAAGGGGAGAGCATACTTAGTCTGTAAAATGCCTATTAAAGTGTACAGACATACCTCCAAGGGAGATCACTAATGTGGAAGCATTTTGCTCCCCTTTCACAGGGGCTACTCTTAAAGAAAAGAATTTGCTCTCAGGGAGAGCAAATTCTTTTCTTTACGAGTAGCTCCAGTAAAAGCGAAGATTTGTCTACCCTGCCAGCAAATACCATTCTTATAAATTGTCTCCCTTGTTAAATATGGCGGCTAAATCATGAAAGTGCGCCCATACAGTATCAAAAAAAAAATCTTTCATAAACATACATGGTTAAGTTCTTCTCAATTTTTTTACGACTTCATGTATAAAAGCATTACTAAGAAGCATTCCGAACTCAAGCAACCCGCTATGCGATCACAAGATACCCACTATCCAAAGATGTGTCGTTAATTTCTGGCAGAATGGTAAACATGTACACATTCCAGCCAATAGGAATAAACATATTCAAACAGCTTCAGCTGTGATTTTATTCCATTAAATCCATAGATTGTACAATTTGGACAATTCGCGCTGACTCACTGACTGGAAAAGTCAGCAAATACTAAATTATTTCATGTTTAGTAAATCCTGTTTTAATAAAAATAGACTCTCATCCCTTCGTCCTTCCAAGTCTATTATAACAAAACAATTACTAAAACACCTGTCCGCGTATATAACTGAAACTTTCATGCAGATGGAACTACGACGCCCAAGCCGTATTATGGCAATGGGTTTTCTTGTACGTTTTTGCAGGCTAACTAAAACAGCACCCAATTCATTTTCACAACGAGAAGCAAAAACCCCACTTTTTACAGACCTCATCTGGAGCCCTGTTGATAGAAAAAAAAACTATGACAGAAGTCAGAAAGCTAAGCTTCTCTTGTGACCGTTACTATCGAAACCCCTATTTTCACATCCGAGGGAATATTTTTTCTCCCTCTGTCTGTAACCATGGTTATATGCATTAGTAATCTCCACACAAGATGCATATGATGGAGGATTATCAGGTAGCCATGACACATCTGAAATCGCCAACTCATACGAATGTCTTCGTAACAACTTTTTCACTGCAAGACACTCCGGTGGAAGATGATTTATTTTTATGTTTTTACCTTTACTTTCGTTGGATACAGTCCTGATAACGTTTTCATGCTTAGATTCGTTGCCATTGGCTATATGTTTGTTTGCATGTTTATGCATTTTTTCGTTGGAAACCGGTTTAGCCACAGTGTGTGGTTTAGTCTCCTTTACAACATGATAATATACAGGAGAAGACTCATAAGGTGGATTAAAGGAAGCAGATACTTTTGATTCTTGGTCTGATTCTCCACTAGTTTCATCTGCAAGTGGAATATCCACTAAACTACGTTCAAATGTGAGATTATCTACACCTTGAATAGTCAGATTATCTAATCCACTACTCGATGAATAAGAAGAATTTGCGTCTTCAGTTTTATTTTTAGAATATGGCATGCGCACACCTGGCGTAAGGTGCCCATTACCAGCAAAGTGCTCTGTTTTACGGTGTGAAACTTCATTTGGAAGACTTGTGGATTCATTTTCTTCTATACCGGGTTTCGTTGGATGATTTACAATTCCATTTTCAAGCTTCTCTTGTTGTCTCTGAGCAATCCTGGCTTTGATTCTCTTTCTGTCCCTAAAATAAACAAATAATATAAATAAATAACAATAAAATGGGTGACAAATAAAAAATTCATGAACTCATCGGTGAGGACTGTCATAAAGCTCGTCTTTCAGATCACAGCGGTCCAAATTTAAGAATACATGTGATACATATTACAATTGTACCCTGTCCACACCCCCACCCCATTAATGCCTGGCGTCCCGCAAAAGGGTCTTTTGCAAGCAGTGTAGACTCAGAACTTGTCGCCTGAACCTTATTGACACTGTCTGCATTAAAATAATCGAGCCGCGACACGAGAAAACCAACAAAGTGGCTGTGCGCCCAGCGCAGACTCAGATCAGCCTGGGCATTCGCCCAGTCTAATCAGACTCTTCGCTAAGCTCTTAAGTGGTAGCTAAGGGTCTAAGCTACCTCCATGCAGACAGCGAAGAATCTGTTCAGACTGGGCGGATGCCCAGGCTGATCTGAGTCTACGCTGGTCGCATAACCAATTTATTGGTTTTGTCGTGTCACGGCTTAAATCTAAACACAGACACGTCTTATGACGAAAATGGACCTGTCCTAAATGTGAGGTTGAAGACTCTACTTTTTAGTGTTGGGTAAAAGCTCCAACGGACAATGTTTCATCATGTTGACCCTTCAAAGCACAAAAAACATATACCGGTATGTGTGCACGCAGATTCATAAACTGAAAGAAGAGGGCATTGGACAACACATGTGACTGGCAATCAAGTCGTATTCATTAATTGAGCCACGACACGACTAAATCAACAAAGTCGCATGTGCACCCAGCGGAGACTCAGATTAGCCTGAGCATCCACCCAGTCTGATTAGAATTTTATAAGTAGCTTAGACTACTTTTTCAGCACAAGCAAAGCCTCTGATCAGACTGGGCGGATGCCCAGGCTGATCTGAGTCTTCGCTGGGCGCACATGCCACTTTTTTGGTTTTGTCGTGTCGCGGCTCATTTTATTATTGCACTGTTTTTTATGCAATAAAGGTTGTCAAAAGATATGATACCATTAAACCTACATAGTTCCGTCATATCAATTTTCATGTGTTATTAGAAACAGCGCAATTATTCTGCTGTTGCTATGTAACTGTTCATTTGGTGTTATCATGTTATTCATATTATCTGATAATATATATTCTTTATTAATTGAGGTAGCTTATGTTGCATGTCTGTTAGCTTGATTCCTTATCTCTGAACAAACAATACTGTTTTCGATCAGAAGCAGTTCATTTAGTTCACACCATACGGATTCATGGAACCGAACGTACTGGTTCCAAACAACTGACATTGTTACAACGTCGGTGAGACGCCATGACGACGCACAAATGTCGAAATGACGCCTTTTGATTTAAACAATATTTTATTCATAATTTGTTCCGTATAGTATTCCTCAAGAGTATTTAGAATTATTTTGCAAAGTGAAAATTAAGCACTTGTAATTGACAGATTATGTACAGACTTGAAAGCTTTGTTTACTTTTTAACGCCCCTTGAAGTGTGCTGTTCTGAGATTTTTTGTCCGTCTGGAAAATTATGAACCCATACCAAATGAAATCAATAAATTGTGGAAAAGATAATGGAAAATCAGCTGATTTTTGAATGGCTGTCTCATCTAGCGATATAGTGCTGGCGGCCTGATAAAGAATTTTATGTCAGCTTATCAGCTGCAGATGCTGCTGGCTTTCAAATATGCGACTTAATTTCGAAAAAAGTGCCCGAAATTGGGGAAAATGCAATTTTGACAGGGTGTGTTGCTCTGATTTATTCTTATTCCATAAATATCGACGGAAACGGCAAACAACCCATAGAGTTTGTAAGGCTTAGTAAACATGCTTTTAGGGATATGAGTTTTGACATGATTATCTATACCTTGCCAAAAATAATTCGTTCAGCTCACTAACAGATCAGAAATTTTGCTATTTCTCATGCCTTCAATATACTAAAAGCTTACGTCTCCTAGGGATCATTGGACCCATTCAGTCATTTTGATAATAAAGTCTTACCAAAGACACTGTTCGGGGACGTAGACGGTGTTCTTCATTACACTTCTACTCCTGAACAGATTAAAACTGAGTCTGTTTTTTTTTTTTTTTTTTTTTACCTTTGTTTGTCTCTTGCTTTTTTACTTGCAAGGAATCATTCTCTTCGCAACTTGTTCATCTTCCCTACAGCCAGGGTTGAACTGTATGACGGCCGTGAAAGGGCTCTCCGTGTTTAAAACCATTACGTAGTTTATATATTCTGTTCCGGGTTCATTTAATTATTTTTAAACTAAAGTTCTAGTGAAGCCGGTGAAGAGACATCGGGAGTATGGCACATTTCCTAACTAGAGCAGACTCAATGAAATCAGTCTGCTATTTTGGTTTTTCTAATTATTATTAATGAGCCGCGACACGAGAAAGCTAACAAAGTGGTAAAGCACCAAGCGCGGTCTCAGATCAGCTTGGGTCTGCGCTGGTCGCACAACCAGATTGTTGGTTTTCTCGTGTCGCGGCTCAATTATATTCTTGCTTAAGCCGATCCATCTTGTCTATACTTATTTTTTTCTACAGTTTCTGTAACAAGCTTTGTGACGGTGTCAAAGTCATTCCGTTCTTCAATATAGTGTAGTATACAGTTTCGGGTTCTTTTGTGCCTTGCGACCATGAGGGTCTTCTTTTCAAAATTTATGTATATTTACTTATGACTAGTTGGAAGCACTTTGTGCATGACTAATATAATCTTCAACTATTAAAAATCCCCAGACCATAGCATTCTTACATTACTAAAGTGAAAGAAATGACATATGTGACTCTTAAACCTGTTACATGTCATAACTGAACCTTTCTAAAGACAGCTGTAGAAGCATAAAGTTCAAATCTATACTAGCTCGCAAAAATTCTAAAGGCTGAAATAAATACTGCAGAAACTGACTGACGTGGGAGTTTAAAGCATTTATTCTTTCCTATATAGAACACACGGTGTGTTCATATCTCTTTTATGACCCTGCATGAGTCGAGGTATTTCCTTTGATGTCTTTTGCATAACGAAGGTATGGTACCCAACTTGTCTTTAAGGAACTTTAAATCAACTACTTCCAAACAATAAATAAGTATTCGACTGACCTCCCCCACTGTTACTTGTTCCTAACGCCCAAATTAATACTTCCGAGCATCTGTTATATTAGTTGCAACTAATATAACAGATGCTCGGAAGTATTAATGGTCACCTGTCTGGGAAAGAGCTATTTGTTCGGTTTACCAAGCGTGCATTCTCTGAACTGCTGTTTATTTAAGGAATGCATTTCAATTTTCTTAAGTTTATCGAAGTGTAAACTACATTGGGTCACGTGCAAAGTGAATGAGCCCCGAAGGGGTTCATGTAAACTTTGCTAGTGACCCAATGTAGTTTACACTTCTATAAATCTCAGAAAAATTAAGTTCATTGCTTATATTTACATTCATTTCAATCAAAACCTCGATGAAAAATCATATGTCAGCGCTAAAATTGAAACAGTAAAACATGTACACGCAGTTTTTCAGCTAGCAGCGGAACAGCGTGAATGACGTCATGGCGTCGCCGACGTCCAATCAGACTGTAGAGAGTCATTGTTTATGTTGACGTCATTGACGTCGCGTGGCTCAATGTAATTATTGCAATGTAAACTAAATTAGGTTCCAATGGTTTACTATAGCGCTTTTCAGTATATACACCAAGAATGTAAATATTTATGTATATACTTTTCTCCCTTTATGTAAAAGAACGGGCTTTGGGATCTGATAGTATAAGACTTGATCATTCTTATATTTTTACTTTGTTTTCTGTTTCTTCTTTTTTCGTTATTATTGTCTGCTTGTTCATCTTCTAGATAACCTCAGGTTGGACGATATGTCTTTTCAAGACTTTTCAGCTACTAGCTGATCCCAGCTGCAGTAAAATTATTTGTATAATTTTATTATCATTGTATCGGTTGTTGAAGGGATCAAACCAAGTCAAACGAACATTCTGGCTTTGATCAATGTCATACTACGTGATGTCATCCACAAGTAAATGAGCTGTTCGCGAAGATCAGTCGTATGTCTTTACGGTTTGATGACTACCGCATTAATTTCAGTAGTTACGCGTTGAAGAAAAAAAATCAGAAGCGTTCACGATAAGATATACTTACTTAGTTTTAGATGCCAAGTTCTCGCCCTCTTGCCAAGTTGGCGTTTATACTTTGAATGCGCAAGCAAAATAAGGTTCCAATTATACAAAATACTAAAACAAGTCTTGAATTTTATTCGATATTCTACGTAAGCATATGGTATTAGACATATTAGATATAGACAATATTGTCCCTTTCGATTTCCGAAAAACTAATCTAGGGTGACGATGTAAATTTGGTCCTATTCCAGATCATGGTGAAATGCGTGTGAATTTTCATTACCTACAAAAGGGTGCAGTTGTTAATTCATTGTTAACTTTACGGTGCAGATTATATTTTTTTCCTGGTCCTATTGAATCAATGGGCTAATTTTGATTTAGTTTGAATAAAACCGGTGCTAGGGGTCGTGGGCAGTATTGCAACATTACATTAATAATAACGAATAATAACCAAAAAATTATTAGGAATAAACTGCATACTAACAGACAAAGTACAATTGTCATCCTAAGACAGAAAATGTATGAGAGTCAATATGCAGAGTTCTTTAATCTCACTAAGTAATAATAAAGTAATATGCATTATGTGTTTTACTGGCTGATGAATTTAACCAATTCTTCACGATCTTCTATTGATCTCGGTTTAAGTATTGGTTTAGCAGCTTCGAGAATTATTTAGACTGTACTACAATTACTTTGTATGATTTTGCATGCAATCTTCTCCTATCTATTTATTCTTCATGCAAAAGAATAAAAAAATTAGTGCACATGAACGGACTCAATTAAACCGGGTTTGCTATTTTCCTTTCTTTGATCTGTTCATTGCTTCCAGAGGATCTTTCTTTAGAATGTTTTAAATGTCAACTGATACTCTTTATTCACAAGATTTAAGATGCATGGCTCCTCTATATCATGCAATGTCTACATCCTCCGTGCATTTCGAAATGTATCGACTTGCATGTTCTCTGTTCTTGAAGGAACTCTTTAAAAAAGATGATAAAATATGTTCTGATGCAACCGTTTGTTTACTTCCTTTTCTTTGGAAATTTGTGATTGTTTTAGAAAGTAGATGCTTGAATATAGAAAAACATGGCATTTAGGATAGTTAAGCACGCCGTTGTGAATCTTAATGGCAAACGATGGCTAGTTTTACATAAAAGTTAAAGTCTTGAAAATCAAAATGTATTTATTCATTATTAAAATTCTATGTCATCATTGATTGAATAATTTCAGGGTGTTGGGAAAATTTGGGCATTGTGGACGGGGAGCAAGGGAGCACTGATCCCCGTCCCTGGGAGGGCTTCATCAATTTTAAATTTATATATACTAGTATATGACTCTAATTACTATGGGTGATCATTAAATAATGGCAAATTAAAGAGTAAATACACTTCAGGAACTGACTGAATCAGATCCTAAACCCTATCCCCAACATCAAAAGGAAAAGACATTCCAACAAACAGTAAATTACAAGTGATAAGCCGAGTCAGCAGCTCTTTCCTAAATAGATTGCAACTCAGCTATCTTTACTGAACTAAATAATTTAGACCAACAGAAGAGTTAACACCCGTGATGACTCTCTGACGAGTTAGGGGACCTCCATACGAACCGAACTATCAACTAATTGTGTGCACCGCGGCGGAGGGTGAGGGTGAAGGTTTGGGCCCAGTTAAACCGGTTTAACCCCCCCCCCCCCTCCAGTAGTTATTACTGACCGTCCCGAGACGGTACTTTCGTTGCGGTTGCAATTGTTTTATGTTCGGTGCTGTTTAATTTATTGTGTTCTCATTTAAACCCTTCTATAATAAAAATAGGAAATAGGTAAAAATAGTTGTTAAATGTTTTTCGTATAATTTGCTTAGTCTGTTGTAATCCTTCTGTTGGTCTAAATTATTTAGTTCAGTAAAGATAGCTGAGTTGCCACCTATTTGGGAAAAAGCTGCTGACTCGGCTTATCACTTGTAATTTATTGTTTGTTGGGATATCTTTGTCAATCTTTCCCTTTGATGTTGGGGATAGGGTTTGGGATCTGATTCAGTCAGTTCCTGAAGTGTGGTTACTTTTTAAATTTAAAAATTAAAATGAAAACACAATAAGTTAAACAGCATCGAACATAAAACAAATGCCTTGGGACGGTCAGTAATAACTACTTGGGGTGGGGGTGGGGGGGGGGGGGGGTGGGGGGGGGTTAAACCGGTTTTACTGGGCCCAAATCTTCACCCTCACCCTCCACCGCGGTGCACACAATCAGTTGGTAGTTCGGTTCGTAAGGAGGTTCCTAACTCATCAGCGAGTCATCACGGTCAACAATTAAAATCAAGAAAAGACTGTGATGACGCAAGGATGAGGACTCGACAGCAGTCGAGTGTCAACAACGTGTTGAGACACCTGGAGATCCCTGGGGCGTCAGCAACACCACTGGAACACTGGAGCAAAAGAAGACCACCAGTTGAACCCCGGTGGGCCAAGAAACAGACAAACATCCGGCCCTAACCAACTAATATATAGCTTTATGTAGGGGCTATCATAGAGTCTGAACCCCGGCCCACCGGCGTGTGCAATTAAAGAGGACAGCAAAGTTGTTAACCGTGATTGGGTTAACCACTAAACATGACGACTTTCGCATTACATCTATGGTATAGCCAATAGGCTTAAATCGCATAATAATTTTCTCAAATTGATCAGGAAATTCTGTTTTCCCTATGATTTTGCGTAACTTATACACCAAGTGACCATAAAATTCAGGTTCCGATAGGCCTTGTTGCAATGGTGACCTTTACCCTGTATTATATTTAGAAACCAATTCAAAGTGTCTACGATAAAATTTGGAAAAATGTAAACACCATAAGAAGTGGTGCGGGGAACAGCACCATCCAAAAACGGAAAATTAACAATGTCGAAATCAAAATCATCGCGTTTGTCATAAATTTTAGATGAAACAAATCCGTCTAAAATTGATAAATGTAAATCCAAAAATGGGGCCTCGGTATAAGAAGTATTTGCTTTATTTAACTGCAATTCGGCAGGATAAATTTGACTAATCCTTCCTTCAAAATAAGGATTGTCAATATTTAAAAGGTCGTCCATGTATCTAGACGTTGAGTTGAATGCTTCAATGACATGAGCTTGAGTATCATCAGAAAGAGACATCATAAAGTCTCTTTCATAGCAAAATAAAAACAAATCTACTACAAGAGGAGTGCAGTTAGAATTCCTACAATTTGTCTGTGTAACTTAGTACCAAATCTGATGAAAATGTTATCTAGAAGATATACTAAAGCATCACAAACATTTTGGCAAAACCAAATTTTAAACCTTTCTTGGTCATCGGAAGTAAAAAAAACACCCTTATTTATCATTACAAGCAAGATAAAGAGCACCATCTCTGAAAAGTAGTCTCAATTAAATTAATTAGTTTCTTTTTATTAAATTATGAGGCAAAGTTGTATAGAGTGTAGAAAAATCGTATGTAGACAAACTAGACGCGCGATATCCTTTAGACTTTAGTTTATTAAGAACCTCAGTAGAATTTTTAATTGACCAAAACAAATTTTTTGCCTTACCGTTCATAAACTTTTTCACAGTACCTAATTACATGAATTTTGATAGCGGTAAGGCAAGAAGTTAATAATTTGGAAAGTTCAGTAGTGGTACAAGCACTAGAATTAGCAATAAACCTGGCTTTATATGGTCGTTTATGAAGTTTAGGTAACCAGTACATCGTAGGAAGCTTGTCCTGCCGTTCCTCTACATTTACAGAAAACTTGAGGGCTATATCATTACAGTGCCTAAAGACAACAGACTTTTCATCTTCTGAAGTAACACCTTAGTGTATAAGTAAATTTTATACAAAAATAAGTATCTTTCATGTAACTCCAAGGATTGTCTTTTAGCTTTCAAATACATGTTTAAAATTTAAGTTTTTACGTATTACCATAGCAGCATATGGCGTCACGATCATGCTGGGTACTTTGTGTGATTATTACGACGTCATTTTGGTAAGGAGGTGTTTGTATTATGTTTATCATGTAGAATATTTAAAGAGACATTGAAAATGTAGGAACACCATCCATTAAGTTAGATTTTGGCTTTACAAACACACATATAATAATGGTTTATGAAATGTTCAGAAATCCGGTATGGATTATGGAAAGAACAAGGGGTCAAATGATTGATGTTTAGGGCTTTTCATATTTTATTTCGTAACGTTTAGTCATATGCTGAAGTTAATTGATCTGTTTTCAAGTACAGAGTATCAGAATCATTTTGGGTCTTTCTGCTAAACATTTCCCTTGAATCTGCTTGGTAAGGTGCAAAGGAGTCACAATTTCGATCCCTCTGGCTTTAAATCGGCGAAAACGCCGCCACATTTTGCTCGATCGGAAACTTTTCACGATCTGTATTTCTGCCAGGTTTGAGAGCATTTAGTATCTGAGGCTGACATCTAGCCATCACACCTCCATAAACTTTGGTCCATTCTTTGTTGCTTAGCATACATACATGGAAATTTGCAAAAAAATAGAGACTAAACCCTTATAAGTTTAACGCAACATTGCCATGGCAACGATATTCCTAAAAGTACTTTAGAATTTAATTATATGTCATATGCTTGCCTCTTAGGTATTATGTATGTAGAATACCATCCTAACACATAGCTAATCCAATAATACAGCCATGCAGTCTACCTGCAGGCTTCATTTTATGAATTAGTTTCGTTTATATTAGAACCACTGGACCGGTATCGCTGTTGGTGGACAATTTGTCCCCGAGGATATCATAAACCCAGTTAGTCAGTGTTTCAGTGTTGTTTCTGGTTCTCTTGCATTGGGATTGCTACTTAAATACTGATTTAAAGTAATCTTATTCCATTTAATATATATCTGATAAAATTTCTAAATTATTCTAAAACTAAGATAAACTTGTCATAGCGACAAGAATCTTAGCTGAGTTTGGCTTCCATTATTTTGAGTTGTTTTGCCTTTTTGCGGGTGCTTGCTGCATTGGACATCTCTATCCTGATGCCCTTGTCTGTCGCTTTTCTCGAGACACAGGGGTTGAGGTGGGTTGATGAGGGACGCCTGCGCTCGCGAGTAAATACGTAGGCGTCTCTTACCTGATGTCTGCAGCTAATGTGTCCCGTGGAACAGTAAGTGTGGCTCTGAGAGGGATGCTCGTTGCCTGACAAGACTTGCCTCTCATCGCTTTTCTTTCAAACTTTTGGAGTTTAGCGACACTCAAGAAGTTAAATACAGAAACGCGCGTCTGTCGCACTAAAATTGGTATGGATTCGTTTGTATTAGAACCACTAGTCCGGTATCGCTGCTGGTGGACAATTTGTCCCCGAGGACATCATCAACCCAGTTAGTCAGTGTTTCAGTGTTGATTCTCTTTCTCTATAGCATTGGGGTCACTACTTAATACTGATTTACAGTATTCTTATTCCATTTAATGTATATCTGATAAAATTTCTAAATTATTCTAAAACTAATAGCGACAAGAATCTTAGCTGATTAATCTAAAACTAATAGCGACAAGAATCTTAGCTGAGTTTGGCTTCCATTATTTTGAGTTGTTTTTAGCTTTTTGCGGGTTCTTGCTGCATCGGACATCTCTTTCCTGATGCCCTTGTGTGTCGCTTTTCTCGAGACAAAAGGGTTGCGGTGGCTCGATGGGGGACGCCTGCGCTCGCGAGTTAATACATAGGCGTCTCTTACCTGATGTCTGCAGCTAATGTGTCCCGCGGAATGCGACAGTAAGTGTGGCTCGGAGAGGGATGCTCGTTGCCTGACAAAACTTGCCTCTCATCGCTTTTCTTTCAAACTTTTGGAGTTAAGCGACTCTCAAGAAGCTAAATACAGAAACGCGCGTCTGTCGCATTAAAATTGGTATGGATTCGTTTATATTTGAGAACAGAAGTTAGTACATACTGTGAGAACTACGTGCTGTGAGCCTCGTGAGTCTCAAAATACCTACCTGACTGCTTTGACAGCTGATATAAGGCAAGTGAGCAGAAACAACGACCCAAAGAAGGCCCCGACGACTATGCCAGAGGTACTATCCATAACGTCACTTCCTTTTCATCTTATTTCTCTCAGTTGCTGATACTGGATAAAAGATACCAAACTATGTTTCCTCGTAATATCCAGAGACTGCAAGCACAAATGCAGCAAATTTTGTTATACTTTTACTGAATCATCTTTCAGTTAAAATGAACCTTTTTCCTAGTATATTCCACAAAGTGTGAAGATAAATATAGCTTAATTTGTAAAACTTTTGCCGAAGTTTTTTTCAGCTAAATTTGTAATGCTTTCTCTCGTAAATTCCTCCAATTTGAAACAATGAACAATGATTTTACGCCTTTAAGCTAAATTGTATTTCTTCTGCCTCGAAAATTTATAGAGTATAAAACACAAATTCAGCTAACTGTGAAATGCTTTTACGTCACCATGATTTAAGCTTTGATGTAATAGACTGCCTCCTAAATAACACTTTTGCACATTTTGTTGGCTGAATAAAAACACAAAACAAAACCTATGATAGACATTCACCGCCGTTCTTTCAAATTTCTCGCAGAACTTGACTGATCGATGAGCTTCTCACTGACAGCCGTATAACTAAAGGCTATTTTATTTTCACAACAACTTAATTATATCAACATCCGTCTGGATTCATTTGATTGATAAAGTTCCGGAAATTTACACGGTACGTCCTACTTTTTCATTTCCGGTGATGAAAATATCGTCTGACGTCTGCAGCTGTCACCAGATTGTGCAACTCCTTGACTGAAGATCTTTGTCGCTGACACTAGAAAGAAAGAATAAAAGAAAACATAAAACTCGATAAAATATCTCCATAGATCTACCGTAACTGCCTTAACTGTTGAACTTTTAACATATTACTGGATTTGCCCTATGATCTGATCAAGTTGTCCAACGTGCACATGACGTCAGAATTTCGACGTCATGTACCTGCTGAGTGGTTTACTAACCCAGCGGCACATGACGTCTAAATGGCGTCGTTCTGACGTCAATGCGACGTTATAACGTCGCAAAGACGTCGGTATGACGTCATTACGACGTCATGTCCTGCTGGAAGTTAACCTGATGAATAGCAAACAGTTTGGATCCTGATCTCCCACTGGGCAACACTGCTGATCCAATGTTGTTTCAGCTTTTTGTGCCTGCTGGGCTGAACATACATGATCTGCTCTGGAATCTCTATCCAGATTGAGCCGCGACATGACAGAACTAACAAAGTGGCATGTGCACCCACTGATCAACTTTGGCATCCGACCGTTTTGTCAGAGTTTTTGCTGTCGGCATGGAAGTAGCTTAGACCCTCAGCTACCCTTTAAGCTTGCAGCAAAGATTTTGATCAGACTGGGCGGATGCCCAGGCTGATCAGAGTCTTCACTTGGCGCACATGCGACTTTGCTGGTTTTGTCGTGTCGCGGCTCAAATCATTATTGTTCTGCATCTACGGTTTTCACAGAAAAGGCATAATTGTCATAAACAGCTGTGACACACGGTGGTAACAGAAATACAATCCATCTTGCAGTTTCTGAATTTGATATCAAATTATTTTCGTTTTCTACCAGTGGTTACCATACCTTGTTGCTTTTTTTAAGTAATTTAATATATATAGTTGACCATATACGCTAGTTATGACGCCCATATAGTAACAAACGCAACTGACACACAAGCTGTTTCATATGAAAACCTATCTCATGGCTTCAGCAGCTGTACACACGCAATTAGGCCTGAATATTTGGAGTCCATCCACACTGTAACTGGACCCTGTATATTTCAAACTGCGAACTGCCCATTGACTGGCCAGGCTGCAAATGTTCCTGGTTTGTCGCGAGCAAGCTCAGCCCTCATTTTCCTATTTCATATATTTCATATTTAATATGATGTTTTCACACGTTCTGGCTGATATAATGACCAAAATTATAACAAATATCGTCATTAATATCAACTAGCCATCGAAAATAAATAGTATTTCCAGGAAGGGCCATGACGTATATAACAGGAAAGGTCATTTTACCGCTGGCCATGACAGTCCGTGACACTTTTGTTGCAATTCTAGTCGCAGCTAATTTAGGAAATACACCGCTCAAAATATCTAAAAGAGCGATGAATACAATTTCCATAAGTCTCTATATAAAACTTTTTATCATCAAAATTAATAAATAGGTTAGCATCAATGTCTATTTGTAGTTATTGATGCCAACCTATTTATTAGTTTTGATGTCCACAATAGTCGACTTTATGACAATCTCTTTCCACCGCTGATGAACAGGCTGGGTTCAGAGCTGGAAGGAGCAAAACAACCTTAGAGTCTTGTGTGAAAAGTACCTCCAACATCAGCAACATCTGTACCATGTCTTCATTAATTTCAAAAGCCTTTGAAAGGGTCTGGCATGCAGCCTTATGGGCCACCATGCGGAAGTGCAATATCTGTGCAAATCTAGTTCGCACCATTGAGCAGCTCTCTGACAAGGCTATAAGTGCAGTCCTGATAAATGGCAGCATGTGAGAATGGTTCAGAACAACAGTTGGAGTAAGGCAAGGATATCTTCTGTCACCCACCCTCTTCAACATTTTTCTCGAACGGATCATGGCCGATGCTCTGGAAGAGCATGACGGTAAGGTTAGCATAGGCGGAAGAAATATTACCAACCTGCGGTTTGCCGATGCTATAGATGCTATCGCTGAGGAAGAGCAGGAACTAGAAGCCCTAGTTGACAGTCTCGACAAAACCTGCCCAAGGTATAAGATGGAGATCAGTGCTGAGAAGACCAAACTGATGACAAATAGCGCCAATGGCATCCTGAGGGAGATTAAGGTGAAAGTGCAGAAACTGGGTGCTGTAACAAGCTTCAAATACCTCGGAGCAATTGTCTCAGACGAATGCTCAAAAAAGGAGGTTCTCTCAAGGATTGCACAAGCCACTTCAGCTCTTACAAAGCTGAAGCCAATTCGGAGAGATAAGAACATATCTCTTGGATCAAATGTGAAACCAATGTGCTCCCTTGTCATTTCCATATTTAAACCCCCGGCAAACGAAGTATGTCGAGGGTATATAGTTTCCGTCTTTCCGTCCATTCGTCCGTCTTTCCGTCCGTCCGTTCGTCCGTCCGTCCGTCCGTACTTGTTAACATTTGCGTTAAAGTTTTGTGTTAAGTTTTTTATTCTGCTTACCGGAACTTGTTCATAGCTGCTTTGTATATCAGTAAAGGATGGATACTGATTAAATTGCATCATCTAGATGCTGCTGCTGGCCTGAGGTCAAGGTCACAGACTTTGAAATTTGTACAATAGCTGCGTTAAAGTTTTGTGTTAAGTTTTCTGCTTTTGCTCTGTTTTTCTGAAAGCCTTAATTGTAACTTATTCTATGTGCTTTGTATTAGTACAGGATAGATACATATTAGTTTGCACCATCTTGATGCTGCTGCAGACCTAAGGTCAAGGTCACAGACTTAGAAATTTGTATACCTTTTGCGTTAAAGTTTTGTGTTAAGCTGTATTTTATGTTTATATTTTGAATAATCTTGAATTGAACATTTTGCAATGCTACTAAGTTTACCTCTTGGTTGAAACGGATTAGTTGACATCATCTGGATGCTGCTGCTGACGTAATGTCGAGTTCATAGACTTTGAAATTTATATACTTTTTGTGTTTAGTTTTATGTTAAATTGTATTTTTTGCTTATAGTTTCAATGTATTTCAGTGTAACATTTTGTTTACTTCTAGGTTGAAAACGATTAGTTGATATCATCTGGATGCTGCAGCTGCTTTAGATCAAGGTCACAGACATAGAAGTTTATATAAATTTGAGTTGAAACTTTGTGTTAAATTAGTATATTCTTTGCTTATTGCAAATTTGAAATGGAGCCTTTTGGTTTTTGTCTAAATGCCTTTCACTGGGTTTGTTATAGATTGTCCACCTGTCTGTCTGTTTGTTAACATCTGCTTTAAGTGTGTTTTCATTAGGCGGTGGCGCTGGCCGGGGGTATACGTGAGCCCCTGCTCACTTGCTTTAGTTCTGTATTCCTGTGAATCATGGACCTTGCCAGCAGTTAGGCCTTTGAGATGATATGCTACCAAAGGTTACTGAACATTTCATACAAGGACCATATAACCAATGAGGAGGTTCGCAGAAAGATCCAAGCAGCCATTGGAGAGTATGATGAACTCCTGACCCTGGTCAAGAAACGGAAACTAAGGTGGTTTGGCCATGTCTCAAGGTCTTCTGGTTTAGCAAAGACAATTCTACAGGGCACAGTGAAAAGAAAAAGAAGGAAGAAGCGGTAGACAGAAGAAGAGGTGGGAAGACAATATGGAAAGGAATGGACTTTGCCAGCTCAACAAGGGCAGCTGAAAACAAGACAAGATGGAAAGGGATCGATTAGAAGTCATCTGTGGTGCCCCAAGACCTTGTAAGGTTATGGGAAAGAATATAATAGAATAGATGACGACGAGTTTGAACTGATGCTTTTATTTTGCTCCGGTATTTCAGTGTTTTTGTTTGACACTCCAGGGAGCTCAAGGTGTCGCAATACGTTGTTTCTTTCGAGTCCTCATCTCTGATTCATTTTAGGTCTTATCCGTGATTTGTTTGTTTCCTGTGATGATTCATTGATTGGTTAGGAAACCTTCATGCGGACTAAACAGCTATCTAAATGTTTCGAACCACCGCAGAAGCAGAGGGCGAGGTTTGGATCCCGTAAAACTAGTTTAAGACTCCCAGTAATCTATTGCTGACCGTTCCAAGGCGGTACTTTTGTTGTAGTTCCTCACTGTTACATGTTGTAATGTCCGCTTGACTATGGTCTCTAGCAGTCAGGTCACCTGAATAGCGGCCCATTCTGCTTTCTTTTTTTGTAATTTAAAATAAAAACTAGGTAAAACAAGATGTTGCTGCTGTTTTAATTAGGGTAGCTGAATGACCGCCTGTTTCGGGAAGACCGCCTGTTTCGGGAAGAGCTGCTCATTCTGTTTACCGTACGTGTCTTTTGTGAACATTTGTCAGCTTATGTGTGTGTGCTTCTTTCCCTTTTGGTTTTGAAATTGGGCTGTGGGTGTGTTGGGTTTAATTCCTGATCATTGCGTTTTATGGTATTAATTCCTGATAATTGCCTATCTGGTTTTCTTTTTAAAAAGAAAACCAGATAGGCAATTATCAGGAATAAATCCTGTACAGTGCTCCTTCAATCATTTTGAACAGTGTTTATTCTTAGACGCAGCTCATTTGAGACATGTTTATTTCTGAACTCTGCAGTTTTATAATACAGGGCCTTAATCATTGCATATAGGGTCTTTTTCATTGGGCATCAGACAAATCACACGTTAGGTTGATAACAAAAATGATGGTGCTAATTAGCGGAATCACAGAATGTGTCTCAAACCGACTACAATATTTATATTGCGTCTGATTCCTTTCACGCTAGCAACTCCTTTCACACTTGTCTAGACGCACATTTGTTTACCTTCAACATTGCTTTGTGTCCTGTTTCTCGCTTCTTTCAATCCGATATCGTATGCCAATTGATAATACACGAGCCGAGCCATAGAGGCATGCACCTTGTGCCATATATTTGAAAGAAAAAAAAATAAACTGGATGAACAAACAGTAGATTCTTATTTTTCAAAGGTAATCATAAAAAGGTATAAGGTTTTCCATGGCCTTAGGGGAAGTGGGGGCACAGCATATGAAAGGCCGAGTCCATTCCTTTCCCTTTCACTGCTCTATCCTTCCCTGATATGAAACAGATTCTCATTTACTGCTAGGTTGACAGAGGGTTTTCAAGTCACCGGATGCTCCGATCTGGACTTTAACCCGCGACTTTCCGACGACCTTCTGCACCATAACCGAGTCGCTCTGACCACTTGACAACTGCCGTTGACCATACATCCCACGGCGTATTCATTTTTGAAATCGGCATTCAGAGTTTGAATAGCTCATCGTTCACAGGTAATAATATAAACATGGTCATTATTATATTTGCTATTTCCAATTACATCTCAAAACAAATATCGTCGAAACGCTCGTGCAAAAACTTCTCTATCGAGGACACCAGTAGACTGAACCATTTCGACAGTGATAGGCAATGTCTTTTAGATCCGTCCGATGAATATAAAAAAACAATTTGGAGTTAAGTATATTTCGGTCATGATGGTTGACTTTCATTGCTGCCTGTCTGCAACCTTGAAACTGCTGAAAACTGACAATTGTACTACAATTGTCAGTTTTCAGCAGTTTCAAGGTTGCAAGGTCGGAGAGTTGACGGACACAGCCAGCGTGGTTCATGGGAAGAAAGTCACAGAGAAAAGCCCTATTCATCCGAGCTGTTCCCGCTCTCTGTGATTAGAGGAGGGACTTGAAGAAGAGCAGTGTTGTGACCCAGAAGGAACAAACGAATACAAAGAATTAACTAGAGGATACAAAGGTCCTGAAGAAAACAAATGATAACGGATAGGCGTTCATCATAAAGATATCGAAAGATACCTGAATGAAAAACAGCAACAAGATACCATATCAACTGGTGAAAGATCTAACTTCAGAGAAACAGAGAAGAGTATCCAGGACACATATGGAACATGTTCCACAAAACGAACACAAGAGATTCTCAGCAGATGATACTACTGCTGTTCAAAAGTATACATTTATGAGAGGTGCGGGTACATTGTTATTTTCGATTGTAGTAAGCACCCAGAAAAAGATCTGCATCTCATAATTTGCGAGAAAGTTTAGACTGCGGAAGTAGCATGAAAAACTAGGAAGTTCGCAAGAACTGATGATATACCTGCAGAATTTGTTCAAATAGGAGGAGAGATCATGACTGATGTTCTAACAAAACACTGTAACAAGATCTAGAGAAAAGGAGAGTGGCCAGAGTAGAGAACAATCAGCTTCATCAGCCGTCCGAGAAAAGCCATGCTCAAAGTCATCTAGAACAGCTAAAATCCTAAGCTGAAGAGATAACTGATGTAGAACAGGATGAGCCGGAAGGAACACCATAGAACAGGTATTCAAACTCAGAATCCTATGTGAGAAGTACGATCAACACCTGCAAAATCTATACCATGTCTTCATAGATTTCAAAAAGTGTTTGTCATGCAGCCTTTTTTTCATGAAGTACAATATCAATATTCATTTTGTTTGTGTCATTGAGCATCATTACAAAAAGGCTATAAGTGCATTCCATGTGAATGGCAGCATGAACTAATGGTTCAGATCAACAGTTAGAGCCTTCCAACAGCTTCATCAAAAGGATCATGTCCGATAATGTGGGAGAGCAAAATGGAAATGATAAATTAGGCGGCAATACTGTTACCAATCTGCGGTTTGCCGATGGCATTGAGGCTCTTACCAAGGAAGACCAGGCACTATCAGCTTTAATGGAAAGTATCGACAAAATCTGCACTAGGCAAAAATGAAGAAAAAGAACCAAACTGATGTCAAACACAGCAAACACCACCCTAAGGGACATCAAGAGTAAAGGACAAACACTAGGAACGGTGTGAGGTTTCAGATACCTCGTAAAGACTTCTCATTTGTCGCTTTTAAACCCTGAGATTCTTTCGAGGATTGCCCTAGCCAAGCCAAACAATCCTAACAAAGCTAATGCCAATTTGATGCAATAATAGGATGTATATAGGATCAAAGGTAAGTCTTTCTGTACGAGTGACGTATACCTGTGACGCATAGAACTTATCGGCGGAGTTCAAAAGGAAAATTCAGGTCTTTGAGATGAGCTACTACCGAAGGATACTAAGCCCCCAAGGTAAAGACCACGTAACCTATGAGGATGTTCTTAAAAAGATCCAAGCAGTATTGCAGAACACGAAGAGCTTCAAACCATAGTAACGATATGCAAACTCAGTTGGCCATGTCATGGGCCTCTGGCTTAGCAAAGACGATTTTACTAGTCGGAGTGAAAGGAAAACAAAGACAGAAGAAGTGATTGAAGTGATTGTTCGAGGTCACAAGTTCCTACTTGCTGGCTTTTATAGACCCCCTAATTCCGGCCGTGAATATTGGGACTCAATAGAATCGACGTTCGATAACTTAAGTAACTCTGCTATAAATGATTTGATTATATTAGGTGATTTTAACTGTAACATGCAACAGCCAAATATACCAAACAAAATGTACGATCTTGCATTGTCATATAACCTCACCCAACTGATTGACGAACCTACCCATTATACTGAGCATTCATCCTCTGTTATTGATCTTATTCTAGTAAGTAAGCCAGATAATGTACTATACAGTGGTGTAACATCATCATTCGTACCTGACCTTGTTCGCTTCCATTGTCCTACTATGCTTATTTTAAAATTTCGAAAATCAATTGAAAAAGGGTTCAAACGGCACATTTGGATGTATGAAAAAGGAAATTATGATTTATTTCGAAACAAACTTGCTCAGGTTAATTGGGACAATACGTTCTCTGTTGATAATATTAACACAATTGCCGACACAATAACCGAACATATAATAATAGCTGCTAAAGAAACTATCCCTAATAAAACTGTATTTATACGACCTAATGAACCAGAATGGATGAATTCAAATATAAAACGCCAAATAAGACAACGCAAACGGTTATTCAGACACGCTAAAAGAATTAACTCAGAGTACGCATGGCTTAAATTTCGAAGGAAACGTAATGAAGTAACAGAAAATATAAGACAAGCAAAAAGGGGCTATTTTGACAAATTAGCCATGGATCTGCAACGCCTGCCATCATCAAGCAGGTCATGGTTTAAAACTGCATCTAAATTTTTGAAATATGATTCGGCACAACAAACTATTCCTACTTTAGAAACTGATAACGGATTAATCGAATCAGATCAAGATAAAACTGAAGTCTTAAATGATTTTTTTATTCAACAGTCTACCATAAATGATACAAATGCTACTCTTCCGCCCTTCGATTCTCCAGCTCCAAGCACATTAAATAATATAAATATTACACAAACTGAGGTACTCAAGGCTATAAAATCTCTTGACGTTAACAAAGCATCTGGCCCAGACCTTATCAGTCCTAAATTACTAAAAGAAGGCATGAACCAATTAGTTTACCCTTTTACTAAATTATTTAACTTATCTCTTATATTAAAGATATACCCTGAGTCATGGAAAAAGGCAAACGTAACCGCAGTTTATAAAAAAGACAGCCCTACTATTCCAAATAACTATAGGCCCATATCCCTACTGAGTATCATAGGCAAACTAATGGAAAGGTGCGTACATAATCATGTACAACAATATCTCTTGGAAAACAGTATCATTACCCCCTTTCAGTCCGGTTTTAGAAATGGGGACTCAACTACAAACCAACTTCTTTTTCTATATCATGAATTTTCTAAAGCTCTTGATGCAAATAAAGAAATAAGGGTTGTCTTTTGTGACATCAGTAAAGCCTTTGACCGAGTGTGGCATCGTGGATTACTCTTTAAACTTAGATGCATAGGGATCTCAGATGATATCATTGACTGGTTTTCAAACTACTTAAACAATAGGCAACAACGCGTCTGCATTAAAGGGTTCTGCTCATCTTGGAAAAAAGTCCCAGCAGGTGTCCCCCAGGGTTCAATTTTAGGTCCCACTCTCTTTTTAATTTATATCAATGACTTGGTTCAAAATATAGATTCTAACATCAGACTTTTTGCTGATGATACTAGTTTGTACATAATTGTAGAGAATCCACTATCTTCAGCTACACAGTTAAATACAGACTTAGGAAAAATATTTGATTGGGGACTGACTTGGCTAGTTGATTTTAACCCAAACAAAACTGAATCCCTCTTAATATCACGAAAACACAGTAACCAATTTCATCCTCGTCTTAAAATGGGAAGTACTGAAGTTAAAGAAGTCACGCAACACAAACACCTCGGACTCATAATCTCAAATGATTTAAAATGGAATTGTCACATTAATCAAATTTCTGAAAAAGCGTGGATAAGAATAGGATCATTACGTAGGAAAAAGTTCATCTTAGACAGGCGTACATTGAATAAATTATATACAACCTACATAAGACCCCTTTTAGAGTATGGAAATATAATATGGGACAATTGCACACTGACAAATAAAAGATACATAGACACATTGCAGGTTGAGGCTGCTCGAATCGTTACTGGTGGCACAAAATTATGTAGCATACATAGATTATATAGCGATACAGGTTGGGAAACGCTCCAGTTACGCAGAAACAAACACAAACTTTTTCAACTGTATAAAATTATTAATGGTCAAACTCCCGAATATCTTAGGTCCTTATTACCACCAAGAGT
This sequence comes from Ctena decussata, assembly GCA_963989385.1. NCBI lineage: Eukaryota > Metazoa > Mollusca > Bivalvia > Lucinida > Lucinidae > Ctena > Ctena decussata. Next base: position 14,334,542 of record OZ022499.1, read on the forward strand.
ACAAGCACTGACAGGTTACGCACTTCGGAATAATAACGACTTTGCTATTCCAGTCTCGCGTACTGCAGTATTTACTAACTCCTTTTTACCATCAGCCCTTAGAGACTGGAATACCTTAGATCAAGAAGTAAGAAACGCTTCCTCCCTAAGCCTCTTTAAAACTAGAGTTAACTCTGCCAGTGCTGAAATAATTAAACCTCCGAGTTATTACAGTAATATTCAAACATCCAGAGAAGGACAAATTTACCATACAAGACTTAGACTTGAATGTAGCTCTTTAAACCAACAATTGTTTCTAAAAAATATAATTGATAGCCCTCTTTGTTCATGTGGGTTAAATGAAACTGCTTCCCATTTTCTGCTTTCTTGTGTAAATTACCACAACTTGAGGATTCGCTATTTCTCAAACTTGCCCCGACCACTGACTCTATCGATACTACTGAATGGAAATCCAGATGCGCCCCTAGATGTGAACGATAACATATTTAAACAAGTTCAGCAATTTATCTTAGCAAGTAAACGATTCTAAATTGTCATTTTGGACCCCTTGGAGTTTCACCATGAGCAAATTAGTTTTGACTGACTTGTCGGGCGGATGTGTCTGCTTTACCCAGGCTCCACTATCGTAGTTCACTATTTCGCAGTCTGTCCGCTCATAATTTGGGTCCCCTCATGTCAACTGGCGACGGCTGTTGGACCCTACTAATGCCCGGGCTACATGAGGGGCTGCCGTGATCCCGGAAGCCACCATACAGTGCTCTTATTCTCACTTCTTCTCTATCACTCTTCTATTTTTTTCTGTTTTATTCTTAATTCATGTTATTATTACAGTGTGTAAACACGTCAAATATGTATGTCTAATCATTGAACGCCAGCTGAACTTTTATAATCTTGTTAAGACGTATGGGTGTACCTCATAATTCTTGTGTTTTCATTTTTGAAGGGGTCAACATTAACGTGACTTCCTGTTTTTCCCCTGGATTATGCGACCCTTTCATTCTGCTCATGGAGGGAGGGGCCTGCTCCGATGGGAGCGGAATCGGAAGAGTCTGCTCCTAGGGGAGCGGATCCTTCCCCTCACGAGTTGATACGTAGACAGAAAGCGGGTATTTTTGAAAATGAAAGAGTGCTTCCACTGAAAGGTATACCCGTAAACCACAAAGTAGTGCTTGTGCGTTCGATGACATTTTGTTTGTTTGGTACTTAGTCCTTAGCTAAAAAGGAGTAATAACGTTTAAATAATATGTTAGTCATGCTGTTACATTGCACGGAATATATAGTGTAAATTATATGAAGGAGGAAATGAACTATATAAGCAATATGCTTCCGTTCAGATCCTCAATGAATATTACATGTATATATCTTGTCAGTATATTTTGTATGAATAAAATATTGTTTAAACCAAAGACAGAAGAAATGTTGTATTGACTTTGTTGTTGTTGCTTTACGTCAACGCTAAACAGCTATGGTCATGTCGGGACGGTCAGTTAACCTAACCACACTATTCCTGGGCAGGCTTAGACCTACCAGTACTAAGTGCACTTTCGCTAGTAACTAACAAATGTCATTCTTGAATCAGCGGAACGAGAAACGAAAGTATGTTACCGGACCGGGTATCGAGCCCGGGACCACTGGCTCTTGAGTCAAACGCGCTACCGACTTAATGACGTCACTTAAAGAGCCAAAGTAACATTGTTAATGCAAGCTATGCTAGGTCGGCTAAACCTCCTGTAGGCATCTTTCTAAGTATATTTCTTGAGATCTGTTTATCAAAATCAAAATGAAATTTTAAGCTATCTTTTTTTAAGTTGCAAACCTTGTTGACAACCAAACCTTGTTTACAACCAATATTGTCATGTTTTGCTTTGTTTGCCGCCTTTATTGTTTTTCTTTCCCATTTGGTGTTTCAGGCAGGATGTGGAAATTGATTGTGTCATTTCCTGAGCATTGCCTTCACATCTTCTAAAACGATATTGACAGCAACAAGTTTGCATGTTGTTATCATCCGAAAACAACAGGGGATACCGTCGCTGCTAGCGGCATTATAGATATATTCACAAAAGGGAATATGATGTGGTAAATTTCATTAACTTCAGGAAAACCAGGGGCCGTATTCATAAAACGACTTAAGTCGTTGCTATGCTGTTGCTAAGGCTAAATTTCTTTGAAGGAGATTCCCTACAACTATGAAATTTGCTCTGGAGGAACAGTCTTACAAAGACTGTTCCTCCAGACCAAATTTCATAGTTGTAAGGAATCTCCTTTATACAAATTTAGCCTTAGCAACCGCATAGCAACGACTTAAGTGGCTTTATGAATACGGCCCCAGGAGTCTATTAGTCTAATTAAAAGCTTAACCCCCACTTTTCGTTCATAGAATATGGTTCCGTCAGCAGAAACAGGTTCTCAAGTTTCCTCTAAATGACAAAGATAATAGATGCCGAGTAAAAGAGCAACAGTTTGCTATGCAAGCCCATAATCAAGAAATCATTGTGAAATGTAGGCAAATTAGATTGACTTAGACGGACTGGCATAGTCGATATCAAACGTTCGTAAGATGTTTTCTTGCTCTTTAACCATAAACTACTATGAACACTTAAAACACCAGAAAAGAAAACAGTTGAATTTACAAACGCTGTAGATCCAGATGAGGCCGTCGTAACTGGATCTACGCTGTTGGCCCTCTGTTTTATTTTTTTGAATTCTCAATATGATATAGCCTGGACAAACATTTTTTTGGAAATTTTGCAGACGCAAATTTTGTCGTCTGCTATTTTGGCACTTTTTGGGTTAAGAGAAGCAAAGGACCAACGTACGAGGGGCGTTCGGAAAGTTTTGCAAATGACGTAATTTCTCGGTAACCACCATACAGACAGAACTTCTGATTGCAAAAATACATTAAGCTATATTATGCGAAGAGAAGTCAGCAAACAAGATGCATTTTTTAAAAAAGGACGCATTTTTACCTTCTTTGAAAGAGGTATACCCTAAAGGCACTGCAAATTTTTTCTTTAGTAGGCCGTAATTTATATATCAGCAGTCTTTGATATCTTTTTATCTTTGTTAGTTAAAGACAATGCCCAGACAATGTTGTTCTGTAAATATCGCGGAAATCAGTTTTAGTCTGGCTTCCGTACATAGCAGTGGAATATGGATTATCCGTACTTTATGCTTTAGCAATTACTCCATTTCTTCTAAAATTTGATGATTTTGTAATGAAAACAAGTGTATTAGCATTCAAAATATTGTCGGCAAGAGCATTTACATGGGTCAACGAAAATCTGTCAACAAATTCAAATTAATGCCAAAAATGAAGCCTCTGCAAGCTTTCAAAAATGACGTTAACGTAAAATTCAATAACGTCATAAGAACTGCACATTGCTTTGCAAGGAATAAATCGCTAACAGTTGCCGCCCTTCTAACTTTTGTGTGGATATTATAGGCAACAATGGACAAGCAAATGACAAAGATTAATTTGGTATTTACAAGGATATTTGACTTGAATGCCTAACACTGAAAAGATTTTACATATAGAATTAGCCCAGTGGTATGACTGGGACCTATTAAAATGCGCTGTAACTCAATAAGGAAAAGTGTCTTTGTATAGTGTTTGGTATCATTGTAAAGACAAAATGCATTGCTTTCAGTACATGCATAGCAGTTATACCCAGCATATTCCTAAACAATGTCATGAGGCCATTTGCAAAACTTTTCGAACACCCCTCGTATCAATCTCTGTAACGGCAAAGTCTGAAAAAGATACAGTGGCGAAGGGCGAAGATATAAAACTTCCGATATTGGCACAGCGTACGGGTCTACTGTGCTTACAGTTGGTGCGCGTGTGGCGGTTTAAACAATATTTCTATTGGTTGGTTGGTTGGTTGTTTTGGGTTTAACGGCCCTTTGATACAGAATTTCAGTCTATCTCGGGCCGTCTCCCAGAGAGAGAGAGAGAGAGAGAGAGAGAGAGAGAGGGAGAGAGAGAGAATGAGAGAGGGTTTGGGGGGGGGGGGGGGGGGAGAAAAGAGAAATGACAGACAAATATCCAAACATACCCCCCACATGCACCTACTACACGCACAATAGGCCCTTGCCCTTCTTTTATCCAAATAAGTCGGACGCCCTGGCACTGGAAGTTATAACCAGCACCATCGCCCGAAAACCACCCCAACAATATTTCTCTCGTCTGTCCTATCTATTAAATCAATCTCCCTCTCTCTCTTGAAGTCGGCTCGATACAGACTGATATACTATCCCACCGGGCTGTTATTTGAACTCACAATGACCAACCAACAAACTGGAAAAGGTCGCAATATAAGAAACGTTAAGAATGTAATAGTTTTCATAGAAATGCTTAGTTATGACACAAAGTTTGGTCTATAATTTCCATGTGATAGTCTGATTAGACCAACTCTTAGTTATGACATAATTTGTGGTCTATGCTATCCATGTGAAGGTCTGGTGTATCAACTTCCCTCTTATAATTAATTCTTGTTGATATATTCAATTTATTTGCAACCATTGCACTTTTGAGCAAACACTAAGACGCAGTTTCTTCAAGCATTATCAACGCCTGATCTTCTAGGCATTCATTCTTGTCTTCGAATTAATTAAGGTTTCATGTTTCGCCTTCCATGTTAAAGTCTATGAGTGATCCAATGCAATATAATGACCTTGTAGTTATATTATGTATTTTAATGTAAACGGATACATCGCAATGTTTTTTTTGCCATTTCAACAAAGAAGAACAACTTTCGTGACTTCCAATTTGCATTTCTTGAGAACGAAGGCTTTCCAAAAGGTTTTGGAGCAAATTCTTTCCTTTCAGTGATGCCCTCATTGCGAAGGATACTAAAAAGAAAGTGGTGGAGTTGTTTCCCGTGAAAGTGTTCTCATGTTTCGCTCTTTGAGCGTTTCAATATGATAAACATGATAAAATGAGCTTGCAGTTATGTTATGTATTTCAATTTACGGCTGATCAGTCCTCCCAGTTCGCATCACCGAATCTATGGATCCGAAAGCTCCATTGGTTGGTCTGTTGATTGTTTTGCGTTTAACGGCTCTTTGAGACAGTATTTTAGTCTATATCGAGCCGTGTCCATGAGAGAGGATGAAAGAAAAGAGATATGACAGGCGAGAGAAAAATATCCAAACAACCCCCAGTCCTGGCACACTCGTATTAGTACTAATTCAAATAAGTAGGGCGCCCCGGACATATACACCCAGCACCATCGCCCGACCCGACCGTCCGCCTCCCCTCCCCCTACACCAACACACACACATACCACAGGCGCTTGAAGTTCTATGCTCAAAAACCCCTCAAAACCCTTTATACTTGACGCAGTCTATAGACCATTTCTTCAAAATGGCTCATAGCCTAGATGTTTAGCGGCATTGAAATATGTTTCATAGCATAGAACTTCAAGCGCCTGTGCACATACAAACGAAAGCTCCATAGACAGCAAGAAATGATTAAAGTTTATTCAATCTGGGTGGTGCTTGTGAAGTTCAGAGTCATTTGTTTTATGACGTAAAGCCAAAAAATTGCATTTAAAAGTTGAAATAGCCAGTTCACTTTATCGAAACTTTGCGTATAAAATAATTTTGAGAAAAGAAAATTTCGCGTTTCATAGTCTGTCATTGACGTGGATTCATATCATAAGCCGGTTTGATAAAAATGCAGTGTACAGCACAAATTAGCATACAACTTCCAGTATCTATGATCGATTCATACGATGTACATCTAGGCATTCATTGTTGTATTCTAATTAATTAACGTCTCACGTTGCGCCTGACATGTTAACGTCTATAAGTGATCCAATAAGATGAGCTTGCAATTGTATATTGTCATTGATCAACGAGAATTTAGTAACGGTATAAAAATAGTCGAATTTAAAGAGTGCGAGTGGTTAAGATTCTGATCAGACTGTGCATCAACGCAGTCTGATCAGAGTCATGTGAACAATCTAAAAACGTGCAGAATCTATATAAAGAAAATCAGAGAGACAACACTCTTCAGCCTTCTTGGAGCGTGTGAAGTTTTTCAAATAAAACTTTCAAGCCGATAAAATGGAATTCGACATTTAAATAAAAGTACTCACACAAAATTCAGTGCGATGGATGTACATTGCTGTCCTCAGTGTTGCTAACAGCCAAAAATTACGAAAGAAATAACGAAAGTCTGAACAAAAAATAATTAAAGCATGCTGTCATCATTGAAACAAGAGGGACTTACTGTAAGATCCTGTTTCATATTTGAGCCGCGACATAACCAAAACCAACAATGTGGCATGTGCGCCCCGCGAAGATTCAGGTTAATTTTACACTATAAATTTCAACAGTATCTGAGAAATTTGTTTAAACTCTTACCTATAGCGGTAAATCTAAAATCATTATTTAAATCGATCTGATAGTGCATGAGTTCCAGATTCTTTTTTCAACGGTATCGGTTGTTTGGCCTTGAGAAGAAGTATTTTTTACCATATAGGGGCATGACGGCCATCCTGGTCAGCTGACTATTGGTTTTCGAAAATGCTTTCGTTCCCAAACTCCTTGGAAATTTGCTTCCAATCGGCACAGTAGTTTTGGAGGAGATGCCCCTTCAAATACTGACGGACAGACGATAGACCAACACACCTGACTGTTCTATAAATATTGTATAATGCTTGTGGCTTTGTGTTCAAAATTTATTTACAAACACTTGTAAACACTATAAACAGGACTGACACCTTCAAACTTGACAGAGAAGACACGTGCCGAACGTTGTCTGATCTCTATAATCGCTCGACATAACACAAGTACCTATCATCCACAGACTAACTGTATGTGTGAGCGTCTACAACTGTTTCAAAGTACTCGCATAAATTCAAATACCAATCAAATTTGCCAGAACTTTCAAGTATTCATAAGAATTTTAACATTATTAAAACTAAATTGCTTTTGAATGTCCTGCTTTATGTACCAATGATCGAATTTGAAATAGGCTGATTCAAATGTGGATTGTCCGTTGGCAGAAATACATAAAGGGGGCCGAGGTAATATTTTTTAAGAATTATCGACTGACAGGCAGCCATCCAATTTTAACTATAACGAATGCTATAAACCTGATTGGTGAAGTAAAGGAGTCGGTAAGCGACACACCGATAAACGAGACTATTCATTGGTCAAAGGGTCCGTCTACGATTCTTGATGTTATGGGTTTCGATCACCAGTAATACTAAACTATTCTTTCGACTTGCAGGCTGTAGCACTAAATCAATGAGATAACCGAACTCTAGTTAGAATTTATGTATAAACGTTCTTTACTGAAAGAGAGAGTTTGAAATTAGTAGACTACATTTAATTGAGCCTGTTTATGTAAAGTAGCATAATGTTGAAACACTGCTAACACCCCTTGCACCAGTTTCAAGGGAACTTTATTTTCAGACTGACTTAGAATGAGCCCAGGAATCTGCGAGAGCCAGAAAGTATATAAGCTGCATTATAATAATGCATGTGGAGAATTTTTACGGCCGCCACACGGCCTATCGACAAGACCTGGCTCATGCAATGAGCAGAAGAACCGCCTAGTGCCATTTATCGAGATGCCCCCAGCGGCGTGTAAAGCACGGCGAAGTCAATGCGAATCATTTTGCACATTCTAACAATCAAATTTCCATTGTCAAATTAGGCATGCTATTTTGGCGGAAGTAATGAGAGTCATCATAGAAACCATAAAAGTTTCTTTGCAAGACGTTGAGTTCATTTAGCGCTTTTTATGCATAGACTATTCTCATGATGGCCACGCCGATAAAAACGCTGAAAGAAGCGTCGTTACAAAGTCATATTTAATTTCATATTCGTCTTCGGCTATGATTCGGCAGATGACCTCCAAGACACAGATATATACCAGCGATATTAATGATATATTTGTCTGAATATTCTATATATAATCAATATGATGAGATCATTAATTTACCGCCATTACGCTAAATATTGAGCTGTTTTAACCTATAACTGGTTTTATTCTAGTATTAAAACACCCAGGAACATGTCAAAAATTAATAATGGAACATAAAGAGAGCACACTATGATCAGATACTTCTTTTGAAAAAACTGATCTTTCCGACGCACTGGGCACTCAATGTTGACTCAGCATTGAAACAACATTCTAATGTACTTACATATTTAACGCAACGTCTGATTGGATAACGTCAAAAACTTGCAACAGTATATGCTTATAAAAGTAAAAAGTATGCAAAGACCAGGAACTGAAACAATCAAAATCCAAATCCAGCCCTCAAACCATAGTTGGAAACAACTAAGATTACAAATAATCAAGATACAGAGAACATATGGCCAACCGAGTGAGCAGCTTGTTCCCAAAAGGTGGCCACTCAGCAACCCAAACCGAACCAAAAATAATAAGAACATACATAAGGTAAAACATCACAGAAACTCTGACACCAAAAACAGGCAACAGAGAACCACAACAGAACTACCACCTTGGAACGGTCAGTAATGAATTACTGGGGGGCTTAAATCGATTTTACAGGCCCAACCTCACCCTCAGTTTCTGAAGTGGTACAAAACATTTAGTTGGTTGTTCGGTTCGCATGATAACCCTCTAACTCGTCAATGAATTATCAGGGTAAACACATAAATCAAATTTCAACACCATGAAGAAGCAAAGACGAGGACTCAACAGATACAACGGGCCGTCTGACAGGTGGAGATCCCTGTCCTGCCAAACAACCCCACTGGAAATCTGAAGCAAAAGAAGGTCACCAGTTGAGCCCCGGTGGACCAAGCAACAGACAAAAAGGCTCCGGTCCCAACCAACTAAAATATATAGCTTTAGGTCGGGGCCATCATAGAGTCTGACGACCGATCCCCCGGTGTGCAATTAAAGAGTGCAGCAAAGTTATCAACCGTGATTGGGTTAATCACTAAGCATGCAGACTGTCGCATAACATTTAAATTATAGCCAATACGTTTGTGACGTATTATTATTTTTCGGAATTGATCACAAAAATCAGTCCTACCCTTAATCTTTTTGAATTTGTATACTAAGTCACCATAAAATTCTGGTTCCGATAGGCCTTGGTGTAAAAGAAATTTTAATCCGACATCAAATTTTGAAGCCAATTAATGGTGTCTGCGATAGAATTTAGAAAAAGCCTTTCTAAGCTTATGATACCGATATCCCTGTTGAAGAAGTTTAGCAGTTAAACATTTATTATATTGTCATTACGTAACGTCGCTTCTCATTGGTTGACGTCTGGTTTTACGTTGCTGAAGGGTACAGTCCACTAAATATTCATGAGGACTTGCCCCGCCTATTTCGGGGAGAGCATTAGGGTTACATTGTAAGAGAGATGACGTCATCTGTCAATCATGCATGTTAGATTTCTTGCAGTATAAAAAAAAACCACCAACAAATGATAGTTACAAAAAGGCATATTTAATTGAGAACTATTTTACCAGAAGGAGATGGGGTTGATTTTGGTAACTGATCCCCTAGGAAAAAAGTATGCTCTTTTTTGGGGTACGAGTCGGTGGTTGCCTTAGCGGCTCACTGAGATGGGAAGGCAGTGGATGTTTTCATCTCAAATTGATAGGCTAGGATGACACTTTAAAGCAAGACAGGTTTGGAAAACTTTGTATGTACAGTTTTGTAATAAAATGACCAGATGTTAACATTGTCGTCTATGGAAAATTAATGGTGGAATGCAAGCTAAAGCGCATTAAGTCAGACTGACCTTGGCCTTGTTTCTTACATTTGGTTTCACTTTAGATGCATATATAGAGATATGTGTCCCTTTGACCATTAAAAGTACATTCTTCTGTGTGTTATCCATAGTGAGATTGTTGTTGTAATTGATGATTTGAAGCTTTAGGCCTAGCATCATCAGCAAAAATGAAAACAACATTTTTCTCCATGTAAAATCGAGTGTGGGGGGGGGGGGGGGGGGGGGGGAGAGAAATGTTACTTTATTGGGGTGGGGGGGGGAGAGAAATGCTACTTTATTATTGTACTATAAGTTTTGATGGTAAATTATTTCACATAAGTCCAATTTCACACTACGCGGTTAGAGAAAAAGCATCTGGAGCACCTTGAAACATTTAAAAGCCCATAAAAGCATGATATATGCGATTCTGCGAAATACAGAAAGCGTCGCTTTTCGGAGACTTTTGCATGTAAATAGTATTTTTTGAGGAAAAATATAATTTTAACCAAACATTTACCTTCAATTCATATCAACCTTGTTTCTCTGTTTCTTTTGGTGTGCAGAATTGGACTATTAAACCAGTTTTACTGCATGTATGTCTTAAACAGCCTCCAAATACCAAGATTTTAACCAAATTGAGGGGGTATATGTAGAAAATTGCCAATAAATGCTTATGTATAACAGATTCAACCACCTTTTCTTGTTTTTATTATTAAGAGAAGTATTAAGGCTCCTATGAAAAGATAAATGTTTCCATAGATATAAAAGAATAGCAACAAAATCATTATTAATTTTTATTAATCCTTAAAATCATTAGTTTCAGTCATTTCGCTACAGAAACCTCAGCCGATATAGTGAAACTGTCCTAAATGGTACATTTCTTTACGGATTCATTTGAAACTTGGAGATCACAATGAAAATGTATCAAACTAACTTTCAAACTGTTCAGTTTATGGCATATTGCAAAATGTCAGTTTGGTTTACACTGTAAAAAATAACTGTAGATTTTACGGTAGAATAACTGGAAACCGGCTGCCAGTCCTTTTCCCGTTATTTTTTACGGGCGTTTGCCTGTAAGACATTGTTGAAAATCACAAAATGAAAGTTTTATATTAACGGGCCGCACTCTAAAATAACTTTGTATTGTTGAAGGGCTATCTGACCAAAACGACACCTGCTCTATTCTATCCCAGTCTGCTTGATGATTCCTGCAATTTTTACGGGCGCCCGTAAAAAAACCCGGTAAAATGACTGGCAGCTGGTTGCCAGTTATTTTACCGTAAAATCTACGGTTTTTTTTTTTACAGTGTAGGGTACAGTCCACTAAATATTCATGAGGACTTGCCCCGCCTATTTCGGGGAGAGCATTAGGTTTACATTGTAAGAGAGATGACGTCATCTGTCAATCATGCATGTTAGATTTCTTGCAGTATAAAAAAAACCACCAACAAATGATAGTTACAAAAAGGCATATTTAATTGAGAAATATTTTACCAGAAGGAGATGGGGTTGATTTTGGTAACTGATCCCCTAGGAAAAAGTATGCTCTTTTTGGGGTACGAGTCGGTGGTTGCCATACTCAGCCTAGCTTAGCGGCTCACTGAGATGGGAAGGCAGTGGATGTTTTCATCTCAAATTGATAGGCTAGGATGACACTTTAAAGCAAGACAGGTTTGGAAAACTTTGTATGTACAGTTTTGTAATAAAATGACCAGATGTTAACATTGTCGTCTATGGAAAATTAATGGTGGAATGCAACCTGAAAGCGTTTGCTATATGTGTGCACAGTACCACAATCTTAAAGGTGAATATGTGAAAAGAGCATTAGAATGGGGATAACTGTCTTAAAAATTGTCATTTGGGGAGGTAAATCGTCGGTTTTATGGTCGCAAATTGAAACGAAATTTCCGACCATAAAACCGACGATATACCTACCGAAATGACAACTTTAAGTACAGTTATCCCCTAATTGATTCAACGTCATGACGTTGAATCAGCACTGATCAATAATGTTCAACGCTGTGTACAAGGCACTTCTGTCTCAAATTGATGATTATTACGTATAATGAGATCAATTATTTATCTCAGCATATATCTACATTATATACCGCCATCTACATGATATCTGAAATATTGGTATTCTAAACGACTTTATCTAATAGTTGTTGTTACTATGGCAACAAATCGAACAAATTACTATCAGATGAACGTTGCTCAAAAATAGCGATGAATTAACTTAGTAATTTGTTAACATTTTGAATGCCCTTTTGTCGTATAATCAGTATGACATTGAGTCTACCGGTTTTATAGGTTGCAACCAAACTATAATTCAACGTCACATGATGAATACCTTACTATATTTGTTCCTTGGTTCAAGTACGTGTAGCTGGTAAAGTTGTAATGTTTCTATGTTTCTTTCTTAACAAATATCAAACAAACACTAGAAGCCCCCCCCTCCTGCTCCCCCCCCCCCCCACACACACACACACAGACTTAAGACATACTTGTATTATCACAGCAGGAACAAATTTATTTCCGATTTGATGGCCTCAATCGAAGCATAGTAATGTTTTCAAATACTGGACTTTCATTTTCACTGGCATAATACATCTGGATACATGAATGTGGCGGGTGCATTATAGTGGACATGTGGTGCTTGCTGCTCGCACCTGATCACACCTCTGTTTTAGGGTCCATATTATGTGTCTAAAATATCTCGGAATTGTCAATGTTTATATGACTTACGAGTTTGGACTTATGATTTGGGTACTTAGACCACTTTAACGTAATTGTGATTTTGTCGGCATGAAAGTTTTATTTGCAGATCATGTAGCAATTATATGGTTGTTATTATGCTATTCCACATGGCATTTGCATGGTCATTCGTAAGCAGTTGGAACTAGTACGTACTTACTTTTCTCCATCAAACCCTAAAACTAAACAGAAAGCAAAGTGGACAGATATTCAGATGCTGGAAGGCTATATAGTAGCGAACTGAACAAATAGTAAAAGATAGACCACAACGGAAGCATCGCTTTGGAATAGTCATTAATAAATTACTGGGTGGGGGAGAGGGTGGGGGGGGGGGGGGGGAGGTTAAACCGCTTTTACTAAACTGCAACCCTCGCCCTTGCTTCCAGCGTGATTCATGTAGCATTTGGCTCGGTCCGCATGGAGGTCCTGTTTCTCATCAGTGCATGATCACAAACCATATAACTCGAGTAATAGTAATGAAATCAAGTTTTAGAATGGCATTTATATTTGCAAAATCATATGTAAGCAGCTGTTGGCTTACCAAAATACATGACGTTTTCAGGAATGACATTTGTAAAGTTGACATCATTAGTAATATAACTGTAAATGCGTCCATACCAAATTTAGTGCAACACACGCGCGTTTGTGTATTTAACTTTTTTCAGTGTTGCTAAACCCCAAAAGTTTGAAAGAAAAAAGGATGATGGGCAGGTCTCGGCAGGCAACGAGCATCCCTGTCCGAGCCACATTTACTGTCGCATTCCGCGGAACACATTAGCTGCATAGATCAAGTATTAACTTGCGAGCGCAGGCGCCCCCTATCATGCCACCTAAATCCATGTGTTTCGAGAAAGGCGGAAGACAAGGGCATCATTGTAAGTATTTTAAACCATACTAAGTGAAGTTAGAAATGACAATTGTATTTGCCTGATCATTTCTAAGCAACGATTGTAATCATAATATGTGAAATGTTTTAGTGACATTTATATTTGCCTGCCCATTTGAACATAATATGTGAAGCTTTACTATACATCAAGTGCGTTTAAGTTTATAATAATTGGATTGAATAGGTAGGTAGCACGGTGGGTAGCCATTACGGCTCCTGACGGATCAAACATGCGTTACCCGAGCCTGACGGTAGGTAGCCAATACATGCATTCAAACTTGATCAAAAGGAAGCCATGTTTATAAACAAGCTAAAACATACCTTCACAGTAAAGCCAGTATCATTAAAAATGATGAGAAAACAAAGTACATCACATGAGTAATACGAGAAGACTGATTCCAACACTAACAAAGCTTTTTATGATGTCTTCCAGTTACATCCTCCTTTTGTTATAGTTGTCAACAATGCCACAGGAAAAAAATAACATATAGACCATTCTTTTGAGACTGATTTGAGTCGTCGTGTTTGTAAGGAGCAATTAGATTATTGATGAGACCAGTTAACACCCTGATCAGCCTGCGCCAATGCGCAGGCTGAATTGAGTGTTTTCTGTTCGCATATATGCTCTAAGACATCTTTTCTCATGACGCCTGCGCGTCTCACACGGAAAATAAAAGAATAATTAACTTGACTCGATGTTAGTTACTTGAATATCAATTTTTAATGAAAAGCTTCCCTGTATCTAATAATAACAACAGCACTCTGAATGCTTGTGTTTTATATTCCATCCATTTACTAATATTATCATAAGCACGAAAGTTCTGTTATATGTACAAACTGTACAAGTCGCCAGACTTCCATTGGCGCGAAGGATTGCGGGGAATCTACAAAGCACAATCTATCTAAGATAATTTTTCTTTCACCCATCATGTTTCTCTTTTCTTTCACACTCTCTCTTGGACATGGCTCAATATAGAATGAAATACTGTCTCAAAGGACCTTTAGAGCAAAAACAACCAACCAAACAACCATCGCTGTGTGCTTAAAGGGTATCCAAGAGCCTAGTCTAGCTACATTTGGACAGCAATGACTCTGATCAGACTAGGCGGATGCTCAGGCTGATCTGCGTCTTCGCTGGGCGCACATGCCACTTTGTTGGTTTTGTCGTGTCTCGGCAGAATTATTACAATGTATTCGAAATATACTGGTGACCACAATGGTAGAAATACAACAAACTGGACCCGCATTAGAAGTTTCCCGACTTGAAACGAGAAGAAGCTTAAGCTACTAGGGACTTTCATCTAGTTTTATGCGCGTATCCTCGAATATTAAAAGCCATGATGCATGATACTTTGCGCTCAGCAAAAAAAAAAAAAAAAAAAAAAAAATGAGAGCTAAGAATCGTCAGTATGATGTAAAAATAGGTTACATTCTTCGACACATTGAATGACTGTAATGCCATCTTATCGGAGTGAGACACAAATTGTCAGAAACTGTCACCATTTTTTTCGCAGTGATTTCTGAAAAAAAATGTAGATTTAATCAAAATTTTAGCGGATCTGTCCACTATTAGAATCTAAAAGTCACTTTCTTATATAACTTGTAAATATTTTCCAATCGGGAAAAAGAATAACACAATATCTAATTCCACTCTGTTTAAGCTAAATGCCCTCTTCAGTAAAACAGAACTTTGTAGAGAATTACATGTTAACAGCCATTACGCTACACAAACTGGAAATTTATTTCCACTTTCTCTAGCGTTATGGCTACTAACATGTAAGTTCCGTTTTACTGAAGAAGGCCTTTGGCCGAAATGTCAAAATAGAGTGGAATTAGATAGGTCTATTGCACTTTCTTATAGCTCTACCATCTTCTGTGCATATCGGTCTAACTAGGCCAACGATCCCTGACAGGGCATATGCACTTACATGTATCTCAGCCTGAGGCTGGAGGGAAATGGTAGTAAATTTCTTTAATACATATCAGTCATCTGTTGTGAAGTTTATTAGTCCTTTCGCACAATTTGTCATTTGCTTTCAGAGAATACACTTGGCTGACCTAAGTTTGACATGTTTGTGTGAATTTTTCATGGAATTTGCTTGGTTTTATCAATGTCAACCATGCAATAGCAGCACGCAACACTTGTTTTGTACTTCCACCATTATAGGGCCCTGTCTGTCAGTTTTGCATGGTTTAAGGATACGCGAAAGAGTACTACTGTCAGCCATTGTGTATTATAGTGTCAGTATAAAGCAAACGTCACGCAGCACCGCAAGTTTGTGATTAGAGTTCACACTCAGCGCAAATCAGACTTTTCTTGCCTGTTGTTTGGCCATTCTGGGTTCAACTTACTCCAGTATTTCAATGGTATTATTTGACACCCCAGGGTATTGATGGGCTAGGAAAATGTTTCGTACCATTGCAGAAGCTGAAGGCGAGGGTTTGGATCCAGTAAAACTAGTTGAAGCCCCCAGTATTCTATATCTAGCCGCTCCAAGGCGATACTTCTGTTGTGAGTCTCAATGTTACTTGTTCTTAAATCCGCTTGTCTGTGGTCTTCTAGCAATATGGTCACCTGTACAGATCCCCACTTTGCTTTCTGTTTTCTTTTGTAATTTAAAATAGAAAATATGTCAAAACGGATAATACTGGTAGTTGTTCTTGTTGCTCATGTCGGTGTTTTGCTCACGTGTTATGTGAGGGGTGTTTTTACTTGGGAAGCTGAATGACCATCTGTCTGGGTAAGAGCTGTTCATTCGGTTTACCATGCCTAGGTTCGAGGTTATAAAACTTGAGAATAATCTCAAACTCAAAATAAAGCACACCGATTGGCTGCTTCCGAGCATGGCCTTCTTTTTGGGTCTGGCCTTCTTGAACTAATGTCAGTTGATGTCACAGTATATATACATCTCTCTCTCTCTCTCTTGGTTTTGAGAGCGGGGGATGGGATCTGATTGTATTACTTCCTGATCATTGCCTGCCTTTTTACGTTGCAAATATGGACAAAAAGCTTTAGTTGGAAAGCTATGGCAAATATTCAAACTACATGTATTTTTTTATGTTTTTCTTCAGCTGTCAATAATGGTTTGTACAAGGAAACTTTCCTTGGTATTCATACATCAATGATGAATCCTTCTTTTTGCAACACTGAAGAAGTTGAAAACAGAAATGTGCATCTGTTGTACTAAATTTGGGAATGATCTTTACAGCTGACTTTTTCATCTCTATGATTGATTCATCCTTAAAAGACTGAGAATTCTGTTTGCTGGCAGAATTGATAAGCTGCTACGTTTCCGTCTTATATAAAAGTGATCTAATAAAATCTGTTTAAATCTATTTCTATCATTCTACAGAAGACGCAGTATAAATATCTGCAGGCGACAGGATATACGCAACAGAAAATGCAATTAATTATTTTCTTCTTGATTCTGCAAGGGTTGTTCCTAATTTAGCAACAAAAGCAACGAACCGAGCGACAGCATCAGCAAATCTGTGTCGTAAGCAGCAACCGATGATTAGAGGGATGACTTGCGATTATACGTCCTTTTCAACAGTTTTTCAGTCATATCAGGAAACTGGGAGAGTGATAATGAAAGGTTGTGTGCAATGGAGCCCCGTTTACTGTTGACATGATCTCCGCCGGCGGGAATTAAACTCGGGACCGCTAGGTCAGAAGAACAGGGCTTAATCCACTGAGATACCGGTGCTCCAATAGCAACCGAACAGCGCGAAGTTAAGGTGAATCGGTTCACTTTTAGGGGACGCCATTCAGCCATTTTCGTTTTGCCCCCCCTCTTGGTGGGATCCTCTGTTAAAGGAAAGAATTTGCTCCTTTTGGGAGCAAATTCTTTCCTTTAGTAGTAGATTCCACCGAGAGGAACAAATTCTTTCCTTTTGGGAGCAAATTCTTTCCTTTAATAGTAGATTCCACCGAGAGGGGAGAGGAGCAAATTCTTTCCTTTAACAGGGGATCTCACCGACAGGGGAAGCAAAACGAAGAGAACCAATTTCGGAAAGGATTCTTCGTGTACGGAAGCATAGAGGAAAGCACAAGTTATTTCCCTTTGTAACAGTGGCAGTAAACCATGGGGGTGAACACAGTCACCTTATTACAACTTGACAGCCACTCCAAAAGCTACTCTAGTACTTGCTTGGATAGAAAAGTTGCATTCTTTTTACCGTCCGATTCTAATAACCATGTTCCCCGGCAGGCTGTAGGGGAGAATCCATAGCACAAGCCTCCAGGCACCAATCGGTTGTCCTCTTATTTTATATGATTGATAGTTCAATAATTTTCAAGCTGATTCTAAATGGCATTTTCAACCACCTCAAGACAAAAAAAAAGATACTTAGTATGTGCAGCACCTTTTGCAAGGTCAGTTTTACTGAACAGTGACTGCTGTCATATCACTGTAAAAATCGCGCTTAGCTATAAAACACAAGTGGTTACATGTTTAGGTTCAACATGTTTAGGAATATGTCATATAGCTAAACATGTACGCCTTATCTATTATTTTCCCTGACAAAGTCTGCTAAACACGTTTTATTCTGTTACGTGTTTCGGATGAATCCATTCTCTCCTCCCAGTTGAAGAACGAAATAAAGAGACGAAAATGTTGACAGAGGAAATTTTCAAAATAAAAGGTAAATATAAGCAGTTTAGTACATGTTTAATTTCTAAACATAAGCCAAAACATGTTGCAAATTGAACATGTTACGATTTAAAAACATAAAACATCGGACTGCATTTTTTGTTAAGATTCTTAACACATTTTTTACAGTGTAACATAATATAATTTCTGGAGACAGGCTCTTGATAAATGAGTTAAACTGTCTTTTCACATTATGTCAGCTGATACTGTGTATTGTTAGGTGAGCTATATTATCTGGAAACGGCTATTGGTAATTTGCGGAACGGAACGGTAACAGACATTTTATGGAATTCATCGCAATGCCAATGTTTAAAATTGACAAGGGAGGTAATAAATGCGTTTTATTCCGTAAAATAATATGCATATTTAGTTCCGTTCCATTCGGCAAAATACCATTATCTCTGGAAACACCCTTTAATAGGTGAGACTAACCGCCTGGTGATTGCTTTTGTAAAGTACGCTAAACTGTCTATTGTCTGTTTCGTTTTTGCCAGGTCAGTTCGTAGCCGAGTGACATCTTACCCACTGGACATACAACTTTAGTTCCACATATTTTAGCGTCTGTACAAGAGCACTTTGTTTTTCCTTAACGTTTTTCCTTAATGTTTCTCGATCAAAACAAATCTCTCTCTTTCCTGTTAATGTCTCAGAACCGTAGCATGCAATTATAAAATATATCATATGACAGTAAGTATTGATTACAACTGACCTTGTGAAATGTGGAAAAATCGTGTAATGAAATGAATTAAGTTGTTTCCTTTTGTAAAAATGGAGAAAAAAAATGAAGGTATACTAATACACCTTAAAACATATCTTCCATGATAACTGAACCGCGACACGACAAAACCAGCAATGTGGTTGTGCGCCCAGCGCAGACTCAGATCAGCCTGGGCATCCGCCCAGTCTGATCAGAGCCTTCGCTGTCCACATGGAGGTAGCTTAGACCCTTAGCTACCCTTTAAGCGCTTAGTCAATATTAGTCTGATCAGACTTGGTGGATGCCCAGGGTGATCTGAGTCTGCGCTAGGCGCACAACCACATTGTTGGTTTTGTCGTGTCGCGGCTCAGTTATGCAATTTGTGTACTAGAAGATTTTATGGCTGCACTCTTATAGTACACTCTTTTAACAGAGCCATTACATTATATTGTTCGCGTGACAAAAGATGTTCGTTGTCTCGTACAGTATTCTTTTTTCAAGGAACTCGATGACGTTTTAACCGGCTCTCAAAAATATTATCACTCTCGCATGTGCACAAGATATATCCAGGGCGACAGGGTGACAAGCCAGCTTTTATTGGGACGTGGTAGAATGTTCGCCTTTCATGCAGGAGACCCGAATTAGAATCCGGGCCGGAACATCTGAATCTGAGTCCGTGACAGTTGTTGTTTTGTCTCGCCCTTGTTAACAGCTTTGTACTTTCTCTCATTTCACTGTGATCTCCTCAGAAAGAAAGTTCATGAAGAGTACGAAATGAAAGTCAGTACCAGAGTTCGGCACCAATCCATGTATACAGGGAGAAAACTGGACACAGCAGAGACTCCTGACGCTAAAATGGATCTGCTTTGCAAAGACTTTCGTCTCTGGAGAACCAGATGAAAGAAATGAACAAGAGAAAGCAGGGAAGATTCAGTGATAGACATCCAAATAATAATCGAAGTCAGAATCAGAATACACCAATGAAGAGTGTGACAGGACCTCAAAATAAACCGCATGAGGCACTCCTTTAAACTAGATGGCGTCTCCTTCGAGGGGCAGACTGTGGTCGAACGCATAACCAGACCTTAATCGCAAAAAGTCTTTGAAAAGCTTGTTGGTCACTCAAACGAAACAACAGAAACAAATACATTTGTCGATAGTGGGTCAATGATAACCACTACTAACGAATTCAACAAGTCACTGTCTACTTGCCCGAATCTGATGTCGTTTGTAGATATAAATTTGGATGTGAAAGGAGCGGGAAAATCAGCCGCCATTTTCAGGCTATTCCAAGTCTAATTTTGCCAAACTGTGACATTCAGGTTCCAGTTCTTGTTGTATCTGTTAATGATTACGGTCTATATGTACCAGTGGTAATAGGAACGAATGTAATCAAACTTTGCAGAAACAACTGTGACAGTGCGACAATTGTTCCAAACACATGAAACCTCGCCCCCCCCCCGCCCCCCAAAAACAAACAAACAAAAAATACAAAAAAAAAAAAAAACAGTCTTCTCTAGATTTCAATAACACAACTAGAAACTGTGAATTTCTGAAATCCGAGTTCACCTACTAGGGTCTTATAGTATCTCAAGAAGGCATCCCAACTGCTCCAGAAGAGACTGTAGCAATGGAACATTGGCCCTTTCCAACGACAATGAAGGATGTGCGCGCTTTTTTGATTTATGGGATACTGAAACTATGCCGGGATAGGGTCTTCTTGTCAGACACAGCACGGCCAAGAAGGACAGAGCTAAGAGGCCAAAAGCAAAGAAGACCCTATTTGAATAGACTTATTGTCAGCAGAGGGCACTTGAGAAATGAAAAAAAATCTTAAATCCAACAGTTCTGACTTACGCTGACTAGCGATGTTAGTTTAAACTCCACACAGATACTTCTTCCATCGTCCTAGGGGCTATGCTCTATCAGAATCAGGACAACCAAGACTGAGTTTTGTCTTACGCAAGTAGAAGTTTAAGATGATCAGGTCCGCAAGTTGGAGTTTTTGGCACTTTATTGGTCAGTTACCGAAAAGTACTTTTAATGTCATTAAGGAACCATTTTTGAGGTACCGACCGATAACAATCCACTGACATATGTCTTTGCAACAGCAAAGCTGGCTGCCAAGGGGCATAGGTGGCTTATCGAGCTCTCCAACTTTACTTTCACTGACTATATGGAAGTGAAAAGAAGAACGCCGGCTCAGACGGTTTATAAAGAATTCATGATCAGGCCATAACAACTACAATCTTTCCTGCCGTCCTTAAGCGTTGTTGAAAACGACAAAGAACCCTTAGTCCAAAGCCTTGAGAATTTCATTGTGCTCTGTGCCTTTCCGGCAAAATTACATTGTATAGGCACCAACTTTGAATCCAAAGTAATCAGAAAGCTTTGTAAGATTGTCCGGAGTAAAAAAACAACAAAAATCAGGATCACATACTTTCATCCGGTGGGCAACGGGATCGATGAGAGATTTGAGCACACTCTCCTTAACATGTTAGGGACATTAAGTGAGAAACAAAATACTTACTGAAAATGTCATCTGCCGATATTAACTCATGCATACAACGCCGCAGTTAATATTAGCGCAGGTTTCACGCCCTATTACTATATGTTCGGAGGCATCCTCGTCTGGTCATCGATGCTTTTCTTGGGCATCGGGCTTTCGAGGAAAATGATGTTCCATAAAGCCTATGCGGACAGGGTAAGGGACGCTTTACTTGACGCCTTCAGGAATGCAAGTGACGAAGCTGGGCTTAAAGGTAAGCAGTACAAAAAATATTATGACCAGGGTGTAATACTCTCGGTCCTTCAGCCCGGAGATCGAGTACTGGTTAA
The DNA here is from genome assembly GCA_963989385.1 of Ctena decussata. Classification (NCBI taxonomy): domain Eukaryota; kingdom Metazoa; phylum Mollusca; class Bivalvia; order Lucinida; family Lucinidae; genus Ctena; species Ctena decussata. Next base: position 14,356,079 of record OZ022499.1, read on the forward strand.
AAAGGCAGGTATAAAGGGTAGGCACAAACTGGCTGACTTCTGGGAATCCAGTCCATCTATTATTTGGAGGAAACCTATGCCACATGTTCCTGTATACAAAGTAAAGAATGAACACTCCAAAAACAAAGCACTGCATCGATATATGCTTTTACCCTTTCAAGGCTTTCATGTCCTGAAGAAGCTGAAACTACTGAGATGCAGGAGAAAATCAGACAAACACCACCGCATCCGCCAGCAGCCGAAGTGGAAGTTTACATAGACACCTTATGCAGTAGTTCCGAGGGTCAAACAGTAGAAGTAACCCGGAAACTGCTAGTCCAGGATACATTCTACCAGCCAAACGAGGTCAAAAAGAGGACAGCTTTCGTATACAAAAAGCTGAAGTCATAAAAATCTTACCAAGTCATTAGGTCATCCTATATTTTATGAGATTTTGACGCTATTGGCATTTTGCGGAACAGAACGGAATGGAACAGAGAAATTTTACGGAATAAACCGCATGGTATAAGATAAGCAAGGTAGGTAATCAATGCTGTTTGATTCCGTATAATATTATGCAAATTTCGCAACCAAATTTATAATTAATAATCCATTATAGTAATTTAAGAAAGCAGGAGGGTGCGTAGACGTACACATGGCGCCAAGTGCGTGCAACTATGGTTACGTACCGCTGAGCCACTTTGGGAACGTCGTTAGGAGAATTGAACTGAACTGAACTGAACTGAACGTGCGTTAGGGGATGGTGGTTAGTAGCTATTCTGTTCCGCAAAATTTAGACAAGTCTGTTAACAGGTCAAGAAATAAGGTGCGGACGGCAAGTTATTTTAGGGAAAATGTATCATTATACGTGCTCTTGTAACCTTGAAATCAAGCCAAGGTCACAAAATCAGCTTTGTGGCTTGTCCCAATATGTATTCAAGCAAGTATGGTGAAAATCCACGAACTGGTACAATTAATATCTTATTTTCAGGAAAAGTATCATTGAAAGTTTCCTGTGCCCTCGCAACTGGGATTGAAGGTCACCAAATCCTAATACCCTTTTTTTCTAATCACAATGTATATCCGTGAAAGTTTAGTGACATGCAGCCGAGCCCTATCTTTAAATATATTTTAACATTATAAGTCCGCCTGAATCAGTGAAAATGGTAAAACGGTTACCAAATATGATCACCTCTGTGGCTAATCAAATGATATATCCAGGCAAGATGGGTGATAATCCACTGGCTGGTTCAAGGGATATTGAGCGGACAAGATACTTTAACGTCGACGCCAACGGGATCAGCACAGGCACTAATATATCCCCCATTACCTTTGGTGGTGGTGGTGTGGGATGGTAGTGGCAGTGTATCGTGGTTGATGTGGTGATGGTGTGTGTGTGTGTGTTTGAGGATCCATAATAATCGCTGAGAGTAAAGAAGTTATTAATCAAAAGGACTACTGAAGTGAGACTCTGAGTCAGCATAAATTCATTAGCGGATCAAAGACAAACACAACAGCATCGAAAGTGACAATAACGATTTTATTGCAGTTGTACTTGTTACAGTTGTACTTCAGATGAGTCGAAATTTCGATTCCTCAGCTTCATGCAGCTTCTTTGATATATTGTGATCTATTGTATCATAATAACCCCAGGCGTCCATTGTATTTGACTGAATTAATAAATGTCTCAATTTCCGTCTGACAATGTTTATGCCTTCCTTGTGAGGTAGTAAAAAATAAATAAATCAAGTTGCAGATAAAGTGCCGAATAAAGCAAAGAAATGCAGTTGATTTTCTAGCTATTCTAAGTAAGGGAAAATCGGTAAATACCGGGAAGATGCTAAATATTTAGACAGACAGGTGTATTTCAGACTGCTTGAAGGAGCAGTCTGATCAGGGTCTACACTGTTTGCCATTCCATATGCAAAATTTAGACCCATTACTGCGCTGAAAAAAACAAACAAACAAACTGTTCTATTTTGCGGACAGTTACGAGAATAAGGCAACGAAACTTCGGGAGGGAGACTGGCTTCGCCTTTCATATGCAGTGCCAAAGATACAGAGGTCTTTTATCCCAAACTGCCCCTACGGTCACTAAGCTACGGGAGACCATTACCTAAGGTTAGTACTCCTGATGTCAAAATTTTTACCCACCCTCTGCCACATTTTTCTCGAAAGGATTATGTCTAATGCTCTGTAGTTAACATCGGCCAACAATCCGCGGTTTGCCGATGACATGCACGCTCAGGCACTAAAAACCCTATGGGAAAGTCTCGAAGAAACCTGCACAAGGCATTAAGTAGAGAATAGTACTGAGAACAACAGCGCCAATTTTGTCCAGAGGAAAAGCAGGATAAAAGTACAGGACTTGGAAACTGTAACAAGCTATCAAAACCTTGGAGCATTAGTCTCAAATGATGGCTCAAAACCGCGGAGATTCTCTCAAGGATTGAGTAAGCCATTGCAGCTTTCATAAAACTGAAGCCAATTTTGAGGGGGTGGGGTGGGGAACAACATTTGCTTTGATCAAAGATGAAACTGATGCGCTCTCTCATATCTAAGCATAACTTTGAACAGCTGAGTAAGAGAAAAGAACCAGGCCTTTGAAATGAGATGATACCAAATCTCGTATAAGGAACACGTAGCTATTTTTTTTGGTTGGTTGATTTGATGCTGAACGTCCACAGTAAACAACTAAGGTCATGTCGGGACGGTCAGTTAACCTAACCACACTATTCCTGAGACCTCCTAAGCGGTTAACCAGTACTAAGTGCACATACTTTCGCCAGTAACTGACAACTGCCCTTCTTGAATCAGCGGAAGGAGAAACGAAAGTATGTGGCCAGACCGGGATTCGAACCCAGGACCTCTGACTTACGAGTCAGGTGCCCTACCGATTGCGCTACCCGGCCCGGCCACGTAGCTAATGAGGATGGTCGCAGAAAGATCCAAGAGAATATGATTCACTCCTGACAATGGTCAAGAAACGGAAACTAAGTTTGTTTTGACGACATCTCAAGGTATCTTAGCAAAAACGATCCTACAGGACACAGTCAAAGAAAAAAGAAGAAAAGAAGGCAGAAAAAATTAGGGAAGACAATATAAAATGGTGGTCATGCAGGGTGGACTTTGCCAGCACAGCTAGGACAGCTGAAAGTAAGATAGTCATCTGCTCCAAAAGACCTTGCAAGGTTACGGCACAGAATAGAATAAACAAGACAACATAGACTAAACCCAAAGCATCACTGGCTAAAAAAATCATTGCAAATTCTATAGATTCCCACATCAACTAAGTCCACCGTTTTTTTCTGTTTTCAAAATTGTTTGACCCAATTAACCGGTACAGGTATTGATCGTGGTGCAAAATCAGCAATTTAGCAGAATTATCTGCGCCTCGTTGTGAGGAAACCTGCCATAGTGCATATACTCAGTGCGCATGCTCAGTGACCAGCCTCCATACATGGAAAGTCAGTTCCGACGCGACTTGCCCAGCTCGCCCGGACAATCCATGTAAATGGTCCTTGTAGATGACAAAAATTGCAAACTGCAGAGACCCTGACCGGACTGCGCGCAGTCCGGTCAAGACATGCGCAGTTCGCATTTTTCCGAAGACATTTTTTTCCACTTTAGAACAAACGAGTTGAGTTACTATATCTGGTTTAATAGAGTCATTTGTAAAAGCTTTAAACGATTATTTTACCAATACTCTGTAGCAGAGAGTTTATAGCACAATAAAGCTTCTTAATGTGAGATGCTTTTGATTTAATTTGTTGTGGAATTGGTAGCTGAATAAACAAGAGCTGTCGCCTGACAGCATAGCTCGCCTGAATAGGTGCTTGCCCATCACACAGTTGCTATGGTGGTGTGGACTGCTATGTATAAAACTTCAGGCAAGCATGTCCATAATGACAACACATTTATAAACAAAAGCTATCTCAGAAATGTCTTAAAATAAAAAAAAAATCCACATGAAATTTCAAAGTCCATGAGCTTGAGGTCAAAGAACTAAGGGGTAGGGGGAGGAGGGCAGGGCTAGGATGTATCAAAGCCTTTAACCGTTATCTAACATCAGTCCAAGTATTAGTATCAACTGAGTCCATTGTGGCACTGTGAAATTATGTCTTCATTAATATAAAACTAATCAAAATCTTTAAGACAAAACTCAAAGTCCATGACCTTGACATCAAGGTCATCCAGTTGGGTAAGTATATAGTGTTTTGTAAAAACTTAAAAAAGTGTCTAACATCAGTTCAAGTGTAAACTAAATCTCTGCCAAGCATTATGGATCAGTACGCAATTAGAAAACTTTAATAAAGACCAAATTTCCTAAGTCCCTGACCTTGACATCAAGGTCACCGAACAGGGCTGGGGTAGTACTCTGTAAAACTTTGGACTAATATCTAACTACAGTGCAAATATAAAAACAATTCATCTATGGTTTCAGGAGATATGTGTCATTAAAAAACTTTAACCAAAACATCCAATCAATAAAAAGACAATTTTCTAAGTCCATGACCTTGACATCAAGGTCACTGAGGGGGGTGGGGGTAGTACCTTGGAACCCTTTAGACCAATATCTAACTACAGTGCAAGTATCAAAGGAATCCATCCATGGGTTAAGGAGATACTGGGCTTTAGAAAACTTTAACCAAAACATCCAGTCCCAAAAAACTCCCAATTTTCTAAGACCATGACCTTGACATCAAGGTCAAGGAGTGGGGTGGGGATGGTACCATGTTAAACTTTGGACCAATATCTAACTACAGTGCAAGTATCAAAAGAATCCATCCATGGGTTAGGGAGATATAGGTCTTTAAAAAACTTAAACCAAAACATCCAATCCGGACGCGGACGCTGACGCGGACGCCGACGCGGACGCGGACGCCGTGGTGACAACAATAGCTCTTCCTGAACTTTCGTTCAGGCGAGCTAAAAACGGTTAAAATATTCTAATAATAAATGTACTTATAGCGTGTTTAGTGCGATAGACGCGCATTCTTCAGAGTCGCAAAACCACAAAAGCTTAATACATGTAGATAAATAAACAAATAAATAAATTAAGAAAGGAATAGGTGACAGACAAATCTCGGCAGACAACGGACATCCCTCTCCGGTCACACCCTTACTGATGTAACCCGCGAAATGGAGCAGCTGCATACATTAAGTATGAGATCTATATATTATAGCTCGCGAGCTCAGGCACCCTCAGTCGCTTCTTGCCCGAAAAAGAATAATGCGAGTCCACCAACTAATGCAACACGCAGTCTTCAAAGCTGACCCAAAATAATCCACCAAAACACTATTTTTCTTTATCTTTTTTTTTTCATTTGTAGTTGTGCTAACAGATTAAAAGCCAAACATAATTTATTGATTGACGCTGGTCAGTGTATTGTGTGTAATCTCCATAGGTATAGCCTAGTTGGCTAATTAGAGTGTCGCTCTTTGTATAAGCCAATAACACTGCATTGAGCTCTGAGTATGATGCTCGCTCGTAAATGGGGTACAGCGACAAGTGATCAATCAATGTACCATTTCTCAGAAGACGAAAATAGATAAAGATAAAATGACTTTAGTCTTTATCAGAATGTTTGTTATATGACAGCTTTGAAAGTTTCTGATTTGAAAAGTTGCATTGGCTGCTATGTCTGATACAGTGAGAGTTGCATAATAATTCTTTGTCATTGATCAAACAAACAACAGAAAAACGTTTCTAGGCTTGCAAGCCTAGAAACGTTTTTCTGTGTTTGTTTGACAAGCAGTGAAACATTTCCTTATTCAGCGAACCTGAATTTACCTAACTGGCTTTATAACTCGTAAAATAAATTGTTTATAAAACACCATTGTGTTCTTTTCTTTTCTTTTTGCCTGTTTATCGAAGTAGTCATTCCTACATTGTATGTCTGTACAATGTAATGGCTGTTACAAAACGGTAAGTGAAAATGTTTGCGGGGATAAATGGTCACGAATACAGGACGCACCAATCTTGCACATGAGAGTCGGTTCTAAGTTAATGCATATATGCGAACTGCATCATTCGGAACCTACAAGTCAGACTTGCATACATGTGCAAAGCTTTTCGGGCATGCGCATCTCGAAAATGCCTTTTACAGCTCTAAAAATAGTGTAGAAAGAAACAATCAAACAAAATAAACGAATAATAATGGAGTAGTTCAAATTCTATAAACATATATATAACACTAAATCACCTGGTACTGGACACAGTAAACATCTTACCTGATTTCTGTAAAAATCCAATATTTCTAACTACCGTAAGATTATTCCTGGCATTCTGCTATAACCTGAAAGTGAATTAAGAATCGATGTCTGTTTTATATATTCCAAATCTTACAACTGGTATATTTCTGCTAATCGTATTTAGAGATATGTAAGATACAATATTGATGCGATTTCTAGGGAATGATCTTGGGATCAAATGAAAATAGTCTTCCTATCAATTCATGTGAGGAAAGATTTTTGTTGAGTTTAATTCTCTCGGGCCAGGAGGTTATGTGATTCCTTTTTTTGTTCTTGATTGTCTGTGCTTTGTATGCGAGGTGATCGATGGCATCCCTGAAACCATAAACTATTGATACCGAATAATGAATGCATACTAAACTGGTAGCCATTCACAGTTTCGTATTTTTTGCTCGGGCAGAAATGCTGATATTAAAAGGTAGGCTTGTATCTTGGCTACAAAATGTTTCTGTCTGCTGATAAATATGTTCTGAAAAGTAAGATCCTTTGGAAGCAAGGAACACACCAAATAATGGAAAATAGCAGACTCGGTTTAATTGAGTCTGTTCAACATTTCCTCTTTTTGAGAGAGCATGTGTCATAAAAGTTAAATTGAATTAACTTTAGATCTCAACATCCATCGAATTGCTTGCGGTCTGGCAGCGAAATTCGGTGTTTACCAGCAATGAATAAAGAGACAAATAGCAAAACTTGATGTCTGTCGGTGTTCATGTTAAACGAGTTTGGAATCGTCAGAATACGACGTCTGTCGGAGATCACCGGTGTTAAACGGATTTGGCATCCGCAGCATACGATGTTCATTGGTATTCGCCGGTGTTACACGGCAGAACATAATTTTTGTTGATGTTTAACAAATTTGGCATCGGCAGAATACGATGTTGTTTTTTTTTTCGCTTTCGCCGGTGTTAAACGAATTTGGCATCTGTGGAATACAATGTTTGTTTGTGTTCGCTGGTGGTAAATGTATTTGAGCCGCGACACGAGAAAACCAACAATGTGGTTGTGCGCCCAGCGCTGACTCAGATCAGCGGATGCCCAGGCTGATCTGAGTCTGAGCTGGGCGCACAACCACATTGTTGGTTTTGTCGTGTCGCGGCTCATTTGAAGAATACTATGTAAGTTCGTGTTCGCCGGTTTAAACCGAGTTTCACATCGACATATTATGAGATTGTTTTTCTTTCGTGTTCGCCGGTGTTGAACGAGTTTTGCATCAACAAAATATGCTGTCTGTTGGTGTTCGCCGATGTTTAACTAATTTGCAACGAAAGAATATCATGTTTGCCTGTGTTCATCGGTATAGAAGAAGTTTGAAATCGACAGAATATAATGTTCGTTGGTGTTCGTCGATGTTAAACGAATTGAGCAACGGTAAAGTTCGATATTTGTTAGTGTTCGCCGGTGTTAAACGAACATCGTATATTGGCGATGTTTACCGAGTTTTGCATCGGCAAAAATATGATGTTTGTTGGTGTTTACCGGTGTAAAACGAGTTGGCAAAGGCAGAATGGTATGTGAGTTGTTGTTCGCCGGTGCTTAACGTAATTTCATACGATGCTGGTTTGTGTAAGCCGGTGTTTAATGAATTTGTCATCGGCAGAATACTGTATTATGTATGTTGTTGTTCGCCGGTGTTAAACGTGATTTTATTCGGCAAAATATGATGCTGGTTTGTGTAAGTCGGTGTTGAACAAATTTGGTAACGGCCAAATACGATGTTTATCCGTATTTGATGTTGTTTATTGCTATGATGGGCCTAAAACAATAAGCCAAACCATTTGGTTTTGGTCGCAGCAAGAGGAAATAGTCCATCAAGTTGTGCAGCAACAATAATTAAGTTCTTCCTTGTTCACATGAATAATCTGTGGGTCCCGAGGTCTGTGAGTAGCGCGCATTTAGAGGCCCAGTCGTTTTGTGCGAAAGTGCTAGCTGGGCTTGTCTTTATTTTCACACAATGCTAAGAAACCCGTTTTCTCATAACGCTGCTGTGGCTTAGGATAGGCGAAGAGTGGGCACTGAGAAGACTGTTATACATTTAATATTTAAACAAACATTTATGCCATCAATTTCATTATTATCTTGGACATTAAAGTGCATGCACATTAGTAGTAATCGATGATAGTGTTATGGTCCCTTCGCACTTTGAGATTATAACTTCATGAAAAAGTACATTTCATATCTCACATGTCATTTCAAGACTAAAGAAACAAAACACTCATCGCTGATTACATGACCACGCATTCAATTGAGATCATTGTTCTACATTTAACCCGTGAGTGATCGGGTGTGTCGTATAAGCTTAGCTTGAAAAAAAATAATAAGAGCATACAAAAACCGCTTTATGACAAATGTACTAACAGTGTAATGTGCGAGACTGTACAGATTCAAATGTACATTTTAACCAGAAATCAGGAAGTTCCGGTAAAATCCCCCACAATCACACCTGGTTGACTGTTTTTTCAAGGCTGTTGCAAAATGAAAAAAAGAGCTTTTACGAAACTAAAAAGAGTCATAAATACCAAACGACCTGATCCTCGTGGCTAAACAAATTTGTTTAGCCACGATGACCAGACATTTGGGAACTATGAATCTTTTTCGTTTCGTAACAGCTCTTATTCGTTTGATGACAGTCCTTGTATAGTTAACCAGGGGTGTCAATTAGAAAGAATTAAGTTGTTGACAACAGTCGATAGGGTAGATGCATACATGTAACTTTGTTTATAAATCAAAGTTTAGGCTAAGGGTTGTTATTTTATTTTAGAATGACGCAAAGCGATTTACCTACTAGTAGTTAAACGTCTTATATGATAACAACAGGAGGGTAAGCGAAAGCCATCTCTCTATCGGCCATCTGCATTATAAATTAAGATGCATGATCGGCATATAGGTTGAAAAATACGGTCTGAGAAGTTAAACCTGGAAAGTTAAATCAGCTAAACTGCATTCTTCAAAATAATATCTATCGGCGTATCAAAAGGATTTGTTGTTACATGACTTCAGTGACCATTTTCAGTAGGCGCACTCGGTTTTCACGTCCCACCAACAACTAGGTCATATGGAGACGGGACGGGACCTCGGTTTAAAGACTCATCCAAAAGACTGTAGAAGCGGGGGATCGATCTTGAGACCCTTGATTTGATAGTCAAGCGTGTTATTCCCTATGCTACCGCCTCTCCGACCATTTGCAGTCATGTACACAGAGACAAGAAAGCGGAACACATTATGTATAACAAAACTTTATTGCAAACAAAACAGTTAAATATTAAGAGAGTTGGAAAACGGATAACATAAACTAATAAAAAAGTTCCTTGAAAGGTCTATTAAACAAACTTGTAGGACACATCACCTTGTTACGCATTCCAAAATGAAAAAAAGCCGTTACTCTGTAAGTTGAACTCAAAGAAAAATGTTTTATCTACTGCACAGCGTGACAGAGCTGTATACTGTCTATATTCTTCAATCTGAAATTGTCTGTCTGTCTTCTGGCCCGACCAAGCACAGTGAGAACTTTCATATCTTTTGGATGATTATGACAGAAATAGTAACGTTCAACCTATTATAAAGTCCAGAGAGTCAACGCAAGTTTTATCTTTGCGAGCCCGGAACGGTACGGACACTTTGTATCTTAAAGCACACTTAATACTGCAGCTAAGCAAATGAAAGATTTAGGACGTGAACCATGCTTTTCATTTCCCGCCGACTAAACTCTCTCACAATCATAGAACTCTTTCCTACAGAAATTCTACTAGGCTGGATATATTTACATCCAGCAGGTATTATATTGTCAACCAAGTCAGTCCCGTGCTGATCCACGATCAGAATCCGCTTCTCCGCTTCTATCGCGATAAACACCAAACCTTTCCGAACATCCACGCTGCTGACGAAATTGCAGTGATAGTTCCATATGACTTCACCATTTCGACCAAGGCAAACGACACCGTTTTCCGCGCCAACGAGTACCTTCCGGTTGTCAGAGCCTGTACAAATTGAGGTGATGTTCTTTAACAGCGGTTCATCATTGCTACCAATCACTGTCTTCACCTACAATGATGTCAGAAACGTGCAGGTAAAAGTAATAAAAAAAAAAAACATACCCGGTACCTAAGATTTTACAGTGTAAGGTTCATGGAACTAGGATAATATATAGGCCATTTGCTGTCTATAAAACAGGTAATTTTGCAGATTTTCTCTTTTATTATTGGTGATAAAATTGATTTTTTTCACCACTGGTATTGTCAAACCAATACATAACTGGAAACTGACTTTCAGAATTTTATCATGTCAATTTTTTGCTTTTGTCTATTCAATCCTGTACAAAAATTGACAAAATTTTCAGCTTAAGTAGAGGGGAGTACAATCATTTAATGTAATAGCTAAGCAATGCCCATACATGCATCACAAACAAGACATGTTTCTATAGATAAATTAATCCTATTCATCACCAATCAATTATCTTCGCAACAAATAAATAAGTGAATTTCATTTTTTCTCAGATGAAAAGATTAACAGGTATATAGGTGTCATTGAGTAACTCTGTACGATTAACTAACAGTTGACATAGGTAAATATTGGCAATTCCAAGGCTGTTCCATAAATGAAATTACTCCCTTGTAAAATACACTTAAAATATCTTCTGAAAATGGGCAGTTTTCAAAAGAAACTTTTTAGTTTCAAAATATAATTTTGAGGAAAATTATAGATTAGTTATGTATAAGATCGACATTAAAAATGCGCTTTACTTCACACTGATAGCTGTGGTAGTTTTAGAGATATTTAGCAAAATGACCTGTTTTACAGACAGCAAATGGCCTATACCTGATATTTGATCAATATGGCTACCGATTCTATGTGAATCTGTATACCATGATCATAAAATTGTAAGTACATGTAGATGTACTTTGAGTTCTAATGAATTCACGAATGCCATTTGCCTGTTGATATTATTATTAGTATTATTACTATTATTATTATTATCAATATACTAATTATAATTATTATTGATCTTTGTAGTGCCTGTATATGTATGATATAATATCTTGAATAAATCAGGTTTTATGCATGCAGCCTATACGACCATTGTTTCCGATGGCGTAATCTGATAATGTTAAGTCGAGCTACACGAACATACAAGGCGTCCCTTTTCTCATAAAATGTGGATCATCAGGAATCTAAAGAGGGATCATTAACACCTTTTTATCGTTGTGCGATTTAATTTTGGCATATCTACCTTTGCTGGTTTTATAACAATCTCCTCCATGAGACCATATGCAAGACTGTTTTTCTCAAAGGACACGACCATCTGGTCCACACAGTCTTCTTTACTCCACATGTGGGTCAGGGACAGGTGCATGTGGTACAGGCTACGACCATATTGGTCCTCCGTCGTGGTCGTCCTCATGTGACACAGATTTGTGTAACTGCAAAGGGTAGAAGATAACAATGAAAACGGCTAATGCGCGTAAGTAGGCTTAAGGTGCGTTTTTCCCTATAATTTTCACTCGACATGGCTCTATACCCGAATTCGCCTTTTTAAACGTATCACATTTTTTAATCATTTTATGTGTATGTGTTGATCCAAATGCTTACAAAATGTTGTTAAATTGATGATTTAGGGTTCCATTTCATTTACGTCATGTTATCTGCAAGATTTATGGCATAATGATGAACGTGTATATCCAAATGTGGATGATGAATCTTCTAGACTTCCACAACCTCTGGATCATGAGCCCAGCGCATATGCCCCTGTCAACATGACCTGTCAACTTAAATATTTGATAATGATTCGAAAAATAATGTTGAAATCCATAATAGGAAGATAGTATTCTTGCACGCAACATGCCTATTTATAAGAAACAATTATGATTTGTTTTAAATTATGAAATTAATTGAACAATAATTTTACTTTAACAAACCAGAATATTTTATTACTGAAAATTATAGTGTCTACTTACGTTCTGTCTGTCTCTATTCGGTAAAGCAACTGCAATCTTGGAGTAGTGGACACCAGTGATATCATATTGCTGTTATCTAAAACAAGAACATTATTTGTGTCTCTCACACTCGCCAGTTTTAGGGGCGCTCTTAGAGGCAGGCTTTGTATAAACTGGTACCGAACGGAAAATTTTTGAACGGCCCTCTCTGTAATTGTTAGAATATTATTTTCTAGAACGATGATATCTTCACAAGGAAACTCAAAGGTTGATTGAAGACTGATTCCTCTGAGGCGAAGATTCTTTATATTAAACGTCCTTGAAGTTTCCCCAGTCGGAATCACTGTACTTCTGATGCTCGGTAGCTGGACGCTTGCATATCGGTCGGTACGGGAAGTTTGCGGAGTCATGTCCGGTTTCTTCTTGTAAGGTAGTTCATAACTTGGTCGTTTGAAGTCTAACGTAGGTAAGCTCCGGTAAGAAACATTTCCAGTCCCATCGTTTTCTTTCGCTGTGCGAGGCGTTTGTTCTTTCATCTGTCTCAATGACTTTTTCATTTCTTTCAGGCCATGATATTTGTATTTGCTCAGTGATGAATGCGCTTGCGACTTTTCGCTTGTCGCCCGGCTCACGGTAGAGTGAGGTGTCCACTGGGCGCTGTCATTCACAACCACAAGCGGTTGTTGATTTACTGATATAAGGTCAAGGAAATGTTCATCGGTGGTTACGTTTACACAGAATGGCTTCTTTTCTACAGCATTCAGCACCGTACCAAAGTTCTCAACCTCATCATCAAGTGGTTTCCATAGTCTCAGAATGTCATTCTGTCCCTCCTGTGTCTTTGTATTGACTGTTTTAAGTAGCTCCTCGACATGTTGCTTCGTTTGTGTAATCAGTGCTTGAACTGTTTTCAAATGAACTTTATCTGCTTGTGTTATTTTAGTAGCGTTTTCTATCTCACTCCGCGCCTCTTCCATCTTTTTCTTCATCGTCTTGTAGAATCTTTCTATCATATGATCCATTTCCCAAACCTTCTGTTGTAATTCGTCAATGTGGGCTGCAGCTATTTTTGACTCACTCACGCGTTTTGCTCTCTCTTCTTGCAGTCGCAACTGTCCAATGAGATCATTAATGTGCTTCCGAACATCGTTGACTGCGTCTTTGCTATTTCTTGAGTAACAAGGCGCTTTTGTATGTTTTTCGATTACACAGTCTGGACAGAAGAGATCTCTGTGGTGGAAACAATAGTATTCTTTAAACTTGTCCACATGCACTTCGCAGACTTGGGAGTCCTGGAACCTGGCTAAAGTCTTCAGCTGTATGACGCAAAAAGCATCAATCGGAAACCAGTCTGCCCAATCTTCTGTCTCCGTATCCGGAATATGATGGCGCTCCCTACATTCAGGACAGAGAAATGTTGCATTGTTATCGTCCTTGCTCAGCGCTGTCTTAATGACGCCTTTCAAGCAGTCTTTGCAGATCGTATGCTCACACGGAAGTCGCCGAGGATCTTTTAGCTTTCCGATATGCACTGGACACTTGAAGTGCTGAGAGACTTGCTCAAAACTCCGAAATGTTTTTGACATACTTGTCCTCCTTTTTGTTTCTTTTTATTAATTTTTGTAGTCCTCTGAAAATGTTTTCAGATTTTACAGTATCCTGATAATTTCCTGAATTTGACTTAAATATTAATGCTTTTGCTTTAAGAGGTAAAAAAACATTCAAATGTTTTGTACACTTAATGCGTTTTGGTTAAGTTCTATTTTTGTTGTTGTTGTTGTCGAAAATTATTAAATTCGTTTCTGGTAAGATATTCCTAAGATATGTTGCCAGTTTGACACAAATATCCCGCGTTGTCTATTTAAATCTTTAGGTACTTCTTTTCTGTTGAAAGAAATTAATATTATGTGAATTACCGGGACTCGCCATGTGAAAACATACTGAAGGACATTTGCAAACAAGGAAGACTCAACTCATCCCGAGCATCTGTTGAGTCTTTAACTGAATCTTCGTCGCTCATATGAATAATATCTGAGCCCTGTGCAATGTATATAAACTTTTGATCAGATTTCAAGGATTACAATTTTTAGCGCAAGTTCCCTTTGCTCTCCATGCCAGTTAATTGTATCGGTATTCTTTTTGACAGGCCTCATTTGAAAATTACACTCTTTTAAATCAAAAACAGAAACTATCTGAACAACAATATGTCTAACGACGCAGTGAGAGCCTTTGTTATTCAGGTGCCGTGAAAATCCTGGATATTGGGACAAAATTGTCAGCGCACAGACTGTAGACCCAGAGAAGACTGCTCCAGGGAGCAATCTGATCAGGGCTGTCGTTTGCCATTCCTCCAAAAACTTCTGACACATCACGGACAGTAAAATCTTTTTATCTTCTTCAAAGTTACGACATTTAGCTCTTTCAGTAGTTTAAGAATAGAACTTTTCGGTAGCCAAACTAGACAATTCATAACACATGAAAACATTATATTCAAAATACGCCAATTAGAAGGGCAATTAAGCATTTCTTTTCACAAAAAGACAAGTGAAAAGCAGTGGACGACTACACAAAAATTACAATGCATATTCTAATATAAACAGAGCCAATCCTTACAAGCAAAGATACCATTCAAGCCAGTACGCTTTCAGGTTTCGTTTGTTAGCGCCATATGCATGCCATTCATATAGAATAATTAGCGAATATCATATAAAAACGGACTTAATGATCAGACATACTGGTATGGATCGTATCGATAGATTGTTCTTAAATCGGACTTTAGGTTCAGACTAGTATTTGCATTTATGATTGGTCTGAAAACGGCGTACCACGACTTGTGAGGAACATTCAAATAGGGTGTTAATGATTCTCAGCACTTTTACGAATAGCAACACCCGTGCTGACTTAGTCTAGTAAGGTCAATTGGTATATATTAGGTATAGTTTAATTGGAAGCAACTCTGCCATTTTCATTTTTGCCTCTCTCCTCAGTTATATGTGTGTGTGTGTGTGTGGGGGGGGGGGGGGGGGGGGGAGAAAGGGGTTGTTGTTTTGGGTTTAACGGCCTTTTTGAGACAGTATTTCAGTCTATATCGGGGGCCGTCTCTCAGACAGTGGGAGGAAGAAAAGAGAAATGACAGACAAGAGAAAAAATGTCCAAACAACCCCCACTCGCACCTACTGCAAGAACAGTAGGCCCTTGCCCTACTATTATCCAAATCAATAGGACGCCCCGGCACTTGAAGTTACAGTCAGCACCATCGCACCACCCCCCGGGAGAAAAGGGCGGGAGTGTGTGTGTGTGTGTGGGGGGGGGTGCAAATTATAAACGCCTCAGCAGCAAAAGCTTGCTTTTGAGATGAAGGATTTCCTTGTCAAGGGAAGGAAACAGGAAATCACAAAAGTAATTCCTCTTTGTAGAAAACGTGAAAAAAGAACAGATATGCAGATGTACAGCATAATTTTTTATGAAGCGTTTTGTATCGACTCGTTCTAAAATTCCTTGTCAATATTCCGAAAGTCTTAAAACTCTAACACCGCGAAAACGTATAAGGAGAGATCATACCCTATACAAGAAACTTATTGATTTCTTTTCCCTCAAGGTTTACCCTACCTGAAAAGGGAGGCAAAATAAAACTGACAGAGTTGCTGCTCTTGAAAGTGTAACCATTCCCCTTAACGAAAAAATCCTCCTCATCATCATCATATGAGCCGCGACACGAGAAAACCAACAATGTGGATGTGCGCCCAGCGCACTCAGATCAGCCTGGGCACCCCTCCAGTCTGATCAGAGTCCTCCCTAAGCGCTTAAAAGGAAGCTAAGGGTCTAAGCTACCTTCATGCGGACAATGAAGACTCTGATCAGACTGGGCGGATGCCCAGGCTGATCTGAGTCTGCGCTGGGCGCACAACCACATTGTCGGTTTTCTCGTGTCGCGGCTCATATTATAATTGAGCCGCGACACGACAAAACCAACAAGGCTGCATGTGCGCCCTGCGAAGACTTAGATCAGCATGAGCATCAGCCCAGTCTGATCAGAGTCATTGCTGTACGCTGAAAGAGTAGCTAGCTCAATTCGGACAGCGAAGATTCAGATATGTCGCGGCTCAATTATTAAGCATGACATGACAGTCATATGACAGTATTATACAGTTAACACTCTTTATAACGCATTTACAACAACAACAAAATTCTTTATAACGTCATTTTGATATGCATGCAACGGATTTATTTTTTCAAAATATGTATTCTTTATAACAGCAAATTCAGTTTAACGCCAAAATGTTTGGGAACAAATGCCGTCGTTGTAAAGAGGGTCCACTGTATAATGATACTAAGCTGACTGAGAGGTTGGTCTTAATGCCATACAGGGTTCATAGCTGTCTCTACCTTGTAATAATGTTGCACTTTGGCGGATATGGTGATCAGGCGGGATAAGGGTGCTGTGGCAGTTATTTGTAGTACCTGTATTACTCAAACAGAGAATGTGTAAAACATACGTACAATAATAGCACGTATATAGTTGGGTTGTTACAGCCATATTTCTCCTTCGGAACTCGGACAGTACAGACCTCATCGTGGTGAAGGAGTGGCAACGTCACGTGGCAATCCAGTCACATGGCGGCGAACATGTGCTGACGGTGTGGCCCTAACAAGAGTCGTTGTTGCGATGAAAAAAGAAGATACCAGGGTGATGTGTGCTTCCAGAAAGAATCTCAATATGGTCGCGGCTACCAACGACTTCGATAGGGACAAGGACGGACGCTCGGCGCCCTGTTACTGCGGCTATGGATTCGTTCCGCTGAGGTGCAGGGAGAACGTCGATACGAAAATTGAAATCTACTACTAGTTACAGCCATACGGGGATATGCAATGACACAGGAAACATTTCACCACCAGGGGCCGTATCCATAAAACGACTTAAGTCGTTGCTATGCTGTTGCTAAGGCTAAATTTCTTTGAAGGAGATTCCCTACAACTATGAAATTTGCTCTGGAGGAACAGTCTTACAAAGACTGTTCCTCCAGACCAAATTTCATAGTTGTAGGGAATCTCCTTTACATATATTTAGCCTTAGCAACAGAATAGCAACGACTTAAGTGGCTTTATGAATACGGCCCCAGGGGATTACTGCGGTGCAAATATTGCTGTTACAGCCTTGCTGATGTCGTTGAGTTGATGCACACAAGGTAAGTGGAAGTAAACGGGAAATTGCGATTGTATGGCACATGCAATTCTGTACAGTAGCTGATCAGTCACTTTTGCTACACATGAACTTTCAAAGCACAAGAACAGTCAAAGCAAAGTTTATATGCCAAAAGCGATTTTGAAATTTGAAAATTCATGTAAAATTTCTGGTTGGGTTAGTTGTTTTGGGTTTAACGTCTCTTTGAAACAGTATTTCAGTCTATATATCGAGCCGTCTCCAAAAAACAGGGAGAAAGAAAAGAAATATGATACTGGAGAGAAAAAATGTAAAAACAACCCCCACCCGCACCTACTGCAAGCACATTAGGTTCTTGCCCTACTACTATCAAAATGACTAGAACGCCCCGGCACTGGAATGTATATAGCAACATCGCCTGATCACGACCATCCCCTAGCTGGGATTTGCATAGAAATTTGCATAGTAAGGTGTCTAACTTTGAACTCTGGCAAAGTTTTCGTAATCTGTCAGGGTTCGTGATCCATAGCGTCATGACACGTGCACATAACTTGTTTCTAAAAGATATGGAGGTGTACGGGTACACCTTTCCCGCCATTTTTACAAAGGGAATTATTTTTGTGACTTTCTGTTTGCTTCTCTCAGCGAGGAAGGTCTAAAATGGGTCCTGGCTTCATAAAGAGCCGCCTAATCTGGACATACAAGGTTCGCATTTTAGTCTTTGAGTTCTCAATATGATATAGCTTAGATGATTTTGTTTCTCTTTGCTTTTTTGGCGCTTTAAGGGCATAGAAACAACCACATTTTAAATAATAACACTAAACCTTTTTCGTTCTTCAAGATTTTACTCACTTAATACATGCAACATAAAAGACAGCAGACCACGCAATAATTTCTTACAAATATTGGCAGTAATCAATGCTATTACGGACTAGCCTGGCCAATGTAAACGGACCGAAATGAAACTTTAATCAAACATGGAAAATTTACACAAAAGTAAAGGAGCTATAAACTGGTAAATGTTTTCAAATATATCAAATAAAAAGAAATAAAACAATGTATCTAGATGCAGTGCCAGTAAACACACATGCAAGCGAAGTAAACAATCACAAGTAGGCCTCTAAATATTCAAACCATCAAAATGTTGCCGAATTGTAAAAAAAAACTCTAGTAGTTTCAAACTGTTTGAAAGGTTCGTAAAACATTCCACTTCGCGAGCCTCGAACTTTAACAGAAGCTGAACAGTATTATCTTCATTTGCTCTGAAACTATTTAACCACATACTCCTATACCATTAACATCTGCATCAATAATAGCAAATTTGCATTGCCTATATTTATTAGGCAAAAGAGAGAGCAAACACATGCACAGAGCTTTTCCAGTCACTTTCACTGAACTCTCGCACTAACATTAAGTTTCTTTCAACTGAAACTCTGTTCGGCCTAGCAATATTGCAACCCAGCGGAAATATGTTCTCATACAAATGGTTTCCCGCTTCATCAAGTACCATTAACTTCCGCTCATTCTCGATGCAAACGAATACCAGGCCTCTGTCACAACAGACGCTTGCAACGAACTTGGCAACTGGACGCGTCCAGATGATGTCACCCGTTTTCTTGACACAGACGACAGCAGATTCTGCTCCGATGATTAGACGCTTGCCAGAAGTTGTTGCTGCCATCGAGTTGGGGCTTCTGACGACTGAGCATTTATCGCTACCAATCAGCAGTCTCGTTCGATTTGGAAGTATTTTCGTCGTCTGGTTTGGCTGAAAGTTGCTGAAAGGATTCCTGTCGTAGACAACGGTCAAGATGTCAATACAGTCAACTCTGAGGTCAGTGGTATGGGACAAGGCAAAATGTTCATGGTACTTGACTCGCCCAAACCTGTCCTCAACAATGGCAGTCTTCATATGGCAGATTCCCGAGTATGGTTTCTCAGTCTCGATTTTGTACAGAACGTTTAAACTGGGCGAAGTAGCCACAATGGAAATGAACCGAGTATTGTGATTCACAGCAATGTTAGTGGTGTCTTTCAAGGCACACATACGCCATGGGCAACGAACAGAGAGCCCTTCTAAATACTTATAGTCTAGACTGAATTTCTGAATGGCGGTTTCAGTAATTGTGATTAAATGTCCATCAATCATAAGGATATCTCCACATGGCAATTCAAAGTTAGAAACTTCGTGAATCCCTTTTAGTTTCATGTCAGTGTTGTTGAATGTACGGCCTGTGTCTCTCTTCACAAGATCACCAGTTGCTACCTTTGGAAAAGCTTGACTGGATCTCTGCTTCAGAATGGTACGTGTAGGAGACTGACGGTTTGATGACGGCATGTTGGGAGACAGCGGCATGTCTTGTGTGACTGGACGCTTGTCGATATACAATTTCTGCTGATAACCACCATGTTTGGCCGGAGGGGAAGAGAGAGAAATAGTTCTACGAATAGACATTGGACTTGGAATAGCAGCACCGGTGGTGTTTTCTGTGATTCTCACATGCTTAGTTATCGCTTCTACTTCTTGGTCAGGCGAATCCGCAATTGGATATTGTGTTCCCGGAGCTCTCGGCTCCTTTGTTGGCGTCTCTGGCATTTTCTCTCCAGATTCATTGGTAACCGTAAGAGGATTTTTATCGTATGAAATGAAATCCAAAAATCCTTCATCAGCTTTTATGTTTACACAATATGGCCGAGTTTCAATATCATCTAGGCTGAGATCAAAATTTTGAGTTTCTTTCTCTAGAGGTGTCCACACAGCTAATATTTCACTGGCTCCTTCAGGGTTCTTAGCTATTTTCGAATGGATCATCTCTTCTATATGTTTCTTTGTTTTTGAAATTAGCGACTGCACTGTTGATAAATGATTCTTATCCGCCTGAGATATTTTGGTTGCTTCAACAACTTTTTGTTTCGCTTCCTTTAGCCGAGACTTCATTGTCTTATGAAACTTTAGTAACATCTTTTCTACTTCATTTATTTTTCTCACCAGCTCCTCGGAATGTGATGTGGCGATTTGTGATTCCATGATTCTTTTGGCGCGTTCCTCTTGTAATCTCAGTTTTCCCAACAGTTCTTTGATTTGAAGACGAACTTCCATGATGGAGTCTTGAAGACTTCCGCATGAGCATGGTGACTTTGTATGAGCTTCAATGACGCAGTCAGAGCAAAGTAGTTCCCTGTGGGCAAAACAGAAATATTCCTTAAACTTTTGAATGTGTTTCTCGCAGAGGGCTGAACGCTCGTATTGTGCAAGTGTATGCAGCTGGATGACACAGAACGCGTCAATCGGAAACCCTCTAGCCCAGTCGCCCATTTCGTTTGGCGGGATGTGATGTTTCGCTCTGCATACGGGACATTCAAACATTCCATCGTTCCTAGAAGATAATGCCGAATTGATGCATCCATTTAAACATTCAGCACAAAATGTGTGTTCACAAGAGAGTCGCCTTGGATCACGAAGTTTTCCAAGATGTATTGGGCAGTTAAAATGTTCTGCAACATTTTTATAATTTCGAAAAGCCACTGCCATTGTTATTGTCAATCAAGAAAATAATAATTGAATGTTCCGTCTTTTCTTTCTAAATTCAGTAGCCACAAAATCTACTTATGAAACTGCCTCACAAAATGTTATTGTCACTGATAAAACAGACATAGTCCCTGCTGAAGACGCCTTAGAAATATGTTTTCTCTTTTTGTCTTTTCTGATATTTCTCCATGAATAGTGTTGTTAAGACATATATTATGTTTATTTAATCTGAGAGGAACTTGAACAAACTTGAATTTATGATTTTCTTTGTTTTAGGTCAGTTTGCGAAACGCACCCACGTATAGTTCTGTTGTTCATATAGAATGGTAATTTTCATTGTTAATTACATGATAGTAAATAGTCTATTGATTAAGGTAAACTGATATTAAAATTCAACTTACTTTCCTTTTGAATACGTTTGATATAAGTTCTTTACTTGAAAAATTTCGGGATACTCATATATGATCCTGATGGCCAAAAAAAAAAAAAAAAAAAAAAAAAAAAAAAAAAGAGAGAGAGAACAAAAAACGTCAGTTTTGCGTCGATGAAAAGGGAGTTGTATGAGTTTTTTGGGGGTAACACATGACCAGCTAATTGAAATTTTGTAGATTTTCAGCAGTCCAATAACGATTTGCCACACTATCTATCAAAGGGCTGAAACTCTGAGTTGACAAGGCTTTTAAGAATCTGTTGAATTGTCGCTCCTTAGTCTAAGTCATTGTTCACTCACTCACTGACTCACTCACTCAATCAATCAACAAATCAATCAATCAATCAATCAATCAATCAATCAATCAATCAATCAATCAATCAATCAACAGACCGATCAATCAATCAATTAGAAATAATTAACCCAATCAATTTATCAATGAAGCAACCAATCTATCTATCAGTCAGAAATAATTCAATTACAAATGTAATCAAGCCGCTAATTTGTCAATTTTCCTGAAAGTGTATCTATTCACCTTAAAGCAAGATCAACACTAATCTGTGGAGAAGCTGCAGCAGCGTGGTGGCTTAGGCGTTAGACTACCAATCAAAGGGGTTGAAGGCTCGATCCCACGGTCCTCCGGCCTTTCGGCTGTGACTTTAAACTGAGGTTCCACCTCCGTATGGCCTATGTGTTGGTGGGATGTCAAACCCGAGATCGTTTACTCTATCATGGAACCATTATATCCCTCCTCATACGGGGCTACTTTTTAAGGACGTACAGGGCTACTCTTAAAGGAACGCATGCTCTCCCCTATTGAAGTCGATTTTTTCCATTAACAATAGTTACTTCTGGAATAGAAACAAATTGTTTTATGGCAAAACTTTTTTCTCGTGGAGTGATCTTTGTTTAAGGTGTATTTAGACATCTTAAACCGTGGTTCCGTAATGTTCAATGCAATGGCGTAACATCCTATATGCAAATACGCAGATGCACACTGAAATTTTGACAAAATGTTAACATGGCCTGTGTATTTACATGTTAAAAGTTTGTAAATTAGATGAGATCTCAACACCAACTGCCAGCAGACAGAACAATATGAAAAACTTAGGGGTTAAACTCTTTATTTCAACAAATCTCAAGTGCACATAGATATAATATGCAGAATAAATAGGACATTTCAAGGAGTACAGACCATTATTGTGCATTTCACTGCCTTTAGCTACGCCCATGCAGTGTTATACAAACAAGCGTTGAAAATACATTGTTACTGTCATGAAAATTCGTGAATGAATGACAGTGATTTGCAATATTTTGAGTTTCTTCTAAGAGCTTTCAAAGTGGGGTCATATCTCCTTCTCGACTCTAAAGAAAACTCAATAGGCCAAACAGTGCTGATTTTCATACGATTTTCAAAACAAACAAATCAACTCATCAGATAGACATTATAAATCACCTGTTCGTGTATTAGTTAAAAAAGGATAATAATAATAATAATAATAATAATAATAATAACACTAAAAAAGAAAAAGTGGGGCACCTTTGAATTGAGTCTTCGCTGTGATATACCTTTCTGGAATGGCTGAAAAGTCATAGGAGACAACTATCAAATAGTAAATGGCAAATACTGATCAAGACTAGCTTCCCTTTAATAAATTTGCCCTCACCGATGGTAGATGAGTCCTGACATGAGAAGTGAGGAGACTAGGGTCCCACCAACGCACTGGTGGGAATTCCGATATTGACTACAGACTGACAAGTGCATACTGTGCGTGCAGTAGGTACTGGACGTCTCTTTTCCCCCCTTTTTGTCTTTGTTCTTTGGTCGTAGGTACCGCGAACCAATAAGATAGTCAAGAAGCTGCTGTTCTAGCTAGCAGCAGGTGCGGGATTTCTTTTTTGTTTCTATTCCAATACAATGTTGAACATCATTTCCCTTCTCTTGGCAGGGACGAATGCGACGTCTCTGGAGACCAGTGAATCCAATACAACCAACAACCCACCAAACATTACTTTAATTGTAATGCATTCTCATGGTTTCACAAGCTGCGACACAGAGAGACTTGACTCTTGTACATATCCGTGTTTTATACTTTGATTGTTGTAGTGTTGTGTTTACTCTTGTAATGTGTAAGACAATTGCAAAATATTTAGGCGTTGTCAGCCATTTTAGTTTCATAATTTACTGCATGGTCCCCACTTAGGAGATTATTTTGTTCATTTTTGTATTTAGAAGCTTACCTTTTTTATGTTCAGATATTTTTCTCGAAATGTGAATGTTTTTGCTGTTTGTTTCTATTAAACCTCTGATGAAACCGAAAGGCGAAAAGCGCTTAGGTAACCTATTGAAAGTTATACCGTTAATGATTATCTCTCCATTTCTTATACCAGTTTTATATCATTTTAGCATCCCGCGTGGATCCAGTGCTACCGAAATTTTGTGTTTGTTAGATGCATTTTCCTAAAGCTTACCACACATATACATTTATATACAGGTCAAACGATCGTGAACAGATCAGTTAAATTACTAGTCACATTTGAAAGAAAAAAAATCCGTGTGTGATTTTACAAAAAATGCGTGTGGTAATTCCATTTCTAAAAGCAAGTTAAAATTAAAGTTAGCCAAAATAAAAAAAATCTATTCAACTCGTATGCATGATAATATATTTATGCACAATTATTTGCTTTAAAATAAAAGAACCAATATTTTGGTTTGGCCACTCTTAGGAATTTTGTGGTAACGCCACAGTCCATCTTTTTTAATTGATGAAAATATGTACAACTTTGGCTTTACATTTGCAGAACTTGAATTTTACGCCACGCCAAAGATCTATTCAATGAGTCATACATAGGTCCATTCATGAGTTTATGTCCCAAACATCGAAGAACTTTGAAACTTGAAACCTTGAAATTTTGCAGCAGTGGGTACACATTTCATAATTATAAGTCCTTTCTCAGCAGGCACAAAACCTTGAAGCAACCTTGAATCAATCTTGATTCAACGTCATGACGTTGAATCCAGGTTGATTCAATGTTGATTCAAGGTTTTGTGCCCTATGGGATTGTTACTGATGGCATTGTGGTGGGAGCATTAGAGTGCTTCGCACACAGGTCAGTTTGAAAATAAAATGCAGTATTGTTACCATGATATCTTGAAAATTCTGTGCATTTTGCAGACACTTTTACTGGTTCTAGTGGATGCGTTGCACATTATATTTCTCATTTGATTGAAAGCTCTAAACAAGCCTTGTTAAGCCATTTTGCCTCTATTCAGTACTCAAATCTGGGCACATTCTCATTTGAGGATGAAAAAAGTTCTATATATTCAGGTCAGGGTCTGGTTAATTTTGGGGGGAAATCTTGTAAAAAAACAATTTCACTGATTTACACCTCTTTAGACTTAGACATTTTAGACTGTGTCGCCTTTAGTGGCCAGCACATGGTAAGTCGCAAAGTGTTTCATAATAACAGTTTCTAGTTAAGAAATAGATCAGCTCTAGCAGTGAATTGTTGAGTAATAATTCACTGTTTGGAGGTCAGTTGTAAAGTAGATCATATCACGAGCGCGGAGAGCGAGTGATATTCTACGTACAACTGACCGACAAACAGTGAATTGTTACTCAACAATTCAATGCTAGAGCTGAACTATTTCGATTCTAACGCTCAGAAACGCTGAAAAAGTATTCTTTTCATTCTAACTCTCCCAACCATCCCGCCAGCGCGTACATGCACCCGCCAATATTCTTAACTGTATCTAAGATAAATGAACGTTTTTATGGCGATTTTAGAGAGAAAAAGAGACGTTACACCGTCTAACGTCTCACAACATCACAAAATTACGTCAGTAATTCTAGTGACGTCAGCAATTAGACTCACGCATTGTTGCAGAATAAAACACGGAAACTTTCCATTGCTTCTATAGGCGCACTGTGTTAGAATTGTTTTTCTTGCACACCGGATAGAAAATGCCATTCTTTTCACCTGGGATAGAAAATCTCATCTTACCCTGGTGTTCTGACCCAGGACCGGAAAAAATCACGAGCTGTCAATGCATTGGTTGTATAGGAGCTCACGTACCTGCGTCGTCAAGTGACGTTGACATTTAAGATGATGACGTCACGAAGACGGTAAAAATGACGTCAGTTTATGCACGCCAGTCGCTGACGTAAAGAGCCGAATGGCGGTCGTTGAAAGCGGCGCCTTCTTTCAAAATCAAATTTAAACCTCTCAAGCACTAGTATTACGCATTTGAAGAGGTTCTGAAGTTAAAACAAAACGTGGTGTGCAAGAAAAAGTATCTATCATTGGTGTGAGGTGCGGATAGAAAAATCCGTCACTCGGGATCACTGTTCGGCATCACTCGGCAAGCCTCGTGATGCCGAACAGTGACCCTCGTGACGGATTTTTCTATCCACACCTCACACCCATGACAGATCCTTATATTCTTATCCGAGGTGTACCCGAGGTGTTCTTTTAACAGAACCCTTTAGGCTTGTTACAGTATTGCTTGGGTATTACATTTCCAGCGTTTTACCGCCGCTCTTGATTCAGAAATCTGGAGAACACCTTCTTGACCCAGGGGGCTTATTTGTTTCTCATTATTTGGGCGTACGGCCATAAAACAATCTCTATCGCACTGTTGACATTTAACCATCACGTTCGTGTCACGGAGTCAGGCCCGCACTGAATGCTGCGCGCGCAGCGCACGTGCTAAGTCCCGCGGCGGATAATATTTTAACGATGTATCTTGGCTAAAAATTCATTTTGTCCATAATTATCCGGTATAGTTTTATTATGCCGGGACGGATGCGCTATTAATTAAACAATAATTGTAAAGCTTTTAATGTTTGTAGGCTTTAGTTTCCAATTTTGTTTCATGGATTAATTACTGATGGCAACTTAATATAGGATACCAGCTATCAGGGAAATCTCAGTGCATGTAACATTGTTTATTCTGACACGTTGAAATAATGAAGCTTTGTTTCTTGAAAAAGAAGAAAAACACAGAAAACTGTGTTATGTCATGAGAAAACGTCTGTACATGATGTAGTCATTTGCGAACTGCATGCGCATACCAGAATGCGCATATGC
The DNA here is from genome assembly GCA_963989385.1 of Ctena decussata. Taxonomy (NCBI): domain Eukaryota; kingdom Metazoa; phylum Mollusca; class Bivalvia; order Lucinida; family Lucinidae; genus Ctena; species Ctena decussata. The sequence continues at coordinate 14,382,451 of OZ022499.1, forward strand.
GCATTCTTGTCAGTGCTTGTGCAGTTCGCATTTTTCAAAACTGTATGGCGAAGTAATTGATTTGGCGAGCTTTGCATTGTTTGACTAGTCTGCGAGTATCGAAATAATAAATTCTCAAGGATAATCCTCTGGAAGCAAGGACCACGTCAAAGAAATGAAAATAGACGACTAGGTTTAATGGAGTGAGCATGCGCATTTTGGATGCACCTTAAGACAGATTTTTTTCGTGATGAGGCTCATATCATAGGGGAGACCGGGGCTAGTTGGTCCGCGGGGCAAGTTGGTCCGAGGGCGATTCCTCTAAACTGAGAAAAACTATGACGACAGCATATGACGCAAAGGAATCTTTGACCACGTTACACTTACTGACGAAAAGAAGATGACGATCGGAGAACGCATATTAAAATTTGAGAAGAAAAACTGATTTTGTACCAAACAAGTAACATTCCTGCACCCTTAATGTTATGTTTTTGTATTTCCTGTGTATCGAATAACACGCTAATGTTATACATTTCCTGAAAGCTCATCACCTTTGGTATTCAATCTTGCATATTTGCGGTTTCCAAATTCAATGGCGTTTCGGTCATGAGTGAAGATTTACAGTGCGGTATGGGTGGGGTAAGTTGGTCCATCTGCGACGGGGTAAGTTGGTCCGTCGGAAACTGGCATTTTCCAAACGAAAAACTATAAAATAAGTTAGAAAAAAAAAGATTACCGGTAGATATTAGTTATCCAATGCGAAAATAATACCAGAAATGAATATCATTAACCTCCACATTTGAAAAAATGCAAGTTTCGGACCAACTAGCCCGGTCTCCTCCACATGTCTACCCCTTTAGGGTTAACAGACTTTTCAGAAACAATTAACATATTACAACAAGTGGAACATCAGAGTGAAATTTCGATGTCCAGATAACTATAAAATCGCAAAAAGGCGGCATTATAATAAATGATAAAATGTGATCCCATGAAACTCTGAAAATCAGCTGTCAAACATATCCTTGGTTTGACCCTTTGATTGCCAGCGGACCACTTTTGTGCCACTGTATGTTTGCAATAAAACATGCGTATTCGGCAAAAGTATAGTCTTATATAAAATTTATGTAAAATAACAACACACTTGCGAAGAAAAAAAGAAGACTAACGTTATTAAGATTTTTTTCTTATATATCGACCCCACAAAATAACACCGAATCGGCTTCGAAGCCTAAAGTTACGTGGCTGAGGTATCAGTGAAAAACATAGATGCGCACTCTTTAAAAATAGTTTCATACTATTTATTGTTATGAAAATATATTTGTTCTAGGATTATATTTATTTTCGTTCTTAGTTACCCCGTCGGTCCAACTTACCCCGCTGTCCGGACCAACTTACCCCGATAGCGGGGCAAGTTGGTCCAGTTGACCTCGTCTCGGAAAACGGCTATATTTATCAGAACCTGTCATTTTCCGAATGAAAAAACTATAGAATAAGTTAGAAAAATGATTATACTAGTTACACAATGCGAAAATAATACTAGCAAATGAATGTTAACGTCAGCATTTGAAAAAATGCAATTTTCGGACCAACTAGCCCCGGTCTCCCCTATGCAGCTTGACTTTTAGTTGTTGCGAAAAGAACCCACACCATATTCTGTATTCGAATTAGGGCCATAACGTCTACTCACAAAACGTCGTCTCTCATAATGTCAACTCCCAAAACGTCTACTCCCATTTGGCCCACTGTGCCAAAACGTCTACTCCCAATTGGTCTACTGTGCCTAAATGTTTATACCTAATAAGGCTATTCAGTAGCTTCAAATAGTGATGATCACAGGCTACCAAAACATATAATATTGGCATCTAAACCAGAAGTATCGTTTGAAGTGTTAGGAGATAAGTTAGGAAAATGGAGTCTTGTGAACGGGTGAATTGCTAGCTCAGAATTAACAAGAATTTCAGCAAGTTCAAAGTTTAATTTTCTTCAGGCTGGAAGCAAAATTTGGGTGACAGACCTCACATTTCAATGTTTCAACAATTTACAATGAAAGGATCAGTCTCTATAAGGCCCTTTTCATGGCTAAAACCGATTTTCTTTAAACTTTATATACTTTAACTGATATGTATTGACTGTCTTATGGTGCAATACCAGATTGTTTGGTTCACTGGTTTTCACTGTATGCACGATTTAAGTGGGTGGGGTAATTCCACCCCATTAAAAGTATAGATACAAAAATGCTATTTTTTCTATTCCAAGTCCATGCTTCAAAATGGTGGTTGCAATAGGAAAAGTAGACTTCTGGACTTAAAAGATGATGATAATATTGTTCTGGAATTCATACCAGAATAGAGTTTATATTCGCTTGTAAGATGTACACCAATTTCAGTATTTTTTGTTCTCCGACTTTACGAAAAAACCACAACACGTTTACAGTTTTCAAGATTTTTTAAAAAATCTTTTGCTATTATTATGTTGATATAATAGTCATTGCAGGCATATGTCAGAATTTATTTTATGATTATTAATATGAGAGTTATCTCCCCACGAAATTTGATTTTGTCCGTTTTTCAATATCAGCATGCATTTGTCATTTCATGAGTACTCCAAACTCCATTTGGAAGTTAATAACACCTTTTGATGCAAATACTTGTTGATTTTTGTAGGCATTGGAGTTACTTTTGCATGCGACGATATCATATTTTATGTAATTTTGAAAAAAGGATGCCTCTCATCTGGAAAATTAACAAATTGCCAATGACTTACAAGCAGGGTTTGCTTAGCTTTTGCAACCTCCTTAAAGGCCCCATTGCTCTATCAGCATAAAAATTTTCATCATGCGGTATCGCTGCAAGCTTCTCACTGTAGTTTCGTCATCGTAAATGACCGTGATTAGCCAGCTTTAAACAAATAAAACATCCTTGACTTTCGCATAAAAAGGGTTTAAAAACTTATTTGGGTCATTTTAGTTGGCAAATAAAATGACCTACCTTCGATTTCATAAAATGGTAAAAATACAATGTACAGGCGTGGAGTCCCAATTACTGTCCCGCCTATGTTTATATAGTATTGCTGGACGGGAAACCAGAACAGGAAATTGTAGTTTGTTGAGCGATTTGTTATTTTTCAAAAACTCATTTTCTCTACTATTTGTCAGTTATATGACTCAGTATAGGGACACCAACCCAAATTTTATTACAAAACGTGAATGTTGAACCGCTTTTTACAATGATTTGAGTTTAGGCGTTTTTACCGCTGATAGGACTATGGAGACTTTAAACTCATGCTAAATACTTATGGCCCATTCGTGTTTTTACGCTGGTTATTATTCATCTTCTTCAGAATCGCTAGATGTACTCCATGTGTCAACAGCAGCATCTTTCACATAATCAATGTGCATCTTGCTCGGTTTGGCTTCACTGTTTTCTGTTTCGTTGTGGTAATATCCTAAATACCAAAGCACTGAAGCCACATGTGCACAACACCCAACGGTGCGAGCACCACTTCTGCACCCACAATACCATCCAGTGATTGGGTTCAGCCCTTGAGTGTATTCAACCCACAAGTTATATGTTTTATTTGATGTGTGACGAGAACGTATCTGTGCTTTGAGAACACCGTCATCTTCTTTGTGTGCCATTATCTCATATGATCCCTTTTCGTCAAAGTGTTCATCCGTGTAGGATTTGGCCTGTTTAAGTTGGTATATTCCCATTGTCAGGTCCCTGAGTTCATCCTCAGTCAACTCAGTGAAGCCAAACCGAGCAAGATGCACATTGATTATGTAAAAGATGCTGCTGTTGACACATGGATTATCTCTGGCAATTCTGAAGAAGATGAATAATAACCAGCGTAAAAACACGAATGGGCCATAAGGACTTTAATTTAAGCATTTAGCATGAGTTTAATGAGGTTGCAAATACTAAGCAAACCCTGCTTGTAAGTCATTGGCAATTTGTTAATTTTCCAGATGCGAGGTATCCTTTTTTCAAAATTACATAAAATATGACATTGTCAAAAGTAACTCCAATGCCTACAAAAATCAACAAATAGTTGCATCAAAAGGTGTTATTAACTTCCAAATGGAGTTTGGAGTACTATGGAATGACAAATCATGCTGATATTGAAAAACGGACAAAATCAAATTTCGTGGGGAGATAACTCTCATATAAATGATCATAAAATAAATTCTGACATATGCCTGCAATGACTATTATATCAACATAATAATAGCAAAAGATTTTTAAAAAACCTTGAAAACTGTGAACGTGTTGTGGTTTTTCGTAAAGTCGGAGAACAAAAAATACTGAAATTGGTGTACATCTTACAAGCGAATATAAACTCTATTCTGGTATGAATTTCAGAACAATATTATCATCATCTTTTAAGTCCAGAAGTCTACTTTTCCTATTGCAACCACCATTTTGAAGCATGGACTTGGAATAGAAAAAATAGCATTTTTGTATCTATACTTTTAATGGGGTGGAATTACCCCACCCACTTAAATCGTGCATACAGTGAAAACCAGTGAACCAAACAATCTGGTATTGCACCATAAGACAGTCAATACATATCAGTTAAAGTATATAAAGTTTAAAGAAAATCGGTTTTAGCCATGAAAAGGGCCTTATAGAGACTGATCCTTTATGTTGGAAAAAATGTCTGCAAAATGCACCCATACATCCTCAGTCCAAAACCCCATCCTTTCACCCAATACACCACTAGGTAGGATGCTAGTCTCACCCTGACAATTATCCTTGATACTGGTATGGAGGTGCATAGTAACTTTATATGAGCCGCGACACGACAAAACCAACAATGTGGTTGTGCGCCCAGCGCAGACTCAGATCAGCCTGGGCATCCGCCCAGTCTGATCAGAGTCTTCACTGTCCGCATGAAGCTAGCTTAGTCCCTAAGCTACCCTTTTAGCGCTTAGCAAAGACTGATCAGACTGGGTGGATGCCCAGGCTGATCTGAGTCTGCGCTGGGCGCACAACCACATTGTTGGTTTTGTCGTGTTGCGGCTCATTTGTGGATTAACTGGAAAAGAGGTTTGGTATAGTAGATAAAATGGGAGTAGACGTTTTGACACAGTAAACCAAATAGGAGTAGACGTTTTGAGAGTAGACGTTTTGGGAGTAGATGTTTTGAAAGTAGACATTATGGCACTATGGCACTACCCCTCTGTATACATGTATATAGTTACTTATCATAGAAATAACACTTTTTCATCAATGTTCTTATTCGCCTTGTTTCCTTTCCCATTTTTAATGGCGGGGGTAGAGATGGTAGGGGAGTGGGGGGAGGGGGCGGGAATTGGTTGGTTGGTTGATTTGATGCTTAACGTCCACGGTAAACAACTAAGGTCATGTCGGGACGGTCAGTTAACCTAACCACACTATTCCTGGGCAGGCCTAGACCTCCTAAGCGGTTAACCAGTACTAAGTGCACATACTTTCGCCAGTAACTGACAACTGCCCTTCTTGAATCAGCGGAAGAAGAAACGAAAGTATGTGGCCAGACCGGGATTCGAACCCAGGACCTCTGACTTACGAGTCAGGTGCCCTACCGATTGCGCTACCCGGCCCGGCGGAGGGGGCGGGAAAGGCAGATGTAAGAATTACAACTCTCAAACTTTTCATTTTGCAATTATCTCCCTTCTTTTTTGCTACATCATAGCTCCAGGATGATGGTACTTGGTAGGTGTGTAGAGTTATATCTGTGAATATGCTATGTGCAAAAATGACAACTGTGGCTTGTTTTCTTCTCTAGTTACTAACTTGAGCATTACTTACGCACCCTATCATAGTAACTCCAATACATTTTGGGATTTTTAAGGTACTTGGCAGGAATGCAGACCTGTGTCCGTAGGTATGTCAAAGCAAGAATGACAACTCACGTCTTCATCATTTTGCAGTTATATCCCCTTATCATTTTGTGGGCTGCATCAAAAAAGGTAGAACTACTGAAACCATGGAACACAAACAAGCGATTTCTTACAATTGGAATGTTTTCCTGATTTGAAATAAGTATTTGTTGCAAAGCATTCATTTTGTAAAAGTTCCACGTGTCTAATTCTTATTCTTATACCTGCCCTTTTACTTTGTTGAATAAGGATTATTTTGCGCTTACTTCATTTTACCCATTTTTTTCAAAGAAATAATTGCAACGCCCAATATATAACATGTTTCATGTAATTTGTTCCTGAGTTATATGGATCATATGGTGATACAGGCTTTACAAACATTGAAAAAGCAACCTGTTGTGCCGAGAAAAAAACTCTTTAAGATATGTCAGAATTTCTAATCACAATATTCTCTGCATGACTGTAACAGTTTGTTCGTCTAAAGCCTATTCACTGATTGCGAATTAATTTTACAGAGTGTAACATTTGAATAACTCCTAATCAGAACTTATTGAAACTGATTACAACGTTATACACCATGTGTTGCTACGCCCATAGAAAATAATCCTCGCAAACTGATTAGGTATCAATATGTATTGACAACAGATGCAAATGTAGTGATACACTTTTTCTCACTGTTTGACAACAAATGTTGTAATTTGTCGCAAATACATTCACGGTGAAGCTGATTCACACAAGATTGTAGGTTACCGCGAAAACATCAAGTGTTGCAGCAGAAGTGTTTTAACAAAACACTGCGGACCCTAATCAGACTGTCTGATCAGGATCCACACTGTTCGCCATTAAGCCAAAACAAATTATGGAACATGTCCAAATGAGGCAATTGACATTTGTCCAAATTTAAAAAAGAAAAAAGTTCTTAACGGAAAGTAATATGGTACTGATTTTTCCATCAAGTGCCCCAGTAAGTGGAAACGTTATGGTAGATCTTGTAACAGTCACAGGACAAAATTTTAAGTTTTCTTTCAGTAGTTTATCAAAGAAATCTTTGCTGTTCATCAGAACAGAGCAAATTTTACAACAATCTTAGGCCACAAAAACTACACAGATATAAGACTTACATCCTACTGTCTAGAGTACATATCGCCGGGTAGCACATATATTCTAAAACTGTTTTCTATCTCAAAAGCACAAAAACTTTGTTATCCTGCATTACACTTTTATTGATAGGATGCACCAGAGGGCAAATTGTACCGTAATTTGGCATGGGGCATGCACTGCTCAGTTTTGCTTAACTGTTTTGTTTTCTAATTCGACAGTGCAACAGTTCCGTTTAATTCTGCAACATCTTAAACTCAATAATTTACTTTGATATATGCCAGCCACGGTTGCTCTGTAGGTTCAGCGCTGGCCTGCTGATCTAGCGGTCCCGGGTTCGAGCCCCGTCGCTTAAGGCGGGAATCTTTTTAATCATAAACATAACACATCATTTCATTATCGCACACCCATCGTCCTGATATGACTGAAATACTGTTAAAAAGGACGTAAAATCGCAAGACATCAATCGTATTTATCAAAGACAAGTATACAAAGTTTCAGCGGAAAAGTAGAAATTTTCTCTTTTTTTTTACATCTGGAACTTTTCAAACAGTGCAGCCAGCCAGGATAATCAAGGGAATGAACCCAATTTTACATATAAAACAAGCGTCACGGGTTACGCTGCTTATAAGTATTTTACGGCAGGTGCAATCGTTCGTTGGCCGTAACCGGCCATAAAATCTATTGACTAGTAGCCCTCTGATCTCAGACCAGTAATTGAGCCGCGACACAACAAAGTGGCATGTGGAACACGCGAAGATTCACATCAGCCAATACACCCAATCTGATCGGAGTCTTTGCTGTGCTCTTACAGGGTGGCTAAGATTCTTAGCTAGCTCCATGTGGACAGCGAAGACTCTGATCAGACTGGGCGAATGCCCAGGCTGATCTGAGCCTTCGCTGGCCCACATGCCACTTTGTTTGTTTTGTCGTGTCGCGGATCAACTGTGTAATTTTGGTGCCCCATATCGATTCAAGTTACTTTTGAAAGTCATAAAGAGACAGTGATGACACATATTCTTTATTTATGTATAGACTTGTCTTGCTGCGAGTTATTGATAATCTTACTGTAAAGACTTAAAGGAACAGAATTTTGTGAAATAATTATCGTTTAGATACAGACTTTTGGAATGTATAAGAAGCAATCTGCATGGTTGATAAAGCTGAGCTTTTAGAGCCCCTTTTTTGCCGTCGGTCCGATACTGATAAACGTTTGTCAGCGGACAGTCTGTAACTAATCAACAAAGTCGCGTGAGATACTTCGAACTTCTTAAAATGGCGAGTCCGATTTGCCAAAACAGAAAGTTTTCCATCCTTTCACAGCTTATATAGATCTCCATCAAAGATATAAAGTGTGATCACTCATTTTCTCAATTAGATAACAAGGAACAAGTTGGTATCAGAATTAAAATGAAATAACCGACTTTTTTTGTTTCGCTACAAAACGGCAAGCAGTACATAATTTCTAGAAATGCTATAAACATAAGATATGCGAATAAGTAAAACATATATATAAATGTATCACAAGGATGAATATCAGGGGTGCGTAATCATAGTTTGCGACTAAATATCAAAACATTCTAGCAAAATGTAACGTCATTAAAGCTCGCAGCAACCCGTTGCAGCACTACTTTACTTTATCTAAAACTAGTTCATAGTGTATTTAACCAGTCTTATTCTCAAAGAGGACTGAACGGAAACCACAAAGTAAACATGATCATTCAATCGCAAAAAATACTAAAACTTCAAAGTGTGCAGTTGCGGATATAATAAGCATATTGGTAAGGCATCTGCGGAAAGCCAACATGCTTGTGACATGTCAAAGTGACAATTTGATTGGTTTGTCCAATCAGATTTGTCGATGCGTGTAAATTGCGGAACGAAATCAACATCCGGAAGTCAATAATTGTTAAAACCGACAGAAGGGATAGAAATAATTCTGACATTTTGTTGCAATTATTATCCACTAAATACAAGCTTTTATCTTGCCGTACGGGCGCTCGCAGGCGTCAATTTGTTCAACAAAATATCGCTTTTGCTTCCAGCTATGTATCACTATACAATTATTTACGGAAAATTAGCAAACATTTTGAGCGTGCTCTATCATTTTACTATATTTTGCAATAATTTAGGAGTTTGTTATGCGGCAAATTTCTCGCACAAATTATGTTTAGGTCATTACTTTCACTTGATTTCAGTAGTAGAGGCAAACTGCGTTTACGAAACATTTTCCCACACATGTAAATGTTTCCAGTAATTTAGGGCAGCTCCAAGGCAAGAAGTTAGAGAGAGACTTAGTGAGAGGCTAAACCTACACAGTAAATTAATTAAGGAACGGTGATCTGGGTGTGTATTACTTATTAAAAGCAATATTTCCATATCCAACAGCCTTTGGATTATGTTCCTCTGACAAAATACATTTTTAAGGAGTACTGATTTTTTGTTGTTGAATATTCAAAAACAAGCACCGCGTTGAATGGTGCCCACTAGTTTGATACCGACTTACATTCGACCATTCTAGATGATCCTTCTTAAAACGTTATGATAAACGTGGTGATTTTGACATGGTAAATTTTCACTCTTTAGATGGAGATGGTCCTCCTACTACGTCTGACGTATTTTATATATCTCAGCACATCCGTTTTGCAACCCAATTGGAGACCCATTTGTTGTATTTTATTTTCCCACAGGACCCATTACAATATTACTCATAACCGCCATCTTAGATGATAAATCAGCTGTTAAGATAGGTAAGTATTAGTTTCAAAACAACGTGGACTCCAACCAAAATAATTGGCTAATCCCACAGTACGATCACCCAATAAACGGACTCTTGCCCGGGCATGTTTTAGAAAGGCAATTTGGACAATTGTATATAAATTATGAGCCTGGAACCATCAAAAGATACCATATTAGAATGGACAGCAATAACTCAGATCAGACTGGAGAACTGCGCACTCTGGTCAATGCTTTTGTTCTCTGCATAAAAATCGGTGGATTTTGGGAGCTCCATGTAGCGTAAGCAAAGGGTCTGGCAAGACTGCTTGTCTGAATATTTGCTTTTTGCACATGTCCTAAGATTATTTTTGCTGGTTCACATCCTACCTGACCTATACACAGTATTTACCGATATTCGAGATGTCCACTCGGCAGTAGGTGCTCTGATTATATAGCGGCGAGGGAATAATGACGGATCCCCACCGCTAGAGACAATCAAACCCGGCGAAGCTTGCCGTGCTGTGTAATGGAGATCATATTGTGGTTACGAGGTGAACAGCATACCTGAATAAAGTGTCAGTTTTCTTACAGTTTCCTTAGTGAACCTATGATATCAAGTATCTGAGTCAACTAATTTAAGTCTGTGTGACAATTTGTGATTGGGACCTTTTATTTATTTTTTTCTCAGCTGTAGAACTACTGTATGAACATTTTAAAATAGATAAAATCGTGGCTGCAGCATACACATATTGTGACATGATACTTATGCACCACATTCTGGCACACTCTTCTTCCATATATCCAATCCAGATTTATTATAACTATTGTTTTAGGTAATGTTTAGCAAAAGGTTATGCTAAACTTCTGTTTGAGTGATTTCAGTTGGCATGCTTAACTCCTGCGATTTTGATTGGTAAAATTTCTGTCAGTTTGTCAGTATGATTTTGGTTGATCTGCTTAACTTCTGTGCCGGAGTTTTAGTTTATATGCTTAAGGTGGACGATCCCGGAAGAACTCTGTTCTTGCTTGTTTAAAAAACAAACAGAGTTATTGTTCATCATCTACAGTTATAATATACACTTACAATATCTACCGTAAAGATCCTAAGTTTTCGGGCACATAGGTCTGTACAAACAGTGGACACTGAGATCAGACTGTTCCTTAGGAACCAGAATGATCAAGATCTTCACAGTTTCCATTCCATCTGCGCATTTTTGTCGACATTACTCTGTGGTAGAACCGAATAACAGGAAAATAAATAATAGGGCAAGGACCGGCTGTGCTTGCAGCAGGTGCAGAATTTGGGCAGTCTGTTTTGGGGATATTTTGAACTTAAACATTGTTTTTCTAGGAAACAAAACGGTGAAATGTTTGTTTTTTTTTGTTTTATTCTTTAACATACGATGTAAGTTTTACTAAAATAATATGTATAAGCATGCCCCATCGATTGATGATATTTTTCATGACGTTTTTCATGAAATTCAATTTTCTTGCATTTTTTCAAAGAATGTAAAAATATACTTATTAACAAGAAAACTGCAATTTTTTGTTATCAGTTTGTTTCAAATATCCTATATTAAAGATTATATGATTTGCTGAAATGAAAGTGCATTCATGTGCTAGAGATATGAATTTTAATGGAAAATGTGTAAAAAAAGTATGTAGAAATACAAAATATTGTTTTTTAGGAAAACAAAACGGTGAAAATTGTTTTTTTCTTACCCAAATGTTTTATAGCTCTTTGGGTTATTTAGACGGTATAATGGTTTGAATGCCCCGCCAATATTTCTATTCAGTATTCGTCTACCTTAACTTCTGTTTGGGTGATTTCAACTGAGATACTTAAAAATACTAAAGGAGTTAATTTAGTCGACATGCTCAACTTTTGTACGCGTGATTTTACTTCACATACTTTATTCTGTCATTTTAGTTGACATGCATAACTTTTGTACAGGTGATTGTAACTTCTGTTAGGATATTTTTGTTGGCATGCCTAACTACTGTTGAGATATTTTAGTTAACAATCTTGACTTACCTCAGGGTGGTGTAGGGGTGATTTAGTTGGCAAGCTTAACTTCTGTTTTAAGTAATTTAGTTTGCAGGCTGAACTTCTGTCTTGAAGAAATTGGCTGACATGCGTAACTTTTAGTTGACATGTTTAATTTCTGTGTGCTTAATTTTAGTTGAGATGCACAACTTATGGGTGATTTTATTTGACATCCATTAGCTTGTGACTTTATGGTTAACTGCTATCTCTGCGGTTTAAGTTAAGATTCTTAACATCTACATGGATTATTTTAGTTAATATGATAACTTTTGTGTGGGTGGTTTTAGCTGCTATTTCTAACTAATTTAGTCTTCATGCTTTTGTGTGGGTGGTTTTAGCTGCTATTTCTAACTTCTGTCTGGAAGAATTTAGTTTACATGCTCCTTATAACTTCTGTTTGGGTAAACTTAGCTGACATGCTTAACTTTTGCTTGAGTAAAGGATGTTTACATACTTAACTTCTGTTTCGGTGGTATGAGTTGACTTGCTTAACTTCTGCCCGGTTGCCTACGGATGCCTTATAACATTTGTCTGCTTAATTAGGGTTGCCGCCCTTTTAATTTATTCAGGAATGCTATGCCAGAAAATGAGTGTATGTACAAAGTTTTGATTAGATCGCAAACATAGTAAATGTCAGGCAATTTTCTAGCGACCACGCAGTAATCATATTGTTGTATACCAAATATTACTGGAAAAACAAAGACAAATCTAGCGTCGAAAATGCTGTACAATTAAGCACACAATCTAAATATGATCCGCGTATGACGAATTATGTCCTTAGGCATATGCAAGCTGTGACTGTTAAGATCAGCCTGTGCATACGCAGGCTGATTTGAGCAATTACAGTTTGCTTTAAAGGGGCATGATCTAAATAACTGTCCGGGCAATCATCTCCTGGCCAGACTGCGCGTGTTCATGTACGCTTTTAGACAACTTTTGTCATCACAAGGCCAAAATCACGATTTGTTTGGTCATAAAATGCCATGACCTTTTTGTAATGTCTCTTGTCTCGACAACAGTATTATCTTGTTTAGGTAACAACTCGCACGATCATTTCTAAGGATTTCATTTTTTCTCTCCATTTTTCACATTCCTTGTTATCCATGCACAATTCCATAACACCAACTTAATGATTTTGGGTTAAAATTTATTTATCATATATATTTAATAATCAGAAATACAGTTTATCACTTACATACACAATACGAGTATATATGTAGCTACATATATTTGAAGGGATCAGAAAAAAACAAACTTGGCTTCCAAAATTTGACTTTATCTCCATTGCAAAATCTTTGTGAGATGAATTTTATGACTTTAAAGAGCTCGAACATTGTAACCTGTTGAACGACCATGGCTTCAAACTGCTCTTTCAAACTGCCAGCCAGCTGAAATTATTCTTCAGTGCTGTCGCCCTTAAAACTTTGATAAGACAAATAAATGCAGACAGCAAATTGCCATAATATTTCCATAAAATGTCAAACAAATTAAACATCAATAAAACCATGATACATCCCTTTGTTTCTCTTAATTTGCCCAATTCTCACGAACTTTGCAAACTTTTCATCAGTTTTCGTTTTAAGTAGCAATTTTATTTGGCATTTTCAGTCGCCTGCAATATAAACAATGACTTTGACAGAAACACAGAGAAATTCCCAGACATTAAATCAATTTTGATACATCCCGTGGTCTGAAATTTAGCGATATAGCCAGGCAGAAACAAGGAATATGCTGAGTGATGGTAAAATGCATGCCTCATAATTTTAATGACGCTGTTTCAACGTTGCATTTGAATAGAATGCCGCGTAGCATTCGACATTGCAGTTAGGTTCTTGGTAACCCAGAGCCTGCTGTGCTTGCAGTAGCTGCGAGAATGAAGAAGCCCCCCCCCCACCCCACTTTTTATGTATTCTATTCCATATTTAGACGGCTGCATAAAGTCACAAATACTGACTGAAAACCCAATCACAACTAAATAAATGTTGGACGTCTACCATTAGATAGGTATAAATCTGGTGAGTCTATGGTTATATTTGATTTCAGAACATACTGCAGAACCTTTGGCACAAGCTCTGGAACAACCTGTTGGAATTTACTGAGAACTACCTGCTAAACCTCATTTTCTCACGAAAAGAACAAAGCCGACCGGATACTTCACACCTTTCCCACCTGTATTGTTTGCAAACATACCTTATTATTCTGTAAATATTGTGTCTGACCCACGTTTATATATTCTGATCCTTACATAGTTGGGACTTGATCAAATTATGATATGGTCCATCTTGCAGTTTCAGATGAAGCGTGAGAAAAACAACAGAAAATGCCATGGTATAACAAATGACGGAAAGGTGTGAAATTTTGACAGGTCTTTTGTATTTTAGATATGACGTCACACTGACAAATTCACTCCGTCTTGACCGCCTCACTTGCATGGAGCCGAATGTGATTTTTTAGCCTTTGGCTTTTCTAGACATTGTACAATGTATTCATCTTGAGGGCTTCAGGCCTCTCTCTCTCTCTCTCTCTGTTTGTCCCTCTCTGTCTCTCACGGTTTTCTGATATTTAGCATGGCGGCAAACGTCATCTTTTTTTGCTTTTCGATTTTCTATATTCAGCATAGAGGCGAATGTCAACTCTTTCGTTGTTTGACATTCAACATGATGGAGAATGTCAATTTTATTTTTATTTATTTATTTTTGTTTGCTTTTTTGTCTTTCGATATTCGAGTTTCGAAATCACACTCAGTCACTGATTGTTTTTCACCAAGCATCGTCAAGCAATCATAGTCTTACCATTGCGATATTCAAAATAGAAGTAACCTGGGGCCGTATTCATAAAACGACTTAAGTTGTTGCTATGTTGTTGCTAAGGCCAAATTTTTATGAAAGAGATTCCCTACCACTATGAAATTTGCTTTGGAGGAACAGTCTGAAAAAGACTGTTCCTCCAGAGCAAATTTCATAGTTGTAGGGAATCTCCTTCATAGAAATTCAGCCTTAGCAACCGCATAGCAACGACTTAAGTGGCTTTATGAATACGGCCCCTGACCTATTGTCATACAGAAATAAGCAAATAAATAATTCAAATTAAAGCAAATGCTGACGCCAACGCATATGATGCAGTGAGTGTAGGCGATAATCCCAGTCGAAGCTGGTGCTTGGGGTAAAGGCAGTGTTATAACATTACATCAATTCACTTTAACACTCAGCTAAACCGTCTGATATTTTCATTTCTCTGACGTATTCCTTGCTTCCCGAGGATCTTCCTTCAAAATTCATTTTATCTTAGCTGCAGCTGATGTCAAAGCCGGATGTCAAAGGCCGTGTGGCGGCTTAAAAAGTATCGGCGTACTTCATCATATGAGGGTCGAGTCGGGTAATTTCGGACAGCGGGTAAATTCGGACATACCATTGCAAAAAGTGACAATCCAGATGAGACGGCTCGTGATGAGCCGTCTCATCAGGATTTTCACTGTTTGCCAAGTTAAGTTTGTTTTAATTCAAAACAACTGACATATAAAGGAAACAATGTCGCTGTCCGAATTTACCAGCTCTTCGAATTTACCCGACTTGACCCTTAATATTTTCTGATCCTTTGGGACCAATAGGCTCACTCCGTGTCACTTTTAAACCAGAGTCCCGCTGAAGCTGTTGCTAGGGGGCGTGGGCAGTGTTGGAACATTACATTACTGCCCACGAACTGATAAATTAGTATGACTGTTAAATGGTTTGTAAAATTTTGTCTCATTCTCATTTAATAGACTGATGCCTATCTAGTAAGTATATGAATAGGCTGCAAATAGTTGAATCATCTTTGCAGTTCAGACTGATTCTGAAAGCAGTGGTAGAACATGTAAACAGACACCTGTTGGATATTTATAATGCACTACGTGAAAATGTGCCTTTCAGACAAAACTCGGATCAGCCTAAATGATCCACCAATACTGATCAGAGTCGTTCCTATTCCTCAGGAACAGGACCCAAAGATGGTTGATGCGGACAGAGAAGACTCTAATCAGACTGCGCAGATGCGCAGGCTGATTTGAGTCTTCGCTGTTCGCCCAAGCTACGAATATAAGGCCCGTTAATCATGGCAAATCTTATTTATCAATCAGAGATGCATGTAACGTTTCCATCAATACGGTGCGAAGATCGGCCAAACTTATGATTAACAGTAAGAAACAGATTAACAATTACATAACAGGCTGCAATCGTGTGTGTCTAAACAGATGTACTGCCTTTTTATGCTTTCTCCCTTCAGGAGCTTATAGGCATCAGGGGACAGTTTCGTATTGGCAGTGGTCAGAAAAATCATACTTTTAGATAGAGGGTCAAAAACAGCATGGTTGCTCCAATTAAATGAGGCATTTGAATGTTTTTTTAATTTGTAAGCTGGTAGGAAGGTTAGTTATGTCAGCTGGAGATGGATACGAAACTTTCTGATAGCTCCCATGGTCAGGGGAATCTCCAAATTGAAGAGCGGCTTGTCATTGTCACAATAGACGACTTCCTGTTGAAAACAGGCCTGCTTTTCTTTGTGAAATATTGAAAAACCTCCATGGTTGTTACCCCATTTGAGAACTGTTTTTCTGTAGGTATGTGTTTGAAGAACAAAAGGGGAGATATGCCAACTGGCAGTGTCTTGCAGGTATTTCTCCAGAATGTGATGTGCTCCTGACTTTTTAGCACTAGAAATAGGGTGGGTGGGGTAATGTAAACATTGCAAAGACAGTTCCTGAGTATGCTGATGCACATGTTTTATGCTTCATTTAGTTTTTATATACAGTGGAAACAAATTCAACAAGTGAAATCTTGGCTCGAAGTGCATTTTATATGTTTTAGAGTCGCTCAAAAATTGTTTGCGGCAAGGGACAAGAAATGGCAGATTTTACTGTTCCCTGAGGCCTATAATGCGAGCAATTATAAGCTCCCTTGTAAGCATTTTTTTCTTAGATTTTGGATGGTTGGTTGTTTTAGGTTTAACTACGGGGGCTCTTTGAGACAGGCGCCTACAGATTTGGACAATAAAAGGGCAAGGGCCTACTGTGCTTGCAGTAGGTGCGGGTGGGGGTTGTTTGGATTTTTTTTTCTGTCGTCTATCATTTATCTCTTCTTTCTCCCTCTCTTTGGGATATAGACTGAAATACTGTCTCAAGGGGCTGTTAACCCCAAAACAACCAACCAACCCTTTGAGACAGTATTTCAGTCTATATCAGGCCGTCTCCCAGAGACAGGAAATGATATATATAAAAAAAAAAAACAACAAAAAAAACAAAAAAAAAACACCCGCACCTATTGCAAGCACAGTTGGCCATTGTCCTTATTATTCAAATAAGTAGGACGCCCCGGCACTGAAATTTACCCAGCACCATCGGCCGACCAGACCACCCCCCTATTTTCTTAGAAAATAGCAGCCAGATGATGGTTTAGACAGAACGATGTTCAAAGGCTTAGATAAACGGTTTCATACCCGTTTAGTTTTGCAAACACTCGCTGAAATTCCAACTTTTGATGCACCGTCTTAAAGAAACCAATATGATAGGTACGCTTTACCCATGAAATAAGCAACAGTGCCTGAAAATAATGATATTTCCAATGGTATCTGTATTTCAAACACGGATCGGATGTGTAACTTCTACTTTTTAGCGTCAAAACGTTAAAATTAAGGAATACTTGACCATATCTAATGGCCTTTCGCATAGTGAAACTTAATCAAGTAAAAACTTTTATTAACCAAAACAAAGCATCCCTGAAAGTATTATTATTCGCTGATATTCGGTCAGTTTGTAAGGGGTCTCGTTTTCCTTCCTCATCCTACAGTTCTTAGTAATTAACAGCTCAAACCGTATTAAAACAATAACCTGCAATATACACTGTCAAAGCTGCTTTTATAAAACAATACAAAAGTGGGGCTGATTTATGCCTAGTGTAACGTCCCGTAAAGGGGACATTGGCAAACAGTGCAGATCCAAATCAGACGCATGCGGCGTCTGATCAGGGTCTACACTATTTGCATAAAGTTTACAGCAAGTTTGATAAATTTATGAAAAGTAAATGAACCATAAACCCCTTAAATGATGGAGTCATCCAGAAAATAACGATAGTACAGTCCACTAGGCATAAATGGGTTACCGGTAATACACTTTTATAGTGAAAGTAAAAGTAAAAAAATCATTG
This sequence comes from Ctena decussata, assembly GCA_963989385.1. Classification (NCBI taxonomy): domain Eukaryota; kingdom Metazoa; phylum Mollusca; class Bivalvia; order Lucinida; family Lucinidae; genus Ctena; species Ctena decussata. The sequence goes on from OZ022499.1 coordinate 14,400,332, forward strand.
CAAATCATACGCAAAATAATACCAACTAATCGTCTATCACTAGCTCCATCCTACTTGTAAACAGTTTCAGAAAATTTAATTTACTTCAAAAACATTGACTGGAAACTTTAAACAACAAATTGGTGCATCTGTCGGCTGTTTCCGGATATAGGGTCGTGTTGAACAATTGAACAAACCTGGTGTTACCAACCGCAGCCAAGCCAACAGTCGAACATAACAAGCTTGACTTTTTTTTGGTTGATTGTTTTGAGTTAAACGGCCTTTATGACAGCATTTCAGTATAAATAGGACCGTCTCCTAGAGAGAGGGAGAAAGAAAAGAAATGATAGACGAGAGAAAAATGTCCAAACAACCTCCAGCCGCACCCACTGCAAGCACAGTAGGCCCTTGCTCTACTATTATCAGTAGGACGCCCCGGCACTGGAAGTAAAACCTAGCACCATCGCACCACCCAACCACCCCGACGCCAAGACTATTACCAATTTATACGACATCATTAAACCCAATAAAACCTAGCAGGGGACGGTAGTCCAGCGGGCACACAATGTCGAAATGACGTCCTATTAACGTCGATGACATCGACGTCATTACATTTCGACGTCATATGCATGCTGGGTAGGGTGGAAGACGCCGTCAAACTTTCGGCATTGGGATGTCCAGCAAATATTGGCTAAAACAGGCCTGCGGTGCTCGCAGTAGGTGCGGGATTTTTTAATGTTGTATCATCATCATCGTCTCCGTCGTTTTCCCTCTCTCTGGGAGACGACTCGATAAGAGCTGAAGTGCTGTTTCTGGGGGCGTTAAGCCAAAACAACCAATAGATAACCACCTGTGTTACTCTAATGTCACCTGCAATGCACTTTTATGTACAGCATACGGAATGCGTTCGCGCTGGTATATAGCTGTGTTGTTGGTCTATGATTTTCGTAGCGTTGTGTTTGATTTTAATAGCGTTGTGTTTATTCGTTTATTTACAAGTGAGTGAGTGAGTGAACTCGGGTTTAACGTCCCACCAACAACGAGGTCATATGGAGACGGGACCTCGGTTTAAAGTCTCATCCGAAAGACCGGAGAAGCGGGGGATCGATCTTGCGACCCCTGGATTGGTAGTCTGGAGTGTTTATTTACAAGATGTTGGATGGCTGGGTGACTTGCGATTTTACGTCCTTTTCAACAGTTTTTCAGTCATAGCTGGACGATGGAAGGGTGAAAATGAAAGGCAGTGTGCAATGGAACCCCGCTTATTATTGCGAAGATTTTACCTCCAGCGGGGCTCGAACCCGGAACCGCTAGATAAGCAGGCCAGCGCTGAACCTATTGCGCTACCGGCCGGGCTCCTCACAAGAAACTACGCTTTTGCTTTTCATTTAACGGCAAAACTGGCTATGTGTACATTTTAGTGAAATTATTGAATCTCAGTTGTATAATTTCACTTAAATGGTCCTCATTCAGGGGAGTGATTTCTTCTCTTTATTTTCTTCTTTCTTTTCTTTATTTCTATTCATTTTTGTGTGTGTGTGTGTGTGTGTGTGTGTGTGTGTGTGTGTGTGTGGTCGTTTATCTGGTCTGGCCAAATTTCTGTTTTGTAAATGTAATATGTTCGTTTATTATTTCTATACTCATATTTTGTAGTGACTTGATAGCCTCTGAAGAAGCTTCGAAGCCGAAAGGAGAAAGCACTCGGTTACAAGCAGATTACGCACTGTTAATAATTTTATTCATACACTCGACAATATGGTCTAAGCTCTCCCTGAAACCTTGACAGCATTATATCTATCTAAAAAGTGACTAGATGTTCGACTCACTTTGCTTGGCTGTATCTCTGGATAAAGAAAATCGAGCTGACTAAGTTTTTGTTGACTTTTACCCGGTTTAAACTCAAGGTCACTTTATGTCCAAACACGCATGCCATTGAAAAACAACAACAGCATCTAGAAAATTGTGTCTGTAAGACACAGATGATGCCCCCGTGCTGCGCCTGTCCCCCACTTCCCCTCTTCTCCCACTACGACATTAGTTGTCATTCTGTATTGCGTAAGAACTGTGGAAGGAGTTGATTATACTATGTTGTCATCTTGTATTAGCAAAAACCCGAAAAATTACTAAGTTTGAAAGGGCCTTGATTTTTTTTTCAAAAATATTTTTCCCCTTGAAAAAGACACTCTCGAACATCTGTGCTAAATTTCAAACTGACAGCTTATAAACCCTGGGACAGTTTGATTATCCCAAATTGCCATCCTGCATTATATTAGCCAGAACCTGTAAATTTTTCAAAGTTTATAAAGCTCCTAATTTTGTCCCGACCCCCCCCCCCCCCCCCCCAAAAAAAAAAAAAAAAAAAAAAAAATAATAATAATAATAATTCTCTTCAAAAAGGCATATGCACATCTTCAATATGTCCGTAATATATGCAAAGTTTCAAATCGATTAGTAATAAATTGTGGAAGGAGTTGATTATACGATTTTACCATTCGGTAAAAGTCAAAACCCTTAGTTTATAAAAGGCCATAATTTTATCAATAATTATTTTTTAACTCTTCAAAAGGCACATACACATCTTCAATATGTCTGAAACAAATATGCAAAGTTTCCAATTGACAGTTTACAAACTGTAGGAGAAGTTGATTATACAAACTTGCCATGAACCTGTAAAAATATCTAGGTCCGTAAAGGCCTTAATTTGGTCAACAATGATTTTTTTCTTCAAAAAGGGAGGTGCACATTTTTAATATGTCTGGAACAATTGTGCAAAGTTTTAACTTTATAGCTTAAAAACTATGGCCGAAGTTGATTATACAAACTTGCCATTCTGTATTAGCCAGAACCTGTAAAAATTTCTAAGTCCGTTAAGGCTTTAATTTGATCAAAAATGATTTTTTTTCTCTTCAAAAAAGGGAGGTGCATAGCTTCAATATGTCTGGAACAACTGTGCAAAGTTTTAAATTGATAATGGCTCCTTCCTAAAAAAAAATAAAAAAAAAATAAAAAAAAAATAGAAAATTGTGTCTGTAAGACACAGACGATGCCTGTCCCCACTCCACCTCATCCTCCAAATATCTTCCTCCTACCTCCGTTTTTTAAAAAGGAAACTAGAAAATTGTGTCTGTAAGACACTAATGATGCCCCCGTGCAGCGCCTGTCACATGACGTGTATATCCATACAGCACCTACAAAGAATCCATTGTAGACATTACACGAACTCCATACCCTACCATGTAAAAATTGCCCAAAACGACTAAGTTAAACAGGCCGTTATTCTGTCAAAATTAATTTTATATCTTTCAAAATGCTTCTTGCACATCTTCAAATATGTCCACAATATGTAGACAAGGCTCGAGAAAGATCCATTGAAAACTGTTGATAACACAAACTCCATACCCTACAATGCAAAAATTTCCCTAGAATGACTAAGTTCAAAAGGCCGTTATTCTGTCAAAATTAATTCTAGGTTCAAGAAAAACCCACATGCACATTTTCAATATGTCCACATTATGTACACAAGCTTTAAAAAAGATCCATTGAAAACTCTATACCATACAATGCAAAAGGTTGCCTAAAATGACTAAGTTCAAAAGGCCGTAATTCTGTCGAAATTAATTCTAGCGCTATTAAAAATCCACATGCACATATTCAATATGTCCACAACATGTTTGCAAAGTTCGAAAACAATCCATTGAAAACTGTGAGGGAGGAGTTAATTACACAAACTCTATACCCCACAATGCAAAAATTTGCCTAAAATGACTAAGTTCAAAACGCCGTAATTCTGTCAAATTAATACCAGCTCCATAAAAAATCCACATGCACAGTTTCAATATGTTCACAACATGATGCAAAGTTTGAAAAAAATCCATTGAACACTGTGGGAGGACTTGATTACACAAACTCTATACCATAAAGCGTGACGAGCAGACAGACAGGGGCAAATCTTAATGCCCCCTGACTATCGTCATGGGGGCATAATACAAAATCGAATGCATATCTCCAATGCAAAATCTGTAAAATGTTTCACACGGATTGCTTAAAAGCCATAAATGCATTATGTATTCGCAATAACATGAAAATTTTCAAAGTTTTTAAATGCCCTAATTTTATCAAAAATAAGTTTCTTTTCACAAAGGCAGGTGCACACCTTCAATATGTCTGCGACAACTGTGCAAAAGTTTAGCATGATTGCTTAAAAACTGTGGTAGGAGTTGATTATACCAACTTGCCATTCTGTATTAGCAAGAACCTGTAAAAATCTCTAAGTCTGTAAAGACCGTAATTTTGTCAAAAATGTTTTTTTTTTTTTTTTTTGTCGTCAAAAAAGGAGGTGCACATCTTCAATATGTCTGGAATAGCTGTGCGAAGTTTTAAACTGATTTAAAAACTGTGGTAGAGTTTGATTATACAACCTTTTTTAGGTGCGACCGAAGGACAGACAAACAGACGGACGAACAGGGGTAAAACATAATACCCCCTGACTGTCGTCAAGGGGGCATAAAAAAGAAGCGTTTTGCATTTCATAACAGCACGGTGTTATGCTGGCTTTGAAACACCTGCAATTTGATTACATTCCTGTACACATTCTGCAGAAGAGTGAAACATTGCAGATCTAGGTTTAAAGAAAGAGTTGAACCAATATTTTCTTGTTTATTTGGGATGATAATTAAACAGCTGTTTCAGTTCTTTGATCACATTTAAATTTTAACTCATTAATGCCTAGCGTCCATAAAAGGGGACATACGCAAACAGTGCAGACCCAGATCAGATGCCGCGTTTTGCGGCGTCTGATCAGGGTCTACACTTTTTGCATAAGACAAATTGGGCATTTTTCATCAAAATGAAACAAAACTTCTAAAAATATATTAAACCTGACATCCCATAAATGACAAATGAACTCATCAAATATATACAAAAGAAGAGTCCACTGGGCATTAATGCCATGGGTTAGTATAAAAAAATCAGAGGTAGGGAGAACATCTCAATTGGCACCTGGAACGTGGGGACTCTGAGGCCAGCTGGGAAGCTTGAAGAGCTGACTCATGCAATGGACAGGTATCACTGGAACATACTGGGGCTCTGTGAGATGCGCTGGAAAAACTTTGGTGAGATGTCAACAGATGACAGACACAAGGTTTATTTCAGCGGAGAAGAGGACAAACATGAGTATGGGGTTGGATTTCTTGTGCACAAGGACATGGTGAGTGCTGTCTTGGGATGCCGACCAGTCTCCAGCAGACTGATTTCAATTTACCTGAGAGCAGCTCCTTTCAACATCACCATCATACAGGTTTATGCACCAACATCTGGGCATGACGACACTGCGGTAGAACACTTCTACCAGTGACTCCAGGAAATCATAGACCAAACACCCAAGAAGGACATTCTGGTTGTACAAGGGGATGGGAATGCTAAAGTTGGAAAGGATGCACAGGCAGACTGGGAAAACGTTTGTGGACCCTACTGCAATGTTGAGACAAATGAGAGAGGTCTCGGACTTCTAGAGCTTGCAACCTGTAACAGCCTAGTACTGACAAACACCCTTGGCCCTCACAAACCATCAAGAAGATGGACATGGCACAACCCAGATGGGAAACACCACAACCAGATTGATTACTTCTTGGTGAGGAAGCGCTTCCGATCAGGAGTTAACATCCATAGGACAAGGAGTTTTCCTGGAGCAGACATAGGAAGCGACCATGACCTGGTGACGATGACCTTCCGAGTCCGTCTGAAGAAGGCTAGAAAGCCAACCCAGCCAAGACTAAAGTTTGAGCTTGAGAAGCTAAGGGACTCAGATGTCGCATGCACTTTTCAAGCACCAATAGGTGGAAAATTTGCACCACTCATTGATCTGAGGGATGATGACGTGGACATAGATACCATGACTACCACCTACAATACAATAGTGACTGATGCAGCCGGTGAGATACTTGGGAAGGAACGTCGCAGGAAAAAGCCCTGGCTCACTAGAGATGTTCTCGACCTCTGTGATGAGAGGAGATATTTGAAGAAGAAGAGGTATGAAGCAGGAGGAGCAGAAGAATACAGTGAAGCAAACAAGAGGATTCAGAAGGCAGTGAAGAAAGCGAAGGAGGACTGGATAGCTAGTCAGTGCGAAGAGATCGAAACTTGCCTGAACAAAAACAACAACAAGAAAGTATACCGGCTGGTGAAGGATCTAACTTCGGAGAAACAGGGTAGATCCACAACTATCCAGGACATGTCTGGGAAATGCCTTACAGAGGAACAAGAGATTCTCAGCAGATGGACAGAATATTGCTCAGAACTATACAACCATGAGACTTACGGTGACAATGCGGTTCTGGACTGCAATCAGCCCCCAGAAGAAGATCAACAACCTGTTCTTCGTGAGGAAGTTGAGATTGCAGTAGCAGCACTGAAGAAGGGGAAATCTGCCGGAGTTGATAATATACCAGCAGAACTTGTTCAAGCTGGCGGAGAGACCATGATTGATGTTTTAACAGATATCTGTTACAGGATCTGGAGAACAGGAGAATGTCCTACCCCATGGACTCAGTCGCTGATTATTACACTCCCTAAAAAGGGCAGCCTACAGCTCTGCCAGAACAACAGAACCATCAGCCTCATCAGTCATTCAAGCAAAGTTATGCTGAAAGTCATCTTGAACAGGCTTAAAGCACAAGCCGAAGAGATAATCGCGGAGGAACAGGTTGGGTTCCAAGCAGGAAGGAGCACCACAGAACAGATCTTTAACCTTAGAATCCTGTGTGAAAAGTATCTGCAACATCAGCAGAATCTGTAGCATGTCTTCATTGATTTCAAAAAAGCCTTTGACATGGTATGGCATGCAGCCTTATGGGCCACCATGCGGAAGTACAATATCAGTGCAAACCTAGTTCGCACCATTGAGCAGCTATACGACAAGGCTACAAGTGCAGTCCTGATAAATGACAGCACAGGAGAATGGTTCAGAACAACAGTTGGAGTAAGAAACGGATGTCTTCTGTCACCCACTCTCTTCAACATTTTTCTCGAACGGATCATGTCTGATGCTCTGGAAGAATATGACGGAAAGGTTAGCATAGATGGCAGAAACATTACCAATCTGCGGTTTGCCGATGACATAGACGCTCTAGCTGAGGAAGAGCAGGAACCTGAAGCTCTAGTTGAAAGTCTCGATCAAACCTGCACAAGGGATAAGATGGAGATCAGTGCTGAGAAGACCAAACTGATGACGAACAGCGCAGATGGCATCCAGAGGGAGATCAAGGTAAACATTTCATACAAGGACCATATAACCAATGAGGAGGTTCGCAGGAAGATCCAAGCAGCCATTGGAGAATATGATGAACTCCTGATGCTGGTCAAGAAACGGAAACTAAGGGGCTTTGGCCACGTCACAAGGTCTTCTGGTTTAGCAAAGACGATTCTACAGGGCACAGTTAAAGGAAAAAGAAGAAGAGACAGACAGAAGAAGAGGTGGGAAGACAATATTAAAGAGTGGACAGGGATGGATTTAGCCAGCTCAACTAGGGCGGCTGAAGACAGGGCAAGGTGGAAAGGGATTGTTTCGAAGTCATCTGTGGTGCCCCAACGACCCAGTAAGGTTATGGGATAGAATAGAATAAAAAAATAGCTGGGCAACAGCAAAATGTACTTTATGGCACCTGCAAACACGGACGACTCAGATCAAACTGCGCATCGGAGTATTCCTCGTTTCATAGAGCCAATAACGAAGACTCTAGTCATAATGCAAAAAGGCACTGATCAGGAACTGATGAAATGATCCGATGAAATACCACATTCCTGCCAAGACACCAAATGAGAACTAGTAACACGAGGTGAAAACATAAGGAGTAAGTAATACAATAAAAGTAGATAGTAAAATGGCAGGTCTTTGCCATATATATATTTCAATGACTGAAAAAAAATTCTTGTATCAGAGCATGAGGAGAGGTATCGTCCCTAAGTATTGGTAAGGAGCAGCGAGGATACCGTGTGACTGTCTCATAACAGTTGGCAATGCCGCTCAGAGGCCTGCTGTACTTGTAGGTGCTGTATGTGGTTGTTTGGACTAACTGTTCTTGTCTATCCTGTTACACTTTTCTCTCCTTTCTGTGAAACGGTCTGAAACCGGCTGAAACACTGCCTCATAGGACCGTTCAACTCCAGCATACCTTCAAGGGGATATTGACTGGATGCATATGCGGTGTCCTTCCGAGATTGACTCCAGACTGACAAGTGCCTGCTGTGTTTGCAGTAGGTGCGGGATGTCCCTTTTGCTCATTTTTGTCTTTGTTTTTTTGGACGTAGGTACCGTGAAGATTGCCCAACCGATAAGATAATCGAGAGCCTGTCGCGCTTGCAGCAGGTGCGACATTCCTTTGGTTCTATTCCCATACAATCATAATGTAATGTGCCGTCTCTATTGACCATTGAATCCAATACAACCAACAACCCACCAAATATGGTTTATCATAAACGCCAGACAAACAGCGCCAATAGGTCATTTTCATTCAGCTGCTAAATTTTGATACCGCAGATATTGAGTGTTTTACAGTATGTAGGGTGATCGAGATACACTTATGCTCTTTTACTAAAAGATATTCGTGCGTCTTCAAAACGGCATATAAATGCAAAATTATGCATGCATCAGTTTATTTCATATAATTTGGGTCTAATTGCTTGTGCCCTTCTTAATACATGTATACATGTTGTCTTGTGCCACTTGCATATGGCCTGAAATTTATTTAGTATTATTCTGTTCCTTTCTCGACTAATCTCCATCCTGAAAATTATGAGTACCATGTTTTTATCGTAAATATTCGATCAAAATTTTGAATAAACAGAGTACATCCACAACAGACAGGGTTCGCATTGCGGACCAACAGTTCTATCAGGAAATATTAGGCGGTAGAGTCTAATGTACAAATGAAAATTTGTCTACCCTGACAGGGTTGTTCCATATAATTATATGTGGACAAATTTTCTCAAATGAGCCGCGACACGACAAAACCCAGCAAAGTAGTGTGTGCGCCCAGTGAAGACTCAGATCAACCTGGGCATCCACTCAGTCTGATCAGCGTCTGCTGTCCGCATAGAGCTATTTTAAACCCATATCAACCCTTTAAGCGCACACCGAGGGCTTTTGTCTGACTGGGCGAATGCCCAGACTGACACGAGGCTTCGCTGGGCGCACATGCCACTTTGTTGGTTTTCTCGTGTCGCGGCTCAACTACACTGGTGTCCTAAATATTCTGGAACACAACAGTTCGCTTTGCTGCAATATTTTATTGGCGATGTATTTATTTCTTCATATTTCCGGAGAAAATTAACAAACATCGCCCTTCATTAAGTTATATTTAATTCTTGTTATTAAGTGCCGTTTGGAGTGCCATAAATGCGTAGTTCGGAATAGGACTGAATGAGTGATTTACGTTTCATCACACACCAGCAGAAAAAAAAGAAGCTTTTTCGCGCCGACTTGGTTTAAGGAGTGAAACTTTCCCAGCGGGCACATGACGTCAAAATGACGTCATATTAACGTCGATGCGACGTCGTTACGTCGCATCGACGTCAGTACGACGTCATTTCAACGTCATGTGCCCGCTGGGTTAATGCTGCAGACCGGCTGTGTTTTATTGACGGGAAAGACTGAAAATTATTTTCTGGAGAAATAAAACAATATAGCCTAAGTTAATATGATATGATTCTATATACATGTAATTCAATCAATTTATACATGTTATAGCTGGCCTTATTTATGTCTCAAAAAGTGGCTAATATGGATAATTAGACTTGTAGCTTCCGTTCTCGTCCTTATTAGTATTGTAATTTGTAAAATAAATTATTGAAATAAAATAAGTTTAAACTAACACATATGGATCGAATTATACCATACTTTCTGTTGACTGCATCATATATTTATCTCTGATTTTACTTTTCATGCAGTCTGATTTTTTCCAAAATAATTGCATTAACTAGAATAGAATTAAAATAAAACAAAGAATAAAATAAAATAACGAACATTGAAACAAGCCCACAGAATCAGGGTCCTTTCGTTAAGCGCACATAGCTGCAGCTGCGTGTATGTTCCCTTTGTTTAATTATAATGGAGGGGACTGAGTAATGGTCCATCACCACAATGAGACAAAATGAGCAGTTGATTAATTACGGAAATACAACCCTACATGGCCATTTGGAAACCATAAACATACAATTTCCGTCGAATAATACCGAGTAATGTCGGACTGAAATAAAAGGTTATATATTCAGTAAATGAATTTTCGGATTTATTTCGATTGAACTGTCTAAACAAATGGATTGGGTTTTGTCATGCAATGAAAACTAAAGCAAATAAATGAGTTTGTCTAGTCAAGTTTTACAACAATATTATAGCTACTACCATTCCGGAAATCTACGCGGAAATTTCGAACAAATAGTCGACCATCGGAATAAAACAGTCCCTACGATTTACGTTTTATTCTGACCATGGCCATCAGAATAATAATACAAAAACACGCCACGCAACGCAAAGTACTATTTTGAATAATCTGAAAGTTCTGATTGTTGAGTTTTCAATTCTCATAATATTGCCCATAATATTACACAAGAACTGTAACTGAACAGCAGCGCTCATCCTGTTATGTGCCATTTAATTACATCACATTCAAGATATCATTTTCTGACTCAAAGGTTGATTTATGGATGTAGCAAATGTAATTAAGTGGCACATAACAGGATGAGATCTGCTATTCAGTTACAGTTCTTGAGTAATATCACGGGCACTATATAGAATTGAAAACTCAACAATCAGTATAATATTAGAAACGTGAGCAAAAGAGTCATCAAAAATACACCTTCCTGTGTAGAATTTCGATCTTACATTTTCAATTTAATTACTTATATTTTCTTTAATCAAGGGCAGATAATTCAGGTTTTGATACGCCTAGGATAGTTTTCTCATAATTCTGCAATGAACACTATCATATCAGTATGGTTATAATGTTTCGTTTATTCATTTGAACAAATAATGAAAAATTGTGGCTTTTCGTAAAGTTGGAGAAGCAAAAATAAGTAAAATTCCTGTTACCACTTATAAGCTCATATATTGGTATTGAATAAGCAAACATTGGTAAGTGATATAGCTCAATTAATTAGCACATATGCTTGTATTATTTTAAATCATAATGGTTAAATCAGTCTTCATTACTTATAGAGATAACTGAAAAAATGATACATAGTAAGTTATAGGGTGGAATTACCCTACCCACTTTGACACTGCGCTCCACTCAAAATACACTTTCGATGAGATCAGTATTTCAATACATGAAAGCCAACACTTACAAGTAGAGATTGGTAAGGTTTAAAGGAAACACATTTGTAACCTGATAATGGCCCTTTGGAGACTCTTGTATCCAATTGTAAATGCTCAGCCTGTGATGACGTAGACTAGCCTGATAATGAGTTTTTTTATCCCAAAGCGAAAAAAAAGTAAGTTTTCATCCATTCTATGGCCAGTCTCTAAATAATGATTCTGCTCCCTTTCTTATTGGTACATTATCAGCTGAGCCAGAGAGTAATGACAACCACAAATACTGAACTTAAATATTAATCATGAAAATGAAGTGATTATAATGTGAAAATTCTTCTTCGCCTAGTGGCCAGGCTAGTGATGACGCTGCATCAACGATGACGCTACGTTGCCTTCGCTGGATAGATGATGAGAATTCGTATATACTTAAGGCTCCATGACATTTTAACCTTCAACGGTATCTTTTTCAAAGATATTTCTTGTTTTGAATTACTTCAACTATTAAGATGGAAGCCAGGCTCCGAGTATAATTAAAATCTTAAAAAGTTCCTTCAAGAGCAGAGAATACATACAGAAGTAAAACTTTTTTCGTGCACAACTCAGCTGTGCATGAAATTTTACCTGCTAATAAATAGCGAATTACTGATAAATACAGTTGTTTTCTTGCTCAGTTTAGCTGAGTATGAAATTTTCTCTACTTATCAATATGAAAATGCCAACATTAGTTGGCATTTTCATATTTATCAGCAGAGAAAATTTCATGCTGAGCTGAGTTGAGCACGACAATTTGCAAGTTTATAACCTCGGAGCCAGGCCTCGGTAACCTGAATCCTGTTAGTTTCATATTTTGTTCCACTCTTGTCACTAAATGAAATGTACCGTTTCTTCAGTCACGACGTGATATTCGTTACATTATTATTAAATTCTAGTGAAGAACAAGAAGTCACGTGTCTCCGTTTGTTACCCCTGGGTCGTGTCTTTGACGGCACGTGCCACTGTCGGAGGCTTCCAGAAAGGCCCTTTAAGTCCCGTCTTTAATTTGGATTAATAAACTTTTTGACATTTAGTGTCAAAAGTTTTGTAAATGTTTGCTTCATTAGTAATTTTTAGATAAAACCATGTCTGATCAATTAAATGATTCGGGCTTTGATTTAAAGGGCTTTCATTAATGCTTTCAACCCGACAGACCAAATTGCATGTAACTGAGCCTTTGCGAACAGAGCAAAGCCTGATTGAAAGTGCTGCCACTGAGTCAGAGAGAATTTTGTTTTGATATATTTACATATTGTTGTCATATATTGAACTTTTCCTAATCCTCAGATGGAAGATTTTAAGTAATTATAAATTAATAGGCATATTGGAAATATTCTGAGTTTATGAAAATTTTTGACAGCGCTTTCCGTCCAAGTCTGCTTGCAGTAGCTATACATAAGAGACATATATCAAGCTAATATAGGCCTAGGCCTACTCACAGTACATGTACAGATAGTTTGCATTGTTATATAATGTAAATGCGCCTTCACTGCGGCATTTTGACAACATCAGACAGCTAAAGCGGTCCATATAGAGTGCGATATTTTGCGTTTAAAAATGCGTTGTCCCTTGCATTTCTATTATTAATTACTAGAACTGTTATAAGTTAAGTCTAAGTAGCCTTATTTCCTCAAAAAGACAATCAAGTTAGCACATGCCATGTTTGAAGACTCTGACTGACATTGCATTTTGGCCAAAGTTCTCAAACGCGCTTAGAGTTGACACTAATCTTGTTGGCTTATTTTTATCACATTGACCCCTGCGAGGTGAGAGGTACTAAGCCTCCCCGCCCAGTAAGGGCTAAAATCGATTGTTGAACCGCTATGTGGCCCACTTTCTGAACAAAGCATGTGGATGGGGAAGGAGTGTTTTTTTTTCTTTTCTTCAGATGTGTATTATCTGTTTTGCGGATCAGTGCGACACGAGAAAACCAACAAAATGGTTGTGCGCCCAGCGCAGACTCAGATCAGCCTGGGCATCCGCCCAGTCTGATCAGAGTCTTCGCTGTCCGCGTGAAGGTAGCTTAGACCCTTAGCTACCCCTTAAGCACTTAGCGAAGAGTATGATAAGACTGGACTGATGCCCAGGGATCTGAGTCTGCGCTGGGCACACAACCACTTTGTTGGTTTTCTCGTGTTGCGGCTCAATTATTATGTAATTCAGAGTCCACCTGCTTTTGTAACTATATTCGCTGGTGGCTGAAAATTAAGAAATTTCCCGCAGCGCGAGACTGGTTGCCATGCAAAGTCACATGTTAGCAACTGGTTGGTCACGTGTTGACAACCAGGCAAACAACTCTAATGAGAGACTAATGGCGGAAGCACGTGCAGATGATTCTACGATCTCAATCTGAGACATCCTATGTTCAGATCAGACTGGTATAATAACATTTAGATATGAGAATTGTTTAATTAATATGGAAATGAAATATCTCCTCATGTCTTTGTTATGCTACTTCAAAGAAAATGACAATCTGAAAATCTCTTAAACCATTTGTTTTCTAAATAATTTGCACAAGCATCTCCGATTAGTATATGAAAGAATGGCCTATAAGGTATTGTTTCTAAATAATGTCAAACATTACAGTGGACTACGATTTTATCATGTAGGAAAAAATGTTTTATTTTCCATATACTATACTTGCATATTTTTGCATATATGTAACAGGTTAGCAAAGACGATCTAACGTGATGATGACAGGAAAAAGAAAAGACAGACAGAAGAAGAGCTGGGAAGACAATATTAAAGAGTGAACTTTGTTGGCACATCAAGGACAGCTCAAACCATGGCCAGATGAAGAGGAATCATTGTAGAGTCATCTGTGATATCCCGCTGTGACAACCTGCAAAGTTTATGGGCTAGACTCTTAGACTGTCCTAATATAAAGAAACCTTCCTTATCAGTGACAGGTCTGTGTGTTTGCCTTTCGCATAGTGCGTCTGGACCCATTTATGAGTTTTGAGCGGCTTATACACGTTCCAGTTTTAAAATTTTGATTTTGTAGGGAAAAGAACTAAATAGGTATTATTGCTTTCGTTCTGATCCTTAAACTTGTAATAATGAAATGTTGTACTTTGACATGTTCATGAAATAAAATATGGTTAAACTAAAATTTTGATTCCTGTGATAAAAAGTTTAATGTTTAGGTTCTGTTGCGCTGAAAGCAACAGCGGGGATAATTACAACAGCAACTACACTTGACTGTGACAGGTATTTTACCTTATTAGGTAACTAGCATAGCACTGGAAGTCGAAAGGACATATTATGAACACATCATCCAGTCATGGGTTTTCTTTTCCGTTTTTCTGTAAATTTCATCTTAAAACTTCTATTTTCTGCAATCCCCAGTCGGTACGTGCTTCCAGTCTCTGTCAACAAGCTCTTGAGTAGATGTCATTCTTCAAGAAAATTCAGCCGTGTCATGGAAAAAGATGACCTTATGGCTTCTGTGAACTGCGAAAACTCAGCTCAGCCTGTGTGAAAACGAAAGCTGGTCAGAGTCCTCATTTTTTTGCATCAGCAATATAGGGTTCCTGAGGAATCTGTATAGCGAAGAGCGAAGACTGTGATCGGTCAGCGCATTTGCGCAGACCGATCACAATCTACGCTTTTCGCATTATGCCAAAAATTGCTTTTCTTGAGTAATGGCTTATCCATCTTTTACAGTACGCTAAGGACATCTATCACCATTTGTAAGGAAACACCAATAGAACGCATCTGCGTACAGGGGGTCCCCTAATGATCCACCATGTTTTCAAATTAACAAATACGTTCAAATGGAGACGTCAATTAGCGGAGAAAAGAAGGACAGAAACATTTAGATCGTTGTTACAAAATATTTTCAGAAGACTTGAATGACAACATTGTTCCGCTGTCCAATTATTGAGAGGAGTTTATGTCAGCATCCTAGTGACAATTTCCGAGACAGATCCGGCGGCTGGGGTATAGTACAGTTGAGAGAAAGCTTTTCGTATTCCATTGTTTACTCATTGTACGTGACTAAAACAGAATTTACAGTAAATATATGACTTGTATACCCTGAAACAGCATGAAAATAAGCTTCCAGCGGATAAAAGAAACAAGAAAAGATAAGGCAATAAAATACCATTATCGATACCAACCAACTGTTAAGAAAGAAGACGTCATTCTTAGCTTTCCGAATTTTAATGGATTTGAAAGAAAAAGAAAGTCAAATATCAATGCCACAAAACATGACCAGCACCTACTGAGTGTGTCTTACTAATTAGACACTGTGGCATAATGAGATTAACATGCAAATCCGTTTTGGCTCTTCATTCTCTCTCTACCGATATAGTTAAGGGATTTATTTTTTGAAAGGGGGGTCTTGAATCATCAAACGGTGTAAATTTGTTAATTGTAACTAAGCACTTTCGTTTTTATGCCTTCTTCAGAGTTAAAACACACTCACACATACATACAGGTAAAGCATACAAACAAACGAACAAAATTCACAAAACATAAAAAATGCCCAAATAAAATATTTGCAAATCGAAACTATCAGGAGCATATCATTTCTCTCTATTAGAGAAATTATATGCCCCTGAAACTACATACTGATGTAATCACAAAAATACAGACAAAGAGTTTGATAAGCCCTTATCGGGCGCATGGAATCAAACGTTTGCGAAAGCGAGAGTGATTCCGCTATGTTCAGTCCTTATGTAATAAAATGCCTTAAACACGCCGCTACAAATCGAATTCATGGAACCAAAAGTTTTGCGCGTATGAAATTTTGATAATGACACCACCATAATCCGAAGGTGGATTGGTTGGTTGTTTAGGGTTGAACGACCCTATGAGACAGTATTCCAGTCGATATCGGGCCGTTTCTCAGAGAGAAGAGAAAAGGTGAGCGATGATAGTCGAAGAAAGGAAAAGTAGATAAATAAATAAGTACTCTATACCCGTACCTGCTGCAAGCACGACAGGCCCCTGTTTCACTACTGTTCAAAGGACCTCTGACAGTATCAATGCATATTTGCCTATTTTTCGACAAATTATATATAGCACCTTCCTCAGGCAGCAAAAGCTGAAATATTTGGCATTCATATGTAGACTTATGTACTATGAAGAGGTTTTAAAAGTGATTTTGAAAAATTATCATGCCTCCATACTAACTTAAACTGATTTTATCAAGAGGGGTACTTGAAATTTTCAATCCCTGAAAATAAGTCCATTTTTTAGGTTTTTCAAATATTTCGAAATTTTAATTGATAACTATGCTAAAATGGACGTAGACACTACTGTTGATATTATGCAATATTTTTTCAATAATAAGTAGCTTAGCCTATTTTTAGATATAAAGGGTGTAAGTACCCCACCCACTTTTTCAGTTTTTCACCTGTAGAATATCATTCCCCCCCCCCCCCCGTGCCTCAGCAAGCCACTCACATATAATGTGTAGTATGATAGTACTCACCTACATGCAAAGTGGCTAGCTGAGGCACGGGGGGGGGGGGGG
Source organism: Ctena decussata (assembly GCA_963989385.1). Classification (NCBI taxonomy): domain Eukaryota; kingdom Metazoa; phylum Mollusca; class Bivalvia; order Lucinida; family Lucinidae; genus Ctena; species Ctena decussata. The sequence continues at coordinate 14,417,131 of OZ022499.1, forward strand.
GGGGGGGAGGAGTATATTTAAAAACCTTTTCCCGTTTCCATTACGTTTAATTATAAAATTTGGCTTTTTTCACCAAAAATTGAAGTCTATGCGCTAAAAAATCAGAAATTAAATTCATAGCCAGCTAGCGGAAGTTGAGAGCAACAAATTTCAAGAGAAATTCTTGGGTATATCAGAAATTTAATTTTGACTAATTTTATAGGCAAATTAACATTACAACTGTCAGAGGTCCTTAGTAGGAGGCCCCTGTACTGAAAGTTACCCAGCACATTGTCAAAACATTCCCTACCCGCACAAAACATTCCCTGCCCGCACCTGCTCTCTCTCTCTCTACAAGATTTTCTTTTTGCAAAAGGGGGTATTTATTAGATTTTCTGCCTTACAAGTTGACAGCATGTCTGCTAAATCCAGTACTAAAAACCTTGTATAAATTGGTTCAGTGGGCTCTACAAACAAGTGTATTGCTAGTTTGTTTAATCGCCAGAATACACAAAAGTATCAAATTAACACTCTATAGAAAGGGATATATATTATTCTTAACATATCTTGACCTTCTCCAGTCACATGTCCCGCGGGGTCACCTATTATACGTACCCTGGGGTGTGACAGTTTGACTGTTGGTCGGATACTAATATCCCAGTACCGGGCTTTACCTATTTACTAATGAACCATTCAAATTGTCTATTGAAATGTACATAAATATGTGCCACTATTCACCGGTGAAAATGTCTAAACACCGCTTTGTCACTTGTCTAGTGATCTTTAAAACCGGTAAACTGGACAGGTAGTGACATAAGCGATACCATGAGAAAAAGTACTTTAGACATGTGGAATTAATGAAAGTGCACGAAGGCTGCTCGGAGTCCTCACTTTTCGGAGTATACATGTAGAGTCCTCGGGGTCCTAAGATGGTTATCTCAGAACGCAAACAGGGATGACTCTGATCAAACTGTGCGGACGCACAGGCGGATCTGAGCCATCGCTGTTCAGAAATGCCCTAAGCTACCTGTTCACTTGGCATAGTTAATGATGATCTGAAGACATATTGTAATGCACGGTAACATTATTAAGATACCGCAAAAAATCTAAAAATAGGGGCACCGTAAATAATTACCGTAACTGTCCCCAAAACTGAACAGTTTTTCAATGCAGTAATCCTTCTTAAAATGAGGATTGAATGGTAAACAGTGAAGACCCTGATCAGACTGCTCCATATGAAGCAATCGGATCGGGGACTGCACTGTTCGTTAAGACCTATATGTCCAAGTTATCAGGTTTTTACGGTAATTTAAGACTGATGGTTGATATAAGTGACTGATGGTTGATACAAGTGTCAGTGCAGGCAATGTTACCAAATATAGTTAAATATTTTTATAAGAATTTCAATAGGAACAGTATCAAATTAATTTGCAATGAAAATAGAAATCTTTGATTTAGATAAACCACTCTTAATAATTATGTAGTTTCCGGTAGTTATTTAGGGTGTTTATATTTTAGAAAAATAACGAAATATTAGTTAAGGTGGTGATAATCACTGATTTGGGACAAAGACAAAAATCTGCGTAAAATACTTCAAATAACACTGATCTTTCCAAAACTTAGCAGATGCCTTCTTTATGTTGTTTCTCATAATTTAGAATCCCAAAATGCAGCATTTGTTAATGTTAAAAAGTGTTTTTATAAGGAAAGATCAAAGGGTAATTTTCTGCGAATAAATCTGAAAAAATAATATCAGTATTGAAAATATAGTTAGTGCTTAGAGTACCTTGTTGCATAATGGAGAGCGTCCTAGCAATTATTTTTTCAAACTCTTTCACACATTATCAGGCTGAGCAGATGAAAAAAGATGCAGTCTGTGTCCATTTTTTTTTGTCAAACCACACAGGTGAGACAGGTGAGACTATTTCAACAAGGTTGAACAATTTCATCTACACACCACTGATCATGTCAGTAATGTATTATTTATACTGTAGGTGTTAACATAGGTATGCTTGCCTACCCTATATTTAATAAATGCGTCCAGTGTACATTTACTTTGTACATGGTTGAACATTTGAGAAAAGGCTACCGTTTTCATCTGGTCTACATTACAATTTGAGAGAGAGTTGGAATAAATAATTGCTAGGACGCTCTTCATTATGCAATAATGCACCTTCAGCACTTCGTAAATTTGCAATAACGATATTATTTTTTCAGATTTATTCGCAGAAAATTACCATTTGATCTTTCCTTTTAAAAACACTTTTTTAAGCAGCATGTACGTTTATTTTGTATTCTAAACTGTCAAGAACAACAAAAATAAGAAGTCTGCTAACTTTCAGGGAGATACATCACTTTTTTATGGTTTTATGCAGATTTTTACACCACCTTAAGTTATATTATTGTTTTATTTTTTAGTGCTGAACGGGTTTAAAAAGTCGAAAACCCCATTTTCTTATTTTTTTCATTAATCATTTGAAAAGAAAAAAAATGCAGTACATTATCTCATAATTTTCTGATAAAAATAACTGAAATGTATTCTGAACCAACGGCAAAGAAAAGAAGTGTGACATATTTAGCCCAAGAAAGGCTGAGTCCGGGTCATAAACTGACTCCGAGTGAAATGATTTGCTGATACAAAACAGTTGCCTTGTTGTATCATACTAAGACTGATTAGACGAACCACTCCATGTTTTCAGTTAGATTTTACTTCAAATTACGTGTTTTTCCGACTTCTCAAGACAATTGGATTTGGTTTTCAACCTATAAACCGGTCCATCGAATTACCCCAAACCACCCCAAAACACCCCAAACCACCCCAAAACACCCCAAACCACCCCAAACCGCCCGATAAAAGCACCCCAAACCACCAAAAACAAATCACTTGAAACCAAATTTGGTATTTTGCAGCAACTTACACTACTTTAAAATATTTGGTAATGTTTAAAATATTTATAAATGAGGAAAATTGATTTATATTGGCAGCTACAGGGAAAAATTGCTGTTACCAATAAGAGGCTATATTTATGTATGTATGTGAATATATGAATGGTATATAACATGCATACACTTACACATACATGTTCTGACAAACATATAATGGACATACAAACATACATATGCGACATATTTACATACATGTACGAACACGCGGCATACATACGTATACCACTATATTATTATCAGTGCATACAATATGCAATTCACTTTTTCTGCACAAATAGCTCATATTTATTTTTATTAAATAATTTTGAAATCATTAAAAAGCATAAACACAAGGTTTGCAAACTATTTTAACCTGAAACAATATTAAGAAAAGTGGTTTGGGGTGGTTTTTAGGCGGTTTGGGGTGGTTTGGGGTGTTTTAGGGTGGTTTGGGGTAATTCGATGGACCCCCTATAAACTACCATTAATTTATTTAATTTAATCATTTTTAGAATTTTTGAAACGTATCAAAGATTAAAATCCATCCGCCAAAATCACAATTTTAAGCAATGGAACGGTTTGCACGCAATTTGTTTTGTTTGTCTTAGGCCCGTGTTTGATAGTAAAAGTTGCAGAAAAGTTTCAGGCATACAATTTGATACTGTTTACTTATATTGAATTAAGAAAATAAACAACAGTAAACAAATTCAATACATTGAAATCTGCTGCCATGTTTTCACCAAATGTCAAAGTAACAAGCGACAATTAATTGTGAAAACACGCGTGCTTATTTTACATAAGACGTGAAAATTTTACGCAAGATTCAATATCAGTTAACATAATGTAGCGGTATCTAGTATCGTGTCACTAACCTAAGACAGGCTTTAGCCATTATCAGTCCTGATCTTGTAATGATAACTATTATTTGATTTTTATCTGTTTCTAACCATGTAATAATGATCATTACCTGTGTAACAGGTATCTCAAATGAGATCGTTGTTGCTCGACAAACTTTGAAAACCTGGTACCTTTATGATTTAATCTATCAACTTTTTTTTCTTACTGAATCGTACGTCTTTAAAGTCAGTGGTAAAAACGTCTAAACACAAATCATTGTAAAAAAAAACCCTTCACGTTTGGCAATAAGATATGGGTTAATGCGCATACATTGTCACATACTTGCAGAAAGTGGAGAAAATAACAAATCGCTCCGTGAAATACAATTTCCTGTTCTGGTTTCCCGTCTAGCAATGCAATGTAAACATTGGCGGAATAGTGATTGGGGCTCCATCAATGTACATTGTATTATTACCATTTTATTCAACTTAATGAAATTGAAAGTAGGTAATTTTAGTTGCGAACTAAAAGGACCCAAATAGGCTTTCAAACATATTTTATGTGAAACTCAAGGGTGTTTTATTTGTTTAAAGCTGGCTAATCACGGTCATTTACAATGACGAAACTATAGTGAGAAGCTTGCAGCGATACCCCACAATAAATTTTTTCATGCTGGTAGAGCAGTGGGGCCTTTAAATCTGAACAAAAATGGGAGGCAAGACTGAAAATAGCAGAGTGGGTACCGATTTTACTTTAAAGGTATCTAAATATGACTAAAAACTACTACGCGTTTATCTAAAGCCGGCAGTGAAACATTACCCGAAGATGACAGTGAAAGCTGGTCTTGTGTGTTTTTTTACATCTTTTATTTACATACTCATAGTTACCTGACAAGTCCAGACTTTTCTGAAGTAAACATTCAGGAGCCAGATAGGCAACTGATGTAACATGTGTATGTCTGTCCCATAATGTTTCAATGCTTTCTTTTCTAAATATTGCAAAACTCGTCAGATTTATATGAAATTTATTGCAATCTAATAAACCATAGAACATCTAAACGCTACACGGTTTACATTTCTGGATAAAAATGTTTACTATAAACATTTATAATGATAATTTAAATCACAACTTATTTACCTACACTTTCTGCCAGAACAAATAACCGCAATAACTTTCTATGAAGGTAAGGGATTCTATTGGACCATGGCAATACCACATTATACAGTGTAGCTGTCAATACGCGTGACTGCGATGGCACTCATAAGATTCCGTATAGCTTCTGATCCCACCCATTGGTTTAGCTGAGCGCACACGTCAACAGCCAAAAACTCGGATAGTTCTTTACTGAAAATAATGTTGGCGATGAATTTCATTTATCCTTTGCTGTTCATTGTTTTGAATCAGAAATATTCTTTTAATCAAAGATTTTTGTCGTCCAGAAATAATATTAAAATCTTTTGAAATTATCTAAATTTGCCAATATATTGATGAAATTTCGCAGTTGATTATTACAGAGAGCAGTTCTTTAGTTGATGTATCTGCAGTTTTACAACATTTGCTTTGTTTTGCTGTGTTTTGTATCTTGAATCTAGACTGAATTATAAAAGATTTACTCCCTTGATAATAATAACAAAAATGATTTGATGAAATATTTCATGCAATACCTCCGACATGGTCTAACTATACATTTAAAATAGAGTTTTAGATGATAATGTTTGATAAAAGTGACTTTAAACAAAAAATAAGATAAATTCTTAAACGATCGCGGACCGCGCTCGAAATTGCATTATTGGACACAAGTCATTTATTCATACGTCACAATCACGTACACGAATAAGAATTATACCTATGCATGATCACATGACACACGTGGTCAAAATCGATATTCTTACAGGCCGTGAGGAAATAGGTAATTTGCATTTTAATCATAAATTTTCTCAAAACTTGTACGATTAATTATGAGACTACTACATTTTGTCTAACGAAATTTTGTTAAAATATTTGTTTCTGAAAACAAGAAATAAACGAGGGAGACAATCTTTAATAGGATATGCTACTGAAGTTGACACTAGATTTTTACGTGCTTAAAATTTACTGCTTATGATATTTTAAGCTTTGTACATAGCGTTTCTTCTTGCTTGCAGTCTGTTACCCCCTCCACCCCCCTTCCCCTCCAACACCCCTGCCCCCCCCCCCCCACCCCCCCCCCCCCCACCACCAAAGTTAAATAATGATTTTGTTCTGGTCTGATCTGGAAACATGTATTTATGTATTTTTTTTTCAGATTTAAGAAAATGCATCCTCACATTATAAAACGCATATTAGTTGATCTGACGGAAATGATTAGTAATAGACATAAAGAGTCGGGTAATATTGTTTGGTAGCGTCGCAGCAGGTCGAAAACATGTTGGGTTATTTTTCCTTTGTTGCCACCAAAAATATGTTTATAATTGGTACATCTTTTTCCACCCTATTAGCTTTGCTACAGAACATAGATAGTAGGTACATAAACCGATAATCGACTTGTGCGATTTGTAAGAAAGTGCGAAGGTAAGATAAATAAACACCAAATGACCGACAGCTACCGTATTCACCCTAAATAATCGAACTTAATGGCTGACAAACAGAAGGGGCTCAAATCAGACCGCTCCAGGAGCGGTCTGATCTGAGTCCCCGCTGTTTGCCAACAATTTAAAAAAAGGGAAAAATGATTTTTTCAAAGTGTAAGATAGAGTGGTCGTTTCTAGAACGGTTACGGTGCGCAAATATTTATGGTAACTAAGTACAACTTAACGAATAACGGCTCGGCATTATCCGTTTGACTGGCGAAAATAATACATTTCGAATGCTGATATTTGTATTCGCACAATTTCTATTCAATGAAGATGTAAATGATTATCACCAGCCGATAAGAGGATCGATCATTTAGGAGCACACAAGACTCTACAGATTACAAAATTCAGTAGCAGCAGACACCAACAGCGATAATTAAGAAAACCGCATTGTGATTGGCGGAGAGCAGCAGTAGCTCCGCACTGAAGGCGGAGTACTTGTCAGCGGCTTTTCCATTGGTCGATAATTACCTGCTTTCACGCTGTTGATTTTAGATCAACATCTGTACAACTTTGATGGTATTTATACGACGCAGAAATTAATTTACTTGATAAATCTGACAGTATCGAATTCAGAAATTAGTTAAATAGGGAATTATATAGTCCTGCGGATTTTATTCATACTGGTTTTAAATTTTTATCATGGTGCAATCTGAAACAATGGAAAACACAAAACAATTCCGGATGCATCCTTTCAGCATTCGATGTGTATTAGGTGAAACAACAACAAAAGAAGATAATAAAATTGTTCAATCTAGATGTTCTGCAGAAAAATCTGAGATTTATTCTGACGATGGTTATGATCTACACAATAATAATATGCCTGACAATGATTCAGACTACTCGAAAGACAATGACAGTTCTGAAGAAGAAATAAATGTAGATGATGAAGCTGATGATACATTTGATAGTAACAATAATGATTTTGATCAAAGCAAAGATTCTATTATACTTGAGGACGAGTCAAAAGAAGGAAATAAAGATAATAAAAGTAAAGAACAAAACGCAAATGAAAGCGATACAGACGCTAAGAAAGCCGACAAACCACCTTTCAGTTATAATGCTTTGATAATGATGGCAATTCGAAGCAGCCCGGAAAAGAGGCTGACGTTAAACGGAATTTATGAATTTATCATGAAGAGTTTTCCGTATTACAAGGAAAACAAACAAGGTTGGCAAAACTCTATTCGTCATAATTTGAGTTTGAATAAATGTTTCGTAAAAGTTCCTAGACATTATGATGATCCTGGAAAAGGGAACTACTGGATGTTAGACCCTTCAGCTGATGACGTTTTTATCGGCGGAACGACAGGGAAATTACGGCGACGATCAACAACAGCTTCACGCAGCCGTTTAGCGGCGTTTAAAAGGATGGGATTCCCCCATATGTCACCGTATGGGTATTCGCATTTGAATGAAAGAGTGGGGCCATATTCTTGGCCTTTGAGTCAGATATACCCACTTCATGCTTCTCTGCAGCAGAATCCTTCAAGTGGGCATGCGTTCAGTCTTTCGTCATTGTCGATGTATCCGTATTACTCCAGAGTACTGTCGACAGCAGCAGCCGTGGGACGGACGAACGGGGCCGGACAGTTAACTTTTTCGATGGATAGAATTTTAGGAAATGAGCCCGTGAATCTTAGTGCTAACTCAAACATACAGAGTGCTTTTAACAAGACAGTTTCACATATTTCTGCGACGTCACATTGTGGAACGTCTGCGAGTATTCCGTCAGTGTATAGACAGGTAGTACAGCATGCACAGGGGTCTACTTCCCCACCCACTGGACTTGATTTGACTGTCGGAAATGTGCGAGACTTTAGTGTTTCATCGTCGTCGGCATTCACGGCGACTCTCAAGTCTATGGCGGGCAGTCATAGTACCGGGAACGTTAGACTTTGATCAAGAAAATTATGAAATAGTGCAATAGTGTATGAAAACAGTTCACCCAGTATAAATCAGATCTTTACCAGTCATGACACGTGGCATGGTTCATACCAGTCCATTCTAAGAGCATATTCGCGATCCATGCCGGGCCAGTCCAGTTGTCGGTGTGGGTCAGCTGGTAGGGAAAATGTTCTTAAAATGGACTGTCGTTTATCGTATTGTGACTAGGGTAAAGTCGGGTAACTTCGGACAGCGGGTAAATTCGGACATACCATAGAAAACAGTGAGAATCCAGATGAGACGGCTCATAATGAGCCTTCTCATCAGGATTTTCACAGTTTGCCCAGTTATTTTGTTCTAATTACATACAACTGACATGTAAAGGAAGCAATGTCATTGTCCGAATTTACCCGCTGCCCGAATTTACCCGACTTTACCCTAATATTGATCAGAGTGGTTTTATAAGAATAATGCAGAATGCAGTTTATTATTGATGTAATTGTTTTTGTGCTTCCAGTTAAACTTACTGTTGTTTAAAACTTTTTAGTCAGTTTGTTGCAATTTCAATAGACATGTGCGAAATTCGAAATTAGTCTGCGCATGCAGATCCTGTATCAAAGCCCATAGTCGATAAAATTGCTGTTCCACTGACATGTGCAGATTGATTTGTGCAAGTGCAGTTCTACATGCCTGTAGCAGACAGGGGACTTCATTGTTTGCATATCTCAAAACGTGCTTAAAATTTGAGTGTTTTTTAAATTTGAGATTCTCTTTAAATTTGAGTCTCTTTTTTTTTTAAATTATTGTCAGCGGAGCTACAGATAAGAAGGGGTAACAGGGATAATTCAGAGTTTAACAGGGATAATTCAGAGTTTTTTTTCTTATTTCACAATGAAAACATACATCGTAACCCCTCACTATTCATAGATGAGTTTTCTTATTTCTCGACGAAAACATTCATTGTGACCCCTCATTAGAACCGTCTCGGTGAGATGGTTCTAATGAGGGATCACAAAGTCTGTATTTGTGGAAAATAAGGAAATTGTCTCGTTTAAACCTATCCCTTAGGTTCTGCAGCTCTGCATCATTTCGTCAAAACAAAGATACAAAACGATGCCTAAAATGGTGTGTTTTTCAGACAATTTGAGATATTATTTTAGCCTTCTTCATAATAATATGCTGTGACCCCTCTTAAAAATTTGTTGCGCGTTTTTGCGGGGTGGGGTGGGTCGGTGGGGTGGGGTGGGGGTCTGAGGAGAGGGGAGGGGATCACAACACATATTTTTATGGAGACTGATGAATATTATCCCAGAATTAGCTTAAAAAAAACGCGTTTACACGTAATAATTGTTGGAATTAAGAATTATTGTTGTTAGTTGTGGAGTAATAAAAGTACCACACCAGATTAATATCGGTGGTTAGCATACTGTATATAGTGTTGTTATCCGTACATTTAAACTGAGTGGACTCCGATTCCATTCATGTATTTGCAATGGTATAATATTAACAAATTTTCAGCTTTTCAAACGCTAGGAATTAAACGAAACCTACGAAACACAGGCACTTTCTTAAAACTTGTATGGATGACATTGAAAATATAGTTTTTTTTGTCACGAATGTTTGGAAAAAAGAAGAAAGAGAAAAGACAAAAACAAAAGGAATTGAAAAAAAAGAAGACACGCTACTCTTAAATGCAAAATAGATTATTTTCGTGTTTTTTATCTATTTTAAATGCAAAATTAAAAGTGTAAATATATGAAAGTATATGCTTATAAGCGAAATAAATGCCTCAGCAAAGAATTAAAACTCTAATCAGATTTTTTTTACTGTTGTGTTTTCCAATTTTAGGAACCACTGTAAATTATACCGCAAAACATACTGAGAATACAAGAAATAATAATAATAATAATAATAAGAATAATCAAATGAAATTTTAAAAAATCGTTAGTTTACAAAACGAGCGTATTCGACTGGGCATTTCGTGCTTCACGATTCTGAGCGTGAAGCACGAACCGCCCGGTCGAATACGCCCAATGTCTTATCAAGGTCAGTTTAAACAACGATTTGACGTTGTATATTGATATGACGAGTTGAGGGACGTTATGGAAATCATTTTTAAAGATATTTCATGATTTCAGAAATAACCGCTTTTACATTTTTTTTTTTTACGGGATAAATAGTAAAAGTTCAAGGAAATGACAGGGGTTTTGAATAAATATGAATATAAAAAACAAGAAATAATCGCGTGGTGGCGGTAGGGCTTTGAATAAATATGAATAAAAAATAAAATAAGAAATAATCGCGTGGTGGCGACCTCAGAGCAGATCGATTCTATCCAATGAGGTAATCAACGGCTAGCTGAAATTGTACAAATTTGATTTATATTCTGTACAGCTTAACATTATTTCTAACAATATATTATTCTCAAAATTAATTGTTGACCATTTCAGACTTTTTTTTATATGTACATGAAATTATTTCATGAAAGCAATTTTTGCTATTATAACCGTGAGAGTAAATTTTTAGACTAACTAAACATTTTTTCTCCGTTTTGTAACAGCAAAGCAAGACAGCGAAATTTAAGGATAACTAAACTAGTCTTGTTTGGCAGGCAGCAAAATGAGAGAAAAGTTAAGTTATGTAAAATGTTCTCAGAACACTCCCACTACTGAAGAACATATTTGTCCTTCATTTGTTTCAATAACTAGCGCACCTTTGCAGCCAAGTTAATACGTATGATATAATCTTTCAATACTTAAAGCTTTCATTTTAATGCTTTGTAATCTGTCATTTTTGTCTTAAAATAATTCGAACATTTCATAATTTGGCATTTAGAAAGCGGTAATTATGGGTAATAAAAATCTGAAAGAATTGTGATAATGAGAAATAATTCGTTAATATACATGTAGAATTCTCGTAATCATTATATTACTTGCCTAATATTTGCTGATATGCCATTTTTTCAACGAGGCCAGACGTAAAATTTATTTGTAATCGTATAAAAACTAGGTAAAAAAAAGTAGTGGCAACGGGGTCAAAGAGTAATGACACCGCACTTCACAAAGCACTTGTGTTAATTCGTTCCGATTCGGGTTATACTGATATGATAATAATAATGATAAAAATAAAAGTATAAATGATAGTGTACAATGGAAAGCAAGCATTTACATGAAAACAAAAAGTTGACAAGATGAAAGAAGAAGAAAATCATATCTATTAAATATGTTGATATAACTATAGTATTTGTAATTTGTAAAACCGTCGAAAAAAAAAAAAAAAAAACAAAAAAAAAAAAAACAATCAAAAACAACCCATTGAAATATTGACTTAAATGTTACACCCCTGCCACCACCTCCGCTCTTCCATTTATATTTTATGTAACTCTGAAATGGTCCAAACAGATATTCGACAATCAGTTTAGAGAATTAAGCTTGCAAAACTATAACTTTAAACTCAGATAGTCCCGGAACAGAGGAAATGTAGTTTGATGATGATAGGGAATTTTTATTAAAACAAATGGTGTAACCCTTCATTAGAACCGCCCCAGTATAAGATAGTTCTTATATGGGTCACAACGTATGTTTTTAATAGGAATTAAGAAAAGTTTTCCCCTTGATATCCTAAAAAACCCCTCCGTATCTGGAGCTCCTTTATCTTAATAGTCTGCAGAATCATAGTCTGCACCATCTTCGCAAGCAAAGGTTACTAAGTCCATTTTGTTCCTTAAGGAACAAAGTGGACTTAGTACCATTCGCTAGCGAAGCTGTTGGATCACAGGAAATGAGAATTTCATTCGCCTTTGTGAAAGCGCTTATGTACAGTTCAACATAAAATATTTTCCATTCGCATGGAATGAAAACCCACTCTCTTGCTTTTGCAAAAAAAAAAAAAAAAAAAAAAAAATGGATAGGCCTTTTGTGCAAGGAAATTTCGTTGCAATACTTATCCAAATCTTGAAAAGACAAAGGAGGCAGCTCCCTCATATTCTTCATGACTTCAGATCAAAATACTGCAACATAATTTCGTTTTTTTTCTAACTATCCAAATTTTTAACAGAATGTCTGGATTTTGTATAACTATGAACAATATAACAATCTGTAATATGACAATCCTTATATTAAAGTGCAGAAAGGCGATGTCATAACGACCAGTAAACGATCGAAGCGATGGTACTTTTCTAATTCGTGTAAATCAATAGCAGCCAATGAGACAGGTAGGAGCGCTGATCAGAGTCAAAGATGTCCGTTGTCGTCGTATGTCGTCCGTCAACACTTTCAAACAATATCTCCTCTGAAGCACGTGGGCCAGTTGGTCCCAAATTTCATCTATAGCATCCTTGGGTTTTGGGGGAGGGGAAGGGGGGGGGGGGAATGAAAGTTTATATTTGTGTGTGTGTGTGTTTTAGGAAACTCGACTCTTTCCTTTGGTTTCTATAGCAACTCAGAGTTCCCATAGACTTAAAATGGAGAAAATTAAAAAAATGACATTTACTGCCAAAGCATTGCAGGTATTTTGACAAACTTTTATAGAAATGTTCCATGAAAAGTCTTCTAACAGTAATATGTTTTTTGACCCACTGTTGTTTTATTGGTTGCCATGGAAAGCAAAATGCAAAAAAATGGAATACTTGAAAAATCATCTCAGCCGAAGCCACCTGACCGACTTGGGCGCAGATTTCATCTTTCGCTGTAGCATCCTTGGTCTGGGGGATTGATTTTTTTAAAATGAAAATCAGCTCTTCAGTTAGACTGCTATGGCAATTTGCAATTTAGAGTTGCCATTGACTTATAATGGGAAAATTGAAAAATGCCATTTACTGCTAAGCCATTGCAGATATTTTAACAAAACTTTTATAGAAAAGTTCCTAAGTATTCATTTATCAGTCATATGTTTTTTGACCCACTGCTCTTTTTTATTGGTTGCCATGGAAACCAAAATACAAAAAAAAATAATATTCTCAGACAAAAACCATAAGCTCTGTGACGCTGAGTCTTAATGGAAATATTGAAGATTAACTCCCCTATAATAATAACAAAAATTATTTGATGAATAATAAGATAATTTTTACACGGTCGCGGACCGCGCTCGAAATTGGATTATTGGACAAATTTTTATTCTTACGTCACATGTTACATCTTACATGTTCTCCTTATCACCTACATTCATGCATTATATTTGACAAAGAGCCCAAGGTGGCGGGACCTGAGCCCCAAAGCCCACCCCCTGGATCCAGTGCTATACCGAAATATTCGTACGCCTCCGGAATGGGAACATTTAAAAAAATGAGAAATAGCTCCCCGAAAGGCAATTTTCCTTTTTTGATTCCCCGTACAGTAATGCAGTATAAATAAAAGCGGGACACTGAATGGGGGCCCAAGTCTGTACATTGTATTTTTACCATTTAAGTCAGAAGTAGGTCGTTTTAGTTGCCCGGGTTTAGTTGTCGACGAAAATGACCCAACCTTTTTTGCGAAGTTCAAGGACGATAGTTGTGCAAAGCTGGCTAATCACAGTCATTTATGTAAAAAATGACGAAACTGTAGTGAAAAGCTTGCAGCGATACCTCACGATAAAATATTTCCACGATAGAGGGAGAGGGTCTTATACTGTATCAGCATGAAATATTTTATTGTGAGGCATCTCTGTAAACTTCTCACCAGAGTTTCGACCTTGTAAATGACAGTAAAAAGCCAAGTTTAAACAAATAAATCGTCCTTGAGTTTCACATAAAAAGGTTCGAACAGCTATTTTGGTCATTTTAGTTAGCAATTAAAATGGTCTAGATCTACTTTTGATAACATAAAAACTTGAATAAAATGGTAAAAATACAATGTTAAAGCATGTTGTTACCAAAACTTGGACGCGAAATCCTGCTCTGATTAAGAACAGTTTGCATTCATCTATATCCATTGTTCACCACAAGAAACAATTTTCGTACACTTCCCGAACCCTATACATGTACATAACATCCTGGCCCCCAGCCCCAGCCCCCAGCCGGCCCCCTTCCCGCTCCCGCAATGTTTTTTTTTTGTTTTAGTATTAAAGAAGTATTGTGTGTAGTTCCGTTCCGTTCTGCAAAATACCAATTACTGTGAGGAACTGGTATTTTACGGAACGGAACAGAAGCAGAAAAACATGCTTTTGCTATTCTTGGACACGAAATTCAGCACTGATTTGAAATAGTTTGCATTCAGTTATCCATTAGTCATCGTAGTAAAAACAGCTTTCATGTTTCTTTTTAAATAATTTGTGTCCGGTAGTATACCCAGGAGTTGGGTCCGTTCCGCAAAATACCAATAGCATCTTCTCTGTAGGGTTACTGCCTTAACTTACGTTGGACTGTACACAAGCCAAAATCATGAAAAGAAAAAAAAGCTGTACAAAACCATAGCTGGAGTGACTGTTTTATTGAGTGAACTCTGGTTTAACGTCCGACCAACAACTGGTCAGACGGAAGGGGGACCTCAGTTTAAAGTCTCATCCGAAAGCCCGGAGAAGCGGGGATCGATCTTGTGACTCCTGGATTGGTAGTCCAGCGTGTTATCCACTACATTACCGCCTCTCCTCACAGCTGAAACTACATTTCTGCAACTCAGAGTAGCAAAGGTCTCAGTCCATAATGGCCCGCTTGTTTTTTTATCGAAAGGCTACGCATTTCATTCATTCATTAAAGGTCCCATTTTATTAGCTCACCTGTCAAGGTGAGCTTATAGTATAGCCATGGTCCGTCGTCCGTCGTCGTCGGCGTCGTCGGCGTTCACACTTTTAAACATCTTCTCCTCAGAAACCACCACTGGGCCGATTGAAGCCAAATTTCATATGGAGCCTTAACAGGATGGGGGAACGAAAGTTTATATATTTGACCCAGGTCACATGACCAAGATGGCCGCCATGCCCATATATGGTAATAACCCTTCAAAAATCTTCTTCTCCAGAACCAAAAGGCCTATGACCTTGAAACTTGGTATGTAACATCGGGCATGCCGGCCCATCATAGTTTATACAAATCATGACCTTGCATTGACCTTGACCTAATTTAGGGCATGGTCAACTTTGGTACGTTAGGCTTTTATATGGGAAAACGCTTAAACAGTGGATTTCTCAGAAACTATTTAAGTCTAAGGTACAATACTTGGTAAACATGGTCGACTAAATGACCAGATGAAGATATTATGTCACTAAAGGTCAAGGTCATTACGTCGGACCATCCGTCGTCAAGATTTTCAAACATCTTCTCCTCTAAAACCACTGGGCCGATTGAAGCCAAATTTCATATGGAGTCTTAGTAGGATGGGAAAACTAAAGTTTATACCCGGGGTCTGGGTCACATGACCAAGATGGCCGCCATGCCCATATATGGTAAAAACCCTTCAAAAATCTTCTTCTCCAGAACCAAAAGGCCTATGACCTTGAAACTTGGTGTGTAGCATAGGGCATGCGGGCCCATCATAATTTATACAAATCATGACCTTGCGTTGACCTTGACCTAATTTACGGCATGGTCAACTTTGGTACGTTAGGCTTTTATATTGGAAAACGCTTAAACAGTGGATTTCTCAGAAACTATTTAAGTCTAAGGTACAATACTTGGTATACATGGTTGACTAAATGACCAGATGAAGATATAATGTCCCTAAAGGTCAAGGTCATTCCGTCAGACCGTCCATCGTCAAGATTTTCAAACATCTTCTCCTCTGAAACCACTGGGCGGATTGAAGCCAAATTTCATATGGAGTCTCAGTGGGATGGGGGAACGTAAGTTTATACCCGGGGTCTGGGTCACATGGCCAAGATGGCAGCCATGCCCATATATGGTAAAAACCCTTCAAAAAGCTTCTTCTCCAGGACCAAAAGGCCTATAACCTTGAAACTTGGTATGTAGCATTGGGCATGCCGGCCCATCATAGTTTATAGAAATCATGACCTTGCGATGACCTTGATCTAATTTACGGGATGGTCAACTTTGGTACGTTAGGCTTTTATATGGGAAAACGCTTAAACAGTGGATTTCTCAGAAACTATCTAAGTCTAAGGTACAATACTTGGTATACATGGTCGACTAAATGACCATATGAAGATATTATGTCTCTAAAGGTCTAGGTCATTACGCCGGACCATCCATCGTCAAGATTTTCAAACATCTTCTCCTCTGAAACCACTGGGCCGATTGAAGCCAAATTTTATATGGAGTCTCAGTGGGATAGGGGAACGAAATTTTATACCCGGGGTCTGGGTCACATGACCAAGATGGCCGCCATGCCCATATATGGTAAAAACCCTTCAAAAATCTTCTTCTCCAGAACCAAAAAACTTATGACCTTGAAACTTGGTATGTAGCATTGGGCATGCGGGCCCATCATATTTTATACAAATCATGACCTTGCGTTGACCTTGACATAATTTAGGGCATGGTCAACTTTGGTACGTTAGGCTTTTATATGGGAAAACGCTTACACAATGGATTTCTCAGAAACTATTTAAGTATTAGGTACAATACTTGGTATTCATGGTCGACTAAATGACCAGATGAAGATATTATGTCACTAAAGGTCAAGGTCATTCCGTGGGACCATCCGTCGTCAAGATTTTCAAACATCTTCTCCTCTGAAACCACTGGGCCGATTGAAGCCAAATTTCATATGGAGTCTCAGTGGGATGGGAGAACGAAAGTTTATACCCGGGGTCTGGGTCACTTGACCAAGATGGCCACCATGCCCATATATGGATCTAGTTATTTTGATCGTTTGTCTGTAATGTGTCAACATTTTCAAAGGACTTCTCCTCTGAAACTACTTGGCATATTTCAATTTAATTTCAAATGCAGCCTTCAGGCAAAGCGGGAAACAAAGTTTATATATTCGGTCTACTCACATGACCAAGATGGCCACCATGCCCATATAATGGCAAAAACCTTGAAAAATCTTCTTCTCCAGAACCACTGGGCCAATTGCCTTGAAACTTGGTATCTAGCAACTTGGACTGTAGTACTACCAATTTTATATAAATTGAGCATATACTGACAGGTGAGCGATCGTTGCCCTTGGGCGACTTGTTTCCCTTTTGATGTTATGGATGGGATGTGGACTTCGATTCATATATCAGTTCCTGATCTCTTATTCTATTCTGTTCTATCTCATAGCCTTGCAAGGTTGTTGGTGCACCACAGATGACTTCAAAACAATCCCTTCCCACCGTTGGGGGTGGTTGGGTGGAGCAATGGTGCTGGATAATTTTCGGTGCCGGGGCGTCCTACTAATTTGGATTATAGTAGGGCAAGGGCCTACTATGCTTGCAGTAGGTGCGGGTGGGGTTTGTTTGGACATTTTTTCTCTCGTCTATCATTCTCTTATTTCTTCCTCTCTCTGGGAGACGGCCCGATATAGACTTAAATACTGTCTCAACGTTAAACGCCAAACAACCAACCAAAATTTTCCACCTTGTCCTATTTTCAGCTGCCCTTCCTAGTAACCGGTTCCTGATTATGATGACTGCATATAAGAGAGTAATATCAAACTGATCAACCGTTCCTGTGTATCTGTTGTTTGGACCAGGAAATACCTTATCAATCAGTTCTTAATCCTCTCTACATTAGCACCAATACTTGTGTCCCTTGGCTGATCATCCGGCTCCATACCCCACCTAGTAACCGTTTCCTGAACCGAACTGATATTTCTGATGAGTGTACATAGAGAGTAATATCAAACTGATCAACCGTTCCTGTGTACATGTTATTTGGATCCGTAAATATCAAGTTAATTTGTTATTGCTTTAGCTGTCTCGTTGACGTTTTCTCTAGCTATACTGTCAAGGTCCACGATTCACAGACATGCAGCAATATGGAAATGACAAGGGAGCACATCAGTTTCACCTTCGATCCCAGAGATATGTTGTTATCTCTCAAGAATTGGCTTCAGCTTTGTAAGAGCTGATCATTGCTCTTTAATTTTCGGTTGATATAGCTTTTCAGTTGATAGTACGGTGGATTTGAATCCGTAAGCTTCTTTCATAATGTCCTAAAAGTACAGATTGTTACAGCCAGGCCGCAAAGCGCGTCCGACTCAAGAGCCAGAGGTCCCGGGTTCGATACCTTGTTCGGCCACTTACTTTCGTGAAGACTGAGTCTTCCCTTCCCCTGATTCAAGAAGGGCAGTTGTCAGTTACTGGCGAAAGTATGTGCATTAAGTTCTGGTTAACCACTTAGGAGGTTTAAGCCTGCCCAGGAATAGTGTGGGTAGGTTAAACAACTGTCTCGACATGACCATAGCTGTTTACCATGGACGTAAAGCAGCAAAACAGTAACAACAGATTGTTACAGGGACTACTAGTATTCTGTCCGAAATGGTTGTTACAGTTGGCCATCTGATGATCTTCCTAGCAGATAGAAACACAGGGTGTTCAGTTTAACCCTTTTTAGCTCACCTACGCCGAAGGCTCCGGGGGAGCTTATAGGATAGGCACGCTCCGTCGTCCGTCCGTCTGACCGTTCGTCCGTCGTCCATCCGTCCACAATTTCAAACGACTTCTCCTCTGAAACCGCTGGACCAATTGTAACCAAATTTCATATGTAGCCTTCAGGGGTCATGGGAACGAAAAGTTGTTCACATGGTCTTGGTCACATGACCAACATGGCCGCCATGCCCATATATAGTAAAAAACTTTAAAGGCTTCTCCAGAACCAATAAGCAGATGGCCTTGAAACTTGATATGTAGCATCGGGTACGAAAGTTCTACAAAGATTGTCCAAATTATGACTTTAAGTTGACCTTGACCTATTATACGGTAAGGTTAAATTTGGTCTTTGGTGCTTTTATATGGGGAAATGCTAGAACATAAGATCTCTTGGAACCTGTTGAAGATTTTGGTCTAAAATTGGTAAATACAATCATCTAAATGAGTACATGAAGATTTGTGAGTACAAGAGGTCAAAGTCATTCTTTGACCCAGGTCTCTCAAATTTCGACAATTTCAAAGAATCTCCTCAAAAGTAACTGGGCCAATTGTAATCAAATTTCATAGAGATTTTTCAGGGGTTGAGGGAATGAAAATTTGTGAAAATGGTCTGGAAAATGGTCTGGGTCACGGGACAAATATGGCCGCTAGGACCATATATGGTAACAACCTTAAAAAATCTTCTTCTCCAGAACCAAATGACCGATGGCCTTGAAACTTGGTATGTAGCATCGGGTACTCCAGTACTAGAACATTTGTTCAAATGATGACCTTGGGTTGATCTTGACCTTTTTTACGGCAAAGTCAAACATGGGGAAATGCTAAAACATAAGATTTCTTGGAAATTGTTGAAGATATTGGCCTAAAAGTTTGTAAATACAGTCATCATAATGAGTTCATGAAAATTTGTGAGTACAAGAGGTCAAGGTCATTCTTTGACCTAGGTCTCTCATATTTCGACAATTCAAACAATCTCCTCAATAGGCACTGGGTCAATTGTAACCAAATTTCATTTAGAACTTTCAGGAGTTGAGTGAATGAAAATTTGTTAAAATGGTCTGGATCACATGACCAGTATGGCCACCACGCCCATATATGGTAAAACCTTTAAAAAAACCTTCTTCTCCAGAAGCAATTGACCGATGCCCTTGAAACTTGGTATGTAGCATCGAGTACTCAAGTACTAACCAAATTTTATATAGACCCTCTAGGGATTGAGGGAATGGAAATTTGTTCAAAAGGTCCGGGTCACATGACCAACATGGCCATATGTTGTTAATAATCTTTAAAAATCTTTTTCTCCAGAACCCATTGACCGATGGCCTTGGTATGTATCACTAGGTACTCGAGTACTATCAAGGTTGTTCAAATGGTGACCTTGGGTTGATCTTGACTTTTTCTACGGCAAAGTCAAATATGGGAAAATGCTAGAACATAAGATTTCATGGAAAGTTTTGGAGATTTAGGCCTAAAAATGGTACATACAGTTCTCTATAAATACATAAAGATTTATAAGTACAAGAGGTCAAGGTCATTCTTTGACCTTTGACTCTGAATTGTCATATTTTGACAATTTCAAACTTCTCCTAAAAAGCCATTGGACCAATTGTAACCAAATATCATAAAGAACCTCCAGGGGTTGAGGGAACGAAAATTTCTTTAAATGGTCTGGGTCACATGATCAATATGGCCACCACGCCCATATATGATAAAATCCTTTAAAAATCTTCTTCAGAAACAATTGTCAGATGGCCTTCAAACTTGGTATGTAGCATCGGGTATTCGAATACTATCAAGATTGTTCAAATGATGACCCTGGGTTGTCCTTGACCTTTTCAACAGCGTAGTCAAATATGGGAAATGCTAGAGCACAAGATTTCTTGGAAAACTTCAAAGATTTAGGCCTTAAATCTGGTTTATACAGTCATCTTAATGCACGCATGAGGATTAGTGAGTACAAGAGGTCAAGGTCATTCTTTGACCTTTTCCCCAGGACTCTCATGTTTTGACAATTTCTAACATTTCCTCTAAAGCCACTAGGCAAATTATAACCAAATTTTAAGGAGAGCCTCCAGGGACTTTGATAATTTTTTGGTAAGGTCAAATTGCTTCTGGTGCTTTTATATGGGAAAATGGTTAAATACATGTGTAAGGGTTCATGGAAGTTGTAGAAAATTTTTGTGCAGAAGTTAATAAATACAGTCAAATAAACGATTACTTGAACAATTTTAGCAATAGAGGTCACGGTCATTTTTTGACCTTTAACCAATGTCTCTCATGTTTTGACAGTGTAAACTACCAGGTTTGTTCAAATGATGATCCTAGTTTGACCATTGATTCTTTTACTCAGGTGAGCGATTCAGGACCTCATGGCCCTCTTGTTTAAGTTTTTTTACCATATATGGGCGTGACAGCCATATTGGTCATGTGACCCAGACCATTTTTATTAAATTTTCAATCCCTCAACCCATGAAAGCTCTGAAATTTAGTTACAACTGACTCAGTGGCTTTTGATGAGATTGTCTGAAATTGTCGATATATGAGAAAACTGGGTCAAAGGTCAAAGAATGACCTTGACCTCTTGTACTCACAAATATTCATGTTCTAATTACGATGACTGTTTTTTACCAATTTTTATGCCAAAATCTTCAACAGTTTGCAAGAGATCTTATGTTCTAGCATTTCGCCATATAAAACCACCAAAGACCAAATTTGGTCTTACTGTAAAATCGGTCAAGGTCAACCCAAGGTCATAATTTGAACAATGTTAGTAGTACTTACGTACCCAATGCTACATCAAGTTTCAAGGCTTTCTGCCCATTGGTTCTGGAGAAGAAAATATTTTTTAATGTTTTTACCATATATAAGCATGGCAGCCATGTTGGTTATGTGACCAGGACGGTTTGAACAACGTTTTGTTCCTAAGACCCCAGGAGGCTGACTATGAAATTTGCGTACAATCGGCCCAGCGGTTTCAGAGAAGTCATTTGAAATTGTTGACGGACGGACGGACGACGACGGAGCCTGCTTATCCTATAAGCTCCCCCGCAGCCTCTTGCTCAGGTGAGCTTAAAAGTTCAAAGGTCGAATCAGGGTCATCATTTGAACAAACCTGATAGTTTGAAACTGTCAAAATATGAGACATTGGTTCAAGGTAAAAAAATGACCTTGACTTCTTTCGCTAAAATGTTCAGCTCTTTTATTTGACAGCATTTATTAACTTCTGTGCCAAAATTTTCTGCAAGTTCCATGAATTCTTCATATTCAAGCATTTTATCCCCTGCCGAAGGTGGGGGTATTGTGTTGTCCATTTCCGTCCGTCCGGAGCCATAACTAAGTAACCATTGAACAGAATTTCATGAAATTTAATATTAATATATATCACTATAACCTGCTGATGCATGTCAAGTTTCGTCAGACTGGCTTCAGTGTTGCATGAGTTATTGCCCTTTGATTAATTTGAAATCAACAAAATGAGCCATAACTAAGTGACCAATGACTGGAATTTCATGAAACCTTAAATAAATACGTATCACCATAAGACAGCTGCACACGTCAAGTTTCGTCAAAATGACAGCAGTAGTGCATTAGTTTTTTCCCTTTAATCAATTTAAAACTGACAAATTTAGCAGTGACTAGAAATGAACAAATGGAATTCTATGAAATTCATACTAAATATGTATTACTATAACACAGTGGTACATGTCAAGTTTGGTTGGAATCACTTTAGTAATGCATGAGTTATTGCCCTTGAATCAATTAAAAATCATATACTTGTGTAATACGGATCAGGTGAGCGATCCAGGGTCATCATGGCCCTCTTGTTTTAATACTGACCAGTTCTTCACACAGGACGCATTTTAATTGCCAATAAATGCTCCATGCGGTTTATTTGTTTCTCTTGCGGCTCATATCTTTGTCAATAAAGCTCTCTAAGCTTTCCAGAAATTCGTGGACACAGTTCATGAAATCCAAATGCAATAAGTTATTTCTTTCAGAACGTAAGAACATGACACATGCCTCTTTAAGATTTCAGTGGCTCGTTATCTTGTCGTGAAAAGCTGGTCCGCATGCTGTAAATTCAATTTTTAACGGACCTTCTTGAAACATTTTTACATAATATTGATATGCAGTAGACTTCAGACAGGTCTGAATGCCAGGAAGGTTCAGACTTTTCGGGTTGTTTTGAAGGTAAATATTAATCTTATAGCAGAATAACACATGACTGATTTAGATGTTAGCGCTCAACTGGTGACCTTCTTTTGCTTCAGATTTCCAGTGGGGTTGTTTGGCAGGCCAGGGATCTCCACCTGTCAGACGGCCCGTTGTATCTGTTGAGTCCTCGTCTTTGCTTCTTCATGGTGTTGAAATTTGATTTATGTGTTTACTGTGATGATTCATTGACGAGTTAGAGGGTTATCATGCGAACCGAACAACCAACTAAATGTTTTGTACCACTTCAGAAACTGAGGGTGAGGTTGGGCCTGTAAAATCGATTTAAGCCCCCCCCCGTAATTCATTACTGACCGTTCCAAGGCGGTAGTTCTGTTGTGGTTCTCTGTTGCCTGTTTTGGGTGTCAGAGTTTCTGTGATGTTTTACCTTATGTATGTTCTTATTATTTTTGGTTCGGTTTGGGTTGCTGAGTGGCCACCTTTCGGGAACAAGCTGCTCACTCGGTTGGCCATATGTTCTCTGTATCTTGATTATTTGTAATCTTAGTTGTTTCCAACTATGGTTTGAGGGCTGGATTTGGATTTTGATTGTTTCAGTTCCTGGTCTTTGCATACTTTTTACTTTTTCTAGATGGAGAAAGCCCCGAATTATTGTAGCATCTCTTCTTGAGAGTTAAAGAAACTTTAAAACACACACACACACACACACACACACACACACAAAAAAAAAAAAAAAAGCACACACAAAAAACACGTTGATTGCGAAATAGTTAAGGACTGCATGCAACTGTATACTGAATAATTAGTTTAATTTATTGCAGTTCCGTGATTTTCTGCTAATTAATAAGGCATGTTTCCAAATAGACTGCTAATTAGTGAAACACAAAGAAAAAAAACAACACAAGGTTGACGGTGTTTCTGTACTGTGGGGTAATAAATTAAATGTATGAATATTTGTTTTCAAATTAGGCCTAATGTTATTTAATTTTGATCAAACATCTAAAGGAAACGCGACATCTTATATTTCATGCTTTACTGTCTCTGATGTTCATGAAAATTTAAAATATTGATTCTTTGATGGTTTACGAGTATCAATGTATTATTACATGTACTTTATTAATATAACCATTCGAGTTAAAGGGGTCATACTTGGTATGACATTTACCTGGATCAAAATCTTTCCATCTTTTCTACCAATCCCAAGAGGCATGTCCCAGGGTGGGACCAAAGTCAAGAGCTGTGTTACAGGAAAATTTACTCATACTGATTACATGCGTTTGCTGTGTTAATAGTAATGATACGCATTTCAAGGCAAAACATTGGTAATGGCGTTATCCATACCAGTGTAACGTGACGTCACGTTACGTTATTAATTCTGGCCATTAGATACCAGTGTGTTTAAAACTGCCATAACATCCTTAAAATCAAGATAACTTTAAACGGGTTTTACCGTTTTGTTCTATAATGGCATGCGCATTCAGATAACCGAAAACCTAAAAATCGATCTTTTATGTCATAAGGTCGATTTCTATCTGGACGGGCTCAATTATGATAACTTCAGACAAATTTGAATCGGAGCAAGATCAGACTTATGTACAGAGTTATGTCTCCTTGAAACTTACATTTACTTACAATGGGAAGAAAATTTTCTGTATGCTTGAAGCTACATTTTCAAAGGCATTTTGTTGAAAATTTGTCATGTCGTTATATTTAACGCGGCGTTGAACAAGTAGACATTTAAGCACTATGAGACTGTTTACTACAGAGTCTACTGCATATAGACTAATAGCAATATTATGTAAAATGTTTCAAGAAGATCCGTTAAAAATGAAACTTCTAGCTTGCGGACAAGCTTTACGCAAGTCATGTCAGGTCACCTTCGACCACTAGATTGCCTACGCGTAACAATAATAGTCAGGTAGCTTATCATATATTAATAAAGTACACGTAATAATCAACATTGAATCGACATTGATTCAACGGCATGCCGTTGAATCAACGTTGATTCAATGTTGATTTAAAGCTGTGTGCCCACATGCATACATACATACATACATGTAAATACATGTAATGTAAATATTATTGTATAGATTGTAAAGTGAAGTTATGAAATTGATTCAATGTTGATTTAAAGCTGTGTGCCCACATGCATACATACATACATACATGTAAATAATGTAAATATTATTGTATAGATTGTAAAGTGAAGTTATGAAATATACAAATTTACACGATATGTGAAAAAATATGGTGTGTGTGTAGGGGAGGAGGACCCGACAGAAAAGTTATGTGCCCAGAGTCAAATTCTATGGCATTTAACAAGGGTGGATTTCACCATATGACAGTTTACTATACAGAGTTAAACTTCAGATTAATATTGCACAGCAGTTTCAAGAGAAGCGTTTGGAAACTATAGGTTCTGTTGTGCTGACAACCTTTTCGCTTAAAGCAAGGTACCATAACCCTGTAGTAAACTGTCATATGGTGCAAACTCCACCCTTGTTAAATGTCTAATTAATTAAAGCATTACAAATATAAGCATTCACAAAAAGCTTGCCTCACCATTAGCAACTTTACTGAGGACTATATCAATACGTTAAGCATTTCACTCCTTTTCTGGATCGTCATGACATTTGGACTTGTATGAGCGCTACTTAAGACGGGATGTCCTCGATCAGCTGGCGGGTGTGGTTTCAACAAGATGATCTCAAAACGTATTTTCCAGCATACAGACATACCCATCTTGCATATGACCACACGGGAGCTCGGTATTCTAGCCACATCTACATTATGCTGTCATCTGTGCACTTCAGAGCAGGAGATATCAGGAGAATTTGATGGTACATGTATAGGCCCTAACACGGAATTAAATGACTTGTGAATAATTACTTTTATCATATGACGTCACACCTGAGAGTGTAATAAAGCCATAGTAGTAAAGGGCGCCACTACGGGGACCGCCGTCCGGAGACTAAGTCCGCAACCTGGGGCAGTCTCGGGCCGGGCTGTCCCCGTAGATGACACCGCTTTAGTAAGCTTGAAAAGGCTAGTTTGAAATAACTTAGTCTTTTTCAGGGTAAAAGTGTATGTTAAATGGCATAGGATATGTCGTAGGAGGCTATACAGTAATATGCGTCTGCTATGAGTCTCTTGGCCTTGTATCTCAAGACCTCACTATACCAGAGGCATAACTCTATAGCGTCAGTTGATGGTGTAAGTTGCTGTGGCATACTCTTGTTCATTCTGTTCAATTTCTGAGGCTTTACAGTAATATGCGTCTGCTATCAGTCTCTTGGCCCTGTATCTCAGGGCCTCACTATACCAGAGGCATAACTCTATAGCGTCAGTACTTGTTCTTGGGGATTATAAAATCTTGTATCTCAAGATTTTAATGTTCTGGACTGAAATTATTTCTTACTAGCCTTCTAAAGCCTGACTACTACATTTGATGACTAGAAGATCTCTGCTGCCAGTGTGCTTGAACTTGTGGGTATCTAGTGGAAGGTCCACATATCCACATTGAAATTGTGGAGCTGATGTGGATGTCAAGTGGAAGGTCCACATATCCACATTGAAATTGTGGAGCTGATGTGGATGATGTGGACTTGATGTGTATGCAATGTGGAGGTTATGTGGATGATGTGGATCCACAATGTGGAGTTTCCACATGTCCACATCTACACATTAGACAAATCGGCTTACCCTGTCCCATTTCTGACAGACTGACACAATGCATCTCAAAACCTCACTGTTACAATAATAAGAACTAGGAAGAAAAGAACAATTAACAACAGTTTAAATTCAGAACAACTTTATTTGTCCCGCTCATCTATTCATTACGACAGACAGAGGATTAGGACCGTCCCTCTGTCTTCGTTTACATAATGATCATTAGTCTTTCATAGTAAATAAAACTTTTTGATAGGTCCCACTGCAGGTCTACTATTATTTAAATGATCTCAATGCTTTGCCATCGCTGAAATGGTTAATTTCAAAGTCCTATCAAGAATCAATGTCATTGGGTTTCCTCTTCAACAGTTAAAGTTGGTCTTTCATATTCGTCAAGTTTTCGTTCAAGTAGATATCTTCTTTTTTTCACTGCATACTGCATCGCCTCTTCTTCATCATAGTCTTCATCTTCTTTCAATCTGTGAGCTGTTGATATTACTTTCTTGTGGATAGGATCTTTTCTCAAAGCAGACCCGAGTGCCACGAGGTCTTGATACTTGGTAACCAGCGTTGATCTGTATTTTGGTTTCAGTTCTTCATATGCCATTTCCTCAGCTGATTCAACATCGATGTTAGGTGTCTCCTGCATGGTATTTTCCACTGTTTCATCGCATTGATCTTGATTGTCTCTGTAAGTACTTCTCATTAGTCTATCCCAAGGACTTGTCTTTTGAATTTTCCTGCGTTTGGCTTTCTGTTTTTCCTCTTTACTGGCAGACTCACTGTCTGTCTCCACTTCTGACGGTTCTGTGTCTGGATCGTCCGAGAGTTTACTATAATCATATTCTCCAAGGATATCATGTCCTTTCATTCCCTTCAAATATTTTCTGTTTGTAGTTACATCCGATGCTTCTGAGATAGTACTTTCTTCGCTGTCAGACATAGTTGTAGTTGCTTTACAAACACCACTGGACGTATGTCTTCTCAGGCTGTCTGATCGAGCAAATTCACGGAAGCACTGCTTGCACTGGTATCGACTCATTAACGACTGGTTGAAGAATGAAGTTTTATCCTTTGACTCTTTCTTTTATAGTCTGCAATAGATATTGAAGAGCTTGTGCTAAGTTTGGTAAACCACTGCAATTCATACATTTTTACCAATTGCATGCACTTTTGTGAACTAAATGATGTAGAAAATTGTGAAAAAAAATGTGTATAATTTAATATAAGTTAAATTAATTCTGTCAATAGTCTAAATACCAACTGAATTTTAACAAACCTACATTTAGTAAACTGATACAAGTTTCCAATGTTACTCAATCATCATAGCATTAAAAAAGTGACTAACACTTTATTTCATTGTTTTTAACTCCAGCTTGTTCCCTGTCTGTCTGTTGATATCTTCTTTAGCTTCACTACGTCTATGACATTTCTGACCCCCAGAATCATTCTTTGTCCGTCTGGAACGTCTTAACTGTTTATTCTTCTTGTGTATGTATCCTTTGAGTTTGTGTTGTTTTTCTTTCTCCTCACGACATAATGAACGAATTTCTGCTCTGCATAGTCGGCAATACTTTAAAGGTCTACCCTCTCTGAGCCTTTTGTCCAAAGCAGTTGACAATCGTTTCATGAGGTATCGAATCTGTCCAAAGGTAGAAGGATTTCTTTTTCTTTTTTGTACAACAGGAATGACAGGCAAGCCTGAAGATTCACAAGTTAGCCCACAGTGTGGTTTTGTTAGGTTATTGGAACTACCAGACATTCTGCTTTCTCTCAAGATTTTACTTGAAATGGTGACGTTTGTAACAGTGTAGTATTTATATGATACGTTTAGAAATGATCATACGTTTAGATTCATTTTCTAAACAAATTTGAAATATTTTGGTATTTTTCGACTTATATCAGTCTTTGAGACTACTGCCATGTTAAAACTGCAAATTTACTGTTTTTTTCCTCTGGCTCCTTGTGCCAGATTTAAAGGGTCACTGATGAGGCTTGAATAGCCGAAACCGCGGTATGGCCCAACTTCTTACTTATGAATGTTTTCTTTGCTCTTAAAGGATCTAAACTTTTATCATTATTTATACTTATTTTGTATTTCTTTTTTAGCTCGCCTGAGCAGAAAGTGCTCAGGGTGAGCTTTTGGGATACCCTGATGTCCGTCGTCCGTCGTACGTCCGGACGTCCGTCCGAGCGTCCGGACGGACGTCCGTCAACTTTTGCTTGTGTACACTCTAGCGGGCACAGTTTCGATCCAATCTTTATGAAACTTTGTCAGAATGTTAGTCTTTATAAAATCTAGGCCAAGTTCGAAACTGGGTCATGTCGGGTCAAAAACTTGGTCACTAGGTCAAATCTTAGAAAAACCTTGTGTACGCTCTAGAGGGCACAGTTTTCATCCAAAGTTCATGAAACTTTGTCAGAATGTTTATCCTCATAATATCTAGGACAAGTTTGAAACTGGGTCACGTCGGATCTAAAACTAGGTCACTAGGTCAAATCATAGAAAAACCTTGTGTACGCTCTAGAGGACACAGTTTTGATCCAATCTTTATGAAACTTTGTCAGAATGTTTATCTCCATAAATTCTAGGCCAAGTTCGAAACTGGGTCATGTCGGGTCAAAAACTAGGTCACAAGGTTAAATCTTAGAAAAACCTTGTGTACGCTCTAGAAGGCACAGTTTTGATCCAAATTTCATGAAACATAATCAGAAAGTTTATCCTTATAATATCTAGGATAAGTTTGAAACTGGGTCACGTCGGGTCAAAAACTAGGTCAGTAGGTCAAATCATAGAAAAAACCTTGCGTATGCTCTAGAAGACACAGTTTTGATCCAATCTTTATGAAACATTGTCAGAATGTTTATCTCTATAAACTCTAGGCCAAGTTCGAAACTGGGTCATGTTGGGTCAAAAACTAGGTCACTAGGTCAAATCTTAGAAAAACCTTGTGTACGCTCTAGAAGGCACAGTTTTGATCCAAAGTTCATGAAACTTTGTCAGAATGTTTATCCTCATAATATGTAGGACAAGTTTGAAACTGGGTCATGTCGGGTCAAAAACTAGGTCACTAGGTCAAATCGTAGAAAAACCTTGTGTACGCTCTAGAGGACACAGTTTTGATCTAATCTTTATGAAACTTTGTCAGAATATTTACTTCCATAAACTCTCGGCTAAGTTTGAAAGTAGGTAATGTCGTGTCAAAAACTAGGTCACTAGGTCAAATCTTAGAAAAACCTTGTGTAAGCTCTAGAAAGCACAGCTGTGATCCAAAGTTCTTGAAACTTTGTCAGAATGTTTATTTTTATAATATGTAGCATAAGATTGAAACTGTCTCATGTCGGGTCAAAAACTTGGTCACTAGGTCAAATCTTAGAAAAACCTTGTGTACGCTCTAGAAGGCACAATTTTCATCCAAAGTTCATGAAACTTTGTCAGAATGTTTATCCTCATAATATCTAGGACAAGTTCGAAACTGGGTCATGTCGGGTCAAAAACTAGGTCACTATGTCAAATCATAGAAAAACCTTGTGTACGCTCTAGATGGCACAGTTTTGATCCAATCTTCATGAAACTTTGTCAGAATGTTTATCTTCATAAACTCTCGGCCAAGTTTGAAAGTAGGTCATGTCGGGTCAAAAACTTGGTCACTAGGTCAAATCTTAGAAAAACCTTGTGTACGCTCTAGAAGGCACAATTTTCATCCAAAGCTCATAAAACTTTGTCAGAATGTTTATCCTCATAATATCTAGGACAAGTTCGAAACTGGGTCATGTCGGGTCAAAAACTAGGTCACTAGGTCAAATCATAGAAAAACCTTGTGTACGCTCTAGAGGGCACAGTTTTGATCCAATCTTCATGAAACTCTGTCAGAATGTTTATCTTCATAAACTCTCGGCCAAGTTTGAAAGTAGGTCATGTCGGATAAAAAACTAGGTCACTAGGTCAAATCTTAGAAAAACGTTGTGTATACACTAGAAGGCATAGTTTTGATCCACTCCTCATGAAACTATGTCAAAATATTTATTGTCCATATATCTAAGCCCCCTATGAAACTGAGTCACGTCGGCTCAAGGTCAAATCTTAGAAAAAGTTTGTGTACACCCTAGAGGGCACAGTTTTGATCCAATCTTCATGAAACTCTGTCAGAATGTTTATCTTTATAAACTCTCGGCCAAGTTTGAAAGTAGGTCATGTCGGGTAAAAAACTAGGTCACTAGGTCAAATCTTAGAAAAACATTGTGTAAGCACTAGAAGGCATAGTTTTGATCCAATCTTCATGAAACTATGTCAAAATGTTTATTGTTTATATATCTAAGCCCCCTATGAAACTGAGTCACGTCGGCTCA
The DNA here is from genome assembly GCA_963989385.1 of Ctena decussata. Lineage (NCBI taxonomy): Eukaryota > Metazoa > Mollusca > Bivalvia > Lucinida > Lucinidae > Ctena > Ctena decussata. The sequence goes on from OZ022499.1 coordinate 14,448,012, forward strand.
AGGTCAAATCTTAGAAAAAGTTTGTGTACACCCTAGAGGGAACAGGTTTGATCCAATCTTCATGAAACTCTGTCAGAATGTTTATCTTAATGAAATCTAGGTTAAGATTGAAACTGGGTCGTGTCGGGTCAAATACTTGGTCACTAGGTCAAATATAAGAACGACCTTGTATACGCTCCAGAGGGCACAGTTTTGATCCAATCTCAATGAAACTGTGTCAGAATGTTTATTCTTACCATATTCAGGCCAAGTTTAAAACTGGGTCATGTTGGGTCAAAAAACTAGGTCAAATGTTAGTATGGTAAAAACTCTTATAAATCTTCACCAGAGCCAGTGAACTGATTAATGCTCAGGTGAGCGATTCAGGGCCACCATGGCCCTCTTGTTTATTTAATTCGCCGCCTGAAATGTAACTTAATTAAAGTCTTTCCAGAGCTGAACTGAATATTTTTACCGGTATCACCTTTGATACTGATGTGAACTTGATCAATATAAGATTTTCCCACTGGAACGTAGTGCATGTTGACAAATTCTTTGTGTGACTGCTGAGAGCGTTTTGAATTTTCAAATGGTACAACTCTCAAAATAGGGGCCGTCACGTCACCAAGGTATGTATGATCAACTACATCTGAGTACACGTACAAGCGATTATGCAATATATTTAGGTCTACTCCATATTTGAAAGCATATGATTCGTTTCCAATGGGGTTTTCTGACATATCCGGATTAACTCCAAGAGCTTGTCCAAGTGAAGCTGGAAAGCGAATCCTGACCTGGTTTGGATTTTGTGCAACAACTTTTAGACGATTTGTGCTTTTAACATAAGTAATGCTGATAGAAGCATTTATTTGTTTCATTAAAGATCCATGTTTTGTATCTATAACAGATTGCATCTCATCCACCAAATGCTGTGGAGAGTTGTAATTTCCTTCAGGAAGAAATAATTTATATTCATGACAGCCCTCTCCACTAGCACACAAATCCTTTGTGGTATCTATTCCTTGAGCATTTAATACCGCTTGGTCCAGAAATGACAAAAAGAAAAACCTTGTGTACGCACTATTTCTTCCCCCATCTGCGGGCCCAGGCCAGTAAAGACAAAAATATGCATTTAAAAATTTAGCAAGAAGAGTGTGCTGTACAGCACTATTTCTTCCCCGGTCGGTTACCCTATGCCTGGGAAGCCCTGGCGATTTGAAGCCATATCTACATGATCACAAGTCCTGAATGTCGCTATGGACCAGAGACCTGCCAGCGGAGGTACCTTTTACGGAACCATGGATGTTCCGACCCCTTAAGCCATAGGCTTCTACTGTTTCACATGTAATCGATAGACTTCGCATCTGCGGGCCCAGGCGGTATAACCGTTGTGCACACCAGTTCCAGTCCAGTGGTGACCGGCAAACCAGCAATATTAATATGCGAGTTCCCAATATATATACCTAAACATAAACCAGTTTACTTGAGACAAGATTGGACATTTGCATATCATATATCTAATTTCAAATGTCCAATCTTGTCTCAAGCCTGGGCCCGCAGATGGGGAAGAAATAGTGCTGTACAGCACACTCTTCTTGCTAAATTTTTAAATGCATATTTTTGTCTTTACTGGCATGCAAGAAATAAAGATTGCATTTTTGTGGCACTATAATCTTGATGAGAATTGTGTGAAATAATATATGAAACTCAAAATGCTATCCGGTATATAAATGTGATGTTCAGATATGAATTCATTCTAGTTTTGAACAGAGAAGTAAGAAGCAAGAGAAAAAAACAAAGCAGTTAAAGATATTTGATGAGTTATAATTCATCTCCTGATCATGAAGGACTTCTATCTAACACTTCTGAGTGATGGTTCTCTGAAAACTTTCACTCAAAACACACAAAGCTCTTTTACTGTGAGACTAGATCACCCGATAAATATCGAAAGCGAAAAGTGGGAAGTTGCTTTGGTGGAATTAATTACACCATCTCGAGTCAATAATATTTCAGAAAACAATAACTTTTTCTTTTTGTCATTTCTGGACCAAGCGGTATTAAATGCTCAAGGAATAGATACCACAAAGGATTTGTGTGCTAGTGGAGAGGGCTGTCATGAATATAAATTATTTCTTCCTGAAGGAAATTACAACTCTCCACAGCATTTGGTGGATGAGATGCAATCTGTTATAGATACAAAACATGGATCTTTAATGAAACAAATAAATGCTTCTATCAGCATTACTTATGTTAAAAGCACAAATCGTCTAAAAGTTGTTGCACAAAATCCAAACCAGGTCAGGATTCGCTTTCCAGCTTCACTTGGACAAGCTCTTGGAGTTAATCCGGATATGTCAGAAAACCCCATTGGAAACGAATCATATGCTTTCAAATATGGAGTAGACCTAAATATATTGCATAATCGCTTGTACGTGTACTCAGATGTAGTTGATCATACATACCTTGGTGACGTGACGGCCCCTATTTTGAGAGTTGTACCATTTGAAAATTCAAAACGCTCTCAGCAGTCACACAAAGAATTTGTCAACATGCACTACGTTCCAGTGGGAAAATCTTATATTGATCAAGTTCACATCAGTATCAAAGGTGATACCGGTAAAAATATTCAGTTCAGCTCTGGAAAGACTTTAATTAAGTTACATTTCAGGCGGCGAATTAAATAAACAAGAGGGCCATGGTGGCCCTGAATCGCTCACCTGAGCATTAATCAGTTCACTGGCTCTGGTGAAGATTTATAAGAGTTTTTACCATACTAACATTTGACCTAGTTTTTTGACCCAACATGACCCAGTTTTAAACTTGGCCTGAATATGGTAAGAATAAACATTCTGACACAGTTTCATTGAGATTGGATCAAAACTGTGCCCTCTGGAGCGTATACAAGGTCGTTCTTATATTTGACCTAGTGACCAAGTATTTGACCCGACACGACCCAGTTTCAATCTTAACCTAGATTTCATTAAGATAAACATTCTGACAGAGTTTCATGAAGATTGGATCAAACCTGTTCCCTCTAGGGTGTACACAAACTTTTTCTAAGATTTGACCTTGAGCCGACGTGACTCAGTTTCATAGGGGGCTTAGATATATAAACAATAAACATTTTGACATAGTTTCATGAAGATTGGATCAAAACTATGCCTTCTAGTGCTTACACAATGTTTTTCTAAGATTTGACCTAGTGACCTAGTTTTTTACCCGACATGACCTACTTTCAAACTTGGCCGAGAGTTTATAAAGATAAACATTCTGACAGAGTTTCATGAAGATTGGATCAAAACTGTGCCCTCTAGGGTGTACACAAACTTTTTCTAAGATTTGACCTTGAGCCGACGTGACTCAGTTTCATAGGGGGCTTAGATATATGGACAATAAATATTTTGACATAGTTTCATGAAGAGTGGATCAAAACTATGCCTTCTAGTGTATACACAACGTTTTTCTAAGATTTGACCTAGTGACCTAGTTTTTTATCCGACATGACCTACTTTCAAACTTGGCCGAGAGTTTATGAAGATAAACATTCTGACAGAGTTTCATGAAGATTGGATCAAAACTGTGCCCTCTAGAGCGTACACAAGGTTTTTCTATGATTTGACCTAGTGACCTAGTTTTTGACCCGACATGACCCAGTTTCGAACTTGTCCTAGATATTATGAGGATAAACATTCTGACAAAGTTTTATGAACTTTGGATGAAAATTGTGCCTTCTAGAGCGTACACAAGGTTTTTCTAAGATTTGACCTAGTGACCAAGTTTTTGACCCGACATGACCTACTTTCAAACTTGGCCGAGAGTTTATGAAGATAAACATTCTGACAAAGTTTCATGAAGATTGGATCAAAACTGTGCCATCTAGAGCGTACACAAGGTTTTTCTATGATTTGACCTAGTGACCTAGTTTTTGACCCGACATGACCCAGTTTCGAACTTGTCCTAGATATTATGAGGATAAACATTCTGACAAAGTTTCATGAACTTTGGATGAAAATTGTGCCTTCTAGAGCGTACACAAGGTTTTTCTAAGATTTGACCTAGTGACCAAGTTTTTGACCCGACATGAGACAGTTTCAATCTTATGCTACATATTATAAAAATAAACATTCTGACAAAGTTTCAAGAACTTTGGATCACAGCTGTGCTTTCTAGAGCTTACACAAGGTTTTTCTAAGATTTGACCTAGTGACCTAGTTTTTGACACGACATTACCTACTTTCAAACTTAGCCGAGAGTTTATGGAAGTAAATATTCTGACAAAGTTTCATAAAGATTAGATCAAAACTGTGTCCTCTAGAGCGTACACAAGGTTTTTCTACGATTTGACCTAGTGACCTAGTTTTTGACCCGACATGACCCAGTTTCAAACTTGTCCTACATATTATGAGGATAAACATTCTGACAAAGTTTCATGAACTTTGGATCAAAACTGTGCCTTCTAGAGCGTACACAAGGTTTTTCTAAGATTTGACCTAGTGACCTAGTTTTTGACCCAACATGACCCAGTTTCGAACTTGGCCTAGAGTTTATAGAGATAAACATTCTGACAATGTTTCATAAAGATTGGATCAAAACTGTGTCTTCTAGAGCATACGCAAGGTTTTTTCTATGATTTGACCTACTGACCTAGTTTTTGACCCGACGTGACCCAGTTTCAAACTTATCCTAGATATTATAAGGATAAACTTTCTGATTATGTTTCATGAAATTTGGATCAAAACTGTGCCTTCTAGAGCGTACACAAGGTTTTTCTAAGATTTAACCTTGTGACCTAGTTTTTGACCCGACATGACCCAGTTTCGAACTTGGCCTAGAATTTATGGAGATAAACATTCTGACAAAGTTTCATAAAGATTGGATCAAAACTGTGTCCTCTAGAGCGTACACAAGGTTTTTCTTTGATTTGACCTAGTGACCTAGTTTTAGATCCGACGTGACCCAGTTTCAAACTTGTTTTAGATATTATGAGGATAAACATTCTGACAAAGTTTCATGAACTTTGGATGAAAACTGTGCCCTCTAGAGCGTACACAAGGTTTTTCTAAGATTTGACCTAGTGACCTAGTTTTTGACCCGACATGACCCAGTTTCGAACTTGGCCTAGATTTTATAAAGACTAACATTCTGACAAAGTTTCATAAAGATTGGATCGAAACTGTGCCCGCTAGAGTGTACACAAGCAAAAGTTGACGGACGTCCGTCCGGACGCTCGGACGGACGTCCGGACGTACGACGGACGACGGACATCAGGGTATCCCAAAAGCTCACCCTGAGCACTTTCTGCTCAGGCGAGCTAAAAAAGAAATACAAAATAAGTATAAATAATGATAAAAGTTTAGATCCTTTAAGAGCAAAGAAAACATTCATAAGTAAGAAGTTGGGCCATACCGCGGTTTCGGCTATTCAAGCCTCATCAGTGACCCTTTAAATCTGGCACAAGGAGCCAGAGGAAAAAAACAGTAAATTTGCAGTTTTAACATGGCAGTAGTCTCAAAGACTGATATAAGTCGAAAAATACCAAAATATTTCAAATTTGTTTAGAAAATGAATCTAAACGTATGATCATTTCTAAACGTATCATATAAATACTACACTGTTACAAACGTCACCATTTCAAGTAAAATCTTGAGAGAAAGCAGAATGTCTGGTAGTTCCAATAACCTAACAAAACCACACTGTGGGCTAACTTGTGAATCTTCAGGCTTGCCTGTCATTCCTGTTGTACAAAAAAGAAAAAGAAATCCTTCTACCTTTGGACAGATTCGATACCTCATGAAACGATTGTCAACTGCTTTGGACAAAAGGCTCAGAGAGGGTAGACCTTTAAAGTATTGCCGACTATGCAGAGCAGAAATTCGTTCATTATGTCGTGAGGAGAAAGAAAAACAACACAAACTCAAAGGATACATACACAAGAAGAATAAACAGTTAAGACGTTCCAGACGGACAAAGAATGATTCTGGGGGTCAGAAATGTCATAGACGTAGTGAAGCTAAAGAAGATATCAACAGACAGACAGGGAACAAGCTGGAGTTAAAAACAATGAAATAAAGTGTTAGTCACTTTTTTAATGCTATGATGATTGAGTAACATTGGAAACTTGTATCAGTTTACTAAATGTAGGTTTGTTAAAATTCAGTTGGTATTTAGACTATTGACAGAATTAATTTAACTTATATTAAATTATACACATTTTTTTTCACAATTTTCTACATCATTTAGTTCACAAAAGTGCATGCAATTGGTAAAAATGTATGAATTGCAGTGGTTTACCAAACTTAGCACAAGCTCTTCAATATCTATTGCAGACTATAAAAGAAAGAGTCAAAGGATAAAACTTCATTCTTCAACCAGTCGTTAATGAGTCGATACCAGTGCAAGCAGTGCTTCCGTGAATTTGCTCGATCAGACAGCCTGAGAAGACATACGTCCAGTGGTGTTTGTAAAGCAACTACAACTATGTCTGACAGCGAAGAAAGTACTATCTCAGAAGCATCGGATGTAACTACAAACAGAAAATATTTGAAGGGAATGAAAGGACATGATATCCTTGGAGAATATGATTATAGTAAACTCTCGGACGATCCAGACACAGAACCGTCAGAAGTGGAGACAGACAGTGAGTCTGCCAGTAAAGAGGAAAAACAGAAAGCCAAACGCAGGAAAATTCAAAAGACAAGTCCCTGGGATAGACTAATGAGAAGTACTTACAGAGACAATCAAGATCAATGCGATGAAACAGTGGAAAATACCATGCAGGAGACACCTAACATCGATGTTGAATCAGCTGAGGAAATGGCATATGAAGAACTGAAACCAAAATACAGATCAACGCTGGTTACCAAGTATCAAGACCTCGTGGCACTCGGGTCTGCTTTGAGAAAAGATCCTATCCACAAGAAAGTAATATCAACAGCTCACAGATTGAAAGAAGATGAAGACTATGATGAAGAAGAGGCGATGCAGTATGCAGTGAAAAAAAGAAGATATCTACTTGAACGAAAACTTGACGAATATGAAAGACCAACTTTAACTGTTGAAGAGGAAACCCAATGACATTGATTCTTGATAGGACTTTGAAATTAACCATTTCAGCGATGGCAAAGCATTGAGATCATTTAAATAATAGTAGACCTGCAGTGGGACCTATCAAAAAGTTTTATTTACTATGAAAGACTAATGATCATTATGTAAACGAAGACAGAGGGACGGTCCTAATCCTCTGTCTGTCGTAATGAATAGATGAGCGGGACAAATAAAGTTGTTCTGAATTTAAACTGTTGTTAATTGTTCTTTTCTTCCTAGTTCTTATTATTGTAACAGTGAGGTTTTGAGATGCATTGTGTCAGTCTGTCAGAAATGGGACAGGGTAAGCCGATTTGTCTAATGTGTAGATGTGGACATGTGGAAACTCCACATTGTGGATCCACATCATCCACATAACCTCCACATTGCATACACATCAAGTCCACATCATCCACATCAGCTCCACAATTTCAATGTGGATATGTGGACCTTCCACTTGACATCCACATCAGCTCCACAATTTCAATGTGGATATGTGGACCTTCCACTAGATACCCACAAGTTCAAGCACACTGGCAGCAGAGATCTTCTAGTCATCAAATGTAGTAGTCAGGCTTTAGAAGGCTAGTAAGAAATAATTTCAGTCCAGAACATTAAAATCTTGAGATACAAGATTTTATAATCCCCAAGAACAAGTACTGACGCTATAGAGTTATGCCTCTGGTATAGTGAGGCCCTGAGATACAGGGCCAAGAGACTGATAGCAGACGCATATTACTGTAAAGCCTCAGAAATTGAACAGAATGAACAAGAGTATGCCACAGCAACTTACACCATCAACTGACGCTATAGAGTTATGCCTCTGGTATAGTGAGGTCTTGAGATACAAGGCCAAGAGACTCATAGCAGACGCATATTACTGTATAGCCTCCTACGACATATCCTATGCCATTTAACATACACTTTTACCCTGAAAAAGACTAAGTTATTTCAAACTAGCCTTTTCAAGCTTACTAAAGCGGTGTCATCTACGGGGACAGCCCGGCCCGAGACTGCCCCAGGTTGCGGACTTAGTCTCCGGACGGCGGTCCCCGTAGTGGCGCCCTTTACTTCTAGCCATGTATTAAACGCGATAATCAACTAGTGGATTAAATATGCAAATTGCGTCGTATCGTTAGCATTGACGTCCTGGAAACGCCTGTTTTCTAATGGCGAAATTGCGACGTTTTAGTGCAAAATTCGCTGATAAAATTCGATTTTAGAATCATATGATAAATAGAATCTTGCGTTTGTGCTCCTGTATTATTTATTATTCCATAGTTGCTATTGTACCATCTATGGCGTCATCTCACTTAAAATTCGAGAGAAGCATGGCAAACACTCCTCTCGAATTATAAGTGAGATGCTATCTAAATTCATACATGTATAATGGAAAAGTGTGATTTTCTCAAAACTATAATTCATTCTCAAATACTTTAATTCTCTGTTGTATGTCATATTTATGTTATTTTTGCAACTCGAGACCTGCATCTGACAAATACTCTGACAGTGTGTATATTTTACATGATAACAAAACCGACAGCTTTACAGTTTGAAATCATTTGATTTTGTTCCTAGAATAATCACACGATCTCAGGTGAGTGATACAGGACTAACTTGATCCTCTTGTGTGATTCTCCTTTTCACTATCGTCATTATCATCATCATGAAAAAGGAAATACCTTTGAGCAAGTATTATGCTCCATTTTAGAAACATTTTCTAAAGACTCAGAGAAACGCTTCGGTGACGGACATAAAAGCAGTTCAGTGACTGACAAAGTCCTGCATGTACATTGTATCCCATAACCTTTCAAGGTCGTTGGGGGCTCCACGAATGACTTTGCAACAATCTATTTCTACCTACTCCTGTCTTTTGCTGTCCTAGTTGTGCTGGCAAAGTCCATCTCTGTCCGCTCTTTAATATTGTCTTCCCGCCTCTTCTTCTGTCTACCACTTGTTCTTCTTCCTTTCACTGTGCCTTGTAGAATTGTCTTTACTAGTCCAGATGGCCTTGATACGTGGCCAAACTACCTCAGTTTCCGTTTCTTGACCATAGCCAGGTGTTCGTCATATTCTCCAATGGATGCTTGTACCTTTCTTCGAACATACCCATGTACAAAATGCTTTACAAAGGTCTGAAGAGTGCAGCCAGTAAACTCATAAATGACCTTGTTCTCCCAAGCGGGCGTACCAGAAATCATTATTCCCTGGCATTCCAAACCCCACTGACTGTGACTGACGTTTACAAGTCCAGTTTCTTCTCCCAGACTATTAGAGATTGGAACTGCCTGAAAGATCTTCTTATTTCTGCTGCTGAGTGTGCAGAGGATTCAGTTTACTTCTCTTATAAGGGCTAGGGACTAGCTTCCCTGATTCACAGGTCCTGGTGAATGATTGTCCTTGGACGTATCACCAGTAAACAATTCTGATTTTGATACTCATTAGTTACGTGGTAGTACGAGATATTCAGAAGGTTAACCTTCGGTAGCATCTCACCTGAAAGGCCTGTGTTCTTTTGTCTAACTCTGCTGTCAAGGTCCACAACTCGCAGGCACAGAAAAATATAGATATGACAAGGAAGCGGGTCAGTGTCACCTAGTCACCTTTGATTCAAGAGATATGGCTTCAGATTTGTCACAGCTGCAGTGGCTTGTTCAGTATTTGATAACTTACATTTTAAAAACAGATTTTTTCCTGAGGCAATTGCTCAAAGGTATATATAAGTTAAGAAAAAATGCAATAGGGCGCTATAAAAAAATGGCTATATAATTTTGTTTTAGAAAAACTCCCTGGCCTTTAAGCAAGCTGAACATGGCTTCCTCAACTGTGCGCCGGTCGAGGCTCGAACTCACAGCGGTGATACACCCGATGTTTATTAATCAACGCTGTAACCACTAGGCCACGGTAGCCCGTCTATCGTCTTCAACATTGTATGTTGTCATACCAGTTGTATTGAAGAATCATTTTGTTTGTCATTTCAATTTTCTAACACTTCATACATTAAATAGAAAATCAAGTATGTTCTGTGCAATAACATTAAATTATGATAGCTTACGGTAAAACAATACAAAAATTTACGCCAATGGGACAGCTAAAATTCATGGTTTGTAGTTATGAAAAGGTTAAAATCCCTCTTACATATTGCTTGACTACTCTAAAATATTACGCTGGTCTACCTGACGATCTGCAACCCACCAGTTTTATAAACAAACATGACTTGATGGGAAAATAATAGCAATCTGTGAGAGGAACTAGGTTTAAGAGGATGCTGGTTAGAATATATTTTAAACAAACAATTTGGGATGGTAGACATTGTCTAAATTATAGGTTCCACATTTCAACTGTCTGGGGCGGCCACAAAATTATACAGCAAAAAGCTACGCTTTCCGGTGCCAAACTGAGATTTACTGTCATTTCTTGATATACATTGTACCAAACTTTAAACAACTGCAAAGACCGCCGCTGTCAGATCAAAGCCGAGATTTAGCTACCGGTGGTCCGATCCATTTATTTTTCATCATTTGGCAGAATATGTAACGCTTTTGAATCAATTCGAATGAGTGGGTTTTTGTCCTTTTTCCTCAGAGCAGAAATCATCGTCGCCCGTATGACTTCCAAGCAGGCACATGACGTCGTAATGACGTCGGTGTGACGTGATGATGTCACATCGACGTCATGTGCCTGCTGGCCCACTCAGGCTAGACTTTAGAATATATCCGCCACTATAATATACTGGCAAAGTGTTGGAAGTTAGGGTTACTTAAAGACAGGACTTCTCTGCCGGGGGGGTCTGGTTCCCAGCAATAGGGTTTAAGTCAAGCTTGCGTTCTGTGGTGATTCGGATTAGGTTGAACCGTAAATATCGAGTTTAGGGTAATCTTGGGGATAGGAACTTAGGAGTGCGTCTGGGTTTAGTGGAGGACATATTCATAAATCTCTCCCGCAAACAAATCAAGTTGAGTCGGTCGGTGGTTGTAGGAATAGCGCGAAGATGTCGCCATCGGAACATCCTACTGAAAGTGGCTAATTTAGCTCTGGGATCTGCTGTATTTTAGTTCAAAGATACACGTCCTTTTAAAGTTATCTCCAGAGTTCAAATATAGAACCTTTTGAAAGGATATCATTCATTTTGATGCTATCGTCAGTGAATTCTTAATGTCTCAGAAGAGGAAAAAAATATGCTGTATTATATGAACAGACAAAACAAAACAAAAGAAAGAAAGAAAAAAGAGACTGTTACGAGTCTCATGCTCGCAGTGCGGGATTGGGGCTGTTTGGATTTCTTTACTCTCGCCTGTTGTGAGACGGGTCGAAAATACTGAAATCTGTCTCAGTCCATTAATAGGTCATATGATCCACGACATGAGAAAACCAACAAACTGGTTGTGCGCCCAGCGTAGACTCGGGATCCGCCCAGTCTGATGAGTCTTCGCTGTCCGCATGGAGCTAGCTTGAACTCTTGCTTACCCTTTAAGCACAAAGCGAACTCTGATCAGACTGGGCGGATGCCCAGGCTGATCTGTGTCTGCGCTGGGCGCACAACTTCTTTGTTGGTTTTCTCGTGTCACGACTCATATGATCTGCACTGAAATCTTTAATGGTAAAAATACAAAGCGATATAGTATAAGAAAGCTGTATCTTTCATTGTTCACATGACACTGGCAAGAAAAAATGCCCTTATTTTTGCTTTTTTCTTATATATTTTCTTTCTTATTCTATTTATCAGTATCTGGTTTATCAGCATATCATATAATGAATAAATATGAATAACAGAATTAATTTCAATCATATAGACCTGTTGGAACTCGCCATTGCCCCCCCCCCCACACACACACACTTCTACCCACACTACCCCCCAGCCCCCAAATACACACAGGGCACAGACCGCGTATCGCTGTTATTGTTATTTGCCAGTAGAGGGCTAATGCCGAATACTGTTTAAGAGGAAAGCGTCTGCGAGAAACTGTCAACAAATTCTTTTAACTACCGTTCTGGCAGAAAAATAGTTCAAATATTTATACGAAGGTAACAACATGCTGAGAAACAGTATCATTGGAACTACAAATCTACAGAAACAGAAGCTATATTTATGTAAATAATCGTTCACTGAGAGGAACAGAAGCGATGTTTAGCCATTAATAAATGCGAAATTAAACTACAATCATTGTCAGTCTTTAACCAGAACAGGTTTTCGGTCTAAGATGAATGGATATATGAGCCGCGACATGACACAACCAACAAAGTGGCATGTGCGCCCAGTGAAGACTCAGATCAGCCTGGGCATCCACCCAGTCTGATCAGAGTCTTTGCTGTCCGTATGCAGGCAGCTTAGACCCATAGCTACCCTTTAAGTGCACAGCGAAGACTCCGATCAGACTGGGCGGATGCCGAGACTGATCTGAGTATTCGCTGGGCGCAGATGCCACTTTGTTGGTTTTATCGTGTCGCGGCTCAGGAAAGGCAACTGTGCCGTTTTCATTTTGCCTCCCTTCTCAGTAGGGGTCTACTCTTGCTCCTCTAGGACCAAACTCTTACCTTTAAAGGTAGAATCCTTATGGAATAGTTTCATCACGCAGGGAAGCAACTGGATTTTTTGATTGATTGATTTGTTTCTTTACGTTTACGGTAAACAGCTATGGTCTTGTCGGGACGGTCAGTTAACCCTGGGCAGGATTAGACCTCCTAAGCGGTTAACCAGTACTAAGTGCACATATTTTCGCCGGTACCTGACAACTGCCCTTCCTGAATCAGCAGAAGGAGAAACGAAAGTATGTGACCAGACCGGGTATCGAACCCAGGACCTCTGACTTATAGTCAGGTGCCCAACCGACTGCACTAATGGGAAGCAACGGGAAGTCGTAGAAGTTGTTTCCCTTTGTAAGAATGGCTGAAACAGAGGGAGTTATTTACCTGAAGTCTCTGCATATATGAATTCATATTTTGTTGGAGCCGTTGGAGCCGTTTCGATCCTATGTATACTTTGAATTTTAATTGATATAGCTCTGTTCTTGATGAACCGTTCAAAAACAATTAAATGCTTATGCTTATGCATTTCACGGTTCTAAAACGACCATTTACATGTTTTCTTGTTTAAACTTGTATTATTATTATCATTTACATTTTGAGAGAGAGAGAGAGAGAGAGAGAGAGAGAGAGAGAGAGAGAGAGAGAGAGAGATGAAAATTAATTGTAATACGAACACCACAAAAAGTGTTTTGCCTGCTGTTTTTATCAACAGTGATAACCCCGCCCTTTCCTTCACAGAGAGGCGCCGTGGTCGCAGCGGTTAGAGTGACTCGGTTATGGATTCGCCCAGCCGGCGACTCGAACATTCTCTCTGTCAACTCAGCAGAATATGGGTTCTTTTTTCTAGCCAGGGGATGGGCTCCGCCTTTCGTGATATGACCATACTTACGGTCACTAGGCTACAGGAAATCTAAACCTTTACTTTTTTTTCCTCCGCCTTTTTTTCGGCCGACTTTTCCTTACCTCTCTCCCCCCCCCCCCCCCCCCCCCCCCCTACCGAAGCTCTTATACGCACACGCAAACCGTTGGATGATGCCTGGATGTCTTGTGGATTTACGGCCCTTTCAAAATATTTTCATAGTATTCAGCCGATGGAAGAGAGGGAACGGAAGGTTGTGTGCATTGAAACGATATCTACGGGTTGGAAGAATTACGCTTCCAGCAGGATTATAACCCTGAACGCTTGCTTTGCAGGCCAGCGCTATAAGAAGCTGGGTCCGAGGTTATAAAACTTGAGTATACATGTAATCTTTAACTCAAAATAAAGCACACTGATTGGCTGCTACCGAGCACATGCTCGGAAGCAGCCAATCAGTGTGCTTTATTTTGAGTTGGAGAATGTTTGAGTAAATTCAGTTTTATAACCTCCGGGCCTGGTATTTGACGTCGATCTGCAGTCATGACGTCACGCTAACGGTACTGATGACATGTGCCTCTTGGGTATATGAACTCATCCAAACACCGTATACCTAAACAGCAAATCAACAGTCCGTTAGAATAGGCACACAACGACGAAATATTCAACGTCATAGTAACGTCAACGACGTTTATACTACGTTGTTTCATCGTTGTTTGTCCGCTTGGTAAGACAGACTGCAAAGACAAAACGCTGCCAAGAACGTCGATTCAAAACTTAGAAATTTTGCCAATAAAAATTATTAGGCGAGATTTTTTCCCAGCCACTTTGGTCCTGAGGCAAACAGTGAGCACCTGTGTTAGGAATCTGTGTTTAGTCTTTATTTTCATAATAAAATTGGCAACGTTGAAACAACAATCCATCACGTATTAAACATCAACTGTGAAGAAAATATTCAGGTATATCTTACAATGCTAAACGTACGGATTTGTTTTTATTAATTTGTGGGAAAATATTACCAATTCGCTTTGTTCTGGCACTTTGACCACTTCCTTTCTTATTTGTGCAGAGAGTTTTCTTTTCTATCTTTTGACTTGGGACAGATCCATTTCTCATATTAGGGCATTTTCTGAAATCGGCTGACTGACTTGCAAACAACAGCACCCAAGATCTCTTTCATTAATTGACCGGTATTAAGTTATACCGTACTATCTGGCTGTCCTCCCTACTGGCTCCGTTTTGGACTTGGTGCAATAATTCAAAGTCTCACTGATTTCCTGGTGGAGTAAATTTATGTAAGATGCCCTTGCCCGGCATCATTGCAAGCGAGCTTTTCACTTTACTTTCGTCACTGTAAATAATGCCTGCAGTTAAATAAAGCATCTTTGACTTTGTGAAAGTTACCGTATTTAGTTGTTTGGGTGATTTTGGTTGGGAAGGGTTGCCTTTTATTTCGTCCAGGCCCGGAGGTTATAAAACTTGATTACATTCTCAAACTAAAAAATAAAGCACACTGATTTGCTGCTTCCGAGCACATGCTCGGAAGCAGCCAATCAGTGTGCTTTATTTTGAGTTTGAGATTATACTCAGGTTTTATAACCACGGGCCCAGTTCTCATTACGATGTTCCCCAGGAGGCTCAAGGGAACGAATCCACAAGACGGATCCCTTGGCACCGAGTCAGTCTGTGTTCTTTCAAGATCGAATAAGAGAGGTTCAATTTTTACCGAGAATTGTAAGATAAAACATACAATGTACAGGACGAAGGGATGTAAACATTAGTGCGAGATTGTTTAGGGTATTATTTGTCGAATTTTGACAGAATTACGTCAAAATGATTTACCTAGGCTTTTATGTCATAATTCTTCACATATCTGTACAGTTCAACTATTTCCATTGTTTAGATGTTAATTATGGCCATCCACTTGTTCATAACAGTTATCAAAAGTTAAGTGATTCTAGCGCTTAGACTGGCATATTATTATTATCATTAACTTTAACCTTGAGCATATAAGAGGGTCATATATTATTTGCCTGTGAAACCATCTCAATGTCCATAACTAGCAGTCTTATAGTAATCAAACCGTACATGTTTGTACATAAGTGCCAGTGCTCTAGATAAGAAGGGGTAACAGAGATAATTTTAGGATAATTATCCATATTTCTCAACAAAAACATATTTTGTGACCCATCATTAGAACCGTCTCGTCGAGTCGAGACGGTTCTAATGAGGGTTCATAACATATGTTTTCGTTGAGAAATAAGAAAAATTATCTTTGAATTATCCTCAATACCCCCACTTATCTGGAGCTCTGAAGTGCTTGAGCAAAAATAGTGGAGACCGTCTCACCTGCTTAGCATCTCCCCAGCTTCTGCTATAGTTAGCAAGTAAAGTTGTTAGCAAGTAAAGTTTGATCGCCATGCAGCGGCCCGATATAGACTGAAATACTGTCTCAAAGGGCCGTTAAACCCAAAAACAATTGCCATGCAGCTTACTGTAAAACTATTTGTTTTGGATTAGGTAGGTCTGGGCTTTTGTGGTTGGTTGGTTATTTTGGGTTTTACGGCTCAATGAGGCAGGTTTTCAGTCTATATCGAGCCGTCTCGCAGAGTGAGGGAGAAAAAAAGAGTGTAAGAACTTTCAAACAACTATGTGGTGGAGATAGAAAATAGGTAAAAATAGTTGTTGGGTGTTTTTCGTATAATTTGCTTAGTCTGTTGTGACCCTTCTGTTGGTCTAAATTGTTTGGTTCAGTAGGGGATAGCTGGGTTGCCGTCTGTTTGGGAGGGAGCTGCTGGCTCGGCTTGTCGCTTGTGGTTTGTTGTTTGTTGGGGTGTCTTTGTCGGTCTTTCCCTTTGGTGTTGAGGGTGGGGTTTGGGGTCTGGTTCGGTCGGTTCCTGAGGTGTGGTTGCTCTTTGAGTTTCCACCGCACCTACTGCAATAACCGTAGGGCCTTGCTCTAGTATATATAATCAAAATTAGCAGGACGCTCTGGCACTGCATGGGTCTGGGCAAACAATGCAGACTTGATCAGACTAAGCCACAGTTTGTTAAACATCAATGCTGTTTGCTAGCCCGTCAGCATCGTTTGGACATATGGTACCAACTTGTTCCATTTTTAAGACAGTAACGGTAGGTGAGAGTCGGGTAACTTCGGACAGCGGATAAATTCGGACAGTGACATTGTTTCCTTTATAGATCAGTTGTTTGGAACTAAAACAAAAATAATTGGTCAAACAGTGAAAATCCTGATGAGACGGCTCATTATGAGCCGTCTCACCTGGATTTTCACTGTTTGCAATGGTATGTCCGAATTTACCCCCATTTCCGAAGTTACCCGTAGTAGTAGTATTTCAATTCTCATATCGACGTTGCTCCCGCCGAAGTTACCCGGTTCTACCCTAATTATTTTAGATGTCCAATTTTTAGAATTTATACAGTATCTCACAACACATTACGATGGTCCGACATTTGTAGCAATTATGGTAATTTTATTCCCGCTTTTTTCAAATTTTCCTTTAATCCTTCAACATTATAATAATACATCGCAAAGTTATATTGCATTTAACGACTTCTGTACAATGTTGGAACGAAGATGTTTATATTAAGATGCGATGTTATCATGAGAAGTTTATGCTATCATTGTACCAGATACAAGTTATTTTCACATCAAAGTTTGATGTTTACACAGAATATTTTCCAAACGCTGCTTGTGGTTTATTTCAATGAAGTTCTCAATCTGTACGACCTTCCCCATTATACTTCTGCTGTCGAAAGAGGATTCCTAAATAGATAAGAGTTTCCATAAGTTCCCGTGTGTGACACTCACTATCGTAGGCCAGGCGCTCCGCTCTCCGCCATTGTTCCTGAGACATTCATAATGTACAAGGTGCGAGCGAAAAGACTGACCAATAACTTGAGACTGCTCCGAATATTTCCCATATATAGATGATAAATGAATCATTATAAGAATCTATCAGGAGTGTCCATGCAGGATAGAGAAATCTCACCTGAGGGTCTGGAATTTCAGCCAGGGAAGAAGTTTTCACGTAATGTCACGGAAGTATACTGTCGCGTACGTAAGTTTGCCTCGTACATACATGTACCGTGAGTACGGATAAATGACGTGACGTAAGAAACCAAACGTCGTTCTACTTGCGTGCTCCATTTTCATCATAAGAAATAGAAATATGAGTCAAAATTGATAACGTCCTGTTGCTAATGGGAGAAAGATGTTCCAAATAATATATAGAAGTTTCTTCCGTTCTTGAATTTATAGATCTTTCTTTAAAGAGTATAGTTTCCTACGCGAAGTATTCAAACAATTTCTGTTCTGCTATCAAGAGACACACAAACGTTTAATCCATTTATGCATTACGGGCATGCTTCTACTTTGTAGGTAGAACAGGTCCATTTCCAACTTTAGGGCTTCCGGAGGTACTATTATTTCTTCTTTTTGTCTTAGATACTTGTATTGCATGTAAAAAGTGAAGGGCAGAACGCGGCGTCTGATCTGGGCCTTAACTGTAATTGTACTTTTTATGAACCGCTAGGCATTAAAGGTGACTCTCAAAGAGCTCTCTAAGTTAACATAAATGTTAACTTGGAGAGCTCTTTGAGAGTCACCTTTTCTTTGCATGAAATACCTCTAAACCACTAATAGATACTATACATTGGTGTATGTCAAACAACACTGACTTAACCCTCCCTAGTCTGTCATTAGTCTGTTTGCAAAATATTTAACCTCGTCTTATGTCGTCTTCTAGCCCTCACAAAAGAAGTTCCCCATTCACAGGTGTGACAGTGAAATGATCTCATTTCCACGTCAATTTCAGGTGTTGAAGCAAACAGCCACTCACGGGATTGACAAAGTCAGTGATGAGGCTGAAAGTAACAGCCCTAAGGGTATATTGTCACCCTGTCAGTTACTGTAAACGCCAAAACCGTCGATTGTCAGTCTAGCGGAAAATCTGTTGAAATTTGAAAACTGTTTCAAAACATACCCATTGAAGTTAAGTCTAACACAAGCGCTTCAAATTAAAGGTTTCGATAAGATTTTATTACAGCAAATATAGCATATATACCAGCATCAATGCAGTCCTTTAACAATTTCAGTAACAAAATAAACAAAAATAAAATTCAGTTTCCTGAATAAAATACCGTTTAAACCGAAATAAAAAAGAGAAGTATTTAAATGGTCAAGTTTGTAAGTGTTGTTCATTGGTTGATTGTTTTTGAGTTTAACGGCCCTATGTCGTCTATATATTTTACTATCTTCCAGAGACAGGGGGAAAGAATAGCATAGAGGAAAGTAAAGAAAAAAATATCCATCCCGCACCTGCTGTTTGCACACCCTGCTCTTGCCAAAATTAGAAGGACGCCTCTGCACTGAAAGTTAACCAGCACCATCGCCCGATCCGACCACTCCATTACCAAATTGTAGACTGGCTAGGAATTGTGTAGTACAGAACCAAACATGCAATATTGCAAAGCGCAGAAACTGGCTTCACGAACAAAGCCGTGTACGGTTTATGACAGTGATTCATGTATATAACAGTACTAATGGTTGGCTGATTAAAAAATTAAGAACGGTAGAGGAGAGTCGGGTAATTTCGGACAGGGGGTAAATTCGGACATACCATTGCAAACAGCGAAAATCCAGATGAGACGTTTTCGTTTTAGCTCAAAACAACTGGAATATAAAGGAAACAATGTCACTGTCCGAATTTACCCGCTGTCCGAAATTACCCGACTCTCCTCTAATTCTAAAAAGATTGATCGTTTGGAAGCACGAAACACACCAAGGAAACCAAAACAGCAGACAAAGTTTTATTCAGTGTTTATTAACAGTAATATAGTGTGGGACAGTGCGGACACCCTCCAGAATGAAAATTGTAGGACCGTCACACAGGATTTTACACAGCTGTATCCCACGGGTAACTGTTTCAAACAAATGAGCCGCGACACGAGAAAGCCAACAATGTGGTTGTGCGTCCAGCGCAGACTCAGATCAGCCTGGGCATCCGCCCAGTCTGATCAGTCTTCGCTGTCCGCATGGAGGTAGCTCAGTCCCTTAGCTACCCTTTAAGCACTTAGCGAAGAGTCTGATCAGACTGGGCGGATGCTCAGGCTGATAAGAGTATGCAAAGGGCGCACAACCACATTGTTGGTTTTCTCGTGTCGCGGCTCAAATAATGTTCATCAACAAACTAGAAAACATGGGCCCAAACCACCTTACACTTTAGTATAAGCGGTACGGCTGATGTTCAGTGATTCGGAAGAGTTTAGTCCATCGCCGTGTCAGCCTCTTGGGTAAATATTATGAAGTGTGACAAGTTAATAAATACCCGCCATGTGACCAGGACTCGGGAGCAATTACCTTTGTTGAAACCCTAATCCTGAATATGAAACCAAAACAAAATTCATCCACAGTGATTAGGAGGCCACCCTTGGAAAGGTGGATACCATTCTAAAGTCAGAAGTCAAGTCGTTGAGTCATTCGATTACCGTGCCAGTTGCATTATCTATCACCTTTTCGATCGACATACAGTCAACTCTCGATATCTCGAACACTGATATCTCAAAGTACCCTCTTATATCAAAGAATATGGTTAGGACATAATTCCATTTTTTCTTTACTTTTCAACTCTTCTTATCTCAAACTACTGATATCACAAAGTAAATTTTCTGGAACCAGAAAATTTACTTGTCAAACTACTGATATCACAAAGTAAATTTTCTGGAACCAGAAAATTTACTTTGAGATATCAGTAGTTTGTAATAAAATTTGACTTTGAGATATCGAGAGTTGATTGAACTAAGTAAAGATTTCAGCGAAATAAAAGAATTTCTGTATATCGCCTTCTGCATTGTCATTAAAAGTAGTCCACTTTGTTCCTGATTTGTTTTATGGCTTAATAAAGAAAATATGTAAAAATAGATGTATAACATGTTTTATGTACTTTGTATGGCTTTTTTGTTTGCTATAATGATATATATTTCCTCCGTATTGGGATGTTTCCTCAGTCCGTATTTTTGTTTGTGTTTCGTCAATCTTTTTCTTTCGGAGACTTGGGTGGGGTGAGTTGTGTTTTGTGATTGTGGCCTTCCTGTGTAACTTCATCCACTTTATGTGTTTTAGATGCATGGGTACATTGTATGTCTAGCAAATATTTAGCTTTTAGCCAATACAAGGTTTTTATTTGCATATACTTGAATAAATAATAAACATAAAGAAATCAAAGAAAAAACAACTGAAACAGTTGTATATCCATTAGTTTATATCAAATCAGAAAAATAAAAATGAAATTCCATTTTTTTCTTTATTATGAATTACTAGGTTTTTTTTATCTCATTAGTTTTTTGGATGCGTCTACAGGATAGTAGCAGTTTCCCCATATTAGGCCCCACTTTTGGGATTTGTCACTCACATAATCCCCTCATAATCACCAAGATAAGATAAGCCTTTGATATGAGCGGTGGCCCTAAGCACTGTTTATTGGGAGCTATCAATTTGTGCCACCACAATTTGTTAAAGAAAAAAATGTGTCTTTAAATGGCTCATTGAATAAGTCACTGGCTCATTCCCTAGCGATTGAGACTGGGCGACATCAAAACATAGAAAAAAGTGAAAGAAAATGTATCTTCTGTAACATGAATGCCATTGAGAATGAGTACCATTTCTTGTTAGTATGCCCCTATTACAATGATTTAAGACAGAAATACTTACCTAGATACTATTGTAGATGGCCAACAATCACTAAATTTACTGCTATTATGAGCAAACAGTCAAAGTACCATATAGAGCATTTGAGTCGATTTTTATATTTCGCATTCCAAAAACGAAGCTCGGTAGCTATTTAATCTAGATTTTCTGAGTGCCCAAATCTTATGTTTAAATTTGGTAATCTGTAAATATTCCTCTGTTGAATGAAACCAAAATGATGTATGATATCTGTAATATTATTGAGACTGAGACGCTGTAGCTTTTATTAAGGTTTA
Organism: Ctena decussata; assembly: GCA_963989385.1. Classification (NCBI taxonomy): domain Eukaryota; kingdom Metazoa; phylum Mollusca; class Bivalvia; order Lucinida; family Lucinidae; genus Ctena; species Ctena decussata. The sequence continues at coordinate 14,469,457 of OZ022499.1, forward strand.
CAATGCTTATTAGGATACCCAGCAGGCGCATGACGTCGAAATGACGTCGTACTAACGTCGATGCGACGTCATTATGTCGCATCGACGTCAGTACCACGTCATTTCAACGTCATGTGCCTGCTGGGTAATGCTTTTACAGTGTTTGTATGTTATATTTGTTTTACCTACTGTCTATAGCTAAATACATGCATGAAAAACTGACAACTCACCGTTGGAAGTACTCAGTTCTATCACTCATTTGTAGTATATATCCATAAAATACATTATCGGTTCAGTGAATCCAAAGTTTGATGCACTTTATTCTTTTTTTCATCTGTTCACCTCAGCCAGCGGACAACCGTGGGTATGCATTGAGTCAGCGCTGATTCAAAGTTATGAATCAGCGTTGATTCAATGTTGATTCGACGTTGTGTGCTGGCTCAGTGGCTGGAACAAATTGTATCTGTGTATGTATGATCTTATAATCCAAACAGAAATTGCAACGTGTCATAGGAATTTTGGTCCGAGCAGCACGTGCAAAGCCATTGATCTAGAACAAGTTTGACAGATTAAAGATCCACCAAACTATCTAAGCAGCATATAAAAAAAAAATAAGGTCTCAGTAAAGTATAATCCAGTAGCTCATGAACTGACATATATTGTATAGTTGTTGACAGTGTCTCGAAACTGATAATATAAGATCCCAGAGGGCACATGACGTCGTGCCGAAGTCGTGCTGCCGTTGATGCGACGTTATGACGTCGCATCGACGTCAGTACGACGTCGATTCGACGTCCTGGGCCCACTTGGATGGTATAATATTACATGTCTCATTCATAGATTTAGTTCCTTTGGCCGATAATATAGTGCTTTACATACTTTCAAAAAGTTGATGTACAACACATTTTTTTTCTTCTTAGATCCTGCCATGTAAATGTGCTTTCTAAATGTATTTGTAGGTCATGTTGGGGGAGGTAAATGTGTGAAATTTAATGTGTAGGCTATAATCATATGTAATATGTTTAATGCCGAATAAAATTATGTTATGTTATGTTATGTTATGTTATATATATCCCATCCGACATCAAAACGCAATGTTTAGATGCATAGCGGCCATAATTTTGCAAGATTCCGGCAATAAATTAAAATCATGTTGACTGCCAAGTTTCGGTGTATAGCGGATTTGATAATAAGATAGCGGTTTTCAATCATCTACGTTCTAAAGAAGAATCGTTTTCTGGAATAAGGGTTCAGATTGATTAAGTACCAAAGTAACAGAATTATAGCGGAGCTAATTAAGGATTTCTACTTCAAATGCTGACTATGATATACGAAACGGGCCAACTAAGTTGTGCACAAAATAGCTAAATGCGGGACATATGTTTGACATCATAATAATGTCACCATAAAACCTCGACCCAACCCACCCCTGTCTACAATTAAATATTATGGTAATAAATTGGTCATCGGATATTTGGAACTTCATTGTAGAATCTTTAATTTACAGTTAGCGTCAAATCTACGCACGCGCAAACATTAATAAGTTACACGCATTTCAAACTCTTAACATGCCTTTTATTCTGAGTTAGTTTATGTAATTTGTCTAGCATGGTGCATAATAAAGTGCAAGTAGCATCAATAATACCAGTTTTAACTAAAATGAAACTGCCCGGTGGTCTTCGGGGAATGTCTGAACATTTTATGTGGTATATAGAGCTCGCAAACTTTTCGTAATTTTATGATTCGGTAAAAAAAAGCCTAGTTATCATGGTTGTACTGTTATATAAAATATATACCAATCTAAATACGTCATAAAATTAAAAATTATGAAAATAAAAAAATAAAATAAGATAAATAAGAAGAAGGAAAGAAAGAGTCGACGCAGAATGGAAATTATACTCCAAAACTTTAAGCATTTTCTGCATTTAAACTCCTGAACATTTCGGTTTGACCACTTTCAGGTGTTTTTTTTACAAAACTGAAATTTTATACAAATATGGTCGAATAGCATTGTTATATTTTGACGACCCAATTACGGAACATTGACATTGTTATTTCAAAGAGGGAGCGGTATTGCACGTTTACCAGGTGTGTTTAGGAAACGAATTCAATGTGATCGTTTAGTGAGTCCGACTATTGCAAAAACTGTTTCTGAACTTCCAAAAGGCAGTTCCTCTGAAGGACCACCTTCATGTCCGCCATTTTCCCTTTGACTTGGCGGCAAACACCCTTTGCGTTCTCACGAGCACCGCAGTCTTTCCAATTTGCAACTTCTTCTGTCCCAGAAGAAGTTGCAAATTGGAAAGATAGCCGTGCTCGTGAGAACGGACACAAATGAACATTGTCACAAATAAACTGAAACAAACTTGAAATAGATAACGTCAATGTTGAGCAAGTAACGTTACACAGTAAAAAATTCCGTAGATTTTACGGCAGAATAATTGGCAACCGGCTGCCAGTCCATTTCCCGTTATTTCTACGGGCGTCTGCCTGTAGAGCATTGTTGAAAATTACGATATGGTAGTATTATGTTAACTGGCCTCAAATTACCTTTATGGTGTTGAAGGGCAATATAACCAAAACAACACCTATTCTATCCTACTCTGCTTGATAATATCTGCAAGTTTTATGGGCGCCCGTAAAACTATAACGGGAAATATACTGGCAGCTGCTAGCCAGTTATTCTACCGTAAAATCTACGGAGTTTTTTTTTCCAGTGTATGACATTAAAGTCAGTAAAATCCTTGTGCTCTTGCAATTATGCAGTCTGAGAAGTCTTTAACCCACTGATGACGAATGTATTCTTCTACCTGACATTTTGGACAGGTTTATTTCCAATGTAAGGGTGTCAGGTTTAAAGGCCCCATAACAGCATGAAAATTTTTTTCGTGACGTATCGCTGCAAGCTTCTCGCCATAGATTCGTCAATGTAACTTAGTGACGGCGATTAGCCAACTTTAGACCAATAAAACATTTAGTTTCACATAAAAAGTTCGAACATTGATTTGTGTCATTTTAGTTGCCCTACTTTCGATTTCATAAACACTGAAAATGGTAAAAATACAATGTACAATTGTGGCGTCCCATTCACTGTGCCGTTTTTGATTTTATTGCATCGCTCAACGGGGAACCAAAGAAGGAAGATCGATTTTTCGTTTTCAATATTTTCGATTTTCGATTTTTTTCGTTTTTTCGATTTTTCGTTTTTCAAAAACACGTTCCCCATACTTTTTGTCAGGTATATGGCCCAGTATATGCACATGACCCATATCTTATCACCACACGTGCAGGTTGGAGCGCTTTTCATAATGATTTGCGTTTAGACGTATTCATCACCTGACTTACATAGGACTATGGAGACTTTAATCTATTTGTACAAATTTTATCTTTAAACATCCAGTATTTAAGAGAAATAGTGTATACACTGATAGGATGCAACAATTGTGGCGCCCGATCTGGTCACTGTTTGCCAATGTCCCTTTTATGGATCTCCAGGCATGAATGGGCCAAAAGTAAGTAAGCAGGAGAAATCCATCCAATTTGCCCTGTCACAAATGCAGTAGAGCTCAACCATTAAATGCATTTTATCGCGAAATAAACACAGCGTTACAAATTCATATTTCCTGTATTATTTCGAGAACATTACGCGTGCTTAACTCTCCGCTCTCTCTCTCGCGCGCATACACTAGCAGAGAGACCATCATGGTTTTATAAATGATATGCTGCTTTTAGTCTGGGCACTTACTATGTAGAATATTACAAATTATAATGATGAAAAAGTCTTAAAAAGAAAAACGCCCTTGAATGTTAAAAAGACAACAAATGCATAGAGAACGGAGGTCAAAGGCCTGTCAGAACTTAGTAGGGATCAAATCTTTCGTTTGTCACTTGTGGGCGTGGCATATACGCGTGTTGATCAAACTGACATACAAAGTTTGACAACTGCAAACGAGCTTATACCGTCAGATTGAAATGTAAAACCTTACGGAAAATTGAAATTTCTGCTACATTAGTTTTCTTTCCTGTCCAGCGAGCTTTTGTTTGTTTTGTCACAGAATAATGTTTTCAATTTAAGACAATGTTTGGGGTAAATACTCAGTTTTCAATATTTTAATGAAACTTGCAGCTTTCCTGTCAAAGTGAAGAGCAGCTGGGCACGCCCATTTTTTTTTACAAATGCGGAACTCTTAGGGATGAATCGCTTAAATGCACATGTACAGTTTACGATCGAGAAAATGTGTATTAGGATCAGTGGAAGAGAGAAGCCTAAGATCAGCCCGCACAGTATGATCAGGGCCTTCCCCGTTCGAATTAAAATCTTTTGGCCCAGGAAAAACTATAGAGAATACAGGGAAGCTGTTCGGGTCAACTTTGAATGAGCTTGTGACAAATATATAGTGTACAGCCTTACGTCTTATCAACAGTATGGGGCAGCTGCGTAGGCTGAGTTAGGCCGTGACTGTTAGTAATTGGGGGTGGTAGTGATCGGGCAGTGGTGCTGGGTAACTTCCATGCTGGGGCGTTCGACTTGTTTGGATAATAGTAGAGCAAGGGCCTGCTGTGCTTGCAATAGGTGCGGGTGGGGTTGTTTGGAATTTTTTCGCCCTCTCTATGGGAGAGGGCTTGATATGGACTGAAATACTGACTCAAAGAGCCATTAAACCCAACCCAACCTACCAACCAACTTTTCGAATTTGCCTAGGTGCCACAAATCATAGTGCAGCTAAATTCTTTACGGAATTAGTTTTTTATTTTCTTCAGAAACATGAAACTGTATGGACCCCCTCCCTAATTCCACTCCTACGTGGCAATATTTGCCTCCCTTCTCATAGTGGATTTGTTCTTAAAGAAAAACATCTGGGCCGTATTCATAAAGCCACTTTAGTCGTTGCTATGCGGTTGCTAAGGCTAAATAGCTATAAAAGAGATTTCCTACAACTATGAAATTTGCTCTGGAGGAACAGTCTTTGTAAGACTGTTCCTCCAGAGCAAATTTCATAGTTGTAGGGAATCTCCTTCAAAGAAATTTAGCCTTAGCAATAGCATAGCAACCACTTAAGCTGCTTTATGAATACGGCCCTAGCTCGCTGCAGACATCAAATTCTTTTCTTCAAGAATAGCCCCCGTTGGAGAAGCAAATATAATTTTGTTTTAGGTAAATGAACACGCTTTCAGGGAACCCAGCTCTTGAATTTTTGTTCTCAAAAGTTAGTCGGATTATTGCTATGGGTTAATATGGACGTTCGTTTGTCCTTTAATAGACACACTCATCTTCGAACAGCTCCTTTTAAAGGTTTCAGGGGATTTTTTGATGAATTGTTCCATTTTACCGAAGTAATCCTTGACGCATTTTTTACCATAGGTATGGCCGTTTGTCTTGTTTTTGCAACAATTTCTTGTCTCTGTAATTCCGCTTTTCAATGAATTTCTTAATTAATAAAACCTTACGGTAATTGTTCCAACAACTTGAAGAGGGTCAGATAATACGGAGGTCACGCGCGACTACGTTTTGCTAGAGTTATGAACCTTTTATCAATTTTAACCATTTGATCGCCAAACATCTTGTCATCGTAGCTTCTCTTACATTTTTTAAGGTTTCCACATATTATTTCCATGGTCTGAAGGTTAACATGTTTTACCAAAAAACTGCTACCATTCGTTCCCAATAAAAAGATATAAACACCATCCTCGTATTTTGGGAGTGGTTATGTCAGGCGAAGATACCTTGAAACTTTCGGCATAGGTGTGTCCGTGTATTGGCTTAAAGTTGGGCAAGGATCTACAGTACTTCAGTAGGTGAGAGTTGGAGTTGTTTAGATATTTTTCTCTCATCTGTCTGTCTGTCTGTCTGTCTCTCTCTCTCTCTCTCTCTCGGGGACAATTGTGACTGAAATACTGTCTCAAAGGACCGTGAAACCCAAAATAACATACTAAACAATATCCTTATCTCTTTCTTAATTTAAACATACAGTATACCCCAACCCTCCTAAGGGCTCTTTCTCTTTGTTGCAACTCATATGTTTTTGCATCAAGAAATAATATCTTGAAACTAATCAAATACTACTTGCAAACTAAAAGAAGTAAAATAAAAAATCATTTACTTTTGGTTAGATTGAATGGATTACATTACATTGTCGAACAGAGGATTTTCTAAACACGACAGACTTTACTGTGATCTGACTTTTCTTGCCAGGAATACTAAACGTACAAAATTATAAATATTTGCGGACGGGTGGAGATCTTATTTTAAATTTGAAATATGAGAATCCATACAGTATTTTGAGGATAAACGATTTCCAATTTATCTATGTGGTTGAACTATTTTCCCCTTTTCTAAATAAACTAGCAGCACTCAATTTGTAGCTGGTACGAGACACTCCATTTACATTGAGATACCATTCACTTACGCATCGCTTAATTAGCATAATTACTTCAAATTGGTGTAAAGTGCTATATCTGTTTTGATTTGTGTCAGTGTCATATAAAATGTTTGTACAAATGTTACAAAATAAGGCAAAACATAGTCCGAATACGTATCCCCGGTTAGAAATATGTTGGATCAACACCAACCAATCACGGTACAGCTATCGTTTACGAAACTCTGGATAAAGAAAATAAACAATTACTGATAATGCCCGTGTAGATAACAAACGTGGTTATTTTAAGTGGTCAAGCTGTTTGTTTTCTATTTTAAATGTTTTCATTGATACCCATGTATATACTTCGGTAAATAATCAGCTACGAACCTCGGCCAAGGGTTATTACATATTTCTGGCGTTTTCCCCCCAGGATTATGCTAAAGACAGCATATTTTGTCTGTGGCATCTTGCAGTTCATTATGTTCATAGAAAACCCCCAGTTTCACCAATGATATGGCATATACAGTGCGACATGACAGAAGAAGAGCTGGTGCGTTCTGCACGACCATATAGCTTGGATGCAATTTTACAAAAGGGACAGCTTTTACAAAATTTTCTCTCCTAGTAGGTGAATCCCTTTTCCAAGATAAAATTTGTGTCTTTAGACCACACACAAAACAAAAAACAAAGTAAGAAAGAAAAAAAAAAAGTAAGACAAGAGAAATAAACTTAAAACGCTTAAATTAAAATTTTGAAACAACCAATGGACGCCAGTATTTGTGTGGAGTCTAATTTTCCAGTATCAAGACAAACTCTGATTGTTTTCAAGCTTCACGTGGAATTAATGACATGTAATTCCAATATTTCTGCAACAAGAGAATCAACTATTGTAGGAGACGGACAGAAATTAGCACCCTTCAAAATCCTACCAGAGGAATAATTGACAAAATTTGCAGCTATGTTCGTTCACGTCTCCGCAAGTCCCTCTAATGACGACGTACCGTTATTACGCTAAATAATGGTATCTCTTAACAAATTACCGCATTTGTCCTAAACTTTGTTAAAAACGTCGATTTTACTATCCGGGGGTATAGTATAACATTGCTGAAATAATGGCAAACAGTATAGCTCCTGATCAGACTGCTCTTGTAGGAGCAGTCTGCTCAGGGGTTATATTGTTTGCTCAGGAGTTTCTGCGCAAGTGGTTTGGGTAGTTACCGTAAACTAGACTTTCTCGCGGCACAAATTATTGTGATAAGTGTCGACACAACAAATTACAATGTTGGAACATACAGAGACTTATAATGAGGTTTTCTGACCAATTTTAAGATTGTCGTTTTATTAAACAGTCGGTAATAGCATAGAATTTTGTCAATGCGTCAATTATATTGTCAGGCTTAGTAAAAGTGAGAAATTTGTCGCCGTTCCGAGAGCTAAGCTAACTGATCCCCTTATTATAACATGCCTTGCTGTAACTCCAATTTTTGGTTGAAAAGTCAGCTTTTTCTCTTTTTTTTTTTTAAATATTAATATATGTATCGTGGAACTTTATTAGAGTCGCCTCTCTGGGATTATATTTTCGGGATAAACAAACTGATACTATACTGTTGAGTTGACAAACGAGTGCGATAACACGAGTTTTAAGTTTGCATGGAAATACTTCCTATATTTTAAACTCAAGGTGACTAAACATATTATAGTCCAATTTTTCTCATTGTTATTATTTCAGACACATCACGACTATTAGGCCATGTAGATTTACTCCCCTGCAAAATTTCGAAAAAAAAAAAAAAAAAAAATGTTGAACTGTATATTTACATAGTAGCACTAAAATAGTATAAAACGACTATTGGCCCTGGCTTTTGGCGTTTTATTGCAATATAATCTATATAAATGAAAACAAGTATAGCTTTCACAATAGCTTGGTTTGTCAAAGATTGAGCAAGTTGCTGTGAATTTACTTGTTATGATTTAATAGTACACTTCCTCGGTCTGTTATAAAAGTTTTATTATTTAGTGAATTTGCATACTTCTAAAGATGCAATAATAGGTTGGATGGGCGGGGTAACATCATATTGAATTTTCAGAAATTCTAGTCCTTTGCGCCTGGTTGTGTACCTGGATAGCTTATATTATAAGAAAATTCAATTTAATACTTGAATATTGGTATAAGTTTTATATCCTTACAAAGATCAGATATTGTAGATTTCATAATTCAGCTATATATGGGGATAGGGTAATTATTGGATTGTATCTCTCATACTGAACGGTGGATTGATTTCATATCCTGTAACAATACAACTTACATAGCGACGTCTCTGTTGAAAAGTATTCTGAAAAATCTATTGTTGGGAAGTGTGTTAAGTAATTGACTTAGCAGTTTATGCTTGTTGAAAACTGACGTAATTTTGTGAGTATTTAAAAATGAGATATCGAAAATAAAAATGAGGTTTTCTTCAGGATTGCGTTTTTGTTCCTTTGGTTAGTCCCTGGCAGTGTTTTGATGACATATGAAAACGTAAAATTTACATTACCGATGAAGTTATAGTATCTTTTGCTACGATCATAGGGTTTGAGAAAATTGGCTCAAAAAAGTAGACACAGGTGAATTTTAAAATTGGCATAACTCCGAAACCAGACGGTAACATGGCATTTTTTTTTTATTTCACCTCTAATATAGTATTACAGAGTTATGCAAAATATGAAGAAAATCTATTGCTTGGAAAAAAATCATGTTCAGATGTCAGTAGTGACCTTAAAACCACAAAATCTAGACTAAACTTTGTTTATATCTCTTAGTGTAGAGTTTCAAGCACAGGTCGCGTGCCGGTGGTACGTTTCATACCACTGCGACCAACCTAAGCTTATAATAGGTAGTACTATATGCCGAAAAAAAAACACTGCATAAGAATTGTCTGCTGTTAACCGATAAAGCGGATACTGAAAAGTCCAAGGCACAATGACCCAGCATAACTGATCCATTATCAAAAAGACCTAGAGTAAGGCTCCAATATAACTTAATCTACTTAATGTCGACAATTAGGGCATAACCAGTTATATCCAGCATTTCTTTATAATGCTTACCTTGCGGTATGTGGAGTCCCATAAGCTCAGTGGGTTAAAGTGCTGGTCTGGTAAGCTAGTGGTCAGGCAAGTCCTGCCATCTTTTTCATCTATAGTGGAACCCCGTTACAGATGAAAAAGATGGCAGGATTTGCCTGACCACTAGCTTTATTATTTTCCACAGTATTTAAACCATGGAAGGCTGTCTTTATCACCTTTCCATGGTTTAAATACTGTTGAAAAAAAATACTAACACTGCAAGTCATCCATCCATTCATATGTACCTTTCGGTAGAATGAATATTTCTGGTGGTACCGTATGCAGTTCTGCGGTATTTCATTTGACCACTCACGACATCTATCCAACAGCGTCTCTGTCAATGAAGCTCTCTAAATTGTAAAAAAATATGGACAGTGACTGGACGTGATAAGGTCGAAATTGGAAGAATCGCGGACTGCTACTGAAATCATCGATTGGCCAAAACAAAATTACACGGACATGACGACATGAGCGAAGAGGCGATATCAGTTTTCTTACCTGCTGTCGATTTGACTTGCATAATAATCATAAAATTATCATTTCAATTGATGTCTCTCTTAATTCAAAATATTTTCTATGACCTTTTAGGAGGAATTTAGATATGATATAATGCCTAACGAAAGTTACAAGATTTAATTCGGAAATGATGAAATGGCGAAATGCGCGCATGTATGCATATAACTATAGCGTGCTGTTATTATAACGTCGGCATTTTTATTCAATTTTGAACGGCATCCCATACCAGTTTGCAATGTAATACGAAATTTTACATTTACATATATAAATACAGATGAAAGCGCATTTTCAAGATTCTGTATTCCCTGACAAAAATGCATCAAATTGTTGAAGGCTTAAGGACATTCTTCCTTTCTCCAGTCGTTCTGGCTTTCAAATAAAGTCAACTCTCGATATCTCAAAGTCGGAGTTCATCTCAAACTACTGATATCTCAAAGTAAATTTTCTGGTCCCAGAATCTAACTTTGTAATATCAATAGTTTGAGATAGAAGGAGCTGAAATGTAAATAAAAAATAGGAAAGGTGTCCAAACTATATTCTTTGATATAAGAGGATACCTTGACTTGAGATATCAGTGTTCGACTTATCGAAAGTTGATTGCATAGGTTTGGGTACAGGGAAACACTTCCTTCTGAGAACTATCGTATCCCAAACCTCTGTTTATGGTTACACAGGGTATAAACCAGTCCGCCAGTTTTCGCTTCCTGCAGAGACTGTCCATCATATTTGGCTTCCGCCGAGACTGTCCGCGATCTCTTGCTTCATACAGGGACTTCCATCCTCGAAAAATGGCCTCTTGCCGAGACTGTCCGCGGGACTCTGCTTCCTGCGAGACTGTCCGCGTAACTCTGCTTCCTGCCGAAGCAGAATCACGCGGACAGTCTTTGCAGGAAGCCATTTATCATGTACAGAAGTCTCAGCAGGAAACAAGAGATTGCGGACAGTCTCGGCGGAAGCCAAATATGACGGACAGTCTCTGCAGGAAGCCAAAATTGGCGGACTAGTTTATACCCTGTGGGTTAGAGGCAAAAATGAAATTGTACCCAGCCACCTTAATGCTGTTTATGAACAGACTTATAAAGGTTAACGCTCTTTGCATCTACAGTTTTGTACGATTATTTGGATAAATACAGTATATCAGAAATTGTTTATTAAAATCATTATAAGTCCACATTAAGAACCACAAATTGGCTAAATTTTAATCGCTGTTATTAATAAAGCATGAGCCAGTATCATTAAGTATTTTGCAATCACAGTCACGTAAGATACATTATTAATTTGACATTAATGCACAAATTGGTGTTGTACAATTCACCATGTAATTCTGTGGCATTAGTGCATCGATTTCTACAGATTTCTCGCTGAAATTGAACTTGAAATACTAGTGCTTCAATGTAACTTCAGAATTTTTGCCATGTTTTTCTACTAATTTCAGTTATTTTATTTGTTTATTTCATATTCTATTTGTTTATTTCATTTTCTATATTTTTTAGGTATTTATTTATTCACTTTACCTTTATTTCATTTTTATTGCAGTCGTGAGCTGTATCCAAACAGAACATTGTACTGAATACTCCGAATTCTGTCTAAATGCTTATTTCTTTTATCTGGTACAAAGCATCATCATTCAAGCAATTTTTTGTTTGATAAACTATTTAAAATGAGTACTTAAAGTGCACGGGTATACCGCCATTTTACACACAAAAAAAATCTACACATATGGGGTCTGCTCTTAAAGGCAAAAAAATGCTCCAAGGGGAGCATACTCCTTTACTTTATGAGATGAACTTAAAAGGAAAGCGAAATGAAAATGACACAGTTGCTTCCCCTGGAAGTGTACCCATTCACCTTAATTGATTTACTTTGTGCGCATGCAGGCCTATTTCTCTACTTGACATCTTTGTCAAAATCCGGATCCGCTAAATCAGGAGGCCAGCGCATAACCCACTGAGCTACCGGGGCTCCTCGCTGCTTAAGAGAACATGTCTCATGATATACGTGAACCAATATACAGACTAGTGAGGTTAAGCGCAGATCGTCATCCAATTAAACTGACATCGTACATTCAAACTGCACAGGTTGCACATGTTCTAAATCAGGTTTTCTCATGACAAGGTCATCGATAGTGGAAGGGAAATAACGTCTCATATTCCGCTTTATGTTCTCTTTGCCTTTGTTGTGTCGCTTGACGGTCCGAAGTTCTAACCTTAGGCGGCTTCGGGAATATCATAGCGTCCGGGTCTTGCTGTCATTCTTCTGCGACCTTGTTGGTTTAACTCTTTAAGCCCCAGTGACGCAATTAGCAAAATTTGCAAACAGCGTAGATCCTGATGAGGCGGCTCATAATGAGCCGCCTCATCTAGATCTACACTGTTTGCCTTCTAGTCTTTGAATTCTCAATATAAAAAGTCTTGGACAAGGCATTTTTAAAATTTTTGCAGACGTAAATTTTGTCGTCTGCTTTTTGGTAGTGAAAGAGTTAAAATTGATCAGTTACAGAGCGTTTGGTATCAGGAGCTTTTATTCATCTCCGCCAAACGTCGTGTAAGTAGCCTGGTCCATCCTGGCCCCATAATGCTTAATTGCGAATGTGGGCAGGGAAATCACTTACCATGCTTTTTAGTACTATACAGACTCGAGTGCATGACTCCATTGCTGGCACACCACGCCCTTTCCTAGGCAACAGGGGCTTATGGGTAATAGCGGACTAGCAACATCTTGCGCACACAGCTAAAATAGACTTATGTGATTCAACTCACCTGTCAGTCATTTAAGGCATGAGCCGCGCGAGTCGCCGTTACCATAAGTGCCGAGAAACGATAAAACCAACATAGTGGCATGTGCGCCCAGCAAAGACTCAGATCAGCCAGGGCATCCACCCAGTCTGATCAGTGTTTTCTCTGTGCGTTTAAAGGTTAGCTAAGGGTTTAAGCTACTTCTATGCGACCAGCGAAGACACTGATTGGACTGGGCGGATGCCAAGGCTGATCTGAGTCCTTGCTAAGCGCTAATGCCGCTCTGTTAGTTTTGTTATGTTGCGGCTCACAAATGATGAAATGGAAAATTTAAAAGTCAAAATTAAGGTAGTAAGAGACTGAATAACTCTGTTTTTTTATTTTTAAAAAGAAAACAAAACATATTTATTGTTTCTGATTGAATCGGTCAACTGTGGAGTATATACAGTTATAGCATACACTAACAATGTCTACCGTAAAGATCCCAAGTTTTCGGGCATATAGGTCGGCACAAACAGTAGAAACCGAGATCACACTGCTACACAGTTGCCATTCCATCTGTGCATGTTTGTAGGCATTACTGTTTGGTCGAACCGGAATAACAGGAAAATAAATAGTTGGGCAAGGACCGGCTGTGCTGGCAGTAGGTGGAGAATGGGGGCTGTCTGTTTTGGGGTAATTTTTGAACTTAAACATTGTTTTGCTAGGAAATGAAACGGTGAAATGTTTTTTTTTCTTTTTGTCGTATTCTGTAACATACAATGTAATGTTTACTGAAAAAAACAACATCAACAACAACAACAAAAAAAAAAAAAAAAAAAAAACCCAAAACAAAACAAAAACGAATAAGCATGCCCCCGTCGATCTAATATATTTTTCATGAAATTAAATTTACTTGCATTTTTTTGAAAAAAAGTAAAAAAAGTACTTCTTAGCAAGCAAACTGCATTTTTTTACCAGTTTGTTTCAAATATCCTACAGTAGTATAGATTATATGATTTGCAGAAATGAAAGTGTATTAATGTGCTAGAGTTATGAATTTAAATGGAAAATTTGTAAAAACTTATGTAGAAATACAGTTTCTTTAGGAAAACGAAACGGTGAAAAAAAAATGTTTCTAATCCAAATTTAGCTGGTATAATGGTTTGGATGCCCCGCCAACATTTCTATTCAGTATCTTTTTACCTTAAACCGAAATGGTTTCTTCAACGATTATGTGCGTCATGTGCCTGGTTGGGCCAGACCATGTGTACAGATTTCCTAACTAATAATTTGAGCCGCGACACGACAAAAATAAAGTGACATGTGCACCCAGCGAAGACTCAGGTCAGCCGGGGCATTCGCCCAGTCTGATCAGTATTTGCTGTCGGCATGGAGGTAGCTTAGACCCTTAGCTACCCTTTAAGCGCACAGCAAAGCCTCTGATCAGACTGTGCGGATGCCCAGGCTGATGTGAGTCTTCAATGTGCGCACATGCCGCTTTGTTGGTTTTGACGTGTTGCGGCTCGCTGACATGTCTTCCTGTTCATTTCTCATAACGATGTTACCAAGTAAGCTCAAGGGAACGAATCTATAAGCATGCTCCTCCTGGCACAGAGACTGTCCGTATTAGATCTTCTGTGGCTTCTCGCTCAAAAGGCCACCAGGCAGACATTTTGGGCTGGGTGCATTCGGCATTGATGTCGAGCAGAATATTTTGCGGTAAACCAGTCATATTAAAACAGCATACATTTATGCACACATATATTCTTCAAGAGCAAAATGGTTCCAGAAAGACCGATGGTGACTTCAAATTTTCTAGATTATACTTCATATTTCTCAGATCATACTTCACAAAGGACAAAGAATGATGAACTGGAATGCGACTTGTGAAGGGTGACGTGCGAACTATGAATTGTGACGTATGAACTTTGAAGTATAAACTGTGAGGTAAAAACTGTTTAGAATGAACAATCAAACCCAAAGTAAGACGTATGAACTGTGAAGCATAAACTGTGAACTGCTGAGTATAAACTGTGACATCAGAGCAATGAAGAGTGAAGTAGGAACCATGTCATGGAGCGTGTCTTATGAACTGCGAAGAGTGATGTATGGAGTACGACCAGTGAAGTGGCAATTCTGAAGTTCGAACGATAAGTGTGAAGTAGGAGCTGTGAGGTATTCATTATGAACAATGGGGTGTGAAGTATGAGGTATGAACTTTGAACAGTGAGCATGAACTTTGAAGTATGGACATTGAAATATGAAGTATTAACTATGACGCGTGTAGTATGAACTATGAACTGTGGGCGTACAGTATGAACTGCGAAGTCGCCTCCGGCCGTTCAGAATCATCACATAGTGGTAACTTCGTATTTCGTAGTCCACAGTTCAAACTTCACATGTCATAGTTCAGAGTTCATATTTCACAAACTTATGTAGTTCATTTTTCATACGTATAGTTCATGCTTAACAATACACAGTACATACTTCATTATTGAAACGTCATACTTCACAGTTCACATATCAAAGTTCACGACTCATAATTCACAGTTCATACTTTTAAAACACTTCCATACTTCATAATTCACACTTTATTGTTCGTAGTTTAGTTCGATGATAAGGAAGGTATTTTCAGGCCAAGCTGCTGGCTTGATTTATGAATAACTTATGGCTTCACGACCTTATTATATCAATAGTATTTCAGTCATGTCGAGCTAATGGAAGGGGTTGTCATTTAAGGCTGTGTGCAATGGAACCTTGCTTACGGTTTGAAGGATGCAGAAGGTTAAACCATGGCCTGCTGACCTAGCGGTTCCGGGTTCGATTACCGCTGGATGCGGAAATCTTTTCAACCGTAAACGCGTCTCCATTGCACACATCCCTTCATTATCACCCTCCCGTCGTCTTGATATGACTGAAACACTGTTGAAAAGGAAGTGAAATAGCAAGTCATCAATCCATCCATCTATCTATCCAAAATAAAACGATGCTATTCGTCTCGTTTGAACGTATAGCAGCAGATGCGTGCACAATGTTTGTTTTGAAGTGAAAAATCTGATGGAACTGTCATTAAATTCCTGAAAGTTGGCAAACCTAAATGGTGCTTGGCCATTTTTAACAGTTTTGTGATAACTCCACCCGTTTTTTCCCAGAGTTGAAATTTTGTACTTATAATAATGACAGACGCGACAAACCAACAAAGTTGTATGTGCGCCCAGCAAAGACTCAGATCAGCCTGGGCATCTGCCCAGTCTGGTCTGAGAGTTTGCTGTCCGCATGGAGGTAGCTTAGACTCTTAGCTTCCCTTTAAGAGCAGAGCGATGACTCTGATCAGACTGGAAACTGTTAGGCTGACCTGAGTCTTGGCTGGGCGCTCATACCATTTTGTTTGTTTTGTCGTGTCGCGGCTCATATTCTTGTATACTGATCTGCTTGCTTATCATGCGTTGTTCGCATACGCTTTGGGAAGGGATCTGTAACAAAACTGAATAAAATGAGTACAAGCGTGCGAAGATTAAACACTCAGACCAATATGCGAATCTGGCATGCTGACCAGAGCCTTTACCCTTGGCTTGCACCATTTGTTGGCCTTGGTAAATCTTCACAGAGTCGAATTAGGCTTTAAGATATATCAAGAGTGACAACCTACGTCATAGCGCTGACGTCATAATCGTTTTATCCGCGGCTTTAATAAGGTAAATGTTTTGCATAATGAAGTCTTGGCAAACACTAAAACTACCAAATATCTAGTCGATCTGGTACCTATAGATGTTTTGGACTCATTACCAGAATTCACCATAAAATACTTGCTTAATCTGAAAACACTTCTATGGATTCTGCCTCAATGCATGTTTATCTCAGCTGTCCACATCAAATGTTGTGGTGATGTATTTTATAATTTCTCACCCTTTGAAGAATCATGCCCTATATATGTGGACCATATGTACATGTAGGCACCGACTCACCGTTTTATCTTCTGTTAAAATCCTGTCTCTTATATGTTACAATCGGAAAATCTGTCAGAGTTTCTTCAAAATGGCCGTCGAATGATTAACGCTTTCACGCGCGCTTTGACGTAGGTTGTTATCTCTGTAAATGGGAACACCATGCTTTTTCTGCTAATTTTATAAAGGTAAGCACCTTTTATGACTTCCTGTTTGCCTCCTGGAGGATGAAGCCCTTCCACAAGAGGGGCTACTCATAATGGGAATTAAGAAGCCAACATTTTGACTTTACGGGTTGACCCCATTGAAAAGGAATGCAAAAATAAAACTAGCCACATCATGCGATTTCCAACAATGTGGCAATTTTGTCATGTGATATTCAGACCATCCGTCTCAGTTAAACAGGGCAGTCACAGACCTCACTGTTAGCTCTATGGCTTGGGTCACTTACTTAGATGGCTGATGTGACAAGCGAAGGCTCTGATCAGACTGCACTTATGTGCAGTCTGATCAGAGCCTTTGCTTGTCACCAGTGCCACATTGTTGGAAATCACATGATGTGGCTCAAATATTGGAGAGTTCCTTCCCTGAAAGTGTACCCAGTCACTATAAAATGTGTGCTTTTGACAGACACAATACCATTTTATGCGTATCATCGGTCATTTTGACACAAACTCAGATGAAACAACGTTTTATTGACGTTTATGTAACTTTTCTTTAAAGTGTCCTGGCTTGTATTTATTTTCAGTTGTCCATAAAACGACCATTTTCTACTTTTCATCCGGCATTTATTCCGCTTCATGACTATTTATGACAGACTAGGACTCGTTTTGAATTGTTCACTTTACAAACTATTTTCAATTGTTCACTTCATGAACTATTTTCTACTGTTTATCCGACCTATGTTCTGCTTCATAACTTGGATTGACTCGTACGGCGGACTATCGTCCATTGGTTATCCAACCTATGTGTTGCGTCATGAACGTTTATGACAGATTTGGATTTGTTTTCAATTGCCCACATTACGGAGTATGTTCTTCTCTTCTACAGTTTACCCGACCTATTATCTACTTAATGATTATTTATGATAGACTTCGTTTTGTTTTTCAATTTTCCATATTATGGACTATCGTTTACTGATGTCCGACCTATGGTCTGCTTCATGAATATTTCTAATGACTGAGTCCATCACCCTTTTCGAAGCATTTTTCAAAGTTTTCCTAAATCTCGGGTCTAAAAATCCGTACAAAATAGGATGAATAACACTATTGATAAAGTAAAGTCTGTACATGAATAAGAACACTGCCAGCTGACTGAAAGACAAGGACTGAGTTGCATTCTCATGGGTAACGCGAAAGGAAAATATAATGTACATTATTGTCGTGCTAATGAATAAAGCTGTGAAAACAAAAGTGATCAAAGTTCTTCTCCTTAATCTATCCCTGGCAGAAACTGAAAATCTCACTCTCCTTTTTAACGAGTCTGTATAATTTGATTTTCTCTTTGTTGACCCTGTCATCTTTTTCTTTGACTTTCGTTTCTTCTTCTTCGAACTTTTGGCAATTTTTGACTTTTTAACACATATGTCATTGTCTTCGATTTCATATATCACAAGTTCCATATCGGTGCTTTCTTTGGAATCGGTTGATATTTTTCTTGATTTCTGGGTAGGGCTTTCTTGAATCCTGAAAGAAACCTCGCTCCTAGTTCTTGACTCTTCTGGTATAGACATCACTGTGCATTCTGTTTTTGAAGACTCCTTGGAGTTAGTACATATATCTCCCGTTTGCTCGTCTTCATCTTTAGACGAAAGTTTTATATCAACGGTGTCATTATCTGCGTTATTTTCTGAGTCCGGTTTCTCACTAGCACTTGAAATACCACCCACAGAAATATCAGGATCTATGTAGTTATTTACCTTGTTTCTGTTCTTAAGAGCAGATTTAGCTGGACTTTTACCTGTACTTCCTTGTCGCCGTAACGTCAGCACGACTCCGAATATTTGTCTTCCAACCAGCACATATAAGATCAGCATCACAAACATTGCAAGAAAATGCGGGCACATCAACACGATGAAAACATTTGGCCATGGCGTGTCCTTGACGTCAGGATCCGTACTACATACCTAAAGTAAGCCAAATGTACATTAAGTCTTCAAACCCAATTGAGTTTCAAACCTACTCGCTTGTTGACCCACTCTCAGTGGTTTTAATGAAATGACTTGCAGCATATTGCATGACCTCTGTTGTCTATTTTTATCATTTATTGTTTGGAGGTGGGCTTTCCAATAGTAAAATATTCCTTCTGGTTTCAAGCCTATAATGAGGTATATTTTAGTTTTTATTAAGCTGGGAACAACCTATCATGACATCACAACAGAAATGTTGTCATCACTAATCACCAGGGGCCGTATTCATAAAGCCACTTAAGTCGTTGCTATGCTGTTGCTAAGGCTAAATATCTATAAAGGAGATTCCCTACAACTATGAAATTTGGTCTGGAGGAACAGTCTTTGTAAGACGTTTCCTCCAGAGCCAATTGCATAGTCGTAGGGAATCTCCTTCAAAGAAATTTAGCCTTAGCAACAGCATAGCAACCACTTAAGTCGTTTTATGAATACGGCCCCTGGTCATTTTTTTAATATGATCATTTCAGCAAAGGGTTTCTTGCAGTGTCAGCTACACTTACACATCTTTTTGTTTTCCCAAAAGATATTTCTTATGAAAGTAACGGCTATGAAATATCAGAATAGATTCCTCTGAACTGATTTCATGTTAATTTTATATGAAATGGTAATTTTCAAGAATGTGTTTGAAACATGCCACGCCTACAGTAATACTGTTTTTTTTTCTGTATACATTCTGACAGCAGCTTGAGGCTGCCATTTTGAAACTGAAAAAATACTCTGCAAAAGATTACTTTCCAAGGTTGAGAGCATGATAGTGAATTTTAGAAACTCCACTGGACAAACTGACTACGAGAAATGGTATTAAATAGAACCGGGCAAGTTGAAGTTGCTGATTTTCTATCATTTACGTATAAACTTTGAAAAAAAAACTTGCTGGAGTGGGTCAACTAAAGAGTAGGTTTGGTATCTTCAGTCCGAGACCTTAACCTTTCAACATCTACACTGTAAAATATTTCCGTAGATTTTACGGTAGAATAAATAGCAACCAGCTGCCAGTCCGTTTCCCGTAGTTTTTATGGGCGCCCGTAAAAATTTATTGCAGGAATCATCAAGCAGAGTAGAATAAAATAGAACAGGTGTTATTTTAGTCATATAACGCTTTAACACTACGAAGGTATTTTCGAGTACGGCCACTTAACACAACCATATTGTGTTTTCAACAATAATTTACAGGCAAACGTCCGTAAAATTACGGCATATATATTGGCAGCTGGTTGCCAGTTATTCTACCGTAAAATCTACGGATATGTTTTTACAGTATAGTTTACAAATTACAAAACATGGTCAAAACTTTCTATCGCCAGCGATTAAATGTAGGGCAGATAACCGCATCTCTGTCCAACTTTATGACCTGCATAGTCGCACCCTTTGTGCGTTCATGCCTGTAAGAAAAAGCTTAACTCACAGGCATTAGCGCTTAGATCTCCGTAAAAGAAATTACAGGAAAATCTTTTATAGAGCAAAACTTATATAAACGATAATGACAAGAAGTTGTATAGAAATTTAATAATATATCAGAGACTAGTTATCGACGTGAATAAATTGAACAAACGATTGAAAGTGTAAGATATGTTATTTCGACGAACGAAAATGTACTTTAGGAGAACATTTTCATTGTCAGGCGAAGTAAAACAACTGAAATGGAAGCCAAATTATTTTCATTTATGTGAAAAAATTTAAATTAATATTACGCTAACCAAAGGAAAATTGAAATATTTGTCACACCACATTTTAAATGAAATATTATTAATTGTTTCATATAGAGTGGAGTCGGGTAATTTCGGACATCGGGTAAATTCGGACATACCATTGCAAACAGTGAAAATCCAGATGAGACGGCTCATCATGAGCCGTCTCATCAGGATTTCCACTGTTTGCCCAGTTAATTTTGTTTAAATTCCAAAACAACTGACATATTAAGGAAACACTGTCACCGTCCGAATTTACCCGCTGTCCGATGTTACCAGACTCTCCTCTACAATCCTATGGTAAACAACGACTTAAACCACGGATTCTAGACTCTCAAATACAAGTAAGAAAAAAATATACGCTCGTATAATAGTCTCTATGGATTAAGACTTCCAAGGGGTTGTTATTTTAAAATTTTGGTTCAGACGTTGAAGTTCTGTTCTGGGAAATAACTTTTCGATACTAGCTTTTCAAAAGTTAAAACCTAGGACGAAAAACATGAAACCCTGGACTGAAAAGTTGATTTAAATCTAGGTTAGATGATTGATTGTGCATTTGGCTTGCTATACATACCTTTACAACAACTTCAGAGTCAAGATAACGCTTGACGGTAGGTTTTAGTCCCCAGATTATCAAGACAGGCCAACACTGAAAGCAGGTCAGTAGAAACGCTATTCCATACCCTAGGAGAACAGAACAATTTGTCATCTGCCATCTGTAGGGAGCACAGACCTTTCTATGTCTGTCTATAGCGATGAGAAGCAAAACATACACTGACGCAACTGATGTAAACGCGTTCATAAATGCCTTCAGTTTGCAAAGCCATTGCGATGGAAAAATATACCAATTTAATTGTGTGTATATTTCTAACGGTAGGATAGTCACTGACGAAGTCAGGTCCACAGCACATAGTCCAAGAACAAAGAACCGGAAGTTGCAGTTCTTATATTTGAATATATGAACATACAATACGAACAAATTTCCTAATATCCCAATGCAAGCGAATAAACCAAATATCGCAGAAACAGGCAAAATATAGTCCTTGAATTCATTATTGATACGAAATGCCAATGCATTGGTTTTATTAGTCAAAGAATTCATATTTTAACATTTGAAACACGTGTTTAGTATAAGAGATTGCTTTTGTAACTGCGAATTTAGCACTTCAAATGTTTAAGTGCACAATATTTACTACAAATAAAACAGGAAGTCACATCTGTCCAGGCTTATTGGGAGTATCCTGAGCTACAGAGTGTCGTAATCACCCTGAGTGTTTGGGCTTTTTGGGGGGAGGGGGCGCATTATTTCTTTTAAGATCAGACCCCCATTAAGAAAGGAAGCTAAGGCTAAAATAGCTGAGTTGCTACCCTCTGAAAGTACACTTTTTCACCTAAAAAGAAGTTTGCTCATTTTCGAGAAATGATTGTTGTAATAAATGAAGGTGTCCGTATACCGTTTGTAATTATGGTAAGTCAACATACAGGACACACTTCCTTATGAAATTGAAATTAATTTTCCCACATGTGAGCAGAAATTTTGTACTAAGGCAGTACTGCATACATAGACAAGGATTCTTTTGTTCAAAGCATCATTGCCTTAGAGAAGCCGTTAGTGGAGGATCTGTTTAGTATTACAGTACTCACAAATTAATTTCCTGAAAAAGTCTTGTCTGAGGACAATCATCTTAAAGCGCGAATATTATGGGAGCTTAAGTTTGATAAGAGCTAGTTTAATATGGACAATACCGGCCAAATGAAATGAGATCAACTACTATATCAGAATAAACAGTTATACTAAGAATTATTCAAACCTCTAAACTATTGCCAGAGATATGATAGTATCTCTGAACTGTGAAAAAGGTCACATTGACCTAGATGTAATATAAGGTCAATAACTGTATCTGAATGAAACATTATACCAAGTATAATACAAGTCAATGATATAGCGTAAGAAATATCACTAGATCATGAAATATAGGTCACACTGAACCACAATTAGTATGAGGTCACTCCTAGTATCAGCCCAGTAACCCATATATAAGGAAAATCCATAAAATATTGTTCCATGAAATATAGGCCAAATGACACTGTGAGTGACCTCATAGGGTCAAGTCAGTTAAAGGTAGGCTCCTGTACTTTGGAATGCATCATAATTTTGATGATCTTTCATCCAAGTTGTTGGAAAGCACTTATAAAAGGGAATGAATAAGTTTCACTAAAAAGTGTAAATCAAAAAATATTAGAAAAGTTGTTTTGCAAGGGATTTCCTAACTCTGCTTCGCACACCAGTTAGCGCTATTTTTAGTTCGCCCCAAAAATAGATAACGCAGCTGAGGTCATGCTGCATTGCATTTTGGGATATTTTTATCCCATCCACCATGCAAGGACCTGTAGGAGAGCTCACGACAAGGGAAAATTGATCTTTGGAGAATGGCATCAGAAATTGCGCACTTATAGACATAATAAACATAGTTATTTTTAGAACTGGAATTCCAACGCAAGAAAATAAACCAAAAGGGAAAACGGCTATTTTCTTCAACATCTGACGAGTTTCTCAGTAGCAACAAATTCAGAAAAATAAGAGAATTCAATACTGCTCAGAAAAAGACGAAATAATTTTGTGGACATAATTGTTATCGCTAGTACAGGAACCTACCTTTAAATTCGGACAGTGACATTGTTTCCTTTATATGTCAGTTGTTTGGAATTAAAACAGAATTAACTGGGCAAACAGTGAAAATCCTGATGAGACGGCTCATAATGAGCCGTCTCATCTGGAGTTTTACTGTTTGCAATGGTTTGTCTGAATTTAATTGCTGTCCGAGTTTACCTGACTTGACCCTACTAATGCACTAAAACACCCACAGTGTCAGCCAAAATCATTAACGCAAGTACAACGCAAATCCATGTAAAAGTGTTAGAAATGTAAACCACAATCATTGGACCATTACATATAAGTCACACTGAACTACAGTTAGTATGAGGTCACTCACAGTATCGACCGAAACCATTTATCCAAGTATAATGCAAAGCCAAGTATAAGTGTCAAAAATGCGACGCAAAATCTCTTTACCATGAACTATAAGTCATATTGACCTACAATTAATATGAAGGCACTCATGGTGTCGGCCCAAACCACTATCCTAAATATAATATAAATCCATGGAAAGGCGACGGAAATATGAAATAAAATCATAGGACTATGAAATTTAGGTCCCGCTGACATTCTACTAGTATCAGGTCACTCATAGTGACATTGATGCAGATCCATAAAAAAGAGATAGAAATATGAGACCAAATCATTGAACCATGAAATAAAGGTCACACTGACCAACAATTAGTATGAGGTCACTCACAATGTTAGCCCAACCCAGTAGGCCAAGAATAAGGTAAATCCATGTAATAGTGTTAAAATGGGCAAATCACTGGACTCCTAAATATAGGTCACTGTGACATACTTTTATTCCTAGGTCTAACATCAGGTGATACTGAGTCATTTTCTCAGGCAATGATGTTCATATATCAAATAGTCTTCAAGATATAAGGCAAAATCACTGGACCATGATATATATGTCAGTGTGACATACATTTAGTTTTAAGGGCAGACATCTGATCATACTGACTTATTGTCCCAAGCTATCATGTTCATACATCAACAATGGCGGAAAACATGGCAATGCGTCCATTTTTGACAACGCGACCTACATACGATCCCGCATACGATGTACTACAGTAATACGAGCCGCAACACGAGAAAACCAACAAAGTGGTTGTGCGCACAGCGCAGACTCAGATCAGCCTGGGCATCCGCCCAGTCTGATCAGAGTCTTCGCTGTTCGCATGGGGGTAGCTTAGACCCTTAGCTACCTTTTAAGCGCTTAGTGAAGAGTCTGATCAGACTGGGCGGCTGCCCAGGCTGATCTGAGTCTGCGCTTGGCGGACAACCACATTGTTGGTTTTGTCGTGTCGCGGCTCATATATACTACAAAGGAGAAACAACGTCACGAACCACTTTTCCTATAGACTATTTTAAACACTAAAGTGCTTTTCCTATAGTAATTTAAATACTCAATAACCTGAACTTTAAACTTTGAAGTTGAAATGGAAATGCATGTAGCAACACAAACTTGACATTCTTAAAATAGCAAAACGCGTGTTTAATAATAAACAATACCAGATTGTACTCTGTCAGACAATAAAACAGTAACAATCATTTGAATGGTGTCGCCGTTACATCACCGCAAGCAACAAGTGCCTAAATTGCAGTAATTTTCATTGCGTTCTGTGCGGCGCGATTTCGCAACAAAGGCAACTATAAAGACAACATCATTAATACCTCTTCCGCGCCCCCACCCCGCACTCCCCAGTCTCCCAAATGGAACGATGGTACCTCAACCCCAAATGGAACGTTTTGTACCTATACAAACGATCTTTTAATTTCATGTAGCCATTCTCAAGAAGTAAGATGCGGTATCATTTTGTGAATGTTATATAAGACTCTTTTGCTCATATACCTCGTATCACCGGGCTAATATCAGTGCCGACTGTAACATGCAGACTTGAAATTGTTTGCCTCCAACACTGACAGTTCTCTCATTGTTTCAGGATTTCAGATATGATTTTTTCTAGACAGATGTCGAAAACCTAGGTGAAATAAGGTCTCTTTATCTGACACCAGGAGCAAATCCTTTCTTTTAAGAGTAGATCCCTTTCTGGAAGGCTTTGGATTGAAGATAAACTTCTCCTCTACTTTTTTTCTAATAATAATATATGGACTTTGTTTACTTTGATGCTTCACACTCAGATTTGCCTTGTGCGAATCATACCCGTCCATCTATCATGCTTTCGGTCGATGTGAAAGGTGTCTCGTTTACCGGTGTGAAACATACCGTTGTTAATCGCAGCGGCATGTCATGGCAAACAGACAGACAACAACTTTATTCACTTAATATGTGAACATGACAAAATGAGGAATTACTCTAATGCTA
Organism: Ctena decussata; assembly: GCA_963989385.1. NCBI lineage: Eukaryota > Metazoa > Mollusca > Bivalvia > Lucinida > Lucinidae > Ctena > Ctena decussata. The sequence goes on from OZ022499.1 coordinate 14,494,938, forward strand.
TCATCATGACAAAGATTAAACTACTGAAAACTCAAATTGTCTTGTTTTATGGTCAGAATACCATATGTTCTTAAAGGGTTTTGCCGCCAGTCTCTTCCGCAATCGTCAATTTATCCCCTGTTCATTACAATATTCTTAAAGGTTTTGGGGTGTCCTTCAATTGTTTTCTTCTGACCAACTTAGATGCGTTTCCCGCTTAAAGTTAACCATAGAAGACTTTCTTTTGTAACGGTTTCTGAAGCATTCTTGTGACATCGCCTGTTAATCTTGGTCGACTCAAATGGTTCAGCGGACCTCCAAAGCCACCAATATGCCAAAAAATGGCAAAAAAAAGTAAACATTAAAGAAATCAACTCCACAGTAGTCATAAAGCATTGTCCACATTCGTTAAAACCAGGGGCCGTATTCATAAAACAACTTAAGTTGTTGCTATGCTGTTGCTAAGGCTAAATTTCTTTGAAGGAGATTCCCTACACCTATGAAATTTGCTCTGGAGGAACAGTCTTACAAAGACTGTTCCTCCAGACCAAATTTCATAGTTGTAGGGAATCTCCTTTATAGATATCTAGCCTTAACAACCGCATAGCGACGACTTAAGTGGCTTTATGAATACGGCCCCTGGTCAGTTGTTTAATTCTAGTCAATTGTTGGCTCTGCAGTTGTTTGCCTAAAGTGGAACTGTTCTTCCATGAGCTTTTCGAGAGTTTTCTTCTCCGAACTGGGAAGATTCCAGTTAATTTTGAAGTCGCAAAGAATGACAGTTTTGGCAGCTCGGATGTACTGGTCATGCAACTTTGGCAGGAGACTTTCTTGATGCCTTTGGAGACTTGTTGATTAACACTATAACAATACAAGGCAAGATGAGTGGGAAGTTTCTCAATCTCTTCATCTCTTCTACTACAGTTCTATCAATACTGATTTTGTCATCTTGGAGATTTGTAATAAAAAGTCCATTAAGTGACTGAAGCCGACTGATTGCTACATAGTACATGTGATCCACTCTTCTTCTCATAGTAAGATCTTTAACAAGAAGTCCTGTACCTCACCAATAGGATGAGCAGCTGAAATAAAAAAAAAAAAACTCATTCAAAAACTTTGTGACAGACAAATAAAAAATGCCTGCCACTGGGTCAGATTGAATGAGATGGCATTTATCTTCCCAGGAGAAAGGTTGAATTTCTTCAGCAGAATATGATTTTCTATCAACTATTTCCACAAGTATTTTATAGAGGTGAATCCATCTGGTTGCAGCTGCTGACAGGGTGACAAAAAAGGTTGCATGTCCCAATTGTCTGATCATTGCAAAAAGGTCCTTACTTATTCCTCCGAAGTATGGGGGAGAACCCCTGACACTAGCTAAGGCCTTGTTAGCTTTGTCTTGATGAACCAGATCATCAATACCATTATCTGTGATGTCTTTCACTGTAATTGGCTGGTTTCTAGCCTTCAACTTTCGGAGAATACGTTGAGCCTGATCAATGAAAAATTTCTTTTGAATCTTTTTGGCTTTGAAAAAAATGTTTTCAACACAACGAGCTGCTCTCCTGTCCACATTTCTATATCTGATTTGACTATTTTTCAATAAATGACCTTTGTATGTCTCTCTTGGTTTGAACATCGGCGTTCACCACAAAATATTACAGGGAAAGCTAATTCCTCTGCTTTTTTATGAATACTCTGACTGGTTTACTTATTTCACCTGGAGCAAAATGGTATATCAAATCTCTTTAATTAGGCTCAATTAAATCTTGTGCAGATAACACAGTATCAGACAAACCAGACGTAGGCTCTGTTTCATCTGTTTCACTCCAGTTGTCATCCTCATTATCAGAATCCCCCTTGTCTACATCTGCAATACTCAGATTAGGGCTCTGATATTTTTGTAATATTTTGTATCTATCATAATCTATTCTTATAATGGGATTTAGAACATTATCATTCTTTTTCAAAATGGCTGCCAAATCCCACAGTTCATTTAGTGAAACATGTTCTCTATATAAATGTTTTGTCAACAAAAAAACTGAGCACCCTTTCTTACTACTGTAAAACACTTATATTTGGCGGTTACTGAATTTTGGCGATATTGGCGGTTAAGACAAAGGGCGCTAAAATATAAGTCCACCAATATTCCATAGATTTAAGACATTATATATATGCGTAGCATAAAGCGGTTCAGATCAAAATAGAGAATTTGATGAGTATAAGATTTGTTATTCCTTTCCATTAAACTATACATTCTGGCATCCCATTAGAATCGCCTTGATGAGGCGATTCTAATGGATGCCAAAATTTGAAGTTAAATAGAAAAGTAAGAAAAATTGTTACAAATTTACATCAAATTTTCTTTATCATCTGGAGCCATGGTATATCAAGGCCGCCAAAATTAACATGCGCCAATATGCCAGTCTCTTTAAACTGCGAAATTTTGATACCGTAGATATTAAGTATTTTACAGTTATTCAGGACTAATGTTTAGTCAGTAAAGAGGATGTTTGTACTTTGGCTTTCTTTTTAGTGTAGCCTTGATAGTGTTGAAGTTTCTGATGTAAAGCGAGGTAACTGTGTTACGGTACTTCCAACATCTGCAGGTACAAGGACCATGTTACTATGAATGAATTTTCGTTTTCCCCTTGTGGCTTCATATTATTTTATAAATGGCAGGCATGCTGCAAGCAGATTTAGGTCTGATGGATTTAGATCCTTTAAAACCCTTGGTTTGGAAATGATATCTTATTTAATACAGAACACGGGGGTATCTCTCCTTGTTTTCAAAGTACGAGTTGCATGTCCTGCAAATCCAAATCTTATTTTGTATACTCTTGGTTTTGGGACATCTTACTAACAGTTTTTGGTCCTTAAACCTCTCGCATGAGAAAAGAACTACACTATGCCTGTACAGCATTTGGTTACAACTTGTGCGAACATATTGAGGATCTTCGGCTACTTTACTCTAATACATTGCAGTGAGCAGTTAAACAATTGTGTTCTCTTGATGTGTTCTTGTCTGTTTACGATACCTGCGTTCTCGTTCCTTTTCTTTTTTCTTGTAAATGATATTCTTTTACTTTTTCGACCAAAAGTTTCCCTGTTGACTTCACTTAATTTTGTATGTTGATCATTTCTATTTTGTTTTCGTGTCAATGTTTCATGAAGTTTTTCACTATTTCTATAAGTGGAATTTGTCCTTTTCCTATTCCTTAAATTGTTGTTATAAATCTGTTGACTCTGCCTATAATCAGTTTCTTTTCTTTCATACATTGTCAGAAATAACCCGCCATACGGTACATAGTATATACCTGAATATGCATGGCACAGATTCTTGCTGTGAGATTCATGCTGTGCTGTAGATGAACTGATTAGTGAAGCGGGCAGCGATACATTTGGTTCTGTAGATGATGTGGCTGTTATCTGATTAGTATTATGCTGTAATGCTACATCTGGCTGTGGCTGTAACAAAACAATATTCATTTCATTAAATATGTATAAAGTTTCTCTTTACGGGTCGGATCATATTTTCTACAATACATAGGATTAATACCAAATATCTAGATGAACTTAATTAATGGTAATCCCTAAGATTCTACAATCCTTAAATATGGCATACGTCCATCATTTCAATTAACCAAAACAAAAAAAACTATATTCCTGCAAAGAGGCTTGGAAACCAGAACATATTAATTTGTCACTCCTTGCTCCAAACAGAAAAAAATAACAAGTACTGTTTTACTCCTCTCCAGTCAGTTTTGCTATCCAGTGGAGAAACCACAGATTCATTTTTACTTACTGATCTTTATCTTGTACAAAAAAACTATGTAAAAAGAAAATAAATAACATATCTTCTGAATGGACGTTACTGTTCTGGAAATTTAGTACCCAATTACATCAGTCCGAAACTTACCTGTTTCCCTTGGGTATTCCTCAAACGTTCAGCAGATAAGGTTACCTAAATTTTTTATTAAAACTTTTATTTTAATATCAATATTAAACAGACTATGCTCTTTGTGGTAACAAATACATATACGTACCACTTTGTAAATATTAGATTTGTACTAAAATGCATGTGTTTTAGTGTGGAAATTTAAGTTTCATTTGCATTCAGTATTAAAGGATTGAACTTTTTTCCTTCAATGTGCAACACACTGCTTCATTTGTTAACACAAAAATATATGAAATTTTACTACTGGATACAACTGAATTTAAGGTTCCCGGGCCATAAACACGCATTTTAGGCAATTAAATTTATCTGAAATATGCTTGTGTCAATGTTCATGCATATTTTTTTTAATCACAAAGACCATAGTACATTCTCAAGGTACTTCATCGTATGGCATGCTAGCCAAGTATAAAAATATGTGTGCTTAGAGTAATAGGTCTGACAGTTCTAGTTATAATTAGAGCACTTTTTATATAGGAATTTTTTCTTCAGAAATATAGACAAATAACCTCTAAAAATGCTTTACTTTTATGATTTTGAGAAAACCTGAAAAAAATCATAGGCTCCACTAGGAAATTAAGGACGGCTTGGGTTACCCTTAATGCATATATCTTTCATAGGGCCTAACATGAATGTGGCCGCAAACACTTAATATTTACAGCAACACACCAAGACCTGACATTACTATTATCTGAGAAGCATACTGAAGTTTCTACAAACTAAGCCTCGGTCACACGTGTTAAATAACGTAGCTTAACAACACTTTGATGTAATCTTCTTTAACATACTTTAACGTATCTTAATGTACATTAATATACTTACCGCGGTAGCTTGGCCTACACTCTATTAACTGTGACGCATAATAGGTTATAGTATATTGTTATCCCCTGACAAATTATCTTAAAGAACAGACAAGTTAACTGATACGGGGTAAAGGGCGTTAAAATAAGTCACAGTTAATAACTGAAAATATTTTAATTAAAATATTAAATAGTTCTTCAAGAGCAGAGAGTACATTCAGAGGAAGGTACATGGGCCTGACTACGGACGATCGGTTAATAAAGCCTCATCAGTGACCCTGACAATATCTTGTGACAAAACCAGAGAAAAGCATACTGAAATTTATTAATTTTAATTCAGCAGACGATTCAAAGACTGACTAGTATCAAAAAGGATCCAAATAATATAAGTCTGGCAAAGTATGTTACAGTATGTTAAAACATTTTCTGCTTGCTGTAGTTATACTTTAAACATGTTCAAAAGATACATCGCCACTCATGACTTTCTCAAGCTTTTAATAAGTTATTTAGAACTACAGCTGAAAGTACGATAAAGTACATTCAAGTATGTTCAAGTAGGTTCTTTCTAAGAATGTTAAGCTATGTTATTTAACGCATGTGACCAAGGCTAAACCCAAATTAATTTAACTGTAGTTTGCGGTTCTTTTCTGATCTTTAATCAACAAGAATAAGGGTTTCAAAGATTCCAACCAAAGAACATATCTGCTATCGTCAGAACCAGAGGTAAAATAGCTCTTTCTTTACTTTATAGGCCATAACTTTGAACTTTTACTGCCACGTACACAAGTGGAGTTATCTTATCACAGGAGAGTCAGAAGCTCTTGTCATTAAGCAGAAAGTCTTGCTGAAAAAAAAACAACATTAATTTCAAATCTCACTTTCAAGAAGTACAAAAAATAATTAAATGAACTTTCATAAAATGTTGATCCTTGTAGACAAAATAACACTTCAACCCAATAGTGGAGATGACAATATTAATACGAAGAATTGAAATAAAAAAGCTTGAAGTTACAATGAAACTGTCCTAAAGAAAATTCAAGAACTTATCTTTCAAACACTACTCCACTGATTCTTAAAATTTACCATTTTATGTGTATATGTGTACATTTTGTTATCAAAATAACACAGTTGGAAGGAATTCTTTGAACTATGTACAGGCTAATATACGATATTTCTGCATACTAAATACAAAGATAACATGGAATTAAATGCTTGAGAATAATTATTTGTTTGAGAAACCCTGAAATTTCTGTTAAAAGAATTTCAATTTGTAATGTCAATGAAAAATTGGCAGACCATGGCAAACACTGTTTGCCAAGATACGATACCACTGACGTAATAGATCTGTTACCATAGCAACTCAGAGTTCATGTTGATGTAAAACTAATATCACTGAAATGTCGTGTGCCAAGGTACTAACCATCATAATTGGTAATTCTAAAGTTGCTATGCTATGGTAACAGATCTATTACGTCAGTGGTATAGAAGCATGGCAAACAGTGTTTCCAGTTTTTCAGTGGCATTACAAACTGAAATTCTTTCAACAGAAACTTCAGATTTGATTTTCTCAAACAAATAATTATTCTCATGTCATATAATTCCGTATTAAATGTGTGGACAAACATGCACCTGAAACAGAAACAGGGAATTAAGATATTTCGGAATGTTTAATAAGTTAAGAAAATCCTAAATTTCAATATCTGTATCTAATTAGTTTTGAGAAGCCTTACAGCTTAAGTTATGCCCGGCTACAAATAGCTCATCAAAAAGTATGAGACAGATGTAATGAGAAGTTAAAAATTTTCTTTATCAGGAAATTATTCCGAAATTACTTGATTTACGGTCCAATATTCCCGAAAATATGACTGATAATGAAATGTGAAATACAAATGATGATGAATGAAATACTGCCACTGGTCACATGTACATTTACTCGCAAAAAGTTTCAATCTGTCATAAGTATCATTCTAATCAAATATGGAATTAAAGTGATATGATCTTGAATGATTAATAGGCTTGTTAATATGCCTGGTTTTACATGCTACACACATACAAGTATATTGTAGAAACCATGAAGTGTTTGAAAAGAAAAAAATAGACAAAAGAAAGAAGGAAAACAGTTATAAGTAATTTGTTGATAATTATGCAATAACACTAGACTAATAATTGCATAATTATATTTTTTATGAAAAAATGAAATAACTCCTGCTGTTTACCCACAAAGATTTTTTCAATAGAAAGTATAAGGCAGAAGCATTGAAATTGACTTACTTCACTGTTTTCTGCTAGGGAAATACAACGCAAGTGAATAAAACACCACACAATGACTTTGTAAAGGCAAATTCAAACTGGTCAATAACTGGACAATGCATTTTTGCATAACTTAATCTACAAGAGTAAAGTTTGAAGCCATTTAGACTGTTTTTACAAATCTGATACCTCCACATGATGCAAAGGAGTTTTCCTTTTGCCAGAAGTTCATGCTGTTGTTCAAGAAAAAAAAGACATTAAAACAGTACTTAAAGTAATCTGGTTACAATAATGTAACTTGGAGTGAGAAAATCCTTACTCCAGCATCTATATCTTGTAAGTTTCAATGACTGTTGATGAAAACTGTTTTTAGATGTTGTTCTGGCAAGCAACAAATATTTTTCATCAGAAGATTTTAGTTACAGATGCTAAGCTGATTTTTTTTCAGTAAAGTAATTCTTCCGAAATTACTAGTTATACAGTCATAATGAATAAAAACACAGCACAATGGTTTTGTTGAGACATTTTGTGTTACATTGGTCAGTAATCGGATGAAACATTGTTACGCATACTGATCTTCCACTGTTTAGGTAAAGACTGCAATCATTCAAACTCATATTATGTATTTGATTAATCCAGATCCACCAAAAAGGTGTCGTCCTCCTGCTGGAATTCCTTGATGTCCTTCATCGAGTTTATCGTCTGGTTTTGTTCTTTAATAATCTTGTGTAGCTCCATTTTTTAAAGAGAAACTGCTCCCTTGACTGCAAACTTAGGATTCTTTGCGCTTGAGCACTTTTTTCTAGAGTTATTTCTCGCAATAGCCTTTTGGTTTTCGGTGGGTTTGCTTTCAGGAGCCTCTTGGTCACCTCTAACAGTTTAGTCGCCTCTTCACATTTCCCTTTACTCTCCAGATATAGGGATGATGTAAGGGTCAGATCTACATCCTGAGCACCCTTCTCAAGAACCTCATTCAGGAGATCAAGCTTTTTCTTCTTTGGTGTGCTCATGGTTTCTTCTGCCTATCTGCCGAATGGTCTATTGGTGTGGTTTACCGGTACCCTAAAAAGTTCGTGTAACTACGATTTCTGGGCTTGGAAATGCTTTTTTGTATTGTGAGAAAAGAGTACATGACCCAAGCATAGATTGCTGCGAACTATCTGGTATTTTAACAGGGGTTGCAAGGTTCCCTGAAGTGTCCTGTTTGATTGAACTCTTTGTTGTTGTGGCCTGGTCTTCTGGCCTTGGTGAGACTGTCTTGTTTGAAGAGGAACTAGTAGATGAACCAGGCAGAGATGTCTGGAAACTATCTGATATTGCTTGGTCCTTTTAAGTGTCTGCTTGATTCTGTCGTGCTTGTTTGTAGCATACTGAGAGATTTCTTTATCGTCACTAGAATCCGTGTTGGTTATTATATTACAGTTCATAAAATGGTTTGAAACATTAGAAAATTAGGTACTGATAATTCTTATCTAGAAATAGAATAATGTTTGATATGACTGTACTGTATAATTCTTATCTGGAAATAGAATAATGTTTGATATGACTGCACTGTATAATTCTTATCTGGAAATAGAATAATGTTTGATTTGACTAATTAATTTAAAATCAGATACTCCTTGTAAGTCAGACTTTTTCTCTCCCTTTGTATTTCATTACTTAGACAAGGAAAGTATAGAACCATTTAAGAAGAGAATACAACTCATGCTTAAACTGCAAATGGTTTAAGAAATACATCAGTGCTGATTTCACTCAACCGGTTGTCTCCAGCCTATGAGGCTGCTGACAACCGCTTGCCATTAGCCGTCGCCTAAAATTGATTCTTGTCTGAAAAAATGTAAGCAAGTAAGTATTGCATATCTGATAATAGCTGAGTTTTAAGATATGCAGTCGTCCATCCCCTCGTCAAATGTATTTCTGTCTATATGCATATAATATAACAACTACAAGCATTGGAACTTTACAAGCATTGAAACAGTTGGGGTGAAAGTATGTTTGTGTGTTAGGTGGGCTGGAGCGGGATGGGACGCTGGAGTGGGGGGATAAAGCTAGACATAGGATTGTAAATCACAATTTTGAACCCTAACATGCTAAAGTGGAGAAATATCAATAGATCTTTAATTTCCCTGAGTACCTCCATGCCCCCCACCCCTCATGGAAACAAACAACAGTTACATCCACCCCACCCAATGGAAACAAATGGCAGCTGCATACATACATACATCTGTTATCAAAGCAGGTAACACTGCATGTTTCAAGTATGGTATCTATAACTGATCAAAACAACGTAAAGAATTTTAAAGAATAAAGGAATACAAGCTTCTGTCACCATTATATCTTGGACAGAGCATATTCTGTTTCTCTACCTATCAACATTTAAATGTTTCCCATGGGAGAAGAGGGGGAGGGGGGGGGGGGTTGGGGGGGGGGGGGGCAAATTAATTAGCAAGCAATTATGAAGGGAAAAGACACAAAAATATTTCTAAAATTGCACAGACAATTTAAACCACAATTCTGAAATTTTGAACCTCAGGTGAAAAATACATAAAGGCTTCGTGATTATCTAATCCATTGCTGCCACCTCTATGTAAAGCAAAAATACAGAGCTCTTTTACCAAAGAAGTGCAATGATTGATATATCGGGTGAACACATAAACATGCATTTTGCAACAAATACAAGCAGCGACTGCGACGAGATTTTCCTACTCACCACACCAACCTAAAGAACACTGAAGAGCTAAGAATTAGTAAACACTAGCTTTTGTCAGCATGAATGCAGTAATTGATGTAAAAAGCAAGTGTACTGTCTATATACAGATCCATGAGGAAAGCAAGCTATGTTAGGTTACAATGATGACTACAACAGGGTTACAGATAATGTGGTTATATGGATGCACGACGTCCGGCACCACGACCAGGACGTAGTTATCTTTTTACTTTATGTATTCAAGCTAAATTTACGTTTCATGACACATAATACATTGTATACTATGCACAATAAATATAGCAATTTTTTGTATATGTCAGATCCACCATATTAGGATTTTATTGTCACTTTATTGCATAAAGATACAAAGGCCGATCATTCGAGATGTACTGGCAGGTATAATATTTAAGATTGTTCAATTGAAGCGTTTGAACTACCGTGACGTCAGTATTTATGACCATTGTATCTGAAGGACATTTTTGACCATGTACAAAAGTCAAAACCATAATGAGGCGGCTGATTTGCTGTTAAAATAAAGGAAATTGCTCTAAAACATTTGAATATGCTACGAGAATGAGGTTTACAAAGTTCGAAAAGTTGACGTTTTCCCTTGTTTTTACGTTATCGTCTTAAACAGTTGTTTCTAGTCGGTTTTTCTTGAATTCTTTCCGAGTGTATGATTGTTTAGTATCTACCAATATGATAACGTAGACAATTCAGAAAGAAAATTCTTCCCGGTTACTGAGCATAAGTCAAAAGTCTCAGACTAACGTCATCATTTTCTCACAGTTACGTTATACTTCAGTGAAGAAACTTCACAGTTAAATTAATCATGGCGTGACCTTTAATTTTACCTTTTGGTTTTTCTCGGGTTTTTATTCTGCATTGAACTGAAGCACCCGTGAATCAATGCACATTGGACCAAATTACAACGTTTTAACGTCAATTGCGCATGCTAAGATTCGTCAGTTGTTAAGCTTAACCATATCTTTTACGCATTCAATAGCTTTGACAAGAAAACTGGGCATGAAAATGATGAGAAAGACCGTACAAAAAAATCACATGCATGCCATGTTTATGTTGCTTTTTAATGGGTGTGAATTTCGACTAATGACCCCTTTGGCGCTTATCGTTTTTCCCCAATAACGTTTTTAAAGATGACTTCTGTAATCCCATGGTATCTGAAGCACCAAATACGGTTCCCTTCGATGCAATTTAATTTCGCACAGTGTTACACCTCAGTAATGAGAAAAATTGCAAAATATGAAAAAATTGCTAAATATATTTTGCATAGTATATTAATATGATGATCTGAAAGATATAATATGTTAATGTTTTATGACCAGATTTTACTTCATGGATCTTATTAAATCCTTACCGTGCTGATTTTCTGTAATAAGGGATCTCTCCGTCTCTTTACACCAAGACGTGTATTACGGAAATGAATATGTGGATAATTAACAGTGCAGACACTGACCCTGAGTCTATACTCTCTGAAAATGTCATGACGTGTGTTAATAATACCTGTAAGGGTTTAAAAGCTAAACCGAAAATAAATTTAGCTTGAATGGTGCCTAATGTACTTACACTTTGTAAAGATGATGGAAATGTACTAGCACTGTGAATTTGACTTTTGTCCTCTAAGTGTAACATGTAATATGAGCTGAGGTGTCAGAAAGTCCACAAGTCAGTCGAAAATCCATCTAGTATTTCACAGCTCTTGAGGTATTATATAGAGAATACCATGTTAGTGTCTTTTGATATCAAGTTTATCAGGCGAGACCAGAAACGGCGTAGGAATGGCGAGGCTTGCCGAGCCAGTCCGACGTGTTTCTGGTCGAGCCTGATAAACTTGATATCATAAGACACTTACGTGGTGTTCTATTTATCATGCATTTTTAGAAGATTATATGGCGTAAATAGCGGCAAACAAGTGATAAGCAAACGCAGTTTTGTTCGAACTTGCTGATGTCGCGAATGCGTTATGACATAAGTCGGTAACGTCAATTAACCAATCGAACGCTGATATCATGGCCAACGTCAGTGTGTAGCCAATCGTCTTCAAAGATCGCTTCTTAAGACATGACCTGATAACATTCGCGCAAGCGCAGTTCTATAGTGACCTGATATCACATCATGTTATCATACCCCTGTTATCGGGTGAATTTTGCAGCAGATGCATGATAAAGTTTAATTCTTATGCAGTCGCTATGCAAGGAACTAGTAATCGGTATAACAAATCCTAAGTAACAAATACACAAAAGGCTATACATCTGTTGAAACCAGCAGTAGGCTTATGCACAGTGACGATGCTTAATATTAAGCAGAACTTTCATCAAGAAACCATAAACAGTATTGCGATAATGAAATAGATATGAAATCACTACATAGTCGTACAAAGGACTAACAATACCACGACGTAATAATTGAGCCGCGACACAAGAAAACCAACAAAGTGTTTGTGCGCCCAGCGCAGACTCAGATCAGCCAGGGCATCCGCCCAGTCTGATCAAAGTATTCGCTGGCCGCATTAAGCTAGCTTAGACATTTAGCTACCCTTTAAGCGCTTAGCAAAGAGGCATATCAGACTGGGCGGATGCCCAGGCTGATCTGAAGCTGCACTGGGTTCACAACCACATTGTTGGTTTTGTCGTGTCGCGGCTCAATTATGTCTATAGCTGTTTCACCATTCTGCTGTGCTCTATATTTTTGTGAGGACAGGAAATATTACCTTTATAACTTCAACCTCCAAGTGTGACCTTGAAGTTTGCCTGACAGTGTTAGAATATAAAATCTGCATATTGCCTCGATAAGGTGAACATTTGTCCCAAGTTTTAAGAAAAACTTTCAAGGGAGTGAGGAGATATGGAGCTGACACGAAAAGTATACGGAAAAAATACTTCATTTATCGATGAAACTGTTCCTTTCGTCCGCTCGTTTGTGGTCTTCAAGCAATGTGGCTACTAGTATAGCTACCCACTTTGCCTTCTTTGTATACGCCCGTCGAAGACGGGTCTTATTATGTAATTGCCTCCATCCGTCCATCCGTCCGTCCGTCCGTCTATCTGTCTGTCCGTCCGTCCGTTTGTCTGTTAACTTTTCGTGTCCGCTCCATATCTCCTTAACCCATTGAAAGATTCTTTTGAAACTTGGGCCAAAAGTTCTCCTTATTGAGACGATGTGCAGAACTTACTTTTTAACAATGGCAGACAAAGGTCGAAGTCACACTCAGAGGTCGAAGTTCAAAAGGTAACATTTCGTGTCCGCTCCATATCTTGAAAACCGTTGAAGATTTCTTCACGATAATGCGCAGAGAAAAAGAAATATAACCTATCTTTCAGTTTTGATGGAATTATTTTTTCATATGTTTGAAGAAGAAACTTTTTTGTCTGCTTCATACCTTGATAATTGTCTAAGATTTCTTCATTAAAGTTTTTACAAATATAAAACATCATCCGATAATGTGCGGAGAAAAAGAACCGTAACCTACTTTCAGTCCTGAAGGGATTATGCCCCCTTGTGTCGTTTGCTCATTAATGTTGATTTTTGTTGTTGTTGCTGCTGCTGTCCGCCTTTTGAGAAATTGCCGGTACTCCTTTAGATGATGAGACACAATTCATAGTGGTAAGTTCTTGATTTATCCCTTGATGTTCCCAATACAAGATCAGCAATTCTGTACACTTTTAGTCTGCTAGTAAGTACGCAGTTCGTTTCCCTTCGTCCATGTTCCCAATACAAGATCAGCAATTCTGTACAGTTTTAGTCCGTTAGTAACTATGCAGTTAGCTTCCTTCGAACATACCATGATATTTTGGAGCAGTAAAGGATAATCGTCCGCATTTCGCGTCAGAAATAGACGGTTTGCATCTGCTTTGTTCTGTAATATCAATCGTATGAAATGTATGAAACCAGCCTTCGACGAGTTCCATAAATTTCATATAAAATGACCTCGAGTGTAAGATTCTATGACCATTTAAAATGGTATTTAAGCGCCTTCAAACTGAAAATTATTTGAATACGAAAACGCATTATTGATACGGTCGTTGTTAATGACGTTACGTGTTCGCGCCGAAGGTTATTACTCGTGTGGTCATACGATTTTTATGACACGGCGTTAGTCACTGAATAAATCCGACGTCTTATGATAAAATAGAAAACGGGTAAAAACTGACTGTTTTATGTGTTTTGAAAAGAACTTCAACAGAACCTAGGAAAAGGTTAAGTGTGACTCTTTTTACATTGTTTAGGACAACCTCGAAGCTATCTGCTGGGAAAAGAACTTACCTCTTGGCGTTTTGCTTATGCGGCCGTTCTGCCTTGTGTGCTGTCTTTATTGTTTTCTTTTTCCATTTGTGGTTTTATGTGTAGTTCGAATGTGTCGATCCCTTCCTTACATTGCTGTCATATCTGCTTTTTTAAAGAAGAGTTCTGCTTAACACACCGGACGCTCTTAACAATCGATTAACGCGGATCAAAAACCGTTAGAAACAGCGTTTTCGATTGCAAATTGGCGACAATTTGCAATCAAAAACGCTGTTTCTATTGGTTTTTTATCAAAAACCAATAGAAACAGCGATTCTTGATTGCAAATTGGCGACAATTTGCAATCGAAAACGCTGTTTCTATTGGAATTTGATCCGGCAATTTGCCATCGAAAACGCTGTTTCTAAAGGAATTTGATCCGCGTTCTTCGACTGCATGAACGTTTTCGATTGCCGCCTATCCGATGTGCTTAAGCCGCTGCTATGTGGCGTTGTAGTCTTCATTATTGGACATGAACAGACATAACCAAAGAGTCGTTAGATACGTAACTTTCAGAATTTATCAAGATAAAGTGTGCATTTAACTTTTCGACGTACGTCAGCAATGAGAATAGCAGTCGTTGCTAAAATTGTTCGTCGTTTAACCGCTTCATGGAATTTTAACTTCACCTCACTAGCTTTATCACTCGATGAACGTCAAAAGGGAAAATACAGGTTACAGACTCACAGTTTTCTAATGGTCTACGGTTGCAGTGTTTTCTCCTATACAAGTGATGCCGATAAAGGCACCAGTCCCAATCATAAATACTTTGCCAAAAGCAAGTTGGAAAAAATCGAAAGAGAAAGCTACTAAGAAAGTCCAAGTGACTATCTTGTTTATCCGTTCTGCAAAAGTATAGCAAATACATCACCGCGTATGACCACCATCTCCTTACCAACCATCTTGAGACTAAACAAAGGTCTTTAAAAATTCCCAGTTTTAGGATAAATAACGCAGTTTTCTCAGTTCAGTGGGTATCGGCACCATTTCCAAAATATTGAAAATGATCACTAGGTTGAAAGGGTAAGTTGTGTCGATTCCTATTCATCGCGGTCACATCTCTTTTGTTAAAAAACGAGTTCTGCTTTACACACCGAATAGGCGGCAATCGAAAACGCTCTTAACAATCGATTAACGCGGATTCTAACACAGTGCTCCTATAGAAGCAATGGGAAGATACCGTGTTTTATTCTGCAACAATTCACTGTTTCGGAGCGCGTGAGTCTAATTGCTGACGTCACTGCAATTTCTGACGTAATTTTGTGACGTTTTGAGACGTTAGACGGTGTAACGTCTCTTTTTCTTTCTAAAATCGCCAGAAAAACGAACATTTGTCTTTGATACAGTTAAGAATATTGACGGGAGCATGAACGCGCTGGTAAGAAGGTTGGGAGAGTTTGAATGAAAAGAATAGTCTTTCGGCGTTTTTGAGTGTTAGAATCGAAATAGTTCAGCTCTGGCATTGAATTGTTGAGTAATAATTCACTGTTTGTCGGTCAGTTGTAAGTAGATATATCACTCGCGCTCCGCGCTCGTGATATGATCTACTTTACAACTGACCTCCAAACAGTGAATTATTACTCAACAATTCACTGCTAGAGCAGATCTATTTCTTAATCAAAAACCATTAGAAACAGTTTCTGTTGGTTTAGATCTCGAAAACGCTGTTTCTCTTGATCCGCGTTCCTCGACTGAATGAGTGTTTTTGATTGCCGCCTATCCGATGTGCTTAAAGGCATATTCGACCAAATACTTCCTGCATTGAAAACTGCATAAAATTCTGTATGTAGTCTACATCATATATTGGCTCATCACATTTGAAATAAAAACCGCATGTCATCGTATTAAATTTAAAAAAATCTGAACTGGAAATATACCACCCTCGACTGCTTTCCCGAAAAAAGCACCAAACAAACATGGTAGTTAATATCAATTAAATGATGACTTTTATATAGCTTATAATTACATTGTCTCGTCAAAATAATATTAGAAATGTTACTCCTACCACCCAAAAGCTTGTATTTTAAGATGAAATAAAATGTTGCAAAGCCAATTTTAGTCGCAGGCCGAAAAATCCTTAAAATATCTTCCGGTCCGCTATATTTTGGACCTTACAGAAACACTCTACATTGAGATTCTCACCAAACAAGTTATTTTCCTGAGATGAACTTTTCAGCAAATAGAAAATTTAAAGAAAAGTAGGGGTCACCGTACTTATCTATTTTGTAATGAACAAACTCTTTCCCTACCCCCACATTTATTACGTGGCAAACGTTTATACAAAAAGCTTAAAAAGATAGTGTATCACTTCCAGATAACTTGGATTTTACTTGCACACAACAAATAAGCACAATATGCATTGAAATAAATCATATTGGTAAGTATGTTGCCATTTAACTTACTCACATGATTAATAAATATCAAAATTGCAAAAATTGCAAAAATCATAGTATTACTATTTTCCTTAAGTTTATGGCCGATTTTAACACCCAAACTAATAAACTGAGCCCAAAATGATATTCAAAGCACACACTTTAGCCTTTTTCTTACCAAATTATAATGAAATATTGACTCTGGGGTAACTTTCATTTTTTGCAAATGCAACAAAATGGCGGAAAGGTCGCATATGTCTTTAAGCCGCTGTAGACTTCATTACTGGTCATGAACAGACATAACCAAACCGAGTCTCTCTTTTTTTTCATTTATTTGGTGTTTCTTTGCTTCAAAGATTGTTAGATCATAAACTTTCAGAATTTATTAAGATTAAGTGTACATTTTACTTTTCGATGTACGTTAGTAATGAAGATAGTGGTCGTTGCTAAACTTCTACGTTTAACGCTTCATTGAATTTAGTTTCACCTCACTAGCTTCATCACCCGATGATCATCAAAAAGAAAAACACATGTTACACTGTAAAAAATCCGCTGATTTTACGGTAGAATACCTGGTCACCGGCTGCCAGACCTTTTCCCGTTATTTTACGGGCGCCCGTAAACATAGACAGGAATCGTCGCGCAGAGTGAGACAGTTAGACAGTTATTGTTTTGGTCTTGTAGCTCTTCAACACTATAAATGTATTTTCGAGTGCGGTCAGGTTACATAACTCTACCATATCGTGATTTCAAAAAATGTTCTACAGGCACACGCCCATAAAAATAACGGGAAATGGACTGGCGGCTGGTTGCCAGGTATTCTGCCATAAAATCTACGGAAATGTTTTACAGTGTATGCAGACACAATGTTTTCTTATGTGCTAAGGTTGCAGTGTTTTCCCCTATGTAAGTGGTGCCAATGAAGGCACATAAAGGCACCAGTCCCAATCATAAATACTTTTTTTTCCAAAAGCAAGTTGGAAAAAAAATCGCAAGAAGAAAGTTACTAAGAAAGTCCAAGTGACTGTCTTGTTTATTCGTTCTGCAAAAGTAAAACACAGTTCATAACCACTAATGACACCAAATCCATCCCAACCATCTTGAGACTAAATAAGGGTCTTTGAAAAAATTCCCAATATCCAAATATTGAAAATAATCACTGGGTTGAAAGGGTAAGGTGAGTAGTTTTCATGGACTTGCTAATGTAAAGTTTATCATGTATATTCCACATACTAAAGCATTACAGGAAGGGTTGTAAAACTGTCAGAACTTTTAACTTGGTCCATTGACCAAATGCAGAATGCCGAGCATTCAGGGTTAAAAAATACAGGAGCTTATAAAAACGATCTAGCTTGAAACAAAATCTCAGCACCTACGGCATCGGACGAAGCATATAATGTGTATAGGACTTAAAAACAATTTCACCAAAGAGTGCTCCTTTGGTCTTTTGAGAAAAGGCTAGTGGCTCAGGCTACCTTTTTTAAAACTGGCTATTCGCAACTGGTCGAATTGTGGAGGGGATCTTTCAACTGTTTCAAGCTTCAAATTACTTGAATTTTCTTGAAACTTTGCATGTCTAAGTCTCTAGCCAATACGACCTTATGCAACGTAATATGCATATTTTGCATTTAAGCAAAAAGCGTATTTTATTTATTACATGCAAAACTAATCCTATTGGGTTTAATCTGACACTTTGTTGGGCACGTTTTCGAACAACCGGTGCTATATCGTCTGTGTCCCTATAAAAATTCATATTTTAAATAAAGTAAACTATAATATGAAATTCAGATAAATTCACCTATTTTGAAAGATGTGCACATTGATGAGGTAAACACAATTTAAGATAGCTAAGGGCAGTTCAGCGTTTTGCGAATTACGTAGAAATGTTTGATCGAAAAGGCATCAGACTTGACCCAAAGCTGAAATGTATAGCCAACGCTCTTGTAAGCACGCAAGAACTGGACGGTTTTAAATGACAATCTCTTATACACAGAATGTCTGAGGAAACTCCAATAGTCAGGTGGCAAGATAAGATCCCAGACACAGAAGTTCTAAAGACGACAGGGATGCAAAGTTAATGCTGGCTAAGCTAAGATCGGCAGATCATGTCATCGGAATGCCTGACGAACAGTTACCAAAGTGAATGTTCTGTGGTGAACTTCCGGTTGGAAAACGCTCCCAAATTGTTAAAAAGAAACAATATAAGGACAGCCTAAAAACCTCCATAATTAATTCATTAAAGGCTATAGTGTTGAATGTAACAATTTTTAGGGTTATAGAAAATACTCGGCAAGCCTCATGTGGCGTTTTACGAAAACGCGAATCAATATATCAAAAGCGCAGATTTTTTTCTACGTAAACCGCGGAAAATTTTCAATCAAAAGCGCGTTTCAAATGAACGGATTTCCCTTGTTTTCGGTAGAATAGGATAGATATTCCCTTTGTTCGTTGTTCAAAGACTGAGCAGTACAATAAATACCATTAGTTCCGATCAGCAGCCGATCAGCCTATATGCAATTCATTTCTAATATTTTTGGATTGACGGGCGGTAAGGTCATCTGTGGCCTTGCATTCGACTTGGGCTCGAAATTGTTGCTTTTCAACTCTTTACTCACCCCTTCGTGATTATGATACATTTTTTAAAATTGGCATTAAGGTTGTCATAGCACCATCAGTTCTATGGTGACCTTTACATTTTTGTTTGTGTTTGTTAGTGCACTGCCAGGAAATATCCTCGAACAGTGAACGGCATCGATTCGGCATACATATTCTTCGCATTATAAACTTTTCTTCTCTTTGTTTGTATCAGAAATGATAAAATCCATGGTTAAAAGTTATTATATAAAATACTTCTAAAAGCGCCTTAGACATCTAAAATCCTGCTTCAATTTGACTATAATAAGGGATCTTAAGCTGGCCTAAAATGTTAGAGAACAGGTAATACAGGTAACTTGAGCAATATTCAGAGCAGTTATCAGCTAAACGCCCTAAATTCATCCGTGCCTTTGATACCATGATTTCTCGCGCTTTTCAAAAAAGATCACGGTATGATTTCCGCGCTTATGATATACGCCCGCCTCATGATGCCGAATATTTATCCCGGAACACAGACCTTTCTATCCGCACCTCACACCCAGCTTTCTAAAATGCATTTGTATTTCAAGCGATAAAATCTTGTTTAAAATTCTTTTAAAGTTCATGATAAAGCGGAACATCATCTGCTGAGGCCAACATTGAGTGAATGATATGCAACTATTGTGCTTTTTCATTGGTCTCTTAAAACGAATTTCCAAGTGATCGTATTATTAATTCTTATTTTTGCGGCTGTCAGTAGACTCGGTACTGACATAGACAAACAGCAACAACAACATAAAATAGTCAAAAATCTGTTGTTTTATACATTAACCCTGGTCGAGAAAGTTCGTATCAATGCCCTGATAGTGTATGTTAGTCACCAAATTGCCAGAAACATGATTAAGTAGCAGGTTAAACATAATAATTTGACCATGTCAATCAAACACAGTTAGACCACTTAATAAAGCTGCTAAAAGAAGTAGGACACCGTCCTGTACATTTTGGTCTACACGGATCGAAAAATCATCGTAGCTCAGTGAGGCGTCAGCCATAAAGAATATTCTGCATAGGTCTACTCTTCCTAGGTTGCGTGGACTAGTCGAATTTTGCCAATTTAGACCATCCCAAATAGTCATGCCATACCTGCCATGTATTGCTAAATAAGACATCAGTCAAAGAGAACATCTATTCTTGCATTTGTGGCTCTTAACGTCATCAGCAAAAGAAAGAAATTCAGTATATAGATTTGCCCTATCGTAAATGCATGGATCGGTAGACCCTCAGCCATGGAGGGCACTCAGCACAGATTTACTCTGTACGACATCAATCACATTAAAACACCTGCATGACTTGCCCTACCTTATATGGGTGGCTTGGAAAAAATACATATCCGCTATAGTTCTGTCCGACCTGACTTGCGTGGCTCAGTTGCACATCATACAGAAATAATAGCAACCAACCGACGAGTTGTTTGCCGCCGAAGGCTGGCAAACAACGAGTGTTGGTTGCTTTACGATATAACGCGTATTTCTGTTCTATTCGATTCTGTCGCATAGCACTAAGGCTTCAATTTTTTTCTGTCACTGAAATTCCGGTAAGAGTTTTTTTCTTGGGAGAACACGAGACGCTGGCGTTTGTATTGGACATAAAGAGGTACATGTATATTCCCCGAAATTAAAATGTTTTGGTCAAGCTTTTATTTCTTTTATTGTCCTGTTGAATAAACTTTGTTAATCATTTTCCTGTTTTCATTGACCTTTTGCTACGTAAATTATTTTAACTAATCCACAATGCCGCTAGACTCTCATGCTCGGAAAATAAAACAGAAAATAAATTCCTGTTACTTCCCCAGGGCAACCCGTGAATGTTTCATAAAAAAAAATCCTAAAATGGCGGAAACCGATAGGCTTAGATCTTAATAAAGAAAGCTACCATTAAAAAATCAATGTCAATCCCGCCTCTAGCCTCTCGAGTCGGACCCAAAATCCAATCTGATTGAAATAACTCAACGTGTAAGTCCATTTGTTTTCAAAATAAAAAGCACATACCTTGAAAGGCAATCGTTTTCATGTAGAATAAAAACCCCGGACTATTTATCTGTCATCCGACAGTTAAGGATTGTCGAAATCTCGATGTATTTTGACATTTGACATTGTATGAATAGTGAAACAGCTGAGGCAAACTTTGCTTTGAATTCGCTGTCACAACATGTAATGATGACGTTCTTATCTGTTCTGACGTCATGTATGGTCAAAGCAGGTACCTTCGGACGGGGCCGTATTCTCGGACATTTTAGTAGCTGGTGAGAATGTTAAAATAAGACGGACGGGCAATATCCATTTAATAATTATTTTGTCATTCCGTCTGGAAATAAGAAAGAACGGCCCCACCATTTGATACTCTTTATGGGGTCTGATTTTTCCTTTTTCAAATCAAAATGGGATGTTGATATTAATATCAATACCAATAATGGGAGTGGTCGTGGTCGGGCGATGGTGCTGGGACCATGCACCCTACGAATTTGGATAATAGTATGGCAAGGGCCTACTATGCATGCAGTATGTGCGGGTTGGGATTGTCTGAATTTTTTCTCTGGCCTTTCATATCTCTTTTCTTTCTTCCACTCTCTCTGGGAGACGGGGCTCTGAAACACTGTCCACAAGAACCGTTGAACCCAAACCAACCAACCAACTTTTGCATAGTGTATCCTATTTAATGGTTACTGCGTCCTGTCCACTGTACCCTGAGAACTGTCAGCTGCGACATTGATTTTGCACGAGTAAACAAAAACGCGTGCAAAAGCTAGATGTGTGTGCGCATGCCCTCGTAGTGGCAAAACATAATTATTTTACAGTAGGCAGACGACAGTAAACAGGGCAAAGAAAAGACTATACAGAAGACTGTTTACAGTACACAGTTTACAGTACATAGCAAATAGTATACAGCCAGTATATGTGCATGCTCTTAGGCAGGTATCAAACTTCTGTCATAGAAGACAGTGCAAGGAACCAGTACCGTGAGAGGACTTTATTGCATATGGAATTACATTTATCACTGCAACATATAAATTACGTTAGGACACTGAAATTTTAACGACGCCACCAGGGTACTGAGTTTAATGGCTCTTTCATATGCTATATTTGAGCATGTTAAGTATGTTAACTGCAAAGTGTTTAGTGTTTGAGTCATAATGTTGGTTGTTAGCAATATAGGTAGCGCCTGTTTCATATTATTTATAGCGGAATCAACAAATTTACTTTAAGTAGTGGGTGCTGTAAATAGAGCCTAAATGCCTTCTTTGCTGCTGGTTTTCTCGTTGTCACCATTTAGCAGTGTTGCTCCTGAGTAAATAAAACATTTTCTAAAAAGTGTCGTTTGTCCAAAAAACAATGTTCGGTCAGATTTAATAGTTCGAATTTGAGTGAGTATTTGAAACTTGTCAAGGTGATTCAGAGTGACAACATTATTTTTTACACCTCTAGATATCAAAAGTTTCACAAATTAGTGACAATTTTCTGAAAAGCTGACAGTGACTTAAATACTGAAACGTGCTTTGAGTCTAACGTGACCGCAGATTTATTGCCCAACATTTTTCGAGCTTTATGACAAGACTTCATGGTATTCAACTTTTGTCGTAAACACTCAAAAGTGGTATTTCAGACTGGTAAAATTTATTTTCACAGTTTTATAATAAAAAAATACTACTTGCGCCATTATGTTTCGCTTCCTTATTTTAAAGTATGATATCTCTAATCTGCCCAAGTCTATCAGACATTCTGAAAAGCTGAAATTGACTTAAATCTTAAAACTTGTTTTGAGTGAAAGATGACCGCAGATTTTTTGTCCTACATTTCTCGAACTTTACGACAAGAATATCATGGGGATCACGAGAAAACCAAGGCGATATTAAACTCTGCGTGCGCGAACCAGTCTGTGCAATTGCCTCCCAGCAAGGCATATACATAGTTTGCTTTTGAAATTTTATAGGTAAGATTTGTTGTGTAAGCGGCTACTGCTAATGTCAATACCAGCCTGTGCAATTTGCACAGGCTGGTTTTAAATTGTGCAGTTTGTATATTCACCAAGAAGGTTTTCTTTGGATATGGTTCACATAGTATTTTCTGCAAGATGTGTGGTAAGTGTTACGTCAACCTTGACTTTTCCGCTTCCTTCTGTCTATTGGTTTGACAATGGGCTACAGTGTGTGTCAAAAAATACGTTTCGAGTTGCAATATTATTTTCTTTCTTTCCTTCTTTATTTCTTTCTTCATCATCATTATCTTCTTCCCTCCTCCACTTGTTTGTCTTCGTCTGCTGTTTTTTTTTCTTATCTCAGAACAAATTTGAATACTAATATTCTAGTGCTAGTACTGAATAATATATTGGATGTCCAATTAAACACTTAATAATTAATTAGATGTCTTATCATCTTTGAAACAAGAAATATAAATAAATCAATAGAATAGAACAGGCTTACCGCTATTAGTGGGTTGCTCTTATTGTGAACCAAACGGGTCCAAACAACTTATGCCCGTGCACCGATAAACAGTAAACATCCACCGGTAGCATTCATTGCGTCACCAATAAATTCTATCGGGTAGTTTATAATTTTGTGTTGTTTTAATTCTCATAACGGTGTCCCTTTGAGGCTCAAGAAAAAGAAATCCCTAACTCACTCGCGGCTCCTGCCACCGGATCTCTAAATTTTGTACTAGGGCCTGTTATCATGGTTATTTATCGATTTACCGATACTTAGTGTATATCTATGGACCAACAAATTAACAATACTTGTGCATATATAAAAGTATACATGCCTTGCAAATTTTATTCGTCTATCAATGGAACGATATTATAGCTGCTTGTATACTTTATAAGAGCTTTATATTACCTTGTAAAGAAATCTGATTGGCGATCTACAAATGTAATCTCAACCAACCGACAATTAAAACGGACCATGTAAATTTGTATGTGGAGAGATAGTTCTATCGATGGTTTTTATACTTTCACAGAAGCACCTGTAATTTTATCGATGTACATGTATGTGTCGGTGCAGAGGTAAAAAGGTAGCTATAAATAGGCGGTTCCTCTGCGAAGTGTTTCGATTCATTTATAAAATTTACGAATTGATCAATATAATTCATTGAAGTACGTATAAAATATACGTGCACCGGTATCGATAGTTTTTATCTTGTTGGTACACCGTGTGCTCTTACAGCCCTATGAATTGCATGAACGAATAAATTTACCTAGTCCTAATTACATGGCTGGTAGTGCATCGTAAAGATTTAATAGCTATAAGAAACGATTTCAGTATTTTTAAATTTATGTTAAATAACGTATTATTTTACGTAAAAATGTATTATTAACGTGTATATTTTGCGTATCTCCGGGAATTCTGAAAAGGTACATATTAATGGACAGTATCTATCACACACTACAGACCAGGATTCCCCCACTTGATATTGTCATTATATGTCGTCGTGTATCTCTTGAGATTAAATATGATATACCATGTATAATAGGTTAACCAGAAAAAGCTATTAATCGTTTCCTATTTATATGTAGACCCACGCATCTCAACTGTTTGGACCGAATTCCAGGGGTATGAGTCTCAATTTAACGTATATATTTCGGCTTGGGCCAAAGGGACCACATTGCATGATGCATTGAAAAGGATGTTTGATAAGAACAGCCTACCGATTAAAAGCAGAACTGTTTTGTGTTTCGAAAACGTGTTAGCTTATTCACTTTGTGATATAGTAGCTCGATTATATTGGAAAATCATAGTGAAGATCGGATAAAACAAAGTTACAAATAATCCAAGACCAACAAAGATGGAAAACGATACTTCTGTCTGGACAATAGAAGACTTGAATACAGAGATGACTCTTTCAGCGATCCCTGTCATCGTATTTATTGTGATTATCTCAGTGTTTGGTACTGTGGGTAATATTTGTGTATTGTATGTATATTCACAGAAATATCCCCGATGCAATTTCAAGTATTTCGTTGTGTTTTTAGCAGCAATAGATTGTTTGAGTTGTGTGATAGTTATGCCACTGGAAATAGTTACTTTTGTTTATTGGTTCGTCTTTCCAGTGGCTTGGCTGTGCAAGGTGAAATCATTCTCCATGGCTTTTACTGTATGTGCTTCAGCGTCTTTACTTCTTCTAATAGCTATCGACAGGTTTAGAAAAGTATGTAAGCCACATGACACGCAAATAAAACCGGATTTAGCAATAAAACTGGCATTTCTTGTCTTAGGGTTATCGACAATACCGGCCACCAGTGACGCCATACTGTGGGGAGAACATACCTATTATGCCAATTACAAAAGCGATAGAATTTTTGTAACAATTTGCGAAAAGGATGATGCTTATAAGGATACAATTTTTCCAAAATTGCATACACTGATTTTATATGCAGGAACAAATATTATTGGAATGATAGCAACACTCGTATTATATGTTTTCATCGCTGGGAAACTATTTTGTGTTGTTAGGCCGGGCGTAGATGTGCCCAGAATTAAGATTTCTACGCCAGACACGAGTAACACACCAGGTAACACACCCGGCAATACTCCAGGAAATACACCTGGAGTCACAACAGAAACTAAGTTCGTGTTCAGTTCTGATACAGATCAAGGCTTATCTGACTCCGAAGACATAGACAAGCCCAACAATTTAAATATACCAGTGGGGAGGCAGTCTAGCGGAAGTCTGGTTGATAGCGAGGCTCCAAGTCGAGACTCCCTCGATTTTGACGTAGACTTTGTACAAATGCGAAAACAGACTAATTATGAAAAAGACAAAAATGCAAACAGAACATCAACTGACACGGAGCTTAATGATTTCAAACCTAAAATACAAAGATATTCATTGGAACTCTTTGAAAATAAAAGAAAGTCGAGTGATATTAGCAATCCAGGGGTTGTTTATCGCAGTAAAAGTAGTCCTAGTCAATTCATGAACAGGTTAAACAGGCGTCGGCGTCGTTCCACTGTCGCTGGTAGTTGGGGTGGATCTACCGGTGCAAGACTGAGAAGAAAAACACTCATAATGTGGATTCTGACAATCATCTTCATTACCACAACTGTGCTATACTTTGGAATGATTACTCACGTGGCAGACAGTGATGATCACGTGTCAACTTTTACTATCTCAGAAAGAGCTGCTTGGCTATTCTTTTTGCGGTTATACTTTATCAACAGCGTAATCAATCCAATATTATATGGGTTTCTAGACCCAAGATTTAAACGGGCTCTGTGGAATATGGGTGTTCATGTTTCGTGGATCGCCGGATCACTCAAGCGTAACATAGGACGGTCAATTAGACGAACTATGAGCAACAGTAGTCACGCGCGGAATGAGGTCACAGTCATTCATCGTTCTGTTGCTTTAAGGCCAACGTCCCGTAGCTCAGTGCTCTCAAGCCAATGAACTCAATAAACCAGTTTCCGGATCTTAAAGACACTCTGACAAAGGCACACATCGTTGTAACAAACGTGATTCTAACGTCGATACAACTTCATCGACATTGATACAAGATTGTTTCCACCCGTTGTACTTCCCGGTGTGTAGGTTGATGTTTCAAACAATCCTAATTTTCATCTAAGTATATTCTTATTACATATAATTCAGACATTTATAACAGAGCAGTTTAACTAATATTATATTTATTGTATTACATGTAATTTGATTACAATTGACTCCTTTGTAAGCCCGTGGATAATTTCTCCATGTAGGTGGACGATTCAAATCATGTTACTATAACGTAGAAACTTTTGTGTATCTTTGTCTCTACATGCACTGTAAAAAATTCTTTAGAGTTAATGGTTGAAGACCTGGCAGCTGGATGCCAGGCCCTTTTTATACCGTAAAATGCGCTACATATTACCGTAAGTTTTATTATCAGAAATGACTGCAAAATAATAATAATAAAAACTTGCTTTTATTCCTCGTTTGATTTTTTCATTGATTATATTGATATATATACAAATAAAATTCGGAATTGAAACAAAATTTTATGCAATGCCGTCATTTTCAATGTTTTAATCTTACGGCACTACCCCGTATTTATACGGTAAAGGCAATACAGCCAGTTGCCATATCCTTTACGGTAAAATCTACGGGATTATTTTACAGTGTATTTTCACGTACTGAATATTTGTCTAGCGATCTACCTTCGCCAGAGCCTACAAGCGGTCTTTTAGGCACTAGTGCCACAAGGTGATTCGAAAAGGACAAATGTACAAGTTAAAGAATATTGTAGAACATCAAAATGAAATAACAAGCCTTTAATCACGAAAACTATTGTTGGCATTTTCGCAAACTACCCATGTCAACCATGGCACAACAGAATTTCGATTCAACATGACGTTGTTTAAGTTTTTTATGGGTTTTACGCCCCTTCAAGAATATTTGAGCCGCGACGTGACAAAACCAACAATGTGGTTGTGCGCCCAGCGCAGACTCAGATCAGCCTGGGCATCCGCCCAGTCTGATCAGAGTCTTCGCTGTCCGCATGGAGGTAGCTTAGACCCTTAGCTACCCTTTGGGCACTTAACGAAGAGTCTGGTCAATTTGTACTGCTGCCCAGGCTGATCTGAGTCTGCGCTGTCCGCACAACCACATTGTTGGTTTTGTCGTGTCGCGGCTCATTTCACATGTAGAGCCGAGCGGCAAGCAGAGGTGGACGAAAACCGGAGCTCCCGGGAAAAAAACACCTGACCTTCCGTAAGCAGAACTTGGCTTTCTCATATGTGCGCGACCGAGGTTCGAACACACAATAATGAGAGACCTACTGTTTCAGAGGCAGTGCTCTTATTCAATGTGCTACGGAGACCCGTCGTTGTAAAGTATTAAATTCTCATGCTTCGAGACAAAATTTATTTTCTGTACATATACGTGTAATAAGTTTTTTCACTTTCCCCTAGATACTCTACCGATTATTTTATATAGGGGATGAGGAATACTCTATGAAACCAATGCAACTCGGATGGCATCAGCCAACCAATCATATTTGCCAGCGCTAATGCGTCCAGCCAGAATTGGACGTGCGTGGCAAAGCTACATCTATGTTTTTCGTGAGACAAACCCCTATACGGGCTGGGCAATCCGGGCGTATTGATTAAATATTATGGGTGTATATAAGTCTTGTTCAACGACAAACCCGTGCCAGGAGGTACAGATGTGGTTTCGTTCCGCTGAATCTCTTGGAGACCATCGTTCAGGATTCACCCTGATAGCTTGTTTACCGTGTCTGACGAGAACTCGTTCTTGGGTCCCAATAGTTCAGTTTATATAGAAGCTAAATCTGGATGGCTGTATCTACCTTTGGCTGGAGATAATTTTCTTGATGCCAAACTGTTCGCCTCCCAGCATCGAGTCTGTCTTGTTTTTCAAAAGATAATTGATAATCATCTAAAGTGTCCGACAGTGAAATTTGCGTCGTCAAAAACAGTGGCTGACAACGGACCTGATATTTATTCGAGGAAGCCTCCATGTATTAATATCTTATGCTGACATGATGTTTTGTCTCTATCTCACCATCAGAAAATATTATTCCCCTTTTCATGTACGAAAACGCCTTGCCTTGTGTGACAAATTTTGTTTAAGAAATAGATCATTATTGAGTGATAATCGCTGACTGAGCTTAGCTGTAAAGTAGATCATATCACGAGCGCGGAGCGCAGTATAAAACACGACACATTCCCATTGCCTTTGTAGACGCACAGTGTTAGAATAACTTATATTTCCCAATATAATATTTTGACGCTGCAATTGTTTAGTGATGGACGAACAGTATATGACGCATCAATTCTTCAAAATCTTTAACCCGGATACAAGTGAAATTTAAAGTAATCTGCAAATGATGTCAAGTGCCTGCTGGGTGACCATGCGAATCTGACCAACAGATATACAGATTCGACTGGAGCCAGGCTACCATTCATGTGGCTTTTTTTTATGTAATTTTAGCTCAGGAGCAGGTAAATTATATATCAACAAATCAAATCCCAAACTAGTAAAGTTACCAATCCGTCAAAACCCCTGATCAATCTCTCTCGAAAACTCTGGCCCCTACTCCGGTCAGATCCTTAGCTCAGACTCAGCTCATAGACTCAGCTCGTAGACTCAGCTCATTTAAATGCACGCCTTCCATTACAACATCTCCTTATAGTCGATAAGCTATTTTTAGATATTGCCTACTAGTAAACAATAAAATATGTTCAGATATTGCGTTTTCTACACGACAATATGCCGGTGTATAGTGTCATAGCCAAGTGCAAGAATAAGGATATATATACTAAGCAAAAATAAAAACTTGACAGTCGCTATTTTGCATCCTACGGTAGTCGGGAAAATGTGAGACGTGGAAATTCTTTTAATTTAAGAAAAAATTATCATTCTGTAATATCATAGTCACACAAAATTCAATGTTCTTTAGATATAGCAAAATTGAGGCTATTGTAAACGTCACAGGGGTACTTTTCTGTTTTCTATGCTCAAAACCTATCAATTACCGAATTTAAAATGGTTAAAGTCTGCTTCACTGATAACACTTCTGTTGGCAATGCCTTTCCATTATCAAATCCAATCTGTATGGACTCATAAGCCAAAATTTTGCCGATGCACGGTCGAGTAGGAGGCCGTGAGGACCAGACGAAAAACCTCAGTCCAAACAATTATGATGTGGAAATTCAGTTTCGATGGAATTCCCATTACACATTAAAGTCTTTATGGCAGTTTAAGAAATGGCTTTCAAATAAATTCAGTAATAAAGACATTGGGTTTTCAAGACAGTCAAACAAATCTCGAAGAAAATAACAAGAAAGACGCATTGGTACGGAAGAAATGGCATATCAAAAATCTCTATATGTTTAATATAAAGGGAGACAATCTGAATGTTTTGAAACTTTAAACGTTATTTTCAGGTTGTAATTACTATGAACATAAGCGTTTAAAGTGTTTTCTATCCGTACTGGAACTACTGTTTATTGTGGAAAAGATAACTTCCTTCTGCGCATGCGCAAATTAAAGTTCTGTTCTAAATTATTAAATAAGGATTAAGTTAGATAACTCTGGACAGGACAAAAATTTACCAATAATTTTTCATGACTTAAGTAATCAGACGTCTGTCCAACTCGAAAAAATCCATATACACATTACAAATTTGCTAGCCTGGTCGGACTTAAGAAACAAAAGCCGTCAAGTTTTTATTTTTGTTCAGTATATTTTGTCTATCATGACAAGGACATTACATATACGTTAAGAGTGAGGACTTGTATTCTTCAGACAGACATTTTCAGGAAATATATGGGGTTTATAATGACTCAGTCGCTTAACCCCTAGGCTGCACTTAAGGGTGTGGCCGCAGGTATAACAGGTATAAAAATCGATAAAATATTGTTAAACAAAAAGGATAAACACTATCGTCATCACGTCTGCGACTTACACTTCTGCGGTGTGCCTTAAGTGCTGTAATACGGATGTTCTGATATCAGGTAGTAGTAGTAATAATTATTTACTACCCAAGTCTTCCTACGTCCGACGCGTGTGTCGGACGAAGGAATATTGCTACTAAAGTATGTAGTATTTTTATGTAGTATACATATCTGTGTAAATACAAAAAGCTGCGTGCTAGAAAAAAGTACAATATGTATGGATACCCAGTGGGCACACAACGTCAGAATAGCGTCGTATCAACCCCGCGTGCGACGTCACACCGACGACGAAATTACGCCATTTCGACGTTGTGTGTCCGCTGAGAAAGAACATCAGAGCTTGTAATAAATCAAATGCGCCTTTTGGTTATTTTTAGATACCAAAAACGATCGAAAAAAAGTTAAACTGTACACCCATGATAATAGGGTGGCTTTATAAATACGGCTGCGGTACTCAATACTTAAAACAAGTGAATGAATGCTTGAAAGCACATTGCTTTGTTTTGCAAAACCATGGTATTTTTGATAAGTATTGACCTTGCACTCATTTATTTCCGTTATTACACTCGGATGTTTTGGTTAGGTTTAGCGAATACTGCACTACTTGAATATAATACGAGGGTCCGTTTTTCGATGACATTGTAGCGTATTGGTAGAAGCATCCGACTGCGGATAAACACATTGTAAGAGCGAAACCTTAATTGTTTATGTGATGAATGAAAATGCCAATTTTCATTTAATGATTTTAAAAGATTTTATGTTGTTCGAGGTTTCTTTGTTTATAGAGAAGTCAGTGTCCCGGTTCTCTTAATTTTTTCCATTCTCTGAACATTGTATTTCTTCTGAAACCAGCTACTTGTATTGTCTGTAGACTTAGATGCTTGGTTTCCTGAAAATGATTTGCTGTGGAAGCAGTGAGTATCTTTTTTTTGGATCGGAGATGCTTGTTGGTGGAATTTACATGAACAAAGTAGAAAACAAGTGCATCTCGTTCAACAGCTGCCGAAGGCAGGTCGGTTAGGGTGCTGGGTAACTTTCAGTGCCAGGGCGTCCTATTAGTTTGGCTGACAGTGGACAACAACCTACTATGCTTGCAGTAGGTGCGGGTGAGAGTTATTTGCATATTGTCTCTCTCGCCTATCATATCTCTTTTCTTGCCCAAAACAACCAGCAAAAGAACCAGGCCTATAGCTGAAAAATTAAATTTTGTGCCTTGCATGACAAGTATGCCGCCGTTTTTACGCAAAGAAAAAAATAAAAAAAATGTAAAAAAAAATCAACAACAAAAAACATATTGTAGTCAAAAGCACGATTGTATTGAGATTCGAACCCATAAACAAAAGATTAAAAAGCCGAAAACTTATCCACTTTGCCACTTCCTGCACTGGAATATTTAAGGTTTAATTGTTATGTATGTACATACTAAAGTTGCTTTCAGCTGTTCGTAATGGACACCGGGGATTAATTTACGGAGGCAAACGGAATATTCATGAGTGCCAGGTCAATACTTATCAACAATAAGGGTTGTGATAATCAGTGATTTATTTGAATATAAAAATATGCATAAAATGCTGAAATTATTACAGATTTCCCAAAACTTAGCAGATGTCTCCTTCATGTTTTCTTTTTAAAATTTATAAAAATGCCTGAATTGTCGATTTTAAGAAATGTTTAGATATAAATAGAACAAAGGTTACTTTGCGGCATAAAAATGCCTAAGTTGTCGATGTTAAGAAAGGTATTCTTCGAAGATGTGCCGGTTCATGCCGAGTGACGTTAGGTTGCCAGTGCGTGTTTACCCTCTGTCTGATATAAATTAATTCCAAAATTCTGAAATAAATCAGTTCAGATTATAAAGCGGTTATATTCAGATGAAAATATCATAAACATGTAAGTTTTTATAGCGATTTTCCGAAATTTTCTGACCGCAATTAGTATTTTGTAGACCGACTTGAACAGAAAAAATAACAAAATGTAACGCAACGTCTGATTAGATAACGTCGAAAGTTTGCGACAGTATATCCTGCGATATACTGTCGGAAACCCCACGTCACTACGTAGCGTCGCTTTTCACTGGCTAACGTCTGTTATGGGTGCAAAGTTGAAAGCATTTGCTACGGGTGCAAAAGTAGCACACTTTGAAAAGTGAAAATTTGAAAAGTGCATTAGAATGGGGATAACTGTATCAAAAATTGTCATTTGGGGAGGTAAATCGTCGGTTTCATGGTCGCTGGAAAACGAAATTTTCCTCCCCAAATGACAATTTTGAGTACATTTATTAATTCATAACTCTATGCTTTAATTTTG
Source organism: Ctena decussata (assembly GCA_963989385.1). Lineage (NCBI taxonomy): Eukaryota > Metazoa > Mollusca > Bivalvia > Lucinida > Lucinidae > Ctena > Ctena decussata. The sequence continues at coordinate 14,527,627 of OZ022499.1, forward strand.
AAACCAAGAGGCAGTTCATTTATCATCAGCTAGGCAACTAAAATAACATTCCTTAAAAAATAGGTAAGGGTTCTCAACTCATATACGAATAACAAGGGCGCACTCCAAACTGCAAATCCTTGCATTCTGGACAGAGTCTTTCCTGATCACACACATAGTGTTTTTAGTGTGTTGACCCTAATGAAACTACAAACACAGTGTTAGAAATCAACTTTTTATTTGCAGGTAGCAAGTAGATGCTACCTGGTATAAAAGCTAGTTGCGAAACTTACATAACTGGTAGCAATACTTGGAGGTCCTAACAGTCCTCTTGCCACTCAACAGCTGTCAGATTTATGACCAAAGAAAATTCCATAAGTCTTTAGGTCAAAGGCATCGATAATGCCTTTGTCCTAATGGTATTGTGTTAAGTCTTACACATAGAAGCAGTATTTTAATGAAAATCGGCGAATACTTCCAAGAAATGAACTTTTACTAAAGAATTCTTTGGCAGCAACTTTTTGTTACCCACTTTTTCTTCAGGTGGCAAACGAGATTTATAAATGGCAAATTTGCCACATGCTACTGTTAATTTCGAACCTTGATACATAAAACGAAGACTTTAGTTGTCTTGTACAGATTCGCAGACTGGTTTGTATCTCCGCTCTTGTGAGCCACATTGAGCCATCTTTTGATCTGATATCACATTGAACTTCAAGACTTCGTATATTTTCAGCGTTCGAAGTTCAAGCTCATGAAGAAGAATTTACCAGCAGTTATGGCGCACTACACGGACACCCCAATAAATGTTCTCAGATCCATTGTGTTACGAAGTCCGACAGCAAAAATGGAATTTGATCAGTTGCGCGAAAATTTCTCGTTCAATATATCAACAGAATTTAGCTTTTCTTTTTATGGGAAGAGCGACTGGAGTGACTTTTGTGAATGCTGGTTCATAAACGAGTATTTTGAGTATATTGACGGCAGTGAGATAAATATTGCACTTTTTGACACAGTCCTAGAGAATATTGTCAGAGGTCGATGCACCCATGTGTCACAACACCAACCTGAAAATATTTTGCAAAGCAGTGTTTCTGTAATTCATGCGGCATCAGCGGTTGGCAATTAGGCAGTTTTTAAATATTTAATAAATGCGGATATCAATCAGAAAACCTGTAAGACAGGTATCGCAAGGCTGACGCCACTTGTTCTAACAATACTAAAAGATAGACATCGTCTAGTAAAATTTGTATCCGATCAAACGTATCGGTCTTATGATGCCGGAATGTTTCTGGCTACACGTAAAACTGAATATGGTGGTGGAATTGATATCACAATGGCTGACAAGCTATCTGACAGGAACGTAATTTGTTTGTGCTTCTTTTTACATGCTGTTCCTTTAAGGAAAACAATACGTAAACTTGTTCCTTTTCTATATGATAGTCACATAACGCACGCTTTAAGGTATGTCATATACGAACATAAAAGGAAAACATGTGCAGAGATTGTTGACAGTTTCGCTAGCCACATAAAAAAGTTTGGCTTCGATCTTGTTTTGGAGGCGATTATATGGAACAAACCTGAAGCGCTGAAGACGATCATTGGAAAAGGTTTAGATGATAAATATGACCGAAGGGTTTTAAGCAACGATGATTTGTATGTGTGTACAGTTCTTGAACGCGTTGAATGCCTAGATATAATTCAACATTTGTACGCAAAGAAAACACGTATGACGCCAGAGGCCTCTACAATATCACCTTTCACTTATTTGATCAAATTTTATTGTAGGCATTCTTCTTACTATCGTATAGAACCATTTCTTTCTCTATTTAGAACTATTGCACAGAATGGCGTTGATGTAAATCAAACAGACAAAAACGGCATGACACCGGCCCATTTCACCACTGAATATGTTGCTAATGCCGATGGGTCGTCAGAGATTATAAACTGCTTGTGCCAAATGGGTTGTGACATAAATAGGCGAGATGTCAATCGCCGCACTCCATTATATATAAGTCTGACTCCATATAATTCACCTCTAGGTCTACAGCATTGTTTTTCCAGGTCTTTAAGAACTGTGAAAGATATACTGTATCATAATGCTACACCCAAATGTACACCAATCGCTGTTTTTCATGCCATTGAACTAGACAAAACAAATAAACTTCTTCATTACGTACATGACAACACCGTGTCAGTAGTGATGCGTGACACAAGTCAGAATGAAACAAAATCTGATGTTTATGCAGAAACGACAGAGGACAAATATCTTGCATTGTCATTTGTGGCTATATTCTTAGAACTTGGTTTTCAAGTGGGATATTTAGAAGGACAGTTGCTTTCTCGACTGCCTGTGCCAAATGAACTAAGAAAATATCTCCATATAAGGATGTCAGTACCTAAGGAACTGAAAGCATTATGCCGAAATGTTATAAGATCTGTGTTTCCCGGCCAACAGTTACAACGGTATTTAGACGGTTCTCATATTCCAGAAGCAATTGCCAATTTCATTTTAGCCAAGCCGTTTCTTCTACGCACAGTCATCATCTCCGATACCGGTACGTATTGTTCAAACAGTCGATTGGTAACAGAGAATTAAATTAAAAAAGTTTTTATCTTAGTTATTTGAGTATATATGCTTTTAATTCTTGTATAAATGTACATACCTTTTTAGATTCTGGCAAATATCAGGAAGAGAAGCTGCCGGAACAGTCTATCTAGCTATTTCCATATAGAGAGAAAATTGAGTAATTATATTCTCAGGTATGGCTGGCGATAAGATATTAAGCTTCTTAGCTCCATATGGCGGCAAAGTTACATATATGGAATACGAGGTTTGATAGGCCTAAACCACATATTGCGATTCGATATTTTTGAAATTCGAAGTAATATGTCGATGGGAAATTTCGACTTAAAATGTCGATGACACTTCAAAGGACAAGACAAAAGCATTCCAGCTCATTTTAAAGTCCTTTGTGAACTAGATGCCACTACTCAAATTTGATCACCTCTCTGATTACATATGACAACTTATACTAAGAAATCGACCCACAGAAATGTTCCCTATAATAATTTTACTCCGTCAGCAAATATGACATGGAAATCTGTACTACCAGAGTTGTACATACATTACGTAAGTAGACAGACATGGCCACATATAAAAGATTCACAGGATAAAGATAATTATAAAAACATGCCATCATCATGGACTGTAACGTCTGTCGTTTGCCTCATTTACGTAGTATGTGATTCTTTTAGAACCAGTCATTTTCGAGCACATCAGTTGTGCGTATATTCAGCAGTCCCCGTGATGCAGCTGGACTCCGCTGACTATCCGACAACCGAGTGCTGGTTCCGAAAAATAGCTTACTTCTCCAAAAGGCAACCCTTTCTATATATATGGACCTTTGATGTTATATGGCGCTAAGAAACTTATTTATCTTATCGCTAACAATACCTGAGAATATAATTATTCAATTTTCTGTCTAAACAAAAATAGCTAGGATTGACTATTCTCGCATTGTAACTAATACGTATGGAACATAAGTACGCCATTACCCATTTCAGATTTCCTTTCATTTCAGGCACAATTGCGGACGATAACTCAACACAGTGAATTCTACAAGGCTCTACCAACATGCATACGCTTCAGAAGATCCGCAAGCTGGAATATGCTCAGGGGCCGTATTTATAAAACGACTTAAGCGGTTGCTATGCTGTTGCTAAGGCGACATTTCCATGAAGGAGATTCCCTACACCTGTGAAATTTGCTCTGGAGGAACAGTCTTTATAGACTGTTCATCCAGAGCAAATTTCATAGTTGTAGGGAATCTCCTTCATAGAAATTCAGCCCTAGCAACAGCATAGCAATGACTTAAGTCGTTTTATGAAGGAGATTCCCTACACCTGTGAAATTTGCTCTGGAGGAACAGTCTTTATAGACTGTTCATCCAGAGCAAATTTCATAGTTGTAGGGAATCTCCTTCATAGAAATTCAGCCCTAGCAACAGCATAGCAATGACTTAAGTCGTTTTATAAATAACGCCCCTGGGCTATGCTGTTGCTAAGGCGACATTTCTATGAAGGAGATTCCCTACAACTATGAAATTTGTTCTGGAGAAACAGTCTTTATAGACTGTTCCTCCAGAGCAAATTTCGTAGTTGTAGGCAATCTCCTTCATAGAAATTCAGCCCTAGCAACAGCATATCAACGACTTAAGTCGTTTTATAAATACGGCCCATGGGTTTTAGCAGCCTCAAATCATTTGATTCTCTGTGCCACTGCATTTTGCTGTGCCGGTTCTATACACCCAGAGACTATGCGTGCATGCATCGCAGTGAATAAACTGAACTCTACAAATCCATAGACTTTGCGTGCATATATGACAGTGAATACCCTGAACGCTTTCAATCCAGAGACTATGCGTGTATGCATCATAATGAATACTCTACTGTAAACTCCATAAATCCAGAGACTTTGCGTGCATACGCTCGTATACCATAGTGAATACCCTGAACGCTTTAAATCCAGAGACTATGCGTGCATGCATCACAGTGAATACCTTAAACTCTATAAATCCAGACTGTCATGTAAGCAAAGAGGGAAATGCCATGTTCACTGAGTTTACATACCATTTGTCATGGTCGTCAATCTGTGAAAGAGGTGGGAGACGAAAACAATGGGACTTAACGCATATGCGACCAGCAACGGTTCGGACCAGCACGCGCAGCCGCATAGTCTGGTCAAGGCTTGGGCTGTTCTCACACATTGTGTATGAATCCCAAAGTCTCTACAGGCATAAAATGAAGGCTCGGACAAGACTGCAGGGATTTACACACTGGTTTGAGACTGCTATTAGCAGATACGTTAATCGACCTTTCTGCGTAGCGAGGCTCATATAATGGCAAGAAGGGAGACTACATTAACTTCATATGAAGTATATGTACATCTATGTGTTCCTTGAAAAATTAAACAACTTCTGTGACTTCCTGTTTCCTTAAAAAATGGGGGCTACTCTTAAAGGAAAAAAATATTTCCTAGGCGAGCGACTTCTTCCCTTTAAGTGTTGATCTCCATTGGTAAGGGAAGCAAGAATGAAAATTGCTGAGTTGCTTCCCCTGAACGTGTATCCTTTCACCTTAACAGTCAAGTAATAGTTATACCATGATTTGTCCGCCTGTACGAGGAGATAATCTACGAGCTTTAGCGAGTGAATTATCTCCCGTACATGCGGACAAACCATGGTATAACTATTTTAAACCACTCTAATCAGTGTAGACCTTGCTCATTGCTAAATATTTCGTGCTAAAGTTGGCGTTTTCTGGAAAGGATGGTATAATACGCTTTAAACGGCACCTTGGCTCATTACTGTTTTAAAGTTCCCTTTATTCATAAATGGTGTTCTTCAAAGAAAAGCTTGAAAACCGTATTTCTTCAGTTATAAGACGGGGTCTTCTATTCCAAAACAATCCCGAAAATCCAGATCTATCTTATAAGAGGAATCTAGGTGTTTGGAATTTGAAGGAAACCCATTGGCACCCCCCTTGGTTCAACCGATTTTTTTATTAACTATTATTATTACTTATGACATTGTATGACTGTATATGTATGTAATTTATCGACATTGTATGACTGTATAGCCCACGTGAACTGACCTGGCAGGGCGGGGCTATCGATTTGGTTCAATGCATTATAAAATAGGCAAAGCAAAATATTCGTAACCAATCGGAAAGATATTCATAAGTATTCGTTAATCATCGCGTATCATGCATGAATTATAGCTGTTAACTACATCTCCATAAATGTGTTGAGATTCATTGGTGTAGGGGACCTCTGCTAGACGTGCTTATCTTTTTATTTGTATCATAGAAGGGTCCAAGGTTCAAATATACCGTAAACTATAAAATTCTTTTATTCTTTTTATTCTTTCTTTTTACGTTTTCAGGTAACAAATGATTATTTTGCCTGACAGAAAGTTCCGTTTGTTTTGATTACTTCATATACTTAATGCTCATAATAAAAAAGAAAAATCTTCAGAGGTTTTGTTTGTCTGAATAGGCCCAGAATTATGCACGAGGGCATTCAGTAGATTATGGTATTAATGCTCGAGAAAAGTGATATGCATGCACGAGCAAACGATGAGTGAATAATTTTTACTGATTTGGTATTCATTCAGTGTCATTTTCAGAGAGTCTACCAAAGCAGACATGTCGAACTCTGAATTATCTCGAGCGAAAGAAATCACTGGAAATGTCTTTTCTTCTAAAACATGTAAATATATAAAGAAAATAAAGCTTGAAAAAAAAAAAAAAAAAAGTTTATTCTCAGCCTAGATTTAAACCCTAGATCGTAGCACTGAGTGTTTTTGCAATCCAACTACAAATACGAGGGGCATTTCAGAAATAATGTAAATGATCTCAGGTAAGCCTATTGGCTGATATTTAGCAGTTGTGTTATATATCATTGGAAAGCCAAATTCAAGTGCCTCAGAATGGTATGCGTTAAAAGAATTTATTTCTTAGTCACCCATGCATGGCAGCACGTGCTTATACGTCATAAGGGCGTGGATACTGGAAACTATACATTTTCACTGAAAGTCTCTCGTGTTCTATTGCTGTTTTCTCAATGAGAACATGATATATTTTAATAAAGAAAAACGTAATGCTGTCCTTTCAATGTAAAATAAGGAAGTCGTACAGAAATCGTTTCCAGATTCTACACAAGTAACATACTAAACGAGATTTTTTGTCTGCTATGTGGTTATAAATGCAAAGTTATCATAAATGCATTATATCAATAAAATTATGATTTTTGACTTAATCACATCCACTTTCAACAAATGACTAGGGCACCGTATTTTGTTACGACTGGCATCAAATCACTGATGAAACTGGATGATACGTGTGCGAACCCCACGCCGGAAGTTGCAAAGTAGTAGCAATTCATGTATAATACAAAACAATAAAATGAAATTATCTTCTAATAAAAAGACACAGGCTCAATATATTTAACTTTGTTTGATGTCAAAAATAAAAATGACATATTGATAGAAAAAACTCGTATATAAAGACTTGAAAGACGTGTTATTTAATATGACATACTGACATTGAAATATGTGGGTGGGTGGGGAAGTTTATCGTAAAAAATCAGATAGGCAGCTGACAAAAGAGCATAAGGTGCCATAAACGATTATCTATAACAGAAAGAAGCATGACGAATTAAATCTTATTTAGTTTTTGTTTCATATCTGTCACCAAACATTCACTTTCACTTAATTTGACCTCAAAATCGCAGTTGAAACAACTTACTATACATTTCAATTTAGCACAGGAAGTGACGTCATCAGAAATGCGCATTGTTCCATGATTAGCCTATCTTGCAAGGTAAATCTTGTGTGTTAGCAAGGCTGATACAATGCTTTTCATACTGAAATATTTTCAATATAACAGGTATTATAGGTACCGATTCAGAGCTGCTTGTATCCAGAGTAAAGAAGATATGAATTTGTCTTTACATAAATATTCCGTCTGTTTCTACGCAGTGTCCTTACCCTAACAACAATTGTCAAGGCATATTTTGAAGACAATACCAGTGCCTCAAATGTTTTGAGTGAATGCCATTGGGTGATATGTAAACCTAAAAGGTAAGACATAAATTTCAAAAATCGGTCAACATTCCTAGGAATGGCCGACTCATTTACACTATTTCTGAAATGACCCTCGTACACTACACCACGACGCACTGCACACGATTTGGTTAAAATACTGTTATTACTTATAACAAGAAAGGCGAGGATTAACGAAGTCGTACGGATATTTTTCCGATTGTTGGCGAAAATAGGAATTACCTGTTTCATAATGCACTCATCCATAACGCTAGCTCCGCCCTGCCAGGTCACTTCACGAGGGCAATCAATATTATAATGTTATTAATTAAGTGATTTCGTATTGGCTCAGTTACAGGTCCAAGGTTAGCTGTATTGGCCCGAGGCCGAAGGCCGAGGGCCAATACAGCTGACCGAGGACCTGTAACTGGGCCTATACGAAATCACTTGATTAATGACATTTTTATTAATTAACTTTTAGCTGACGGTCAATACCGTCACAGGTATTCGACCTTGTGAGGAGGCCAGTATAAGGCGCCTTAATATAGGAAACTCTCATTAGCTCTGCCAGATAAAAATTCTAACAGTCTGCACAATTACACAGTTAACTGGCCGCCGCCATTGATGTTTACGTCGCTGTCATCCTGCCAGGAGAGCGCCCTCGCGTGACCAGAACTTTTAACCAATCGGATGCGTGGATTTCCGTATAGGTCGAAGGTTTTAATCAATATGACACGAGGTCAACCGTATAGGTAGGAGGTCAAGCTGTATTAAGCGGAGGTCATACTGTATGAAAAGAGAAACGTCACCAGTATGATACAGACCGATTTCCCAGTAAAAGTGCTATATATTACTTTGTTAATTAATAAATGTATGTAATTTACACTATAAATTACATACATATACAGTTATACAATGTCATAAGTAATAGGATTTGATATTGTATTACTGTATATGTATATAATTTTTACTATAATCTACATACAATGTCATAAGAGGATTGGATGTGACAGTAGGCAAAATGTTTACCGGGTGTATATAAAGTCATCCCCTACCCACTTTGAAAAATGATAGGATAATATGGTGGTGCTCATTCACATTAAGAGAATGGGGTAGTATGAATATAATATTTGGACCGCGACACGACTTATCCAAAAAAGTGCCATATGCTCCCAGCGAAGATTCAGATCAGCCTGAGCATACGCCCAGTTTAATTAGTCTTCGCTGTCGGCAAGGAGGTAGCTCAGGCCCTTAGCTACCCTTTTAGCGCACTGCGAAGCCTCTGATCATCCTGGGCAGATGCCCTTGCTGATCTGGGTCTTGGCTGGGCGCAAATACCATTTTGTTGGTTTGTCGTGTCGCGGCATTTGTTAATATTCCGACTTTAGATTCCTACAGACAGCGCCACATTTCTGATATTTTTACAAAGGAACAAATTATTATTTGACTACTTGTTTGCTTAATTTGATGGATGAATGACTTGAAATTTTCAACAGCATTTCAGTCATGTCAGGTAGATGGGTATGGAGAAGAGGCTGATAATGCAAGTTTGTGTGCAATGGAACCCTTTTTACGGTTACAAGGATTTACGCCTCCAGCAGGACTCGAACATGGGACCGCTAAATCAGCAGGCCGGCGCTTAACCTTCTGAGATACCAGAAGTCCTGCTTCATTGGATGAAGAAGGTCTTTCCAAATGAGGTCTACTCATAAAGGGAATAATATTCTTCTCAAGGAGCAAATTCTTGCCGCCCATAAAAGATGAGAAAAATTTTACCTTCAAGGAAGTGCTCTCACTTAACCCCAAAAAATATTTTACAAGACTCCAGCTGACAAGGGTTAACAGGGATGATTCAGTTTATCCTTCCGCTGATTCAAGAATGGCAGTAGTCAGTTACTTGCGAAAATATGTGCAGCTAGTACTGGTTAACCGCTTAGGAGGTCGAACTCTGCCCAGGAATAGTGTGGTTAGGTTAACTGACCGTCCCGACATGACCATAGCTGTTTACCGTGGACATAAAGCAACAAATAAATCAGTCAATCAATCAATCAGAGATGTTTTCCTGATTTCTCAATGAAAACATATGTTGTGACTCCATTAGAACCGTCTCGCCCAGACGTGTCTGGACCACCGTTAATATAATAAATACGCATTTAAGAATTACATGCTAGTTCTTCATATTTAAAACATGTTCGCTCCAGCCTGTTATATGAAAACGACATCATTGTTATTAACAGTTAGTTTTTTATGTCCAATAAATATATATAATATATTACATTCTTAAAGAAGAAAATACTAGGATTTCTTGTCAATATAAATATGCTATTTCCCAGTTCTCTATGAGGAGATATTTCCTCTAGGGAAATAAATCCCTGTAGATTGATAACCTTCCCGATAATATTCGGAGATTAGTTATTAATGTTCGACCGGGTACCGGCTTTAGAACTACTTTCCTTAGCTCTGTCTTTCCACTGCAGTTGTAGCTATATAACACCGCTAGAGTTGCCTTTAATGTTCTTGAGAACAACAACAGACGCTAAACAAACCTTTAGGTTGCATTCCACCATTAATTTTCCATAGACGACAATGTTAACATCTGGTCATTTAACTACAAATCTGTACATACAAAGTTTTCCAAACCTGTCTTGCTTTAAAGTGTCATCCTAGCCTATCAATTTTAGATGAAAACACCCACTGCCTTCCCATCTCAGTGAGCCGCTAAGCTAGGCTGAGTATGGCAACCACCGATTCGTACCCCCAAAAAAAGAGCATACTTTTTTCCTAGGGGATCAGTTACCAAAATCAACCCCATCTCCTTCTGGTAAATTATTTCTCAATTAAATATGCCTTTTTGTAACTATCATTTGTTGGTCTTTTTTTATACTGCAAGAAATCCATTATCGCTGAAAGGTAGCATTAAAATACTGATCTATCGCATACGGGACTGCTGGGTAAGCCGGTACTACATTGTTTACCATTACGTCACCAGATCATGTGTTTTGCTTGATTGGTCCATTCAAATTTGTATCAAATGTAGGTCATGACGCGTCATGGCTACTCTGACAGCGTGGTTATGCGTTGAAAAAGTTTTTGTCACAGAGAACAGTATAATATCACATCTAGTATTTATATAAGACCAAAGTAATAATATAATTACAAACATTAAATATCAGTTGGTCCGTTTTGCTTTCCTTTATATGTTTTTTTCGCTTGCTATTTCGCGAAGGAATACAGATGAGTAAACAAATAGGCGTATTAATTTTTATCCTCTCGAGCATAGTGATGAGTAAAATAAGGCAGTCAATCTTCGAAGAGTATGACATACGCGAGGCAATGGCAAGAAATCTAACATGCATGATTGACAGATGACGTCATCTCTCGATACTCGCTCCGCAATGTGCAAAAAGAAACGTATCATTCAGCTCATAACAGACTTCATCGAGCAAGCCTTGGATCGTTGAGACCAGTAGCGTACAGACCATGATAGTAAAGGCATGATGCAGGTTCTATTGGTCAGTAAATTATTCTTATTATAACAAACATCGAACCGTTCAAAAACCAAGATGGCGGTTAAAGCAATTCAGAGCCATGTATCCTTTCGCGCTATTGTGTAAAGGCTCACGGAAGGACATTTGAAAACATAAATATAGATGGAAATATTCTTTAAATCTAAGGCAAATGAATGTTGTATGCAGTTTATTGAATCGTCCATTTAAGATATGGGATTTATAAACCTCGGGAGGTTTGAAGGTCCGATAAAGAAACGAGTCCGAATCGGATCTTCAAACCTCCCTCAGTTTATAAATCTCATAATCTTAAATGGGACGATTAATAAACTCTGTATAGTATAACACTATACTATACCACTATACATAGGGTGATTATAATAAATGATTGTGGTAAACAGAAAAATCTGCGAAAACTGCTGAAAAGACAACAGATCTTCGTAAAACCTAGCAGATGCCTTCTTTACGTTCCCACAATCTACAGCATGTCAAAAAATCGTGGACCTTTTTGTAAAGTGATGTTTATCCTTGTATTTCTTGCAGACAAAAAAAGAAATACTCACTCATGAATTAGCCTAATAAATAGTGTGGATTGCGGAATACTCATGCGATACTGCCCTTTCTTTGTTAGGACACGATTAATTACACATCTTAATGCTTTCACAAGGTTTAAGACAAAAACAAAATGAGCCACGACACGGCATAACCAATAAAATGGCATATGCGCCCAGCGAAGACTTAGATCAGACTGGGCATTCACCCAGTCTGATCAGAGTCTTCGCTGTGCGCTAAAAGGTTGTTAAGGGTCTAATTAATTCTGGGAGAGATTTGAAGACAAGTTTTATTCCACGACAGAAAACTTCTTTGTCCAGACTGCTTTACTTCTCAAATAGGCATGTTTCTGAATGAAAGTTATTAATTTGGGCTCTACTCTGAGCAGTATAGTGCACCCAAAGATCCCAAAATAGAAAAGTATGTAAGGATATGCTGAAGTATACTCGAAAAATAAATTAAGGGTTCAAACTTTTACCCTGCGATTTCTGGAACATTTCAGACATTTGGTAAAATAAAATCATTTCTACCTTCCATTGAATTCATTTTGCAAGTTTTGTACTCACGAAGTTTGAACTTTACCAAGTCCAGGCTTTAAGTCAAGCTATCCCTAAAATGAAAGTGGTATGAATTCCCATAGAGATTTGATAGTGCGTCAGTTTGGTCAGGCATAACTTCTAAACTTACTGTGATTTATAAACTTGTTACAGCTTGCTGACCTTAAAAATGATTAGATTTGATAACTATCGAGTAGTTTTGCAAAAACAAATCATGAATTGGTGAAGTCGAAAATTTTGGTGAATTTGCTCCTTATGGACTTCTGACCACTTTGATTTTGAGGGTAGTGTGAACTGAAGCCTGGACTTGGTGAAGACAAAGGCTATAGGTTCAAACTGCATGTGTACAAAACTTGCAAAATGAATAAAATGGAAGGTAGAAATGATTTATTTTACCAAATGATTGAAATGTTTCAGAAATCGCAGGGTAAAATTATTTTGGCCCCTTAATTTTTATTCGAGTATTATAGTTTTAGCCGTACAGTTTAGAATTACGTCGTTACGAGAATTGAAACAGAACGGAACACTTGAGAGTTCTATTTTCAATAAATAGATAGATGAATAAATAAATTGATTTCAGATCATGGGACCGTATTTATAAAATGACTTAAGGTCAAGAATACGTAAATGGCTCATACATAGATTTTTTTTTTAAAATTTGCACAGTAGTGCATTTTCATGTGTTGCATCGAACTGTGCAATAAAAAAGATAGGTCACCGAGTTCGTTTTGTCGCTAGATCAGATTGAAAAACGTGAAATTTTGAGGCCGTTCCCATTGACGGCAATGAAAATGCGATAAAAATACTCAGATTTTTAAAATTTGAGCGTACACAGCTTGTTTACCACTACATAGATGTTTTTCAAAAACTGATATTTTATGTCACAGGGTCTGTCGATTAAAATGAGATGGAAAAAGTCCTTGACTACCGAGTTCGTTTTTCAAGAAGCGCTTGATAAGCAAGCATAGGTGTATATAAATTTACTGCATTCGTTGACGTCATTTATAAGCGACGTTGCAGTAGTCGTTTACTTGGGCGACGTTATAAGACATGCTTTGACCGTTATGAGAATACGTAAAATTACGACTAATAGCGTTCTCATGATGAATGCTTTAGTGAAAAAATCTATTTTTCAGACTCTCGTAAACAAACATTTATAAAACTTGAAAACAAACTTCTGACAGAAATATGGTTAGGCTATACCAGTCAACACGAAATGAGCCGCACAACGAAAAGGGAAAATCCCTTTGAGTAAACCCAAATTCCTCCAAAAAACTGCGTTACCCTAACATGGTAACACCGAATCACAAAATGCGCCGTGCCATGATAAAATTGGTCATTGGGGCTGTACGGTCAGCGGAAGCTCAGATCAGTCTGCGCACCCGCTCATACTGACCAGAGGCTTAGTTGTCCTCTGGTACAAGGAATCCGTGAGGAACAGCGAAGAGATTTATTAGACTATGCATATGCACAGGCTAATCTGTGTGCATGTATATTTACTGACGACTTGCGTTCTTTCGGTGTGGCTCATGTAGTCAGAAAAAAATTGACTTTTACGCCCTTTTGGACTTTACTTCAGTCATATTGATATGATGGTAGGATGATATTGAAAAGTTACAAGGCCAAATTCCACCGTCGGCATAATATGTACTGTCAACCCTCTTTATAACGGCATTCATTACAACAGCAAAATTCTTTACAACGTCATTTTGGTACGCACAAATTGGCTTTATTGTTAAAAAAACGCATTCTTCATAACAGCAAACTCAGTTCAACGTCAAAATGTTTGGGAACAAATGCCGTCGTTGTAAAGAGGGTCCACTGTAATGGTAAAGGCCTCTAGTAGCCTAGTGGCCGCAAGGGCGGTGTGAGTAAGGGCCCGCTGTATCTTTGGCAAAGCCATACAACAAGTGGAAGAAATATTGTATCATTCGTATTGTGATCAAAATGAAATTTTCGATGTCCAAAAGGAGTATGTAGGCTAAATTAAATTTGAAAAAAAAAAAAAAAAAACGGCATTGGGCTATAGTAGCCTAAACATTTCAATCCGATCCCATTAAGCTCTAAAATCAGCTGGCACACTTTTACTCGGTTTATTTATTATTTCGGATGCACAATCCCACCGGCGCCGTGGAAGAGTGATCAGAGACGTTGGGTTATGACGCAGACGTTTGCGGGTTCGAAGTCGGGTTCGGCCAGCCAGCGACTTTCATATGCGTGTCTGAAAAGTCCTGTGAGCCCTTGAGGTAGGGAGGGAATATGTATAGCGGCCTGCCTTAAATTGTTACACGAAACTCTGTCTAACTGTCTGTCTGTTTGTTTGTCTGTATCTGTCTGTTTCAGTCTCTCTCTCTCTCTCTCTCTCTTGATAATTTTGTATGAATACATTATGTTGATGAAATAACTTCGAAAATACAGGGAAAAAAGAACATTGCAATATTAGCAGAGGGTTCGAATAAACAAAGACAACACCTCCGTTTTTTCATGTTTGACGCTATTATTGAATGTCCGATGGGGGCAGCCATATTGAAAATAACACTGACTAGGCAGTATTTTGTGACGTAACGTCCTTCGCGACGCACGTAATTAATTGCACCAGCCATTTACGTATTCTTGACCTTAAGTGGTTACTATGCTGTTGCTAAGGCTGGATTTCTATAAAGGAGATTCCCTATGACTATGAAATTTGCTCTGGAAGAACAGTCTGAAAAAGCCTAGACTGTTCCTCCAGAGCAAATTTCATAGTTGTAGGCAATCTCCTTCATAGACATTTAGCCTTAGCAACAGCATAGCAACGACTTAAGTGGTTTTAGAAATACGACCCCTGGTTACCATTTTAAAAATTAACGACACCCGAGAAGCATGCAAGCAAAGGTACATATTTGCTGACAATTGCTGCAACACTCTTTTCTGCCGCTCCTTCAGACTGAAAACTGGTCAATACTGTACGATCAGTAGTGTCGAGTGCTGGACCTGTGTCTATCGCTCCCTCTGTTACTGTAGTTTTCAATTTTGTTGTTCCTTTTCGAAAAGCATTGGTGTGGATTTCAGTAGATTCAGACAGAACTGACGTTTTTTTGGTCAGATGTTTCGTTGCCAGAATCGAATGTGTGGGATCATAATTTGTTGGATTGCTAAATTCCTCTGTTATGGTAGAGCCCTTTGTGTCAGCTGTTTCCGGAGAAGGTGTATCTGCTGTAGAAATGGAAGCTGCGTCACTCAATGTATCTGTAAACCCTTCAGTATGTGAGGGCGAAATAAGAGACATTGTTATTTTGGAGGTTACCTCATATGTGTCGTCCGTGACTGACTGTGTTGTAGTCTCATTCACTGAAACGAAAACTTCAGTTTTTGAAAGAAGCGTCCACGTAGCCAAACTTCGGATCATGGGGTATTGGATTCGAATTTCGCTGGACGCGTGATTCTATCCAAACCTAAACGGCGCTTCATCGCACAGGGCCCTTAATAATCTCTATCTTATACCCCTGGGATAAGACTGAAAAATTGTTGAAAAGGCTATTAAACCGCCAAGTCATCCATCCATCCATTAGGTTTTGAATAACAACTCCGTTTTCCTTATTTACCATTAATCGGACGACTGAGCAGTGTAGACCGAGGTCAAACTTATGAGCATTCTGATCTAGGTCTCTCATGTTTTTCAGAGTTATAAAATTATAAGCATCTTCAGAGGTTTAAATGAACTCGTCCAATTATGAAGATGGAAGAGTTTAAGGGTGCGCCTAAAAGTCAATAGCGGGACCTTGAGGAAGAGCAAGATATAGGCTACAGAGTATGTGTTGAACAAAACGACGTAGAGAAAAATGAACGTCAAGTACACAATTCTTTTCCTAATAAAGAAATCCCTGTGGGGATAAGCAATAAACTAGGGTCTGTTTCAGTCTGTTACTGCATGTCCCTTGGGTTTGTCCAGTTTTACTTGTTTAAATAAACCACAGTTCATGGGTACGAAACCATAACAGACACATTTTTTTCAATCTGTGTTACGTTTTGCGTGCATATGTACAATTTTGCAGGTTTGATAAAACCGACTCCACCAATGACCTGCATCAGCCACACTTCCGACCGACATCATGATAACGTTTTTTCCGGTATTGGGTACACTGGGTGCGCGTTTCCTAGTCCATTGGATTGAAAAAAATTGATTGGACATATGGGACTCAAACCTGGGTCACGTGCATCAAAGGCGAACGATGAATCCAGTCAGACCAGGCCATACGCTGTATGCAATTAGCGGATTTAGTTTATTTGGATTTATTTAATTTTATACTCATTTCATTTATCTAATTATTTTATTATTGTTGTTAATCTATAAACAGCAGAGCATGTACTTATATAGGGTGTATATTAGTAATGAGCAGTAAAGCCCTTTATACCAATGTAATCACACACACACACACACACACACACACACACACACACACACACACACACACACACATTTCCTGAACAAATATAAGAAAATCGGTATTTATAAGCGTGTCCATGCATTACGCTGGTGCGTAAAAATGCGACATGAAAATATAACAGCCTTTTCAGCACATTTAAGTGCCTACTGATAACATTATTTACGGTATGCCATAAGGTTCTTATATAAGTTGGACTATTTTATTTAAAAAAAAAAATAATAAAAAAAACATTTCTGTCAACTAATTCAAATACAAACATATAAGTTGTTCTAAGGTGCAACGTTAAGTATATTTATGCATAGGTGCGACCAATAATGTGCAGCTTTATATTTCAAAAGGCAGTTATATATATTTTTCGGTAATATGTATTAAAAGAAAAAGATACCTTAATTATATAATTAAGCCTTCAACTCTAACAAAGCGGACGACAAAATTTACGCCCGAAAATTTTCAAAAAAAAAAAAATATTAAGGCCAAGCTATATCATATTTAGAATTCAAAGTGTAGAGGGCAGACAGTGCAGATCCGGATGAGGTGGCTTATTACAAACCATCTCATCTGGATATACGCTGTATAAGTTCAACTGTTTTTGTTTTCGGTGATTTTAAGGGCAAACGCTTCTAAAATCAAAAATACTAACGTTTTCTACACACATGCATAGTGTGTGCAGATTTGCGACCAGATATTGTGTGTAATAAATCTGTTTTGTGAAATAACCGCCACCAGAGTCATTAGGATCAAAGAAAATAAAAATTGGTGCTAATTAGCCAGCTGCATAATTAATTATCATGCATAGCTGCACAAGTACATGTAATTAATGTTTGTTCAGATCAACAGAATAACGTCTGTTCAGCTCAACCTATCAGTTTTGTGGTGAAAAGCACTAGTCATCATACAAAATAACATTAGATACTTTAAAACATTATAAAATTCCTTTTTCTGTGAATAGAATATTCAGTGCTAGTTTGAAAAAGACTTGAGTTCCTCATCAACATGGAGCATATGCAAGATAGAAAATCTGCTCAACAAAAATAGAAACATCTCGGTTGAAAGCTTGTCTTTGTTTATCGAACTCTTACAATTTTTGACTCACAATAATTGATTTGAAACTGATCAAAACATCTTTCCTTTCATTGCTGGTAAAAAATTAGGGCACTTGAACAAGGGAATGACTAAACTACTTATCGATGTCGTGTTCAAAATATCCGACCTCGAAAATGTCAATTAAGAAACAGATCAGCTCTAGTAGTGAATTGTTGAGTAATAATTCACTGTTTGTCGGTCAGTTGTAAGTAGATATTGTAACTCGCGCGTAATAATTCACTGTTTGGAGGTCAGTTGTAAAGTAGATCATATCACGAGCGCGTAGCGCGAGTGATATATCTACTTACAACTGTCCGACAAACAGTGAATTATTACTCAACAATTCAATGCGGGAGCTGAACTATTTCGATTCTAACACTCAAAAACGTTAAAAAACTATTCTTTTCATTCAAACTCCCCCAACCTTCCTGCCAGCGCGTTCATGCTCCCGCCAATATTCTTAACTGTATCTAAGACAAATGTATGCTATTTATGTCGATTTTAGAAAGAAAAAGAGAAGTTACACCGTCTAACGTCTCAAAACGTCACAAAATTACGTCAGTAGTTGCAGTGACGTCAGCAATTAGACTCACGCGCTCTGAAGCAGTGAATTGTTGCAGAATAAAACACGGTAACTTTCCATTGCTTCTATAGGCAATGAGAACTTTTATTAGAACTTTTCTTTATTTTGCTCCCGACGTTATTATGGTGTTCTATGGAAAACTCACTTCTTTGCAGGCCCCTCTTTCATTCTGAGAAACGCATTTTGTTTCTTCAAAAACTAACACTGTATGGCCAACTGAGAGCGGTTTGCGTTAAAGCTTTTAAAATAGTAGGTCCCCGACTTAGATTTCGAGCAAAAGTACACAAAATGATCGTTTTTTTTTTTTTTTTTTTTGTCTCTTTAGATTGAAGTCACCCTGCGCGGTCTTAACGTTACTAAACTTTTCTCGCCAGGTATCAACTAACGCTTTTCGTATGCTACGTTATTGCTATGAGGCTAAAACGACGTAGTATGATGTATTATTTTAAAAGTTTCCCTTGTAATGAATATTCAGTGACTGACAAGACGATTTCTGGGCTTATCCTGGAATTACTATGATAATGAATCTTGGATTCGAACTGTCAAATGACACTCATATTTATAAATACCTACACTATGGTAAGCCATTAGAATGTAATGTGGTTTATACTACAATAACTACATCGGTCACGCGGCGTTACAAGGCTTAAGTGACGTCAAAATAAACCATGGTTCTCCAATATGATTTGACGTAGGCGACGTTATGACGTCGTTGTTACTTATTTGACGCTGTTCCGCTTTTACTAGAAAAACTGCGTATAAATGTTTTTTATGCTTCAGCTGTAACCCCTTACGCAATGTGGTAAAATAAAAGATAGAAAAGAATGTTAATATAAGCAATGAATTTAACTGTTCTGATGTTTATCGAAGTATAAACTACATATGGTCGTTAACAAAGTTTACATGAACCCCTTCGGGGTTCGCTTACTTTGCATGCGACCCAACGCAGTTTATACTTCGATAAACAATCAGAAAAATGAAATTCATTCATTAAATACCCTCTCACAAATTTCACCATTTGCAGAATCTTTCTTCAAAAATAGTTCGTGTTTGCCCGTTAAACTTTAGTGAAACGACTCTTTGATATAAAATAACAAAGAAAGAAGGAGTCGTGAAAAAAGGAAGAAAAAGAAAAAAAAAAACGCCTTATTGTTCTTAGCCTATTTACAATCAGGACAGATCGTTGAATTATCATATTAACGTCGATACAAGGTCCTGACGACATTGCATCGACCGCGATAGGCCTACGGCTGCCTGGTGTTGTTAAAACGCTAGGGAGTGTCTCAGAACTTTTAATATAACTGAAATGTGGCATTACTTTTGCTATGTAGTGGCATAATGACACTTTCTCTGACTGCTACCGAGTAAACTCAAAAGTATCGGACAAAATTATGTGGTCGAAGGGTAGACCCTGATCTAACTGCTCAGTGTACGGTTCTGGATTAAATTTTACGACGCTATTTTGCCGTATGAAATTTTCAGTTTCTTCTCTACAGAGCTTTCTATTTTCTTTAAATTTCAGCCGGAACTCGGCCGACTTGCATTTTGTAAACTGACCATACAGTGATCTACTCAAAGAAGCGGCTAACGTTGACGCAATCTTGTTTTTCTCAAACGGAACGATTAGGGTCGTTACGGTAACGTAGCGACAGAAACTGCTGCATGGCGGCTCTGAATTACTCCCACCTAACCTTAATTACTGATTTTTCTCTTCCATTTCTAAGCATGTGTAAAGCAATCATTTTGAGGACGCTCATGCTGTATTTCAAATCTTTCACAGGCGAGTTAAAAAAAGTGGCACGTACATGTAGGTGTAATTCGCACTATTGAGCGCTGTCGCGTAAACAAATGCATAATTCAACCCAGTCTACGTAATCGCTTAGACTGTCCATTGTTCATGCTAATAGGAAATACAGGAAAGATTCTGGTCAGGCTGACAAGGCTGATTCGAATTAATACTGTAAGCATATGCCAAGATTGTTCGTTGTTAGATGAAGCAAATCAATGAAACCTCTGACCAGACTTTTTGGATAGGCTTTGTTCTTGTCGTTGCTTTTCTTCCACGGTAAATAGCTTTGGTCATGTCGGAACGGTCAGTTAACCTAACCACACTATTCCTGGGCAGGCTTTGGCCTCCGAAGCGGCTAACCAGCACAAACGGTGCACATACTTTCGCCAGTAACTGACAACTGCCCTTCTTGAATCAGCATAAGGAGAAGAAAGTGAGTGTCCGGACCTAGTATCGAACACGGAACCTCTGGATTTTGAGTTTTAAGATTGGCAAACTGATCTGCCTTTTGACACTTTGTTTAACAAAGTGGCATAGCACAAGTGGCAAAGACTTCTGAGGGTGTTACTAGCACCAGAGCTAGTAAGTCTCGTTCTCATTATTTTATGCATTTTACACTTTGTAGTCTACGGGTGGAGCAGGTCAGGGACCTCGAGGGCATATTGGTACGCCGTGGCATCGTATCGCAAAAGCCATCCACTTCATATACTTTGGCGCAGAAAACTATGACCCATTCATATACCTTACTTCATAAAATACTGACCTATTCACATACTCTGAATGAGGTTCTCAGTAATTAACTATAACATTTCTTGATAGAGAATAATTTCATGTTCTTAAAACTCAGTCTAACAAAATCAGTTTTGAAAAAGTACAAGTGAAAAAAAAAGATTCATTAAAATGACCATGTGAGTATTTTAGAAACAATTTTCCTCAGTTTAATCTACCAGAAAGCTTCTTTAAGAAGATGTCATTCATTTAAGAAATAAATGTAATTTTTCGGATGTTCATGGAAGTATGAACGCGATGGGTTACGTTCAAAGTGAGGTCCGGAGGCAGCCGTATCAAGAAAACAGGTTAGACATATACCTTTTGCTTAAAAAATGTGGGTCAATCAAATACAAAAAACAGGCTGTTCGGGCCGCATATCTCTACTGTACCTCTACCCCCCCCCCCCCCCCCCACCCTGTCCGCTCCCCACTTCCAGCCAAGCTCCCACACCCAAGGGTATAGTGTGCGGTATTCAGTTAAATGTATATGAGTGAATGAGAAACGCTGTTATTGCTTTGATGTTTGTAAAGAGATCACGTTAGTACAGGTCGTTGAGCACTTCATTTTCGTAGCAAGATTACGCAGTACATAGTTGTTTTTCGAGTTAGTCGTATCGGATGTTGGTCCCCAGGGTCAACAGCCACTAGAGCATCATATCCACCCTGGGGCATCCGGAGTCCGTCTAGGTCTTGCGTCTGTCGTTGAAGTGGTGCTGGTCATGTTTCTGTCTTTGCGTGTTCTTGTTCTGTGAGGCTCTGATGTCGATGCAGTGTTGTTGCTCTCCTTTAGGGCCGCGTGTCGGTGTTGGCGAAGAAGTAGGTCAGTAGGTCGGAAGCGCCCCTGGCTGTAGTTGATGGTGCTTTCTCCCAGGGCCGCGTTGTTTGCCGCGATGTGGCAGCAAAGAAGTGACGAGTGATCTAGGGCTTGTCTGGGTCCAGCGGGCAGGTGTAGGTCAGCTTCTTGTCTCAGATGATCTTGACTGCCTCCCTAATGGCTGTGAGCTGGCATTCTGGCTTTGGTGCATTCTTGTACCTGTCCGTCCATAAAGCCCAGTGGGCGGCATGATGAAGTCTGCTGTCGGGCCCCTTTGTAACTAGGATCTCCTCCCAGCTCCTGCCAGCCACACCAATGCAATACTTTTGCTTCCCCTTCCTTCGGAGCTGGACGACTGGCGTGCCAGGTTCCACGAATCTTGCCGCTTCCACTCTGTACTTGGACAGCGGTTCCTCCTCGGAAAAGATTTTTCTGATGTGCAGGTGTCTGTGTGACTCCCCCAAACTAGCGTTATCTTCTATCGCCGGCTGTGGCTTTGGCTTTGGCTTCGGTGCTGGTGATGTCATCTCCACGTCCTTTGGTGGCGTCGTCGGTGGCGGTGGTGGTGTGGAGGCCGTCTTCACAGGAGCTGGCTTGACTGGCGTTGATGGTGCTGGAGCTGCTGGTTTCGGCGCTGACTTGATCTGTGTTGATTTCTTCTGTGCTGCTTTTGGTGGTTCAGTCTTCTTAGCAGCAGGCTTAGGGGCAGGCTGCTCCTTTGCCCTCGGAGGAGTAGGCTTGACCGGCCTATCCTTCTTCTGTCCAGGCTGACAAGAGCGCTTGCCAGCTGAGGGTGCAGGCTTAGAGGGGTCAGACTTGCAACGATCTCCCCCTCTCCTGCTTTCGGCCCTCTTGCTAACTTGACTAGCCTCTGGGTTGACTGTCCATGTCAGAGTTAGCTGGACGATGTTTGATCCATGATGGAGATCAAACTCAGGAATGCCACTAAGGCGGGCTCCCTTCAGAAATCGGACGGCGAGTGCTGGAATCTTGTAGTTTTCCATCTCTGAAGAAGCGATGTTGTCTTGTCGACGTTCAACTCAGGAGTGTGGTCTGGTCGTGGTCATGAGGATGCAGTACATATAATAGTTTGTTTCTTTTTATGTAACAAAATCTCAGCAAGAAAATACGTGTACGTTTTTACCCACTCATAATCGTTGCTGAGCTGTATAAAATTAGCACGGTAGGTGTCATTCCATTATCTGTTGTATGTTGTTCACTCCTAATTAATATATTGGGGCGGATTCGAAACCATACCGAATGCGTCTGTGTTCAATTAGTATGACGAATGACTAAGAGCAGGGCCACTAGGTTCTATATATTTTGAAGAAAAAAACGTGATGAAACGATTTATGTTTTATTAGATGTATCTTTCATAATGGTTCTTAGGCGAAAGGGCCTGTATCCGCCGTATCTGTCATCACAACACTAAAACTTTGATCCTGTGATTTTTCTTACCGAGAGGCGCGGTAGCTGAGTGGTTAGAGTGGCTCGGTTATTGTGCAGAAAGTTGCCGGACGTCATGTGCCTACTGGGCAGGATAGCTCTTTTCGGAAGAAAACCGATCATGTTCCGAATACAGCTATTCTTCAGCCTGATAGCTCTGTTCGTATGAACTCAATTTGTAGGCTCCCTTCTAACGGAGTGGCTGTATTCGAAAGTAGCTATATTCGGTACAACATAGCAATCACCTCCCTCTACTGCTATAGAATCACGCGATTTGTGGAATGCAGAACAGTGTCTACCCTGATCTTTAAAGTCTCCATACTCCTATCGGTGGTAAAAATGACTAAACTCAAATCATTGTAAAAATGGTTCAACCTTCGCGTTTAATGATGAAATGTGGGTTGATGTGCATACATTCAGTCATTTAACTGGCAAACATTAGAGAAAACAAGTTTTGAGGGCGTGGGGGGGGGGGGGGGGGGGGGGACAAAAACTATCAATCGCTCCACAAAATGCAATTTCCTGTTCTGGGTTCCCGTGTAGCAATGCTATATAAACATTTGCGGGATAGCGATAGGGGATCCCCGCCTGTACATTGTATTTTTACCATTTTATTCAATCTTATAAAATCGAAAGTAGCAAACTAAAATGACCCATATAAGTTTTCAAACCCTTTTATTTGAAAGCCAAGGATGTTTTAAAGCCAGCTAGTTAAGGTAATTTACAGTCAGAAGCTTGCCGCGATACCTCATGATAAAACTTTTCATGCTGATGGAGAATGGGGCCTGAAAGAGACCACTGAAATTAAAATGTCGGAGCTATGTTATAAGCAGAATACTAGCACAGCTTTGCAGTTTCTTCTTATGGTGTGGTTCGCTTTGACACCGCTACGGCCGCACTGAGTCTGGCCGTGCCAAGTTGGTCTATGTAGGTTGGTACATGTACTACTTGAACTCATTATAACTACACAATCAGTTGCAAAATCTTCGCATTTTCAGGGTTTGTTGGGATCTAGTCCCATGTAGGAACGAAACTGCTCTGGCTGCCATTTAAAGTATTTTATGACGGTAGCCCATCTTTTGAGACTTTATGTTATCAATTTCTTTGCTATAGACCGATAACTACTGATTCCCTATGTTAAACGAAGTACAGACTCAGTCTCTAACGAACCTTCTTTTTTTTTCTTCCTTTCTTTTTTATCAAACCGGGTTCGTATCTCACTCTCTATCTCTCACCCTCTCTGTCTTTAACTATAATATTGTAACTATCTAAATTAAATGAAGTACACACTAATTAGTTC
The DNA here is from genome assembly GCA_963989385.1 of Ctena decussata. Lineage (NCBI taxonomy): Eukaryota > Metazoa > Mollusca > Bivalvia > Lucinida > Lucinidae > Ctena > Ctena decussata. Next base: position 14,552,037 of record OZ022499.1, read on the forward strand.
TGAATAGTAAGATCCCTTGGAAGCAAGGAATACATCAAAGAACAGAAAATAGCAGACTCAGTTTAATTAAGTCTCTAACAAACGTTTTTAAACCGGGGTTTCTCTCTCTCTCTTTCTCTCTCTCTCTGGCTTTACCTGTAATGTTTTAATATTGAAATACGTAAATACACATTAATTTGTTACTGCCCATATCTTTGCATTGCACAGCTTAAGTCTTTTACAGCTGATGTAAAACAAATAATTAGGAAACAAAGATAGTAATAAAGAGGTTTAAAGTTATTCCTCCCATGGTAGTTTATCAAACGGCCAAAGTCAAGCCGAAGCACAGCTCAAAATTGCAAATTACATAAGTTTTGATCCTCATTTCCATGAACTTAACATGTCCTTCCAGGGCTTTACTGAAAAAGGTGAATTAACATATGTTTGTAGGAGGACAGAGGATCGTACATACTTTATTTCAGACGTGTGTGTGGTTGTGAGCGGGAAAGAAAGGGGGCAAGAACGCCGCAACATTTTAAAAGACCCTTAAGCTGTTTTCAGCATTCATATTTCGAAAAAAAAACGTATATTTGAGAGTTTGTTTTTATTCCATAGCTTTGACAACCCAAAGTGAATAAATAAACTCGTTATATGATAATTTAAATTCGGAAAAGTAGTTTGCACTTTTTCAGTTTTATTATAAATTATAGTTATACCGGGCCGCGTAGCCCAATCGGTAAGGCACCTGACTCATAAGTCAGAGGTCCTGGATTCGATACCCGGTCTGGCCACATACTTTCGTTTCTCCTTCCGCTGATTCAAGAAGGGCAGTTGTCAGTTACTGGTGAAAGTACGTGCACGTAGTAGTTGTTAACCACTTAGGAGGTCTAAGCCTGCCCTGGAATAGTGTGGTTAGGTTAACTGGCCGTCCCGACATGACCACAGTTGTTTACCGTGGACGTTAAGCAACAAATCAATCAATCAATTAATCAATATATGCACGGTCATACACTTTAAATCTCTCTCTCTCTCTCTCCATTTTCTTCTATAAATTACCTTGGCCTCATAATAAATATTTTACATATGCATTAATTGGATTATATGCTAATCTGCAATTTACGATATGCCACCTTAGTAAATATCTTGCAAATGTTGTATAAATTATGCAAATATCCATATGTCGACTGTGTAGTGAGGTAATTAGCAGACTACATTATCTCTCAAATACGGCGGGAAAATTGACAGCACCATCATTTCTACGCTAGCAACACTGCTGCATACAGGGTGATTTCAAGACGCATTTCTGCGCTGAACTCAGTAATTGAATTATGAACCATGAAAGATTATTATATTACTCTTATCTCTCCCCCACTCTGGGTATAATTATCAGCAGCTGCATATAATTAGTGAGGATACCTGAAAGATCCTCTTATATGTAATGCACTGCCCATGCATTAGAAAAATATTTCACTCTGCATATATTAATTGCAAGGAAGAACAACAAGACCTGTCAGCGGGACAGGATAGCTCGCCTGACCGCGCCTTGCCCATCACCTAAAAAACTTTAATGTAAAACTTTAACATTTTGCTAACGCCGACGCCGACGCTGCCGACGCCGGGGATAATGCAATAGCTCTTCCTGTACATTCGTACAGCCTAGCTAAAATGATAAAGGTAATGGTTTATGAAATTTGATTGATTTGAAACAAAAATTATGGAACACATGTAAAGCCAGGGTAAGATAATATAAATGTGGATACAGTTTAATCAGGGCATTTGTAATCTGCACAGCCGTATCAGTCTGTGCTACACATGTGGGAAGGCATTAAGTAATGCTACCCTTACAATGTCGAGAAACTGTGTGAAATCCGGAGCTGATTTGAGTCTTTGCTGGAGAACTTCAGGAAACTATGGCTAGATAAATGTGATATTAGCGTCAACAAAGATTTCAAAATACAAAATAACTATAAATACATATGTTGTTCTATTTCCTACTTGTTCATGAACATGATCAGTAGAAAATAAGCAACATTTATCTTTCAAAATAATCGTTCAGATATTTATTAGATTGAAAGGCATCATTGTTCTTTCATTGGTATAAATTATTTATTTTATCGCGAGGTACTGCTGCAAATAAATGTTTGAGCTATATATAAAAACTTTTGAAAAACGATTTTGGTCATTTTAGTTGGTAACCAAAGAGGGACACTATTGATATCAGAAATTTGAATATATGGTAAAAATACAATGTACAGGTATTGGATCCCATCTATGCCTACACCTTTGTTTATCATACTCTGCTCGTCGGGTTTCAAAAAAGAAATTGAATTTGATGGGGCGACTTGTCCTTTTTTCCAAAAATATGTTTCCTCTTTATGAAACAACATAATGCAAATCGACCTACAATTTGCCACAAAATGTGACAGTTAAACTTACATGACTTTTCATAATAATTTGTTTTCAGACCTAAGCATCCCTAGGCATTTACTCTTAAGAATAACCCACATGTGTATGTTTTCACAAGTTTACATTAATACTGAAAAGAAATCCAAACTCTTCCACTTTCAGACCCTCGAAAAGAGGCAGTATAACACTTTTATATTTCAATTTGAAATTAAACGGAGACTCTACATATAGACAGAACATTTTCTGGGTGTGTGTGCTCTGAACTGTTGGACTGGTCCAATAATTATTTCAGTTTCTACAATTTATATCACATTGTTTTTATGCCCCCCGCCATGAAATGGCGGAAGGGCATGTAGAGTTACCCTGTATGTGTTCGTGCGTGCATGTGTAGAAGACCTGTGTGTTTGTGTTACCAGAATCTTGTCCAATCCGTAACTTTGACCTGCATAGTGGGATCTTAAATTTACACGTATTTGGCACAAATGATCATCATAACAACACAGTGTGTTGCGTGTAAGAGCCTGTCTCTAGCTCAGCGGTCAAGGTCACAGTCTGCACTTAAACTTTGTGCATATACATGATGTAACATGTTCGTGTCCGGTCCATAACTATGTCCTGCATGGTGGGATCCCAAAAGTATGTGGCATAAATGATCATCATGACAAGACGCGCGCAAGAACCATGTTGCTTGCTTGAACATCAAGGTCACACTGGACATGTAAACTCTGTGCATAGGCTTTAGTGTGGTTGTCACCGGCCCATTACTACGAGCGTATGTACTGCATTATGAGCTTTCGAAATTATTCGCCATAAACAATTATCAAGACAAGACGATGTGTCATGTGCAAGAACCATGTCGCTAGCTCAAAGGTTAAGGTTACAATGCACACATAAACTTTGGGCATATAGGTTTCAGTGAAACATGTTTGTGCTCTGCCCACAACTTTATCCTGCATGGTGGTGTTAAAATTATGTGGCATAAATGATCATCGTGACAAACAGCTAGCTTAAAGGTCAAGAACCCACTGTGCACATAAACTTTGTGTACGAAAACATTTAGTGTCCAGCCTATAAGTTTGTCCTGCAAGGTGAGATTTCAGAATTATTTGGCATATATTGAATAATGATCATGACAAGATGCAAGAAACATGTTGCTAGCTCAAAGGTCAAGTCCTGGGTTTTATAATTTCCGCTGTTTGTGTCAAAGAAGTCAAATTTTATTTACTATTGCTTTTATCATTTTTGTTCTTCCTTGCAATTTAAATATATGCAGAGTGGAATATTTTTCTAATGCATGGGTAATGCAGTACTTATAGAGGATCTTTCAGGTGTGCTCACTTATTATATGCAGCTGCTGATAATTATACCCAGAGTGGGGGAGAGATAAGAGTAAAATAATCTTTCATGGTTCATGATTCAATTACTGAGTTCAGCGCAGAAATGCGTCTTGAAATCACCCTGTATGCAGCAGTGAATTATAAGCAACGATTACCATCATATATGTTGCAATTATTATTAGCTTAAAGTTGCTTACAGATGGTTCTCTTTAAGCTTTTAAAGAGTCCTTAAAAATGCTTAAAAGAGGAAATATCAAGCAGTGATAAGCTGCGTATTTTGCCGCTTATTGTTCAGTTTTAAAGACCTTTAAGCAGGTGCTTAAAGTCACTAAAAAGGTATGTCACTAAGTTGTTACACACCTGCTTAAATGCGATTTAAAACTACTTCTTCAGCAGTTTTACGCTGCTTATTTATATTTTTACGTCACATTTAATGTACATTTACGCAGACTTATATGTGCTTATAGATGCACATTTCCCCTGTGACAAAAACTTATCAGATTTTTAGGCAAATAATGTAACGGTAAAATTTTCGAGTGTAGTAATTTTTATTTTATTTATTTTTACTTTTTGGCGGCCAACAGAAAAGTGCATACTTAAATGCCCGCGTACGCGATGATTTATGAAGGAATAATACGAACACATAAGGAAACCGCGGGCTTTAATACCCTTTAATATGCCTTAATTGCGAAACCGTGAATTTTTGTCTCCGCGAACAGTAATAAAAATAAAGTTTTCGTGGTATAATCCGCACGTATGGACATAATAGCGAGGCGAAATGGTTTTATTCCAAGTGCAGAGGTCTGCGTCAAATACACACACATTTACATCACTTAGAAGCCTCCGTAGGCATCGTTATTGGTTTTCGTCAATACGGTAAATAACGTTATACGTTAAGCTTATCTGAAACATGTCTAATAGGACCCAAGTTACGCCATGTATCATATATGATACATGCACCATTTTGTACAATGTATCATATATGATATACAGAACACTAGAGGGTGAAGGTGTATTGGTAAGAGACATTTTTGTTTTGGAGATTATCTCAAAAGTGACGCTGCCTTAATTTCTTTTACATGACGTCAGAACAGATCAGAACGTCCTCATGACATATCGTGACACAAATGTTTACCTCAGCTGTTTCAATATTCATACGAAGTCAATTAGTGTTACTGTAAAAAAAACACCAAGATTTTGACAATCATTATTTTTCGAATGGCAGATGAATAGTTTCGGGGCCTTACGACTGCCTATTCAGGTGCTTTTTTGTTTTGATAAATTTGCATAACCTTAATTTGGACTTTGGCGTGTAATTTTGGGTCTAGCGGCGGGATTGACAATGTCTTTTCCTGGTTTTAAAGCATTCATTAAGATCTATTGGTTTCCAAACTTAATTAATCGCCATTATAGGACTTTTTTTTTTGGAAGACATTCACTTGTTGTCCTGAGGAAGTAATGGCGGGGTTTATTTTCTGTTTGTATTTCCGAGCATGCGAGTCTAGCGACATTGTGGATTGGCTGAAATAATTTATTTTGCAAAAGGTCAATTTCTATAAAGAAAACAGGAAAATAGTGAAGAAAGTTTATTCAAAAGGAAAATAAAAAAACAAAAGCTTGACCAATAAATTTTACTTTCGATGAAGATTCTTTTTTATGTCCAATACAAATGCCAGCGTCTCATTTTCTCCCAAGAAACAACTCCGACCGGAACTTCCGTGACACAAAAAAAGCGAAGCATTAGAGGTATGGGACAGAATTGAATAGAACAGAAATACGCGCTATCACGTGGGTAATCTCGATAAACGGAACCACTGGCTCCGCACCTTAAATCTTATGGAGAACTTCCGCGTCACGTGCGGCTCTGAAGTTGTAGCTGGAAAAAGTATGACAGCTTGAGGTAGGTCTGGCGTTTTTGGACATTTATCTGTTGTTTCAGGACTTAAATGAAAAAAAAGGATGCTAGTAGATGGCCTTGTTATTTGCAGAGAAGAGTGTGTAAATGTCACTCGGCTTTTTACGAAAACGTCTGATCTGAGGCGAGTCTAATTATTTAGCGGCGTGGAGAACGAGAAAGGTCACTGCGATTTTCCCATAAACGGACGAGCTACTCGTATGTGTCATTGAAAAGTGACGTTAACGTGTTTGATTGGTAAATATAGTTCACCAATTTTCCCGATCAGTTTTCTAAACGGAACTGCGCGAAACTGCACGAAGTCTGCACCAGAAGGGTGTGGCTCCGTTTATAAAGTGTTGTTCCGTATATGGAATGCGGCTCTGTAGTTGTGGACCCTGTTTCCTCTAGACCATTATTGCTGATTCTTATCCTGCACTTCGAGACTAAAAAGACTGTCAAAGTCAGTCACGTGCAGACTCGACACACGCAGACTCGCAAACATACATGTACAGCAGTTAACACCAATTAAGTAACATTGGAGTATTGTAGAAGGTGCGGAGCCAGAAGCTCCATTTATCAAGATTATCCACCGTGGTTATACAGTAAAGCAACTAACACTAGGCGACAAACAACTCATTGGTTGGTTGCTATAAAATCAAAAGTACACATAATGATGATCTAAAGTATTGCCGATGGCAGGCAATTTGTAAAGACCCACACCTGGCTCCTGCCTAGTAGGCACATGATATTGAAACAACATTGAAACAACGTTGATTCAATGTTGTTTCAACGTTGTGCCTGCATGGTGGGCATGGACATACCTTTTATGTGCTTGTACGATGCATTGAACCCTGTTAAAGCAAGCAAATTATCAGTTTTAAATTGTACACGGAGCACATTCATTTCAGAAATGACTGGTACAGGTATGTCTTGGCCACAATATCGCCCAAGAGTGTTATTTTCATCTGAGAAAACGCCGTCGTATATCTGAAAAAAAACAACAACAACAACAAACAAACAAATGCGATCAACTACAGAAAAAAGGTCATTGTCGTGTCTTTTAAGTTGTCAATTCAAGGGAAGCAACTTTTTTTTCATTTGTGCTTTTGATCCTTTTGGATTTGGTTAACTATTAAACAAAAAAAAGTTTTTTTGCTTGCTTTTAAAATGTAAAGTTCTAAATTTTTATTTTTTAAATCATTTCTATTGGAATCTGTACTGTTTTTCTTTTTATAAAAGTATAAAAACTTATTTGTAAAATATGAAATAAATTTTTAGTCTTGCTATTTCCATTACAAAATTTCCATTATTAAATTACAAAACAGGTACATTGTCAGGGGAAGCAACACTGCAATTTTCTTGTTTTTCTCCCTTCCTTATCGGGATCAACCCCTAAAGGAAAGAATTTGCCCTCATAAGCAAATTATCTTTAGAGTAGATCCCATTTTAGCAGGAATAGGGTCAGGTCGGGTAACTTCGGACAGCGGGTAAATTTGAACATACCCTTGCAAACAGTGAAAATCCAGATGAGCCGTCTCATCAGGATTTTCACAGTTTGCCCAGTTAATTTTGCTTTAATCCCAAAACAAGTGACATATAAAGGAAACAATGTCACTGTCCGAATTAACCTGCTGTCCGAATGTACCTGACTTGACCCTACTTTGTCCAGAGAGGCCAAAAGGAAGTCACAAAGGCTGTTCCCTTTTGTAAAATTGGCGGGTCATTAACACACCTTGAAACACGTGATTTTGCGTATTCGGCTGAGCTTTTCATGCTCCACGATTCTTTGCGTGCAGCACTTTTTAAAAAGTGCTTTGCGCTATGAATCGTGAAGCGTGACACGCCCAATCAAATGCGCCAAATAATGTCTCGTAAAATCGAAAGAAAACCGAGTATTACATTATTTTTACACTGTAAAGCTGTATCCATACTCTTTACAGAAAGAGCTTACCGTATTGGGACACCTTTAAGAATTACCGTACTTGTCCAAAACACGGATCAGTTTGGTTTGACAATGCAGCAATGCTTCCAAATGAGGCAAAGGGTATGGAATGGCAAACAATGTAGACCCTGATCAGACTGCTTCAATGGAAGCAGTCTGATCAGGGTCTATATTTGCTCAGACCTATCTCTCCCAATATTTAGAATTATTTACTGTATGAGCTTGGAGAGGCGATCCTCTTTCCTTCGCACACGCCGTGAGGTACCCGAGTACAGGCAGCTCAGTTACCTCGCCATTATAACCCCGCCTCCGCTCCCCCCCCCCCCCCCCCCCCCCAAAAAAAAAAAAAAAAAAAAAAAAACAACAAAAAAAACAAAAACAAAAAAACAACAACAATAAATAAACTAATAAAAACAATAGAAAGATGAAATAAAACGAATAATAAATAAATAAAAATAAGATTAGATTCGATTACCAAAACATAATCATAACCACACGAGACTTGTTTCTCAACGTCAAACGTATGGAACGTCAACTCTACCACGCTTCCTGTATCCGCAATTATCAGCCATCGACAGTCAAGCTTGTTTTGATACAGACTGCCGTCGTCTTTATTCACTGACGTTATCTCTCCGAGAGGTTCTGTCAGAATACCGCCGCATCTTCCCGTCAAATCTGTAAATATGACGGAAAAAATATCCTTCATTTCAGCTTAACCTTTAAAGCACAAAAAAGCAGACGACCAAAAAAAAAAAAACGTCTGCAAAATTAAAAAGAAATGTTTTGTCTAAACTATATCATATTGAGAATTCAAAGACTTGAGGGCAGACAGTGCAGACTCAGATTAGGAAGCTTATTAGCTCATTTATTCTTCCAAAATGATTCCAATTTGACTTTTAAATTGTTTTGGGAGGGAAATTCTCGTCTTTTAACTGAATGAAAGTGATAACAAGATGACTAAGCTCACCTGTGTCGGCATAGTAAGCTATAAAACCTTTGCTTTTAACGCCTCCGTCAGACTTGAAACGTATTTCTAACGTTCTGCTACTGGAAGTAATTACCGGCGGTTGACTAGACCCACAATACTTCCCGACGGAAGCATCTCTGTCGAGCACCTGAAAATTCTTAAAATATATATAATAGAAATTATGATGAATGCTCTGCGGACTAAAGTTTGTAAGAAATTCTACCACTGTCCATTCAAAGTCAAAACTGGCTCAATGTTTACTTAAATTGTGTATTCTACACTGTTTTGTAGAAAAGACTATAAAGACTATAAAAAGGTAGCGTCACCAAAATTACTTGGCAAGATAGGCGAAAACAGTCAAGAAGGACCTAAATACTTAGAGCGCTAATAAAAAAATGAAATTTCAAACAGCACAAATCCGAATAAAGCAGCTCATATTGAGTCGCCTCATCTCATACCTTCATTTTTTACCCTAAAGCCTTTATATAGTTTGGACGAAACCTTTTTGAAATTTTGCAGACGTAAATTTGGTCGTCTGCTTCTTGACGCTTTACACCCTATTCTTCCAGTTCGGCATAACTACTAGGGTAAACCGCAGCAGTGCTTAGGTATTTATCGGGCTGCTCGAAATTTTATCGAGCAGCCGCGTTACTGACAAAATAGTCTAGTTGCCAAATGGAGAGTTTGGGTGCAACCCAAAAAAATAGTCTGCACAAAATGTTTTTGCACAAATGTGTTCACCAACATGTCCGTACACTGAAACTGAATGATGCCACCTTGGCATCATTGGGGAAATTAAAATATTCAAGATGGCGTCCAAGATGGCTGCCAAGGGATAAAATCCTCAATATCTTCTAAAGTATGTGGGCTAGAAACATACTTTTGGTGACTACTTATAGGTTTGCGAGGTCGATGAATCGATTAAGAATGTCAAAAATTATTTCAGACAAATCAGTTACAAAATGGCGGACAAGATGGCCGCCAAAGCATAAAATCTCCATATCTTCTTTAGTATACGGGCTAGAAACATGAGTTTGGTGTCTGCATATAGGTTTCCGGGGTCAAGGAATCCATAAAGCATGTTAGAATTTACTTTTAGGCACTAACTTACACAAAATGGCGGACAAGATGGCGGACGAAGTCTCGATTACGGAGCTGAATGTCTTAAGAATGCACTTTTTGAAAGCAGAATTCAGGCTTTAGTAAGTTTTTTAACCCTGAATTTTGAAATTATAAGATCTATGAATTTAAAAAAAAAAAACGAAGTCATAAAGACCTCATTTTGCATCTGATAGTGTTATTACCAAGCAGACCATGATGATCCATAAAAGCCCAGTCCAGGTATGGGCAGACAGCCCCGTTTAGAAAATTTCAGTCGCAACCGAAAGACATTGGCAGCTCGATAATACATTATTATTTTAAGAATGTCGTTTTTAATGGATTCTTTATGTTCATAATTCCCTGTATGTACCTTTTGGTAAAGAAAAATGATAGACAGAGATCAGGAACTAATGCAATCAGACCCCACATTCCGCCCTCAAAACCAAAATACAAAAATGACAAAGAGTCGCGGAAGACAAGCATAGTAAATCGAATGAGACATTCATTTACCCCAACTGAAAATAACAGTAACATTTATTTTACCTATTTTTATCAGTGTTTAAAATAAGACAAAACAGAAAGCAAACTGGGCAGCTATAAGGTAACCATATTGCTAGAAGACCACAGACAAGCGGACACAAGAACACGTTACATTGAGGAACCAAAAGGGAAGTTAACTAGTTTTACTTGGACCAAACCCATGCCTTCTGCTTCTGCAGTGGTTCACAACATTTAGTTAGCATTTGGTCTGCATGAAGGGTACCCAACCCATCAATGAATCATCACAGACAGTAAATCAATCACGGATAAAACCTGTGATGAATCACAGGACTCGACAGAAACAACGTATTGCACCACCTGGAGATCCCTCCGAAACAACACCGATGAAATCCTGGAGCAAAAAAAAGCACCAGTAGAACCCTGAATAGTCAAGCAGTGGGGCAAAATTTTGATCTTGGCACAAAAGGGTTCTTTTACTTTGATTGCTTAGGTAGATTTAAGTTTTATAAGAAATGTCCTTTTTTCCCCCTGACTTTATAGATTTACTTCTTTTTCTGTACATTAGCCTTTAAGCAGGGGTAAATAAAACAGAAGGAAACAATTCAAGTCGTAACAGAAAAAATATCTTTACTTTGATCTTTTGTCATGAGCTTGATAAAAATCCTTTAATTTCTTTGATTTTATGCTGACACTATCTCAGTGTTACGCTTATAGCATATGGTAAGTTAGCGTATGGACTAGAAGCAGGAATAAACAACTTTTGGCGGCACTTTTGAAGCTAAAACATTTTAAATATGCATATACAATTTGTAGTCAACTGTCTATAATCATGGGTAGTACTGTCGCCTTTATACTTTAAAGAACTGGGAAAATACAAAAAAAAAAAATCAAAAGCTATTTACAAAATTTGTTACTGCTTTGAAGTAAGTATGATCTTGTCTGACATGTAAATTTTCCATACCGCCCAGATGCTAAAAATCTGGCTGTGGCATGGCGCGAACCTGCGACATTCACACCACTAGTGCCGACGATGAGCTATAATTTAACGACGCAAGCAACCAACAAATATTTTGTAAATTTTCCATACCGCCCAGATGCTAAAAATCTGGCTGTGGCATGGCACGAACCTCCGACACTCACACCACTTACTGATTGCCGACCATGAGCTGTAATTTTAAACGACGCAAGCAACCAACAAATATATATCAGAGTTTCTTAACCTGAATTTTAATTGAAGAAAGTGAAATAGATTATAGAATATAACAAATTTCTTGTAACCTTTAGATTGTTACTCGTAACAACGGCTTTCTGTAATGACTAAAGCTTTGTCAACGGGTTATCTGGCCTTGCCTGCACTAGGTTCTTGTGAACCATCTTGGCCCTCTGGTTATAACACTGTTAGAATGGGACTTTTATAACTCAATTTTTATATTTAACAATCTTATACATGCAAAATTCGGGTTTCTAAAACACGAACCAGAATTCTGCTATCGGAAAGTGCATTTCTCCGACAATTAGTGCCGTTGCCGTTGCTTTGTCCGCCATCTTGTCCGCCATTTTGTGTAATCGGTTTGCTTTTAAGTTAATTTCAACATGTTAAAACAATTCCTTGGCCCCAAAAACCCATATGTAGACACCAAAATTATGTTTCTAGCCCGTATACTAAAGAAGATATAGAGATTTTATGTTTTGGCGGCCATCTTGTCCGCCATTTTGTAACTGATTTCTCTGAAATAATTTCTAACATGCTTAATCGATTTCTTCGACCTCAAAAACCTATATGTAGCCACCAAAAGTATGTTTCTAGCCCTTATATTTAAGAAGATTTTATGAATTTATCCCTCGGCGCCCATCTTGGATGCCATCTTGAATATTTTGATTTCCCCAAGGATGCCAAGGTGGCATCATTTTGTTTCTGGTTAAGGACATCCTAAATAATAAGAATCTGCATCAAACATTTGTGCGGACTATTTTTTCGGGTTCTCGTCCCGGCACCCAGACTAAAAGTATGTGCATTTAGTACTGGGTAACCGCTTAGGAGGTCTAAGCCTGCCTAGGAATAGTGTGGTTAGATTAACTAACCGTCCCCACATGTCCATAACTGATCATAACTGTTCACCGTGGACGTAAAACAACAACACAACAACAACAACAGAGGAATGCCTGTGTATTGCTCGAGTTTACCCAAGTAATTATGCCGAACGTTCCCTGAGTCTCTCGTATAGTTAAGGAATGAATTTCATTTTTCTGATGTTTATCGAAATATAAACTACATTGGGTCGCCTGCAAATGAACTGAGCCCCGTAGGGTTCATGTAAACTTTGCTAGCGACCCAATGTAGTTTTTACTTCGGTAAACATCAGAAAAAAAGTTCATTGCTTATATTTACATTTTTTACTATCTGTTATTTGACCACAAATTTGCGTCAGGGGCCACAGTTGAATCAGAAAAATACATTTTAACGCAGTTTTTCTACTAAAAGCGGAACAGCGTCAACGACGTAACGACAATGTCATAACGTCGCCTGCTTCCAATCAGATCGGAGAACTTTATTTCGATGTCACTTAACGTCATGTAAAGTCTCGTGAACCGATGTAGTTATTGAAGTATAAACTACATTACGCTCTAATGGTTTACCATAGGGCTTTTCAATCAATGCACGGATAATGTAAATATAATAAAGTACGTTTATCATAAAATTCAGCAATAGGAACACCGCTCGGCCAAATCCGTGAATCAACCTGGGATGTATGAGTGGGACTTCTTCAATCACATGACTGTTGCTAGAAACAACGACACAAACAAACATGGCTGCGACTATCGCACCGAGTAAATAATGAAAAAAAAAAAAAAAAAAAAAAAAAAAACAACAACACGAATGTATTTTCTGTCTCAGCATTAGTAATTGACTATTTTGTTTTGCTAACAGTTCAAAGCAAGAACTAAATGTCCCTGCAATTGAAAAGAGGTCGCAGGCCGGAAATTAATTTCCGGTCGTAGACATTAAGAGCTACGTCTTCGGCGTATACCTGTTCCGGCGAACAAAATGTTGTATTTTGAAACATACTCATCCGCCGTACATACCTACTAGGCCTGATTCACAGAACTGGCCGAGCGGTATTCCGATAGAAGATTTAAGGAGATTGATTGCCATTATTGCATACATATCGGTGTCGCATGCTTCTAATAGGCACCTTTAAACAAACATAAAACCAAATATTAACAAGGCTTTTCGCGTGCTAAAATTCCCCTCCCCCTTTACAAATTTCGTATGCGAGTTGCAGGGCAATACTCCGTGAGTACAGAAACAAGCGGCAAGATGGTATCTGCAGTTGTCGATAAAAGATTTATACTGAAGATTTATGCAAAATCGAGTGAAAACTTTGATGAACATGATTATGACTTGTGAACTGCTGCTAAAGGTTGATCTTGTTTGATCCCTATAATAATTTTGGTATAGTTTTATTAGCTCTGCATCAAACCTATTTTATGACCTATAATAAGAACCGTCTCGTCGACAGGTTCAAATGAAAGGTCACAACTGTTTTTGTAGAGAATAACTTTTTTTAAATATGCCTACACGGTTAGCTCGAAAATGAGTCAATCTTATTTTGTTCCAAAGCCAATAACCGAGACTGTTCAAAGCCGACAAAATGTAAACAAAGGAAGATATCGACGTCTGCTTATAAATGTACTTATTTATAAAAAGTCATCGAGTTTTGAAGAATTCTCCCAATACTATGCTCTGAAACTGTCTTAAAATGTCAATCATTGTTTAATATTGCCCAGTCTTGTTAATTTCAATGACTCCATTTTTTACCAGTCATGTAGATTGCATGAAAGCCAACTTGGATATTTACAAATATCTCTTGGATCAAAGGAGAAATTTGTGCGCTCCCTTGTCATTTCCATATTTCTGTACGCCTGTGAATCGTGGACCTTGACAGCAGACACAGAGAAAAGAATACAGGCCTTTGAAATGAGATGCTACCGAAGGTCACTGAACATTTCATACAAGGATCATATAACCAATGAGGAGGTTCGAATAAGGATCCAAGCAGCCACTGGAGAATATGATGAACTCCTGACCCTGGCTTAGAAACGGGGAACTAAGGTGGTTTGGCCACGTGTCAAGGTCTTCTGGTTTAGCAAAGACAATTTTACAGGGCACAATGAAAGGCAAAGGAAAAAGAGGTAGACAGAAGAAGAGATGGGAAAACAATATTAAAGACTGGACAGGGATGGATTTTTGCCAGTTTAATTAGGGTAGCTGAAAACAGAACCCGGTGTAAAGGGGTCGTTTCGAAGTCAGCTGTGGTGCCCCAACGACCTTGGAAGGTTATGGGGTAGAAAAGAATAGAAACTGCATGAAGAATATGAAATTGACAGCTAGTAATGAAGAGGAAATGTTACTGTAGATTCCTGATAAGCTGTCAGGCATGTATAATGCATGCATAAAATGAAATTAACAGGTTAGAACTAAAACAGAAAATTAGTTGAAAGTATTTATCAATGGCTTGAGCAAAAGTTTTAGCACTTAATGGTCATCTGTTTTATTAAATATAATGGGTGAGAAAACTAACCAATGACGGGGTTGAGACCTTGACAAGAAAATCGCAAGCTCGTTTTCATATTATTTAAGTCTTATGCTCGGCAAGCCTCGCATAAGACAAAATAATCTGAAAACTGGCCTGGGATTTCCTTGTTTCGGTCTCAACCCATCATAGATTCTATTATTCTCTTCTTTTATGTTAAGGTAAATAGAGTTTTCTTTCCATTTCGAATATCTAACATCCGCTAAATTATCCACCACTTTAAAGTCAACATTTTCAGTTGTCCAATTGTCCAATTCTAACGACACATTTTCGAAGTACAGAAAGCCATACTTGAAATAGGAGTCTGTCACAAAATTGGAATATTGACACTGAAGTGGCGACATTATCTGCACGGATATCAATTCAAAATTTGTGAGTCATTGCCTAAGTGAAATGGTTCTTACACATCACTCTTTAGTAAGAATCCGCAAAATACGGTGGAGAAAGTGGTCCATAGTACATGCTACGAACCTACTATCTAATGCAACCAACATCCGTCCAGAGGCAATGAACTTGTTACGGGTAATTGTCAGATCCAATTCCATAGAAAATCTGTTTTCTTCTGTTTCAATTATAAAAGTTTTAAAACCGCTCAGTTAAGTTCGCAGCAACTAGAGTATCCTAAAGATTCGTGACATCATTCTATATTACAGTTTTAAAGTACTCTGTGAACCTCAAGCTGCTGACAAAGTGCGCAGCAAGTCGTTACCGTTTAAGGCAAAAAGAAATAACGTTGATCGTTTGTCTTTTTTACTATTATTATGAGATAACGGAGCGTTTCATAACCTGCGCCAATAATAAAATATGCAGTACTAGTGGGTAGACGCGTAGTAACTACATGCATATACATTTAAATAAAGAAAAGTCAGTATATAAATTGCCGTTTTCCGTGCAGTGTATTAAAATTTTTGACCATGTGATTCCCCACCCTGACATCGGTGATTTATAGTAAATACGAAACCGACCTCGATATAATCATACTGGCAGTCGTTGCGTTCCTCAATATCCAGTCCAGTGAGGTAAATTTGAACCAGTTTCCCCTCAGAACCAAGCAAGAACCAAGTGCAGCTAAATTCGAATCCATCAAGACCGTCTGGATCAGTGTCTGTCAGACCAAAACGTCCTGGCATATCAGAGTACTGGTTGTAACAGTCTGAAACTGAAATTTATTAAAAAGTTGGATAAGATTAAGAGGGATGGTTACATATTCAAAGATAACTTGGCACAGACAGACAAGAAGCCAAACTGGAAGTATTTCCCGACTGGGAAACAAAAATAAGAAAGTTCTCATCATGGGCAAACGTGTCAGAAAGTTTGACATTTTAAAATCAAAATCCGACTAGAACAAATGTGAGTAAAATTAATGTAGTTTTCAAATATAAAGATTCGCGAGCCGTTTCAAACAGTCCAGCGGGCACTGAGTCGAAATGACGTCGTACTGTCGTCGATGCGACGTCATTACATGTATCGACGTCAGGTCGACGTCATTCAAGTTCATGTGCCTGCTGGGGTACCCTTATTTTAAACTGGTAAAACTGTTTTCCGTTTGGGAAACAAGGTAGAACGCATACATTTAGAAATATACCGACATGCAGCTTCGAAGCACTTCCTTCTTGTCTAACGATCAGGGTCCGAGGTTATAAAACTAGAGAATAATCTCAAACTCAAAATAAAGCATACTGATTGGCTGCTTCCGAACATGTGCTCGGAAGCAGCAAATCAGTGTCCTTTATTTTGAGTTTGAGAATGTACTCAAGTTTTATAACCTCCGGGCCAGAATATAGTTCGACTACAAGATGCTAAAAAAAATAAAGGCTTTAGACAAGCAACTGGTTGGTAGAGACCTCTGCTAGACTAGTCTCGGTCTGGTAGCTGGTTAGAAAGTAAGAAGGAAATTTCTCAGGAACTGACACAATTCAATCCCAGATCCCACCCAAGACACCACGTGGAAAAAAGACAACACGTGTGAACAGTCATTTCCTATATAGATGATCACCGAGCTAGCCTTAACATCACAAACAATATATCAATAACAGACAGAACAACTAACGACCTAATTACCGGCTATTAGAATTACTGCGGGGTGTGGGGTAGGAGGGAAGGGTTGGGCGGTGAGTGGGGATTAGCCTGTTTGTGGTCTCGAACCCTGCCACGACCAGATTTTTTTTTGCAGCTAGATGTCACTGTGGATTTGTCAGAAATTTTATCAGTGCATTGCACTTCACTACTTACCTCTAAGAAACACGTATGTAGCGCTAAAGCCGGCTGCACCACCACTGAAATCTGTTCTAAAATATACACGAATCATGTTGGTTGTTGAACGGGATAAATATGGTGTGTTGGTGCCACAAAAGGTCCCAATAAGTTCGGTCTCGTCTGAGAAATCACCATCGTATATCTGAAAGAAGAAGAAAATACAAAAACAAAACAACAACAACAATAACAGCAACAAAACAACAACACAACAAATTTTTGGGGTGCGGTCAGTTAACATCACTCTACCATATCGAGATTTCAAAAAATGTTTAACAGGGAGACGCCCGTAAAAATAACGGACGCTGGTTGCCAGGTATTCTACCGTAAAATCTACTTATTTTTTTACAGTGCATGCATAAATGTAGAAGTAACGGCTGGGTTAAGCTCTACTTATGACAGTTTTATCATTTGACCTTCAAGTGTGGCCCATACCTTGGAGCTACCTGAATAAATGTTTCATATGGCATTTTTAATCATCAAGGAGAACAATTATGCCAAATTATACTAAAATCTATTCATGGATGTAGAAGTAATTGCCCTGTGGACGAGCTCTGTGTATGGGAATTTTATCATTGACCAGCAAGTGTGACCTTAACCCTCAGCCTACGGGCAAAATGTTTCACATTACACTTTTACTCGTCAAGGAGAACACATTGTTTCTGTGCATGCGTGTACCGCATAGGTAACGCGATATTTTCCGATAGTCGGCGAGACTTTACATAAATGGGGCGATTGGATTTTAAGGCATTGAGACTTTCTATGTAATCAGTTAAAATTAATTGTTTTAATCATTTCTATCTGATATCTTTTCGTCTTAGCAAGGCTTGGCACAAAGATCATGTAAAGTGAAAGGCATATCGCAAAGAGAAATATTTATTCCTAATTTATTTTATCTATTATCTGACATCTACTGTCCATGTCTTTGAACGAGGTCTGAACAATCTGAAAATAATGTGTGTGGTTTAATATTTTGCTAAATAAATAAAGGAAAGTAAATATTTAAAGGATTAAATAATCCCTAAATAATTGTCGTGTCTCATAAATTACTCTAATTGTTTGTTGTTATTGTTGTAATTTCAATAGTCATACCGGCGCACCCGATGAGGCTAAACGTATCCATTGCCGCACCTCCCGGCGTCCGAAGTTAGTTATCTGAGGGTCTATTAACAATTCACTCAATCAATAGACCACGTTATTCGTTGACACCTCTTATTAATGTTGACGATTTTAATTTCATTGCGGGGGTGGTGGTCGGGCGGGCGATGTTTTTTTCTTTTTACAGAACAGAAATTTTATTCAGACGTAAACTATACAGTTTCTAGTCTGCCAAAATCCATGTCGAATACATACATAGATCACACACTCAATGGCTGTCACTTGGTGCTGGTTATAACTGCCAGTGCCGGGGTGTGCTACTTATTTGGATAAAAGTAGGGCAAGGGCCTACTGTGCTTGCAGTAGGTGCGGCCTGGGTTGTTTGGTTATCATTTTCTATCCTTTATTTACTCCCCCTCTCTGGGAGATGACCCGATATAGACTGAAATACTGTCTCAATGGGCCGTTAAACCCTTAACAACAACCAACCATTAATTTCACTGTATATCGGTAGGCAAATCATACTCATTTATCCAGAACAAAGGCCTAGGGTCGATAAGCATCAATTTCGGCCTCAAAATTTCATAGAAAATAAAATTTGAATATTGGCCTTAAAATTCTTTTATATGAATATTTTATGGTACGTTATTTTCAAATCAAATGTCTATTTTTAAGTTCTGTTCATGACGTTGCCATGGTAACGCTCCAAAAATGCTACATTTTTGCTTTTTTGCACTTTTTAGCCAATTTTAATGTATTCAGACAAATATTCTAATGCCTCCACATTCGACAAAATTTAAACAAACATAAGGGTAAAAGGATAGAAAAGGGAAAAAACCCCAACTAAACCAACTTTTCAGATCATTGCTAAGGATGTCCACGTGTTACTAAGGAGCGATAATTACCGTTCGCCACTTTATAATGTCGATTAACCATAATCCAGTGATATGCAACTGAAATCACTTCAAGCAAATCAAAAGAAGGTTTCATGTAATCACAACGGTAGACAACCGTATAAAAATGAAGGAAATAGCCTATGCTCTTGTAAAACTCGTTGCCATGGCAACATACCTTAGATAACAAAACAATGCCCATAATAGTAATCCCAAATGACTATACAATAACTTTACAGCGTAAAACTTATTTTGAACATGGGGCCAAAAACACCCCTTATCGACCCTAGGCCTTTACTTGCAAATCCATTGATAATGCAATACTAATAATACTAATGATAACAATGATATTTTACTATAATTATCAATGATAATATAGACACATTTAAAAGCTACAAATTTTCACGTTTTTAGCCAGTAAATGTCATAATGGCAGGAATGAAAATAAGAAAAATAAAAAATAATAATATATTTTCACTATTATTATTTTCATCATCATTATCATTATTATTACAAATGCAAAAGACACATAAAACATTTAATTTCGCATTTCGAGAAACCAAAAAGTGAAACTGGTTATTTACTTCATCTTCAGAAAATCGAAATCCGCTGAACTTATTTCCTCAAAGCTATTTTGATTTCAAAATAGAAAAAAATAAAATAAATGCATAAATATATTAATAGATAAACACAAAGCATCTATTTAATATCTATAACGAATTCGTAACTGTTGTAATAATTACGAAATGCCTAGCTGCATGATTTTTCTTTACGTAAAATATTAGTAATAAAATTACTTCTGAAATTAAATGTGTAAAATCGCAGAAGAGTATACGAAAATAAAACTATGAATGACTATCAAAACGTGAAAGAAATTTTGAGGAAAAGAAAGAATGCAAGAAATAATAGATCACAGATTTGTTAAATGATTACCGACGCATGACACGCTGATTGGAACATTAATTTTTTTGCATTTCAAATATTTTCTATGTTATTTTTACTGTAATTGTATTCTTTTCCTTTCAAGTTAGGTTTTGAAATCAAAATGTAATAATAAATCTCGTTTTTGATCATTTAATTTATATATTATTCGATTATTATCAAAAGGCCTATTGATATGTAATACTGTATCAAAGGTTATGCCCCACGCGTGTGACGTAACGCGAAATCTCGCCAAATTACGGGCTGCGAGACTAGGGGAGATAACAATGTGAAAAAGGTCTATTGTATTAGATTATTTTGAAATCCATGCATGAAAATAGAAGTAATGGCTCGGACAAGCTCGATTTATGACCATTTCGAACATTTTTAACGTAAGCTCATCCAGTGTGACCTTGACGTTCAATCCACCTGAACAAATGATTCAAATGGCACTTCTACGAATCATGGAGAACGATTGTGCAAATTATTTTGAAGTCCGTCCATAGGTGTTGAAGTTATGGCTCGGATAAAAGCCGGACGCACGTACACACTGAACTGAAGTTGTGACGACTATGTCTCGCTCACCTTATGCAGGTTCGACAAAAATTACGTCAAACCTAGCGTTAAAGTAAATTTTTCTCAAAGTATGATACCTACGAACAGAGTTTCTTCGTAGAATGGTCTCAGTGATTGGTGCATTTATTTTGACCCTTGTCGTATATTTTATGTCTTATTCTACCCTGCTCTGCATGATGATTCCGCCAATATTTACGAGCGTCAGTAAAAGTAACAGGAAATGGACTGGCAGCTGGTTGCCAGGTATTCTACCATAAAATCTACGGATTTTTTTTTACAGAGTCGATTTCAAAATAAGTTGGCACAATTGTTCTCCTTGGTGACTGGAAGTGTCGTGTGTAATATTTGTTCAGGTAGGATTGAAAGTCAAGCTCACACTTGAAGTTCAAATAATAAAATTGCCAAAAAAAAAAAGAGTTTGTCCCGGCCAGAACTTCTACTTGTTGTCCGTATTGTGTAACAGCATCGTGCGATTTGTTGTACGGGCACTCGGGACAGGCCGTGGCAAAGCCGTACGGAGGCCGCGCGGAGATTGTACGGAAATCGTGCAATCTCAGTGAGTCTCGGCACGAAAATCAAACGAGGTCTGCGCGGCAACTTTGCGATAGCTGTGCGAGGGCCGTGCGATTCTCCCAAAAGCATACAATCTCCGTATAGTCCGTTTGCTTCCAAGTGCAAACGGGGGTTCGCTTATTTTCTCGAAGACGATGATAGTGTCATCAAATGTTCTAATGTCCAAATGATTCCCATAACTTTACACAATAGAATAGGAAAAATAAAATTTTTTGGATGCCTTCGTAAAATATTTTCCAATAACAGTAAAGAAGAAACGGAAAAGTTTCATTGAAGGGCGTCGTTTGCATGTTACAACAGCCAAAATATTGTTGATAGCCAATGGCATAAACTCGTTTTTACCACAGGTGTGGGCGTATGTGAATGAAATAGTAATGTGAATGAAATCCTCTGGGAGAGGACTATATAATGTTGTTAGAACTTGTGTCCAGTCCCATTGTGTTTATACAATAAAATATGTTTAATCTAAATAGTAAAATGTATTCACCTGTCCGCACGCGTAACGTATGGTGTCACTGGTCAGATGATACTATGTTGTAAATAAAACATTGAATTATTATATAGTTTTGCGAGTAAAAAGTGTATGTTTCAAAGTTTGATAATATATGGGTGAAACAAAAAGTAGAAAAAAATAGATTCAGAATTAATTTCAATTGATTATGCAAATTTTGTTGTAGGGATAGCATGCATTGGTCAAACGCTCTAATACGTAAGACTAAACGGGAATTACAACAGCCAACTTTTACTCCCTTGTAATTAAGAGGCAAAAATGACACATTTTATGTCCTTTTTGTATTGAAACTGTTATGTGCAAAGCCTCACATTTCTACAAAATTATGACTTGCTATGTATAGGATGGAAATTAAGAATGAGCAATTCGAAAATCTTCTACCTTTCACCAATTTTGAGAAAATATTGGGAATGCCGTTTGCATTTGGGAGCAAACGGACTATACGATTTAGTTTGGTCCAAATGACCATCAAAAATATAACATTTTCTGTACGATCAGCGCGCGGCCTCCGTGCGGTGACCGTGCGGGGATCGTGAAAAAAAGATGAAATATGGTGCACGCATCATGCTCAATCACTGCATGCATGCATCTCCCAACCCACAGAAATAATAGATATTAATAGATTAATATCATCCACTGACTGGGAATTTCTTAAAAATGATAGTTTAGACGATGCTTGTGATAATTTCACATCAAAGTTTATTAATCTTGCCAAAGAATGTATACCCTGTAAAGAAGTTACCATAAGACCAAATGACAAACCTTGGTACGACTCTGACATCAGAACTTTTTCAAGAAAACGTGATAGGTTACAAAATCAGGTAGTAATCAAGATTGGCAAAATTATAAAAAAACTTAGAAATAAGGTAAATAATCTTAAAACTCAAGCAAAAGAACAGTTTTATAGTAACATTGAGTCAACTATTATTGAAGCAAAGAATACCAATCCGAGGCAATACTGGAAACTTGTTAAATACTTTATAAAATCAAATAAAGGTGCTGATGTTATACCCCCTCTAAAACAGTTTCTGAGTCTGGGGAAGAAGTTTACTCATTTACAGATCTTGAAAAAGCTAATACATTAAACGAGTATTTCGAATCTATCTCTAATGTTAATGAAGGTAATACTGAACTCCCAAATTTTGTTCCAAAAACAGCTAATTCTTTAGAAAGTATACACATAGAAGAGTCGGAAATCAAAGACATCATTAGAGTTCTTGATGTAAATAAAGCATGTGGCCATGATCTGGTTAGTCATAAAATGCTTAAGATGACTCGTGACACCGTTGTTCAACCGTTACATATTTTAATGAATAGATCTCTTACTGAATGTACATTTCCAACCGCATGGAAAAAAGCTATTGTGATGCCTCTTTTTAAGAAGGGTTCACCCGATACCCCTTCAAATTATAGACCGATTTCGTTGATTAGTACGGTTGGAAAATTAATGGAACGAGTTGTTTACAAGCACTTATATAAATTCTTTCATAGTAATAACCTTATCTACAAGTTGCAGTCCGAGTTTTTACCAGGTCATTCAACAGTATTCCAACTTATTGATATCTATAATCAAATTTGCCAAAGTTTTGATTCCAAACAGTATACATGCATGGTGTTTTGTGACATATCAAAAGCCTTTGATAGAGTATGGCATAAAGGCCTTCTTTTTAAATTAGAACAAAATGGCATCAAAGGGGATGTTTTAAAATGGATCTCACACTATCTGTCCGGAAGAAGTCAAAAAGTGTTTGTAGGTTCATCAATGTCTGAGTCTAAGACCCTATCTGCAGGGGTTCCACAAGGTTCTGTACTCGGACCTTTGTTTTTTTAATCTATGTTAATGATATTGTAGACCATTTAGTTAGTAAAAGTCGTCTTTTTGCTGACGATACATCACTATCGTTTACATCACCTAATATACAGGACATTGAGGGTATCTTGAATCACGACTTGACAATTATCACGGCTTGGGCAAAACAGTGGCTGGTAGACTTTAACCCAAACAAGACGGAAGCTATCTTATTCTGTATGAATAATGCAAATGATCCAAATCTGTACTTTGATCAAGTTCATGTTAATTTTGTAGATGAGCATAAACATTTAGGACTTACTTTTAGTCGTGATGGAAAGTGGCATGCCCATATCAACAATATTTTAACGTCTGCTTCAAAAATGTTAGGAGTTATGCGAAGTTTGAAGTTTAAGCTTAATCGTAAAACGCTGAATCAACTTTACTATTCGTATTTGAGACCCTTGGTTGAGTATGCTTCTGTCGTATGGGATGGGTGCACAATGTATGAAAAGGAACAACTCGAACGATTTCAGTACGAAGCTGCTCGAATAGTCACCGGGTTAACCCGTTCTGTTTCATTAGATAATTTAATGACCGAAATAGGATGGCTTCCTTTGTCCGATCGTCGCCAGTTTCAGAAGTTGATAACTATGTATAAAATTGTTAATGGTACTGCACCGGGATATTTATGTAATATGTTGCCTCCTCTTGTTACCGAGAGAACTGTATATAACCTTCGAAACGCTGAAGCTATAACTATTATGAACAGAAGAACCGAAATATTTGCTAAATCTTTTATTCCTTCAGGTTCACTTTTGTGGAACAACTTACCCCTTTCTATTCGATCTGAAACGTCAGTTAACTCATTCAAATTAAAATTAAAACAGCATATTTATATTTCTCCGCAAATTCCGAAATACTTTATCCAAGGCAAGAGAACTGAATCTGTATTCCATTGTCGAATAAGGAACAGATGCAGTAATCTTAACAACAATCTGTATCAAAACCATCTTAAAGACTCACCAATATGCGACTGTGGGAATAGTATTGAAGATGCTGAACATTACTTTTTTAGATGTGAAAGGTATAGCAATGAACGACTAATCCTATTTCGAGCAACCAGAAAATTTCATCCTCTAGGAGTTCATTTCATATTATATGGCTCCGATGCACTTTCTATAAAGGACAATTTTATCTTCCTCGGTCATTAACACCAGTTTATCAAAGAAACAAAACGTTTTATTAATTAATTTGCTTTCAAATTTAGTTTTGTCACTATCAGCTTAGCGATCTGGCTATCCTTCATAAACATTTTATATATTTAATGATCAGGCTGTAATCTTATATTCATTTATTTCTTTCAGGTGAAAAGCTATACCAAACCTGAGTCTGCCCTATAATAGAAGAACCAGTTCGAGGGTACAGAAAGACCAGTTCCATTTCCTTCCCCCAACCCATTCTCCCCCCTCCCTCCCCTCCTTACCTGCCGGATATATCATAATGGCTGTTGTTGATGTTAGACTGGATGCTGCTTACTTGTACATGTTTTCTATTTTTCCTATTGTATGTTTGGGCTCTATAGAATTTACACCTTACTTATAGTATGTCTAATTTTTCATGACATTGCCTGTAACTTTGTATTATACAAATGTATGGGGAGGACCGTAATTAATGTTGTAATAACTTGTGGTCCAACCCAGTTGCTGTATAGATTATTTGGCAATAAAATATGTTTAAACTAAACTAAACAGAAATCTAAGAAAGTGTGAAATAAAACTGCAGTTATACCACCCCAACTACAGTCCTTACCCGAAAGACGGAGAGTAGGCAAGTGACAGGTTGAGAAACCTCTCCAGCAGTCACTTTCAAAACGAAAACGAAAGGAGAATGGTAAAGAAAGTATTAGGGCAGGTATACTGTGTAAAAGTTACTTAAAAACAAAAAGGAACCAGAGCCAAACTGGAGAAACAAGAATAAAGCTACACTGTAAAAAAAAATCCGAAAATTTTACGGTAGAATAACTGGCAACCAGCTGCAAGTCCATTTCCCGTTATTTTACGGGCGTCTGCCTGTAGGACATTGTTGCACTGTAAAAAATCCGTAGACTTTACGTTTGAATAACTGGCAACTAGTTGCCAGTCCGGGCCAGTTCTCGTTATTCGTACGGGCGTTTGCCTGTAGAACATTTTTTGAAATCTCGAGTTGGTAGAGTTTAGTTAACTGACCGTTCTCGAAAATACTTTATAGTGTTGAAGGGCTATACTACCAAAACAATACTTGTCTTATTATACCCTACTCTGCTTGATGGTTCCGCCAGTGTTTACGGACGCTCGTAAAAATAACGGGAAATGGGCTGATAGCTGGTTGCCAGGTTTTCTACCATAAAATATACGGAAAATTTTTACAGTGTAGAAATCACAATATGGTAGGGTAATATTAACTGGCCGCATTCGAAAATACCTTTATAGTGTTGCAGGGCTGCATAGCAAAAAAATACCAGTCCCATTCTAGATCCTACTCTGCGAGAAGATTCGTTTAAATTTACGGCGGGCGCCCGTAAAAATAACAGGAAATAGGCTGGCACCTGGTTGCCATTTATTCTACCCTTAACTCTACGGAAAGTTCTTACAGTGTAGAAACAAAAATAAACTGAAACTGAAACCTCAAAGTATAAAGTGGATCAGGCGCTGGACACCAATCCAGGGATCGCAAGATCGATCCCCCGCTTCTCCGGTCTTTCGGATGAGACTTGAAACCGTCTCCGTATGATCTAATTGTTGGTGGAACGTTAAACCTGAGTTCACTGAGTTCACACAAAGTATAAAACAAAGAAAACAACATAAAAGACACAAAGCACATAAGAATTAAAAATAATGAAAAACTTAAGAAATTGGTAAAATAAAAATGCGAAGAACGGCAAAATAAAAATTGCAGAATTGTCATCTCTAAAAGTAACTTACCGAAATAGAGTCCGTTTCACAGCCGCTAAAATCTTCTTCAAGATCGAACTGACTGAATTTGAGCTCTACCAAACTACCTTTGTCTGCAATTATCAGCCATATGCAATCAAGCTCATTGTCATACAGTCCATCTCCGTCTCTATCTACTGAAGTAATCATACCTGGTCCCTCTGACAGAATACCGCCACAATTTCTAGATAAATCTGTTAAACATACAAGTATGAATTATTGGACAAGTCCGGCATAATTACTTGAGTACAAGATATGTACACCGTAAAACAATCCCGTAGATTTTACGGTAGAATATCTGGAAACCAGCTGCCAGTCCATTTCCGTTATTTTTACGGGCGCCTGTAAAAATTGCAGGAACCATCACCCACAGTAGGATAGATTATTATAGCAGGTGTTGTTTTAGTCTTATAGCCATTCAACACTATAAAGTTATTTTAGAGGGCGGCCAGTTAACATAACACTACCATATCGTGATTTCCGAAAATGTCTTACAGGCAAAGTCCCGTAAAAATCGTACCTCATGAAACCTATAAAAACTGGTAAAAGTGCGGGTAGATCCAACTAAATAAAATTTCTGCATAACTGACAGAATCTTATATTGTATTATGGACCGTTCCAAGGCGGTACTTCTGTTCTGGTTCCTCAATGTTACATGTTCTTATGTCCGTTTGTCTGTGGTCATCTAGGAATATGGTCTCTTGTATAGTTGCCCACTTTGCTTTCTGTTTTAAATTTGTAATTTAAAACAAAAAAAATATGTAAATAGGTTACTGCTGTTTTCAGTTAGGGTGTCTAAAAGACCATCTGTTAAAAACGTACATATCTTTCGTGTTAAAACTGTTGTCAATAGACCATTTCACATTCTTCTTTCAAAGGCTTTCTGATAAACTTGAATTAAATATATACAGTATAAATAAACTGACAAAAAAGAAGATTTATAATTATATAGGGATTTTAGATTATTGTTGTACAAATTCTTCACCTGATAAATATTAATTCATTGTTTTAACTTGTACACAATCTGCTGTTTTTTACGTAAATGGAAGTTCTTGCATTATCGATGATACATTCTACTTGATTTTCATTTGAACTTGTGATCATGTAATGATCAACAGTGTGTTTCTAAAATTATTGAAAAACTGTTATATATTTTTCGTAATATTTATCTTTTCGACTGACACCAAAACAGTTTTTAGAGGATAAATTCCGTGCTCCGATTTTCAGGTCTGTCTTTACAGATAATGTTAAGAGTCGATTTTACATCCAGCTCTGAATATGACATGTAGAGAGACTTTCGCATTTTTAAAAGTATTATAATTAGAAGTAGTTGTATCCATTATTATACTAGAAATCGCATTTTCTCCTTTTGAATAAACAGATATAAATTAAATAAACTGTGATCGTCAGTCCTCACGTGAATTTACTGCACTTACCACGTTTACACACGCAAAACTTATTTACATGTACTTTTTCAAATAGTTGTTGGTGTCAATGTATTAAATTTTATGAAAAATGAGTTAATTGTAAGTAGGTAGGTAAATCCTTTAGGTAATCATATTTACACTCAGTCTGTGAATTGAGATTATTTCATCAGTTGATATTTTATTTTAACTTATTGCAAACTGCCTGATATCTCTTTGATCAAAGGTGAAACTTATGCGCTCCCTTGTCATTTCCATATTTCTGTATACCTGTGAATCGTGGACCTTGACAGCAGAGTTAGAGAAAAGAACGCAGGCCTTTGAGATGAGATGCTACCAAAGTTTACTGAACATTTCGTACAAGGACCATATAACCAATGAGGAGGTTTGCAGGAAGATCTAAGCAGCCATAGGAGAATATGAAGATCTCCTGACGCTGGTCAAGAAACGGAAACTAACGTGGTTTGGCCACGTCTTAAGGTCTTCTGATTTAGCAAAGACGATTCTACAGGGCACGGTGAAAGAAAAAAAAGAAGAGGTAGAAAGAAGAAGAGGTGGGAAGACAATACTAAGGAGTGGACAGGGATGGATTTTGCCAGCTCAACTAGGGCAGATGAAGACAGGCAAAGGTGGAAAGGGATTTTTTCGAACTCATTTGGCGTGCCCCAACGACCTAGTAAGTTTATGGGATAGAATAGAATAGAAACTGCTTGACATGTGTTGAAGGAGTCAATATATTACATACTCTGCTGATTGCGATAATTATCAGTGGTTTTGGTAGGTGATGGTATACGTACTTCTAAAATTAAAAGCGTCAGTTGTGATTTCAGTTGAATATTCATTTTCACATATCTTTTGTATCTCCGGTGAATTTCTAATCAAACAAACAGATTTTCTTTAAGTTTATACGTCACTGAAAATAATAACGATGATAAAAATATAAATGAAGCGTATAATAAAGTTACCGCTTAGTAATAATTTAATAATTACATAAATAAATAATAAACAATTATTTTGTATTTGATGTCTTTTATAAATAAATAAATAAATAAATAAATGAATAAATAAATAAATATTCTGTATTTAATCTCTTTGTTTCTACTTAAATATTTGTTTCCTTTTTTCTTTTTTTCTGCTTTATTTTGCAACCTGACATTTATATGTTTATGAATAATCAGTTTGGTGTTTTGATATATTTTCTTCAAGCCATTCAACGTATAATGTGGCTGTGTAACTGTATATTGCGTATTTTAGGCGTGAACTCTTTGCGGGCCATCAGTCCTAATGATAATATTTATGACTCAAATACAAGTCGTTTTAATGCTAGTTGTATAAGAGTATAGAAAATAAGAATATTAGATTTAATATAGTAATCAATAAGAAAATAAATGATTAAAACAAATAAATTTCATTCGTTACATACCGGTATTATAAAGTCTCAGTAGCGTAAAAGCTGTTTGCCCTATGTATGTAAAGTCTCGTCAATTATTTAGATATAACGCGTCACCTGAACGGTATGCGCACGCACAGAAACAATGCGAAAACGGTCTGTATACTTCTTTCCCTTTTGGTTTTGAGGGAGGGATATGGGATCTGAGTGTATTAATTCCGGCCCATCGCCTATCTCTTTACTTTACAATAAGTTGTTGTCCGAGAGATAGTAAAGAAACTTAAGAAGTGGTATTATAATGGGCTTTCTTATAATTAAAATTTTATGAGTAACTACACTTCAGGAACTGACTGAATCAGATCCCAAACCCTATCCCCAACATCAAAGGGAAAGATTGACAAAGACATCCCAACAAACAATAAATTACAAGTGATAAGCCGAGTCAGCAGCTCTTTCCCAAATAGG
Organism: Ctena decussata; assembly: GCA_963989385.1. NCBI lineage: Eukaryota > Metazoa > Mollusca > Bivalvia > Lucinida > Lucinidae > Ctena > Ctena decussata. The sequence continues at coordinate 14,581,627 of OZ022499.1, forward strand.
TGGCAACTCAGCTATCTGTATTGAACTAATTAATTTAGACCAACAGAAGGGTTACAACAGACTAAGCAAATTATACGAAAAACATTTAACAATTATTTTACCTATTTTCTATTTTTATTATAGAAGGGTTAAAATGAGACCACAACAAATTAAACAGCACCGAACATCAAATAAATGCAACCGCAACGAAAGTACCGCCTTGGGACGGTCAGTTATAACTACTGGGGGGGGGGGGTTAAACCGGTTTTACAGGACCCACACCTTCACCCTCACCCTACGCCGCGCTACACACAATTAGTTGGTAGTTCGGTTCGTATGGAGGTTCCCTAACTCATCAGAGAGTCATCACGGTCAACAATTAAAATCAAGAAAAGGCCGTGATGAAGCAAGGATGAGGACTTGACAGCCGAAACGTGTTGAGACACCTGGAGATCCCTGGGGCGTCAGCAACACCACTAGAGCACTGGAGCAAAAGAAGACCACCAGTTGAACCCCGGTGGGCCAAGAAACAGACAAACATCCGGCCCTAACCAACTAATATATAGCTTTATATAGGGGCTATCACAGAGTCTGAACCCCGACCCACCGGCGTGCAATTAAAGAGGACAGCAAAGTTGTCAAATGTGATTGGGTTAACCACTAAGCATGCAGACTGTCGCATTACATCTATGTTATAGCCAATGCGTTTAAATCGTATGATAATTTTCTTAAATTGATTAGGAAATTCTTTTTTCCCTACGATTTTGCGTAATTTATATACTAAGTCACCATAAAATTCAGGTTCCGATAGGCCTTTTTGCAAAAGTGACCTTAACCCTGTATTATATTTAGAAACCAATTCAAAGTGTCTACGATAAAATTTAGAAAAAACTTTCCGAAGTTTATGATACCGATACCCCTGCTGTAAAAGCTTGGCAGTCAAACTTTTATTACGAGCATTGAAATCAGCCAAATGACTAGACACCCTAGCGAAGCGAATAAGCTGAGAAATGTAAACACCATAAGAAGTGGTGCGGGGAACATCACCATCCAAAAACGGAAAATTAACAATGTCGAAATACTATTTACAATGCTACTAGTTGTAAGTTATGGTGAGAAACAATTAAAAATGTTACTTTTAAAGATGATTTTAAGGAAATCCTGCAAATGAAATCTAAACAAAAGAAAAAGGTATTACCTTCAAATTATGATTTTAGCGAAATACACATAGGTAACGTATATACGCAAAATTGGACATTATCTATTAAAAACTTATTATGTAGGACTGGATTTATGGATGAATGGCTTTTTCAGGGTGTGGGCAATATAGAGTTGTTTTTAAGCATTTTCAATATAAGGCTAAAATATATGATATGCAGGATTGGCATTCGAGACTAGAGGATTCAACAAGAGCACGGCTTTATTTTACTTTAGCGAAATTCCAGTATCACAGCTATCTAGATATCTTAACAATTGAAAAATTCGGTAGAAACTTAAGCAAATAGGTTAGAGGTTGAGTAGGATGATGGGCAAAACCCAATATAATTTATTTAAATGTACCAAAAAGTAAAATAAGTGGCGTTCTTGAGGACGAGTTTCATTTCGTTTTAGAATGTATACTTTACACGGACTTAAGAAAACAATACATTCACGAGTATTACTGGAAGCGCTCAAATATGTCCAAGTTTAAAGATCTTTTAACTTCAGAAAATAAAAATACTCTATAAAATCTTAGTACTTATATAGAGAAAGCATTCAAGGTCAGAAAAGAAATTTTATCCGCGTAAACAATACTCGATGAAATATGATCTGCTAAACGTGCTACATGTTTTCACTGGTCTTAAATGAGTTTGTACCTGTAAGATACATATTTGTGCATAAATTTACTTGCTTAACACGTTCAATTGGGGCAGAGTTCAAGATATTGATGGATGGCAGTGTGGAACATGTTTTTAGCAAATCAGCTGCCATATGCAAAGCGCTGTCATCTCATATAATGTCTTTGTATATCAAATTGTGAACTTTGCTCTTTCAGCTGAGTATTAAAATTAAGGTGGTCAGTCTATCGATATTCAGCTCAGTGTAGGTGTGTAGAAAACGTATTTGTCTACTTCGCTGATATAATGTAATATTGTTGTAGACAGGATGAAACGGACAAAATGTTACTTATCTCTCTCTCTCTTATTATTTTGATTTTTTGTCATGTCTTTTGCTTTCTGCCTATTATACAACTTTGGTGATGGTCTGAATGATCATTGGAATTTTGGTATGTATAAAAATGATAAAGTGCTTGGGCTGACATAATGATAGGCATGTGTAGAAAGGCCGTATCGCCTACCAGCCAGTCCACGCCTTTACTTTATAAATACATGAGTGAACAAACATGAAATTTAAATTACACTTTAAGTAGTCGATGCTTGTAGCATTTCAGAAGTGCTTGGGCTGACGTAATGGCAGAGAGGTGTGGAAAGGCCGTATCGCGTACCAGTCAGCTCACGCCTTTATATAAATGATATTCAATTACCGTCTAATATATCACTAACCCTCGAGAGAGTGTCTATTGAAACTATACTGCACATCCCCCAAAATTGAAAATTAAAACATTGAAACATATCTAAAAAATTAAAAATTGGAAAAATCAAAATTAAATTTGTCTTTACCAACAATATTTCATAAATCTTAGAATACACTGCTTGCTATCCTGTATGCGAATGTGAACTGTATGTTATGTATATATGCTCATGGGCCTTATGGCTTATTGCATCAATACATATCATCATACACGATTGTTACGACCAAAGGGCCATTAGAAGTGTTTTCATTGTAAACCCGCCACATTTTTAAGATTATATGTGTCACCAAATATTGACACACATGCTAGCGAGAAAGAAATATGCCCCTATCTTTGTTAACTGAAGCTATTTCAAATGCAGCGTGGCGGCCCAAAACGTCTCCCAGTACTTTGTTCTGGTACAGATTATCAAGTGTAACTGGTCCTTGGGCTTATTTAAAGCCGTTCTGCAAACGCCGAGACCAGTGTTGTATGCTCCATTATTGGCCATGAACAGACTTAATCAAACTCAATCTTCTATTTTCGTTTTGTTTGTGTAGTCTTTGTTTCCGAAGGATCATGCTCTTACTTTTCAGAACTAACTTATCTTTACTGCAGCTTATTTTAAGTGCCGTGTGGCGGCCGAAAAATTTGTCTCCGTATTTCATTATTGTGCAGATGATTTGAGCCGCGACACAAGAAGACCAACAAAGTGGTTGTTCGTCCAGCGCAGACTAAGATCAGCCTGGGCATCCGCCCAGTCTGATCAGAGCCTTCGCTGTCCGCATGGAGGTAGCTTAGACCCTTAGCTACCCTTTAAGCTCTTAGCAATGAGTCTGATGAAACTGGGCGAATGTCCAGGGTGATCTTAGTATGCGCTGGACGCACAACCGCATTGTTGGTTTTCTCGTGTCGAGGCTCTATCGTTGCCACTCCCGTTGTGTTCATACAATAAATATGTTAAATCTGATCTGACATAGGATTCTGAGATAAGGACCTGTTTTGTCAAGCTACGCCCGGCTCTGAGCCACTGTTGCTCTTCGGCGAGCAGCTGTTTAGCTTGGGGAATAAGCCTGCTCTAGATTTCTTTCAGTTTGCCTTTGAACGGTTGGCTTATTGGACTGTTCAGGCAGGACTGTCAACTGACAGTGTAATAATTATTAGCAGCTGAGTCCAATGGGCGTGGCATTCTTTTTCAACTACATGATTTATGTGATCTAAAAGAGTCAAAGAACTTTCAGTAACTATATGGAACATATAATAGCTCAATTTTCAACCTTCAATAAATCTGCTGAGCGTTACAAAAGAAAGAGCTGCTGCTGACTTGGCTTATCACTTGTAATTTATTGTTTGTTGGGATGTGTTTGTCAATCTTTCCCTTTGATGTTGGGGACGGGGTTTGGGATCTGATTCAGTCAGTTCCTGAAGTGTAGTTACTCATTAAATTTACCTGTAAAAGTATAGTATGCAACAAACCCTCTGCCGTTTATGCTGTCATCAGACTCGAAGCGTATTTCTAAGGTATTACTACTTGAAGTTATTAATGGCGGCTGTGCAGACCCACAGTATTTCCCAAGTGATACCCCGTTGTCAAGCACCTATAAAACATTTCTTAGTATTTAATATCAAAGCTAGAGAAGAAAATATTAAGGGAATAAATTCTATTTTTGAGGATGTCATCGATGTGTAAATGCTAACAAATCACTCTCAAACTTAACATAAAGCCTGAATGCCAGAGAATCACTTACAAACTGAACAAGAGCATGTGAGCAGGGGCTCACGTAACTATACCCCCGGCCAGCACCACCGCCTAAAAGAAACACTGCCACACTTAATACAAAACTTTAAAATAAATGATATTAATGACTGATAAGCAGAAGGAGGCTCAGATACTCTCTTACTTGATACAACTTGTCATACCCAATGTTTGGCCTAAATATCAAAATTCTAGCAATAGTGATTCCTGAGACATCTGTGACAAAACTTAAATTGGAAAGAAAGAAAAAATGAACAAAAGAGGGAATGATACATATATGGAGGCTGATACTCTCTTACACAATACAACTAGTCACACCCAATATTTGTACCAAATTTCAAAATCCTAGCTGTAATGGTTCCTGTGAAATCTTCGACAGAAATTAAATTGGAGAGAAAGAAAAAAAAGAGGGAATGATAAGCAGATAGAGGCTGATGGTCTCTTATATGATACAACTAGTCATACCCAACTTTGTAACAAATTTCAAAAACCTAGGTAAAGTGGTTCCTGAGAAGTCTTTGACAAAAAAAAAATAATTGGAGAGAAGAAAAAATGGACAAACAAAGGGAACAATAAGAGAAGGAGGCTGAAGTTCTCTTACACTGTACAACTAGTTATACCAAACATTTGTACAAAATTTCAAAATCCTAGCTGTAGTGGTTCCTGAGAAATCTGTGACAGAAAAAAAGGTTAATTTAATTGGATAGAAAGAAAAAATGGACAAACAAAGGGAATAATAAGCAGGAATAGGCTGATGTTTTCATACAAATTACAACTAGTCATTACCAAGGTTTGTACTAAATTTCAAATACCCTTACAGTAGTAATTCCTGAGAAATATCTGACAGAAATTTAATTGGAGAGAAAGAAAAATGAACAAATGAAGGGAATGATAAGCAGCAGAAGGCCGATTCTCTCTTACACTGTGCAACTAGTCATACTTAATGTTTGTACTAAATTTCAAAATTCTAGCTGTAGTGGTTCCTGAGAAATCTTTGAAAACAATTAATTGGAGAGAAATTGGAGAGAAAGAAAAACTGGACAAACAAAGGGAATGACAAGCTGGAGCAGGCTGATACTCTCTTACACAGTACAACTTGTCATACTCAACGTTTCTACCAAATTTCAGATACCCTTCCTGTAGAAGTTTTTGAGATATCTTTGACAGAAAATTAATTGGAGAGAAAGAAAAAATGGACAAATAAAGAGAATGATACATAGCAGAAGGCTGATTCTCTCTTACACCATACAACGAGTCATACTCAATGTTTGTACCAAATTTCAAAATTCTAGCTGTAGTGGTTCCTGAGAAATCTTTGACAGAAGTTTAATTGGAGAGAAAGAAAAACTGGACAAACAAAGGGAATGATAAGCTGGATCAGGCCGATTCTCTCTTACACGGTACAACTAGTCATACCAAACGTTTTTAACAAATTTCAGATACCCTTACTGTAGAAGTTTTTGAGATATCTTTGACAGAAAATTAATTGGAGAGAAAGAAAAAATGGACAAATAAAGGGAATGATAAGCAGCAGGAGGCTGATTCTCTCTTACACGGTACAACTAGTCATACCCAACGTTTGTACCAAATATCAAAATCCTAACTGTTGTGGTTCCTGAGAAATCTGTGACAGAAAAAATGTTAACATACACACAAACATATAAACGGAAAAAACAAAAACTATATACCCCCAATATACTTCGTATACCGGGGATATAATAAAGCCCGAAGGCTTATATTAGGTTTGTGAGTGATACGCCGGCGTTTACACATCGATGAAATCCACAAAAATAGAATTTATTTCTTAAAATTCCAACTTCGTCATCTATATCCTAAATTATATTGAGAATACTGAGTATCTTGAAAACCGCTACAAAGACAATATAGTTCCAAGATTTCGGATTGAGGGGATTGATCGATATATAAAACCCATATTCCGTTCTCTCTCTCGACCAATCAAGCTTCACCGAATTAGCATTAGATTGTGGAGCTGGAATGATAAATGCGAAGCATAAAATCACACTTAGAAGGTTAGATATTGGCCCTCTATGGAAATAATATTGAGCCGCGACACGACGAAACCAACAAAGTGGCATGTGCACCCAGCGAAACTTAGATTAGCATGGGCCTTTGCCAAGTCAGATCTGAGTCTTCACTGTGCGCTTAAAGGGTAGCTTAAGGTTTAAGCTAGCTTCACACGGAAAGCCAAGACTCACATCAGACTGGGCAGATGTTCACATCAGACTGGGCAGATGTCCAGGCTGATCTGAGTCTGGGCTGGACGCACATGCCACTTTATTGGTTTTGTTGTGTCGCGGCTCAGTTATAGGTCTTCGCTTTGCCCCCATATTAAACTAATGCTGACGCCCTTTGGTGCCATAAAAGACCAGAAGCTAAGTATCTCAGCAACAAAACCGTTTGGTTTTGTTATAGTGCCGCATATTTTCAATGGTTATACAGCTTCTAATTATTTGCAACCTTCAACTCGCATCTTACCAAGAGGACTTTCTCGAGGCGCAGCCTCGTATAATTTCGATATTGCTCCACATATCACAAGATTTCATTGTTCAACTCACGCGTATGTCAAAATTTAGCCAATAATATAACAGGTCAACGAATATTTAATCTTCGTTTTTTTCCGTCGACCTGCACTGTGAGTACTAGCACTCTGTCTTATATTAATTCAAACTGTTTCTCTAGTTTGTACTTTTACAATACAGAAGTTATCGAAAACAGACGCAGTTATTTAAAACTTTCTGCTTTTTTTTTTTTTGTCGCAGATCTACTTTCGATTTCTACTTTCGGTTTAATACACACAAACAAACAAAACGTGCAACATTTTGATAACTATTTGGAAATCAGGTCAGTTTCAAGATTGACCGCGGTCCATATTGGAATTCCAAATTGGACAGCTCAATTTTGAGGTCGCTACCCAGTGTCAAAATTACGGTTGTGGATGCTGAACCACATAGCATTTTTATTCATGAAAGTTATTGTCAAATCTTCAGCTAGAAACATATAACAAAACACACTTCCATTTAATCTGCGCCGATTATCTTTTTTAAAGATTTTTCTTGTTTTGAATGTAAAAGTAAAAAGTATGCAAAGACCAGGAACTGAAACAATCAAAATCCAAATCCAGCCCTCAAACCATAGTTTGAGCAGCACATTTTCAAGAGAAATTTTGTCATATTTATTTTGGCCGTATTTAAAAATTGGGGTGGAATCTTACAAGAGAGACTTGTTCCCCTAGAAGCGATATTTTCTTCGAAGAAACATAAAAAATAGTCTTGGAACAGCAAAAAAAAAAAAAAAAAAAAAAAAAAAAACGGTAGAGGTGAGTGCGAAAAGTAGTGATTGCATTCTTGAAAGACTAGAGTACCGTTTTAGGTGAATAAGTACTCTTTCAGAAGAAGAAGCTGTGTCAATGGCCATTTTTAATTTTATGTCCTTTCTCAATTTGCGTCAATCCTGTCGGGAAAGAATCTGCTACCCAAGGCGCATATTCGTTCCTTCAAGAGTAGACCCAAGGAGAGAAGGGAGGCAAAGATGAAAAAGGCAGAGCTGATCCCCTCCGAAGGTGTACCAATTTACATTAAACTCACGTAAAGCCCAACAGGCACACAACGTTGACTCAACATTGATTCAATGTTGATTCAACGTCCGTACGTTGAATCAACTGTGATTCGATATTGATTCAAGGCTGTGTGCCAAATGGCACTAACCTCCACATAATCAAACTGACAGGTTATGCTTTGTTGTATATCCAGATCTGTAAGATATAGCTGTACCAATCCAGGTTTAGACGGCACATTTAGCGCCCATGAGCAACTAAGGTTGGAGTCATAAAGACCATCCAAATCGTTATCATTTGGCCAAAAGCGTCCCGAATGTCGAAATTGCTGGTAGGCACAAGAAAAAGCTAGAAAATATTAAGGAAAAGGAGAAATAATATCGTTTTATCATTAAATATCAATTCCAACGGGGACCTCCTTGTAGAGAGATTAACGGACCTTTATTTTAAAATATAGGACATATTTTCCGGTAGAGTTGCTAATCCGATTAAACAAATAGGATAATAGCAAGAGCTTTTTTTCTCTATTACTTTAGTTGTATGACGGAGCTTTTCCAACAGGAGCTGTCACCTGACAGCATAACTCGCCTGAATAGGTGCTTGCCTATCACACAGTGGACTGTGTGGACTGCTATGCATAAATTTTCAGGCAAGCTTGTCCATAATGACAACACATTTATAAATAAAAGCTATCTCAGAAATGTCTTAAAATAAAATTAAAAAAAAAAAAAACTCACATGAAATTTCGAAGTCAATGAGCTTGAGGTCAAAGAACTAAAGGGGTGGGGGAGTGTGTGTGTGTGTGTGTGGGAGGGGGGGGCTAGGATGTATCGAACCTTGAACCATTATCTAACATCAGTCCAAGTATAAGTATCAACTGAGTCCATCATGACACTGTGAAATTATGTCTTCATAAATATAACACTTTAACCCAAATTCAAAGTCAATGACATTGACTTCAAGGTCATCCAGAGGGGTAGTGGGGTAAGTATATAGTGTTTTGTAAAAACTTAAAAAAGTGTCTAACATCAGTTCAAGTGTAAACTAAGTCTCTGCCAAGCATTATGAATCAGTATGCAATTAGAAAACTTTAATAAAGACCAAATTTCCTTAGTCCCTGACCTTGACATCAAGGTTACTGAGCGGGGTTGGGGTAGTACTGTGTAAAACCTTAGACTAATATCTAACTACAGTGCAAATATAAAAGGAATTCATGTATGGGTTCATGAGATATGTATCTTTAAAAAACTTTAACCAAAAAAATAAAAAAAATATAGTGCAAGTATCAAAAGACTCCATCCATGGTTTAAGGTGGAATAGGACAAAACCAAAATTTTCAGTGTTCTAGTCAAACAATATATTATCAAAAACTTCATTAATTTGTGACTCACTGAATGACTTTCTTTTGAACGTGAAATAAACTATTCCTATTTCAATGACGTCGTGAAAATATGATGGTCTGACGTTTTTTACGCAACATTTATAGCTCTCAGATATCCGCATTAATCGACATTGCTCTGCAGTCCGTTGAGGTATTGAAATAAATTCCATACCAAATTACGTGCCATCAAGAGTTCCATAAAGCTGTGGTATACTTTCTGCGCAATGTTTACGCATTACGAGTAGATTGACGCAAACATTTATTTTCATAAGCTGTTGAAATTTCGCCTTTTTCACTTAAAAATTTAAATAGACAAAAAACGTCTCCGAAAAATATATCTCAAATTTTGATATGTTTTAATGAAATGTGAAGTTGGAATATTGATGAAAGAATATTCAAATTTTACAGTGTAAATATTTCTCAAAGTATATTTTTCAAACCATACCCCCTGTTAAAATAACGTCGATTTTTTTAATGTCAAACTAAGTTGGGCGCTAAGAGCGGTTTCCGACATATCTTTTAATTCAGATAAAGCAATGTCGAGTTAGTCTAGAAAACCTACGAAAATGAAAAACGAAAAAATTGGATAAATATCTCATTCCGTTTTCTAGACAGAAGAGTTCAAACAGGACAGGGGTTCATTTTCCCGGTTTTGCTGTTTTCGGAAGTAATTGACGTCGCGAAATACGAGGCTCGTAAGAGTTCAATTAACGGGACGTCACGTTACGCAAAATAAATATCATGGCAAAAATGAACCCCTGATGCATTGAAATCTTCCTCCCTGGAAGACGGAATAAGATATTAATTCAGTTTTTTCTTTTTTCGTGAGGCTATATTCTCTAGAAGAGATCATAAACATTTCACTAGAAACAAAACGTTAACTGGAAAACATTCTTAGGAATAATCTCTCTTTGACGTTGAAAGAAACGACGTCATCGGAACAGGGGGTATAGTTAAACAAATATACTTTGTGAAAAATTTGCACGGTGAAAACTTGAAATTATTTTAAAAATTACATGTCAACATATTTCATCAAAACATATCAAAATTTCAGATATATTTTTCGGAGACGTTTTTTCTATATTTAAGCGTTTATGTAAAATTAAGCAATGTTCGATAGCTAATGAAAGGTCATATTTGCCTACATCAACACAAATTGCGAAAATAATTGAAAGAAGTAATTACATATCTTTAAAGGCCTCTTGACGGCTCGCACTTTGGTATAAAATTTATTGCAATATCTTTACGGACAGCAAGACAAATGCGAAAATCATATATAAACCAGCGCTATTTATTTTGCGTAAAAACACGTCAAACCCTCACATTTTCATGACGTCATAGAAAACGAACTATTTGTTTCACACTTAAAAGAAAGTCATTTTGTAATTTAGAAAGTGCTGAGCTTCTTGATCGTTGTTCTTTTTACACGAAAACTGAAAGTTTGGGTTTTGTCCTATTCCACCTTAAGGAGATATAGGTCTTTAAAAAACTTTAACCAAAACATCCAATCCGGACCCGGACGCGGACGCGGACGCTGACGCCGACGCCAAGGTGACAACAATAGCTCATCCTGAATTTTCGGTCAGGCGAGCTAAAAAGTACCCCAAACTCTAGATCTCTCTTATAAGATGGATATTGAACTATGAACTGGGAAAACCTCTAATAAGAGGTTATTTTTGATGATTTTATGTGTTGTATTATGATGTAATACTGATGAGTTTGGAGGCTTCTGTGTGCGCTGAACGAACATCTACTCGATTTTTTTACTTATATCAGAACTTAATGTTAGGTTGCATGCATAAAATTAAGTTACAAATGCTGACCGTTCCAAGGCTGCTCTTTTGTTGCAGTTACTTTTATTAATGCTACAAATAAACACTTATATATACAAAAAAGCTATAATTTCAAATTTTATACCGCGGCTTCATTAGTTTGCAGTTTTTTTAAGGAGACATATCAACTTGACTTCAACTGAATTCATTATGTCTTCTTGAATTTCTGCAATTCAATGAAACCGCGGTAGAAGTTTTTGATCCATACAATGTTATTTGCAATATCGGACATTTTGATTGGTCTACGAGGGACGATTGAACAGTTCTCAGTCCCACCATGTTCTGATCTCTTCAGAGAAGATTTGAATTATTGATTTTAAACGGCCATTCTACGGAGCAACAATTGTCAAAGGACGGGTTACACTTTGGCCGTTTTTGTGCCCACGACCGATCTTGATAATATTTATATTAATAAAAGCTTGACATTTGATAGTTTATATAAGCACATTTTAAAGTTTGCGGTTTCATAAATAATCACGTGACTTCCGGTTTATTGCATATGGGGTGCTGAACGGGGTATACTAACTACCTGCGGTTTTTCGATATAATCAGCGATTCCGCTGACATATCAACCCTCCAAACTGACAGATATAATACTTTTGGTTCTTATCCACTGTCTAAAAGAGATATATTCGTTCAAAACATCCCGTAAGGAGAAATATTATTTGAATTTTAACGAAACCTCAGAACAGTAGATTTTACAAGTGTTTATTAACACAATAATAAGCATGTAAAGCGTTTGTTTTTGTGAAAATAATGCAACAAATGAATAGGAAGTCGATTATAACCGACCGATAAGGTTAAGCAAATGTATTCTTGGCGGAACGATTTGCACGCTTGTGCTCTGGCAAGTGCATGAAAAGGTCATCAACCTTCTTCTTTTCTTAAGCATTTTTCACTACTTATACATATAATGAAAGCTTCATCATATCAAATATTAATAAACACGTATGAAATATTACGTATTTATGGATGCTACACAGGTACAGATGTTTAAAATATTCGACAAAATCAGTGAACCAAGACATTCAGGTCACAGGGACCTACATGTAGTACCAAATGAGACGCAGCGCTGAAGTGACTTACTATTCCGAGTCCGAGGGAGATTCAATTAAATATTAGTTTGAAATAAAACATTTATTCAATGGATCCTGAAATACAAGTCACAATGACTACAAATAGTATCACGTCATTTGCAATGTCTGAGTGAACCATTGTCTTTAGTATGATGCATATATAATGTTGAATATATCAGAAAAGAACAGTGAACTATTAAATATATGTCACAGTAACCTACAAATAGAATGAGGATTTTTTGGAATCGTTTGACTGACCAACTATTTGTAATTATGTTGCGAATCCAAAAACCGTGTTGTTGAGAAATAAGTGAAAATCCTGGTCCATGCATAAAGTTTAAAGACTCAGTGTGCATGGATCTTTTGCAGTTCCTAGATTTAATGGATATGGTCTGATCAAATATCAGCACTCTTACCCCAATGCAAAGATATCAAAAGAGGTAAGGAAAAAGCTCATCCACTTTTCATACAAAGTTAGTGGACCAAAGGTCTAGGTCACAGAATTTTAGAATGCATCAGCTTCAGGCAGAGGAATACATCATCTGACCATGTCGCAACATTATAACATCAGAGGTTATATCACAGCATGATGATGGAGGACATTCAGTCCGACGCCTTACATACGCATATTACGCCATACCGATACGTATGCCCAGCGCTGCGCACCCCCCCCCCCCCCCCCCCACACACACACACATACACGGAATCCTTGGTGGGGGCGTTAGGAACACATACTACATAAATGAACACTTTGAGAAAGATGTGTTGTGTCGAATAATGCCACTATTTTCTGTCAGTTACAAAATATACTGCTCCGATTTTGATATAAACCCTTTAGTCCTAGTGTTGGATACATGAAAATTTACCCGAAAAGTTTATTTTTCGTTTACTCCTACCCTCGTAACCACTCTAAGATAACCCGATTATGATGAATATGTATATGAGGAATAATTATATATAAAAATTGTAGTGGTTACGAGGGTAGGATGAAGTGAAATTTGGATGCATAGTGGACGTTAGTAGTTCAAATTCCCATAGGCTCAATGTTAACTGCTGCATACAGTACATGTATTTAACCGCAAAATTAACTTAAAAGGCATTAAAATACGGGAAAATGAAATCGTACAGAATAAACTAGAAACATATAGCTAACATTTCTGCATGTTTTTGTGGTTATCTGCCTACCTTCGAAAATCGGCCTTTTCAGTGGGCACATTGCAATAGTAAAGTGTAACTCGTCCTTTCGGGAATGCATCTTCTGTATCAATCGGATAACACTTCACATTTTACAGCTACTACTCCTATGAGCGCACTGTATAACTCTTTGACGGACCATAACTTTAGCAGAGTCAATCATTTGGTTTAAACAATATTTATTTCAACTCATTTACACACATACAATAAATATACTGTTAATAGGAGACGATGTCTATAAGCTAGTTAGCTTGTTATCGAATCCTTTATATTATCCATGTATGAACTGATTGTGTATGTTTATATGTTGAATAAAATACTGTTTAAACTAAACTAATAAATATACTGGAAAACAGGATCTGATAACAAGTGTTAACCACTTATTCAATCATTTTGCAATTGTTTTTGCAAATGTATGTCATACAGCATTCTTTTAAGTGATGATATATGCAAAAATAAATTTATTCCATTTCAGAATCAAAAGCCAATATCTAATTGTTAAGAAGTGTCCATTTTGAGAGTTTTTTTTGTAGATAGTGTACAGTCGGAGTCTCCTGCTGTGCGTGCACAGGAGGTAATATCTTTTAACTCTTTTTGAAGAAAATTATGTAAGATTTCAATGTTTATTTGTGTGTAAACATCGTTAAGTTTTGCTCACAATTTTCCTAACAAACATGAAAGTAAGATATGGGTCTCTAAATTTCAGGATAGCAAAATTTAAGAGTTTACGGTAGAGCCGCCAGATGTCAAAATGTTTTGCATTTCCATCAAACCACTGACAAATCATCATATTTGCATGTACTACAATAAGAACCATTGAAATCTTGCATAATGTGAAGAACGATTTTTTTTTAAAAGTAATCACTACAAATAGATTTTAAATGTTACTTTAAAAATATACCATCCCTTTTGTGTTTAGGAGCTGTATAAAAGAAACCTTTTGCCAGATGTTTTAAAACTTCCACAGAAAGCTATTGGATGACACTTAATAACGTTCATATTAAGCATGCATGCGCAAATTCACAGGAAGTATCTTGGGCTCAGAAACTATCAATCGTCCCTCGTAAAAAGCTCCTTGCAAGCGGGACAAATTGTTTTGAATCTCTCTCTCTCTCTGAGAGAGAGAGAGAGAGAGAGAGAGAGAGAGAGAGAGAAATAGGCGGCTAGGATTCGATTAGAACCCGAGACGGCTGCGGACACTGCGCCTAGCCATATATGTATGTATATACACTTACCGTTAACAAACATGTATGTTGCAGCAAAACCGATGTTACGTAAATTAAAGTAGTCAGTGGTAAAATGAACACGAATCGTGTTTGTAGTTGAACGTGTTAGATACTAAGGCAGGTTGGTTAAATAAAATGTCCCAATTAGAGCATTCTCAACTGAGAAATCACCGTCGTAAACCTGAAGAACAGAACGAATTGTGTTGGGCAAGTGAAAAACAGTAATGAGCCGCGACACGAGAAAACCAACAATGTGGTTGTGCGCATAGCGCAGACTCAGATCAGCCTTGGCATTCACCCAGTCAGAGCATATTCTTCACTAAGCGCTAAATGGGTAGCTATTGGTCTAAGCTACCTCCATGTGGACAGCGAAGACTTTGATCAGACTGGGCGGATGCCCAGGCTGATCTGAGGCTTCGTTGGCCGCACATCCACTTTGTTGGTTTTCTCGTGTCGCGGCTCAGATAACGTCGTCATTTTCAGAAATTTTCATTGTAAGATATGAGACAATCTTGTGATGGTAGATATATACTGCTCACAAAAAGTAAGGGATATTTAGACATTTAAGTGAGTGAGTGAGTGAACTCGGGTTTAACGTCCCACCAACAACGAGGTCATATGGAGATGGGGCCTCGGTTTAAATCTCATCCGAAAGACCGGAGCAGCGGGGGATCGATCTTGCGACCCCTGGATTGGTAGTCCGGAGTGTCATCCACTACACTACAGCCGCTCCTTTAGACATTTAAGAAAGCAGAATTAAGAAAAATAAGTCGATGAACATAAAATTGTTATAGTTCATAAAACAAATATTCATAGACACCTTCAGTATGAATATTGATACGCTTAAGCTTGTCATATTGGAAGTAGACAAAGAGTCGACACCCAAATTTCGCACGAGTCCAGCTCAACAATAAAAGTCCGTTTTTATGCAAACTTTATTAAGACAGACGCCTGATGCCTCTGTTAACAAGATACAGAAACTTTTTCGAGGCGCAGCCTCGTATAATTTCGATATTGTTCCACATTTTACAAGATTCCATTGGTCAAATAACGCGTATGTCAGAATTTAGCCAATAATATCAAAGGTCAATGAATATTTAATATTCGTTTTTTCTCGTCGTACTGCACAGTGAATACTAGCACTCTGTCTTATATGTCATCGAAAACAGACGCAGATATACAAAACTTTCTTTTTTTCGTCGTAGATCTGCTTTCGATTTCTACTTTCGGTTTAATACACACTAACAAACAAACAGTGCAACATGTTGATAACTGTTTTGAAATCAAGTCAATTTCAAGATTGACCGCGGTCCATTTTGGAATTCCAAATATGACAGCTCAGTTATGAGATAGGTCGTTGTCGTTACCCAGTGTCAAAATTACGGCTGAGGGTGCCTACCGACATAGCTTACTTATTCATGTAAGTTATTGTCAAATCTTCAACTAGAGACATATAACAAAACATACTTCCATTGAATCTGCGCCGATTATCTTTTTCTAAAGATTTTTCTTGCTTCATGCTCTTTTATCAGAGGACGAAACGGAAGACGTAAACGATACCATTGTGTGGTGAGTTGTTTCGACGATGGTGACATTTGCAAGTGCGCTACACTTTAAAATAACGCATTAGAGCCTACCAAAGTGGATGTTCTCAGTCTGGAATTCTCGTAAGCATCAAAGTGGCCGGGAATTGGCATCTCTCAGATTTTGATAAAACTTATTATATAAACTTGTTGTGTCATATAACCGGTAAAAATATTGAATTTTCACAAACTTAAACACAACAGCAGAGTTCTGTTTCTTTCAATAACAGTTATGTAGACTGACTAAAGATACATATAGACTTCAGTTAAAATATCTAAATTTGTAAAAATATGATAGGCATGAAAATAATATAAAACACAGGGGGTAAATTACCCTACCCACTTGGAACACGATGAAAAAGATAAGCAGTTGATTTGATCCGCTATGAGTTATACATGTATTTTTATTGAAGCACAAGGACTCTGATTTTGCAGTCAGTTGAAACACATATTAATGCCCATAGCAACCAGTCTGAGCCCTTAGCAACAGTCCTTTAACAATGTGAGATTTTGAACTGAGTTACGCATGGAATGACCATTGTGAGCAACAAACTCTGAAGGCATGTAAATGAAATCCGATGTCCAGCCGCCTGTTGAATGTTTCGAATCAGTGGAAAGTATATTTGTCCTTGGCAACCATTTTGAGTCCTTAGCAACCAACAACTTTAAACATATTTGGGACTTTGAATAAAATTAATACAACAATGCCTGCCTTTGCAATATTTAATGGAGACAATAACACTTTAAATTTTAAAGCACACGTCATATATTTTATAAATAATGCTTAAAAACTCTGTTTAGACTTGTTCATAGCAACCATTATTTGTCCTTAGCAACCATCTTCTATTAGATGTAAAATTTCTGATGGAATTCAATGAGTAATATCTTTATTGAGCACAAACTTTGAAATATCTGAAGCACAGCTACTTGGCCTGTAAATTTGTCGAAGGATATATGAGTTTAATTGGCCTCAGCAGCAAGTTGGAGACCTTAGCACCAATATATTTGCAGATTTTTAACCTTTTACTGGATTCACAAAGAATACTATTTTAGCCAAATAAGATGTTTTGACCTTTATTCAAAAAAAAGATCTAAAGCACAGTTGTTTGACTTTTTAGATCTGTTGAAAAAAAACGTGTATATATATTTGTCCTTAGCAACCAGTGACCAGATTGACACCTGGCCCCACCCAGAGGTCTGACCCCTTATCAAAGATAATGCTATGGGAATAGCATTAACTAAATATGAAAAGAATCTGATATGTGGTTACAGACATGTGAATAATCAAAAAGGTTTAACACAAATTTTTGATGCCATTTCCAGCCTATATGGGAAGCACTTACAGAGAATGACTCTTAAATATTCACAGAACTTGAGGGTCTGAAAGAACTTTTTTCGCCGAAGCGAAATTGGGGTGTAGACCCCATAGTCTTTTGTGTGATACTATAGGTCATGTGGCCGGCTTTGACTGTTTCTGTTGTAGCTGAATATTGTCACTAGAACAGTGCTCTATCAATATACAATAATAATCTAACCCAGCCATCATTTTGATTCTTGTCAAAGGCTTTTTTGAAATCAAGGTCACCGCCCAGGGTTCACACTGTGGACTTGTTTTTATTTTTATAAGTCCGTTTTGAAAAAAAACGGACATATTATGGCATGGCCCTGTCCGTCCACCCGTCTGTCCATCCGTCCGTCTGCCAGGCAACAATCTTGTGCGTGCCATAGCTCAGTAACCATTCGGGATATCTTCATGAAATTTTGTAGGTATATGTTGGGGGAACATGCCACTAACAAGAACGGTGGCTCTCTCTTTCCTAGTTTCCAAGTTATGCCCCTTTGATGACTTTTCCCAACTAGTCTTGTGCGCGCCGTAACAAGATAACCGTTTGGGATGTCATGATGAAACTTTTTAGCAATGTGTATGAAGGTCTGACGATGTGTCGCGTATAACAATGATTGCTCTCCCTTTCTTCATTTTGGAGTTGCATCCTTTGATTAGATTTTAGGCTATTTTTGTGTATACTAATCTTGTGCATACCATAACTTGATTACCATTCGGAATATCTTGATGAAACTTTAAAGCAATGTGCATGATCACAAGACGGTAAGTCACGTATAAGAATGGTTGCCCCCCTTACTTAATTTCGGAGTAACCTCCCTTTGATTAGTTTTTTAGGCTAGTGCCATTCAGTCCATAACTCCTAAACCCTTTGAAATATTTTGATGAAACTTTGTAGGAATGTGTATAATAACGGGGCAATGTATCATGAGCATCAACCACAACTCTGGCTTACTTACTTCCTGAATTATCTGCCCTTGCATCAATTTCTCTAATTAAAACTAGAAAGGGTAGGTGGAGCTCTTAGCCTTGGCAGGCAATCCACCTAGGAGTTCATTGCTAGGTCTGTAAACAAAACCTATTAATAAACATGTGAACACAGCACCATTGGGCGGAAGTCTTCCTAGAAGAAGTCAACGGCCAGAGTGGAACTCAGATCTAAATCAAGTGTTAGCAGCTAGACCCGAGCGAGCCCTGCTCAGCTTGGTAAAACAGCTAGATTAAGGGGGTTAGTGAGGTAGGGATATACCCCGATCACTTTGACTCTTTGCATCTGGTTGTTTATATTATAGGCAGTGGACAAGTCAACGACTTGATGGGAGGAAATAAAACGCTCCCACCTCCCAGAGTCTCCCAACCCTATGGGTCAACAAGGGGTGGTATTAACACATCACTTGGCGGAAGTCGTCCTAGAAGAAGTAAACGGCCAGGGCGGAAGAACTCTTCGAGTCAACAGCCATGTGTTCGTGACCAAGGCGCGCCATACAATAATCGTGGATTTCGGCTGTGGTCAACATATATAGCCTGGAGAGGGATGGGCTCCGTCAGACTGAATTCTGATCTAGAAACACCATGGTAGTCAACCTAAATAATAACTTAATACCGTATCGGTTGCAGCCCGGAATAACAATGACCGCGCCTACTGTTGGACACCGGGACGTAGGCGACAAGTATGCAACTGGTGTAACACAGATTAAGAAGTTCAGAGGTAGGGAGAACATCTCAATTGGAACCTGGAACGTGAGGACCCTGAGGCCAGCTGGGAATCTTGAGGAGCTGACACATGCAATGGACAGGTATCACTGGAACATACTGGGGCTCTGTGAGATGCGCTGGAAAAACTTTAGTGAGATGTCAACGGATGACAGACACAAGGTTTATTTTAGTGGAGAAGAGGACAAACATGAGTATGGGGTTGGATTTCCTGTGCATAAGGACATGGTGAGTACTGTCTTGGGATGCCGATCAGTCTCCAGCAGACTGTTTCAAATCGGCTGAGAGCAGCTCCTTTCAACATCACCATCATACATGTTTATGCACCAACATCTGGGCATGACGACAATGAGGTAGAACACTTCTACCAGCAACTCCAGGAAATGATAGACCAAACACCCAAGAAGGACATTCTGGTTGTACAAGGGGATTGGAATGCTTAAGCTGGAAAGGATGCACATGCAGACTGGGAAAACGTTTGTGGACCCTACTGCAATGTCGAGACAAATGAGAGAGGTCTCAGACTTCTAGAGTTTGCAACCTGTAACAGCCTAGTACTGACAAACACCCTTGGTCCTCACAAACCATCAATGAGATTGACATGGCACAGTCCAGATTGGAAACACCACAATCAGATTGATTACATCTTAGTAAGGAAGCGCTTTCTATCAGGAGTCAACATCCATAGGACAAGGAGTTTTCCTGGAGCAGACATAGAAAGTGACCATGACCGGGTGATGATGACCTTCCGAGTTCGTCTAAAGAAGGCCAGAAAGCCAACACTAAAGTTTGATCTTGAGAAGCTAAGGGACCCATGCACTTTTCAAGTAACAATAGGTGGAAAATTTGCACCACTTATTGGTCTGAGGGATGATGACATGGACATAGATACCATGATTACCACCTACAATACAGTAGTGACTGGGGCAGCCAGTGAGATACTTGGGAAGGAACGTCGCAGGAAAAGCCCTGGGTCACCAGAGATATTCTCGACCTCTGTGATGAGAGGAGATATTTGAAGAAGAAGATGAAGCAGGAGATGCAGAAGAATACAGGGAAGCAAACAAGAGGATCCAAAAGGCAGTGAAAAAAGCGAAGTAGGACTGGATAGCTAGTCAGTGCGAGGAGATTGAAACTTGCCTGAACAAAAACAACAGCAAGAAAGCATACCAGCTGGTGAAGGATCTAACTTCATAGAAACAGGGTAGATCCACAACTAGGACAAGTCTGGGAAATGCCTTACAGAGGAACAAGAGATTCTCATCAGATGGACAGAATGTTGCTCAGAACTATACAACCATGAGACTTACGGTGACAAGGCTTGCATAAACCTATAGATGTATTGTATGTTAACTTTGGGCACAATTGCATGGGATTGATACAAATAAATTTTAATATTCCTCAAAAGGACGTTTGATTCGTGGCCGATGATGCTATGTATTCCAGAAGACATAATTCGTTTTAATAGCAAAACAGAAGCAACTGAAAAAAGCATACGCCTCAAAGAGGATTCAAAACGTGGGCGGGGAGAGAGGATGGATGGATGACTCGCAGTATTTTCTTTTTAACAGTATTCAAGTCCTATCAGGACGATGGGTGTGTGATAAAGACTGTGCGCAATGGAACCCCGTTTACGATCGAGAAGATTTCCGTCTCTAGCGCGACTAGAACCAGGGACCGCTAGATCAGCAGACCAGCGCTAAACTTACTGAGCTACCGGGGCACCTGGAGGTGTGCGTGTATGTGTTGGGGGGATGCATTTTACATCTTAATAGAATGTCATCCAAAGTGAGAATACAATGTAACAGAAGATGCATAACAGGTACATGGGTACTGTATTACATCCTTCTGAGTATCTGAATACTATTTCAACGTCATGATTCGCGATACTTTAAACAATGTCATGGGTGAAAAAATAAGCATCTTAACTTATTCTGCTTCTGAATTACAGCATGTTGCCTCAGCCTACTGCATGATGTTTGTGTTTGCAACGTTTTCATTCAACTAAGCAGAAAACGAACGCATCCTCTCTCTCTAACCAAAACTTATAAGATCCATTCTCTCTCTCTCTCTCTCTCTCTCTCTCTCTCTAACCAAAACTTATAAAATCCATTTAACAAGCTCTGAAATCAAATATCCATACCTAAAATTGATTAAATGAGTGTTAAAACTTAGGCGATTTTCCCTACAGCTTAGTTACGCGCGAAACTCGTTGGCATTTGCATTACGTGTAGCAACCGACACCAACAAAACCTGCGCAGAAAAATGACAAAAAAGTGAATACACTTCAGGGTCTGCGCGGAAATGTAATCGCGGAGAAGAAATTTAGACGCTGGAACCGCCTAAAATGCGCTCCACGAAAATCCGACTTCAGAATATAGTGTCATTCAATCGCGTAAATATGTGTAGGTGTGGTTCTTCTAAAAAGCTTTGTCTCCTATTTCGAAATGAGTTGTGCTATTTTGCATATTCATGCATAAAGGTCAGAAAAACAGTTCCATTGGCGCCAGCAATATGATGGAGTAAAAATATCTATATTTGTTCTTTGATTTCTTTATAATAGCTTTTAAAAATATTGCTTCCCCTCCCCGCATATAAGCATCCACAAACTAAGTGTTGCTGAATGTAAGCATGATTGCAGCAGTTTGGAAAATCCCAAGAGCTTTATTTAAGTAGCCAATCAGAGAGCACGACTTACTGAGAACCCGTCATTCATAAAGATGGCTACCTGTTGACCTAGAAAGTTAAGGTAATATATTAATTGCTACTTTCATAAAAAATACACAGATGCTAAATAAATTTTACTGCAAAATTTCAGCTAGATTGTCTTAGGGGCACGACTAAACGGGTACAAATCATAATCATATCTTGAGTATTTGAGTAAAGCTCTGTATTCACTATTTTGCAAAGGCGAACACTTTTTACACTCCTCTTTATGAAACCCTACCCAAAGAGGTCTACTCTTAAAGGAGAGATTTTGCGATTAGATAAGGGAAATATTTGCCTTAGGTATTACCCCGTTGATAATGCAGCGGACACAATTGAGCCGCGACACGACAAAACCAACAATGTTGTTGTGTGCCCAGCGCAGACTCAGATCAGCCTGGGCATCCGCCCAGTCTGATCTGAATCTTCGCTGTCCGCAAAGCGGTATCTTAGACCCTTAGCTACCCTTTGAGCATTTAACAAAGAGTCTGATAAAACTGGGCGGATGCCAGGCCTGATCTGGGTCTGCGCTGGGTGGCGGACAACCACATTGTTGGTTTTGACGTGTTGCGACAAAATTGTTTCCGAAGCAAAACTGAAAGAACTGAAAATATATCTTTTCACATTTAGGTGAATGGGTATACTTTCATTGAAAAAACTCTGCCATTTTTTACTTTTGCCCCCTCCCCCCTCCGTGATATATTAAGGGGAAGAATATGCTCCCCCTGAAGCAAATTCTTCCATTTAAGGAGTCGAACCCTAGGAGAAAATTCTCTTTTTAAGAATTAACTCACGTTTTGGTAGGGTTTTGTCTTTCCGTTACGCAAACAGGAAGTCGCAAAAGTTATTCTCCTTTGTAAGAAAAACGGAAAACATGGAGATGTACCCATATTTCTTAAGGGAAGTAACAGAGATATATCTCCCATTAACTTACTGATACAAAGCTGCAACAAACGGCATCAATCTTGACATCAGAGGCAGTGAAATTAAGCTGTATAAAATTCCCTTTCTTTGCCAAAATCAACCAGTGACAGTCAAGATAAAGGTAATTGAATTCATGCCAATCTAGACTCTCTGGAGTTATCATCCCTGTCGGCTCTGTCAAAATTCCGCCACATCCACTTAAGCCAGTATCTGTCAAACATACAAGTTTGATTTAAGGTGGAATAGGACAAAACCAAAAATTTCAGTTTTCGTGTCAAAAGAACAATGATAAAGAAGTTCAGCATTTTCTTAATTACGAAATGATTTTCTTTTAAGTGTGAAACAAATACTTCTTTTTTTTCTATGACCTTATATATGACATTTCACGTCATAGAAATGTGAGGGATTGGCGTCTTTTTATGCAAAATAAATAGCGCTCGATTACATATAACTTTCACATTTGTTTTGCTCTCCGTAAAGATATTGTAATAAATTTCATACCAAAGTGCGAGCCATCAAGAGACCATTAAAGATGTATTATTACTTCTTCCAAATATATCCGCATTTTGTATTAATTTAGGCAATTATGACCTTTCATTAGCTAATGAATATTGCTTAATTTCCCATAAAAGCTCAAACAGAGAAAAAACGTCTCCGAAAAATATATCTGAAATTTTGATATGTGTCAACGAAATATGTTTACATGTAATCTTTTTAAATAATTTTTAGTTTTCACCGTGTAAATTTTTCACAAAGTAGATTTGTTAAACTATACCAACTGTTCTGATGATGTTTCTTTCAACGTCAAGGGGGGATTAATCCTAAGATATTTTTTCAGTAAATGTTTTGTTTCTAGTAAAACATTCATGATCTCTACTAGAGATTGCGCGGGGGGTTTACATTAAATAATGGAAACTGGCATTTATTTCATAAGCTATGTGTCAAAACAGTATTCCAGATATATGATACCTAAGAAGCAAGCATATGACTTAAAATTAAGTTCTAAGGAATTACTTAGGAATATCGTTGCCATAGCAACGATGCCATATACTTATGAGGGTTTAGCATCTAAATTTTTGCATATTTTCATGTATATTAGCTGCTGATTAGTAATAAAGAATGGATAAAAGTTTGTGATAATATGACGGCTTGGTGCAAGTCTCAGATACTAAAAGAAATATACAGTTATTCATAACTTGCTCTCAAACCTGGCAGAAATACAAACCGTGTTAGACTATAGATCGAGCAAAATTTGACGTTTTTCGCTGATTTTCAGCCTGAGGAACTAGAATTGTGACGTCATTGCATTATAACAAACAGAGTATGGGAAGATTTGTATAGCAGAATAAACCAAAAGTATCCTGTACTTGATGATTGATCAATAATACTTAGCATAATACTGCAAAGTACGGAATAAAATGTCAAAATCCCTAAAAATCAACATTTTAACCCCTGCTTTAGCTTTAATTCATGCCAGATTTCAGAACGTTTTCATTAACAACCATTGTATGTATGTTTCTAAAGCCAAAACCTAACTTAAATGGAAGGTGTTCCTAAATTTTCCATTTCTCTTTACATTTCATACATAATAAGCATAATACAAGCACCTCCCTACCAAAATGACGTCGAAAAAATTCACAGTCGATACCCGGCATGTACGTAACGTCATATGTTGCTATGGTAACACGTTAAATTTTCAATTTCAAACATGGATTCGAAAGCTCAAAAGACACTCTTTGGTATTACATGAAGGATACTTATTTCAGTAAATAATCAACAAATCTACAAAGTAGTTTCCATTATTCAATGATCAACCCACGTATAAATGCACGAAAAACGAAAGAATTGAATTGATAGATTATTCCGTCTTCCAGCGACGAAGGTCTCAACACGCGAGGGGTTCATTTTTGCCATTACATCAATTTGCGTAACATGATGTCTTATCTATTGAACACAAGCCTCATATTTCGCGACGTCAATTACTTCCCAAAAAGCAAAACCGGGGAAAATGAACCCCTGACCTGTTTCAACTCTTCTATTTAGAAAACGGAATGAGATAGTTCTTCATTTTTTTTCGCTTTTCATTTTGATATGTTCTCTATAATAAATCTACTCGACATCGTTTTATCCGAATTAAAAGATATGTCGAACACCGCTCATAGCGCCACATTTAGTTTGACGCTAAGAGAACCGTAGTTATCTGAAGAGGTGGTATAGTTTAAAAAATCTACTTTGAGAAACATTTACACGGTAAAATCTTAATATTATTTCATCAATATTTCAACTTGAAATTTCTTTAAAACATATCGAAATTTTAGATATTTTTTTTCGGGGACGTTTTTTTCTCTATTTCAATTTCTACGCGAAAAAAAAAACATATTTCAACGGCTAATGAAAATTAATGTTTGCATCAATTCACTCGTAATGCGTAGAGACAAGGCAAATAGTATAGCACAGGTTTATGGGCCTCTTGATGACACATGCTTTGGAACGGGATTCATTTCAATATCTCATCGGACTGCAGAGCAATGTCGACTATAGTGGATAGCTGAGAGCCATAAATTTTGCGTAAAAAACGTCAAACCATCACATTTTCACGACATCATCGAAATAGGAATCGTTTGTTCAGGCTCAGAAGAAATACATTTAGTGAGTAACAAGTGTCTGAAGTTTTTGATGATATATTGTTTGATTAGAAAACTGAATATTTTGGTTATGCATCAGTTTTGTATAAGCTGTCATGTAAGTTCCTCGAGGCTTCTTCTCAAAATGTTCGTGATAATTATCATTCAAAATACTATAGGTCATTGTTTTGTAGTGTTCGGTGCTCATCATAACAACCGAGCCACATTCATTTATTTCTTAATTTATTTCCTTTTGCTGCACTACAGTTGGGGTTGTGCCGTGTGGCGGCCGTTAAACGTCTCTTCGAACAGCATCCATAGCGCAGATTTTATTTTATTTCTTTTTCCGATTGAGATCAGAGGATTTACTCTAAGAAATCGAAATTTTGATTGGTTTAGATTCATATTCTAGATCGTCACTTTTTATGTTGATACTAGTCCGTCTTTGAATCGACTGCCTTATTAAAATTAAGAAACTACAGTATGTTTTTCTCAGTCTTTCATCACCAGATCTTGTCAGGGTCAACGATGACGCTTGAGTAGCCGAAAAATCGAAGTATAACCCATGTTTCTTCTTTGGAATGTGTTCTCTGTTCTCGAAAAAAACTCTTTTAGATTTTAATTCTAATAATGATTGAACTGATTTCCGAAAGTAGTTTTATTGTCTCTCTCTGTTGCTGACTAACATTTTCTTTACATTCATTATTGCTAGTATTTATCGGTATATTTTCTGAATTGCTTTTAAACTTTTTCTAAAGCATTTTGTTCTGTTTTCGGCGCTGTAAAAGCACTACTATTTCTGACAAGAATCATCCATCTCTCCATCTAAATATCTAAAAGTCTTACCTTCTGCGTAAATGCCACTACATTTTCTTTAAGATTTTGACAAACTTTTTTTGTGGAGTTGGTGCAAATTCAATCCTTTTCCTAAAACTATTTGTTTCGCGGCACAGCCGCGTATAATTTCAGTATTGTTCCACATTTCACAAGATTTCATTGGTCAAATAATGCGTATGTCAAAATTTAGCCAATAATATCAAAGGTCAATGAATATTTAATCTTCAATGTTTCCCTTCGTACTGCACTGCTTGAATACTAGCACTGTCAGATATTAATTCAAAATGTATCTCTTGTTTGTAAATTTATGATAGAAATTTTATCGAAAACTGACGTAGATATTCAAAACTTTCTTGTTTCGTTTTACGTCTACTTTTGATTTCTACTTTCGGTTTAATACACACAAACAAGCATTACATCATATTGGTAACTGCTTTGGAATCAGGTCAATCTCAAGATTGACCGCGGTTTATTTTGGAATTCCATATTGGACAGCTGAATCTTGAGACAGGTCATTGTCGCTACCCATTATCAAAAGTACGGTTACGTGTGCCTACCGACATAGGTCACTTGAACCACATTCATGAAAGTTATTGTCAACTCTTCTCCTAGACACACTTCCATTTAATCCTCGCCGATTATCTTTTTTTTAAAAGATTTTTCTTGTTTCTGTTTCAGCTAGAGTATGACTAGATAGGTTGAGTATCTTTATATTGATGAATTTTATGTATCATTTGTATGTGTCCAGATGAAGCTAGGTTTCTGTCGTAAATTTCCCCTCGTCTAAAAATAACTCTCATCTATGTTTTCTTGACAGGGCGTTGTCTTGTCGTATTTCTATTGTCCGAGTACAATGTACATGTATATTATCCCTGAGTTGCTTTAGGCCGACTCTTTGCATAGGTCTGACCTACCTGTCTCTGTTGTGAAGTGTTATGTGGCGTTGAAGATTCGTCACTTCATTGGAAATCAAACTCAGACATCTGTGTTTTTTTCTTGGACGGTCTCTGTCTTATCTCGTATTTGGCCATCTTATATTTTGCTGTACAGCGTTAGCGTACGACTGAGGTTGTTCCTATATAGTTTAAGCATATTTTATTGCTATAAGTGACAAGCAATGGGGTTGGGCCACAAGTTCTCACAACATTAGTTACGGCCCGCCCCCTACATCATAAATTAACAGATATAAATAAGCATAATAATGACAGCAAGCGAACATATTCATAACATAACTATAAACAGTACCAAATGAGAAAAAAAACCTAGCTATACAAAGGAGTCTTGTCAGGTGATCCGGGTCAAAACTTGGTGGGAATTCAAACGATGGTGGCTATGTGTATACATATACATGTATGTGTATACCAGCCGACTATATATATAGCTGTAGCTAGTCCTAAAACCGCTTTGAAGATTTAATAAAGTTATGGATAGCCTTAAAAAGAATTATGTTGTTTTCAGTACCCAATTCTGGTTTACCAAATAGTACAGTGTCAGTACTGAGAGGGTGAAAATTTCTTGTAGCGTTAAATAACAATAGCCTCTCCGTAGTGTATTTTGGGCATCGAAAGAAGTAATGTTCAGCATCTTCTATTTCATTTGAACAGGAACAGGTAGGGTCAAGTGTTAAGTAGTTTGTAAAGAGATCGAAATTTAAATTGCTACATTTGTTACGTAGTCTAGCATGCAATACAGATATGTATCTACAGCCATACAAATAATAACTTGGAGTTGCAGAAACATTCGTGTATATTTTCTTAGTATTCAATTTAAAACTTGTAAGTGTGTTTATTTCTCTCAGAGTGTTGTCGATCGAGTTCCATAATGAAATTGACGAGGGAATACATGATTTTCGTGAGATTTCTGTACGGGTATAAGGTATAGAATAATTGTTTTGATTTCTAAGTGGATAATTAGAAACATTTCTAACTAGTGGTGGGATAAGGTCAGTTATATAAGAAGGGGCTAAATTATTATGGACTTTATACATAAAATTTAATTTCTGTTGACGCCTCCTTTCTTCTAATGAGACCCAACCACATTCACGAAAAAGGAATGCTATTGATACAGATCTAGTTAAACCCGTTACAATGCGCGCGGCTTCATTTTGAATTTTGTCTAATAGATATGAATTCTGGGCTGAGCAGCCATCCCAAACAATGGAAGCATATTCTAATATAGGCAATAGATAAGAGGTATATATCTGATTAAGTGCTTTTCGACTAAAAGTGTATTTAAGTTTACGCATTATTCCAAGGACTTTTGAAGCTGAAGTTATAATATTATCGATATGAGCAGTCCATTTACCATCGCTACTAATAGTTAAACCAAGGTGTTTATGGTTTTCGACAAATTTTATTTGAGTATTGCCAAACGTTAGGCGGGGCAATGTATCAAAATGCCTTAAGGTGAATAAAACTGCTTCGGTTTTGTTAGGATTAAATGTAACTAGCCACTGGCTAGCCCATGCAGATAGCAAACTGAGGTCGTGATTTATAATACCATCAATATCATGCAGGCTAGTGGCTGAGTAATATAGAGAACTATCGTCGGCAAACAATCTTGTTAAACTAAGGAGGGACTCAGAAATATCGTTTACATATATCAAAAATAATAAAGGGCCCAGTACAGATCCTTGTGGAACACCAGCGTTTAATATTTTAGGAGAAGAACTACTTGCTTTTAGCACAACCTTTTGTTTTCTGTTGTCAAGGTAATTAGATATCCAGTGTAATAAGCTTCCGTGTACACCGTGTTGTTTTAATTTAAAAAGTAAACCTTTGTGCCAGACCCTATCAAAGGCTTTGGAAATGTCGCAGAAAACCATACATGAAAACTGATGGTTGTCAAAGGTCTGACATATACTATGGTAAATATCAATAAGCTGGAATACTGTTGAATGGTTAGGGAGAAAACCAGACTGATATTTATATAACAAATTATTTGCATAAAGATAATTATATAAGTTTTTAAAGACAATACGTTCTTGCAATTTACTGATATTACTCAATAAAGCAACTGGCCTATAATTTGACGGCGATGTCTTATCACCTTTTTTGGAAATCGGGATTACATTCGATTCCTTCCAGGGATCTGGAAATATACCTTCGGAAAAAGATCGGTTAAATAATAAAGCTAAAGGTTTAGATATAGTTTTGGATACTCCTCTTAACATTCTATTACTTATACCATCATTTCCATTCGCCTTATTTGGATTAAGATTTTCGATTAATAATTCAATTTCGCTTTCAGAGCAACTAACAGTAGAAATATTTTGAGGCGTTTTGCTTTGAAAGATAGGTAACTGGGAGTTTTGGTCATTCACACTAGATATTGAGACAAAGTAATCGTTTAAACACTCAGCTTTTTCTGTGTCAGTATAATAGTAATTTAAATCACCGGTGTCTGATAATGTACATAAAGGCGGAATAGATGAAGACGTATTATTATCTTTAACAAAGTGACGAACTACTTTCCAGAATTTTCTTTTATCGTTATTTTGAAAGTCGCAAACTAATAGTTCTAAATTATTGTAAATTTTTTCTTTAGCGTATTTTATTTGATTATTGACTTTGTTACGTGCTTTTTTATATTTATTCCAATCTGAGGGGTTTCCAGATTTCGCTGCTTTTGTTTTAAGTCTATCTCTAATCCTAGAAGTGCTTCTTATTACGGAATCGTACCACGGCTTGTCATCTCCCCTCACTATAACAGTTTTATGTGGGATACATGAGTTAACAAATTCAAGGAAAATACTATTAAAGCATAAACAAGCCTCGGTTACGGTTCCATTTAGTAAACACGACCAGTCAAAATTTCTGATTCTTTGATTTAATAAATCAAAATTAGCATATTTGTATTGCCAAACGGTTCTTTCAAAAGACTCATTTAAATCGTAAAAGAAAGGTAATGTAATATAGGTTGCGCTATGATCACTTATAAAATTTGGCAATTTTATCGTGCCTTTATCGACAAAACTCATTTCTTCGGGAATAATAATAGGGTCTAACAGTGCTTGTTGCCGGGTTGGTTCATCTATGATATTGTGGAGAGAATTTAACATTAAAACATCTTTTAGATTGCGCACATTTTGGTGATATAAGTCTTCATTTAAATCTCCAACAATGATAATATTCTTAGATATTTCTAATGCCTTTTCAATATTGAGATTCAGCTGCTCAAAAAAATTAATATCTGAAGTACGGGGACTGTAAAAGGTTCCTAATAAGTAAATTTCTCTATTAACCTTAATTTCTGTCCAGACAGATTCATTACAAAATATTTCAAGATCTATACGCCGAGAGTGCAAAATATTTGACGAGACATAAACCAGTATACCCCCTCCATGGCAAGTACGATCTTTTCTATATGGTGGGTCAAACTTATTAGAAAGTATTAAGGAGTCCATATTTATATTGACATCAAGATGTGTTTCACTAAAGCAGAGTATATCAAAATCCAAAAAAGTGTCTTGTATATATTCGATTTTATTTCTGATACTTCTAATGTTACTATGAATGATAGAAAGGGTGTTAATTCGTGAATCTGGTCCCGGGTTACGTTCAATATCACCAGCTTGTAATAAAAGTAAACCTAAAATCAATATGACATTTATATTAATTAGCCAATTATTGGGAATAGATGATAAAAAACGACATAATTCTGATAGTATCTTCAACAACTCGATTATAGGACCAAGT
This sequence comes from Ctena decussata, assembly GCA_963989385.1. Taxonomy (NCBI): domain Eukaryota; kingdom Metazoa; phylum Mollusca; class Bivalvia; order Lucinida; family Lucinidae; genus Ctena; species Ctena decussata. The sequence continues at coordinate 14,612,622 of OZ022499.1, forward strand.
AGAGAGTCGACTGGTAACTTAATTCTACAACTAGAGCGATATATGATGCCACCGCTGTGAAACAGACCAATGCAAATACGCCATTGTTGCAGTCCGTTATCCATTCGGCATCATCATAAGATCTTCAGTCCACGTTAACTGCACCGGATCTGCATCACACCGGCACCATCTGCCCAGATCACCTGACAAGACTGGAAAGTAAGCAGTATATACAAAGAAAAGGTGGAGTGACAAAAACAAAAGAAACAAATTAATGAAAGCAAAAAACATATGAAAACACAAGACTAGTTGGTATGTAAATTTGGAGGCAAAGTTGTCGAAAAGCAAACAATGTAAAACAAGTCTCATCGGGAACGTAGTTTCGAAATACCACTGTAGCAGCGCTAATTCGGCGCCGTGACGTCGAATCAACACTGGTACAGGGACACGTCGACGCCACGCTTCCGATGAGATTATTCTATAATATTTCTACAAGTATCTTCCACAGCACAAAACAAAATAGGGGTATATTTGTATTTAATTGAAAAGATTCGAATTTTAACGGCTATTGCTGGAAAAAAAAGTTGATACACTTAAGAGCAAAGGGGATGGGGATAGGAATTTATTCAATTATCATAATTGACAGCAGGTAACATGCGCAGAGAAAAAGAAAAAAAAATACGGCGGGGGGTGGGAGGGGGACACACTGGATCGTCACTAGGAGAGTGGGCGGGTGGATCGTCACTAGGTAGAGTAGGTGGCCACACTAAAGCGTCACTGTAATAAATAGCAAATTTCACCTCACAAATCGATCATAACATGCCAAGATAAATCGTCGATTAACAATGCACACATTTAAGTATAACATATCTCAATTAAATCAAAATCACCACCTCATTTTATTGACTCAGACTGTGTGTAAACTAAAGAAAAACCATTACCCTTCAGCCAGTTGTACAGAGTATGTGTCACTCGCTTTGTGCTCGTGACACATCCTCTCCACAGCTGATCTCTCAAGAAGCTGAAATCATAGCTTTTTTCAGCCGGATCACGGGATAAGGTGCCCGCTCAATATGTGGGCAGCGAAGAGACAACAACCCTTTCAACTTTCACTGGGCAGTTTGACCATAGACATGTTGTCCACATAACCAGCCCAAGAATTCTTGAAATCGGCAAACAAAAACTTCACCAAGTACGTTGGCTGCATAAACAAGGCACCTTATCCCGCGAAACTACTGAGCAATTATCCGTGGCCGGTTTTACGATAAAGTGCACTAAGTATATAGCCAATAGAGCTATTGTATATGATCCAAACATCCAATAGCAATACACTACACCTGTTTCATTTGCATACGTAAACAGAATAGTATACGGTTATGTAGTGTAGCTACCAAGCAAAGTCGGAACTTAAAAGAAAAAAAAAGGAAAACATTTCCGCGAACGAAAATAGAATCAACGTACTCAATGTGCTCAAACAACGGGGCGCCTAAAAACCATCAATTTTCCACTTGGGACAAGTGGAAAACTGATGGTTTAAGGCGTCCCAATACTTAAGCACATTAGGGCAAAAATTTTAGGTAGCTAATTTCCTACGGAGCCGCATGAGGCGAGTCACGTGACAAGACGAGCTGCGAAAATCCAGACCAGTTCGGTGTGGGTATTCGCTGCTTTCATCCCTTTTCTCGAATCTTCGTCCATAATGTGCAGCGCGAGGACTCAGAACAGCCAACACAAATCCTCTAGCTGAGACCATTAATCGTACCCAAACTTGGCCAAAGGCATCATCCCATGAGGCTCAAATAATCCACCACAACTCGAAATTCGAATACTCAGCCCTTTTCGTCAGCAATTACAACAAATAATCAGTTGCCTGACATTATCAGTCGTTCTTATAACACAAATCAATAAAAAATAGTTAACCTCGCAGGTAAATCAGTGTTTTCCAGATCTCGTCCAAATGGTATTTATGAACGATAACTCAAGCACGGCACGTGAAAAGGTGTCGAAGGACATGGGCAGACAGTGAAACCCAGATCAGCGTGCGCACACTGATCTGAGTTACCCTGCCCGCATGTCAAGTCCACAAATACCCAAAGGCCATAATGTGAGAGGAGAAAACACAGATCGGCCAGCGCAGATGCGCAAACCGAACCGCGCATTCACCTCCCACATATAGTTCAAGACACCGTTTCAAGCGACACTAGGGAATCGACGTATTCATATTCCTGCGAGACACAAAATTTTGTCTCAAAGCCTTGAATTGTACGAAAATAATCTGATGACTTCCTTTGTCAGATATTAAGGGGAATTAAGTTCTACACACATTTTTTTCAAGCCCAACCTTAGTAAAACGATACCTAGCAAATAAAATACAAACTGCCGCATGAGAAGACACCCAAGGGCGTGTGCGAAAAGCGAAGAACGAGATCAACGCGTAAGATTGGTCCCAGCTTTCATTGTTCGAACAAAATAGTCCTTGAGTCCTAAGAAATCCACCAATACACATGTGAAGGCTCGGATCACCCTGCACAAATGCGCAGGCTGATCCGAGCCTTCGTAGATCGCACATTACCCAGGCGCCGTCTCACGCGACGTTTTTGTTATATCAAAACAAGATGTTATATGCACGAAGTTCACATTGCCTGACATCGTCTCAGCCTTCTGCGAGTGCCATCATCTCTGTACTGAGCTTCTGTTCAGCTTCCGCTGCACTGTTCAAGATAAATGGTCTACTTTCGATAGACTTTTTAACCATCACCTTACCGTTCCTCGTCCAAAAACTGTCAATTTTGCGCGCCTTTTTAAGCGGGAGTAGTGTTTTAACTATTTCATGATTTAAGGCGGTCAAATCCTCTGTTACAAAGGTTTTGTCGGGATTATTTTTGAGTTTCGACTTGTTAGAGAACACTCTGGCTTTCACCTTATAGCTCGAGAATTTAACTAATATTTGACGTTTGCTGTTCCTACCAGCTTTACCCACTGGGTGGCACCGCTCAATGTCACTTTCAGATATTTTTTCATTTTCTGCTAGAATGCTGGAGTTGATATATCTAGTCACGGATTTTGTCAGCTCAGACTCACCCATATCTGAATCAATGTTCAAATTATTAAACCGTACAGAGTTACGCCGACCATACTGCTCTAGGTTATTGACTTCCATCTTCAGGGAGTCCAGCTCCATGTTGAGATGCTGAACTTCACATTCGAGGTCATCGATGATAGACTTATTGGCATCGATTATCTTCCCTTGTTCTGAGATTATATCATTCTGTTCTGCTATTGTCTTGTTTTGATTATTGATGGTCTCCTTTAAGTCTCTATTAGATTTGAGTATTTCACTAAGTATTGATGACTTTACCCCTTCGATAGCCGAGGAAACAGCTGACTCAATTGATCGCTCAATTAGGGGACTAACCATATCATACAGAGTAGGAGTGATTGTTTTAGTAAACGTCTTATCACTAAACGTCATTTTCACCATTTCTGGAAACGACTTTGGTTTGTCCTTCTTTCTTTCCTTACGTGATAAACAGCTAATATCAGGCATTGAATTCTGTTTTTTCATAGGATTTAGCTGTAGGGGTGAACCCTTTCGCTTCTTATCAGTATCCCTATTCGAGACTCCTTCATTATCCCCAATTGTAGCGCCTAGATTCTCACTAACTGAAGCTCCTTCGTCACCTTCATCACCCTCACACGCCATGTATTCAGAATCACTAGCAGCCATTTGTATAGTATATAGTGTACAGTATACTGAGATATACTTCAAGTTAGATTCGATTTCAAATTCGAATCTAATCTTATCAAATCTAGGATCTAGGATAACAGATTATGATGAATTGATATAATGTTAATCAGTTCAGTCACATTTAGATTGTTTGTAATCCAGATTTAATTCAGTCCAGTATCAAATCACGAGTCAACGGATAATACTACAACAAAGACACTGTTCGTCTGTTCATATACACTTGAATCATAACTCACTCACCCATGTATTTATCCATGTATGTCCATGTATACTGTGTATAGTCCAGTGTTGTCCAATATTTCACGTCACAAAATACCCCATTAAGTTACTATTTTGACTTATTTAGCACTTTGAATGAATGATTGTTCACTTTTGTTACATATTATCTAATATTATGTATAACATTTATATTAAAACCGCATATTTCCAAATTTACAATCACACGATTCACTATCGACCCATCTCGCTTGCCGCCATTACATACACATATTATTTGAATATCATTTGAATATACGGGATATACCGTATACGCGATAATTTTCGCGGTGTTCCATTTTTCGTGGTATTTCGCGGTCACTTAGAAACCGCGAATATTAAAATCGCGAAATAATTTCCTGTTTCTTACAAAATATCATCAGTAGACACAGCGTCCATATATTTTGTTTCTGTTTGCCTCGGTAAAGTCTTGTACTTTTCATTTGAGCCAGTTCTTTCATTAACCTGCGACCGCAAGTTAATGAAAGAACTAGCTCAAATGAAAATAAAGCAATTTTAATTTTTGCGCATGTTGCTAACCGCCAAAATTAAAAATTGCGAAAATTTATGTTTATGTTCTTCGCCCTTATCCGCGAAAATTAGAACCCGCAAAAATTACCGCGTATACGGATTAATTGTTCAGTTAATCTGATATTACAACGTTACCACAGTCCTACCTATAAAGGTATAGTATGCATCGAACCCTTTACCATTAATGCTGCCGTCAGACTTGAAGCGTATTTCTAAGGTATTACCACTCGACGTTATTACTGGCGGCTGAGTAGATCCACAGTATTTCCCAACTGATATCCCGTTGTCGAGTACCTGTAAAACATTTCTGAATATTAAGTATCAAAGTTAGATTAACCAAGGAGATAATGGCAGAAATTTTCCAGGGCTTTTTCGCTCCAAAAACACTTCGTTCCTAGGTAGTTAGTTACAGATCGTTTTGCCCGGGACGTTTCGTCCCATTTTAGGACAAGTGGTGTCATACCTAAAAGTGAACCGTTTCGTCTCAAATGCCGTGACATTTCGTCCCAGCTCCATAAAAAGTACATTAAACACTAAAATAAAAGTGTTTTGAAAAAATGAAAATTAAAAGTACAATCTGTTTACTCTAAACAAATATATAAAACTGACTTGAAAATCCAAAAAATAATTATGTGAAAGATCGCGCCCCCAGCCTCATCTCTCTCACTGTCCTTCAAGTAGCATAAACGTCTTAACATACTTGACTACATACAGCAGCTTATGATGATATGTCAGTTGATCTGCATGCACTGTGTTTTATAACTGAAAAAAAAGGAGCAGGGGTAGGGGCAGGGGTATGAAAGAATTTGAAAAAAAAGACAAATACTTCCACAAAACAAAAAATCGTGTACTGGTTCTCCTAATTACTTTTAAAGGGATGCATAAAGTAAGCCAAAAGGTAGTACCACTTTATAATGGTTTTATGGCCCTATTTTGTCATTGCCTATGTGACATTGGATATTTCCTTTGATAAAATAGCAGTGTCACTGGACTGTTGCATAACAGGATTATGACATCCAATAAACAAGAAATATGTGTTTAAGTAAACTAAAGTAAATTTAAAGCAATCAAGAATAAAAGAAATATTAAAACATTGTCAGATTGTCGTATGGTAAGTAAAAAGGTTAAATGCTTTAAGAATGGATAAAACTAAGCCAAACTATGTAAATATACGTAGGGTATAATGACAGGTGTGTGTCTGTAAGATCACAAAGAAATCTATGTCGAATAATTTCAGACCAATACCTAATTACAAACACGCTCACTCAAGCAAATTCGATCATGCGTACACATGACCAGATGAATAAAATTTGCATAGATGAAAATCGAGATTTGCACTTGGGTCCAAACTAGGTGCAGAAGTAAAAAAAAATGCGTAGGGCGTAAATGTTGCTCATATGAGTAAAAGAGTACATATGTGAAAATTTAAATACCATATGTGAAGGAATTTTCGTATATGTAAATAAAAACTCACACGTGAAAATTTGTCCATGTGTACGGCGCTTAAGTCTAAATTGGATCAGTGCTATAAAATTAAAACTTTAAAATGTTCCTTCAAGAGCAGAGAACACATTCAGAAGAAGGAACATTGGCCAGATTACGTAGTTTCGGTTGATAAAGCCTCATCAGTCACCCTGACAATATCTGGTGACGAAACCAAAGCAAAGCATACTGTAACCTTCTTTTGGTGTGGCGACAATTTATTGGGTAGGAGTGAGCTGTGATTGAGACAATTAATTTGAAAATTCTGGGACTTGACATTTTCTCATTTGCATGCGCTAGAAACAACGTTATATTGATTAATGCAGGACAATTTTATTAATTTCTTTTTGAATTGTTAACACCTCTGGTTAACAACGTATATACAAGGGCTGTTGCGAAACAAAAAAGAACTGTTACGAAACAAAATAACATGTATAGTTACCAAACAACCTGATAACCAGGTCGTTTTGTAACTTGACTCTTTTTCGTTTCGTAACAGCTCTTTTTCGTTTCGTAAAACATCCTTAAAAACTTAGTTAACCGGGTGTGGTTAAGTGACAAAACAAACTAATCTGTCAGACAATATGAGAGTTTTGCAAAATTAAGGCATATTTTGATAAGATAAAACATACAAAGAATTATTAGCATCTGTGTACCATGAACCATTTAATATAAGATTCATGAAGGAAATAATTACTAAAAAAGAAAGGAATAATTACTAAAAACAGAAAAGAAAGAGTCGATAAACACACTCTCATTATCTAAGACATGAATATCTCAAAGCATCTGTTAAGGTAAATGATATAAAAAAATAAATTATTTGATGTTTTAATCACAGAATCACAGTCCCTGTAATGACTATAGTCTAGGTATTTCCTCTCCTGTAACCTGAAAAAAAAAAACTGATAATAAATGGGCTGGTTTCTATATATATATATATATAAAGAGAGATATAATAAATCAACTATGCCGGTAAATGCTGAAAAATATTTTTAATGCCCTGTGTGGGATTCGAACTCACGACCTCGACAACTCCGCCTAGCACTGCACTATCCGTCAACTCTACCACTGCGCCATCGAGACAACCCCAAAAAAGATTGTTCGAGTAGCACTGATATAGGTGGCAGATTATGCAGTACACGTCGTATATGAGTGCTTCTCAATGCGTTGCATCTATTCCGTTTGCAAATGAAAGCCTACCAGATCCACAGGATATAAGAGAAATTAGAAACATATTAGGTGTTAGAGAAATATAATTTCACACAACAGTACTTACGAGCTACATAGGATCGAAACTGATACAGATTTATAATGAAGATTAATATAGAGAGATACAATAAATCAACTATGCCGGTAAATGCTGAAAAAACATTTATAATGCCCCGTGTGGGATTCGAACTCACGACCTCGACAACTCCGCATAGCACTGCACTATCCGTCAACTCTACCACTGCGCCGCCGAGACAACCCAAAAAAAAGATTGTTCGAGTAGCACTGATATAGGTGGCAGATAATGCAGTACTAGTCGTATATGAGTTCTTCTCAATGCGTTGCATCTATTCCGCTTATAATATATAATCGACAATACAAACATAATTAAAAAATCTAACCTCGACATAATCATACTGACAGTCGATGTCTTGCTGTATATCCATATCCGTAAGATATAGCTGTACGATCAGTCCATCTTGAAACGGCAGGTATAAAGCCCATGTGCAGCTAAGGTTGGAATCATAAAGACCATCAGAGTCAGAATCGGTTGGGCCAAAACGTCCGGGAAAATCAATTATTTGGGTCACGCATGCACTTTCTAGCAAAACATGGAAAAGAGAATTAAACTTAGGATCCATAGATACTCCTCCATGACGTCTAAATGACGTCGCACTGAGCTCAATGCGACGTAATGACTATGCATCGACGACAGTGCGACGACATCACTTTCTCTTTTTTGTGTTATCCTTGGTATTGATTGGCAAGCCATGGTACATTCAAATGTGAGATATTTTAAATGTGTATGTTTTACATGTATATTTAATATCCCATTGTTTTATCATGTAATGCTGATCTGTGATATCGAAATATATCAATCAATCAATGTGTCCGCTGGGCTCTTTCCGCCTTTTTACATAATAGGCCTGACTAAAAAGATAGACAATGATCAGGAATTAATACAATTAAATCCCACATCCCGCTCTCAAAACCAATAGCGAAAGAAGCACACACACGGTAAAAATTGACACAAGTTCATGAAAGACATGCACGGTAAACCGAAAAAGCAGCTCTTTCTCAAACAGGTGGTCATTAAGTTACCCCAATAAAACCAGCACCAACATCTATTTTTATCTATTTCATTTTTAACTTACAAAACGTAACAAAACAAAGCAGATTGGGTAGCAAAACAGGTGACCAAACCGCCAAAGAACATAGACAAGCGGACATAGCACAATGTAACATCAAGGAACCACAACAGAAATACCGCCTTGGAACTGTCAGCAAAAGATTACTGGGGGACTTAAACATGTTTTACTGGTCCCAAACCTCGCCCTCTGCTCCTGCAGCGGTTCGAAACATTTAGTTAGCTGTTTGGTCCGCATGAAGCGAACATTTAGACAACTGCTCTAGTGGAACACTGAAGTCCAAAATATTCCCGTTTTATAAAATGCAGACGAACGATGTCCTTCAAAGAAGACAGAAAGAAACAAATTTCATAAAACTTTTTAACCCTCGACTAAACAGACAGTCATAAGAGTATGAACCAGCACAGTACGAACGCAACGTTATAATAATAACGTTACGTAACATATTGTAACTAGGCAACGTCAAAACGCCTGAAAATTGAATATGAAAGAGCTCGCGTTTTGAGTTGTGCTACAAAATTTTATTCTTATTATAGTGAAATAACAGGGGTACACTTGACTGAATTACATTGTGATCTCACGGACATCTTTATTTTATTTATTTATATATATAACCAAAGAATACAGTACCATTCTAAGTGCACTAGCCAAAGAAACTTAGAACCAAAATGGAAAAAATTCAAACAAATAATTATTTTCAATGATTTAACACAATGTTATGCATACCTTTTATCGCCAAGTACGTTGCACTGAAACCACCGTCTATGTACCTTTCATCACCCGCATTTTTAAATAGTACACTGAGCACTCGTGTTGATGAACGAACTGGGTCTGGTAAAATGGCGCCACAATAGTGCCCAATAAGGTTTTTCTCTTGCTCTGCAGGAACACCGTCATAAACCTAAAGAATGTGTTAAGGTTCAATACTTACACTCGTCGAAAATTTCCTCAGATGAACCTATACTGTGCAGGCAATGTTCATACAGCCATGAACAACACTCGTTCACGCGATGTTACGCGTAAGCGACGTAACGGACACTTCAAATATTTGATCGGCCGACATAATGTTCGATATACGTCATGTCATAATGACGGTTGCTGAACGTCATTACCAAACACGTTGGTAAATACGAGGGGCGTTCGAAAAGTAATGCAAATGACGTAATTTCTCGGTAACCAATATAAAAAGAGAACTTCTGATTGCAAAAACACATAAAGCTATATTATGCGTAGAAAAGTTTGCAAACACGGCGTATTATTTTTAAAAAAGGCGCATTTTTATCTTCTTTGAAAGAGGTATACCCTAAAGACACTGCAGAATTTTAGTTTAGTAGGCCGTAACTTATATATCGTCAGTCTTTGATTTGTTTTTATTTTTGCTACTTAAAGACAATGCCCAGGCAATGTTGTCCTGTAAATATCGCGGAAATTATTTTTAATCTGGGTTCCATACTGGGCCGGGAATATGGATTCTGTAGTAGCAAATCCACATTTCTACCAAAAATTAAATGATTTCGTAATGTAAACAAGTGTATATTAGCATTCAAAATCTTGTCAGCAAGAGCATTTACATGGGTCAACGAAAACCTGTCAATAAATTCAAATTAATGCCAAAAACGAACCCACTACAAGCTTTTAAAAATGACGTTAACGTATATTTCAGTAACGTCAGAAGAATTGCGCAATGCTTTGCAAAAAATAAATCGATAACAGTTGCCACCCTTCTAACTTTTGTATGAATATTGTAGGCAACAATGGACAAGCAACTGACAAAAATTAATTTTGTATTTGCAATGATATTTGACTTGAATGCCCAACACTGAAAAGATTTTAAATATGAAATTAGTCCAGTGGTATGACAGGGGCCTTATAAAATGCGTTGTAAGTCAGTATGGAAAGGTGTCTTTGTACAGCGTTTGGTATCATTGTAAAGACAAAATGTAGTATTTTTAGCATATGCATAGCATTTGTACCGAGTTTTCCCCTAAACAAAGTTATGAGGCCATTTGCATTACTTTTCGAACGCCCCTCGTAAATATTGTTTTTTTCATTTCCTTGGCGATAAATAAGTCAAAAATTCACGAATAAGTAACAGAATTGATGTGAAAACATAGTATAAATATGATAAGACATTTATTTCTTAATTAACCCATTCCATTCGGGATACCCCTTTAGGGGTATCTGGGCAAACATTTTGGCCGTGGGGCCTGATCTGAGATCCAAACTGTTTGCTGCCTAGATATCATTTCTACACGAATGTTAGACCATTCTTGAGTTTTGATGCAGACGACGATTTCAGCAGACGACAAAAATACCCAGAATGGAATGGGTTAAAGATGCAAGGGTACACTTCTATCTTTTTCCTCCATGTTTACAAAGTTATACAACTTTAATAACTTCTTTTTCGCTTAAGTGAAAGAAAAGCGCTTCTTAAATGGGATCAGATTTTAAAGGAGGAGCAATTTTCTAGGTTACTCGAATATCCCCAAGTTCTAATATTTCCATGACGTTCAGATTTGAGTAAAAAATATTATTACGATGTATTCACGGGAAATGATGATTCATAATGACCTCCAAGGAGGCCTCCTAAAAAGAATTCGACTATTTTCCGGTACACATCTTACAAATCTTTCCAGTCACAGTTGTTTTGATACCAAATGTGTCAAACAGGTATACTTGCTTGCCTTACTGAATGCATATATTTATAAACATTTTAAAGTGCATGGACCTAATAAGTTGACGAACATTTAAGAATATTCTATTCTTTTCAACTTTTTCAACGTGATAATTTGAAAAAAAGAGTTAAACCAAAGAACTGCTATGGCCCTTCTTTCAATGCACTGAAGTACCTTCAGATCTAAATGCATTTTCAATAATGATGGTACCTTTTTAGATTGTTGTGCTGCAAATTACCCTTTAAAACTTTCGTATAAAAACCCTTTTTTCCTTAGCATTCCACTCATTTTGATATTCTACACTACAGGAAATGACAAAAGAAAGAAGTCTGCCAAAGTTTGTGGAGATAGGTTAATGAGCCGAGACACGACAAAACCAACAATGTGGTTTTCCGCCCTGTGCAGACTTAGATCAGCCTTGGAATCAAACCAGTCTGAGCAGACTCTTCGTTAAGCGCTTAACGGGTAGCTAAGGGTCTAAGATAGGTCCATGCGGACAGCGAAAGACTCTGATCAGACTGGGCGGATGCTCAGGCCGATCTGAGTCTGCGCTGGCCGCAAAACCACTTTGTTGGTTTTCTCGTGTCGCGGCACAATTATTTTCATTGTTTTATTCAGATGTTTGTATTTGCCACAAATCACCACCTTAACTTTGCCTAATCTCTTGAATAACGTTTGAATGCTCGACAGAAACAATGAGTTTAAATGACCTCCTTGGGGCTCAGAAAATGTTTTAAAATGCTTGAAAAAATATGATCTCTAAATCGATACATCGTTGTTATTACATGGAATCAACAGTGATCAAAATAATTTCAAAATTGTGTGTTTGCTCATCCAATCAAATTAAACTCACAGAAACACTTTCACGAGGACATGTTGTATAACCAAGAAGGTGTAAGATGAGAAATCTCATTTCTATGAAGGCATCTCTCTCAGCTACAATGACCCACCGACAGGTGGCAGCGGGAAAACGATTCTTGTCTAGATCATCTGTATACATATGAAACTCCCCGGTTGTCCCACTCAAAATTCCACCACATTCCTGTTTACCTGCAAAACTCCATAAACTTATCGATTTATTGATTGATTGGCCGACTGATTTATTGAATGATTGATATCATAGACAGAAGGAGAGAGCAAACAATTGTAAACAAAACATTTGTGCGCCTATATGCATGTAATTTGGATAACATTTTATTAGATTTGAAGCCAAGTTATACAGACAAATTGTATGTGTTCTAATGGGTGCTGAATGTGCTCCTCTTGTAGCTCATCTGTTTTTATTTCGCTTTGAAAGAGATTCATGTTTTTTTTTCTCTCAACATTTAATTCAACATTAAGATATCTGGACAAGCTGTTTTTTATATTGACAATTATTACTGTGAAGGAATGGTGAACTGAAATTATCGAACTGAACTGCAATTTAACAAAGCTAATGCCTCCGATACCGAGGCCCCATTATACCAATTCTTACAAAAAATATTAAGTAAATTGTACTATACATACATTAGTTCATTGTTAGAATACTCAAATAAGGTATGGGATAGTTGTACTCAAACGGTTGCATATTGTCCCGAACAAGAACAATCAATTGCCGCACGTATTGTAACTGGTTTACCAGTTTTTGCATCTCTTAACTCGATCATGTCGATCTATGCTGAAACAGTCGCTGAGGGCTCAACACTAAAAATTGAACTCTCGTGCATAAAATATACTTTCATACTTGACGGATCTTCTGCTAAATAGGGCTGATGCATCTTCGAATTATAATAAGAAATAGTCAAAGTTTGAAATATTTTTAGTTTGATTATGTTCGTTTGAGTTGTCGTCTTTCCGCCAACTCTTAAACCATGGAACAGCACTGAATATATAACGCATCTATTCTTTCTGAGTTTAAAAGAAATATTGAGAAACAACCACTCAAGATTCACGAATGTTCATCGACTTAGGACAAACGCTATCATGTTACTTAAATCACACTAAAGCCAAAATGCTAATTTTCAGCTAGAGAGGGATACAAATAGAAGCGCAGCAAAACTAAAACATCATTAGAATATAGAAAATTAATATGTTTTAGGCACAGCCTAGAAAGGGGCATGGCATTGTAGGTTTAGTTTTCAGCAATCAACCAAAATTAGTTTCACACTCTATAATTTTCTTTTCCTGCCGCAGTCTAACTGAGGTGCGGTATTTTGTATTTCCAGTTTAAACGGTGTGGCACGGTACGACCGGTTATCCGGGTGCGCCGAAAGGTCAGCGGCAGAACTCAAGAAGAATGAACGAACCAGACACAGCAGACGACATAATCTTAATGCAAAACTAGGCAAATGGAAAAAGAAACACATTTAGAATTAAGTTTTTTCTCTCGATAATTTTGAAGAAAAAAATATAATTTTCTATATGTTTTTCAATATTTATTTTTGGTAAGAACCGACCAGTGTAACGAAGTAAAGTGACCCCCATAGAATAGCGACCCCCCGGTCATTATTCTTCAGAAAAAGTGACCCCTTTTCTATAAAATACTGACTCCTTTTAAAAAATAATGACCCCCTGATGATATCTATAAAATAGTGACTCCCCGGTCAGTTTTCTTTAAAGAATAGTGACCCCCACCCCATCCTCGGTCATAATATTATGACTCCCCATGAAGCAATGGTGTCTTCATATATGCTTATGGCATATAGGCTGTTGTGTCCGGTCTGTTACAACTCTCTTTTTTGATGATGGATTTTAAAATAACTTGGCATAACTGTCAAGACGATGTGTCGCGAGCAAGTCCTAGGTACCTTACTCGAAGGTCAAGATCACACAGATCGTTTAAAGATAATGGTGCCCTGCTATATGACTCTGGCAAACAGAATGTCGTGTCTGACATGTAACGTTGTCATTTGTGGGTAGACTTTCAAATAACTGGAAACAAATGTTAGCCACATAAAGCCAATGTATTCCGTGTTAGAAACTAGCTAACAAACTAACGCACCCCCTCCAACCCACCCACCTCAACACATACACACACACACACATACATCTTTCCCACGCAAAGTTAAATCGCTCCTAACGAAAAATTGTGACCGCCTAGAATAACGACTCCCGTCACTTTATTTTCTTTTGAATTTGACTCCGGCCATTAGTTTCTGAAGAAAAGTACCTTGAGTAGAATGATACTTATTTACATGCTAATCGAAATGACATGTGTGTGGTGAAGATTTCGTCAAATGTTTTTGAGTGGCACTAAAACAAATTTTCAAGAAATTTGTAAGCACTACTGCTGCTACGATAGCAGCAGCAGCTGCAATAGCAGCAACAACATCAACTAGTATTACCAATAATAAAACTTGCAATAGTTAATAAACAGTTGGGGGTCGATTAGGTTGGGATTAATATCTCATAGTCATCATCGAGGGGGTTAACGTGAGTCAGTTTCGTTTAGAACGGAGTCATATTTTCTATAGAATAATGACCGGGAGTCGTTATTCTGTGGGTTCTCCATAGAATAACGACCCTCGGTCATTATTCTTTAAAGAATAGTGACCCCCTACCCCTTCATAATATTATGACTCTACGATCATAACATAATAATATTATAACCCCCCACCACCACCACCCTCAAACTCCCCTTAACCCAAACACACACACACACATCCTTCCCAACAACATCAACAAGTATTACCGATATAAAACTTGCAGTAGTTAATAATCAGTTAGTGGATTAATATTTTATAGCCATCATCGAGGGGGTTAACGGGAGTCAGTACCGTTTAGAACGGTGTCATTTTTAGAGAATAATGACCAATGACCAGGGGTCGATATTCTATGGAATCCCCAGAGAATAACGATCCCGGTCATTATTTTTAAAGAATAGTGACCCCCTATCCCTTTATAATATTATGACTCCGCGGTCGAAACGTAATAATATTATAAAACCCCGCCCCTCCCCCTCAACCCAAACATACACACATACGTACATCCCTCCAAACTAAATCAGCAAGTATTACCAATAATAAAACTTGCAGTAGTTAATAATCAGTTAGTGGTCGATTAGGTAGGGATTAACATTTTATAGCTATCATCGAGGAGTTTAACGGGAGTCAGTATCTTTAAGAAATGGAGTCACTTTATCTATATAATAATGTTCGGGGTCGTTATTCTGTGTGTTCCCCATAGAATAATGACCATCAAAGGAGTACCAGTTGACCCCTGGCCTTGAAATTTGACATGTAGCATCATGTACTCATGTACTACCAACATTGTTCAAGCGATGACATTGGGATGGCCTTGTCTTTTTTTACGGCAAGGTCGAATTAGCTTTTTGGTGCTTTTATGTGGGAAAATGCTTGAACATAAGGGTTATCATATCTCTTAGATAATATTTACATCAGATTTGGTAATAAGTTATACAGACAAATTGTTGGTATTCCGATGGGTACAAATTGTGCTCCTCTTGTGGCCGATTTGTTTTTATTTTGTTATGAAAGAGATTTCATGACTTCTCTTTCGGTTGATAATCAAGCTGATATCATTGAGGCATTTAACTCTACCTCTAGATATTTAGACGATCTTCTGAATATTGATAAATCCTTATTTTGAAAGCATGGTTAACCAAATTTACCCACCTGAACTTAAATTGAATAAAGCTAATACTTCAGATACCAAGGCCCCCTTTTTGGATTTACATCTATCTATTTCTAACGGTTTTGTATCTTCTAAAATTTATGATAAACGTGATGACTTTGACTTTGATATAGTTAATTTTCCATTTTTGGATGGTGACGTTCCACGTCGTCCCTCTTATGGAGTGTATATTTCTCAACTTATAAGATTTGCTAGAGTGTGTAGTCATGTAGATGACTTTAATGCTCGTAATAAATGTTTAACTGCTAAACTTCTTCAACAGGGCTATCGGTATCATAAGCTTAGAAAGGCTTTTTCTAAATTCTATCGCAGACACCATGAATTGGTTTCAAAATTTGATGTCGGATTAAAATTTCTTTTACACCAAGGCCTATCGGAACCAGAATTTTATGGTGACTTAGTATACAAATTCAAAAAGATTAAGGGTAGGACTGATTTTTCTGATCAATTCCGAAAAATTATAATACGTCACAAACATATTGGCTATAATTTAAATGTTATGCGACAGTCTGCATGCTTAGTGATTAACCCAATCACGGTTGATAACTTTGCTGCACTCTTTAATTGCACACCGGGGGATCGGTCGTCAGACTCTATGATGGCCCCGACCTAAAGCTATATATTTTAGTTGGTTGGGACCGGAGCCTTTTTGTCTGTTGCTTGGTCCACCGGGGCTCAACTGGTGACCTTCTTTTGCTTCAGATTTCCAGTGGGGTCGTTTGGCAGGACAGGGATTTCCACCTGTCAGACGGCCCGTTGTATCTGTTGAGTCCTCGTCTTTGCTTCTTCATGGTGGTGAAATTTGATTTATGTGTTTACCGTGATGATTCATTGACGAGTTAGAGGGTTATCATGCGAACCGAACTACCAACTAAATGTTTTGTACCACTTCAGAAACTGAGGGTGAGGTTGGGCCTGTAAAATCGATTTAAGCCCCCCCCAGTAATTCATTACTGACCGTTCCAAGGCGGTAGTTCTGTTGTGGTTCTCTGTTGCCTGTTTTTGGTGTCAGAGTTTCTGTGATGTTTTACCTTATGTATGTTCTTATTATTTTTGGTTCGGTTTGGGTTGCTGAGTGGCCACATTTTGGGAACAAGCTGCTCACTCGGTTGGCCATATGTTCTCTGTATCTTGATTATTTGTAATCTTAGTTGTTTCCAACTATGGTTTGAGGGCTTGATTTGGATTTTGATTGTTTCAGTTTCTGGTCTTTGCATACTTTTTACTTTCATGGAAATTAATCTTTACAAATCTTCTGCACTGGAACCAAAAGATTGATGGACTTGAAACCTTGTATATAGCATTGGACACTGACGTTCTATCGGACTTATTCGAATAATGAGATTGGTTTGAGCTTGACCATTTTAACACCAAAGTCAAATTTTCTTTATATTAGAGACTGTTTTAATATATTTTGAAGACTTTGGTATAGCTAATCAACTTAATGAGTATTTGAAAAATTTTAGTACCAGAGGTCAATGCCATTCTTTGATCGTATTTTATCAGCTTCAGAGAGCTCTGTTAAACTAAACGACTGAGCTGATTGAAACAAAATGTCATACGGAACCTCCATGAGTCTGGGAAACAGTTTGCTTGCAAGGTTCTGGTCACATGACCGAGATGTCTGTAATGCCCATGTATTATAAACCTTTAAAATTCTTCTTCTCCCAAGCATCAAATGATATTGAAAATATGATATCCAGCATTTTGGGATTCGTATACATGTAGTATCAGCTTTGTTCAAGCGACTAGTTTGATCTTTGACCTTTTTTACTCTGACCTCATGGCCCTCTTGTTTTTCATTTCATAGAAATTGCTGTAGATTTTATGCAAACAAAGGAGAAAATAATCAGACGCGCATTTCTGCTGCGTCCGATCTTAGTCTACACGTTTGCCTCTGTCCCTTTTTAAGGAGGTCAGGCTTAAATGGGTTAATGTAATCATTTGAGCCATATACGTACATAGGTGCGTATAGTATAATAGAAATGACTCTATTTTTATTTCTCTTCCTTTATTTGTTTATGATTTTTGTACGGGTAGGTTGTGCGGGGGGGGGGGGGGAGGGGGTGAGACGGGGTGACTTTCTTTTCAATTTCGCGAAATGTCATTAAACTTTGCGTAGAGGGGTAAAACTTTTATGACCTGCGGAAGGGGGGTCATTTTTTTAAAGAATAATGACCGCGGGTCGTTATTCTATGGGGGTCACTTTACTTCGTTACACCGGCACTACAGGGTTATCGAAATCGCCTCAAAGCGTCCTTCTGTTCGAATACAAATAGAGCGAAACAATATTATTTTAACACGGTGGATGATCACGTGGTTTTCACGTCACAGGAAATACTGGGAATTCCAGCACAACGATTGTTTCGTGGTTAGTATTTTTCAAAATAACTTCACTGTTGCCGAATGCAGTCTTATAGAATTTCGCGCAGTGAATGCATGCTTGTAAGTACCTTAAACTGGTATTCTAGTTTTTACTGAAGGTTTACTTGTTTTCACGTTTAAACCTCCCCCAGTTTTAGAGCGACAGCATCATTCACGTGCTACAGCCTACTTTCGGTTTCGGATGTTTGGGGGACGATTAAATACAAAAAAAATATGAAACCCACGATAAAATCGCGAATATCATATGAAAGTCCTCATGCTTACACATTCACTGCGCTGTATTTTGAAAGAATGCATACAGAAACAATGAAATTATAAACTGGAACGTGAAGAATTCCCGGGGTTTCCTCGTTCAGAATGATGTAAGAAAATGACACAAGAAAACACGTGATCATCCACCATGTTTAAGATATTTTCGCTATTTGAATTTAGATTGGATGTCATCAATATTTATTATATCTTTCATGTTCAAAGAAGTATGAAAGAGGCATAAGAATAAAATTGCTGTTGTTTTATTGTGCTAGAAATGACCGGAGCTCGGAGACCGTTGTTTTCTCCGAGATTTGCAATGTTTACGGGTAAAAGCAACAGGGTTGGGTGTTTTTTGTTTCTTTCCTACGCGTAACCTGTAGGCTGCCTGTCCGCTAGCCCCTTCGGGGCCAGCCGCCGCTGCTTCATAACGTCGGGCAATGCCCGTATTATTTATCACAATGTGTGACTGAACTGTTAAGCTACATTGTCTGGGGGATTATAGGTAAATAAACAAGGTGTGTGTGAGAGGGGCGTGTGTGAAAGGGGTGAGTATGGGTGGGTGTGGATGATATGTCCCTATAGCCGAAATCATACCTAGCCCTTGGTCCTTTCGAATGATGGGCTATTGTTTTTTACGAGGTGGCGCACTTATCTGGCGTTGCATGTAAGGTTACCTTTATTTTTACACATTTATCTGCGTATGGCACACTAGACAGTATAAATAGGTTGGCTAAAAGATTCAGAAATTTTAAATTTTATCTGTACACAGATTTGAATTTGCAAGAACGGTAAATGAATTATAATATGGCCTATTATGTACGTGCAGCTTTGCTGGTGTTTTCATGTTGTGTGTGTGGTGTGTGGAGGGGGGGGGGTTACAGAGAGAGAGAGAGAGAGAGCGAGAAAAAGAGAGAGAAAAGGAGACAGTGGGGTGTCAGAAATAGAAAAAGCGAGAGAAACAGAAAGAAAGAAGGGGGAGAGAAAATTTGAATTTTCCATATACCAGCATATGCCTGTATGAAAGAAAATGTTGGTGTTAAGTTTGTGATTTGTGCCTTTATTTCCGCATTTCTGGATATGATCTATAGATATATGGTTAGGTTTTCTTCTATTTGACATAGAGAGAGAGAGAGAGAGAGAGGATGTGTCAGAAAGTGAAAGAGAGGGGAAAAAGAGAACAGAGTATGAGAGAATTGAAATTTTACCTATAAGAGCATAAGCCGTAAAGTAATCCGTAAACCCTTTGCCACTTGTGTTGCCATCAGACACAAACCGTATTTCTAGGATATCACTACATGACGTTATTACTGGTGGTTGACTAGATCCGCAGAATCTCCCTACTGATACCCCGTTGTCGAGCACCTGCAGAAAAGAAACGAAGCATTTTATTATTTAAAGCACCGAAATTAAGATGATGTTTTGCGTTAATTACTTTAAAATTTGAATAGGACCATAAAAAAATAATTTATACCCCCGATAGGTTGCAGACCTCTTATATTGTTGATTTCTGCAATTTAGAAAACAAAAAAGAGTGACATGCTGATTTAAAAAGAAAGTGTTTCTATAAGTAAGGATCAACGTGTGATTTGCTGCAGAATAATCTGAAAATTGACGATGTTGTTTTTCGGCTAATACAGAATAGAAAGTTTGAATAATCAACTCTTCAAACAGTTTTTAAGGTAAACTATCTGAATCCTTTGCACATTAAAGACAGCAAAGACAGATGTGTAAGTGAAATAGTTCAACCTTGAAAAAGTAGACGCCACTGTGCTATTGCCAAAATAAAATGGACACAGACTTCTTTTTTATCTGCTCAACTTGATAATGTGTGAAAAGAGTTGGAAAACATAATTGATAGGACGCCCTTTATAATGCACTAAAGTATCATGAGACCTATAAACATTTTCAATAACGATGGTTATATTTCAGATATTTGCGCAAAACTTAGTCTTTGATTGTTTTTATTTAAACCCTTGCTAATATCAACTCGTCCTGGTTTTTGTGATTCTAAATTTTCAGAAACAACATCAAGAAGTCGCCTGCTAAGTTTTGGGAAGATCTGTTGTATTTTTTAGTATTTTATGCAGATTTTTATATTTACCGTAAGTCAGTGATTATCAGTATAACCTTTAGCAATCAAGATACCACAGCTCCAGATTCATCTGAAGGAAAAGCGTTACGGTGTCGAATCGATAACTCTATCATACTACCTGTAAAATCTAGCCCTTGGCCACAAATGAGATTGCTTCCCTTGCTTTATAGAGACAATTTAGAAAAATTTTCAGCCTAGCTTACCTCGACGTTTGAATCAAAAGTTAGAAAATTAGACTTTCAGGGAAGAAATTTCCCATTTAGGTATGTAAAAATACAGCATTGTAATCACTGGAATACCAACTTTAAGCGCAAATACTAATTTATATAGGTTATTTGGGTAAAAAAAAAACGAAGATTCACGTAATATGAATAAATTATGCTAAGAAACTTATGGTTTATAGAAAGGACATTTTGGGCTCAGATGGAAGAAACATCTCCTTGACGTATTTCTATATTTTTTTAAACCAGATGAAAGAGCTTGTAATGCTCTTTCGTGCTAGACGTTACAATTTAATGTTGGAAAATATATTAAATAAGAAAAGAAATTTATTCATGGACTTCTATACATTTCCCTATTGAATTGAGAATCGTATACAGGTAACTGCCTATCTCCGGCCCGCTCGGAGATTATCGGAAAATCTCGTTACTATAACGACTATTCTGCCCTATGTAGGATAATTTTAGAATGATTTTTTTTATTTCTCAATGAAAACATATGTTGTAACCCCTCATTAGAACCGTCCTTTTAAGGAAGGGTAACAACGTATGTTTATATGGAGCAAAAGGGAAAATTATCCTTAAATTATCCCTGTTACCCCTTTTTATCTAGACCCTTGTAGATACTGACCTCGATGTAATCATACTGACAGTTATCTCCTTGCTGTATATCCAGATCTGTGAGATAAAGTTTTAACAGATAATTCGAAGGGAGGAAATACGGCCGATTCAGAGTCCACAAACAACTCAAGCTGGGATCATAAAGACCATCAGAATTATATTCCATCGAACCGAAACTCCCGGGAATCAGGTGCGCTCGATAGCCACATATTGGATCTGAAGTTGAAAAAGGTAACATTAATGATGTTGAAATCAGGATTTTACCCATTTATGCCCAGGGGATTATCTTATCTTTATCAAATTGCTGAGTCCATTTCTCAAAAGAGGGGTTTCTGGTTTCGTTTATCTTTTTATACTTTCTTATTTTATTTTAAGGAGGAAACACATTCGTCTTATGCAATATCTCAAACACCCTGATCAGCCTTCAGCAGTGAAAAATAAGACCAACAGAGGCATATAAAAAGAGCATAATGTACTTTCTTTTTCCCCTGAGCATATGATTTCTGTCTGCAACAGTGAGCTTTGTCATCATGTAAGTGAAATGCAAAACCTCGTGATTTGTTTAGAAAAACAATCAAAATTTCAAAGACAGATTAAATGCAAGGTATCTTCCAGCTTTCTGGAGGTGCAAAACATGCAAACTCAGAATATACGTAGCGTGCAGCTGGTGAAGCGTATCAATCAGTAATTGAGCCGCGACACGAGAAAACCAACAAAGTGGTTTTGCGCCCAGCACAGACATAGATCATCCTGGGCAGCACCCCAGTCCGATCAGACTCTTCGCTTAACGCTTAAAGGTTAGCTAAGGGACCAAGCTACATCCATGCGGACAGCGAAGACTCTGATCAGACTGGTCGGATGCCCAGGCTGATCTGAGTCTGCGCTGGGCGCAGAACCACATAGTTGGTTTTCTCGTGTCGTGGCTCAATTATACTACATCACATTGATATACCTTGAGTAAAATAAATTGTAAAAAAATTTTAGACCTGAGCCGTTAAAAAAAGTAAAATACGGGCAATACTTTCTTTTGCCTATGAGTATAAAATAGTGAAGTTTGCTTCGGAGTTAAAGTAAATGAAATAGTATCAACAAACCTTTCACATTTCTGTATGAAGCTTTAAAGCCCTTCCCTTGAACAGCCCAATCAGAAACGAACCACACAAGCATTTGCCGTGCCTCAGAGACTATCGGGTCTGGAATTTCAGTACCACAGAATGTTCCGACCAAGAAATCTCCGTCCATTACCTGAGATGAAGACAAATATATGCAGTTAAACCTGTTTACAAGGGTCACCTAAGAGACCGCACAAAAATTGCTGCTTAAGACAGGTGACCGCTCAGCGGACGCTAATTTGAACTGTATTTTAGTTTAACGGACCCCACAAACGTTGGCTTTTAAACACAGATGATCCCTGAATAGAAAAACCGCAGTGTAGACTGTATTATCATCTGTGACAGGCACGATCTATAAAAATCAGAACTGCAATGTTCTCGCCTGTGACATTTCTGGAAAGCCAAGACGTTTGGCAAAGCGTCTGTCCTTAACCCTTAATGCGCCAAAAAGCAGACGACAAAATTTACGTCCGCAGAATTTCAAAAAAAGTTTCGTCCAAGCTATATCATATTGAGAATTTAAAGACTATAGGACAAACAGTGTAGATCCGGATGATCATCTGGATCTACACTGTTTGCCAATTCAACAATTTTTCGTTTTTGGCGCTTTAAGGGTTAAGAAAAGCAAGGAATGGTTTGGATGAGGCTTTGACTGCTGCAAATACCGTATACGCGATAATTTTCGCGGTGTTCCATTTTTCGCAGCATTTCGCGGTCACTTAGAAACCGCGAATATTAAAACCGCGAAATAATTTCCTGTTTCTTACAAAATATTATCAGTAGACACAGCGTCCATAGAATTTGTTTCTGTTTGCTTCGGTAAATTCTGATACTTTTCACTTGAGCTAGTTCTTTCATTAGCCTGCGGCCCCTAATAAAAGAACTGGCTCAAGTGAAAATGAAGCAATTTTGCTTTTTGCTCTTGTTGCTTTCCGCGAAAATTAAAAATAGCGAAAATTTATGTTCAATTTTAACACCTAAACCGCGAAAATTTGAACCGCGAAAATGACCGCGTATACAGCAATTTTCAGTAAATCGAAAAATCTGACTGTCTGAAATGTTTCTCTTTTTAGACTGTATTAGACAGGATAACGGTTTTCTCCGCTACTAAAGTGCAGGTGGGCAACGGTAGTTTAGCTTCAAAGCAAACCGTCTTGTCACAAACTTAACGGTACCTGTCAGCGGTATTATTAACACATAAATCACCAAACACGTGGCAATGCTCTTCAACATACAGTGAAATCAATCGAATAATAATAGTGAAAAAGGATAAGCAGTCAAGCCCGACTGCGTAAATAATGCGCTATAAAATGAGAAAAGGCATTGTTATTATTATTATTATTTGATAGAAAAGTGCAGAGTTCCTGGTGGTTTAAAATGGCGGTGATAATTTAGCAGTATTGGGTAAGGATGAAACAATCTGCAAGTATACGGCACTCAGGCAATAAAGATAACATAATTCGCCGCCCGTGACTGATCAATACCCCTATCTGAGCTGTCATTTTAATTGAGTCGCGACGTGAGAAAGAAGTACCTTTAGACATGGGCAAATAGCGAATCAGAACAGCCTGCGCAGTCTGATCAGAGCTGAGTATTCGCTATTTGCTGTAGACTTCATTTATTGCTGATCGGGAACGAGGAGATTTTGCTAACATTGCATATGCACAGGCTGATCCGAGTCTGATCGAATAATCATTATATACATGCAAAAGTGGCTGTCGTCCGAGACAGTCTATTTAAGTATCTACTCAGTCGACAGTCATTAGCTATAGTACTATATATTTTAGTTATTGGTATAACGACCGAATTTTTGGTCGACGGCCACTTTGCACAACACTGGATCGGTTGCCAGCAAAAGTAAGCAAACTGGTAATTTCCCTGTAACGTAAGCCTGCGGAAGAACTTCCGTTTATTTTGTCATGTAGATCGCATCGAGTTTGTTCGATGTGACGTGTGTTATTTTACCGCAACGACTGTCAACCCAGACAAGTAACGGGTCGATGAAACAAAAGCTTTAGTCAATCGTTAGTGGTTTTACAAGAACTCAAAAATATCCTTGTCATTCACAAGTAGCAAGTGACTTTCCCGACATTGCTCTGTGTAAAAATATGAAAAGTACATATTCGTATTTTGTTCGTTGGTGAGATTGTTTCAAACGTTTTATTGTCGCAAAGTGTTCATTCAGAAACTCTTCTGAAATCGCGGAGTATATAATTACCGCTATACTACGGAAAGTGCGAACATAGTGAAGAAACTGCGTACTTGTACTTCTACAGGTGTGAACCAATTTGGTATACACGGGTAATATTGCGGAAATTCATTATCACTTCATAACTTTTATTATTCTTAATATATTTTTACACCACAAACGGTATCAGAACGTAAAATTCTTCATTGTTAATATCGTGTTTTAATTTTGATTCTAGCACCAGTACAAAATGGTCTTTTTTGGGTGATTATCTAGAGGTATATAATTTAATTTAAACAAATAGCAAAATCTCCGCAAAACAACTTGGGCACAAGGATTCGACCGCTTATTTAGAATCAAATTGATACAAAATGTTATGCATCACAAATGGATCAGATAAGAAGAAAGAATATATTTTTATCTGATATATTTTTTATTAGTCTAGCTAAATGATACGATTGTCTTTTTTTCATTATTTGTTCAAATTTTAATTAATGATTTTTGTATGCCGGTCGTTTCCGTGCGTTTCCGTCAAAACTTCGGCGATAGACGATGCGGCTTTAGGTAATAGCTTTGGGCGAAGATTATATGTACGAAGAGTATGATTGGATAAATTGTAGTAATGAATTTTCAGAGCTGCCCTATAATGTAGAGAAAAGTTTTCTGATGTAAGAATGAAATTGAAGCTGTGCGTCTGAAAAATAATTGATGCAAACATATTCAAATTTCAGTCTTTGATCCGGTCTAATTAGCTTTACATGAAGACGAAAAGTCGATCGGCAAACTTCTTTTAACTTGTGAAATAATTTATATCACTGGTGCCGAATTGAAAGACAATTATCTTGATTGTATAATGCCAATTAGTAAATTAATGTCGGTGTGTTTCGAAATTTAGCTTTTGCTCAGTAGTTGCTCATTAACGATTGTTTTTGCAATGCAAAGAGCCACACTAAGTACTCTCTTTCTCTCTCTCTCTCATTCCATGTCTCTCTCTCTCTCTCCATGTATCTGTAATCATTTGTCTGAATTCGCCTTAAAATCAGTAGTATGTTAGCAAAACAGTTTTACTACTTCTGTTTGTTATGAACTTTATGAAATTGTATTATCTAGTTGTCTTTACATTAACAAGCTAATAATTTATTTATTGTCATTTTCTTCTTCTTTTTTTATTTCTTAATTTTTATTTTTGTAATGTTATTTTTCAGTATCTTTTTTTTTTTTAAATTTATTTTATTTCTCAATTTCTTTGCAAGGGATGTCTGCTTTGGTACATAAGAAGAACTTTATTTTTGCTTATTTGTTATAAACATTCGGCGGACTTTAGATGTAGTATAGTTTTCTTCGTAAGAACCAGAAAACTGTATACTTTTGTAGCGTTAAATTATCATTATTATTTTTTTTTCACAGACGGTCTTCATGTTAACACGTTTTTGTTTTCTCATATGTTTAAAGTGAAAATACTTCAACAAGACTCAAATTCGATTATTACTCTTTGTCGATTTATGTAATTGGGGTATATTCATCGTCAAATAAACAATACAAATGACACGGCACGCGTCCACAGTACCGTGTCGCAATAAATGAGCCATGACATGACGAAACAAACAAAGTGATATGTGCGACCAGCGAAGAGTCAGATCCGCCTGGACCTTCGCCCATTCTGATATGCGCTTAAAAGATAGCTTAGGGTCTAAGCTACCTACATGCCGACAGCGAAGACTCATCATACTTGGCGGATGCCCAGACTGATCTGAGTCTTCACTTAGCGCACATGCCACTTTGTATATTGTGTTTTATCGCGGTCAAATATATATTGTTTAAAGACGACGAAGGCAATATGGGAAAAGACCTTTTTCACATTGTTTCCGCCCATGCGCTTATGCTCAAATAACGCGTGTTATCCCGATAAATTGCGAGATTTTACAAACATGGGTAAATGAAACGATAATTTACCTTTTATTTTCTTATTATTACTTTGAAATTAATAGTGTGAATGGCTTGATATTAATATATAATACTCAAAACTATATGTCAGAGCGCGTAGAAAAAAAATCATGAAATAACTGATGATGGATGGATGATTTGTGATTTTACGTCCTGTTCAACAGTATTTCAGTCATTTCAAAACGACGGCAGAGTGATTATGAAAGGCTGTGTGCAATGGAACCCCTTTAACGGTAGAAAAGATTCTTGTCTCAAGCGGGGCTCGAACCCGGGTCCGCTTGATCACTCAGTAAGCCAGCGCCTAACCCACTGAGCAACCGGGACTACTCTGAAATAACTTTTTTAAGTTGAAATGAAGGAACTTTATCTATTTACTTTGAAATTAAGACATCAAATATAGAACATTTGTTTATTTCATTGATTAACCGATTTTTGCCCAGTGGAACGTTCTATCCCTATCAAATGAATGGGTCCATATGTCAGTTAAGGGGTGTCTGGTTTAGTTTATTCTTACCATTTTTATAGGAGAAATATCCATTTGTGTAATGAAAACAGTGGAGAGCCTGTTAAGACGCCGTGTTTTCCTGCGTCGGATCTTGGTCTGCACTGTTTGCCTATGCTCTCTATATGGGTCGCCAGGCATTAAGGGGTTAATTTATTTCTAATCTGGTTACTTTCATATACTCCGATTTATTTCTTTATTTATTTTTTCACCGAAGTACAAACTTAAAGAAATCATATTGTTTGCTTGTTTGTTCGGTCGGTTTGAAATTTCACATACGATACGAAATAGAGACTCAAATAATGAACTAATCCTTTAATCACAGTAAATAAGTTGTCTTCTATCGTATAGTTTTAGTATTATCTCCCCCCCTCCCCCCCCCCCCCCGCCCCCCCCCCCCACCTCAAAAAAAAAAAAAAAAAAAAAAAAAAAAAGAAGTTGAGTTGTAAGACTGACTCATGTATTATACCTACCCATTCTACCGAAATTAGATTTTTCATCAACTGACTCGGAAATGAAATTCAGTTAAAGCCATAAAATTCAAATTTTTATCATGACGGAGATAAGAGTATTTAGCCTTAGGGATTAATTTGACACCTGCGATTATCGCCTGTTGTCGTCTAGTTTCGGAGAACTGCCGAAGGTTATCCGGAGATTCTACCTGTATAGCTGTAAGAAATCAATGGTCAGTATCAAATACGAATATTCTGCCAGATGCGGCAAAGACTCAGATCAGCCTGGCCATTCGCGCAGTCTGATCGGAGCCTTCTCCATTCGCATGAACAATCTATTGAAATATCAGTACGCAAAAGCGAGGGATGCTTCTCATACCTTTTCGCAAGACATTTTTCACACCATAGATTAAGTAACCATAAAAAATATAATTCAAGGCTTTCTTTAAAATTAAGCCTTGCATAATTATGTCATAAGAAATTTACATCCGACCCTTCAAATAATCACAACTAAAGTCAACATTTATTGTAGATATCAAGATTAGGAAATCTGTTGGCGGTCAAGTCTTTCAATCATATTTACTACCCGAAGAAAATAGATCTTGAATGAAAAATATCAATTGAAAACATCAAAGAACCTGTAATCTTCAAACGATCAAAGGCATAAAGGTACAGCCTCTACTTCAAACTGCCCATTAAAAATTTGCATTAATTATAGTATTAAGACGTGCTATCATTCGTAAATTTTAGACCTGTAATAAGTAATAGTAATTCTGAGGAAATTTATCTCATTTTTACAAAACATACGTTGAGGAATCGCTAGATTTGTAGCTGAGATGCCACGACATGTGTTTTCATAGAGAGTGAATTAGCAGCTGTTTTGTGGAGAAATACTACTACTACTACTACTGCTAATATTAATAAAGTTAATCAAAATTGATAGTTGCCTCTTGAAACAACTAATCGACGTGGCTTGTTAGTGTCAAAATAAAGAATATCCACAATGACGCCACAGAAGACTCGGATTAGCACAAAATCGGAATTACTTAATCATCTGGCAGAATATTCGTATTTCATACTGACCATTGATTTCTTACAACTATACAGGTAGAATCTCTGGATAACCTTCGGCAGTTCTCCGAAACTAGACGACAACAGGCGATAATCGCAGGTGTCAAATTAATCCCTAAGGCTAAGTACTCTTATCTCCGTCATGATAAAAATTTGAACTTTATGGCTTTAACTGAATTTCATTCCCGAGTCAGTTGATGAAAAATCTAATTTCGGTAGAATGGGTAGGTATAATACATGAGTCAGTCTTACAACTCAACTTCTTTTTTTGTGTGTGTGTGAAGGGGGGGGTCAGTCTTACAACTCAACTTCTTTGTGTGTGTGTGTGTGTGTGTGTGTGAAGGGGGGGGGGGCGGAGATAATTCTCAAACTATACGATAGAAGACAACTTATATACTGTGATTAAAGGATTAGTTCATTATTTGAGTCTCTATTTCGAATCGTAGGTGAAATTTCAAACCGACCGAACAAACAAACAATATTGTACTTCGGTGAAAAAATAAGTGAAGATATAAAGAAATAAATCGAAGGCTATATGAAAGTAACCAGGTGATAAAACAATTAACCCATTAATGCCTGGCGTCCCATATATAGAGCATAGGCAAACAGTGCAGACCAAGAACAGACGCAGGAATACATGGCGTCTTAACAGGCTCTACACTGTTTGCATTTCACAAATGGGTATTTCTCCTATAAAAATGATAAGAATGAACTAAACCAGACACCCCTCAATTTACATATGGACCCATTCATTTGATAGGGAAATAACATTCCACTGGGCAAAAATGGGTTAATCAATGAAATAAACAAATGTTCTTAATTTCAAAGTAAATAGATAAACATTCTGTATTTTAATTCCTTCATTTCAGCTTAAAACAGTTATTTCAGAGGAGTCCCGGTTTTCAGTGGGTTAGGCGCTGGCCTACTGATCAAGCGGACCCGGGTTCGAGCCCCGCTTGAGGCGAGAATGTTTTCTAACGTAAAAGGGGTTCCACTGCACACAGCCTTTCATAATCACTCTACCGTCGTCTTGATATGACTGAAATACTGTTGAACAGAACGTAAAATCACAAATCATCCATCCATCATCACTTATTTCATGATTTTTTTCTACGCGCTCTGACATTATATATTAATCTCAAGCCATTCTCGCTATTAATTTCAATGTAATAATGGACTAGTACAACTAACGCTGCTATCGGCTATTGACTAAAGACTAAAGACTAAAGTCACCGTTTAGAGTAGTGAACGGCTATATATCCATTGAAGCGTCCAATGTGACTGTAGATTTCGACGTTGCCAAACCTGATAAATATTTACATCCTTTGCGTCGCATCAAATATATATCACATTAAATCGGGAAAATTGACTTGTATACTACAATGTAAACTTTAAATGATGGGGTATTCGCCCCGAGGTTCTTGAGCCGGTGTAACATTAGATTTTGACCCCTTGAAAACAGGACCCCACGCGTCAATTCTCAATGTTGAAACTTGACCCAGGTCAATTTTCAACATTGGAAAATGTTCTATGGGTCGATATTCAACATTGAAAAGTGGCCAGTGGGGTCATTTTTTCAACAGGTTCAAATTTTAATATCACACCGGCAGAGGCCCAAGATGTAGTTATGTGGCTAAATTAAAACGAGGTCTACAGAGACAAGTGGAAGTCGGAACTTTTTGCAACAATACGAGACGCGTGGAAAGTTTGAATCTCAGTGTGAATTATGTCTAAAACTTGTACTCAACATTTCCTCAATTCTCAACAATACGTAAGAAAGGCTCCAGGTCACCTGAAAAAAATATTTAGGTGAAAGGGTGCAAGTCAATGTTTTTCCGCCATTTTTGGAAAGGGAAAACAACAATGTTAGTGACTTCCTATTTGCTTTCCTAGAAGATAAATCCCATTAAAATGGGGTCTACGCTTAACGGAAAGAACTTTTCTGCAAGGAGTGGGGGGAGGGGGGGGGGAGCAAGTTATTCTGTTTAACTTTGTTAAACGTAAATTCTATCACTCCATCTTCAAAACGTTCAAGTGTAACGTCACGACATGACCGAGCCCAAAGCGATGACTGCTCTCTCTTTGGCTAGAGCTGTTGCCTGTATGACGTTAAAATGTGGGAGATAGATTATGCTATTTACGAGTGCTTTCGAAAAGCCGACGTCAACATTAACTTTGCACTGCACGGCGGTCCTGAACGTTGAGTGACGGTAAATAATGAAAACCTAAAAATGACTTGCTCGAAGCTATTACTTGAATCGGCATTTGGTTGGATGGTTTGTTGTTTGTTTTACTGAGTAATAATATTTGAGTTACGTCGAGCCGTCTCACAAAGCGATAGTAGAAAGGAAAGATAGGGTTGAGACAAAGACGAGGCAGATAAAATTATAATCACATAGGACCCCCAACCCCTCCGCCCTCCCCAACTCTCCGCGCCGATCTGTTGCAAGCATTTTAGTCTCGAAGATGTAGTTTGTCCCAATTCGAAAGTTCATCACACCAAACAGTGGCAGTCTGATCAAGGTCATTACTTAGCCAATGAGGAACCATTTTAAAAAGAAAAACTTGCTACCCCTGGACCATTTTAAAAGGCAAATGGTCCCTACCTTTAAAAGTTGTCTTCTGCATCACTTAGACAAGACACGTGATTTTTTTTATTTTTTTTTTATTTTTTTTATTTTTTTTTATTTATCTAGGGTTAGTCTAGAGTCGCAACTCGTTTTGTTTCCTTGAAACCAGTCAATACAGTCCAAACATATTTGTGATAGAATCTTGTATAATATTGTTTTCCTTGGGAGGGGGATTCGTCTAGGGTCAGTCTAGAGTCGCAACTCGCTATGTTTCCTTGAAACTAGTCAATACAGTCCAAACATATTTGTGATAGAAGCTTGTATAACATTCACGTATTGCGCATGTGCGACTAACTCTTACATCGGAATGAGGTCCTGTCCACACAGCCACACATGGACAGTCCCATTAACACGTAGAGGATCCGTTGAAAAATGCAAGTCCCGTTCCTACATAGACATGTAGATCCCGTTCGCAGGCACAGCCGTGCAATTGTCGTTCACTTGTGCAGGTTCCGTTCACAGGAAGCGGTCCAATACACATGTGGAAGTCCGTTCACTCGTGGAGGATCCATTTACAGGTGGCGGTCCCGTTCGCAAATGCAGTTCCCGATCACACATGGAGGGCCCGTTCACAAATGAGGGTTCCTTTCTCACATGCGGATTCCGTTAACACGTGGCGGTCCCGTTTACACTTCACAGGCGCAGGGCCCGTTCAAACGTGGAGTGTCCGTTCACCTGTGGAGATCCCTTGCATACTTGAATAATCAGACTGCATGTCCCGTTTTACGTGCTGGATCTTTGAAAAATACAGGACCCGCGAAGGTCTCCATCTAGCGTGCAGCACATTTTCACAGGTGGGTGTCCCGTTCATACGTACATATCTCGTTCACACGTCCCGTCCCGTTTATATGTTGGGATCTCGTCCACACGTGGAGAAGCCATTCTAACAAGCAAAAATGTTCATACATGGAGGTCCAGTCAGACGTAGACTACATGCTCACACGTGCAGGTCAAGTTTACATCTTCTTGTTTGGTTCACCTATCACGGTTTCGTTCACACGTGGTGAATCCTTTCCAACCATACTCAGAGGACCCGTTCACTGGAGGAGATTCAATTCACATTACCTGTCTTTTTTTTTTGTTGTTGTTTTCATTGATGGTCCGCCCATTTACAAGCCAAGGTCCCGTTCACACATGGAGGACCAGTTCAGGCACGAAAGACGTTACACATGGAGGTTCCAGAATTCATTTTTACCCTATACAGAGAGTTTGGTACCCTCAGAATTTGACATGTATCCTACCGAGCCGTCTAGCGAAGTCGACAGTACGTCGGTCTGCAGATCAAGTGGTCGCGAGTTTGATTCCCAGCCCGGCCCCTGAACAGTCGTGAAGATTGATCATGAAATATTTTCTAAGCTCATTCTCTCCCTTCCGCTGAGTTAAGAAGGGCAGTTGTGAGTTTGCTTGTTTTGTTGAGCTTTCACGGCCCAGTAAACAGCTAAGGTCATGTCGAGCCGGTCAGTTAACCTACTCACACTGTTCCATGGCAGGCTTAGACCTCCTAAACGGTTAACCAGTACTAAGTGCACTGTAAAAAAATTCTGTAGATTTTACGGTAGAATAACTGGAAACCGGCTGCCAGTCCTTTTCCCGTTATTTTTACGGGCGTTTGCCTATAAGACATTGTTGGAAATCACGAAATGGAAGTTTCATGTTAACTTGGCGCTCTCGAAAATAACTTTGTATTGTTGAAGGGCTATCTGACCAAAACGACACCTGCTCTATTCTGTCCCACTCAGCTTGATGCTTCCTGCAATTTTTACGGGCGCCCGTAAAAATAACGGTAAAAGGACTGGCAGCTGGTTGCCAGTTATTTTACCGTAAAATCTACCGGTTTTTTTTTGGTTTAAACATATTTATTTCAAACTTTTTCAATACATATAAACATTGATACAATACAAATAATGGGATTGGAACGAAAGCACACGTACTTATAAAGTTCCTCTCCCTAAACATTTCTTACATGTATACATCATGGCGACAGTTTGTTAATTACAATAAACCAAATTATCAAGTAAATACATGACTGATATCATATTTCAAAAACAGATGGAAAAATGGTGAAAAAGATTTCCGAACATGAAACAGTAAAGAAAGAAAATGGAGAAAGAGAGCTGTGAGAGCGGACAGACAGAGAGAAAAATCAAAGAAAAAAAATAAAAAATAGAGATTTACAGACCATGCAGCTGAGGATAAGAGAGGGAGCGCGGATTCGCAGCGACAGTCGCATCAAACACAAATATTTCCATTACTGACAAGAACAAAACCAACCGCTTGCTATTTGATAAAATGATATGCTCAAAAACGTTTAGAATCCAAAATAGCAAACTTACACAAGCGGCGATACGTCGGCATGACGGCTAACCTATTTGTTCCATGTGCAAGAATCATGTAATTGTTGTAAGAAAAAGTAAAAACAAAACAAGTACCGTCATACCAACATACATCCGTTCAAAATATGTCATTGTGATTAAAGCGACAACCCGCTGCGCCAACGCTCCCTCCTCCCAGCTCCAGTAAGCATAAAAAATAAAGAAAAAAATCTATCCCTATAAAATGCATTGAGATAAAAAAAAAATATGATGGAGGAAAAAAATTGCAAGTGTTCTTGTTACGATGAAGCAAAATATGCTAACTAAATTTTTATCTGATTATTGTCGCGAAAAAGGGATCCCACTTCATGCACGCACAGGAAGCACCGGTGCCAGCCCCCGCAACGGCGCAAACAGGTCAGGATTCTCATTCTTTATTTTATAGATTGTCTCAGATATATAAATTTTGAAGAAAACAATGAAGATCCCGACCGCATGGCGCAGATGCGACACCTGGCCCGAGCCGTCTCTGCTAGCGCATGTCGAAAGATCCCCCTTTCCTGGTAAGACCAATTGGTAGCTTATTTCTTAATTAAATTAGATATGATGGTATATAGACCATATTGCTCCGTGCCCAGGACTGTCACACGACGCTGGAACAACATCGAATCAACTTTGAATCAACGTAATGACGACGTTTAGTCAGAGTCTACTAGTTGATGAATCAACATCGCGTACCCAATCGTGACTAAATGAGGCGGAATTATTAAGAAAAGTCGTAAGTGCACTTAAAACTAAATAAATAACTATTTCATCAATAAAACTGGTAACTGACAGAACTAGTAGCAGAACCTGCACATATAATATACACTAGGATAAAGCGTCCTGTTGACATGTAAACTGGGCAAATATTATCCATATAAATGACAAGATCGTTAGGATACGAGGCATACAGTCGGTCAACTCTTTTAGTTAGCCCAGCAGGAATATGACGTCGAAGTGACGTCACACTGACGCCGATGTGACTAACCCACGTCACACCGACGTCTGTGCGACGTCATTCCAACCTCACGCGCCCGCTAGGAGGTCACACATAACTGTACAATTAGCGATTAACAAGACTGGTAGAATAATAGCAATAGACAAAAATAATAGCGACTGACAAACTCGTTAACATGACTGGTGCTATGTAGACTGTGCGGTTTGCTGATAAGACTGTTACATGTAACAAACCTGACATGTCGATTGCACAGTTCCGTGACTAACCCGATATTCAACATACGTAGTAGGTGCCGAGACTGTTAATGAAACTGGCATGCAAACTCTACAGTTCAGTGACTAATAATACTATTGTCATATCAATAAAGTATAAATAAGGCTATGGTAAATGAGTGTCAAGACTGTCTGCACAGCCATTATATATATTCTTGTATCACTTGCATTGATTTTTTTGCAGTGTGCATATGATTTCGCCAGTACTTTAACTGACAACTGCCCTTCTTGAATCAGCAGAAGGGAAAGAATGACCGTAGAAAATATTTCATGATCAATCTCCACGAAAGTTATGTGGCCTGTCTGGGAATCGATCTCACGACCTCTTGACCTGCAGTCTGACGCGCTGCCGACTGCGCTAGCGGGCCCGGCAAGGGCAGTTGTCTGTTACTGGCGGAAGTATGTGCACTCAGTGTTGGTTAACCGCTTAGGTGTCACCGCTTAGTATGTCTAACCCTGCCCAAACACAGTGTGACGGTAGGTGAACTGACAGGCTTAGCATGACCATTGCTGTTTACCTTGACCTGTACACAGAGCCCTTTGTACACTGCAAAAAATAACGGTAGATTTTACGGTAAAATCACTGGCAACCAGCTGCCAGTCCTTTTACCGTTATTTTTACGGGCGCCCGTAAAAATTGCAGGAATCATTAAGCAGAGTGGGACAGAATAGAGTAGATGTCGTTTTAGTGAGATAGCCCTTCAACAATACAAAGTAATTTTTGGGTGCGGCCAGTTAACATAAAACTTCCAATTCGTGATTTCCAACAATGTCTTACAGGCAAACGCCCGTAAAATTAACGGGAAAAGGACTGGCAGCTGGTTTCCAGTTATTCTACCGTGAATTCTACAGTATTTTTTTACAGTGTAGCTTCTTACACATCGCTACGTCTTGGGTAAAGCTCATTATCTGAGGTCTGATAACATTCAGTGCTACCTTCCAGTGTCAGTGCTCTGGATGGGAGGGGGTATTTGATGATATAATGAGGTTTTTTTTTCTTGTTTCTCGTAGAAGACGTGGTGTGGTCCCTCATCCAGCCTCGTTGAGGCTGTTCGGATGAGGGGTTTCTTTGCATATCTTTGCGACACAGAGAGAAGGAAAATAAAGAGCTGTAACGCGTTAAGATGTTTAAAAATATTTGCTTTCAGCCGGAGTCGAACACTGGCGGCCCATATACAGGTCCGACTCTCACACCATTGCTCCAGGGTACTATATGTAGTTGTACGACTTTTTATTTCTTTGTTTACGACAAGGACAGCGGGAGTTAATTAGTTGTTTGGACGTTTAGGATTTAACGGCCCTCTGAGACAGTATTTCAGTCTATATCGAGCCGTCACCCTGAGAGTGCGGGCGAGAAAGGAGAAAGGACAGATGAGAGAAAAACGTCCAAACAACTCTTCCCGTATCTACTGCAAGATAGCAAGCACTGCAGGTCCTTGCCCCAGTATAATCCAAAGAAGTAGGACGCCCCAGTACTGAACGCTACCCATCACCATCGCCCGACCCGACCGCCCAATTAACCCACTAGAGGTAGAATACACTCCGAGGCTTTCTCGCCCTCGGACGACTTTCCCACTCGAATGTACAGCCTACTCATGTTTGTTCCACTGGCTTGTTCAGCCATTTTTAACCCAAATATCAATCACACACATGAATAACAACAACTGATTTTAGTAAAGATGTACAACTATGCACAACGGTGAAATACACGTCATTGGACACGGTTGAATAAATAAAGAATGCGTGGCGGATCTAGCTCATTTGTCGTTTTTGCTTTATTTAAAAAGAAGGAATTGTGATTTATTATTTTATTATTATTCAAGAAAGAAACTGGAAAACTTTGATCACGAACTTAGAGACCTTATATTTGCCAACAAAGGTTTCTGAAGTCGGGAAATTTAATTTCACAAACTTGTCAGACAATCCGCCATCGTTAGTTTTTGGCATAGCGTTTAGTCTTTAGTCTTAGTCGCCTTAGTTGTACTAGTCCAATAAGAAAACAAAAGGTAAATTATCATTCGTTTCATGTACCCCATGTTTGTAAAATCTCGCCATTTATCGAGATAAGACGCATTATTTGAGCGTTAGGCGCATGGGCGGAAACAATGTGCAAAAGGTCTTTTCCCATATTGCCTTCGTCGTCTTTAGACAATACATATTTGACCGCGACAAAACACAATATACAAAGTGGCATGTGCGCTAAGCGGAGACTCAGATCAGTCTGGGTATCCGCCAAGTATGATGAGTCTTCGCTGTGGGCATGTAGGTAGCTTAGACCCTAAGCTACCTTCTAAGCGCATAGCGGAGACTCTACTCAGAATGGGCGAAGGTCCAGGCGGATCTGAGTCTTCGCTGATTGCACATGTCACTTTGTTTGTTTTGTCATGTCATGGCTCATTTGTTGCGACACGGTACTGTGGACGCGTGCCGTGTCATTTGTATTGTTTATTTAAAGATGTATACCCCAGTTTCATAAATCGACAAAGAGTAAAAATCGAAGTTGAGCCTTGTTGAAGTATTTTCACTTTAAACATACGAGAAAACAAAAAGGTGTTAACATCAAGACCGTCTGTGAAAAAAAGCCAATAAATAAAATTAATTTAACACTACAAAAGTATACAGTTTTCTGGTTCTTACGAATAAAACTATACAACATCTAAAGTCCGCCGAATGTTTATTTTCAAACCCAACCAACAAATAAGCTAAAATAAAGTTCTTCTTATGTACCAAAACCTTGCAAAGAAATTGAGAAATAAAAATTATTAAAAAAAAAACAAAAAACAAAAAAAAAACGGAAAAATAACATTACAAAAAGAAAAAAAAAGAAATAAAAAAAGAAAAAAAAAGACAATAAATAATTGTCTTGTTTAATGTAAAGACAACTAGATAATACAATTTCATAAAGTTCATAATAAACAGAAGTAGTATAACTGTTTTGCTAACCTATTACTGATTTTAAGGCGAATTCAGACAAATGATTACAGATACATGGAGAGAGAGAGATAGAGATAGAGACATGAAATTAGACAGAGAGAAAGAGAGAGAGATACTTAGTGTGGCTGTTTGCCTCGCAAAAACAATCGTTAATGAGCAACTACTGAGCAAAAGCTAAATTTCGAAACACACCGAAATCAATTTACTAATTGGCATTATACAATCATAAGCTAATTGTCTTTCAGTTCGGCACCAGTGATATAAATTATTTCACAAGTTAAAAGATGTTTGCCTATGGACTTTTCGTCTTCATGTAAAGCTAATTAGACCGGACCAAAAACTGAAATTTGAATATGTTTGCATCAATTATTTTTCAGACGCGCGGCTTCAATTTCATTCTTACATCAGAAAAGTTCTACATTATAGGGCAGTTCTGGACCAGAAAAAAAATTCTTTCACCTTTTAGTTTTAAGCAGGCTAGATGAACCTGCATTTGCAAAATTTAGCTACTTGAAAATTCATTACTACAACATCCAATCATAAATTGTGTATCATACTCTTCATACATATAATCTTCGCCCAAGGCTATTACTTAAAGCCGCATCGTCTATCGCCGAAGTTTTGACGGAAACGCACGGAAACGACCGGCATACAAAAATCATTAATGAAATTTTAACAAATAATGAAAAAAAGACCATTTTTTCATTTAGCTAGACTAATAAAAATTGCATCAAATAAAAATATATTCTTTCTTCTTATCTGATCCATTTGTGATGCATAACATTTTGTATCAATTTCATTCTAAATAAGCAGTAGAACTCGTGTGCCCTAGTTGTTTTACGGAGATTTTGTTATTTGTTTAATAAAATTATATACCTCTAGATAATAACCCAAAAAAGACCATTTTGTACTGGTGCTAGAATCAAAATTAAAACACGATATTAACAATGAAGAATTTTACTTTCTGATACCGTTTGTGATGTAAACATATATTAAGAATAATAAAAGTTATTAAGTGATAATGAAATTTCCCCATATTACCCGTGTATACCAAAATTGGTTCACACCTGTAGAAGTACAAGTACGCAGTTTCTTCACTATGTAATGTAAGGTAAAAAACAACAAAACAAAACAACACTACTACTAATTACTGGAGACCTGTACGATGCTATTAGCTTTATTCAGTGTTGACTACTTCTTTGCTGCCTTGGGCGATGAAACGCTTCTTAAATGTGTTTCCTCTTTATGCAAAAATTGGCTGTTTGAGAAACAAATTCTTTCTTTTAAAATTTGACCCGATGGCGAAATTGGAGAGGGATTGCAGTGTACTCAGTGACCTAAATAAATCAAATCTTCAGTTTGTTTCTGGTCTGCGATTAGCAAAAGTGAACCATAAAACATAGGCGGCTTCGTCGTCGGCCACATAACTCTTTTGGCAAGTTTTCTGGTTTAGCCGAATGCATTCGCGGTTTTGAATTCTTCCCAACCTCAATTCTTTGAGAACACAAACATATTCCACTAGCTTCAGAAAGGGATGTAAAAATGGAAATGGCAGTGTTGCTTCCCCGAAAAGTGTGCCCATTCACCTTAAGCAAGTCGTTCCCGATATCGACCAATACAGGACATACTTTGTATCTTTTTCACTTCTAACGTTTGATCAAATACACTTAACCAAAACAAACTGGCCAAATAATGTGGATCCAGACAATACGGCTCTTCCCAGATGGCTTTGAAGTCTAGTTGCACAACCCGCTGGTTTGCACTATAATCACTGTGTGAGTCCGTCCGTCCGTCCGTTATCAGTTAGCGAAAACGCTTATAACTCTTGAACCGCATTCTATATTTTGATAAAATTTTGCATACTTTTACATGTCAACATTATCTAACGACTCCCATGCATAACCGTCTTTTTCGATGGACGAGGCTTTGCTGAGCACAAGTTGAAAATTTACGGTCAAGTAGTGAAAATGCTCATAACTCTTGAACCCCGTGGTATATATCGTTCAAATCTCTCTCTCTCTCTCTCTCTCTCTCTCTCTCTCTCTCTCTCTCTGTGCGTGTGTGTGTGTATGTGTGATTTATAACAGAAAGTAGGTAAAACTAAATGTTACTGTTGTTTTTGATGACCGCCTGTTTGGGAAAGAGTTGTTCAAATGAAATCAAAAACTGTAAGTTAGTGTAAAGAAACCATAATAATAAGACGAAGCAACACTGGGCATAACATCACCTGAAACTGAACCTTAAAACAGATGGGGGAATAGGGAAGGTAAAGATCAGCCTGCGCTTCCGCACAGTCTGATTGCTAAGATATTCTGATATTGGGGAATAAAAGTGAGGATTCAGTTTGATCACTTTACACAGATGTGAACGCCGGGCTGCATACCGTGATGGCATGGCTGCATTTTCAGCCGAGGCCTATCATATCGCTAGTGTGTTGTCTTTAGTCGAGGTCATCAGCTAATATGCATGCAGTCATGCATCAAGAGGTTAATCTTTTACTGCTGGGTTGACAAAATTTTTCAGTCGTTGTCCGGGCCGGGTTTCGAAGCCGCGACTTTCTGTGCGATAGCTATGCGCTCTAACAAATGGACTACGGCGTCACACACAAATCACTAGAAAACTGTGCAGTCCAAAAGTCTGTAACTGTGGTAATACACGTTGGTTGGTTGTTTTGAGTTTAACGGCCCTTTGAGACAGTATTTCAGTCTATATCGGGCCGTCTCCAAAAGAGAGGGAGAAAGAAGAGAGATGTGATAGCGAGAGAAAAAATGTCCAAACACCCCCACCCGCACCTACTGCAAGCACAGTAGGCCCTTGCCCCACCATTATCCAAATCATTGGGACGCCACGGAATCGGATAGTTATACACAGCACCATCGCACCACCCAACCACCCCGGTAACACACGTGAGAGTCGTCAGGCTAACAGTAATGCCCTAGCTGTTGTTCATAAAACACAGGTTGGCCTGAGTCACCAATGCCCACATATGCCCTAACGCCCTTTTACGCGTCGGTAAAAGGGACGATGGGAAATTAGCGAGCTGCCCAGTCTGGGATTAGACTTTGCATTCGTACATAAATCCCGGGCTCGAGACGCGTTGGAAGCGGGTATCTTTTCAGTCATAAAAAGCCTTTCATTATCATCAACCCATCGTCCTGATATGGCTGCAATTATATTAAAAAGGGCGTAAAATCGTGATTCATCCACCATCGACATAAATTCATAGGTTTGATTTCCAACACATTAATCTAATAAACGAAGAAGATCCGAATTTGTCAGCCAGTCAAAGCAGCTTATACACATCTTTTCAAGCGCAGAAATTGATTGACACTTCGGCTACTGATTACATCATCAATGGGCTGCCCGGTGTCTCTCTACCGTTATATTGTCACATGCACTCAACACAAAAGTCACAGGTCTTTGAGATTTTACAGCTATGTCTGTCACTGACCCGT
The DNA here is from genome assembly GCA_963989385.1 of Ctena decussata. Classification (NCBI taxonomy): domain Eukaryota; kingdom Metazoa; phylum Mollusca; class Bivalvia; order Lucinida; family Lucinidae; genus Ctena; species Ctena decussata. Next base: position 14,653,721 of record OZ022499.1, read on the forward strand.
TAAATCGTCTAGAGAAAGTAAACGTTGTAGACGCTCAGATTCCGCGTAATTTAGAAACTGCCATACTGTATCTAGTGTGCCCATAACATAAAATGGACGTTTCATTCACATGAATGTGAAAATTTATCCCTAAGAAATCTAGCCACGGACGATACTTTTAACATGTTTTAGGATACTGCATTGTCACAATCTTATTTAAAAAGGCAAAACTAATATTCTTTTGATTGTCATAAAAAAACATATTGTTAGATCAATAAATAGTGTTGATTACTATTACCATTTTTCACATAACACCTGCGTTCTGAGAAAAATGCGGATAGCTGAGTTAGTTTGTGCTCATTTAGTCTTTGCATAATGGTCATGCAAATCAGGACAAAAATGACCGCATTAAATGTAAATAAAACGTATGAAGAAAAGATCTTTGTGCAACTATAGAAGCGAAATATAAGTACCGAGCATAACATTTGTTGTGTTTTTACTACCGCTAAGTTCCTGTTCATCTGAAACATATGCATATTTGAGCCGCGACACGAGAAAACCAACAATGTGGTTGTGCGCCCTGCACAGACTCAGATAAGCCTGGACATCAGCTCAATCTGATCAGACCCTTTGCGAAAACCTTATAGGGTAGCTAAAAGTCAAAGCTACCGTCATGCGGACAGCGAAGACTCTGATCAGACTGGGCGGATGCCCAGGCTGATCTTAGTCTGCGCTGGGCGCACAACCACATTGTTCGTTTTCTCGAGTCGTGGCTCATTTGTGCAGTATGTTAAACAAAATATTGTTTACAAACACTGTCTAATTCAGGTAAAGAAATAACTTCTGAACACATTTTCAGGCATTTTTGTTTAGAATTATTGAAACAAAGCAGGTATGTCTAAAATCACGTTACTCTGAGGTTTTACGAAGAAGAAACGCAAAATTTGTTTGTCTATAACTCCATTTCCTCAGATGATAAGCAAAATAAATAAATAAATAAATAAATAAACGAAGAAGAAACGCAAATTTTGTTTGTCTATAACTCCATTTCTTCAGATGATAAGCAAAATAAATAAATAAATAAATAAATGAAAAAGAAACGCAAAATTTGTTTAAGAAATAGATCAACTCTAGCAGTGAATTGTTGAGTAATAATTCACTGTTTGGAGGTCAGATGTAAAGTAGATCATATCACGAGCGCGGAGCGCGAGTGATATATCTACTTTCAACTGACCGACAAACAGTGAATTATTAAACCACAATTCGCCGCTAGAGCTGAACTATTTCGATTCTAACACTCAAAAACGCTGAAAAAGTATTCTTTTCATTCAAACTCTCCCAACCTTCCTGCCAGCGCGTTCATGCTCCCGCCAATTTTCTTAACTGTATCTAGGGTAAAGGTACGTTTTTATGGCGATTTTAGAAAGAAAAAGAGCCGTTACACCGTCTAACGCCTCAAAACGTTATATAATTACGTCAGTAATGCCTGTGACGTCAGCAATTAGACTCGCGCGCTCCGAAACAGTGAATTGTTGCAGAATAAAACACGGAAACTTTCCATTGCTTCTATAGGCGCACTGTGTTAGAATTAAGAAATAGATCAGCTCTAGCAGTGAATTGTTGAGTAATAATTCACTGTTTGGAGGTCAGTTGTAAAGTAGATCAAATCACGAGCGCGGAGCGCGAGTGATATGTCTACTTACAACTGACCGACAAACAGTGAATTATTACTCAACAATTCAATGCTAGAGCTGAACTATTTCGATTCTAACACTCAAAAACCCTGAAAAAATATTCCTTTCATTCAAACTCTCCCTATACCTTCCAGCAAGCGCGTTCATGCTCCCGCCAATATTCTTAACTGTATCTAAGGTAAATGTACTTTTTTATGGCGATTTTAGAAATAAAAAGGGACTTTACACCGTCTAACGTCTCAAAAAGTCACAAAATTACGTCAGTAATGCCAGTGACGTCAGCAATTAGACGCACGCGCTCCGAAACAGTGAATTGTTGCAGAATAAAACACGGAAACTTTCCATTGCTTCTATAGGCGCACTGTGTTAGAATTGTCTATAACTCCATTTACTCAGATGATAAGCAATAAATGAGTAAATAAATTAACCTGCAATATTCATGTTTCCTCCCTTGTCATAAGGGTCAGCTATTCAAGATGATATTTTGCTCTTCTAGGACACTATGGAAAATTCTTTCCTTTAAGAGTAGACCCCATTTTTTTTTTTGGAAGTGTTCCGTCATCCAAAGAAACAACCTGCAAGCCCCAAGGTTATAAATCTTTTTTCATGCTGAACTCAGCTGAGCATGAAAGGACGAGTTACAGTTTACTATTGCAATGTGCCCACTGAAAAGGCCGAGTTTCGAAGGTAAACAGATCACTACAAAAACATGCAGAAATGTTAAGTATATGCTTCTAGTTTATTCTGTGAGATTTCATTTTCTCATACTTTAATGTCTTTTAGGAAAATTTTGCGGTTGAATACATGCACTGTCTGCAACATTTAACATTGGGCCTATGTGAATTTGAACAACCAACGTCCACTATGCATCCAAATTTCACTTCATCCAACTATTTTTATACCTAAATATTCCTCATATATTTATTCATCATAAACTAGTATTATTACAGTGGTTACGAGGGTAGGAGTAAACGAAAAATAAACTTGATTGGTATTTTTTCATGTATCCAACACTAGGATTGAAGGATTTATATAAAACACGCATCAGTATATTTTATATTTTATAGAAAATAAAAGCATTATTCGACGCAACGCGTCTTTTTGAGAATGTCCATCTATGCTGAAGTATGATCCTTATCAGAAGTGCTCCTAACGACCCCGCTAAGGAGTTCGTGTGTTGGGGGAGGGGAAAGGGGGGTGGGGCGGCGTAAAGTGGGGCATGCGTATTGGTATGCCGTTACGTGCATATGTGAGTAACGGCGTAAGACTGAATATCCTCCATCATTATGCTGTGATATAACCTGTGATATGATAATGATGCTACGTGGTCAGATAATGTATCCCTCTGCCTGCAGCGGCTACATTGTAGAATGCTGCGTCCACTTATTTTTTTGAAAAGTTACTGTTTTGGATGCGCATTTTTGCTTGCCTTATTTGATATCTTTGGAGCGAGAGTGCTAATATTTTATCGGACCATATCCTTAAAATGTACGAACTGCAAAGCATCCAGGCACACTGAGTCCTTGAACTTTATGCATGGACCAGGACTTTCAATTACGTATATCTCCAATACTGTTTTTTTTTTTATTTGCATCATACTCAGTAATATATAGATGGCCAGTCTAACGATGCAAAAAATCCTCGTGCTATTTGTAGGTCACTGTGACATATATTTAATGGTTCGCAATTTTTTCTTATATATTTAACATTAAATATGACTCATTCTTAAGACAAAGTTTAGCCGCAAAGTTTAGTCAGACTTTGCAAATGACGTAATACTATTTATAGGTCATTGTGACCTGTATTTCATTATCCATTGAATTTAAGTTTTTTTTTCCAAACTAATAGTTAATTCAATCTTCATCTTACTTGTAGGAGTAAGTCACTTCAACGCTGCGCCTCATCTAGTACTGCATATAGGTCCCTGTGACCTATATTTCTTGGATCACAGATTTTGCCTAAAAAGTTTTAATACCTGTGGTAGCATCACATTTCATAAAAAATAAATATTCTGTAAAATGAAGTTTCCGGTCGTTGCCGGAATTATATGTATGAATAGTGGAAGATGCTTAATAGAGGAAGAAGGTTGATGTCTTTTCGCGCACTTGCTAGAGCAATAGCATTTCGCCAAGAATACCTTTGCTTGACTTGACAATACCGTGATAATCGAGTTTTTTTTTTCAATTTATTTCATTAATTCACAAAATAAAACGCTTTACATGCTTGTTATTGTGTTACTAAACATTGTAAAATCCACTTTCTCAATTTCGTAAAAAACCGAATAAAATTTCACCTAACTAGATGGTTTGATCGAAAATATCTCTTTTAGACTGTGGATAAGAACCAAAAGTATTATATATTTCAGTTTGGAGGGCTGATATGTCAGCGGAGTCGTTGGTTATATCGAAAAACGGCAGGTAGTCAGTGTACTCCGTACAGCATCCCACACTGAATAAACCGGAAGTCACGTGATCATTTATGAAACCGCAAGATTGAATATGTGCTTATATAAACTGCCAAATGACAAGCTTTTAAATACATAAATTTTAACAAGATCGGTCGTGGGCACAAAAACGGTCAAAGTGTAAACCGTCCTTTAACCTGCCAGTAAATAGCAAATGACTGACAAGTGCAGTTGTTTTTTTCGATTTAGCTGAGTATGAAATTTTCTCTGCTTATGAATATGAAAATGCCAACGTTAGTTGGTATTTTCATATTTATCAGCATAGTTGAGCATGAACAAAAGTTTTATAACCTTGGGACCAGAAAGTTGTACAAATTATACCTCGTTCCCACCAGAGACCTTAAACCGAATTGAAACCGGCATAATCAGATCAAATTTTCCCTAGTGAGCACGCAATTTGACCAAATTAAAACCGGTTTTATAGGTAGGACTATCTCAGTTTTCAAGTGTCAGTGTAATGTCAGCTGTAGTAAAAAGTGAAATCCACCTATAAATGACGTTATTTATCAAGGCAGAGGATATCTCAGTTTTCAAGTGTCAGTGTAACGTCAGCTGTAGTAAAAAGTGAAATCCACCTATAAATGACGTTATTTATCAAGGCGGAGAATCACGTGACTTACTTCGATTATTTGATACCTGTATTCGGATAGAAAGGGTAAAAAATGTTCATTTCTTCCTTAATACTCGACGAATTTTCTTGCGGTAATGTGCAGATATTATGCACAGTAAACGAGTGTGTAAATGATTTTATGCCACGCGCTGTAGTTTTCCACACAAGGTCGAGCAAAGACCTTCATACTTCGCTCGACTTTGAGTGAAAACTAAAGCGTGCATGATAACGGCTCTTGTACGATGGCTTTGCTGCAAAAGCGACGAGTTATCTGCTTTTATCGCATGAAAATTTATTGAGTATTAAAGATATATGGATCAATCTCCTTACCAGTTCTGTCCGAATATAGGTAAAAATATTATGTGATTCCCGACCGTGTTATGCGCCATTCCAGGACCCTTTGATTTTGGGGAAAAAAACAACCAAAATGAAATTGTTCAGGACGTATGAACGCAACGTTGAGCTGGTATAGTTATTCCTGGTTAACTATATTTGTTAAAAATCTGTAGTGGGAACGCGGTATTATTTCTCTTTGTAAAATTGGCAGGACTAAACATTGCGGTGAACCTTACAGGATAATTGTTGGGCCTGTAAAATCGATTTAAGCCCCCCAGTAATTCATTACTGACCGTTCCAAGGCGGTAGTTCTGTTGTGGTTCTTTGTTGCCTGTTTTTGGTGTCAGAGTTTCTGTGATGTTTTACCTTATGTATGTTATTATTATTTTTGGTTCGGTTTGGGTTGCTGAGTGGCCACCTTTTGGGAACAAGCTGCTCACTCGGTTGGCCATATGTTCTCTGTATCTTGATTATTTGTAATCTTAGTTGTTTCCAACTATGGTTTGAGGGCTGGATTTGGATTTTGATTGTTTCAGTTCCTGGTCTTTGCATACTTTTTACTATATATAGAGCCCAAATAACTTAGTAGGTAAAGCACTGGCCTACTGATCTAGCGGTTCCGAGTTCGAACCTCGCTGGAGGCGGGAATCTTTCCGAGCATATTCGCGATTCATTGCACACAGCCTTTCATTATCACCCTCCCATACACCTAATATGACTGAAATACATGTTAAAACAGACGTAAAATCTTCAGTCATCCATCTATCTTTACATCTTATTGACCCGAGGGCACAAGCAAATATAATTTGAGCCGCGACACGAGAAAACCAACAAAGTGGTTGTGCCTCCAGCGCAGACTCAGATCAGCCTGGGCATCCGCCCAGTCTGTTCAAAGTCTTCGCTGTCAGCATAGCTGTGACCCTTAACTACCCAACGCTTAGCGAAGTGTTTGATCTTAATGGGCGGATGCCCATGCTGATCTGAGTCTGCGCTTGACGCACAACCACTTTGTTGGTTTTCTCGCGTCGCGGCTCATTTACAGTATGATGAAGTACTGTTTTACGGCCACCACACGGCACTTCAAGCAAGCTGTAAAGAAGGCGAGAAAGGTTCTAAAACCTACATCAAGGTAATCGAAGCGACACGATTCGTCGAACTCGATGTCCATTTCTACAAATACCAACTCTGTTATTTCATTGTCGCCAGCATAAATGGCCCAATATCCATTGAAACTATTCAAATACAAGCCGTCATTGTAACCAGGGGGAGTAATCCAGCCAGTGGAGTTTCTTAACTTTGTGACGAACAGAAAGTCTGTAAAAATGGAAAAAAGAAGATATATATCAGTGTCCAGATAAGAAGGGGTAACAGGGATAGTTCAAGGATCATTCCCATATATCTGCATAAAAACATATGTTGTGGGCTCTCATTAAAACCGTCTCGCCAAAACGGTCAAACGAGGGTTCACTACATGCAGAGACGGTTCTAATGGGGGTGGGGGGGAGTGGGGGGTTACAAGATATTTTTTGCGTTGATAAGTATAAAAAAATTGTCTCAGAAGTAATTTCAAAATTCCACCTAATAAATGGCCACAGCATATATTTTTGTTGAGAAATATGAACAATTATCCTAAAACTGAGCCACGACACGAGAAAATCAACGAAGTGGTTGTGCGCCCAGCGCAGACTCAGATCAGCCTGGGCATCCGCCCTGTCTGATCAGAGTCTTCGCAGTCCGCATGGAGGTAGCTAAGACCCTGAGCTACCCTTTAGGCACTTAGCGAAGAGTCTGATCAGACTGGGCCGATGCCAAGGCTAATCGGAGTCTGCACTGGGCGCACAACCACTTTGTTGGTTTTCTCGTGTCGCGGCTCAACTGTCTTTAAAACTTCACCTTATCTGGAGCTCTGAATATTTCTTCTACCTGAAAATCGAAACATGTTTCAGTTTTTTCAAAACATTGTCTTTGAATATAAGATTTAAATACGAGTTGTGCAATATGATCAGTATTTTCAGAGGGACAACTAAACTTCTGATTTTTGCATTTTTTTTACTGTAATACAAGATTTATTAAATGTCGTAGTCTTGTAATAAATGCGTAATTCGCATTAAAACATAATTACATGCTGTTGTTTATGGCATGTCAAACGTTGCATTATTCGATATTTTTACATTATTATTCTATCTTATCTGTTTGTATTTATAATAGTTATATAACTATTCTATCACTGTTTATTACTATTGTATATTTGTATATTTGTATTCAATATCCCTTCATTTCTATTGTATATGTTCCTCTTATATTCTATATTCTATCATTTGTATTTATTAATTTTTCATTACTATTTTATCTTTTTTATTTCTATTGTATATTTTTATATTTTTATTAAATCTCAGTTCATTTCTATTGTATATGTTCCATTTCTATTCTGTATTTGGCCATTTGTATTTATTGATTTTATATTACTATTTTATTTTTTTTATTTCTATTGTATATTTGTAAATATGTATTACATATTGGATCATTTGTATTCATAAATTTTATACTACAATTTTATCTTGTTTGATTTCTATTGTACATTGGTATATTTGTATTGTATATTGGATCATTTGTATTTATAAATTCTTTACTATTTTATCTTTTTTATTTCTATTGTATATCGTTATATTTGTATTCTATATTCGACCATTTGTATTTATTGACTTCATATTACTATTTTATCCTTACTTATTTCTATAGTATACTGGTGTATATTTGTATTCAATATCTGTTCCATTTCTATTCTATACGGTCAAGCTATTTGTATTGTATAACTGCATCCTGGGATATGTTTGTGTACTTTTTTACAAGTAATTACATTGGCTAAAAATATCGACCCAGTTTCCAGCCTTGATAGGCTCACCTCTGGCATGCCAGAAGACGAAAACAAAATATATCAGTGGTCGTGACGGACAGCTGTATTCACAGCAGCTCTCTCTCTCTCTCTCTCTCTCTCTCTCTCGTTCTCTCTCTCTCTGGGTGTAGTCAGACACAACGGATTACAATGTCAAATGTCAGTAAAAGAAATTACTATGTAAAAGAAAGCATATCGTTTTATGACTCTCCCCACTCCCTCCCACGCCAACATTTGTTAAACAATATTACGACCCCTCAACATAGCAGGATTCAGTTTTGTAACAACTTTATTAAGGCTGATAACGATGCAGCAACGTGTATGCGACATTTGGTTTACGTTGTTTGGCTCCTGTGTTAGTTCCAGTTCCCTAACATGACCTTGTTCGCAGTAGTCACATAACGTTGAAACGACGTATCAATGTCGACATTGCACTGGCGTTGATTCGACGCTTGCTCAGGTAGCACCCAACGCTTAAATGTTAAATCTTCTTTCGGTTCGCACACAAGAGGATAATCCAGCCTAGAAAAAATCTCTTAAACTTGCCCTTGCAAACAAACAATATACACAAGAACGAAAACTTGGAGTCTTAGCCTCACTGAGACTCTTCGCACGACAGCAACGCCGCCTACTAGGCCGCACACGCCAATAGAATTCAATAAATCTCCCATAGTACAGTTTGATAGTCAAGGCATAGTTTAAAACACGGAATAATTTGGAGTGGAATGCAATTGAATGGTCTTGCGGGGAGACTCTCTGCCACTGTATCCCATTGATTAGGGATGGTACTCTGACAAGAAACGATTTGCTTCCTCCGGGGAGCAAATGCTTTCGTGTAAGACCACCATTCTAGGTTCAGGGTGCAAACTGTAGACAATGGAATGTAGATTGTCTCATCCATTCTATTCCATTCCATTCTAATCCATTTCATTTCCAAGTTTTAAACTATTCTCCTTTTGGTAAAAACATCCAACTTGCAACACAGATAAAACTGATTTTGAGGCTGACCACGTGAGACCTCTATTTGTATATAAAACTATCTATCTATCTATCTATCTATCTATCTATCTATCTATCTATCTATCTATCTATCTATCTATCTATCTATCTATCTATCTATCCGTCCGTCCGTCCGTCCGTCCGTCCGTCTGTCTGTCTGTCTGTCTAGAACATATTTTTTGCATTAAAGTGCACAGAAATTTAGAAAACATTTTATAGACACTACAAAGTATCAATAATAGGGTGGGCAGTCTTATTAAGCAAGATCCACCTTTTCCGTAACCAGTACTATGATTAGGGTCTGTGCATGAGACAATCGATGTTTGCAGATCCCTCAAGGTCCATACAAAGAGTGTGCGTTCAGCAGAGGCTCTGACCTGACTGCGCGGATGCGCAAAGGCGAAGTCTGTCATTTTCAGTAGTAGTGCCTCTCTTCTACATAGGAAATGATGTGTATGTGTGTGTGTGTGTGGGGGGGGGGAGAATTCATTTAAAGGAACGAATTTGCTCCCGAAGGACAAATTCTTTCCTGTAAGCAATGATTCCAGTTTGGAAAGGCTACATTTTACAGAAAAGAAAACAGGAAGTCATATATTTAAAGTTGTTTCCGTTTACAAAAATGGCAAAATGGCTGAAAACATGGCAGTGTTTTCGGCTCAGCTTAAGGCAGATTTGCAAATAGTTGGATGTTGTCGCCCTGTCAGGAGAAAAAACGCATGATAGCTCGTGGGAACAGTAAAGACTAAAATCAGACTGCACTTCTGCTCAGATGCGTTTCTCCTATCCTCAGGATCCATAGATTGTCGATGTGAAATCGTTTGTATTTAGATTCCGCGAGGAGCAGGCCGATCTTTATAATCGCTGTTTGCACATTTTATAAGGCCAACGACCTTGTAAGGTTATGGGATAGAATAGAATAGAAATCTCTGGGTGTGACGTGCACAGTCTTACATGTATCTTTTATTTATTTATTTATTATTACTCTAACGGTCTGGTATGTAGATGGTGAGCCTATAAAGGCTGAATTGATAAAGGTTCCAGTAACTAGATGTACCCGATTTTTCTTAGCCAATGAAATACCATGTAACAAAGTAAATAAACAAATTATAGAATACAAATGTAAGATTGTATTGAATATAAATAGTCGTCTCAATGAATGCAAATGATCGAATATAGAATAGAAACATACCAATATGCAATAGAAATAAAACAAGGTAAAATAGTAATATAAAATTTATAAATGCAAATGATCGAATATACAATACAAATAGGAACACATACAATAGAAATTAACAGAGATTGAATACAAATATAAAATATACAATAGAAATAAAAAAGATAAAATAGTAATGAAAAATTAATGAATGCAAATGACAAAATATTGGATATAAATGGAACATATACAATAGAAATGAATGGATATTGAATACAAATATAGAAATATACAATAGTAATAAACAATGATAGAATAGTAATATAACTTTTATAAATACAAATAGAGAAGATAGAATAATAATATAAAACATATCGAATAATGCAACGTTTAACATGCCATAACATGCCAGCTGTTTCACTTGTTCTGACATCATATTTCTGGTTCAGTTCTATTAACTGCCAATATATTGGTACATGTGCATATGTTATGTTTCAAACAACAGTTATCTCGAACCGAATAAAAATATCAGTCATATCCTACGTCTTAAAAGTCTGATTTTTATGTCGAATAGCGCATACACCCTGCTCTAGCGTCCCTTGTCTATACCAAAATGACAGTGGCTTCTGACAGATGACACTAGTCCGGGGTTGCAACATTTTAATCGGACTTGTGATACCTAAGATACGAGTATAGCTGATTTTCTTACCTCGTCTGAGATTAAATGCCATTTTCAGCGAAATGAGTTGCTTCTTTAATTATTATTAATTTTAAACTTTATTTATTCATAAGAGTTATTATTTTATTATCTTCATTTAAGAACATATTATAGTTGATATCACATGTAATGATAATATCGATAATATTTGTATTAACTGCTCTGTCGCTCATGTTTTCAGTTAGTAAGTTAAATAATCAGTGTTGCTATAAGGGGGTTTGAAGAATCCTCCAAAAAGATTTTTTTTTCGCGGCGCAGCAGCGTAAAATTTCAGTATTGTTCCACATTGTACAAGGTTGCATTGGTCAAGTGACGCGTATGTCAAACTTAAGCCTATGATATCAAAGGTCAATGAATATTTAATCTTCGTTTTTTCCGTCGTTCTACACTGCGTGAATACTCACACTTTGTCAGCTATTAATTCAAAGTGTTTCTCTTGTTTGTAAATTTACAATAGAAATTTTATTGAAAACAGACGCAGGCATTCAAAACATTCGTTTTTTCGTTGTACAGTTTCAAGTTTATTGTAATGCAATAAGGCTATAAGGCCCATGAGCATATATACATATACTACATACATAAGAGAAAAATGTCAGGATAGCAGGCAATTATATACATACATACAGTTTTCAATAACAGTTACTCATTTAGCTATCAAAACACAAAAGATGTAACTACTATGTGTCAATTGTATATCGGTACCACGCCATAAAATGCCAACGAGAACCGGGGGCACAGGGACATGTGGCGGAAACCAATGTCCAAACAAGCATGTCCCTGTTTCCGGTTCACGCTGTATTTCGGCGATGCCAACAGCACACATCCGGCACAAAAATGTCTTTTATGCTAAATGAAGCCATATCCTATTGCTGATCTAAATGCGACAACATGAAATGCGACACGGGACCGGTGACACAGGGGCATGTGGCGGAACCAATGTCCAGACAGGCATGTCCCTGCTACCGGGTCCCCCCTAGCCCTTCGGTGGATACACAAATGACACATAACAAGCAAAGTCTCACAATAAAATTCTTAAACTTTAAAATCCTTCATAAACTTTATAAAAACCGCATTCAAGAGTAGTTCCTCAGCCACTAATCATATGGGAGAGGTGCATATTACTGAATTTAACAAAGCAGGTGAAAAAAAAATAAAGTCGTAACAACGTGGTACTAAACAGTTCAGCTTACATGTGCAATCTGAAACCTGATGTAACATCGTAAAATACGATTGGGGCATATCCTACACATAATATAGGCAACTTTGCCATGACAGACAGTATTCTTTTTCTCTCAACATTTAATTATTGAAGAAGAATTCTTTCCTCAGTTTGAATGATTTTTCAACAAATGTACTCAACTGTTTTAAAGTTTTTGCATTTTCGGTTGTGAACAATTCTACAAGTTTTGGCATATTTGGTCTATTCCAGTAGACTAAGTACTGATTAATGTATTGCTTTCTTAAATTGGTATGTAAAGGGCATTCTAAAACAAAATGAAATTCGTCCTCGAAAGTATTGCACAATTTACACTTTCTGTCGTCTAAAGGAATTTTATTGGGTTTTGCCCATCGACCAGCTTCGACTTCGAGCCTGTGTGATGACAGTCTCAACTGGCTGAAGCTTTTACGGTATTTCGCTATAACTAGAATATCGAGATATCTTTGAATTGAAAGTTTGCAAAGGTAATAAAAAACCTAGATCTTGTTGAATTTTCTAATCGCGCGTGCCATTCCTGCATGAACACGTCCCGTACCCTGATTTTAAAAATACTGATAAACATTTTGACATTACCAACCCCCTGGAAAACCCAGACATCCATAAATCCCAATCTACTTAACAATTCTTTCACAGATAGGGCCCAATTTTGTTTATGTGGTTGTCTCACATGATCATTCAGCATCATATGATATATTTGTTTAGTATATTTTCTATCTTCGCTAGTCACAACTTTGAGCCAATATTTTATTATAGACACATATCTACATGACTGGTAATTTGTCCGTCCCAACTCGCCATACACAAAATCATTTTGGGTTGCTCGTTTTACCCCTAGTAATTTTTTGCAAAATTGTAAATGTACAGTTTCTATTGCTGTTGATTTATAAAAGCCCCATACTTCATTACCGTAATTAAGGATTGGTGATACTAATTTATCAAATAATTCAAGGACATGGGATGGCTTTAATGGCGTAAAATTATAAAGGTATTTATTCAGTGTAAATATGGCTTTCAGAGCTTGTCCGGACAATGTTTTTTGGGTTTCAAAACTGGAGCCACCGGATGTAAAAACTACCCCTAAGTAACAAAATTTATTGACGATTTCTATGTTATTATTATTGTATAAAAAGTGCATATTGTTTGGTAACCTACCCCCTTTTCTGAATACCATAATTTTTGTTTTATTAGTATTTACTGTTAATTTCCATCTTTTACAATATCAACGCATATTGCAGATCTTCAGGTGTTTTTCCGAACAAAATGATATCATCTAAGTAAAGCAGCAAAAACAAATTAATCATGCCAATATCTATACCAGGTACTCCTTTAATTGCTAATTCTGACTCTAGATCATTTAAGTACATCGCAAATAAAAAGGGGGACAGACACTCGCCCTGCCTTACCCCATTTTGACACGAGAATGGCTCACTAAGTAAGTTGTTATGCTTAACTCGTGATTTCACCATACTATAAATTGACTTTATGATATCAAGCATCTTACCCCTAACACCAGCTTTCAGGAGTTTGTACCATAAATTATCTCTAACTACAAAATCAAACGCCTTAGTGAAATCAATGAATGCACAATACAGATGTTCATTATTATTAAGACAATGTGTTATTAGACAGTTTAAGATAAATATATTATCAATCGTACCCATATTTTTTCGAAAACCGGCCTGAGCCTCCACATAAACGTGATATTGTTTGGCCCAGTCGTTCAATCTATTGTTTAATATCCGAGTAAACAACTTACCAACTGTACTAAGTAAAGTAATGCCACGATAATTTGAAACTTCATTTACATTACCTTTTTTGAAAACGGGTATTATAAATCCATCAGACCAATTTTCTGGGAAATAGCCTATTTCTAAAATTTTATTGAACAAATTGTGTAGATAAGACAGTAATTCGATCGAACCTTTCTTTAAGAATTCATTTAGCCGCAAATCTGGCCCAGCGCTGGCCCCATTTCTTAATTGCTTTAGTGCCCTATTAATTTCATCGAATGATATTTCAACATTCAATTCTTCAAACATTGTTTGTATTTCACCTTGTAGATAGCGCTCATTAAAATATAAAATGTCTTCATCCGCTTGGTAAAATTTATCTTTTGGATCGCTGATAGCTTGAAAATATTCGGAGAATCTTTCTGCGCTTATTGAATTTGTATTACTTAAATGTGCCGCTTTTTTAAGCATTTTCCAATATTCTTTTACTTTTTTTTTGTTTTGAAACTACCAATTTAAATGTTTTTTCCTTTTCAAACTTATGACGTTTCTGACGAATGAGATGTTTAAACTTTCCCCGAGCCTGTGCTAGCGTAGACTGGTTTGCCGCACTTTTGTTTTGTCTAATTTTATTTAACTCGGTATAAAACTTTGTACGTAAATTATGACATTCATCGTCAAACCAGGGTCGTTTCGCCACATATGCTTGTGAGCTTGGGTTCAACTGAGGGGATCTAATATGTTTTGAGAATAACGGATCGCAAATTTTTGTCATTATATTTGAAAATGATATAATATTTTCGTCAATATGACTCGGGATAGTCGCTTGCATTCATGGAAAGACTCTTCTTCATTGTTTAAGCTATTAATGTATTGTGTTTCAAAATCCTCATTCCATACATATTTCTTTTTCACCTTCTCATAAGTTCCCACTTCTTCGTTATCACTGGTAACATTTACATATTTACATGCCATTGTGAAATCAACAGCACAATGGTCTGACAAGATATTTGGTTCGGCAACTTGAAAGGAACATATAAAATCAAATAAGCTAGGATTAACAATAACATAGTCCACAACACTACTACCCGTGCTGCCAACATAGGTGTATTGCCCGACCCCCTGGTCCGCACCCAGTCTGCCATTACAGACCCGAAGGCCGTTTAATTTACAGAATTCCAAAAGTTTGCGTCCGTTTGCATTTACAAGCTTATCTTTTGAACATCGCACAAAGTTTTCGTCTTTAATATAGTCATCCGGCAATACGTCTATGTTGGCGTAATTATCGAAAACTACGTAATCTTGCTCATTTCCAATACGACTGTTGAAATCCCCACAAATTAGAATATTATAGCAATCATTAGTCTCATTTGCTAATTGAATTATAAAATTTGAAATCCTGTCTAAAACATCCACCTCAACTAATACCTCCCTACTGGAGCCCGAGGGGATAATATAACACAAGCAAATATATAAATCATAATCTAAATTAAATAGAATTTTATCAACTTTTAGCCAGATGACGTCGTCACAGTCCTTTTCCACCAGTTCACAATATTTATAAAAGGAGTCTCGTATATAAAGCGCTAAACCACCAGAGTTTCTTTTCGTATTCTGTTTTTTATCTACCCTGTTTAACTGAATAAGACTAAAACCTTTTACTGATAAGTCTGTCATTTCACACGCCCATGTTTCTGTCAATAAAATAAAATCGCTAGTTTGGAAAATCAGTTGTAACTCATGAGATAATAGTTTGTTGGTGTATTTTGTAATAAGCCCTTGAGTATTTAATAATGTAAAGTGAGCATGCACTCCCTCCCTATTGTCCTATAGACTTAAATATGTAGGTTGGTCACGTGTAGCGGTTCCGTTATCGCCCGCATTGCTGCCCAATAGTATGCCGCTCGTATTGCCCTCGTGAAGTGACCTGGCAGGGCGGAGCTAGCGTTATGGATCAGTGCATTGTGAAACAGGTAATTCTATTTTCGCCAACAATCGGAAAAATATTCGTACGACTTCGTTAATCCTCGCCTTTCTTGTGTTATAGGTAATCAAATCGTGTAGTAAGCGTCGTGGTGTAGTGGATCTGTAGTCGGATGAAAAAAACACTCAGTCCTACAATCTAGGGTTCAAATCTAGGATGAGAATAAATGTTGTTTTTTTTTTTTGTTTTTTTTTTGTTTTTTTTTTTAATTTTCAAACTTTATTTGCTTTACATATTTATTTGTTTTAATCATTTCATTTTAAGAGAAAAGACATTTCCAGTAATTCCTTTCGCTCGAGATAATTCAAAGGATTAGAGTTCGACATGTCTGCTTTGGTAGACACCCTGAAACTGAAAAGTGAATACCAAATCAGAAATTATTTATTCACTCATCGTTTGCTCGTGCATGCATATCACTTTTCTCGAGCATAAAATACCATAATCTACTAAATGCCCTCGTGCTTATTTCTGGGCATAATCAGACAAACAAAGTCTCTGAAGATTTTCCTTTTTTTATTATGAGCATAAAGTATATGGAGTATCAAAACAAACGGAAATTTCTGTCAGGCAAAATAATTATTTGTTACCTGAAAACTTAAAAAGAAAGAATAAAACACTTTATAATTTTAGGTATATTCGAACCTTGGACCCTTATAATATACAAAAAAGGTTAGCACGTCTAGCAGAAGTCCCCTACACCAACGAGTCTTTACACGATTGTGAGATATAGCTAATAGTTATAATTCATGCATGATACGCGATAATTAACGAATACTTACGAATATCTTTCCGACTGGTTACGAAAATGTTGCTTTACCTATTTCATAATGCATTGAACCAAATCGATAGCCCCGCCCTGCCAGGTCACTTCACGTGGGCAATAGTAGTATTTGTAGTATTAGTACTCATCGTAGTAAACGTGTTTCCCTGTTGAAGTGCCTGGTTCCCTGCACCAGCTGGGGTATATCTCGGAATATTTGTTATCACTGGTGCCAAAGCTGGTTGATTATTTGTCGGCCTAGCGTTTATATGTGCTGTACTGGCATAATCAACCGATGAAACCACTTGAGAATATAGACGGTTTTTTTTGGGCTGCCCCAACTCTACCCTGTTGTTTGATGTGCCCTTATTAAGCGGCCGCGCCTGACTAGTAATAGATTCTGCTTGTATACCATCACTGTTGTATGCATATGTGTTGTCCGACACCAGATTGGACGACTGTTGATACAAACTGCCAGATGGCATTGAATTTATATTGTTTGCAGTGTTACTGACATTATAGGCCAGCTGGCATCTATCATGCTCAAGAACCGGGTACCAGTCGGCAAATTCGTCAGCAATAACTTTTCCATTGACCACCAGCTTAGCTGGGTACTCAATGGAAACTTTATTGTTCCGATTTTGCCGTTCTGCCTTGAAACGCGGCATTAATCTGTGTCTGGCCGCCACAATATCTTTAGGGTAATCCCTAGACACTAAAAAATGGGTTCCTTTCAGCATATACGCAGCATCTAGTACTAATTCAGTTGATTTATAATCTTGAAATGCTATTATTATGGGCCTTTTTGGGTTATCCGTTCCTTGTTTCTGTTTTGCTCTGTAAAATGAACCAAGCCTATGAGCCCGCTCGATATACAAACTGTCACTATCGACCCCCATCTCATCCCACAAGAAATCTCGAAGCAACTCAGTCAACTTTTCATTTTTACATTCAGCTAAGCCATGGAATAACAAGTTGTTTCTCCTTGATCGGGCCTCAATGTCAATGGTTTTGTAAGCAAGCGCCTTCATGAACAACTCATGTCCATTCATTCTGTTTTCCATTGTGTGGACCTTTGCCTGAACAATGTTCAGATTTTGACTGCACTGAACTATGACCTGATTTGTCTGCTCCAGACTGTTTAATTTGTCAAATATATGAGACAATTTATCGTCTATTGATAATGCTGTAAATTATTCTGTTCGGCACCTGTATTGAAACGTCTCCGTTTGTTCTGGGCAGCTACCCATTCCATTTGCTCCGTCGGGTCTTGCACACCCATTGAGTACCCCACCCACTCACTTAGAGGACCGAACTTGTTTTGGGTGGGAACAGAGCAAACCTAGTTTGACACAAATTGTCCACCATCTGCAGCTCTAAGGCCATACCCAACTGTTTGCGGATTCACAAAGGTTTGCATCACGGTGCAGTCAAGTCCACGAATAGTCCGCAAAGTCACGATAGAAAGGATTTTCCAATATAAAATCGAGAGAATTTTTTAAGATGTCCGCCCGCTATCCTGCGCATGCGCATGCATGTAGATCTACTTTCTATTTCTACTTTCGATTTAATTCACAGAAACAAACAGTGCTTCATGTTGGTAACTGTTTTGAATCAGGTCAATCTCAAGATTGACCGCGGTCCATTTTGGAATTCCAAATTGGACAGCTCAATTTTGAGATTGTCGCTACCCAGTGTCAAAATTACGGTTGTGTGTGCCTACCGATATAGCTCACTTGAGTCATATTCATGAAAGCTATTGTCAGCTCTTCACCTAGAGACACATTATAAAACACACTTCCATTTAATTTGCGCCGATTATCTTTTTTTTTTTACTTAAGAAATAGATCAGCTCTAGCAGTGAGTTGTTGAGTAATAATTCACTGTTTGGAGGTCAGTTGTAAAGTAGATAACATCACGAGCGCGGAGCGCGAGTGATATATCTACTTACAACTGACCGACAAACAGTGAATTATTACTCAACAATTCAATGCTAGAGCTGTACTATTTCGATTCTAACACTCGAAAACGCCGAAAAACTTTTCTTTTCAGTCAAACTCTCCCAACCTTCCTGCCAGCGCGTTCATGCTCCCGCCAATATTCTTAACTGTATCGAAGACAAATCTACGATTTTATGGTGATTTTATAAAGTAAAAGAGACGTTACACCGTCTAACGTCTCAAAACGTCACAAAATTACGTCAGTAGTTGCAGTGACGTCAGCAATTAGACTCACGCGCTCCGAAACAGTGAATTGTTGCAGAATAAAACACGGTAACTTTCCATTGCTTCTATAGGCGCACTGTGTTAGAATTAAAGATTTTTCTTGTTACACTTTACTTGTATTTCGACCCAAACAGCTTCCAGTCCACGAACTTCCAGATCAGACAGGGTTGAAAGACTATTACAGCTTGACATACTTGAATCAACAGATGAACTGACAGAGCCTGGCCCAGGGTTTGGGTGGATATCACCAGAAGAACCACAGATACGTAACATCTAATATAAATAGTAAAACAGTCAAAGACAAAATAAGAGAAAAATGAGAATCGATCGTCATTCAGTGGAGGAAAAAAATGAACAAGAAATGTTACAGTGTGTAACAAATGCCCCTGAAGGCCACTTAAACTGACCTTTGAGCCCTAGTTGTGACCTTGACCTTGGGCATAGAACCTGAGTCTTGCACATGCTATATAGTCTCATTTCGTTTTACTTTTCTGTAACGTTTAAATGCACTTTGGAAGTTTAAGAGGGTGAGGGAACCTAAATGACACATAACAAATCATTATACTTTACTTTTCTTTACGTTACCATTTTATCATGCTTTACCTTTCAGTGAAACTTGATGAAATTCGCTTCATCAGTTTTGAGTCAATTCAGAGACATGATTTGACCTCTGAGCCCTGACTGTGATCCTGACTTTGAGCAACAGTATTTTCTTTTGAAACGTCAGTGTTTTACCATTGCATGTATTAGCATGTGATCGTAACGACGGTTGTCCATCTTGAACTCCACCCCCCCCCCCCCCCCCCCGCGCCCGCGCGTTACCAGTGTTTTACTACTGATTAGTCAATTAGTCAAAAGCGCTGGTTTTCCGATCTTTATTCTTTATGTTTATCTTTCGCTACAAGGCTTTTCAAGTTATGTCCTCTTTGGTGCCTTCTTGTTAATACCGTGTTCCAGATAAGAACAGGAAACAAGGATAAATTAGGGACTGATAGAATCTATGGTGGGGTTTAGGCCGAGACAAGAAAATCTAAGGCTAGTTTTGAGATAATTTAGTCTTATGCAAGAAGGGAAAATCTGCCGGAGTTGATAATATACCAGCAGAACTTGTTCAAGCTGGAGGGGAGACCATGATTGATGTTTTGACAGATATCTGTAACAGGATCTGGAGAACAGGAGAATGGCCTACCCCATGGACTCAGTCGCTGATTATTACTCTCCTTAAAAAGGACAACCTACAGCTCTGCCAGAACTACAGAACCATCAGCCTCATCAGTCATTCAAGCAAAGTCATGC
Source organism: Ctena decussata (assembly GCA_963989385.1). Taxonomy (NCBI): domain Eukaryota; kingdom Metazoa; phylum Mollusca; class Bivalvia; order Lucinida; family Lucinidae; genus Ctena; species Ctena decussata. Next base: position 14,673,781 of record OZ022499.1, read on the forward strand.
TGAAAGTCATCTTGAACAGGCTTAAGCCACAAGCCGAAGAGATAATCGCTGAGGAACAGGCTGGGTTCCGAGCTGGAAGGAGCCCCATAGAACAGATCTTCAACCTTAGAATCCTGTGTGAAAAGTATCTCCAACATCAGCAGAATCTGAACCATGTCTTCATTGATTTAAAAAAACAACAGACCTTCAACCTTAGAATCCTGTGTGAAAAGTATCTCCAACATCAGCAGAATCTGAACCATGTCTTCATTGATTTCAAAAAAACCTTTGACAGGGTATGGCATGCAGCCTTATGGGCCACCATGAGGAAGTACAATATCAATGCAAATCTAGTTCGCACCATTGAGCAGCTATACGACAAGGCTTCAAGTGCAGTAATGATAAATGGCAGCACAGGAGAATGGTTCAGAACAACAGTTGGAGTAAGACAAGGATGTCTTCTGTCACCCACCCTCTTCAACATTTTTCTCGAAAGAATAATGTCTGATGCTCTGGAAGAACATAACGGAAAGGTTAGCATAGGCGGCAAAAATATTACCAACCTGCGGTTTGCCGATGACATAGACGCTCTTGCTGAGGAAGAGCAGGAACTAGAAGCTCTAGTTGAAAGTCTCGACCAAACCTGCACAAGGTATAAGATGGAGATCAGTGCTGAGAAGACCAAACTGATGACAAACAGCGCAGATGGCATCCAGAGGGAGATCAAGGTAAAGGGGCAGAAGCTGGGTACTGTAAGCAGCTTCAAATACCTCGGAGCAGTTGTCTCAGATGATGGCTCAAAACAGGAGGTTCTCTCAAGGATAGTACAAGCCACTTCAGCTCTTGCCGAGCTGAAACCAATTTGGAGAGATAACAACATATCTCTTGGATCAAAGGTGAAACTTATGCGCTCCCTTGTCATTTCCATATTTCTGTATGCCTGTGAATCATGGACCTTGACAGCAGAGTTAGAGAAAAGAACACAGGCCTTTGAGATGAGATGCTACCGAAGGTTACTGAACATTTCGTACAAGGACCATATAACCAATGAGGAGGTTCGCAGGAAGATCCAAGCAGCCATTGGAGAATATGATGAACTCCTGACACTGGTCAAGAAACGGAAACTAAGGTGGTTTGGCCACGTCTCAAGGTCTTCTGGTTTAGCAAAGACAATTCTTCAGGGCACAGTGAAAGGAAAAAGAAGAAGAGGTAGACAGAAGAAGAGGTGGGAAGACAATATCAAGGAGTGGACAGGAATGGATTTTGCCAGCTCAACTAGGGCAGCTGAAGACAGGACAAGGTGGAAAGGGATTGTTTTGAAGTCAGCTGTGGTGCCCCAACGACCTAGTAAGGTTAAGGGATAGAATAGAATAGAATAGTCTTATGCGAGACTTGCCGAGCATAAGACTTAGATAATCTGAAAACGATAGATTAATTTTCTCACCTATAGTATTTTATAAAACAAAACATTCATTGTATTCTCAACATCCTGTCAGGGCCATTTCTATAAACTTCAAAGTACTTTTCTATTAATATTTCTGACATCTGTGTCAATTTCACTTTGTGTCTCACTTTTCGTAACTGACAGCCAATCAGAAATCTACAGTGACATTTCATGTACATCACTTCCTGTCAATTTCACATTCTGCATGCAATTTACATGTCAGTTAACAAGTGGAGTTGTGTAATTAACAAGATTAGCTGATATTAAGCAATGATTGACCTTTTGAGACAACTTTCACACCCTAGACTGAGACAGCAGGCCGAGATATAAAAATCTCAAACAGGTCTAGAAAGGGATAGTCTTGTCCAATGGGTCAGAAAATTTTTCTGATTTCTTCACCCATTGGACATTGAAGGTCACATGTTTTTAAGATGATCCTAATGAAAGGCCACAACATACCTTTTTGTTTAAAAAAATAAGGAAAAAAGATGTTTCATAATTATCCTCAATATTCCACAATAACTTGAGCTCTGTTATTATATCTTTGATTATGATCCAGACTGCTTTCTATGATTTTAAGAAAGAGACTCTTGTAATGAAAGGTTGTGTTAAAGGTTCGCTTGCCGTTTCTGTAAATTTTTAATCAGATACATAAATATGAGATTAATTTTGAAAAGATGAAAGAATTTGTTCGTATCTTCTGATCTGTTGTTGTTTATGTGAAATAAGAAAAATAGACCAGCGAACACAGCACTCTTTACTTCTTTGAAATAAACCAGATATACATGTCCCTACAGTAATAATTTCTAAGCTCATCTATATTCATCAAACAGTAATAAATTGTGGCAATATATGGCAGTATCCCCAAGAAAGTGTTAATTTGTGTTTCGATTGTTTAATGTTCTGATTACTCTGATATAGCATTCATTGAAAACATTAAATGGTGACTGAAAGCATTAGTCTTATCAGAAAGAATTTTTGTGAGGTCTAAATTATATATTTCCATAAAGCCATGTTTAAAATACACAAAAGAATAACTGAAAACAATGCAGCTCAGAATTTAGTTGTTTGAACAACTCTTTTAATTCATTAAATATGCTTGCAAATTATTTTATGAGATGTTGAAGTAAAAGTGTGTCTTTTATACTCTAAGAAAGGCCGGTGGTGACTTCTAACGTCTTACTTCTCACTTTCCAGTTTCTCCTACTTCGCACTTTCTACTTGAAAATTCCTACTTCTCCCGACCTATTTTAGTTTTATTATTGTTTTGTAAGAACTCGGAAGTGTGAAGAAGAAAATGAGAAGGAAGTGAAAAGTTAGAGGTAGAAAGTGAGACGTCGCTGCTAGCTTTTCGTTATACCCACATGTACCGCTTTTTATGATATTCTGGACAAGTCAGGCAGTCAGACTTCCGTGATCCGATAATCAAATTTCTGATTTGATGAAAATGTATTTTTTTTTTTCGTTTTAGATGGACATATCTCTTGAACTGCAACTTACGGATATACCAGCTTATTCGGTTTGCTACACGTATGTGACATGGTGCTGACATAGCACGCAAAATGAACATTCTACAGCGAAACTTCTGAAACAAGGCTACTAGTATTACAAACTACATATGGGCTTTCCGAAATTCTAGCAACGCGACTACGACAAGAAAAATTCATACGGGGGTAAAATATCTACTTAACCTGTCAGAACCGGAATTTTATGGTGATTTAGCGTATAAATTAAAATAAATGTGCGACCATCGATTTAAGGAAGAAATCTCTCGTTATAAAATAGATGTAATGCCACAGACTGCATTCTTATTACCCAACCCAATTGAGGAGCCCCGGTAGCTCAGTGGGTTAAGCGCTGATCTACTGATTTGGCAGACCTTGGTTCGAGCCCCGCTTGAGGCGAGAATCTTTCATACATACGGGGTTCCATTGGACACAGACACAGCCATTCATTATCACCCTTCCATCATCCTGATAATACTGAAATACTATTGAAAAGGACGTAACATCACAAGTCATCCATCACCCTTCATCCCCACCCAATTACGGTTGTCAACTTTGCTGCCTTCTTAATTGCACCTGGCGAGTCCAACTTCTGGCCCCGAGGTTATAAAATGTTTTTCAAGCTCAACTTAGCTGAGCATGAAATTTTACCTGCTAATAAATAGCAAATTTTTGATAAGTACAATTGTTTATTCGCTCAGTTTAGCTGTGAATGAAATTTTCTCTGCTTATGAATATGAAAATACCAACATTAGTTGAGTAATGTAACCTTAGTTGGATTTAAAAAAAAAAAGACAAAATTTCGAGCCCAGCTGAGTTGAGCATGAAAAAAAGTTTTCTAACCTCGGGGCCAGACTCAGTGATGGCTCGGACCTAGAAACTTTCCACTTAATTAGTTTGGGTTTGGATAGGGCTTGAGGAACTGTCTTAAGTTGGGCCCATAGTGGTTTAACTGTTCGAATGCTTTTGCTCCAACGTTTCTGTGTTCTTTTCGCTGTTTATTGCACATTTTTTCGCAGTATTTAATCCTAAGCCTGATTTCTATCTTCGCTATTCTGATCCCTAGGTGGGTACGAAGTCCTTCACGTGGACCGTCTAAAACTTGGATGTCTATAAGCCACAAGAGGATCCAAGAAGAGGGCTCGCGCATGTAAAACTGGCTAAAGCCCCCGCCCTGCCCCGCCCTGCCCCGCCTCCCCACCCATCCACTCACATAGTAATTTATTACTGGCCGTTTTAAGTCCGTGCTTATGTGGTGTTATACTAATATTGTCATTGTTCGTCAGCTTTCTACAATTTTTTCACTTTTTGTATATTATTAAGGTTAGCCTAGCGGTCATCTGTTGGAAAATGGCTGGCTTGTTGATTTTTCGCTCGTCTTGTTTGACTTTGAGAGCCGTCTTTATGTTGTTTTTCCTTTTCATTTTTGGTCTTTTGTGCAGGGTGTGGAAAACAACGATGTCCGTTCCTGATCACTACCTCCACAAGTTCCTTGTTGGGGTACCACAGATGAACAATCTCTTTCCTCTTGGTGTTGTTTTAACTGTCCTATCTGTGCTGGAAAAGTCCAATTCCTGTCCACTCTTAAATATTATCTTCCCACCTCTTATTCTATCTGCCTTTTCTTCGTTTTTCTTTCGTAATGCCTTGTAGGGTTGTCTTGGCGAAGTCAGAAAATTTTGAGAGGTGGCAAATCACCATATTTCCCATTTACTGACCATATGGTTAGAAAAAAAGAAAATTATGGTGATTTGCCATGGACAGGAGTTCGTGGTGTTATCCAAAGGCTCTGCGAGCATTGTGAATGGATGAGATTTATACGAGATTTTCAGTAACCTTTGGTAGCATCTCATCTTAAAAGTTGTGCTCCTTTCTCTAACTCTTCAGTCAAGGTCCATGTTTAACAAGCGTATAGAAAATGGATAGGACAAGAGAGCACATCACTTTAAGCTTTGATCTAAGAAGTATGTTACTATGAGCCGCGACACGAGAAAACCAACAAAGTGGTTGTGCGCCCAGCGCAGACTCAGACCAGTCTGGGTATCCGCCCAGTCAGATCAGAGTCTTCGCTAAGCGCTTAAAGGGTAGCTAAGGGTCGTAAGTTACCTCTATGCGGACAGCAAAGACTCTGATCCACAGCCACTTTGCTGGTTTTGTCATGTCGCGACTCCTATCTCTCCAAACCTGCTTCAGCTTTGCTAGGGCGGCGGTGGGTCGTGAAATCATTGAAGCAACCACAGGTTTGGAGCCATCGTCTTAGACCACACTTAATGCTCTAGGGTGTTTAAAAACTTCTGTTCCAAATTTCTCTCCTTTCACCTTTATCTCCCTTAGCGTGTCATTGGCTCCGTTTTGTTATCAGCTCTGTTTCCTCAGCATTTATCTCAATTTTAAACTATGTTCTGGTTTTGTCGAGACTTTTTACTAGGGTTCCTAGCTTCTGCTCCTCCTTACCCATCTTATGAAACTTATCAATATCATCGGCAAACCGAAGATAGGAAAAAAGTCTGCCGTCTATGCTGGCGTTTTATTAAATGTTATGCTTTCAAATTGCAATTTGAAAACAAAATTTTCAAACATATAACCACGCACGTGCAAAACATGCAAAAACATGTTATCACAGCATATACAGAATTTTATAGAAGCAGACGAGTGGAAAATGCACAGATTAAAGAACAATATAATATTGTTCACCAGGTGTGAATTTATTAATAATACAACTAAACTATAACTGTCAATGTATTGAACCACTCTTATTTCAAATTTTCGGCCTTAGGCCTTCTTCAGGAAATTTGGAAACAATTATTTCAACTATGTGGCATCCATTTTGAAACCATGATAAATGAAATTTATGTTGCTAAAAAGATTGATGGGGGTTATGATACTCACGTGAGAAATCAGACCTATTTGGATGGCAGACGAGAGAAAATATCATGGTTTCAAAATGGATGCCACATATTTGAAATAATTGTTTCCAAATTTCCTGAAGAAGGCCTAAGGCCGAAAATTTGAAATAAGAGTGGTTCAATACATTGTTATTATAATTTTTATTCCCTTTGGAAGAATTAGTTTGAAGAATATAACTGTCAAGTTTCTCTTTTGACCTGCTGAGTATATATGAGCCAATCATGTGATTTCTAACAGTATGGCTCTGATCACAAGCGAAGGCTCTAAACAGACTGCACAGCAGAGCATTCGCTTGTCACATCAGCCATCTATGGCAGAAACCCAAGCCAAAGGTCTCTGATTATCCTGTATAAATGAGGAGGATGACCTGAATATCACATAACAAAATTGCCACATTGTAGGAAATCACATGATGTCGCTCATACGTCCTTTACAAATTTTCTTCTTTGGCATAATTGCAAATCTTTTGCAAGATTGGCGAAAATTTAGGGGATAACTGCATTGAAAATTGCCATTTGTGGAGGTAAATCGTCGGTTTTATGGTCGGAAATTTCGTTTTACGTCGACGCGCCAGCGGAGCCGTAAAACGCAATTTGCGACTATAAAAACGACGATTTACCTCCCACAATGACAGTTTTCATTAAAGTTATCCCCATTCTAATGTACTTTTTACATTGTTCAGCTTCAAACGTGTGTCCCTTTAGCACCCATAGCAAACGCTTTCAGCGACGTAAAACCAGACGTCAACCAATGAGAAGCGACGTTACGTAATGACGTCGGATTTGCGACAGTATATCGCAGGATTTACTGTCGCAAATTTTGGACGTATTCCAATCAGACGTCGCATTACATACTAAGAGTGCATTAAAATTGTTGACTACCATATATATTCGGCTATAAGACGGGTCTTTTCTCTCCAAAAATATACCAAATACGTAAATCTATGTTGTGTGATTCGGCTATTAGAAAGATTTTCTCTTCCAAAGCAATGGCTAAAATCAAGTTCCGTCTTGTACGACGAACCTAAGATTTTTTTTTATTTAAAACGGCTTTATGTTTTGGATTATTTTGGAAGAGAAGAACCTCCGTCTGATAACCGAGTGTATAGGTAAATGAGGTGCTATAGTTTTATGACAACATAACTCAGACATTTCAAAATGAAATGTTACATACCGTATATATGGTAATTTTCGCGGTGTTCTATTTTCGCGGTATTTCACGGTCCCTTAGAATCCGCGAGTATTAAAATCGCAAAAAAAAATCCTGTTTCTTACAAAGTGTCTTCTGTAGACACAGTGTTCATATATTTTGTGTATGTTTGCTTCGGTGGTTGCTGGTACTTTTCACTTGAGCCAGTTCTTTCATTAACCTGCGGCTGCCGCAGGTTAATGAAAGAACTGACTCGAGTGAAAAAGAAATAGTTTTGCTTTCCGAGCATGTTGCTAACCGCGAAAATTAAAAATCGCGAAAATTAATATTTATGTTTTTTTTTTACCCATAACCGTGAAAATTTGAACCCGCGAAAATTACCGCGTATACGGTATATCTGTAATTCAATTTCGTTGAAAAAATATAATCCTAAAACATACCTGTTACAGTCACTAGCGTAACAAACAGCAGCAGCAACATTGCATATTAACAATTAAGATCTTATACAGCGGCTCCTGAATACGACTTTCTTTATAACTGTGACTTAGTCAAGTCACTTGTGGCAGACGACTTTATCTATTTGCCATACAAAGCAAACATATTAAATTACAAACACGTTTTTGAAAAAAATATGGAACCACAGTGTGAGGTAGTCCCACAAGACTCAAATACAAATGATAAGAACATAAACGTTGAATAATACGCAAATAAGGTTAGTGTACGTTAGGAACAGATTGGACTTACTAATCAGGGGCGTAACTAGGGGCAATTTCATAATACGCACAACCATGTTTTATTCTCTACTTCTTGAAGGGAAAGCTAGTATTTCAGCCACTTTGGTAATTGGTATTGAAATCTTGTCTAATTTATAAATTTTCAGCATGCAAATATGCAGGTGCGTTTTGAAATTTTGTCAATTTTGACAAAATTTCAATACGCACTTGCGTATTTGCCGTATAGGTAGCTACGCCCTTGCTAATGAAGTACAGTCTGTGCAGATCGAAACTGGTCTGAATCATTTTTTTTATTTTGAAAGAAATTGCTGTAAAATTTTTGCAAACAGTGCAGACTAAGATCAGACGCTGCGATTTGCTGCGTCTGATCTGGGTCTGCATGTTTACCAATGCCCCTTTTATAAGACGCTAGAGATTTATGGGTAAGGTGAGAGGAAACATTTTTCTAGTGAGGTCAGGTGATACTGACGAAAATTATGTGTCTTATTTTATTGGGGGCATCACTTAATGGCAAGAGTTTTCATCCAAAGAGAGAAAATTCTTCCATTTTAAGACATTTATTCTCGATATTGGATACAGTGTGTGTTGACAGCTGTTTTATGACCCTGTTATGTCATTACCTACGTGAGATGGGGGTATTTTCGTTAATGATAGAAGTTTGACTGGACTGTTGCATTACAGGATTACGACACCAAATAAACAAGAAAACCTGAAGTCAAAATACCTGTTCCTCGTTGTATAAAATAGCGGAATACGTGAGCCGCGAAACGAGAAAGCCCAAAAAGTGGCGTGTGCGCCCCGCGAAGACTCAGATCAGCCTGGGCGTCCGCCCAGTATGATCAGAGTCTTTGCTGTCCGCACGGACATTGGTTAGAACCTTAGCTACCCTACAAGCGCAAAGTGAAGACTTTTATCAGACTTGGTGGATGCCCAGACTAATCTGAGTCACTTTGCTGGTTTTCTTTAGTCGCGGCTCATGTAGAGGTGTATGAATTCACTTCAAAAGGAATTTATTTCGGCGTAGTAACATCACAGGGTATAATCGATTCCGCTAATTTTCGCTTCCTGCAGAGACTGTACATTATATTTGGCTTCCGCCGAGACTGTCCGCGAACTCTTGCTTTCTGCCGAGACTTCTGTACATGATAAATGGCTTCCTGCAGAGACTGTCCGCGTGATTCTGCTTCCTGTCGAGGCTCTCGGCAGGAAGCAGAATCACGCGGACAGTCTCGGCAGGAAGCAATTTTTCGAGGACAGTAGTCTCTGCAGGAAGCAAGAGTTCGCGGACAGTCTCGGCGGAAGCCAAATATGACGGTCAGTCTCTGCAAGAAGCGAAAATTGGCGGAATCGATTATAGCCTGTGAACATGAAGCCATAATACTCCTTTCTCTTTTGTAAATATGGCGAAAATATAGCGGTGTATATAATTACTTCAAATAAAATATGAACAATAGTCTGGGTGCCGGGACGAGAACCCGAAAAAATAGTCCGCACAAATGTTTGATGCAGATTCTTATTATTTAGGATGTCCTTAACCAGAAACAAAATGATGCCACCTTGGCATCCTTGGGGAAATTAAAATATTCAAGATGGCATCCAAGATGGCCGCCGAGGGATAAAATTCATAATATCTTCTTAAATATAAGGGCTAGAAACATAATTTTGGTGGCTACATATAGGTTTTTGAGGTCGAGGAATCGATTAAGCATGTTAAAAATTATTTCAGACAAAGCAGTTACAAAATGGCGGACAAGATGGCCGCCAAAACATAAAAATCTCTATATCTTCTTTAGTATACGGGCTAGAAACATAATTTTGGTGTCTACATATGGGTTTTCGGGGCCAAGGAATTGGTTTAACACGTTGAAATTAACTTAAAAGCAAACCGGTTACACAAAATGGCGGACAAGGTGGCGGACAAAGCAACGGTCACGGCACTAATTGTCGGAGAAATGCACTTTCGGACAGCAGAATTCTGTTTTGTGTATTAGAAACCCGGATTTTGCATGTACATGCCAACTTCGATATCTCGAATTCCAAGGGAATGGAGAACCCACTTCGAGTTTTCCGAAGTTCGAGATAGGCAAATTGTGACGTCACTAAAATTTTTGTTCTATACATGTACAATACATGTACATGTATCTTAACTTTCGAAGAGTCAGTATTTCTACAAACTTTAACGTGTGCAGGACGAACGTAGTAAAACTGTTTCTACTGAAAACGGGATTGACATTTTATGACACTAATTATGAGACGATTTGAGACAGCTTACAGATGTTACTAATAGCCCGCATCAAAGAGCGCCGCTAAATACTGTTTAATCAATTAAATTTCAAAGGCGCCTAATTGACCGAACTTTCCAATCGAACGCACCTGACCTGTGACGTATATGCGGTTCAAGGTCAATTAACTTACACACAAAAACAGCTGATCAACAAAACAATGTCTGCGTCGTTTCACGCAATCATTGGATAATTATTGGATAATTTGGAATAATCGATTGAACTGCGATCAATTAAAGACAATTGTTCGGTAAATCGTTCTTTTTCTTTGTTATTGTTCGATGTTTGTACCAATTTGCTTAAAGATGCAGGTTTTTCATTACCGCAAAACGTCTACACAAAATGGCCGTCATTTTCTTTCCGTCGTTTCGGCGATCTTTTTCTGAATACCCATTTTGACTTCGACACAAACAGTGGTAAAACACATGGAAAGTGTCGGAGGGGAATCAAAAATCACTTCGATACACCAGTGTTTTCGTTATAAGCGAGTTCGACACAACGAAGGTCGAAATGCAATATTATATAGGGGGGAATGTTCGGGAATGGGAGATCACTTCGACACTAGCAGGGTTTTCGAGATAAGCAAGTTTGACACAATGAAGTTGGCCTGTATAAGATTGTTAAATATAAAAATGAAGTTATAAAAATCCCATTCTAACAGTGTTTTAACAAGAGGGCTAAGATGATTCACAAGACCCTAGTGCAGGCAAGGGCAGATAACTCGATGACAAAGCCTTAGTCATTACAGAAAGCCGTTGTTACGAGTAACAATCTAGAGGTTACAAGAAATTTGTTATATTCTATTATCTATTTTACTTTCTTCAATTAAAATTCAGGTTAAGAAACTCTGATATATATTTGTTGGTTGCTTGCGTCGTTTAAAATTACAGCTCATGGTCGGCAATCAGCGAGTGGTGTGAGTGTCGGAGGTTCGTGCCATGCTACAGCCAGATTTTTAGCATCTGGGCGGTATGGAAAACTTACAAAATATTTGTTGGTTGCTTGCGTCGTTAAATTATAGCTCATGGTCGGCACTAGTGGTGTGAGTGTCGCAGGTTCGTGCCATGCCACAGCCAGAGTTTTAGCATCTGGCCGGTATGGAAAAATTTACATGTCAGAAAAGATTATACTTAAGCAGTTACAAATTTTGTAAACAGCTTTTGATTTTTTTCGTATTTTCCCAGTTCTTTCAAGTATAAAGGAGACAGTACAACCCATGATTATAGACAGTTGACTACAAATCGTATATATGCATATTTAAAATGTTTTAGCTTCAAAAGTGCATAATTGTCATGCCAGTTTGTGCAAGTATTCTTACCTGACTTTAACTTAAACTTAAACTTAACTAAATCTTCCGAGCAATGCTAGAGGAAAGTTAATAGTATAAACTGACTTCATAGACCGGCCAATGCAACAGGAAAGTTTGTAGCATAAACTGGCTTCATAGACCGAGCAATGCTACAGGAAAGTTAATAGCATAAACTGGCTTCATAGACCGAGCAATGCTACAGGAAAGTTAATAGCATAAACTGGCTTCATAGAACGAGCAATGCTACAGGAAAGTTAATAGCATAAACGGACTTCATAGACCAAGCAATGCTACAGGAAACTTAATAGCATAAACGGACTTCATAGACCCGTCAGCTCAGATCACCATAACATTCAAACAGATTCTTCTCAAAGCTGCTAGGCCGATCAAAATCACTTTTTGAGTTACTAGAGTAGTTGGCTTAAGTACAGAAAACAGAGGGTTTGAATCCTATCTCTGACAACAACTGAAAACGGCTATCTGTCGACTTAGCAAAAATATGTACTCGCACCGGACTAGAATCAAGGATGGTCAAAAGACGGCACAAGGATAGATTTAGCCCTAACTTACATAATAGTGCTATGCCAGAGACACAGTGAGAATCTAACAACCCACTGCTCCAACGGCACAAAGGCTAACTAGTACTGGGATAATTTGATATATAGCTATACTTCCACTTGTTTGAGAGAACGAAAATTGGTATGAATGCTTGCGGCCCAAGATGTCACCGTTTCATCTAAAAAGTCCTCTTCTCCTGAACCACTGAAGTACACATAAGTTGGTATTTTCATGTAATATTTCACATTCCTCAAAAGTTTTAAATATGTAAACGTTGGGTCACGTATGCCCCCAAACTCGGGGCACATACTTTATAGAAACTGAATAAATGACTTTGCATTTGGAAAAGAAAAGGTAGATCTACAAGTAGAGTTAGAACCATCTCTAAAAGGGGATTTTCCAACACTGCAATACAGTTTTCTGGCAGATTAAAACTGTGTTGCCAAAAGTTGTTTATTCCTGCTTCTAGCCCATACGCTAACTAACCATATACTATAAGCGTAACACTGAGATAATGTCAGCATAAAATAAAAAACCTGAAAGTGATTTTTATTAAGCTCCTGACAAAAGATCAAAGTAAAGATAATTTTTTTCTGTTACGACTTGAATTTTTTCCTTCTGGGTTATTTGCCCCTGCTTAAAGGCTAATATACAGAAAAAGAAGTAAATCTATATAAAGTCAGGGGAAAAAAAAGGACTGTTCTTACAAAACTTAAATCTAGCTAAGCAATCAAAGTAAAAGAACCCTTTGTGCCAAGATCAAAATTTTGCCCCACTGCTTGGCCATTCGGGGTTCTACTGGTGCTTTTCTTTTGCTCCAGGATCTCATTGGTGTTGTTTCGGAGGGATCTCGAGGTGTCACAATACGTTGTTTCTGTCGAGTCCTCATATTTGATTCATCACAGGTTTTATCCGTGATTGATTTGCTGTCTGTGATGATTCATTGATGGGTTGGGTACCCTTTATGCAGACCAAATGCTAACTAAATGTTTTGAACCACTGCAGAAGCAGAAGGCATGGGTTTGGTCCAAGTAAAACTAGTTAACTTCCCTTTTTGTTCCTCTATGTTACGTGTTCTTGTGTCCGCTTGTCTGTGGTCTTCTAGCAATATGGTTACCTTATAGCTGCCCAGTTTGCTTTCTGTTTTGTCCTATTTGAAACACTGGTAAAAATAGGTAAAATAAATGTTACTGTTATGTTCAGTTGGGGTAACTGAATTTCTGAGAGGGCCGTTCATTCGATTTACTATGCTTGTCTTTCGCGACTATTTGTCATTTTTGTATTTTGGTTTTGAGGGCGGAATGTGGGGTCTGATTGTATTAATTCTTTTACTTTTGTATCATTTAACTTTACCAAAAGGTACATGCATGGAATTATGAACATAAAAAGCCATTAAAAACGACATTCTTAAAATAATAATGAATTATCGAGCTGTCAATGTATTTTGGTTGCGACTGAAATTTTCTAAACGGGGCTGTCTGCCCATATCTGGACTGGACTCTTATGGATCATCATGGTCTCCTTGGTAATAACACTATCAGATGCAAAATGAGGTCTTTATGACTTCGTTTTTTTTTTTTAAATTCATAGATCTTATAATTTCAAAATTCTGGGTTAAAAACTTTCTAAAGCCTGAATTCTGCTTTCAAAAAGTGCATTTCATAAGGCATTCAGCTCCGTAATCGATGCTTCGTCCGCCATCTTGTCCGCCATTTTGTGTAAGTTAGTGCCTTAAAGTCAATTCTAACATGCTTTATGGATTCCTTTACCCCGAAAACCTATATGCAGACACCAAAATCATGTTTCTAGCCCATATACTAAAGAAGATATGGAGATTTTATGCTTTGGCGGCCATCTTGTCCGCCATTTTGTACCCGATTTGTCTGAAATTAATTTTTGACATTCTTAATCGATTCCTCGACCTCGGAAACCTATAAGTAGTCACCAAAAGTATGTTTCTAGCGCACATACTTTAGAAGATATTGTGGATTTTATCCCTTGGCAGCCATCTTGGACGCCATCTTGAATATTTTAATTTCCCCAAGGATGCCAAGGTGGCATCATTCAGTTTCAGTGTACGGACATGTTGGTGAACACATTTGTGCAAAAACATTTTGTGCGGACTATTTTTTTGGGTTGCACCCAAAATCTCCATTTGGCAACCAGACTACAAGTATATAGTTCAACATCCACATTCTCTAAATGAGTAGTAGTAAAGGGCGTCTCAACGGCCACGCCATGTTCGGACGTGGGATGGCCGGAGTTACGCCTTCCAGGTAAAAGTAAGGAGGAAAATTCTCAGGAACTGACACAATTCAATCCCAGACCATGTGGGAAAGAGACAACACAAAATTAGTCACCACCAAAGACAACACCAGCGGCAGCCATGTGAAAGGCCATATCCCATATACATGTACGTGGTAACAAGAAAGTTCGTTAGCCAAAACTTGTTCGTTAAGTCTTCGTTAAGCCCTCGTTAGCAAATTCTTGACTAACAAGCAACCCTCGTTAATAACGAAGAGTTAACAAATTTTCGTAAAGACAACAAAATTTAACGACGACTCTGGGGTCGTCGTTAAGCCTTCGGTAAGCAAAATGCTGCTGAATCCGTCATTTTCACCCTAGTCTGGGGCTAGAAAGTCTTAGGCAAAGTGACTTGTTATAAGAAAACGAAATAGAAACCTTTTTATTTTACTTCAACTTTGCAGAGATTTCTTGCGAACTCGTTTAAACACTTCCTAAAGCATTGATATTAGCATTTCGTAACTTTACACTTTCGCTGGCAAATCGATTCAAGACAATCACTGAAAAAAGGGGATGGGTTCGATCATTTGACCCTAAATTTTGACTTACCCTCTTGATGAGACAAATCGAAAGTGCAGTCGATAGGAGATATAATTAACTATTTGACATATGGCACTTATTTATCTCATGACGTCAGTGGTCACGGCGAAAGGAATGGGTCTTTTCCATCTTTTTCTCTGCTTGCGTTTTACTGCGCAAGTACCCCATATTTTTGTTTTGGTCCTGCTTCTATTGTAGGCTAAGTAGGGCGTTTGCAAAAAGACGAGGTCAGAGTCGATTTTCAGAAATTAAATTTCCAAGTTAGTTTTCGGCATTTGGAAAGTTTCTAGAGTCCTCCCTGTCCTCCCAGTATGTACTTTATAACTGATACTAAGAGCATACAATGACATGGAAATGTTTTGGCAAGCCCTTTTCTATTCATTTTACTAAATAGATATCTTATATACTATTTAAGATATCTTATTTTTAATTTATATACCTTATATGACATATAAGAATATAAGATATCAAATATATTTTTGATATCTAATATAGCATATCAGATATCCTATATATTATATAAAATATTTTATTCAATTCATTACATAAGATACCTTAAATGTAAAATAATATATCTTATATACTTATGAGATACCTGATATGTCATATCTTACATAATTTAAAAGATATCTGTTACAATACAGCAGTTATCTGTTTGATCCAAGAATATAAAATATCTGATATAACATATAAGCTATCATTTACACTACATTAGATATCTGACATGTGGAATAAGTTATGTACAAAGTATAGTAGGTACCCTCTATAGTATAAAAGATATTTATATACTCTATATCTACCTAAAATTAGATATAAACTGCATTAGATATCTCATTTAACATATATAACATATATGACATATAACACATCTGCTTTGAAAAGTAAGATTCAACACCAGACTCTTATATCGTAAATAAAATCTTTAATATGTCATATAAGATATCGAGTTGGATATTTTAGATATTTTCATATATTGAATAAGATACCTTTTTTATTCTTATATATAAAACATCTTATTTAACATGTCAGATATCTTATTTAATATATTTGATATCTTTATTCATCAATAATATAACCATATTATAACGTAACTGTACAAAAATTAGTGCGACAGGCGCGCGTTTCTGTATTTAAATTCTTCAGTGTCGCCTAGCGCCAAAAGTTTGCAAGAAAAAAGGTGGTGAGCAGGTCTCAGTAGGCAATGAGCAGCCCTCTCCTAGCCACACTTACTGATGCATTCCGCGAGACACAGTATCTGTGGACATCAGTTAAGAGACACCTACGTATTATTAACTCGCGAACGCAGGCGCCCCCACCGAGCGACATCAACTCCTTAAATAAGCTATCTTATTTCCTATATAAGATATCTATTTTAATAATTATCAATATCTGAGTGTTACTTAAGATATATATTATATTAAATATCTTATATCCCATATTGGATACCTTACAATCGATACATCTTATTTATCAAAGCAGATATCTAATATCCAATATCAGATGTAAAACATATAAATAAGATATCTTATGTTGTGTATAAGCTATCTTATGTAATGTAGATACATGTATCTGATAAACTATACTAGATATCTTATATCAACTACCCATGCGCAGTTTAAAAAACCCTATATTCAGTAATCGAATCACTAGTGGACTTTCATTCCGCAAACATGGGACTAAATGTATATGTGCATAGAATGACTGAAAAAGATGTATGGCAGAATGTACCGATAGGGCTCTGTACAAATACTGGTTCACTTAATATTTTATACTGAGAAGTTGGATTCGTTTACGACAAATAAAAAAAACTGTAAATAACCCATACATGCATGAAACGGCAATATGTCTATTTCAACCATAACCACAGATATCTGTAACTGAAATGCAGATATCTTTTTTTTTAAAAGCAGATGTATAAAGTTTAGAAATTAAGATATATGAATTTCAAATATAGATATATGCATTTCAATTATAGATATCTGTATTTTAATGCAGATATCTGAATTTCAACTTAATTAGAGATATCTGTATTTGAAACGCAGATATCTTCAGCTGAGATGCAGATATCTATATTATTTAATCGAAAAAAGAGATATCCATATTTGTAATATAGATATCTGCATTTCAATAACATACCTCTATTTCTATAACAAACGTCTGCATTTCAATTAGAGATATCTTTAATTGCCCCCCAAAAACTACAGATATATGTTTTTCTTAATAGAGACATTTTTATTTGAAATGCAGATATATGCATTACACGGGTGAAAACCTAAACGGGCTGCCATACATCCAGATGGTATTATGGACGTAAACTGTCCCATGTAAAAATTCAAATGCAGTAATTAATTGACAACTTCGATATCATGGGGTCCTGTCCGGGGTTTTCAGGGAACTGAAGAACTGTCCAATATTTTTTTTTTCAAGGAAAATTCATTAAATGACCACCTGTAGACTACCGTGTTTTCTTTCTTCAAATGTCCATGAAGTCGCTTAAAATTTCTCTAGCTCTTTCTGAGAATATTCAGGGCGTCTTTGCTTATTTTACATTAACCCTTTTGTTTGTCTGGATAGCAGATGTGAGCTATCGGAGAAATACGACTGCATTTTTAAGGTATTCATTTACACGGCTTCTACACGGATATTTATTTACACAGCGTCTTCGTTACTTAACTATATTAACGAAGGGATAACGAAAGCTTCTTGTTAATGACATGTTGTTTTCGTTATGTCTTCGTTAACCGTTCGTTATTCTCATCGTAAAGCCTTCGTAAACAGACAACTAACGAAATGTTCTTGTTACTAACCCCTGCTGAACATCTGAAAAAATATACATGTATCAATAGCAGACATAGCAACTAACGACACATAAAACAACAAAGAAGAACCAAAACAGAACTGGCGCCTTGGGACGGCTAGTAATGAAACTACGCCGAGGAAACGTATGAGTATTGCCTGTAAGAAGAGTATCCACTCAAAGAATTCGCACCTGGAGTTAAGTGTTGAGCACTGGAAAGTTGCTTTCTCTGAAAGTTTATCTTACAAAATAAATATTTTATTTTACGTATTCGGACTTACGAGTTTTTAACTTTGACCACTTCATCCTTAAAGAAAAGTAACAAGAGGGTCAATGACTAGGAAGCTCCGAGGCCAAAAACCAAAAGGGAAAGAAACACACGCAAACTGACAGCAGTCCAAGCAAGGACACGCACGCTATTAAACTGAATGAACAACCCGTCCCGGACAGATGGTTATTCAGGTACCTTAACTAAAATACCATTCACATAGTAGGTGAACGAAAGTATAATTGAGCCGCGTCACGAGAAAACCAACAAAGTGGTTGTGCGCCCAGCGCAGATTCAGATCAGCCTGGGCATCCGCCCAGTCTGTTCAGACTCTTCGCTAAGCTGTTAAAGGGTAGCTAAGGGTCTAAGCTACCTCCATGCGGACAGCGAAGACTGTGCTGAGACTGGGCGGATGCCCAGGCTGAACTGAGTCTGCGCTGGGCGCACAGTCACTTAGTTGGTTTTGTCGTGTCGTGTCTCAGTATTGGTATGGACAACAAGAGAAACAAAAGTGAAGAACTCCAACAGGTTTTGGACAGGTCAGTAATAAATTAGAAGGCGCTGGGAATAGGGCTTCAACAACTTTTACAGGGTCCTCATTGCTAGAAGACTACAGACAAGCGGACACAAAATGGATAATTGTGAAGAGCCACAACAGGAGTACCTGCATCGCATTGGAACGGTTATTGATATATTGATTGGGGATTAAACTGGTTTTACGTGATCCAAACCCTCACCTTAGCTTATGCAATGGTTCAAAACATTCAGTTACATGTAGTTGTTCGGTTCGCACGAAGTTTCACAAAATCATAATGGAATCACCACAGAAAACAAAAAATCATGGATAAAAGACTATGATAAAACAAAACTATAGACTCGACAGAAACAACATATAATTAGCCCTGTTTTGGAAGGGATATCCGTCGACTAGGAAAGCAAAAAAATAAATATATAAAATAATACTACTAATAATAAAAAAACATGTTGAGAGAAGCTGCTTTCCTTTGACAGGAATGCGGAAAAAAGAGTGCAATGTACCCGTACACCTAAGTATGAGTTTTTATAGTCTTTTTTTTTTTTTTAAAAAATCACATGAGCCGCATTACACATGTGCAACTGTTGTTAACAGATAGGCTAAACGTATCTGTGAACAGCAGTCTAAAACCAGTCTATAAAATTACAGACTGGTTTTAGACTGCTGTTCACAGATACGTTTAATCACAGAGCCCTACTCTGATCAGGCTGCCCGGAATTGCAGGCTGGCCTACCCGGGCCTTCGCTTATCGCCTCTCTTTATGTCCTTTACGGAAAGTTTTAGTGTCGGGGCTATTATCTCCATCATATTTATGTGGTCTGGGAATATAAAACTATCTGAACAAGGCATTCACTTGTTTTCAAACACGACAGTCTCTGAATTCATAGAGTTCAGGTTCTTCACGATGATGTCTGCAGACACAGATTCATGGAACATAAGGACGTTAAGAAGGGACACAACAGCATAGAATGCAAGTATGATCTGACTTCTGTACGCCTGAACATATGCCACCCTGTGGATCTTCTAGTGCGTATGTACGTATGTGCGTACGGTGGTAGAACTCGCAGAATTCACCTCCTTGATAAGGAGTCGTTCATAATTGTGCCTGAAATTAAAGGAAAATTTCAAATGGGTGATTTTCATAACTATTGAGAAGGAAGAACGAGAATCTCAACAGAAAGCTAAGAATAAGATGACAAAACTATTAACCCTTTCTGGACCAGAATCCAAATACAAATACAAATTCCTGTAAGCAAACAGTGTAGACCATGGTCAGACATCGCGTTCTGTGGCAGCGGTTCAAGTGGTGACAGGGTTTAAAGTGCATCACGGAATTCGATCTGAATACTTTTTATGTATTACTTTTAATTACCGACTATTTCTTACAGTAAAAGGGTAGCTTTCAGGAAGAGCATCTGTGTCCATCATCTTTGCAAGCCAAGGGTACTAAGTCCTTTTTGTTTCTTAGGTAGCCTTGGCCGAAGGCATATTCGCAAATCGGATTTCCCGCAGGCTGCAGCGAGTTGATCCCCTTGGCACGTGCTATTTATAGACCAGTTAGAAGATCCGTTGACCACAGCTGTCCCAAAACTTCGCATCATTGTTCAAAACAACTGATGAATTGGTGAAATCTTCACCATCTCATCTTCTTGATAATTGCCCACGGTAAACACGATATTTTTCTATCGACAAGAACGGCTTGTTTGCAGAAAACGTTTGTTAAGGATAATTTGATTCGAGGCGATGGCAGTTTCTCGCATCCAACGAAATGGCGCAGTGGGAAATTTTATTATCTAATAGGTCGTCGGCCAAGGGTACGTAAGGGACAAAATGGACGCAGTACCCTTGTCTAGGGACGACGCTCTGTTATTTTCAATTTCTCATTTCTAAATTGAGGTCAAGTTTTTAAAGGTAATAATTTGCTCTCCCACGGACAAAGTCTTTCAATTAAAGGCAAACACCTCTTTGGGGCTTGTCGCTCAGAGAGAGAGAAAAAAAAACCAACAACAATAACAACAAAAAAAACAACAAAAAAAAAAAACAAAAAAAAAAAAACAAAAAACAGGAAGTGACAAAGATGTATCTCGTTTTAAAAACACCTATAGACTTTTACATTCGGCTGTTTCATTATTACGTACCAGTGCCGGCGACGATAACTGTGCGTAGGAGATAGGGTTTGGCTAAGATGAAATTGGCAATTGCTTCTGGAATACGAGAACTGTCTAGATACCGTTGTAATTGTGGGCCAGGAAACGCTGCTCTGATAGCATTTCGGCATATTGCTTTCAGGTTCTTAGGTACTGACATCGTTATTCGGAGATAGTTTTCCAAATCTTCGGGAAGACTAGAAAGAAACCGTTCTTCCAAACGTCCCACTTTAAAACCAAGCTCTAAAAGAATAGCCACAAATGACAATGCAAGATATTTGTCCTCTGAAGTTTCTGCAGAAATCTCAGTTTCTGTTCCACTTTGATTACGTTCACGCATTGCCACGGACACAGTGTTGTCATGTACATAATCAAGAAGTTTATTGGCTTTATCACATTCTATGGCATAAAAAACAGCCATTGATGTACATATTGGTACAGCATTATGATACAGTATATCCTTCACAATCCTTAAAGACCTAGAACACAATTCCAAGGCCGATGAAATCCTAGAGGCGAATTGTATGGATTCAGACTTATGAATAACAGAGTGCGGCCATTGACATCTCGTCTATTTACGTCGCAGCCCATTTGGCACAGACAGTTTATAGTGTCTGACAATTTAGTGGCATCGGTTATATATTCAATGGCGTAATGGGCCGGTGTCATACCGATTTTATCTGCTTGATTTACATTAAAGCCTTTCTGTGCAATAATCCGGAATAGGGATAAAAATCTTTCTATATTGTACCAGGAAGCATGCCTAAAAAACATCATCAAATAAGTGTAAGGTGAAATTGTAGAGGTCTCGGGCATTTCACGTACTTTCTTTGGCCACAAATGGTTTATTATATCTAGGCATTCGTTATGTCCAAGAATTCTACACATATGTAAATCATCGTTGCTTAAATCTGTTCGGCCAAATTCAAAATATAAATGATAAACTAAACCTTTTCCAATGATCGTCTTTAGAGCTTCAGGTTTGTTCCATATAATCGCCTCCAAGACAAGATCTAAGCGAAACTTTTTTATGTAGCTAGCGAAACTGTCAACAATCTCTGCACATGTTTTTCTGTTATGTTCAAATATGACGTATCGTAAAGCTTGTGTCACTTCAAAGTCACGTATCAAAGAAACAAGTTTACCTATCGTTTTCCTAGATGGAACAGCATTTGAAAAGAAACTCAAAACAATTACGCTTGTGTCAAAAAACGTCTTCGGAACAGTGACATCAAGACAATCACTACAATCAATTTTACGTTTTGCCAGTAACATTTCGCCGCCACGATACAAGTATTTTAGATGATCAGATACTAATTTAACAAGACCATGTCTGTCTTTTAGTACTGTTAGAGCAAGTGGTAACAGCCCTGCGATACCTGTTCTTCTGGTTTTCTGATCATAATCCGCATCTATTAAATATTTAACAACCTCTTTATTGTCAGCTGCTGTTGCCGCATGAATTAAAGACACGCTGTTTTTGTCAGGGTCACTGACGAGGCTTTATTAGTCGAAACTACGTAGTCTGGCCCATGTTCCTACTTCTGTATGTATTCTCTGCTCTTGAAGGAACTTTTTAAGATTTTAATTTTACCTCACTGCAGCTGGTGTTGTGCCGTGTGGCGGCCGTAAAACGTCTCCCCGTACATCATCCATAGTGCAGATTATATTTTATTTACATCCTTTGAGATCAGAGGATAGATTCTGAGAAGTCTAAAAATTTTAGACCGATTTAGACTATCATTCTAGATCATCGTCTTTTATATTATTTGGATCCTTTTGAAATTAATCAGTCTTTGAATCGACTGTCCAATTAAAATTAGAAATTACAGTATGCTTTTTTCTGGTTTCGTCACCAGATATTGTCAGGGTCACTGACGAGGCTTTATTAGTCGAAACTACGTAGTCTGGCCCATGTTCCTACTTCTGTATGTATTCTCTGCTCTTGAAGGAACTTTTTAAGATTTTAATTTTAAAATATTTTCAGTTTGGTGTTGTGAAACATGGGAACATCGGCCTCATGCAATATTCTCTAGAACATTTTCAAAAAGTGGGATATTTATCTCACTGCCGTCAATATACTCTAAATACTCATTTACAAACCAGCAATCACAGAAGTCACTCCAGTCTTTCTTCCCATAGAAATTAAAGCTAAATTCTGTTGATATATTAAAGAAAAAGTATTTGCGCAACTTATCCAATTTCTTTTTCGCTGTCGGATTTTGTGACACAATGGATCTGAGAACATGTACTGGCTTGTCAGTGTAGTGTGTCATAACTGCTGGTTAAAACTTCTATATGAGCTTGAACCCCAAACGCTGAAAATACACGAAATCTTGAAGTTAAATATACAAGTATGTTTGATTCAATACGATATTATGCAACAATATTGCTCTACGTGGCTACTTATAGTGACAATTTAATTTAGTCTGTCATTCTGTCAGTATAGCTAGGTCCTTTGTTTGTGTTTGTAGAGTCATTATGGTCAACACAATGCAGCCGCTACACGACAAAATTAAGAGACATGTGTGCCCAGCAAAGACTTTGATTTAGCCTGAGCATCTGCCATGTCTAATCAGAGTATTTTTTGTGCGCTTAAGATTCGAAGCTACCGCCATGCGGGCAGCAAAGACTTATCGGACTGCGCGTAAGCCCAGGCTGATCTGAGTCTTCGATTGGCGCACTGTTCCGATCTGCTCTGTTTCAATTCTCGTAAAACGTTCCCCAAGTGGCTCAGCCTCAGCGGTACGTAACCATAGTTGCACACACCTGGCGCCGAGTGTCCGTCCATGGCGCACATGCCACTTTGTTTGTTGTATCGTGTCACGGGTCACATGGTGTGTGCGAATAGCAAGGACTGTGGCCAGATTACGCGGATGCGTCAGCCTTCCTTTGCTGTTTGCAGTTTGCAGGTTCGTTAAGTGCGCGGTTTAGATTATTCGAACATACACATTTTTTTATCCTTTTAAAGCATTCAAGTCGCGGTGCTGTCTTCCCGTACATTATCATATTTTCTGGGAAAATTAATATTGGGAACATTGGGCTCGTTTTGAATAAGTTGAAAAAAAAACACGTTCTGTTGAAGCCGGTGCTGAAGAGAGGGGGATGGTGGGGGTGGGGGCGTAGGCAGGTTTGCTGCATTACATTTGTGCATATGAAATGACTTAATTTAACCGAGTTTTATTTTATTTTTTTCCAAAGTGTTCCTTGCCTCCAAAGGATCTTATTTCAGATTTTTTTTTTCACTAAATGTTTTCTTAATTTACAATCACTAGATGAGCGCACTTTCAAGTTTTATTTATTATCATAATTATAATTTCTTAGCTGATAAATGGACTGCTTCGTACAAAGTACGAGAGGCTATCAGAAAATTCAGGAAAATCGCCATATCATCTCACACGCGCTCAAACTATTCACAACCACTTTATAGCCGGGTTAAGTCACACAGAATTTGAATGTGTATCAGCGTAATGTCACTTTACACGACCGGCTCACTTTGAAAAGTAATGTACAAAGGACCTCTGACAGTTTCCATGCAAATTTGCCTATTTTTCGACAAATTACCGCAGCTTTCTTGGGAAGCCAATAATAAAAAAAATTGGCTTTAATGGGTAGACTTACAACATATAAAGAGGTTTTGATATTGATTTTGAACAATTATTACATCTGAACACAAACGCTCACTGATTCTCGCAAGAGGGGTAAGTGAAATGTTCGGTCATCCTAATATATATATTTTTCGCCTTCTTTTACTTACTGAATTTTATTTGTTAAATAAGCTCAAAATTAAGTCAACCACTACAGCTGCTCATAGTATGCAGTTATATGTAAATTAAAAGTACGCTAGCCTTATTTTTAGACACAGAGGGTCTAATTACCCCACCCACTTTTCAGTTTTTTAGCTGTATACTATCTTCTCTCTCTCCCCCCCCCCCCCCCCACGTGCCTCAGCTTGCCACTCATATATAATGTGTATATTGACAGTACACATATGCATGCAAAGTGGCTTGCTGAGGCACCGGGGGGAGTATCTTAATAAAACTTTTCCAATTTTCCATACATTCAATTGTAAAAACTTGCTATTTACACCAAAAATCTAAGCCTGTGTGCGATATAATTTAAAAACATTTTTTGTGCCAATTAAAGGAAATTCAGAGCAGTACATTTCAATAAAAATTTTGAACTATACCAAAAGTTTCCCCATTTTTATAGGCACATTTACATTACAACTGTCAGAGGTCCTTTACAAATCTGTGCTAAACTGAGTACTTTTTCTTTCTTAAACAGTCCTGGTAGCAGCTCTTGAATAGCTTTTATTTTCAGATAGTCTTCTGAATTATCAAGAAAAGAGTTTTGGACTAGAAACAGGGCCATAAAACAGTGGGGAACGTAGGGTATGTTTTATATGGTAGTGATAACTGTCTTTAAGCGTGTCATTTAAAACACTACAAGACTTTCCCGGAAACGTTTGATCATCATCCGTATAAGCAAAATTATGATAAATATGATAATGTATAAGTGATTTCTACAGCAGCCAGTACGTTTGAAAAATACATATATGAACTCGTATAAATGCCTGTATTTCGCTTAATGCTGAAACTGCAATGTGTTTTATTATTACATCAATATTCATATTTACCTGCAAGCTGTATTGTGTTGCATGGCTTCCAAATCTTCAGTCTAGTGTTTTTTCTTTGGCTGTTTTGCTATCTGAAAATAGTTTAAAGGCGGATTTAAATTTCATCTTGTATTACTTCCCAGCGGGTATACAATGTCGTTGTTTCATCTTCGGTACTGAATCATGACGTCACACCGACGGTGATACGACGAAATTGTGACGTTTGTATTCATACACACTAAAATGTATTTACTTCTTTGTTGGAGCATTTTGTGTTTACATGGATGTGCACCTGTTAAAAACTGATTTATAAGGCTCACAAAGCTAAAACTTGTTTTGAAGATTAAAGATTTTATAAAAACGATTGAAAAATGTAAAGGTTATAGGCTTTTGAATATTCATTGCAATACTGTCTTGGCGCAGCCATTATGATAAGTTTCTGACGTTATAAACTCCTTATTGAATTATTAACTATATAATTCACATATGCAAACACGTTTTGCGCATGTCTCCATGCTATTAATGCAATTTATTTGCCACAATATTGACTGAATAATTTATGGTGTATTAGACATTTTCAGCATCTCATTTAATATTCAATCTGGCGGCTTATCAGTTCCTTGGTGGAATTTCATGAAATGTGCTCCTAAATTTAAAAGCTAGAACACAGGAGCGTAGAAGTGTATGTAGGCCTCAGAGGCGATGACGACCGTGGTTGTTTCGTCGCTGCATATGAATATTTTACTGATTTTATAATCTTACCATATCAACTGCGCGCAGTATTATCCTTCTTTATGCACACATCTTCTGACATAAACCTATTGAGTATATCGGCGTAATATGAATCAAGGCTAGACAGTGTCTGACCAGGCTAACATTATTGATGCGCTATCGATTGTAATTACATAATATACTGTTCACAAAAAGTAGGAGATATTAAATTATTAAAAAAAATATAAATTAGAAAAGATACCATATCCATCTGAAACGGCAAGTATCCATTAGACAAATATTCGATAAGACGGCATTTTGCATCATTTGGATGGTATATCCTGTCACGCGATCTGTGTGTCATTCGTTTTAGA
Organism: Ctena decussata; assembly: GCA_963989385.1. Lineage (NCBI taxonomy): Eukaryota > Metazoa > Mollusca > Bivalvia > Lucinida > Lucinidae > Ctena > Ctena decussata. Next base: position 14,699,942 of record OZ022499.1, read on the forward strand.
CAGGGGTCGACACACAAATTTCACACGAATCTGGTGTGGAAACAGATTGTTTTAAGATTACAAATTTACAAAGAAACACTCGTCATGCTTCATTCAACAAATTGATAATTGGTTTTACACACTGTTTCATCAAAATAAAGAATGCAAGCCATAAAGTTCTAAAAGTTCGGTAACACGATGCTTCTGTACGAATTTTGTTTTCTGGTTTTCTTCCCAAAATGACAGCTTTGAAGAAGAAGTTTTTTTAGCATACAAAACTTAAAAGTGCATAAAAAGGTAAGCTTAGTTGAAGAATTTGAATAAAGTTTTATTCGAATTTACCACATTTTAGTCCTGACCCCCTATCTGAAACAAATTGAATGCAGATCACGTGACGTTCATGAAAACTATCTTAACAGATATGTATCAAGCTAATACTTAGCGTTTCATATTGATATCACATTTGTTGTAGATGCTACCATTTTTCATACCTGAATATCCCCTACATTTTATGAGCCGTATACTATGATGTTTATAGGGGTGAAAGTTAAAACTAAGTCATCAGTTTATGGGTACATAGAAGTTTGATACACAGTTTGCATACTAAGAAAACATTAAACGCTGCCATAAACTGTAGATGGATGCAAAAATGTTTGTTTTATTTTTCCTGAACGTTTTTAATTCACTAATTGTACCTGTTAAATATTTAATACATACCAGTCTTTTTGTTTTGCAATTCTAAATTCTTGGAAAAAAGATCGAATTCTATGTGTAATGAATTAAAACTAAAATAAAAGATTAAATGGACAATGAAATGTCACTATGAAGGAATCTGGGAACCATTTTACCATGCTTAAATATAGTGAAATTTCAATGTATTTGGAGGTTTTATCAAATAAATTTCAACAAATTTGGAATTTCAATTTACATAACCCACACTTTGTACTCGTCTAGTCGTAAATGCTACTTATGAAGAAGTTCGAAGTGTCCAATTTGGGTACATAGGCACTAAAAGTCCTATTCTGAATCTGTATGCATTATCATAAAATGAGCCGCGACACGACATAGTGAAGAAACCACGTACTGGCACTTCTACTGGCGTGAACTAGTTAGACATATACGAGTAATAAGGGATCACTTCGTTATCACTTTATAACTTTTTTTTCTCCGGATATTTTTACATCACAAACAATAATAGAAAGTAAAATTCTTCATATTCAATATCGTGTTAATTTTGATTCTAGCACTAGTACAAAATGGCCTTAATTAATGTCCTTAATTAGGGTAATTTTCTAGAGGTATATAATTTAATAAAACAAATAACAAGTCATCGGGAAACAAGCTATGGCACATGAATTCAATGATTTATTTCGAATCAAACTGATACAAAATTTTATGCATTACGAATAGATCAGAGTAGAAGAAAGAGTATATTTTCATCTGATGAATATTTTATTAGTCTAGCTAAATGATAAACTGGTCTTTTTTTTCAATATTTATTCAAATTTTAATTTATTTTTTTTTACCGGTCGTATCCGTGCGTTTCCATAAGTGTCATCGATGAGACACGACTCGACTTGCAGATAGTAAATTGCTTAGGGCGAAGATTATACTGCAGAATGTAAACGCAATAAAAGATAGAATATTGAAGTGATGAATCTTCAAGAAGATGAATTATGCAAATGTAGATTCATCCAGCCTGCTTGAAACTAAAAGTTTTAACTATATATAGTTTTAATATTCTGGGGCCGTATTCATAAAACGACTTAAGTGGTTGCTATGCTGTTGCTAAGGCTGAATTTCTAGGTTGGAGATTCCCTACAACTACGAAATTTGCTCTGGAGGAACAGTCTTTTCAGACTGTTCCTCCAGAGCAAATTACATAGTTGTAAGGAATCTCCTTTTTGTTATTAAGCCTTAGCAACAGCATAGCAACGACTTAAGTGGCTTTATGAATACGGCCCCTGGTCCAGAGATGCCCTAATGTAGATCTAAGTTCACACTTTTGTTTTTCTGATGTTAGAATAAAACTGGAGCCACGCGTCTGAAATAAAATATAATTGATGCCAACATATTCAAATTTCAGACTGTGATCCAGTCTGATTAGCACTCGTATGAACGGTAAAGGTCGGTCAACTTCTTTTAACTTCTGAAATAATTGGTATCACTGGTGTCGAATTAAAAGAATGATAGTAAAGCACAATACTAGTAAACCAAAGTCAATGACAGTGAAGCACAATACTAGTAAACCAAAATCAATGACAGTAAACCACAACAGAAGCATGGCCTTGGAATTTGCAGCAATAAATTACTAGGGGGAGGCTTAAACCAGTCTTACACGTGCCTAATATCCCTAGCGCTTTATTATGTTGTAGTGTATACGTGTACAATCAAGTTAGTCGGTCCGTGTAACTTCTACCCATCAACAAACATAGAGATCAGGATTAAATAGATAATACAAAATGATTACTCAGCGACAAGAACAACACTGGACGCTGGAGCAAAATAAGTAGGGTCAAGTCAGGTAAATTCGGACAGTGGCATTGTTTCCTTTACATGGCAGTTGATTGGAATTAAAACAAAATTAACAGGGGAAACAGTGAAAGTCCTGATGAGCCGTCTCATCTGGATTTTCACTGTTTGCAATGGCATGTCCGAATTTACCCGCTGTCCTAAGTTATCCGACTCGACCCTAGATGAGAAAGCATTGATCAAGAACCGACAGAGTCGCCACCACATCCTGCCCTATACACCAAATGGGAAATGAAAACAAGAGGGCCATGGTGGCCCTGAATCGCTCACCTGAGCATTAATCAGTTCACTGGCTCTGGTGAAGATTTATAAGAGATTTTACCGTACATGGGAATGGCGGCCACCTTGGTCATGTGACCAAGATCATTTGAAGGACTTTCAATCCTTTGACCCATGCAGGCTCCATATGAAATTTGAGTTTAGTCTGCCCAGTGGTTTCAGAGATGTTAGAAAATGTTTATGGATGGATGACAGAGGCAGCTAACACCAATACTGTAAGGCTCAGGTGAGCTAAAAATGGCAGAGTTGCTTCCCCGAAAAGCACCCGTTCATGTTGAGTTCCTTTGACGGATTTGATCTAGACTGAACTAGGCGAACACAGATGATAGAATGGTAGCATCATTATCTCGCTGTAATGAAATTAATGTTTTCCAAGGAGTTTATGGCTGGCATCATTGCAATGTTAGTTCTGATTCTTGCAGCATAACTTTATTAAGATTTGACCTTAGTGCCTAGTTTTTGACCGACATGACTCATTTTCAAACCTGACCTAGATTTTATGGAGATAAACATTCTGACAAAGATTCATGAAGATTGGATCAAAACTGTGCCCTCTTGGGTGTACACAAAGTTTTTCTAAGATTTGACCTAGTGACCTAGTTTTTGACCCCACATGACCCAGTTTCAAACCTGGCCTGGATATTGTGAGGATAACATTCTGACAAAGTTTCATTAAGATTGGATCAAAACTGTGACCTCTACAGGTACACAAGGTCTTTCTTTTAGTTGACCCTAGACCTAGTTTTTGACCCAACATGACCCAGTTTCAAACCTGGCCTGGATATTGTGAGGATAACATTCTGACAAAGTTTCATTAAGATTGGATCAAAACTGTGACCTCTACAGGTACACAAGGTCTTTCTTTTAGTTGACCCTAGACCTAGTTTTTGACCCAACATGACCCAGTTTCAATCTTCGCCTGGTTATTGTGAAGATAAAAATTCTGACCAGAGGGGATCAAATCTGTGCCCTCTGTTGCATACAGAAGGTCGTTCTTATATTTGACTTGGTGACCTAGTTTTTGACCCAACATGACCTACTTCAAACTTGGCCCAGATATTGTGATGATAAACATTCTGACAAAGTTTCAAAAAGATTGAATCCAAACTGTGTCCTCTAGAGCGTACACAAGGTTATTTTAAGATTTGACCTAGTGACCTAGTTTTTGACCCGACATGACCAAGTTTCAAAACTGACCTGGATATTGTGATGATAAACATTCTGACAAAGTTTCATGAAGATTGGATCAAAACTGTGACCTCTAGAGCGTACACAAGGTTTTTCAAATATTTGAGCTAGTGATCTAGTTTTGAACCCGACATGACCCAGTTTCGAACTTGGCCTGGATATTGTGAGGATAAACATTCTGACAAAGTTTCATGAAGATTGGATCAAAAAACTTTGACCTCTAGAGCGTACACAAGGTTTTTCTAATATTTGACCTAGTGACCTAGTTTTTGACCCGACATGACACAGTTTCATACTTGGCCTGGATATTGTGAGAATAAACATTCTGACAAAGTTTCATTAAGATTGGATCAAAAAACTGTTTCCTCTACAGCGTACACAAGGTTATTCCACAAATCTGACTTAATGACCTTGTTTTAGACCCGACATGATCCAGTTTCAAACAAGGCCTGGATATTGAGAGGATAAACATTTTGACAAGGTTTCATGAAGATTGGATCAAAACTGTGACCTCTAGACCGTACATAAGTTTTTTTCTAATATTGGACCAAATGACCTAGTTTTCGATCCGACATGACCCAGTTTCGAACTTGGCCTGGATATTGTGAGGATAAACATTCTGACAAAGTTTCATTAAGATTGGATCAAAACTGTGACCTCTAAACCGTACACAAGGTTTTTCTCATATCTGACAGAGTGACCTAGTTTTTGACCCGACATGACCCAATTTCGAACTTTGCCTGGATATTGTGAGGATAAACATTCTGACAAAGTTTCATGAAGATTGGATCAAAACTGTGACCTCTAGAGCGTACACAAGGTTTTTCTAATATTTGACCTAGTGACCTAGTTTTTGACCCGACAGGACCAAGTTTCAAAGTTGGCCTGGATATTGTTAAGATAAACATTCTGCCAAATTTAAATGAAGATTGGATCAAAACTGTGACTTCTAGAGCGTACTCAAGGTTTTTCTAATATTTGACCTTGTGACCTAGTTTTTGACCCAGCATGACCCAGTTTCAAACTTCGCCTGGATCTTGTGAGGATAAACATTCTGACAAAGTTTCATGAAGATTGGATCAAAACTGTGACCTCTACAGCGTACCCAAGGTTTTTCTAATATTTGACCTAGTGACCTAGTTTTTGACCCGACATGACCCAATTTCATACTTGGCTTGGATATTGTGATGATAAACATTCTGACAAAGTTTCATGAAGATTGGATCAAAACTGTGACCTCTAGAGCGTACACAAGGATTTTCTAATATTTGACCTTGTCACCTAGTTTTTGACCCAACATGACCCAGTTTCATACTTTGCCTGGATCTTGTGAGGATAAACATTCTGACAAAGTTTCATGAAGATTAGATCAAAACTGCGGCCTCTAGAGCGTACACAAGGTTTTTCTAATATTTGAGCTAGTGACCTAGTTTTTGACCCGACATGACCCAGTTTCGAACTTGGCCTGGATATTATAAGGATAAACATTCTGACAAAGTTTCATGAAGATTGGATGAAAACTGTGACCTCTAGAGCGTACACAAGGTTTTTCTAATATTTGACCTAGTGACCTAGTTTTTGACCCGACAGGACCAAGTTTCAAAGTTGGCCTGGATATTGTTAAGATAAACATTCTGCCAAATTTAAATGAAGATTGGATCAAAACTGTGACTTCTAGAGCGTACTCAAGGTTTTTCTAATATTTGACCTTGTGACCTAGTTTTTGACCCAGCATGACCCAGTTTCAAACTTTGCTTGTGAGGATAAACATTCTGACAAAGTTTCATGAAGATTGGATCAAAACTGTGACCTCTACAGCGTACCCAAGGTTTTTCTAATATTTGACCTAGTGACCTAGTTTTTGACCCGACATGACCCAGTTTCATACTTGGCTTGGATATTGTGATAATAAACATTCTGACAAAGTTTCATGAAGATTGGATCAAAACTGTGACCTCTAGAGCGTACACAAGGATTTTCTAATATTTGACCTTGTCACCTAGTTTTTGACCCAACATGACCCAGTTTCATACTTTGCCTGGATCTTGTGAGGATAAACATTCTGACAAAGTTTCATGAAGATTAGATCAAAACTGCGGCCTCTAGAGCGTACACAAGGTTTTTCTAATATTTGAGCTAGTGACCTAGTTTTTGACCCGACATGACCCAGTTTCGAACTTGTCCTGGATATTATGAGGATAAACATTCTGACATAGTTTCATGAAGATTGAATCAAAACTGTGACCTCTAGAGCGTACACAAGGTTTTTCTAATATTTGACCTAGTGACCTAGTTTATAACCCCACATGACCCAGTTTCAAACTTGGCCTGGATATTGTGAGGATAAATATGCTGACAAAGTTTCATGAAGATTGGATCAAAACTGTGACCTCTAGAGCGTACACAATGTTTTTCTAATATTTGACCTAGTGACCTAGTTTTTGACCCAACATGACCCAGTTTCAAACTTGGCCTGGATATTGTAAGGATTAACATTCTGACAAAGTTTCATGAAGATTGGATCAAAACTGTGACCTCTAGAGCGTACACAATGTTTTTCTTATATTTGACCTAGTGACCTAGTTTTTGACCCGACATGACCCAGTTTCGAACTTGGCCTAAACACAGGAGCAATAGAAGTCCTACAATTGACCCCAACGCCCCCGGCGCCAGCTCGCCAAGCAACTTAGTAAGTGGTTTTAGGGGGTAACCATCATTAAGTTTGAGGCATAACAAACCTGCGTGCAATACAATAGGTTGCTGGCCAAACGACATTGCCAACCGCGATTTTTGACCACTAAAAATGCAGTCTGTCGCATTACATATACTTCATATATATAAGCGTCACTTATTCGGTATCCGGTGCATTGTTGACGAGCGATTATTTTCCTAAATTTTTCAGAAAAAAATTCCGACAAATACTTTTTATTCATTCACTAAATCAGCACTGAAAGGGTTCGAAGTGTCCTGTTTCAGAAGAGTATCTTTTGTCCCGTATTAAAGGAGCGGTGTTCATAATTATACTGGTTTTCTAGCCAGGACCAATTTTCTTTAAATTTTGTAAAATCAGACTAGTATGTCATGCAGTATTAGCTAAATTGGTGAAGGTTTCTCTGTTGCGTATACCATAAAAATGGGGTAAAGATTCTGTTGAGAAAAATGCTAAAATTTTATTGTTACTTTTAATTGAAAGTCAACCATTTCATGCTTTATTATGCAATACCAGATAACAAGCAGAGCGGTCAAAATACCCAAAATACAAGTCAGTACTAACATAAACAGTATAAACATCGATAAATCTGAATTTATTTTGATACACAGACACGGATTACTACTCGCCAGCACATGATCACACTTCCTTTTTAGGGGTCCATCATGGACCTCTAAAAAGGAAGTGTGATCATGTCATGGACCCATAAAAAGGAAGTATGATCATTTGCTGGTGAGTAGTGACCTGCCTATTGTACTACACCAGCCGTGTCTATGTAAGTAGAGGCGGCCACAATGTAGGGATCAGCAAGGTCATTGTGTCTCCCATAGAACTTTTGAAGAGTTGACACAACTTATGCTCTTCGAAAACACTGTGACAACAACTTGCTGGTGAGTAGCTTTTTTCTGTCAACAAAGTCTTTGTTCTAATTGAAACAGGATCTAGCATAGCGGACCAGACAGACATAACAACGGAATGGGGTTTGTTACTAGTATGTTTTTGACAGAAACTTCTTGGTAAGTAACCTTTTTTGTGAAATGTGTCCCGAACTCTTCTATGTTATAAAGCGGCAGCCATTTTGTATTGAGATCTTCTTTGCTGTAAGCGGCACTGCAGCTACGAGAACTTGGATTGTAAACTAAGAAATATTGTAAAATGTTGGTAGGTATTCTCTGCCCCATGATTATTGTGCTAGCAGTCCTGCACATTGTAGATACTTCTGATCACAAGGCGATCAATTCTGAGCTAGCTAGACCATGCATTCGACCAAACAACTTCAGACCTAACCACCGAGTTTTGTTAGCTAGCTTGAAAAGTTCCAAATGGCACATTCCGGTGAAGGAGCCAAGAGTCTCCTCACTTTCATACTTATGTTTCCTCCTTATTTCTATATCTTCGGATGTAGAATTGAACCCAGGTCCCACGGATTTTCCGTGTGGCAACTGTGCCATTGAAGTCCTTGATGATGATGCTGCTTTGGTATGTGATGAGTGTGGCCTGTGGTTCCACATACAGTGCCAGGCCATTGGCCAAGACACGTATGATGATTTGGTTGCCACAGATAAGTCTTTCTCGTGGATTTGTTCGAACTGTGACCATCCGAATTTCTCTAACTCCGCTCACTCGTCCTTCGCGTCCTATGTTTCGCCGAATAATTACAGTATTTTAACAGATGAAGAAACGGAAGATACAGAACAGCTCCCTCAAGCACCGACACCCACGGTTACTCATCATCATAGACCCTCGTCTAACAAAATTTATAACCTTAAGGTGCTAAATATAAATTGTCAGTCTCTGGTAAACAAAAAAGCAGAGTTTCAAGCCTTGCTTGACTTACACAAACCAGATGTCGTAGTTGGCACAGAGTCTTGGCTCACCACATATCACTATGACAGTGAGTTTTTCCCAAAAGCACTTGGCTACACTCCTTTTAGGGAAGATAGAGTTACAGATACAATGGGGGGGTGGTGTCTTTATCCTGATAAAAGACTCCCTCATTGCAACTGAACAAAAGCAGTTTAAGACAAATTGCGAGATAATTTGGGTTAAACTTGACATCGTTGCAGCAAAACCCCTTTACATTGCAGCCTACTATCGCCCGATAGAGAATGATGCTCAGAGCCTGGAAGAACTCAGAAGGTCTCTGGAAATGGTAAGTATGAAAAAAGGCAACATGTGGATACTGGGTGACTTCAATTTCCCCAAGTTCTCATGGGACTCTGACCACGTACCTACCATTAGACCAGGATGCAGCTATTCTTCTGTCTATAAAGATTTCGTCTCCTGTCTAGATGATTTTGGCCTGGTTCAAATGGTAAGTAAACCTACCAGAGGTGATAATATTCTTGACCTGTTCCTGACAACAAACTACACTTTGGTAAACACTGTTGAAATCCTATCTGGCATCTCAGACCATGACATCTCCATTGCAAATGTCAAAGTCAAACCAACAGTGAGTCGACAAAAATCCAGATCAGTACCACTATTTAGAAAAGCTGACTGGGATGGTTTCAAATCCTTTATGAGGATCAAAGCTTCGGAAATTTTGGGTTGCTTCCAAGAAAGTACCGCTGAGGAAATCTGGAATGCTTTTACACTTGCTATTAATTCAGGAATAAAAAATTTTGTACCCATCAAAAAACTTAGTCAAAAACGCAGCCTGCCATGGATTACTCAAGAAATACGTCGACTCATTAGAAAAAGGGACAAACTCTACCAAAAACAGAAGTCAGGGACAGAAAAGAATAGGTATCACTTCAAGCAGGTCAAACACCTAGTTCACAACAAACTAAAAGTAGCTTACAATAATTATTTGGCTGATATACTGGGGATGGGTTCGGGGGGGGGGGGACAGTAGAAGTTCTGGGTTCGCACCAAAGAAACTCTTCTCACTTATCAAAAACAGTAGACAGGATGATCGGGGTATATCTTTGCTGAAAGACAATACAGACGGTACATTACACAGTGACAATGTCAAAAAGGCCAATCTTTTGAATAAACAATTCCAGTCTGTTTTTACATGCTTATCCCCACTTAGGCTAGGGCAGCTATGCACTCAGAGCATTCAGGGTTTGTTTCAAGAAAATCTTCCAGCTAACCTAAAACCCTCATGCCCTTCTATGCCGGAAATTAACATTGACATCAATGGAGTTCTTAAACTTTTGTTCAATCTTAATCCTGAAAAGGCTGCTGGGCCTGATTCAATAAAACCTATTGTGCTGAAAGAACTAAGGATAGAGATTGCCCCAGTTATCTGTTTGCTGTTTGAGAGATCCCTTCAAACTGGCCAACTACCCTTGGAATGGACAAAAGCTCAAGTGTGTCCCCTTTTTAAGAAGGGGGATAAAACAGACCCTGTCAATTATAGGCCCATCTCCTTGACATGCATTGTGTGCAAGGTGATGGAGCATATAATTGCATCCAACATTTCTAAACACCTGACTCAGCATGATGTCCTTTATGAATTACAACATGGCTTTCGGGAAAAACGCTCCTGTGAAACGCAACTTGTTCAGCTTGTGGAAGACCTTGGAAGGCAGCTGACTTTGGGAAAGCAAACAGACTTAGTTCTTTTAGACTTCAGTAAAGCCTTCGACAAAGTGAATCACTTGAAATTATTATTTAAACTTTCGAACTTTGGCATTAAAGGAAACACTCTGAAATGGATAAGGTCTTTCTTGATTGGTCGATCTCAAACTGTTGTACTGGATGGGGAGTCTTCAAATGAGGTTCCAGTGACCTCTGGGGTACCCCAGGGGTCTGTATTGGGCCCGCTCCTCTTTCTGTTGTACATAAACGACCTTCCTGAAAATGTACAATCTCAAGTTAGGCTCTTTGCTGATGATACCGCTGTTTACTTGACTGTATCTAGTTCAGGGGACAGTAGTGTACTCCAGTCCGATCTAGACATTCTGCAGAACTGGGAACGAACCTGGGACATGGAGTTCAATCCAAGTAAATGTCAGGTGCTCCACATTTCTAGGTCCAAAAACCCGTTAAGGTCAAAATACTATATGCATGATCAGGAACTGGAGGCTGTAGATGCAGCCAAGTATCTTGGGGTAAGCATCAGCACAGATCTTAGCTGGAATTCTCACATAAACAATATAACTGCTAGTGCTAATAGAACTTTAGGCTTTGTAAAAAGAAATGTGAAAACAAAAAATGAAGAAATTAAAACACTGGCATATAACTCACTAGTAAGACCGCAGGTTGAATATGCGTCTTCTGTCTGGTGCCCATACACGAAAGAAAATATAGAGAAAGTTGAAATGATTCAACGAAGGGCAGCAAGATGGGTATCCAATGATAACTCTCCCTACAGCAGCGTGACAGAAATGATGAGTAATCTTGGATGGCGGTCGCTTGAGTGCAGACGTTACGATGCGCGTCTCGCTATGTTTTATAAGGTAGTGTATGGCCTGGTTGCTATTCCCGTTCCGTCATATTTCGAACAGCCCACCAGATATACTCGTCACATGCATCCTCTCTCTTACAGACAGATCCATACATCTGTCTGTTATTATCAGTATTCATTCTTTCCCATGACTATTGTACTATGGAACAGATTACCAGCTGATCTCGTCCAAGTTTCAGATCTTGACTCCTTTAAATTAGGAGTCAGTAAGATCAGTCATACCCTCCCCTAAACATAAATACTGTTTTTATCCTGATTTTAAGCTCTTCTTAACACTAACCCTTTCATCTATATTTCACCTTTCTTTTTATCTTTTTATTCTGCACTATCTCACTTTTTACTTCTTTTACTAACACACCATGCGTGGTGAAATCCAAATAATACCCGAAAGGGGGTTGTGGATCATGTCAAGATAGATAGATAAATATTTCATCAAATCAGTTTTGTTATTATTATAAAGGGAGTAAATCTTTAAGAAATGAATTTTATTTTTTGTGGATTTTATGGATGTGTAAACGCCGGCGAATTACTCAAGCATGGAAGCAATAAATTCTAGGAAGTGTTCAAATTTTTGCCTGGTCGGAATATTCACTTCGGAGTACTGTGCCCTTGGGCGTTGAAAAAGCCCGTATTTGACATTGCCCGATCGATAGTGACTTCAACTGTGGCCGTATCTTCAATAAATTCTCGGATAAGTTTGAGTTTTGGCTAGATCGAATTATTTACTTTGTAGTTACGTGCACTCGAGTGTTAAAACATCCCGTATTTGATCTTGTCCGATCTATAGTGACTTTAAGGTGGTGATTTGTGGTAAATACAAAGATCTAAAACAGACCATAAAATATTAACGCATCTCCCTGAAAATTAGCAGACTTCTCATTTTTGTTGTTCTGTATATTTTAGAATACAAAATATAAGGGGCGTGCAGTTTACAAAAGTGTTTGTATAAGGAAAGGTCAAAGGGTAATTTTCTGCGCAGAAATCTAAAAAGTTAACTTTGTGAAAATGTACTTAGCCCTGAAGGTTCTTTAATGCTTTAAAAAGAGCGTCTTAGCAATTATTTGTTCAAACTCTTTCTCAAATTGTAAGGTAGACCAGATAAAAACAGTAGCTTTTTCTCAAATAATTGACCATACATATGGTGCATGTGTGTTGGATGCATTCATTAAGTACAGGTAGGCAGTTATAACTATATCATACTTACAGTGTAAATAATACATTACTTTGACCAAGACAGGTGTGCAGGTGAAATTGTTAATCTTGAAAATAGACTCCACTGTGTTTTTGACAAATATTTGGACACAGGCTACATTTTTTTATTTGCGCTGCCTGATAATGTGTGAAAAAAAATTGGAAAAAAATGCTAAGGCGCTGCTCTCTGTGCATTGAAGTATGCTCATACCAACTCATTACATTTTTAATAACAATGGTTGTTTGTAGATTTTTGCGCCCAAAATTACCTTTTGATCTTTTCTTATATAAACCCTTTTTAAGATAAAAAAAAGTCCTTTATTTTGGGATTCTGAATTGTGAGAAACAACATAAAAAAGAAATCTGCTAATTTTAGGGAAGATCTGTTGTATTTTCAGCATTTTATGCAGAGTGTTGTCTTAGCACCAAATCAGTGATTATCACCACCTTAAGGTGAACTGATAGTCACTTTGAGCCTTTAAGAGCTACATTCACCAGATTTCCACTTTATTGTTAGTCAGATTACGAGTAACTTTTGGTATTTTAACATCCTCTAGTTTAGCTGGCATTCTTATTACTGAATATACTTCATGTTTTCATTTATGTTACTGAAGAATATTATGGTTGTCATTCCTGTTACTAAATGTTATTCCTGTTATAAATCAACTTTTGCTCAATATATAAACCAATCAAATGTTCTACTGTTGCATTTATTTACCAGTTTGAAAGTTGATGCCTGCAGCTACCAATTGCAGAAAATGAAGATGGAATGACATTTTAAACCAGGGCAGCTATCAAAATAAGCCAGCATGTATTAATACTCTTGTCTTAATGAAGGGATTATTGTTGTTAAATGTTCAGAGTTGAGATTAAAATAAAACAAATCAAAATTAGTTGTGTTATTTTTTGCATAATAAACTGCCACACCCCCAAATTCCTTCATTTTTGTGGATTGACTCATATTCGTGTTTATCATATGACGTCGCTGTTTTTCAGTGGATAACGTCGTGTCATAAAAATCGTATGACCCCACGTGTAATAGCACTTTGACGCGTACACGTAACGTCATTGACAACGTCCATGTCAACAATGCGTTTTCTTCTTGAAATAATGTTCAGTTTGAAGGCGTTAAAATCCCATTTTAAAGGGTCATATGATAAACAGAATCTTACACTCGTGGTCATTTTATATGAAATTTATGAACCTCGCCGAAGGCTCGTTTCATAAATTTCATACGAACTTACCATTCGTGTAAAATCCTCTATATTGTTACCTTATGTTACTATTGCCCGGTTTGGTGTCGTTGTTGGGATATGGAATTTGATCGTAACAGCTCCTGATCATTGTCATTTTACAGTACATCGATTTTGAGATGGCCATTGCTTGTAAGAGGTTCATGATTAGGGGTCAAGTCGGTAAATTCGGACAGCATGTAAATTAAGCCAGTGACATTGTTTCCTTATATGTCAGTTGGAATTGAAACAAAATTAAGTAAGCAAACGGTGAAAATCCTGATGAGACGGCTCATTTTGAGCCGTCTCATCTGGATTTTCACTGTTTGCAATGGTATGTCCGAATTTATCCGCTGTCCGAGGCTACCAGTCTCGACCCTTCTATTTCGACATTCGCCTTTAAGGTGTCTGGGTATATTTCCATGCCTTTTCTGTTTCACCATTTTTACAAAGGGAAACAACTTTCGTGACGCCCCTTTTGCTTCTCTGGGTGACGTTTCCCTTCCAAAATGGGGTCTACTTTTAACGTTTTTTTCCTTAAGTGCTGATCCCATTTCAAAAGGGTGGCAAAACAAAGAAAGAAAGAAAAAAGGGCATAGTTACTTCCCTCGAAAGTATACTATTTACTGCTAGTTACCACACAGTTACCGTAAGTTATAGTTACGCACCGTTGTTGAGTGGTTAGAGATGCTTAATTATGGTGCAGAGTGTTCGAACCGCCGTTTTGCCAGCATGCCAAACCTGAAATACCTAGTTCCCTATGACATTGAAGCTAATTGTGAATACCAGTGGTCATTCTTCGTGGAGAGTGTTTGTGTGTAGCACAGAAGAGTCTGTTTTTTTTTAAAAAACTGAATCCATTCATAAATCAACAGTATACATGGACAGCAAATACATTGTTAGATTTTGGGCACAGCTACTGTTTATGAGACATATCATTGATACGACCTCTCCTAGAATATTGCGACTCAGTGTGGGCTAACTCTTCAACAGAAGCCAAAACGCAGTTAGAGGCTATTCATATAGAAGCAGCCAGAACCATAACGGGTGCTACCAACCTTTGTAGTATAAATAGACTGTTTACTGAGCTGGGCTAGGTGTCCTTGCAAAACAGATGAAGAAATAAATGCAAACTAATAATTTTTATGAGATAATGAATGGACTTACACCAATATGGTGTACCAAAAGGGTCAAAACTACCGATACCGGTCCATCTGTAAAAATACAGGTGCACCGCTAAAATATCGGTGGACCTGTATATTAACGGTGGACCGATAAAATTTATCGGTCCGACGCTAAAATTTGCAGGTGCACCGCTAAATTTGGTGCACCTATATTTTTTTTACAGGTGGACCGGTATCGGTAGTTTTGACCCTTTTGGTACACCATACACCAAATTTCCGTTGGCAACAGTTGGCTCCGAGAATCTGGGATGGTACTCTTACAAGTAAGATTGAATGGAGGAGACTGCCCCTGCCAGTACATTCCAGTGCACTTCATTCCATTCCATGTTTTCGACTACCCCGTTTAAAAGAAGTGTACAAGTTCTCATTTCCTGATAATGGAGTAAATTTATGACCATCTTGTCCTTATCTCATTAGGGCTGACACATGTATCGTCGATTTATCCAACTTCGTTATGCATAAAACTTCGTTAGGTTTCGTTATCTTCCTGTCCCGCACGTGAGGTCAAGGCCACCACGTGTCTCTGTTGGTAAACATTGAGCTGGAGAACTGTCAAAGTTGTTCGGCTGTTTTCTATTGCAATATGCATTTCAAGCAGGTAAGTACAGAGCAATCAAATTCTACATGCTTAAAATTAACAATTCTCACTATTACTTTTTTCTCATGGTGTTAAAATACCCCCAATTTTCTAGATTTTCAGTTTTTCACTTTGTTTGCTGAACGCATCATTCGGATGACTTCTATAGAGGGTTAAAATCCAACACCCATCAAAAAATTTTTTTAGGCCAAGCCAATTTTACATTCAGTTTCATGTCCCTATCCTTAGGCTCAAAAATGGAAATAGTGACTTCTTTTAAATGAATTAACACAGTACCTTGTTTATTTTTCAACAGTTTATTAATTAATATGAAACAAATTTAACAAACAATAGAAAAACTTATAAAACAGAGTAAAGGCAAAATGCTGGATGGAAGTAACCTCAACCAAAACAATCAAAGAAAGTAATTCCCCAAGCAGGCCCCTCTACTGACGAATCAGAGATTGATGAAACTGAAAAATGTTGTGTTTGCTCTAAATACACCCCTGATCAAGTCAGAAATTCTTTGGGCATAAAGTTCACCAAGTGGTTTTAGTGTGCAAACTTGGAATGTAAGCACTGGGTCAATCTTATACACTGCACCCCTATGAAAGCTGTGAGGAGAGACATTATCTTTTACAGTACTCACTGCCTAGAACCCCACCCCCACCCCCTCAGAATCAGAATCAGAATTGTTTACTGGTGATACGTCCAAAGACAATCATTCACCAGGACCTGTGAATCAGGGAAGCTAGTCCCTAGCCCTTATAAGAGAAGTAAACTTAGTAACTGAATCCTCTGCACACTCAGCAGCAGAAATAAGTGAATCTTCCAGGGAATTCCAATCTCTAATAGTCTGGGGGAAGAAACTGGACTTGTAAATGTCAGTCCCAGCCAATGGGGTTTGAAATGTCAGGGAATGATGATTCCTGGTACGCCTATTTGGGGGAACAAGGTCGTTTATGGGTATACTGGCTGCACCCCTCAGACCTTTGTAAAGCATTATAAGTCTACTATCTTTCCTTCTCTTTTTTAGGGATTCCCACTTAAGTTTCTCCAGAATGCCAGTCATACTCCCAGTTTCATATGTGTAATTTCCCGTTACAAATCTGAAGAGTAACTCTCCCCATTCAGATTTGTAAATAGTGTGTTAAGTGTTTTAGTTGGAAATCTTAATTTTTGAATTTGTTAAAATTATTACTGTTGGACTAAATAAATAGAGTGTACAGTCAAGGAATGAATGTACAAAAGATGGACCCTGGCACTGATCTGAACCAAAAGTAATGGTGAGTAAAGAAATAATGTCTTACAGTTTTATTTTTTTTCTATTTGTTTTGTTTTTGGTATAGTAAAATTAATTTGGAAAATCTTACAACGAAAAAATAATAACCTTGGCCTAACTGAAGCATGGCTAATTAGCATAAATGTCAGCGCATGCGCCCTAACGAAGTTTTATGCACTTCCCTTTGTTTACAAGATGGCGGACACACGCTAGCCAAAGCGTTGAAAACAATAGAAATTGGAATCGCAGAGACATTATTTTCGCCATTAATGTTGCGAGAGGTATTGATTCATCGGGTAATGGTGGAGTAAATTGTGGCCGCCATATTGTCTATTGCCGAAAACCGCGTATGCTCTTAGGGTACCGAAGTTTCATGCATCGAGGATATATTGTATCAGAGATTTGAGTAAAAGCAGAAGAAAATGTTTCCTCAAACTTGGAATGAGGATTCTAATTTTTTGTTGGGGAGAAATTATATGCATCGGAACTGAAAATATTAGAGTATAAAAAATACACAGGCTGCATCGCGCGATAAGGAAACCTTCTGATATGTGCAGCCAGAGAAAACTCGGTCTTATCAGAGTCTTCGCTGTATGCGTAAATAATTTACAGTGTTTTGGGTATACATCGCACATTATGGGGAGCTTTTAGAATAAAAAAATACCTTTTTCTTGTGAAACAGCCCAATTATGGTACATCTTAATATTGAATATGGGCCACGTCACAAAAGAAAAAACAAACTAGGGGCATTTCTGAGCAGCCTGATCAGAGGTTTTGCCTTCTTGTTCGTGCATAAAGTTATACTGTACTTTGACAGAGCTTCAGAAAAAATGCAAAATAACCATCCAGTCCCATCGATGGGACATATGATTGAGCCGCGACACGAGAAAAAACAACAAAGTGGTTGTGCGCCCAGCGCAGACTCAGATCAGCCTGCGCATCCGCCCATTCCGATCAGACTCTTTGCTAAGCGCTCAAATTGTAGCTAAGGGTCTAAGCAACCTCTATGCGGCCGGCGAATGGGCGGATGCCCAGGCTTATCTGAGTCTGCGTTGGGCGCGCAATGACTTCGATGGTATTCTCATGTCGCGGCTCATATAACCAGTCAATAACCAGCTAAAGGCTTATTTTTGCACGAAGCCACTAGTGACGACGGAGTTATTATTATAAGCGGTTTAGAGTAAAGAAGTAATCAAGATAACTCAAGATACATGAAAATATTAATGTAGCTTTTCATGCAATAATTTGCAGCCCGCAACCAGCAGCCCGCAGCTTGCATATTAGTCAAAAGACCGTCGCCCCACGGCTGATTAATCATAAGTGTTGGTGCGCAATACGTGTAGATGAAATTAAGAAATCGGACGATTTTCCAAAAAAGTCGACCGAAAAAAAAGTGTATCATACGTAATATATTATTCGTGGGTACATTTCTTTACATAGTCAGATGTAAAATTCCATACCGCCACAGTCATTGCTGTCTTATCACAGGGTATAATCGATTCCGCTAATTTTCGCTTCCTGCAGAGACTGTACATCATATTTAGCTTCCGCCGAGACTGTCTGCGAGCTCTTGCTTCCTGCCGAGACTTCTGTACATGATAAATGGTTTCCTGCAGAGACTGTCCGCGTGATTCTGCTTCCTGCCGAGGCTCTCGGCAGGAAGCAGAATCACGCGGACAGTCTCGGCAGGAAGCCATTTCTCGAGGACAGTAGTCTCTGCAGGAAGCAAGAGTTCGCGGATAGTCTCGGCGGAAGCCAAATATGACGGACAGTCTCTGCAGGAAGCGAAAATTGGCGGAATCGATTATACCCTGTGCTTATGGTCAGTCTGAAATAATATTGAAAATAAAAGTTACGGTTTTAGCATGAATCATAAAAAAACATAAAACCAGTTTCGAATACACTACTTAAGTGAAAAGGGACAATGGGAAGAATAATAAATCACGACAAAATGCAATGTATATATAAATATATCCCAGCGGGCACATGACGTCGAAATGACGTCATACTGACGTCGATGTTACGTGATGACGTCACATCGACGGCGGTACAACGTCATTTCGACATCACGTCGAATCGACGTCAGTACGACGTCATTTTGACGTTATGTGCCTGCTGGGATATTATCATTATGCAGAGCGACTGCGTTTGTGTTGCTGATACATTAAGGCAAACAGCTACACGTCCATGTTTTTATGTTGTTGTTTTTTTTGCTTTTTTTTTTGCAAAGAAAAGCAATTTTTGTGCCTCCCTGTTTACTCTTTTAGATAACGAGGCATTTCCAAAATTTAGGAAATTCTTAAAGGAAAGAAATTGCTCATGGATTGAGCACATTCTTTCCTTTAAACAAAGCCTCAAATTGAATGGGAGACAAATTCTTCTATGTAAGAAATGCTAATCGGTGAGAGGTCAGAAAGAACACAAGAGTTGTCGTTGAATTGTAAAAGTGAAAGTTCATCCATTTCCTTCACACTTACTTACTTAGTGTAAGTGACTACATCCGGAATCGGATATATTTTAATTTCCCATACATCGTAAGAAAAATACGTCTTAAGGTAGCTGGGGCCGTATTTATAAAACGACTTAAGTGGTTGCTACGCTGTTGCCAAGGCTGAATTTCTATAAAGGAGATTCCCTACAACTATGAAATTTGCTCTGGAGGAACAGTCTTTTTCACTATGAAATTTGCTCTGGAGGAACAGTCCTTTTCAGACTGTTCCTCCAGAGCAAATTTCATAGTTTTAGGGAATTTCCAACATAGAAATTTAGCCTTAGCAACAGCATAGCAAGGACTTAAGTCATTTATAAATACAGCCCCTGGATACTAAATAAGAATATTGATGGGCCATTCAAACCACTTTACCAGTCTAATAACCCACATGGCTATAATACTTTTGGATAAGAAATCAAATATTTTTACCGTTTCGTTTTCAAAAAAAAAAAAAAAAAATCAAAATTTTGTATTTCTACATACTTTTTTTTTTTCACAGTTTCTATTTAAATTCATATTTCTCGCATATGAATGCAATTTCATTTCTGCGATTCATATAATCTATAACATAGGATATTTAAAACAAACCGGTCAAAAAAACAATGCACCTATCTTGATAATGCTTTTTTTTTTTTTACATTTTTTGTTTTACATTTTTTTAGAAATGCAAGAAAATCTAATTTCATGAAGACAAAAATCATGAAAAATATATTTGATCGATGAGGCATGTTTATGCATATTATTTCAGAAAAAAAAACTTACACTGTATGTTACTGAATAAGACAAAAATGCAAAATTTTTACCGTTTCGTTTCGTTGCAAAACAACGTTAAAGTTCAAAAATGCTCCCAAAATCTGAGAAACTAAAATCAACAGACAACCCCCATTCCACACCTGCTGCAACCAAGGCAGGCCCTTGCCCTACTATTTATTCCCCTGTTATTTCGGTTCTACCATTAAGTAATGCCCCCAAAAATGTGCAGACGCAATGGCAAATCAGAAAGGTTCCTAAGGAGCAGTCTGATCTGTTTCCAATATTTGTACAAACCGATCTGCCCCAAAACGTAGGATTTTTACGGTAGTAAGTGTCATCTGTCTAGGTAGCTTACCACCAATTATTTTACATAGGCAACAGAAATAACGTTTAAGCTAGTCACTAGAAAACTCGAAATTAATACCGCATTTTAAAGAACGGCTCTAGCCGATGGTTTAAAGAAGAAAAACACACGTTTCCCTGCTCTGGAAGCCGCTATTATAACTTGAACACGTAACCCCAGCGCGTGCAGTAAATTTGGCGCGTCATCTTAGTGGGTAAAGTAATAAAACTAACTGATACTTCAGTAGTTTACAGCAAAAACATCAATGTTGCCATCTTATATTTTTCATATAGGTCTGTTATTTTATTTAACGGTTGTTGGCATTAGTTACCTGACTAATTCTGGCCATTCTAACCATTCTCTTATTGACTGAAGCTTCTCCCCCAAAAGAGGCGGTTCGTGAATATTTCGTGGTAAGCTACCCCAAGGTTGAGCGAACAATAACTGTTTTGTTTGGACACATGCAATACAGAGTGATTCAGTACTGGACTACCTTAAGATTTATGCAAAGACCATATACATGTATTGCGGAGAAGGGATACTCTAAACCATGCAAGCAAATCTTATTCTATGAACGTTCTTTATATGAGCCGCGACACGAGAAAACCAACAAAGTGGTTGTGCAGCCAGCGCAGACTCAGATCAGCCTGGGCATCCGCCCAGGGCATCGAAGACACCTAAGGTGTATGACCTTCGATGGTAAAACCGTCGAAGGTCATACCACCTTAGGTGTCTTCGACACGTACGGACCAACTTGTGAACATTGTACAGTCTGGCTGAAGTATGACCAGTTTTAACTCAAGTCAGCGCTGTTATTGTCTGGATGGATTTTTTTTATGTTTTTACCAAATGGCACATATTCGCAGACTTTTCTTAGAAGGCCTGTGAAATTCAACTGTGCCTTCAGATAAATTGTCCCTGAATATACCCTATACAAGGTAATTTTCGCGGCGTTCCATTTTTCGCGGTATTTCGCGGTCACTTAGAAACCGCGAATATTAAAATCGCGAATAATTTCTAGTGTTTTACAAAGTGTCTTCAGTAGACACAGTGCTCATATATTTTGTTTCTGTTTGCTGCCGAGTTGCTGGTATTTTTTACTTGAATCAGTTCTTACTTTAACCTGCGGCAGGGCTGCCACAGGTTAATGAAAGAACTGACTCAAGTGAAAAAGAAAAAGTCTTGCTTTTCGCACATGATGCTAACCGCGAAAATTAAAAATCGCGAAAATTTTTGTGTATATTTTCGACCCTTAACCAAGAAAATTTGAACCCGCGAAAATTATCGCGTATACGGTATGTTTAATGATAGTTTTCCTTTCTCACTCTTGTGCTTTCTATTATTATCCGAAATATTTGAACGCCTAACCCGTTTTGTTTCTGAATTATGTTCCCATATTTCAGACAATTCAGTGTTTTCATGAAGACAATATTATTTTTACCACGTCAACAGGCTTATAAGGTCTGCAATTTCTATTAAATCAGTGAACGTGGGGCAAGACTAAACATTGTCGATATTTTGAAAGGAACACCGGTACCAAGTAAGCATGCACATTTGCCTAAATTAATAAAAAAATAGGCTACAGTATTCATCTTGTTAAATACATCATGCAGCGTCGCACTCCACAACCAGTACATGGGAATGACCCAGATTGGCTTCATCATCTATTGTTTAAACAATAGGTAATCCCTTCCGATTACTAGAAATCTTAAGTGTGTACAACTGTTTTTCGAAAAATGTTTTTCTAGCTATTCCTGGTCTTGCACCTCAAACAAATAACCATTGCTTTTATTTGGCAAAAGATGATACTGATTTCCTGTAAACACAGTTGAACGATGAATATACAGTCGACTTTCGATATCTCGAAGTCAAATTTCAGCCCAAACTACTGATATCTCAAAGTAAATTTTCTGGTACCAGAAAATTTACTTTGAGACATCAGTAGTTTGAGATAACAGCAGTTCAAATGTAAATAAAAATAAAAAATATATTCTTGATACAAGAAGATATTCTGAGATTTCAATGTTCGAGATATCGTGAGTTGACTATACTTGAAAACATTTCCAGATTGCGCCAGAATGTCTGAAGCCAAGCCAAAAGGCTGTAGAACGTATTAGATCAGCTGTTGTCGAATGCAGAACTCTCTCCTGCAGATGTCTCTTTGTGGGCCCTACTTCTGCTTTAAAGTGTTAATGCAGTATAGTCGTCAGGGGCGTAGCTAGGGGCAATTACACAGTACGCAAAATCATGTTTTATACTCATTAAGGGCAATAATAGGGGGTCAAGTCGCTAAGATGTTTCAAATTTTCGTGTCTGGTGGCTGTTAGTATTAAAATTATGCCCAGTAAACAACATTTCAGCATGAAAATACGCAGGTGTGTGTTGAAATTTTGTCAGTTTGACAAAATTTCAATACGCACCTGCGTACTTGCGTATAGGTAGCTACGCCCTTGGTCGTCAAACTACAACAACGTTGTTTGCAACCTTGTCTAATGGAACCAAAACATACTTTCTACGAAATTCGTCGATACCCCGCTGTAGATGTCGAAAAGTAGATTTAGGTTTAGGGGGTAAAACGTTAGATCTGGTGTTTAGCGAATAAAATTTGATAAGTTTATCTACTATTTTGAGGATGCTTACTTTCCATGCATTTAAGGCATGAGGCTCAACATACTCTTGTTTACACCATCGATCACCGAAATCCTTAAATGCGGATGCTATTTCTTCCCGACATTTTTGAAATCGATATGGTAATTGGAAGGAAATCTGTATTTTGGGCCCTTAGAAACTATGTAACGAATTCTTGAATCTGAAATGATTTTCAAATTTCCAAGCATTGTGTTCCTAATTGTTTCTGGAATGAAGTGAGCTGCGACACGAGAAAACCAACAAAGTGGTTGTGCGCCCAGCGCAGACTCAGATCAGTCAGGGCATCCGCCCAGTCTTATCAGAGTCTTCGCTGTCCGCAGGAAGGTAGCTGTGACCCTTAGCTACCCTTTACATGCTTAGCGAAGAGTCTGATCAGACATGGTGGATGCCCAGGCTGATCTGAGTCTGCGGCGCTGGGCGCACAACTACTTTGTTGGTTTTCTCGTGTCGTGGCTCAAGTATTATTTTAAATCTTATCTTCTTTAAGGTCTCCGGGTACACCTCCATGGTTTTCGGCCAATTTCTACTAAGGGAAACAACTTTCGTGACTTCCTGTTTGCTTTTCTGGAGGATGAAACCCTTCCAAAAGGGAGTCTACTCCTAAAGGAAAGAATTTGGAGCAAATTCTTTCCATAGGAGCAAATTCTTTCCTTTTAGAGTTTACTCCCACTGAGACAGGAGGCTAAACGATAAAATACAAAGTAAATTCCCCTGACAGTATACTCATTTACCTTAATACCACAAGTTTTTGACCTAAATTAATCTATTACAGTCGCGGGAGTGGAGGTAGTCATTTTTATATTTATTTAAGTGTTTCCAAGTATTAGTATCTAGGGAGCCAAAACGAAAGTAAGTAATCTTGATCATGACAAAGCTCCACACATCCGCATTACATAAAAGATTATGAAATATATATACATGTATTCCTACACATAAGTACATGCTGCAGAGTTACAACTGTAGAAAAAAAGACAATTATATCCTTTTTTTCTTTCCATTTTCACTGAAAACAATTGGTCTTTTATGTATTCATTAATAAGCTTGGAGGGGCCTATCGGAAACATATGTTCTGATGAGTCATTGATTCATTAGACGTTATTATTATTAATGTGAATTTAATTCGCTGGCAAACTTTCCAGAAGCATATTTTTAGCTCACCTGAGCCTTTAGGCTCATAGGTGAGCTTATAGTATAGCCAGGCATCCGTCGTCCGTCCGTCCGTCCGTCCGTCCGTCCGTCGTCCGTCCGTCGTCCGTCCGTCGTCAAGATTTTCAAACATCTTCTCCTCCGAAACCACTGGGCCGATTGAAGCCATATTTCATATGGAGCCTACCTAGGTCGGGGGGAACGAAAGTTTGTTTGGGGTATCTGGGTCACATGACCAAGATGGCCGCCATGCCCTTATATGGTTAAAAACCCTTCAAAAATCTTCTTCCCCAAAACCAAAAGACCTATGACCTTGAAACTTAGTATGTAGCATCGGGCATGCCGGCCCATCATAGTTTGTACAAATCATGACCTTGCGTTGACCTTGACCTAATTTACGGCATGGTCAACTTTGGTACGTTAGGCTTTTATATGGGAAAACGCTTAAACAGTGGATTTCTCAGAAACTATTTAAGTTTAAGGAACAATACTAGGTATACATGGTCGACTAAATGACCAGATGAAGATATATGTCACTAAAGGTCAAGGTCATTCCGTCGGACCATCCGTCGTCAAGATTTTCAAACATCTTCTCCTCTGAAACCACTGGGCCGATTGAAGCCAAATTTCATATGGCGTCTCAGTGGGATGGGGGAACGAAAGTTTATACCTGGGGTCTGGGTCACATGACCAAGATGGCCGCCATGCCCTTATATGGTTAAAAACCCTTCAAAAATCTTCTTCCCCAAAACCAAAAGACCTATGACCTTGAAACTTAGTATGTAGCATCGGGCATGCCGGCCCATCATAGTTTGTACAAATCATGACCTTGCTTTAACCTTGACCTAATTTACGGCATGGTCAACTTTGGTACGTTAGGCTTTTATATTGGAAAACGCTTATACAGTGGATTTCTCAGAATCTATTTAAGTCTAAGGTACAATACTTGGTATACATGGTCGACTTAATGACCAGATGAAGATATTATGTCACTAAAGGTCAAGGTCATTCCGACGGACCATCCGTCGTCAAGATTTTCAACAATCCTCTCCTCTGAAACCACTAGGCAGATTGAAAGCAAATTTCATATGGAGTCTTAGTGGGATGGAAGAACGAAAGTTTATACCCGGGGTCTGGGTCACATGACCAAGATGGCCGTCATGCCAATATATGGTAAAAACCCTTCAAAAATCTTCTTCTCCAGAACTAAAAGGCCTCTGACCTTGAAACTTGGTATGTAGCATCGGGCATGCGGGCTCATCATAATCTATGCAAATCATGACCTTGGGTTGACCTTGCCTAATTTACGGCATGGTCAACTTTGGTACGTTAGGCTTTTATATGGGAAAATACTTAAACAGTGGATTTCTCAGAAAATATTTAAGTCTAAGGTACAATACTTGGTATACATGGTCGACTAAATGACCTGATGAAGATGTTATGTCACTAAAGGTCAAGGTCATTCCGTCGGACCATCCGTCGTCAAGATTTTCAAACATCTTCTCCTCTGAAACCACTGGGCCGATTGAAGCCATATTTCATATGGAGCCTACCTAGGTCGGGGGAACGAATTTTTTTGGGGGGTATCTGGGTCACATGACCAAGATGGCCGCCATGCCCATATATGGTAAAAACCCTTCAAAAATCTTCTTCTCCAGAACCAAAAGGCCTATGACCTTGAAAATTGGTATGTAGCATCGGGCATGCCAGCCCATTACAGTTTGTACAAATCATGACCTTGCGTTGACCTTGACCTAATTTAAGCCAAATTTCATATGGAGTCTCAGTGGGACGGGGGAACGAAAGTTTATACCTGGGGTCTGGGTCACATGACCAAGATGGCCGCCATACCCAATGATGGTAAATACCCTTCAAAAATATGCTTCCCCAAGAACCGAAAGGCCTATGACCTTGAAACTTGGTATGTAGCATCGGGCATGCGGGCCCATCATAGTCTATGCAAATCATGACCTTGCGTTGACCTTGACCTAATTTACGGCATGGTCAACTTTGGTACGTTAGGCTTTTATATGGGAAAATGCTTTAACAGTGGATTTCTCAGAAAATATTTAAGTCTGAGGTACAAATAAGGTACAATACTTGGTATACATGGTCGACTAAATGACCAGATGAAGATATTATGTCACTAAAGGTCAAGGTCATTCCGTCGGACCATCCGTCGTCAAGATTTTCAAACATCTTCTCCTCTGAAACCACTGGGCCGATTGAAGCCAAATTTTATATGGAGTCTCAGTGGGATGGGGGAACGAACCTTTTTACCCAAGGTCTGGATCACATGACCAAGATGGAGCCATGCCCATATATGGTAAAAACCCTTCAAAAATCTTCTTCTCCGGAACCAAAAGACCTATGACCTTGAAACATGATATATAGCATTCGGCATGCAGGCCCAACATAGTATATACAAATGATGACCTTGTGTTGACCTTGATCTAATTTACGGCATGATCAACTTTGGTATGTTAGGCTTTTATATTGGAAAACGCTTAAACAATAGATTTCTCAGAAAATATTTAAGTCTGAGGTACACTACTTGGTATACATGGTCGACTAAATGTCCAGATGAAGATACATGTCACTAAAGGTCAAGGTCATTCCGTCGGACCATCCGTCGTCACGATTTTTAAACATCTTCTCCTCTGAAACCACTGGGCCGACTGAAGCCAAATTTCATATGGAGTCTCAGTGGGATGGGGGAACGAAAGTTTGTACTCGGGGTCTGGGTCACATAACCAGGATGGCCGCCATGCCCATATATGGTAAAAAACTTTCAAAAATCTTCTTCTCCAGAAAAGGCCTATGACCTTGAAACTTGGTATGTAGCTTTGGGCATGCGGGAAAATGCTTAT
The DNA here is from genome assembly GCA_963989385.1 of Ctena decussata. Lineage (NCBI taxonomy): Eukaryota > Metazoa > Mollusca > Bivalvia > Lucinida > Lucinidae > Ctena > Ctena decussata. Next base: position 14,726,765 of record OZ022499.1, read on the forward strand.
ATAGTGGATTTCTCAGAAAGTATTTAAGTCTAAGATACAATATGTGGTATATATGGTCAAATAAATGACCAGAGGAAGATATTATGTCACTGAAGGTCAAAGTCATTTTGTCGGTCTGTCCGTCATCAAGATTTTCAAACATCTTCTCCTCTGATACCAATGCGGAGAATGAAGCCAAATTTCATATGGTGTCTCAGTGGGATAGGGGAACTAAAGTTTATACCGGGGGGCTGGGCTACATGACCAAGATGGCCACCATGCCCATATATGGTAAAAACCCTTCAAAAATCTTCTTCTCTAGAACCAAAAGGCCTATGACCTTGAAACTTGGTATGTATACCCGGGGTCTGGGTCACATGACCAAGATGGCCGCCATGCCCATATATGGTAAAAACCCTTCGAAAATCTTCTTCTCCAGAACCAAAAGGCCTATGACCTTGAAACTTGGTATGTGGCATGCGGGCCCATCATAGTTTATACAAATCATGACCATGCGTTGACCTTGAATTAATTTACGACATGGTCAACTTTGGTACATTAGGCTTTTATATGGGAAAACGCTTATACAGTGGATTTCTCAGAAACTATTTTAGTCTAAGGTACAATACATGGTTTATATGGTCAACTAAATGACCAGATGAAGATATTATGTCACTGAAGGTCAAGGTCATTTTGTCGGTCTGTCCGTCATCAAGATTTTCAAAACATCTACTCCTCTGAAACCACTGGTCTGATTGAAGCAAAATTTCATATGGAGTCTAAGTGTGATCAGGGAATAAAAGTTTGTTCTCAGGGTCTTGACCAAGATGGCCGCCATGCCCCAATATGGTAAATACCCTTCAAAATCTTCTTCTCCAGAACCAAAAGGTGTATGACCTTGAAACTTGGTATGTAGCTTTGGGCACTCAAGCCCATCATAGTTTATACAAATGATCGTGCGTTGACCTTGACCTAATTTATGACACTGTCAACTTTGGTACATTATGTAGTCTTTTATATGGGAAAATGCTTAAACAGTGGATTTTTCAGAAACTATTTAAGTCTAAGGTGCAATATTTGGTATATATGGTTGACTAAATGACCAGACGAAGATATTTTGTCGTTATAGGTCAAGGTCATTCTTTGACTTTTGTACAAGGTCATTGAGATTCTGTCACCCGTCAACATTTTCAAACATCTTCTCAGAGGCCACTAAGGTCAATTGAAGCCATATTTCATATGGAGCTTCACCGGTTTAAAGGAACCATAGTTTGTTCAGATGGTCTTGGTCACTTGACCAAGATAGCCACCATGCCGATATATGGTAAAAACTCTTCAAAAGTCTTTTTCTCAAGAACCGAAAGGCCTATAACCTTGAAACTTGGTACCGGTATGTAGCATTGGGCACTCAGGCCCATCATAGTTTATACAAATGATTACTGTATTTCATATGGAGCTTTAATACTGGGTCAAAGGAATCAAAGTTTGTTCAGATGGTCATGGTCGTATGAACATGGTGGCCGCCACACCCATTTATGATAAAAACCCTTCAGAAATCTTTGTCCAGAAACAAAGGCCCAGTGACCTTGTGGCTTGGTATATAGAATGAAGTGGGACTCAACATTAATCCCCAAGGGAGGGGGCCCCTGCCCTGGTGCTATATACATGTATAAAAGCATGAAAATATATACCAAGACCAAGTGTCAGGTGAGCTGCAGGACCATTGGTCCTCTGGTTTTCTCTGCCAAAAAAACCCAAACAAACGAACAAACAAAAAATACTGCCCCCCCCCCTCCCCCAACACACACACTAAAAAAAAATAAATATAAAATATATAAATAAATAAAATTAAAAAAAAAAAGACAGGCACGACTTTTATAGCGTCATTTGCATGCTGAGAATCAATCATTTATTTTAGCCACAGTACCGCCTGAATCGTCTTGTATGCTGTTGGTATTTTGTGGAACGGAGTCGTCTTGTACTAGTCGTGGGTGGGGTATGGAATTTGATTTTTACTAGTTCCTGATCATTGCCTTTTTATTCATACTTTGTTTCGTTCATACTATGAATGAGGATACCAAGGTAAGCCACGCCTACTGGGAAAGCGGAATTGTACAGTTATGATAACGAACACTGTCTGTTGTAGAGAAACTGAAGCTGGAGACCTGGGGACGTATTTATAAAACGACTTAAGTAGTTGCTATGCTGTTGCTAAGGCTAAATTTCTATGAAGGAGATTCCCAACAACTAAGAAGTTTGCTCTGGAGGAGCAGTCTATAAAGGCGGAACACATTCTTCTTCAGCTGTCTTTGAAGCTTTACTTATTCAAATCAGGTAGCAGTAATACTGGCTCGACAAAAAGTGTCTTACAGTCAACCCAAACCCTAAATTTTGCACCGGTGAAAAAAGCCCCGGTAGTTCAGTGGGTTAAGCGCTGGCCTACTGAGCTAGCGGACCGAATTCGAGCCCCGCTTGGTGCGAGAATCTTTCTTACCGTAAACGGGGTTCCATTGCACACAGCCTTTCATTATCACCGCCTCATCGTCCTGATATAACTGAAAAAAAAAACTGTTGAAAAGGACGTTAAATCATCCATCCATCGCACCGGTGACTCATGCTCTAACCACTTAACAAATAGTGTATGATGCCAATAGTTGTCATCAATCTATGGAATCATATACTAACCATAATAACAGTAAGGCTACTACGACTGAGCCGTGACACGAGGAAACCAAAAAAGTGTTTATGCGACCAGTGCAGAATCAAATCAGCCTGGACATCCGCCCAATCCGCTCAGACTCTTCGCTAAGCGCTTAAAAGGTAGCTAAGGGTCAAAGCTAACTGAATGCGGACAGCGAAGACTCTGAGCAGACTGGGCGGATGCCCAGACTGATATGAGTCTGCGCTGGGCGTACAGCCACTTTGTTGGTTTTGTCGTGTCGCAGGTCAACTGTCGTGTCGCGGCTCAACTGTCGTAGTAACTGTCTGATATTTTAATCGGATGATAAGTGAGCAGTTACACTAAATCTGGAGCCAGTATGTGATTGTTGCTTCTAATCTGAATCATAATACAAAAGAAAACAGAATTAGTTATGGACTGCAAGGTGAAATGCATTTAGAGAGAATAACACTATCTGATTAGAGTCAATGAGTATGGGAACACTCTCCGGAACTTTTAATTGTCTTATTTTCCTCCTTCTTATGCAGATTGAAACTAACAGCAAATGATAGCATGACATTTAATTGTCCAAAACTATGATTTTCTCATTTTTTTTCTCAAATGTTAATACAATGTACACTGTTTTGCGATAAAAACGAGTTTGTGGTCTTACTACTGTCATCTGGCGTTTAGCGTACACCTTATCGCGTACATGTACGATACAATAATCGCAGTCGTTTCTACCGATTTAAAGTACAATGTTCATGGCTTATAGGCTGCTGACGCGTTTGTCAAATGCATCTCAGTAACACTTGGTAGTACTTAGATTTTGCAATGCCTTTTCGTGTTTTATTATTAGACGAAGTGTATTTTACTTATTTTAATAAACATTTTACTTGTGTAAACTTATCTTTCAATATGAGTATTTTACCACTTTAGAAGAGTTCAAGAACACGCTCTTCCGTACACACGAAATCCTAGCCCCAGGGTCGTGAGATAGACTTCGGCTTGTCTGTATACCTACGGGTGGGTTGCCGACCTAACTGAGTCTAAACTGAATGTCTGCTAAGTAAATAGTTAAGATAAATATTGAATAACTAATACTACGAAATTTTGGAAAATCCCCGCGAGCACGATGGTTTTCTTTCTGTCATTCTTTACGACGAAAAACGACAACAAAAAAAAAAAAAAAGAAAAAGAAAAGAAAAAAAAAAGAAAAAGAAAAGAAAACACACACACACACACACACACACACACACACACACACACACACACACACACACAAAAAAAAAATCAATAAATAGACGCTTCTGTCACTTAGGACTGGAACTGTTTGTTCAAAACCCTTAACTGTGTTCGCTTACCTTCAATTGAAGACAGAAATAACAAAATTATATAGTCTTTTCACACGACTGCTATTTGCTTTCCAAACATTACCTTGTTTTAAGGATAGAAAATAATTGAATAAGCAAACAGCCTAGATTCAGATAAAGCTGCTCATCCGGCTTTGAATCCTCAATTTACCAAAATTAGGGCGAACATTTTTGTTTTTAAATTTTGCAGACGTATTTTATCTGTTTTTTTTTTTATTATTATTATGATTACTTTTTATATTTTTTGCGCTTTAAGCGTTCATTATGAAGTTTGATTTCACCCGCATATTATTTTCTCACTACCGATGTTATAGATGTCATTGATCTGGACATTCGCTGACTGGCTCTCCGTATAGCACGTCTAAAGCGGGGATCCAAAACTCCATACACAATTGCGTTGATCAAACTGTTGAAATAGTAGAATCTAAAGAAGAACATCACAATAATTTCTTGCCAAAGAGACATGTCCTGGAAAAATACTCCTTTGTCAGACATCTGGCTCGCAAGAAAGAAATAAACTGACGTTGAAAAAACAAAAAACGCCGTCAGAATGAACATAATTAGCGTCTTACGTCGAACTCTGGCGTGTGACGTACGCCGTAAAACACTTCTATTATGTTTGCTGTCATGACGTTTACGCTTCATTCTAGGAGAAGGCCTGACGGCCTGGGGATATTTAGGCACTGGAGTATTAAGCTCGAAGTCAGTTGAAAGCATAGCTATTTTTCTGTCGATGGTGCTTTCTGGAGTTATAGAGACTTCGTTACTTTGGCGATAACCATTTTGGCTACTGGGTTGCGCTGACACATATTCAGAGTCAATAACACTGGGCTCATTAGCTCTATCAGAGTTTTCAGGTAGATTAAAATTACGTCTTGGCACCATCATCATCCGGTTTAATGTAGAAGATTTCTGACTTGGTTTCGTCCTCTTGAAGATAACTCTGGCTATAAGACCATACAATACAACTGTTGAAACCATTATCAAAATATTTGGACCGATGTACAGGGCTTTCATAGTAACGGACGGCCATATGGTAGACTTATAATCATCATCTTTAAGACAAATAGTAACAGTAACATTTTTCCCATTGTAATCCATCTCATAAGTTTGCGGGCCACAGAAAATAATAGCTGGTGAGGACCATAGGAAAGCAACAATGCTTAGACCTACACTGAGTCTTAAAGCATATACAGGTCTTATCTGCCATCGATGAGGGTAACACACCTTTCTATGCCGATCTATTGAAATCAATAGCAACACGACGGAAGAACAAGTCACGGTGGCAACGTTAAAGTAAGACTTCGCCTTACACAGTCCTACACTTGGCATAGTAAACCACGTGTACTGGGTATAAATCTCTCCCGGGACCGTCAGCAAACAGCTGAGCAGGTCGATTGCACCAAGCACTATCACAAAGTATTTAAAATTGCAGCGTGGGTATCTGAAAGCGTAAACATACAACACGAAAATGTTTCCAATCACTCCAAAGGCAGAAAGTAGTCCAAAGACGACAGAGAATGGCAAAACAGCTTGAAAATAATTCCTGTTCACATCAACTGATGAAAAGTTACTTTGTTGAAAATTCATTGTGTTCCAATTCACAGTCAGAGTGATTATTTGTTAATGTAAGGTTTCAATTCATATTATTTTGCTAAGCATAAATGTAAATTTTACATATTAAGACTGGTTCTAAGTACCGCGAGAAAAAAAATTGAAATCAGTTTTCTTTTATCTTCCTTAACTCAGTGTAGGTACATGCAAAAGTGTCGCTTTATTTCGCGGAAGTAGAAGTGAATTGGTGATATCATTCTATTCTTCTTTTTTCGATCGTTTCATAGAAACTCGTCCGTTTTAAGGCGTACTCAAACCGCATTGTCCAAACACTGCCTGCACAAGCACAGCCTAGTTGACCCATATATGCCATCCTTATTGTCTGGACGACTCCATTTCTACTTTTAGGGGTGTACTTTTTTCATTTATATTTGTAATAGAAATTCAGAAACTCCTCTACGTAAAACAATGTAGACCCTCATTCAGACGCCGCGTTCTGCGGCTTATGGTCTTGGCCATTAATTACTGTTTACCTATGTTCATTTAGAAAAACTAGGTATAAAACACAGTGCGAACAGACAATAATTGAATTTTGGATACATGTACAGAAACTTAAAGGTTGGATTGGCAGGCACTTTTGTCTCACAATTGAGGATCATTAAGACCCATCTGTCTTCTAACGGTATTAGCACAGTTGCCACAATGTCGATTAAATAGTTTCCGCTTATTCATGAGTCAGAACATTTTGGTACAATTAATATTTTATTAATCATGTTAATATAATTTATAGAAATATAATAAGCAACACAGGATCAGGAGGAAATTGAAATCTAAAAGAGGTCCTTCAAGAGCAGAGAACAATTTCAAAGACGGAAAATGGGCCATACTTTGAAGTTTCGGCTATTTAAGCCTCATCAGTGACTCTGGCAGACTATGGTTTTCAGACTTCTTTTCCTGGAGATAACCCTTACACACTATCAAACTTAGTGAAACTTTCCTTATACTTCTGTGCTTATTTTTCTACCCCCACCCTCCCAACACATACACAGCCTCCCCCACCACTCCCACCGCCGTTCACATCTCATAAGAATATTCACAAAGAGCCTCAAAGGAACGAATCCATAACTAGCACCTCTTGGCACCATGTCTTCCTCTCTAATTCAAAGAAGATGTTCAGTTCATTTCACTAGATGTCCATTTTATTCTCAGTGTTTTGATGCCCTAAACGATTAGGGTCAAGTCAGGTAAATTCGGACAGCAGGTAAATTCGGACAGCGACATTGTTCCCTTCATATGGAAGTTGTTTTCAGTTTAAAAAAAATCATTATTAGCCGTCTCATCTGGATGATCACTGTTTGCAATGGTATGTCCGAATTTACCCGCTGTCCGAATGTACCCGACTCGACCCTACTTTCCTATAGCCTATAAGTTGACTGTATGAAATATCAATGAAAGCCGCACTGCATTACAGCTAGAGGATGATGATTTGGTTACTCACTGTCTGTTCGTGAAATGCGAAAGAGTTTACGATTAGCAATCTCAAGAAAATGTGTTTTGAAAACAATCACGAAAAGCAATTAGTGCAGACTCATATGAGATGGATCGTTGTACCTCTCATCTGGATCTGTTTTCTACGGTGTCTGATTGAAATGTCAGACTGAAATGGCTAATCGGATAAAACTAGATGATGTGTGTTCCTAGCGTCCCACAACATGGAACTTTTCAAAAATATCAACCCTGATTAGATTCTACAAATGGTGCATTTCGAAGTATAAATTTTCTGATTTTTTTAGCGGATCTGCCGATTAAACGAACTCGGTATCCGATCTTTTTTATTGCACAGTTCGATGGAACACGTGAAGGTGTACTCGTGTGAAAAATTATAAAAAAACATCTGAGATCATCATTTACGTACTTTTGACCTTAAGAACAGATTGAACAGATTAAATCTGGTACGGATACGTTTATATTGAAAACATTTCTATATGCAAAATAGGTTCTTTTAAACAAGTTATAAAGCCTAGGTGGACTATAAAAGCCAGATATAGGTGTTTTATCTCAGGATTTCACCAGACACCAAAGGGCAAACATCTCCAGAAGGTCATAAAAATCCAATAACTAATCTGATTGGCTGTATGTCTTGCAGAGTAATTTACCTGGGAAATGTTTGACGGTTGACTGAGGATAAATACACAGCTGACTGGGATCAATGTTTATCAGTGTAAATATACAGCTGACTGGGATTAATTTTTATGAATAGGACAGTAGCCCCGCCCACTTAAAGACTCAAATAGATAGTTAATCCCTTGCTGGTGATTTCCGAATCTAGGCATTTCACCTGTTTATACAATAAACAACTGCACATGTATTTTGTGAAAAAACAACAACAATAACAACAAAAAAAAACAACAACAACAGAAAGCCCGGGATTCTTTTGAGAAATTTATTTTAAGCAAGTTATAAGTTATTGTATTTACTAAGAAAATTTGGTTTGATTTCATGCAGTTATTTTGAATCTGGTAATCCCATTTTGACTGACATTTAGAATTGATGTGTTTATGTACATTCGATTCAAAATAATTTAAGCGTTCAGTAGACTCTTTCTGGTAACTTTAAATTAGTGAATAGTTAGATCCTTTGCAAGCATGGAATACAAAAAAACGAAACGAAAATAACAGACACGATTTAATTGAGTCTGTTCATAACCAGTAATGAAATATGCCGTTTCTTCCTCATTATCGACCTATTTATTTCTTCGAATATCGCTTTGATGGTGATTGAAAATATTTACGAAAAATTTTCATATTAAAGGATTAGAGTAATTGATGCTTTTAGTGATGTTAAAACAGAAAGAGGATCTGAGAAAGATAAATGAAAGTGGTCATAGCACCCAAATCATAAGTCCGAACTCGTAAACCGATTTTGTTTTTGTTGATTTAAAATATAAATAAGGGCAGTATATATGGCTGTAGGTTCTGCTGTAAAACTAGAACTGCCATTTGGAAATCTTTTGGTATCTGTGAAAAGGAAGCCTACAACAAACATGGAACTGTATCTTCTTGTTTTGAGCCATTCGTATAAATCGTGGTATGAATCGGGAATTAAGTATTATTTGAAGGAATGCTGACTGAAGAAAATCAGGGTTTGTATGTGATTGTTAATCCTGATGTTATGACAATACGATGGAAGGAGGTGTCAAAGTTCATGGTTTTTGAACAGGTAATGTTAATTTTTGAGAGTCTTAATGTCTAATTTTGAATCTTTGTAAAAGTTTGACTTGCAAACTCAATGGTTAAATAGATAAAAGTTTGTAGTTCTCAAAACATTTCCTACCGAGGATTAAAGACACAGTCATGAGCGGGATTATGCAGCTAATTTTGTTGTATATTGAAGTAATAACTTTTTTCTTCTGACATATAAAGATGGTTGGTCACTTTCTGCATAAAGATTTTCTATAGGAGATGTACGAAACGCTCCAAGAGCGAGCCGTAAACCCTGATGGTAAACAAATAGTGTCAAGGTATTTAAAACTTTTATCTTAAAGTGTTCCTTCAAGAGCAGAGAATACATTCAAAAGAAGATATATTGGCATACTTCGAAGTTTCTGCCATTCAAGCCTCATAAGTGACCCTCACATGATATGGTGACGAAAGCCAGAGGAAAGTATACTGTAATTTCCTAATTTCAATAAGGCAGTCGATTCAAGGAGTAATAAGTATCAAAAAGGGTCCAAAAGATTAAAAAGCGGTGATCTAGAATGAAAGTGTAAACCAATCAAACATTTCTGATTTCTCAGAATACATCCTCTGATCTCAAAAGACAAAGAAAATAAATAAAGTATAATCTGCACTATAAATGATAAACGGGGAGACGTTTTACGACCGCCACATCGCACAACACCAGCTGCAGTGATTTCAAACTATAATCTTTCAAAGTATCTTCAAGAGCAGAGAATATTTCACTGCAGCTGGTGTTGTGCGGCCGTAAAACGTCTCCCCGTACATCATCCATAGTGCAGATTATATTTATTTCTGTTCTCAGGAATCAGAGATATTCTGAGAAATCAGAAATTTTGAGTGGTTTAGACTCATATACTAGACAATTGCTTATTCATTTAGATCTTTTTTGACGCTTATCAGTCTTTGATTCGACTGCTTTATCAAAATTTTATTAAATTACAGTATGTTTTTCTCTGGCTTTCACCACCAGATCATGTCAGGGTCACTGATGAGGCTTGAATAGCCGATACTTCGAAGTATGGCCCATGTTCCTTCTTTTGAATGTGTTCTCTGCTCTTGAAGACACTCTTATAGATTTAATTTTACTTCACTGTAGCTGGTGTTATGCCGTGTGGTGGCCGTCAAACGTCTCCCCGTACACCATCCATAGTGAAGATTATATTTATTTCTGTTCTTTGGGATCAGAGAATATATTCTGAGAAATCAGAAATTTAAGGGGTTTGGACTCATATACTAGACCATTGCTTTTTATTAATTTAGATCTTTTTTATGCTTATCAGCCTTTGAATCGACTGCTTTATCAAAATTAAGAAGTTACACTATGATTTCCTCTGGTTTTCGCCGCCAGATCATGTCAGGGTCACTGATGATGGCTTGAATAGCCAAAACTTCGAAGTATGGCCCTTGTTCCTTCTTTTGAATGTCTTCTCTGCTCTTGAAGGAACTCTTATAGATTTAATTTCAAAAGAAGAAATATGGGCCATACTTCGATTCGAAGTTTCGGCTAAGTACAATTTTCGTGCCCAATCATATTCTGAAAGGAACGATAATCGAGTTTAGATCTTACAGTAGACCTATACATGTTCAGAAGCACAGTTCGATTTCCTGCCAAATTTGTATTCGAAAGTACTTTTAATAGCTCGAGCTTTTAAACGCTTTATGCTTTATAAGTTTTCAATTATGGAATAGAACTAAGTGTCTTATCAAATAGAAGGCCTTTTGCAGTTGGTAACAACAGGATTAGGCTAACCATAAATGTTAAGAGCTGGGTCTGGATGTAAACCCCTCAACTGACAAAAATGAATACACTGAATTTTAGTGATTTTCTTCTTTTTTTTAGAATTTAAAACCACTGTCTGTGGCCCATATTTCTATTTTATTTAGGCATATTTTTATGTTGCTTCGGTATATAAACACCGAGGACATTATCGATGAAACCCTTGATTGGACCTGTAACTCCTCTAAGTATTGTCATTAACCTGCTAGACACAATTATAACTGGTGATCTTGGCATAGTGAACATAACGATTTCCCGAAGTTAGCTTGATGTCCTTATTTTCGTAACGATGGTCTTCAAGAGGCTGGTTGGAATGGATCCCTGGCTGAACCTCCTGGCACCGAGTCTATCCATTTACCAGAGTTACTTTCCGAAGGATCTAAATGTGGAGCCAACGTCTTTTAGCTGGAAACAGAATTCCACATTAATGACAGATTCTGTTGAAGACTATGATGAACGATTGGATAAACAGGAGGAGGGGGACGTTGATACTCTATCAGAGTGGATCAAATCAATAGCGTCTTCGGTGAAAAGACGTATTTCTCTAATAAGCATGACCACGTCAATCCTATGTAAAGTCAATTTTGATATTGTTTACGCCGCTGCAGAGCTAGCTGACCTCCATGATAATTAGAATATTGTTCCAGCATACATATTGTTTCTTTGCAAAACGTTGAAGCATCCACTTGAGAGAGGAGCGTGATTTGAACATTTCGGAGGGAAGCCCCAAATATACACTCATTTCTTTGTCTAAGGAGGAGCTTCCTAGAAACCACGAGACGGTTCTTCGTCCCTTAAAGTTTCCACAGCAGAGGAAGATCTTAACCTTCTAAAGTTGTATTGGATCTCAGAATTACATAACGATCAACATAAGCAATGATATGCTGCAGATTCTGTTAATTGCCCCACCAAGTCTCTATCTCAGAATCTTACTAGAATACTTGCGGTAGTTAAGGATGAGTTTCAGAAATATTGTGATTTATCATACGCAACAAGTTGCGTAAATTCGATGTGGATCCTAAAATATTCTAGAAACTCTCGAAAATATAAAAGCTCAACCTGTTTTTGAAATAGACAGCATCTAAATCTCTCATTTCTCTACGCGTTTTCTACAGTGCCACATGACAAATTAAAAATCTAAATTAACATGCACGAAACAACATTGTGACATTAAATTCACAAATTTTGTTTTCTTTCCTAATTTTCATGTGATACATTCTACTACTTAGAACTTCTTGTCACACTATCAGAAAATAAGAACGTCATCTGGGAAGTTTCATAAAGTTATACCGGTATTATTGTTTAAAACAATGTTTAATAAAACAGTTTTCTTATAATCGCACAATCTTTGTTACATATTTATTTTCACAGTTTATTCCTCACAAGCCTCTCTATTTTCACAGTTTATTCCTCACAAGCCTTGTGAGGAATAAACTGTGTATATTATTGTTGTTGTTTAATAGAATAAACAAAGGTCACTCAAACATATAAACGCTAAATAATGACATGCTTTACTAAAACTGGTATGAAACAAATAATAAAACAAAACAAGGATATTCTAACCTATCATGAAATAAACATTTGTAAAATCCTAACATTCATTTTTTTATAACTTTAGAATATGTACACATTGTAGAAGAAAATGAAAGCCAGATCAGGAATAAATTAAGATAAATGATTAAAACAAAAAAGCTACAACTACAAGGGTTGATTCAAAAGTAGTGTCTCTGTGTCCACTGCACGCTTCTTCATTGTAGCATTATTATAAGAATTATATCAAGCTGCACTGTAATTCAGTTTTGATTAATAACCGAATAAATATAAAGTTGGAATCTTTTTCCGTTCCAATTATATAGACGTTCAAAGTATGCCACCGACGCCATCGCGCCGCACGTTCAAATAAAGTTAATAACTTGAACATAATTTTTAAAGACAATCAGAAATTAAAATCAAACTAAATGAGATCAAAGTCTAATGTGATGAAGAAATATATTTCTGCAACCTACTGTTGAAACTTTGATATTAAACGTCACTGCAGTTCGCCAGTTAGGGTCAATGCTTGTTACGGCCGATTGATAAAAATGTTGATTTTTTGACAATCGCAACAACGCATGATTATGCGGTTTTGCCACGAATTAGGAATATCACCATTAAAGACTCTTGAGCTGTTTTATTAGACAAGCGGTGATATAACAGTGATTATGAGGCTTGTGTAAAGGTGATATCAGCGCCATAGTGATGCAGATGAGTCGCTAGAGAATCGTCTAAAAACCGGAGGACCTGTATGTTCAATGTCAGACAATTACGTCACTCTTTTCTGGACCCCATATATGAAGATCTATGCTCTGCAATTCGAACATTGTCTAAAGACTTCAACATTAACCGCGGACTGTTCAGATAGTATTGAAGGAAGAGAAAAATGTGGGTGAACAGGCATTAGTGCTATGCTGGAACAATTTAGATGGACATGACATAATATCACAACTTCGTCTGACACCTCAATAACGCCATTGACGTGCGGCGCTTGTCGTTACCATGCCTTCTATCTATCTCGATGTCTCGATAAATGTGCACTATATTAAAATGACATTTTCAGCCTATAACGCAAATAGATGAAGCTACTTGGATATGAAATTCTGTTGCTATCTTTGCTTTCATTCTTTACGCTTTTATAGCTGCAGTGATATTACTTCTGGATCAACCTTCGTACAACGCAGTTTTGGTAAATCTCAACTAACGCATTATTCTTATTTCTTTTTTTTCTGAAAAAGAACTGTTTGCAGCTACTGACGCTTCTATCACTCAGAACCGGAACTGTAAGGTAAAAAATCTTAACTAACAGAGAATTCATTTATTTTACAATGAATTATAGGTTGAGAAAATCACGCGTTTCCATTGTATGAATTTTAGGTATCATCTAACTTACAATCCGAGAGGAGGATGGCATACATTGTATGCCATGCTCCTCTCGAATTATAAGTTAGCTGACGCCATAGATTTGTAAGCATAGCAACTATAGAATTACCAATTGTTGTACTAAGTTCCATGGCTGAATGACGTCTCAGTGACGGCATGTTGACATCAATATTAATCTTAATTGCTATGGTAACAAATCTATGACTTCATTTATATTGGAGCATGGCATCCAGTGTATGCAATGCTTTGCCAATTTTCAGTGACATGACATCTACAAAATTATGTCGATTTTAAACACTGTGTGTCATTTGCTCTTCCATTTACAATGTTTTAACACTTAATGAAAATTATTGAATTTACAGCAAACAGCGTAGATCCAGAAGACAGTAAGCCGGCTCACCTGGATAGACACGGCTTGTCATCTAGTGTTTGAATTCTGAATATGAATATACAGCTTGGACGAAACTACATTTGGCGTTTTCAATATTAATTATGAAATGAATTCTGACAGAACGAAGCAAACATTAGACAAACGAAAAATAGCAAATTCGGTTTAACAGACTCCCGTCATGCGTAGTAACTTAATGTTGCCGCAGCGACGTCAGTACGATGTCATATATCGGCTGGGGGTATGATGTGATGTATGACGATATGTATAAATGACTATATATCGAAGAGATAGTAGAATTCTGTGTTAACGCATCTACAAGTCACAAAGTTTACTTTACATACCTTTTAAAGTATAATTTAATCCACAAATGATACTATTTTGTAGTAAGCGAAATCCGTACATGCCTCACTTATATATTTTGTGAATGGCACGAGAGCGAGGCACGTGCATTTAATGACTTCCTATGTGTTCCGTTACACTTGATCGGTTTGAAGGAATACACAATTTTTTACGTGATTGCATGTATGGATTATGGCTGACGGATGGATATTACTGCTGTTATATTTACCTACATTTCTAACGGTGTTGACATTGTCGCATAGCTTTATGTAACATTCTCTTCTCAAATGTATTATACATGTATATATGTTTAGGGCAAAAAACGTATTTCGTTTGAGTCCAAATAAATAAATTGAATTGAAAACTGCTTACGCCCCATAGCACCGGCTTTAGTGTAACTGTATTTTCAAACTGACTCAGAATGAGCCCAGTGATCCCGAAAAAGTAGAAAATATATGAGCCGCGACACGACAAAACCAACAATGTGGTCGTGCGCCCAGCGCAGACTCAGATCAGCCTTGGCATCTGCTCAGTTTGATAAGACTCTTCGTTAAGAGCTCGAATTGTAGCTAAGGGTCTAAGCTACCTCCATGCGGACAGCGAAGACTCTGATCAGACTGGGCGGATGCCCAGGCTGATCTGAGTCTGCGCTGGGCGCACAACCACATTGTTGGTTTTGTCGTGTTGCGGCTCATATATAATCTGCACTATGATGAAGTTTGATTTCAACAAGTTATTTTCGAACAATCGCTGCTATACGTGTCATTGATTTGGACATTCATTGACTAGCTCTTCGTATAGCACGTCTAAAGCGGGGATCCAAAACTCCATACACAATTGCGTTGATCAAACTGTTAAAATAATAGAATCTAAAGAAGAAAATCACAATAATTTCTTGCCAAAGAGACATGTCCTGGAAAAATATCCCTTTGTCTGACATTTGGCTCGCCAGAACGAAATAAACTGACGTTGAAATAACAAAGAACGCCGTCAGAATGAACATAATGAGAGTTTTACGTCGAACTCTGGCGTGTGACGTATGCCGTAAAACACTTCTATTATGTTTGCTTTCAGGACGTTCCCGCTTTATTCTAGGAGAAGATCTAACAACCCATGGATATTTAGGCACTGGAATATTCAGCTGCAAGTCAGCTGAAAGCATAGCTATTTTTCTGTCGATGGTGCTTTCTGGAGTTATCGAAACTTCGTTACTTAGGCGTTGTCCATTTTGGCTACTGGAACGCGCTGACACATATTCAGAGTCAATAACACTGGGCTCATTAGCTGCATTAGAGTTTTCAGGTAGATTAAAATTACGTCTTGGCACCATCATCATCCGGTTTAATGTAGAAGATTTCTGACTTGGTTTCGTCCTCTTGAAGATAACTCTGGCTATAAGACCATACAATACAACTGTTGAAAGCATTATCAAAACATTTGGACCGATGTATAGGGCTTTCATACTAACGGACGGCCATTTGGTAGACTTATATTTATCATCTTTAAGACAAATAGTAACTGTTACATTTCTTCCCTTGTACTCCACTTCGTAAGTTTGCGGGCCACAGAAAATAATAGCTACTGAGGAAAATACGAAGGCAAAAGTACTTAAACCCACACTGAGTCTTAAAGCATATACAGGCCTTATCTGCCATCCATGTGGATAACATACCTTTCGATATCGATCTATTGAAATCAACAATAAAACGACGGACGAACAAGACACGGTGGCAACATTAAAGTGAGACTTTGCTTTACATAGGGCCACACTTGGCATCGTAAACCACGTGTACTAGGTATAAATCTCTCCCGGGATCGTCAGCAAACAGCTGAGCAGGTCGATTGCACCAAGCACTATCACAAAGTATTTAAAATTGCAATGTGGGTATCTGAAAGCGTAAACATACAACACGAAAATGTTTCCAAATACGCCAAAGGCAGAAAGAATTCCAAACACGACAGAAAGCGGTAAAACAGCTTGAAAATAATTCCTGTTTATATCAACTGCTGTAATGTTGTCTTGCTGAAAATTCATTTTGTCCTGATTCACAGCCTGATTAATTATTTGTAAATGTTACATTTCAATTTATATAACTTTACTTAACAAATGTCTTAGCCTTTTGTATGCTCAGACAGTCTCTAGGCATCGAGAAAAGAGCAAGAGAAATCAATGTTCTTTTTTATCGTCCTGTTGACTCATTTAGGTAAATGGAAATTTGTCTCTTTCTTTCGCGCCTGTGGAGTTGAAAACGGTGAGATCATTCTATTCTTTTTGTCGTTTCATAGGAAAAGCTTTATAAGGCTTGCTGTTGTGCGTCCATTTTGTTTCATCTCAGTATCTAATCATGATGTTTGTTGCTTTGGTCCATTGATTGATTAGTTTTTCACACGGACCGATTAATTTGTATTATTCATGAGCAGCCAAAGTAGATTCCAGGGCAAGAGTTTCGCGCGTTTAAACCGGTGTAAGTCATACAGTACTTTATTGCATTCGGAACTCCTCGGTCAATTCCATGAGTTGATTCACGGAATTGGCCGAGCGGTGTTCCGATTGTACTTTATTGGTGACCGTTATAGGCGGTGCTTCTGTAGGCGCCTCCTATATTGCAACCATCCGGCATAATGACTCCAACACCGAACACTTTTTAATTGACATACTTATCATGTTTAAATGAGTAAAAATGACAGTTTATATTGAGTCATCTTCCAGAGAGCGGGAGAGACAAAGAAGATATGATAGGCGAGAGAAAAACATCGAAACAACCCCCACCAAGACAGGCCTATTGCAAGTATAGTGGATCCTTGCCCTACTATTATCAAATTACTCTATTGTTGACCCACTCCAACAACTGGTTTTTCAAAGTTTATACTTAATATAAACGTATCCATACCAGTTTAGTGCGACTGACGCGCGTTTCCGTATTTGACTTCTTCAAGTGTCGCTGAACCCCAAACGTTTGAATGAAAAGAGATGATGGGCAGGTCTCGGCAGGCAACGAGCATCCCTCTCCGAGCCACACTTACTGTCGCATTCCGCGGGGCACATTAGCTGCAGACATTAGGTAAGAGACGCCCTAGGCACACAGGCGTCCCCCATCGATCTGCCTCAACCCCTGTGTCTCGAGAAAAGATGCAGACAAGGGCATCAGGATAGAGATGTCCGATGTAGCAAGAACCCGCAAAAAGCCAAAACAACTCAAAAGAATGGACGCCAAACTCAGCTAAGATTCCTGTCGCTATGACAAGTTTGTCTTAGTTTTAGAATAATTTAGAAATTTTACCAGATATAAATCAAATGTAATGAGGTTACTTTATGTTAGTATTTAAGTAGTGACCCCAATGCTAGAGAACCAGAATCAACACTGATCATGAAGCACTGACTAACTGGGTTGATGATATCCTCGGGACAAATTGTCCACCAGCAGTGATATCGGCCCAGTGGTTCTAATATAAACGTATCCACACCAATTTTAGTGCGACAGACGCGCGTTTCTGTATTTAACTTCTTTAGTGTCGCGAAACCCCAAAAGTTTGAAAGAAAAGAGATGATGGGCAGGTCTCGACAGGCAACGAGCATTCCCCTCCGAGCCACACTTATTGTCGCATTCCGCGGGACACATTCAATGATATAAAATCAGCAAAATCAACTTACCTGGTTCAATTTACTACCATTTCTCATATTTGTCCAGTAGAGTTTTTTAAATTCACTGGGATGCTCTCAACCTTGTTAGTAATCTTTTGTATTTTTTTCAGATTCAAAAATGGCGGCCTCCATCTGTTGTCAGAATGTACACAGGACAAACCAGTATTGCTGTAGGGGTGCCATGTTTCAAGCACATTCTTGAAAGTAAAATTAACATGAAGTCAGCTCAGATGAATCTATTCTGATATTTTATAGCAGTTACTTTCTTCCAAGGATCTTACTTTTCAGAGCATATTTATCTTTACTGCAGCTGGTCGTGTGGCGGCCGTAAAACGTCTCCCCGTACATCGTCATGGTGCAGATATTTTCTGGTCCTTTGGGATCGTTGGGTCCATTTGAGTAATTTCGAAAATAGAATTCCGCTTAAGCCGGTGCAAGGGGGCGTGGCTGGTGTCGCACATTTCCTTACTAGTCATGAACAGACTGAAATAAAGCGAATCTGCTATTTTCTATTCTTTGGTGTTATCCTTGCTTCCAAAGGATCTTACTTTTCAGAAAATATTTCATAGGAAATTTCTTTTCGGAAACAAAAACTGCATAATTGTAGCTGACACAGCAAGCAACCCTTTGCTGAAAATATTATATTCAAAATAAAAAAAAAATCAGGTGATTAGTGGATGACATCAATTCTGTTATGATGTTATGATAGTTGTGCACTGCATAACCTACATCATCATATGAGGTTATGAACCCAGTAAACCGCCATTACATAGAGTAAAGCGATAATAACCGTTTATACCGCATGACTGTGTATACGTAAGCTCGGTATTTTAGCACAGTTGGTATGTAGCTGGAAATATCTGATTCGCCCTTATCAGATAACAACAGAATTTTACACCCATTACACACTGGTCTGGCATTCAACACAGGCAACGAAGACAACGTACAAGGAACCTGCTGGTTCTGCTCATCAGGATAAGTTTGTTTCAGAAGTATAGTTTCACGGACCATCCGACCCCCTACTCTTGAAATAGGACTCAAAAGTTTTACTGAATTGATATGCATATTCAAGAAATGTTTGAAAACAATTTTTGGGCTATAACGACCAGCCAACGAATTGGTGAAAAACTTTATTCAAGCACAGCATTTATACTAGACGGAATTTCTTCGAAAATCTGGTCTGACTCAGAGGTCTAACAAACTGTCGGGTCCGTAAGAATCATAGTTTGAAATTAATGTAAGAAGTATGCGAAATACTCGTGTTTTAAAGTACGTTGCCTCGTTGCCTGTGTTGAATGCCAGACCAGCGTGCATTAAGCATCCAATTTCAGAACATAAATTAATCCTTAGCCTGTTTTATATAAATTATTTGTTCGGTTTTGCATGAAAAGAGACCCTAGGCCATATGCGTACTGTAGCCTAAGCACAGTGAGCCTAAGTAGTCGAGTCAGCCGCGTAGGCTCAGACTGGCTGCCCTTATAGTTTCCACGAATTAGGGACATAACGGACCACGGACAAAACGGACCACGGACATAACGGACCACGCTTGGGACAAAACGGACCACGTTCAGGACGAAACGGACCACGTTCAGGACAAAACAGACCACATTTAAGGTCAAAACGGACCACGTTCAGACCTTCCGTTTGTTACGCAGAAGGTTTTACACTCGGTCGACACGGGTGTAGAGCCTTATGCGTCGCCAGGACGGCGGAGGGTGACTTCCGGTTAAAGGGTTATCTACCAGTGTATTACACTAACAAGGAAACTCTAACAACGTTAGAAGTTTTGAAGTTTATATATAATGTAAATTCTATATACAACAATACAATTTACAACTGTCACAATTACAATAATATACAACACATATTAGTTCATGTCGCTGGCCCAAGTAAGGTGTTTGTTTCAAATCTGTAATCGATTTGCGTACAATACGCAAATAGATTACCGAATCGATTTGCGTACAATACGCAAATAGATTACCGTCTGACGTCAACACCGTACTCGGCTCAGCGCCATGAACTAAAGGAAAACACAAAGAACAAAAAACGTTAGTTTGAGCTCATACAAAAAAAACAAGGCCTTATGTTGGTAGACTTCAATTCGTCGTTCCCTGGATCATGTCATGGGCCAGTCCATATATCATGAGGAACACCAACTTATTTTAACACGTGCACGATTATATACTGGTCGCTCCCTGGATCGTACCAGGGACCAGTCTATATATATTAACACACTTTAGTGGACGAACACTGTCCCACACTTGATGTGACCTTCAGATCTTATCACAGAATCTGGCAAAACTGTGCTAACCACTTCCGCCTACATTTTGTGCTTCCCGCCTCTGCTTAGGAACCATGCACAAACGGCGTTGTAACTGCCTCTACCCGGGTTGGTATTAACCTGGAGACGTATATCGAATCTCCAGGTGAGACGTGGCTCTAAGTCCTAACAGCTGACTGTCGGACTTGATGTGCCTAAAAATAACGAACTTACACTTAATACATTGTAACTACATAATAATAATACGTAAGACTTGGGCCTGTCTTGGAAATTCCATACAACGCCCTCGGCGAATGCCGAGCATAACGTGCACACGCCAGCCGTGTCACTAGACACAACTCGCGCTCACGATGTAAAGCCAAAATTGTGCTTACCACTTCCGCCAATGAAGAAACGTAGATCCTACCACGCATGTGCGTCGAAGGATCTGACGCCAAACATTGTGAAGAAGTATACTGACGTCAACAGGCATTACCATGACATACCCCACATAAAACATGAATGAATCTAAACAATGACCTATTTACATTAAATTGACCAAAATCTAACTCGCATATGTATTAATTCATTTCTTTAAACTAAGCGTAATACCATTTGCCATAGAATATAATAACTGAATAAGCGTTTCTAAAACGTTTGGGATCATAACGTTTGATCTGACATCATGACGCCAATGATGTTATACCATATGACGCCGTCTAATGAAGGCAAATCAAACACATGATGACCAAATGTTACCATTATAACTTATGGAAAAAACCCTTAATGCGGTGCATGCCATGGCGTCAATTGACGTCACGAGTATATAAATTAGTTCCATTACAAATCAATCTATTTCTATAGGCCACGTATACGTGAAACTAATATAAAAAGTGCTGTCGTCGCAATAACATGAATGCAACTGACTTCATATGAATAACATGAATGCAATTGACGTCACTGGACGTCAAATAGACGCACACCATTGCAACCAACATCAGTGATATAAACTATTTCTGTAATTTACAAAACCTCATAATATACAAATACCATGCGCAGCATGGTCAGTATAAACAAAATTGGTCGACATATGCACAGCCTGATCACTGTCAACAAAATCAAAATCAGTCGACACATATAATGATACCATATCAATCAGAAGTCACACTTTTCATTCTTAGCCAAACTATTCTAAATAAAAATAATAAAATCTTACCGTTCTGGTCTAAACTCAGAATCTGGGCACACAACAATATAACATCCTCAGTATAAGAATTAAACAGCCACGTCTAACTTTTCAATAAAAGATAGGCGTATAAATAGTATGCGTCTCACATTAAAATCATGCAACACGCTGTCCATAATCAAAAGACTCGTGCAGGTATTCACCTTAAAATCATGCAATACGCTGTCCACGAGAGGTACTCACAAACAACCCATGCATAACGTAGTCACAATTTCCGTAAACATTTTATTACCACAGTTACCCTAAAAACTGTAGCCTTACTGATTGAAAGGATTAAAATAATCTCGACGACATAGTGGACGATTGGATCCATTTCGTAACATAGGTTTCCCCTTAGGGAGAAAAAAACATAACAATGTTTCTTGTCTGAAATAGTACGAAATGCGATCGAATCGTAGGCTATGTCAAAACTGGAAAACTAGCTATATACACAACAACGGTGCGATGCATAACGTGGCCAAACTATCTACTAAGGTAGTCCGCCCCCAAATTATCTTGGCCGCGGATAGCAACGATCCTGAATCTGTACGGCTGTAATTTCATGGCCCAACGCATGATTCGGGGATTGAGCACCTTAGCTGTCTGCATATAAGACAAAGGTTTGTGGTCAGTTTCAAGTAGGAACTCCGCCCCATACAAGTACTTACGAAATTTCTCAACACCCCAGATTATACCCAAACATTCCTTTTCAATTACAGAGTAGTTCCTTTCCCGAGGTAACAATTTCTTGCTAGCATAAGCAATCGGCAAACGACCTTCACCTTCGAATTCCTGAAGCAAAATAGCTCCAAGACCAACGTCTGAAGCGTCTGTTCGAAGTACAAACGGGTTACCTTCTTGAAAAACAGGTAAGCGAAGAATAGGACTAGACGTGAGCCTACTCTTCAGGGTTTGAAATGCCCTTTCATGCTGATCTTGCCAATCTTTGATAGAATTAGGTCTATCCCGTTAAGTTAAATCAGTCAGAGGAGAAGCTATGGATGAGAAATTTGGGATAAAACGACGGTAAAACCCAGCTAATCCCAGAAAAGATTTAATTTGCCTTTTCGTACATGGACGAGGAGCATCTCTGATGGCCTGTATCTTGTCCTCTTGCGGTCTTACCGTCTGTCCGACGATATTGTGACCAAGGCACTCGACACTGCCATATCCGATCATGCATTTAGATGGTTTTGCCGTCAATTTGGCCGACCTGAGCCGATCTAACACTTGACGTAATGACGTCACATGATCCTTCCATGTTTCAGTAAATATCCACATGTCATCAACAAAGCTGTCAACATTTGGGAGATTGAACAATATGATTCTCATTAACCTACAAAAAGAGGCTCCCGAATTGACCAAACCGAAGGGCATAGTTTTAAACTGGAATAAACCCTTAGGCGTTTCAAATGCTGTCAAAGGTTTAGACCTTTCAGTAAGACTGACTTGCCAATAACCCTTACTCAGGTCCATCTTTGTAAAGAATCTATGTCCCGACATTTTATTGATAACCTCCTCCATATTTGGCATAGGTTCTGCATCGAATTCCGTCACTTTGTTAAGCTTCCGGAAGTCGATACAGAATCTAACTGATCCGTCTTTCTTCGGAACTAGGACAACAGGAGATGAATACGGTGAAATCGACAGCTCGATTACCCCTAAATCCAACATATCCTGTATCTCCGTCTCCATGACGTTGCGCGTCTTATACGGGATAGAATAACCCTTCGTCCGTATGGGTTCTGACGTGAGTAGTTTGATATCGTGCTGTATTTGATCAGTTCGACCGGGTAAACTTGATAGTACATCCGGGTACTGTTTAATCAACGCTTCAACCTCCATACGTTGTTCTGACGTTAACGTATCTGAAATACTGACGTCATTATAAGTTTCCGGCTCTTTAGCTGTCGGAAAAGCACAATCATCAAGAGAAAATTCATCACTACCATCGTCATCAACCGACTCTGTAGTCTCAGTCGACAATAAACAATGTGACGGCACAGTACGACGTTCGACATACTGTTTCAGCATATTAGCATGATACGTACTCACGACACCATTGGCGTCGATTTTATAGTCCATTCTATTCACCACCTCTACTACTTCATATGGACCCCTCCACTGCAATAACAGTTTATTACTGTCAGTTGGCAGTAGTAGCAGTACTTTATCTCCCACGTTAAATTTACGCGACCTAGCGCGTTTGTCATAATAAGCCTTTTGCTTTACCTGTACTTTCCGTAAATTATCATGTGCTAACTTACACGTCTGCTCTAATCGTTCTCTCAACTCAATTACGTACTGGTACGTAGACAGAACCTGCTCATCCTGTACCTCTTCAGACCATAATTCACGTAATATTGCCATAGGGCCCTTAACGTTACGTCCGTATAACAATTCGAACGGAGAAAACCCTAATGACTCTTGCGGAACCTCCCTTATTGCAAACAGGAGTGCTGGGAGATATTTATCCCAGTCCTTTGGACGTTCTGCGCACATCCTACGTAGCATTTGCTTCAACGTCGCGTGAAAACGCTCTACAAGACCGTTACAGATAGGATGATACGGCGTCGTGGTTAACTGCTGGAGTGATAACAGCCTGCTTACTTCTTTCATAACTTCAGCAGTAAACTGACTTCCGCAATCTGTTAACATTTCATCAGGTATGCCAACTCTACTAAACATCTCAACTAACGCTTCGGCTACGCGTTCCGTTTCAATGCCGGGTAACGCTACCGCCTCGGGATATCTCGTCGCATAGTCTATCATTGTTAAAATATAGCGGGATTTCCTGTCAGAACGAGGTTCTATCGGTCCAACTATATCAACAGCGACTCGTTTAAATGGTGTGTCAATCTGTGGCAACTTTCCTAAAGGAACCTTAGTGACACGACCTTTTTGAATAGTCCTTTGACATATGTCACAAGATTTACAAAACCTTGCCACATCACCACAAACTCCAGGCCAAAAGAACTCAGTTAACACTATATCCATAGTTTTCTTTATGCCCAAATGACCTGACATCAAGGTTCCGTGCGCCAATCTTAACACCTTTTCACGAAAACCTTCAGGGATAATAAGTTGCAAAGTGACCTTGTTTCCCTTAGTAAACTGCCTATACAATAAATCTTTCTTTCGGATAAACTTAGTTTCACCTCGGTTCAATCCACGACTAATAGTCACATTCCCAGATTCCACTCTTTGCCTTATGCCATTCAATTTAGGGTCAACAACTTGGGCCTGCTTCAATGCCTCCTTATCACTAGCAATAATTTGATCAGGAACTTTAAGTTTCCTATAGACCTCTTCACCTTGCTTAGCTTGTGACCTAGTCACTGCCGCCATTGCAAAATGGGACATATCGGGAAGTTTTGACCCGTCAATATTTCCAATAACCAGGTCATACAATGTATCTTCCATGCACAATGCCTCAGTTTTTCCTGTGAAAAATGGACAATCTATGTCAACCATTGCTAAGGGATACCTTTGGGTAGATTCATCAATCAAAGTTACATCAGATTCTCTACCAAGTAACTGATCATTAGAAACCAAGTTTCTACGAACGACACACCCAGTACAACCTGTGTCCCTTAAAACTACAACAGTCTTACCATTAACCGTACCCTGCGCTGTAGGTAATCGCGACCTTAAAAAGTAACAGACACCTTCCTTATCCACGTTATTATCAATTAATGGACTTTCTTCCTTACTCTTATAGAGACCTTCAATTTCATGAGACCTACTCATTGTAGTTTTACAAAAGCTCATTTGATGTCCGCCACCCCGACCACGTCCGCGGGAATAACCCCGACCACGGCCACGATCTGAATTACTACCCTTCGTCTGTACAGTATCGCTCTTACTCTGTGATCTTTGTGTCTCATCTTTCGGTGCATAACTACTCCCCTTACTTCCGCTATACCCGCTTGCACTTGCACCTACCTCCGCACTATATGCTTGCTTCCTATCGGGATTCTTAAAACATTTATATGTTAAATGTCCCTTACCACAAATACTACATTTTATCTCTGGCTTCGCACTCGGCTTATTATCAGATCTACTCTGAGTTACGCCCTTACTATCACGCTGCCCCTTATTAACACAAGCGTAGACACCGCCACGTGCTTCTGCAAATAAATCTGCTTCCCTAGCCATCTCACCTAGATTCGTGAATGTTTTCGGTTTCAAATGAACATATAGTTCTTTACTACAGGATTCTAAAAACTGATCCCTAGCGAAAAAATCGCAAACAGCTTCGTAAGACTGGTCTACTTTCGCCATTTTCAACCATTTATTAAGATACGACCTAAGTCTACTACTAAACTGAATAAACGTTTCGGACTTTTCAGGCCTATCATAGCGAAATTTCTTCCTAAATCCGCGTTCAGTCATATCAAAATTCTTTAACAACGCATCTTTCAACTTGTCATAATCCGCTGCATCATCTACAGACAATCTATCATAGACATCAAGCGCGCGACCTTTAAGTAATGCGCTTAAATATGCAGCCCAAACGTTTTTATCCCATTTGTTCGCCGTCGCGTATTTCTCAAACCTTGATAAGTAACTATCCATTTTGTCCTTACCTTCATCAAAATACGGTAACTTGGGATCTCGCGCATGCGCTAACTTTTCAGCCTTCTGTTTTTCTAATTCAACTCTAAACGTTACCTTCTGCAAATCTATCTGATTCTTCAACTCGCGTTGCTGCAATTCAAAACTATACTTCAACTTTTCTAACTCAACTTCGTTCGACAACTTTGCTTCCTTATCGCTTTCGACTTGATACAACCTAGCTTCCCTATCTTTCTCGGCTTGCCGCTCTATACTTTCAATCCGCGCCATCTCGATTTCCCTATCCGCCGCAATCTTAGCTTCTTCCGTCGCGATCCTAGCCAATTCAATTTCCCTATCCTTTTCGGCCTGCGCAATCTTTTCTTTCTCCGCCGCGATCCTCTCTTTCTCCGCCGCGATCTTCTCTTTATCAAGTTCCCTTACCGCGTGCCTTTCTGCCCTTTCAGTCTCTTGCTGTTGCTTTACAAATTCCTGCAATGCCTGCCCTTCATAACCTAACTCCTTTCCCGTCTTAACTAACTGATCCATGATACTTAACGTAATGCTCACGTCAACTTAACTGAAACCGACGTTCACTTATAGTCACACACGTTAACTAAAACGTTAACAATAATAATAACGAACTAATCCAACTAAAACGTTGATTAATTAGTATACTCGCGATCTGGACGTAGCCATTAAAGTTACGTTCATAACAGACCGGAAATGACGTCATAAACTGACGTTGACTTTGCCGAGAATTACTTTTCACTATTAGATGACGTAATTAGATGACGTAAATAACCCACATTACAATTACGCCCAACTTGATCTAGCGTATCGGATATACAAACGTAACGTATGTAACGCAACGTATTAACACTGACACGACAACTGTACGTCCTACATTACAAAACCTTATAAGATACCAACGGTAAATCAAACTTAAGATTCCGCTATTAGGTTTAATTGTAACGATATTATATTACGTTACGAGTAACCTACGTTACTAAATCAGGACATAAAATGGACCTCAGTAACGGTTACGACAGAACGTACAAACGTTTGAATTAATGAACTAACAGATTGTCATGCAACAGCAGTGCCAAGGTACTCAAACGGACCTTAAAACTAAATATGTATCATTCGTGCCAAGACAATTCAGGTCTATATACCTCAGTTTCCCCACTCAGATATGCAACCTGTTACATTCTATCACAAATTAATGCATGGGCTATCGCACTTCATCACGCAGGGAATAAGGATAGTTGACCTTAATTGAGTGTAGGTTACATTTACAAAGAATTTAGTGGCAAAATTGCTCCCCTAAAATTCACAGCCTTACGTCACCTTAGAAAAGAACAATCAGAAAGTCAATAATAATAAAAAAAAAATGTCTGACAAAATTGTGCCTAGATTCTGTATATATTGTCAATGTGTTACACTGGCAGATATAAACCGGAAATCAAATCCCACTTCTGACACCATGTTACGCAGAAGGTTTTACACTCGGTCGACACGGGTGTAGAGCCTTATGCGTCGCCAGGACGGCGGAGGGTGACTTCCGGTTAAAGGGTTATCTACCAGTGTATTACACTAACAAGGAAACTCTAACAACGTTAGAAGTTTTGAAGTTTATATATAATGTAAATTCTATATACAACAATACAATTTACAACTGTCACAATTACAATAATATACAACACATATTAGTTCATGTCGCTGGCCCAAGTAAGGTGTTTGTTTCAAATCTGTAATCGATTTGCGTACAATACGCAAATAGATTACCGTCTGACGTCAACACCGTACTCGGCTCAGCGCCATGAACTAAAGGAAAACACAAAGAACAAAAAACGTTAGTTTGAGCTCATACAAAAAAAACAAGGCCTTATGTTGGTAGACTTCAATTCGTCGTTCCCTGGATCATGTCATGGGCCAGTCCATATATCATGAGGAACACCAACTTATTTTAACACGTGCACGATTATATACTGGTCGCTCCCTGGATCGTACCAGGGACCAGTCTATATATATTAACACACTTTAGTGGACGAACACTGTCCCACACTTGATGTGACCTTCAGATCTTATCACAGAATCTGGCAAAACTGTGCTAACCACTTCCGCCTACATTTTGTGCTTCCCGCCTCTGCTTAGGAACCATGCACAAACGGCGTTGTAACTGCCTCTACCCGGGTTGGTATTAACCTGGAGACGTATATCGAATCTCCAGGTGAGACGTGGCTCTAAGTCCTAACAGCTGACTGCCGGACTTGATGTGCCTAAAAATAACGAACTTACACTTAATACATTGTAACTACATAATAATAATACGTAAGACTTGGGCCTGTCTTGGAAATTCCATACAACGCCCTCGGCGAATGCCGAGCATAACGTGCACACGCCAGCCGTGTCACTAGACACAACTCGCGCTCACGATGTAAAGCCAAAATTGTGCTTACCACTTCCGCCAATGAAGAAACGTAGATCCTACCACGCATGTGCGTCGAAGGATCTGACGCCAAACATTGTGAAGAAGTATACTGACGTCAACAGGCATTACCATGACATACCCCACATAAAACATGAATGAATCTAAACAATGACCTATTTACATTAAATTGACCAAAATCTAACTCGCATATGTATTAATTCATTTCTTTAAACTAAGCGTAATACCATTTGCCATAGAATATAATAACTGAATAAGCGTTTCTAAAACGTTTGGGATCATAACGTTTGATCTGACATCATGACGCCAATGATGTTATACCATATGACGCCGTCTAATGAAGGCAAATCAAACGCATGATGACCAAATGTTACCATTATAACTTATGGAAAAAACCCTTAATGCGGTGCATGCCATGGCGTCAATTGACGTCACGAGTATATAAATTAGTTCCATTACAAATCAATCTATTTCTATAGGCCACGTATACGTGAAACTAATATAAAAAGTGCTGTCGTCGCAATAACATGAATGCAACTGACTTCATATGAATAACATGAATGCAATTGACGTCACTGGACGTCAAATAGACGCACACCATTGCCACCAACATCAGTGATATAAACTATTTCTGTAATTTACAAAACCTCATAATATACAAATACCATGCGCAGCATGGTCAGTATAAACAAAATTGGTCGACATATGCACAGCCTGATCACTGTCAACAAAATCAAAATCAGTCGACACATATAATGATACCATATCAATCAGAAGTCACACTTTTCATTCTTAGCCAAACTATTCTAAATAAAAATAATAAAATCTTACCGTTCTGGTCTAAACTCAGAATCTGGGCACACAACAATATAACATCCTCAGTATAAGAATTAAACAGCCACGTCTAACTTTTCAATAAAAGATAGGCGTATAAATAGTATGCGTCTCACATTAAAATCATGCAACACGCTGTCCATAATCAAAAGACTCGTGCAGGTATTCACCTTAAAATCATGCAATACGCTGTCCACGAGAGGTACTCACAAACAACCCATGCATAACGTAGTCACAATTTCCGTAAACATTTTATTACCACAGTTACCCTAAAAACTGTAGCCTTACTGATTGAAAGGATTAAAATAATCTCGACGACATAGTGGACGATTGGATCCATTTCGTAACACCGTTAATCTTGAGAAAGCATGTTTTTTTTATTTTAGTTGCAACAGTAATAAAGAAATTTGCATGCTTAAAAGATAAAAATCTTACCATTAAATTAATTAGATAGTTGCGACAACCAAAGATAGTTGAGATCATGAACTGTTGTCAAATAATTGTGACCATTTAACATTGTCTTTGGTAATTATATACTCCTTAATCTTTTAATTGGCACCAATTAATGTTCTGTTTTTTCTTCCAGCGTGGTCCGTCTGGTCCTGAAACGTGGTCCGTTTTGTCCTGAAACGTGGTCCGTTTTGTCCTAACCGTGGTCCGTTTTGTCTGGTCCGTTTTGTCCATGGTCCGTTTTGTCCGAGTACCGTTTCCACGTTGTCCACAGATTGCGCTCGCGAAAAAATGCCCCAGCTGATCTGACTCTACCTTGTTTTCAAATAGTACAAGATACATTTTCACGTGCCAACACTCATCTTTTTCTAGATTTTAGAAACATGAATTGAAACTAATAAGTGTGTATTAAATGTGTTTTGACGATAAAAGTAAATATTCAGACTCTGTAGCTTTATTGTATAAACACTAATGCAGACGCTTAAATTTCTACCTTAAGGCATCAGGGGACAGTAAAATATAGTGTTTTTCTGGCCGGCCCCCCTTACAATATTTGAACTTGAATAGCATGTACCTGTATCAGCCAGGGCATATGGTTACTATCACAAAGTGCTCTAATGATGAGCAAAAACTGAACATGACAAAAAGAAACCATCTACAGCTTTGCATACCCTGTCAGTCATCAATTAGCATGTACCCCACCCACTATTTTTAACGGGGAAAAAACCCTGACTGCACAGCATTTTGTCATACTGCAAAACTTTATGGGTCAATAACCAGCATCTAATACATATTCAGGCACCTTCATCGGTAAATTAGAATCACGAAAACAAATGGCAAACATGCTCCCAACCAATAAACTTTTTCAGTAATCCTTGGTGAAGAAAACAGCTATTTTCAAACCCGGAAATCCTCTCCTGCTATTTGTATAAAGCGCCGTGTCCTTGACCTGCCAAAGAACATGGAAGCTAGAATTTTAGTCTCGAATTTCACTTCAGCTGACACAACTGTTTATCCTAAAACTCTGAATTGGTACAAAAAATTTATAGATTTCAATTTATAACAGCAACCATGCCTTTTTGGACCCCGGTACTGAAATATTTTCTTAATCGTCCACTGCCAAATGCGAAACTGTCCCCTGATGCCTTAATTTCTGATGATATGTCTGTAATCTGACCAAATATTACCCCAGCTTGTAATTTGGTACATTATCAATGCAACACAATCAAATAAACTTTGTTGAAATGTAACATGTTGCGTTCTTCGCAGATTTAGAATTTTGCTATTTATCCAGCTCGGCGAACTGCGAATCGGACAAAACCAAATACTGGTACCCACAGTTCTTGTTGCCTGTGAATGTCACTTTTTAACAATAAACCTACTACAGCTCAACAAAGTCTATCCTACAGTGCCATTATCATGAATTTACATTGACTCCTAGTGACTGAATCTGTTACTATGGACTGTAAAGCCAATGCACCCCCTTGTTAGGCCATAGTAAGCCAGCCTATCTGGTCAACAGCATAACATGTATAACATATTCCTGATCAGTGTCTACACTGCTGCAGAGGCTCTAATTAAGCAATAAAACACTTACGACTGCAAGAAGAATGTCTTTTGAACTTCTAGATGTGTTCTCTGAGGCCGGCACAGGCATATAAACAGTGCTACAATAGGAGTGACTGACCATAGACTGAGACCTGAAAGGGAGAGTGCTACATGTACACTCAGTGCTCATATAATCATGTTTATACTTGTGATGATAAGAACATATGTACATTCAATTAAAATAAAACATTTCTGAAATTGTTAAGCAGCTTAAATGGAGTGCTTTATGCATTTATACCACACATAGCTGTGAGGCTTTTGAATCTGCTTCTGTTAGTAGGTACATTTCTGCACACTAATCTCAGCATTATTATGGCACCAGGCTTATATTGTAGGTGTTCTAATTTGATACAACATATGTTGTGGCACAACTGTGAAACATCATGAGGATCAGACAAGCCAGTGCATGCATATTGGATAGCAAAAGCAAATATATCCCAGTGCACCTTGAGGCAATCATGAACACTGCCAAACTTTACGCGGAGTTTCCCATATTCATAAATGTCCGAATGGCCGTGCCATTTAAAACCGGTACCATTTACTGATATATATTTGTCGAAATGCTTCGAAAGCCTGTAAGTTTTATTTTCTAATAGTTATTTAGTATTTTCATAAAATTTCATGGCCAATTTGTTCAACTGGAAAAGAAAATAAACAATATTTTGATGTTTCTGGTATTTTGCAATGAATATGTCAGTGATTACAACTGAAAATTGCTATTAATTGACCCAAAACTGACTTTAAAGGGAAGACATTCCCTTTACTTTAATAAAACATGTTGCTCTTTTTAAAACTGAAACACTTCAGTTCAGTTCAAAGTACACATACGGTGTCGAAAGACTTTAGACTCAGTTCGGTATACGCGGTACGGCCAAAATGGAGAAATCGGAGAAAAGCACGGTGTCCGCAGGTCAACCATCATAAACCGTAACTGGTTTGCAGTCATTAAAAAAAACACCATAGTTTCTCAGTCTCAGTATGTTAAGGTTCTCAGAGAAAGCTAAATAAATATCATATGTGCTCAATGAAAATTCATCACAATCCTTAAGGCATCAGGGGACAGTAAAATATAGTGTTTTTCTGGCCGGCCCCCCTTACAATATTTGAACTTGAATAGCATGTACCTGTATCAGCCAGGGCATATGGTTACTATCACAAAGTGCTCTAATGATGAGCAAAAACTGAACATGACAAAAAGAAACCATCTACAGCTTTGCATACCCTGTCAGTCATCAATTAGCATGTACCCCACCCACTATTTTTAACGGGGAAAAAACCCTGACTGCACAGCATTTTGTCATACTGCAAAACTTTATGGGTCAATAACCAGCATCTAATACATATTCAGGCACCTTCATCGGTAAATTAGAATCACGAAAACAAATGGCAAACATGCTCCCAACCAATAAACTTTTTCAGTAATCCTTGGTGAAGAAAACAGCTATTTTCAAACCCGGAAATCCTCTCCTGCTATTTGTATAAAGCGCCGTGTCCTTGACCTGCCAAAGAACATGGAAGCTAGAATTTTAGTCTCGAATTTCACTTCAGCTGACACAACTGTTTATCCTAAAACTCTGAATTGGTACAAAAAATTTATAGATTTCAATTTATAACAGCAACCATGCCTTTTTGGACCCCGGTACTGAAATATTTTCTTAATCGTCCACTGCCAAATGCGAAACTGTCCCCTGATGCCTTAGCTATTAATAGCATGTGCTATGCGCCTGCGTACTATTCACTGGGATGAGAATTACTAGGTACCTAACCTCGTACACGCTGGCGTGTGAGGGGAGGTAATCCAAACTAGATGTTATGATAGGTGGTCCCCAGCTCAACAAAAATCAAAATATACCTCATCGTAGGCTGGAAACCAGCAGGAATATGTTTACTATTGGAAAACGCATCTCCAAACAATAAATGATAAAAATAGACAAGAAAGGTCATGTAATATGCTGCAAGTCAGATGATTTTGGGTATGTAAAACCTAAAATTTTGATATTTAAGCATCTTAAAGAAAAAGTTCCACTTGAGTGAGTCAACAAGAGAGTAGTTGGACGCACCGGCACTGAAAGTATAAACCCAGCACCATCGCCCGACCAGACCACCCTGCAGACCTATCTGACTTAATGCTTAGAACTTTTATTATACATTTTGACCGAATTCATCACAATATAATGTTTATCATGACTGGTCGAAGTGGTTACAAAATCAACAAAATTTTGGAAGTTGTAAGGCTGCTCATTTGTAAACAGATTTGGTCGTGACAGTCTGACAGTGACGAGGTAGGGTGGAGCACTGCTATAATGGAAGTCCCAAGCGCTTATGACAATGGCATGAACATGATGATGTTGCTTTCAGTTTGAGATATGGATTTTTTATGACGCTCATAATTAGATCTACCCACTTGACTGATTGTTTAGAGTAAACCTAAACCTGATACAAATTAAAAAGTGTGCCTAATGGTAGTGGAGCCACCGTCTTTGTATAAAAATTAAAAGCATACGTTTGGACCATTACAGCTGTGACAAGCACACATCTGTCCAGAATGATAAATACTCAGTTTGCAAGACTGCCCACTAGAGCCATTGTGGGGACTGCCTTCGAAGCACTATATATAAGTACCACCTAGTCTATAGAATACACAACACTGGGCCAGTCCGATATCAGTCAGAAATTAGAGAAAACTAATCTGGCGCGACTGGGGTATTGCAAGATCAAGATTTTTATCCTTATTTTTCTATATATTCGGTGAGAAACTGCAAGAATTTGAGAGAAGTTTGAAATGATGCCGGTGTCCACGTAAAGGCCAAGGTCTGGCGAACTGAGGGACGTAAGTATCTTACATGATTGTGTTGAATTCGGAAGGCGCAGCACTGTTTACCGAGAGAGGGGTCAAAATTGATCAACACGGAGTTCAATATCTCGTATTTTTAAGCCAAGGGAGCAAATATCGATAATGGCAAACGTTTTCTATACATGACCAAACCATTTCTCTCAGTTAAGGCGGTGCGTAAATCGGCACCGGATCGGGATGGGCCTAATCACCGGATCGGACCGGATCGGACCCGAATTTTGCCATTTATAGCCGGTTTAGCATACTTTCTTTGACTGTAAATGTTTACATATTGCATAAGATTGTGTATTCAACAGCTATATTTCAGTATACTTGAACTTAGTGAACTTACCGTGCTATTGTTATAGTGGTGTGTTGGCTGTAATTTCTTGGATATTTTACAGAGACAGATATATGCAATATCTAATGGCTATAAAAATGACAACTGCCAGATGAAATAATGTGTTTTTTTTTTTTTTTTGGTTCAAACCATAGATTGTGGGGTACACACGTTATTGTGACGGCTCATATAGCAGAAATAATTCCTACTGGATACATCACATAAAAGATGCAATGTATCTTGTATCTTGTATTGTAGAGTTTCTGCCAATCCTGGCACACCTCCAGTCCGCTGGAGTACCGAATAGAATGTTCAGTCTAAAATGGTTGGTCCACCACCCTATTTACACGCTATGATATATCTATTTACAAGTTTATGACGTAAAGTTTATCGTAAAAGTTGTTTAAAAGTTCAGTAATAACAGTGGATAAAAAGTTCTGTAAAAATACTGGATAACCCCGCTATGTTGTGTCTTGGATAACCTCTGTGTACTACACTTTAAGAATTAGTCTTTTTCTTTCTAACCCTCTGGGGGACTTCAGCAAGTTTCTTAAACCGTTCACAATGTAGCGTGTAACAGAGTCTTCTACTATGGAATTCTATAGTCTCTAATAGGTGATGGTTACGTTTCGGGATAGTTTGATATAAGCCACTACAATCTAGCACTATCTGGAGTATGTCACTAGGACTGTTAGTAAGCTGAGGTTCATGCAGACTAGTATACGAGCCTGTGATAATGTCTAATATGGGTTGTCTAACACTATGCAAAGCTGTGCAATTTAGCAGGAAATGATCTATAGTTTGTTCTTCAACTTTACACAGCAAACATATAGGTTCAATCTGGTTCTGGTTGAATGCCGCTCTATTACACTGGAGGATGTATGTGCCCGTCACCAGCTTCAACTTCTTTGTTATCCGTGGAATTTCCCGAGCATTACCAATTGTTCGTAACACTGAATGTCTTTTACCATAACGATAGTTGTTCACGTGGAGATACCGTAGACTTGAGTACAACAATGCATTGTCACGAATTCTATTGCACCAGTAGCCGTCAACCTGCTTGTTGACAGTACGCTTCCACGATTCTTTACTAGGAGGGTCTTGGAGCAATTCCAAAGGGTGTAATAGTTCATATTTGAAACACAGTTCCTTGATGGCTATAAACCAGCTGCTACTTTCCTGTCCTTTAACGTTCAGTTGTCGGTATGCTATTCTCTTTTCAACTGATTCAGCAGTCAGTCGGGTGATGTTACCGAATAAGGTTAGCGCCCTTTTATGTATAGTGGCCTCGATCGGAACTGTCCCGGACAGGATATAAACCGCTGGATCAGCCGTTGTAACTGGCACTGAAAGCAGTAGCTTTAAGTACTTCTTGTAGAACTTCTCAAGGGCGTCTAGATGTCTTCCTTTTGGGAGCACCACTTCCATTCCATAAATGAGTATACTAGATCTGTCGGCTTCTAGTGCTCCTTCAAACCCAAATATCACTGTGATATATCTGTTGGTTACACTATCTTATTCAAACGTTAAACATTAACAATTAAAGAAAGTCTGATAAAACAGCTATATATGGTAAAATTCGGGTCAGAACCGGTGATTAAGCCCGAGCCGATCCGGTGAGTACACGTACCCCGGTTAAGGTGTTATTCAGGTATACTAATATGTAAAAATAAATGAGAAAAAACTGCAGGAGACCAATTTTGGACCAAATGCACCTATTGACCCCAAGTGTCTGTGATTGTGACAGTCATTCACGAAAAAGATAGTTCACGAACTGAGAAAAATATTAACGCGATTGTTCACGAAACAATTTTGTGTTCCCGATATAGGTTACCTCCCTCGACCATAATTGGTCAGCCGCTGAAACTGAAATCCTAAAATAACTTGTATTAGAAAATACTCCTTCAATCTGTCAATATGGGAGACGGGTAAACGTTATGCTCTTTCTTTCCATTCAAGTCATAGTATCAGATTCATGTTTTATAAGAAAATGTGGAGGGAGGGAAATTCACTTGCACTAATATAATTGGTAACAGCACTAGAAGCCGACAGATCTAGTATACAAACACACTCACACACATATAAATATATATCCGGGAACTTCAAGCATAACCCATAGCAATGACAGCCAGAGGTGAAAGCAATCGATAGTCCTGACTCCGCCAGTAGTAGTAGTAGTAGTAGTTATTCTGCCAGTGAAGGCACACCTCCTCTCGGAGTAATCTTCTTAGTTATGCAGGTATGTACAGTTGGTTTTGGCCACACAGGACTAAGATGACTGGTACGTGGTCACTCTATTTACACCCTAAAAGACTGCTAAAAACCCCTTTTTATTCCTGCTGGATTGTGCCACGGTTGACTTTCTTGCCCATATGATTATTCCTTACTCTTTTAGGTATAACGACTAGTCTCTTATATCGCTCTACATGCAATGACTGACACAACGTTCGGGTCTGTCGCTCAACTCTCTGACACGCCTCTAAATACTCAACACCACTACCTTTCAAAACACTGCCACTTAACAAGTATGTCTGAATGAACTGGTTCCCCAAACTGCTGGACATAGATTCCCAAGATCTCTACTAAAGCTGGTTGCCTGACTGTCTCCAGAGATGCACATTTTGTTTATGGTAGTTTCTACTTTGACCACTTTTTCTTGATGTATGGCAAACTCGCAGCAAGCCACAAGAAACTGTCCGCTGTGATTCATTCAGAACACGTCTATTTTACCGCAGCCTGAACACCGGATGGACTGGGTCAGACCAAACAAGACGTGGCAGGCTTTTAACCATATACAAACCATGCTTATTAAATTATGGCATTTTAGAAGAAACAAGCTCATAAAATATTTTTTTTATTTAATGTATAAGAAGGCAGGTTAATTCAACCTTTCATATCTGATAATTATTTTATTAACTATGCCCGATGAGTGTTTATTTTAGCGCACTGAATCCGACACATTTCTCTTGCCAGTGACCATTTTTGTCAGCTCACCTCTGAAGGGTATCCTGATTTAAATTTGTAAAAAATCATTAAATCAGTCCTTTCCAAATATTCTTGGCGGAATTTAACAACAATGAATTGAGAAATTAGATCTTTGTCAATTTTTTGGCTCTTTTGGGGTGTTAACTTAGGTCAACTTAGGTGACTGCTGAAAATAGGTCAACTTTTAGGTCGTGCATCTCTGTGCTTTCTGGATGGGACCACTGTAGATTCTCTTGGTCATCTCAGCAAAGTGAAACTGAGTGTAAATTTAGAATTCTACACATATGCGCATTTTCGCTATTTCAATGCAAACTTATAACGGTACCCTGCATGGCTAAATGCATTAGTTTAAACATATTTATTTAGCTTATTCAGTTAACATATATATTTTCATACATAGACAAGTAAGATATCAGTACAAGCTATGAGATTAGAACAGAAGGGATGTGCTTATTGAGTTCTTCTCCCTAACATGAAATATTTTACGAATTATGGCGGATATCTGTATCTCGTAGAATATATGTTGATATAATAAACCAAATATAAAACTGAAATCAGTGTTTGAAAGAAGAAGTTATCAAAAACACCTAGTTGTTAACAGAAGGATACATATGATAGCCTTAACTCTAAACCTATATAATATAATGAAAAATTAATAAATGGTTACAGATCAAGGCGCAACTCCAAAAATAATAATAGGGTAAAAGGGTTGTTTGCGCGTGAAATGTTTGACAGACAAGAGTAACAGAGTAGCAAGTTTTCAAGAGAAGAGGGACCTAATGCATTGAGAGTAACAGAAAAGTCGCTGACTAGCGAGGATGTGTATTGCCTCAATACAAGCAGAAGTGTGTGTTATAGCATGCCTCTGATTTGCCTCTTATAAATAGTTTTAATTTCATATCCTCTTTTTATGCTCCCCAAAGGGTGAGCATCTAGTTGCCGCTATGTCCGTCCATCTGTCCATACTGCATTTAGTTCCCCCTTATACTTTCAGAGATATGCTCCGGACAAAAGTGTGACGGACTGACAGAAGGACGGACAGACGAACAGACATAGAGGACAATGAGAGGAAGTGCAGTCAAGGTTGGCGAATGACCGGTCAATATGAGTATTGACCAGACCAGTGGTCATTACTGGTTATAACCGGTTATTACTGGTCGATTGGTGGTCGATTGGTCAATTGAAATAACCATGGTCAGTTGAAGATACTTAGCATTTGTTATCCCATTTTTACTAGAGTCTATAAACAGAGTTAAAATAGTTTCAATACAAGATAATACAGGTTTAATTGAAAATGTGTTTTCTGAGATGCTGTTGCTCAGAACTGTATTTAAGAGGCCGTAAAACATACCAAATCTGAATATTAATAGTTTCAGATCTTCAGTCTCAATCAGACTGAATCATTACCGCCCAACTTTCAGTTCAGACTCGAGACCTCTAACTTATTTTCTGTAACCATTAATAAAAAATAAATAGGAAAGCAAATGCAAGTAATAAAAATTAATAAATTTTAAAAGTACCTTTTTCATATTCATTAAAGATATTTAGCTCAGTAACTAATTTAACTGAAGCAGTTAACTGAATGAAAGTACAAAAAAATATGAAACAATTTACTTCAAAGAGATCATCTAAATGATCTTGTTCAAATTAGTGATGCTCTATTAGCTAAAATGCAAATCGGTCTGGCTTCTTACATAAGAAGACAAAAGTGTGAAAATTGTAATGAAAACACTAACTGTTAAACAAGGGGTAATTCTAACTTTAAATGCCCCAGAACAAACAAAACTGTCAAAATACTGGGCCTGTCTCTCAAACTGAAGAAGTTGTGTCCAGTTTACGAGAATTATCCAATCACTGGGCTTAAAATGCACAGGGTAATTTTGTGACACCTGTGTTTATTTAGAGTGTGAAAGAGTGGCCATTCTGTTATCTGCTGTTATCAGTGAAGTTAATAACTAAAGTTAATCTGAGTGTCATAATAGTGTCAAAATGAAGCCCAAAGACCCTATATGGAACTTCTATTCTGCCCTTGATGATGAAAAAAAGACTGTTGTTAGGTGCCTGGACTGTAATGCAGAAGTCAGTGCTAAGTTCTTGAGACTGAAATCACACGTGATGAGTCCCCTTGGTAGGGATGAAACAGTTCATATTTTTCTTTTTTCAATATACAGAACATATTAAAACCTGAGCAAATATATTAGTCCACCATTAAAACACAAAGAACCACTTAAAATTTCCAATCGACCATTCTGACTAGTATTGACCAGTATTCACCACTTTGGGGAGTATTGACCAGGGCGGTTATAACCGGTTAAAACCACTGGTAAAAACCAGGGGTGGTTTCGACCGCCCAACCTTGAGTGCAGTGCACAAGAACCGTAACCCTGTCACAAGTATTTACGAAGTTCGCTCCCTTTCCAGTTTTTAGCTTGCCTGAACGAACGTTCAGGAAGAGCTATTGTTGTCACCCTGGCATCAGCGTCCGGATTGGATGTTTTGGTTTAAGTTTTTTAAAGACCTATATCTCCTTAACCCATTGATGGATTCTTTGTATACTTGCACTGTAGTTAGATATTGGTCCAAAGTTTAACAGGGTACCACCCCCACCCCACTCAGTGACCTTGATGTCAAGGTCATGGACTTAGAAAATGGGAGTTTTCTTGGACAGGATGTTTTGGTTAAAGTTTTTTAAAGCCCAATATCTCCTTAACCCCATGGATGGATTCCTTTGATACTTGCACTGTAGTTAGATATTGGTCCAAAGTTTTCCAAGGTACTACTCCCATCCCCCTCAGTAACCTTGATGTCAAGGTCATGGACTTAGAAAATTGTCTTTTTATTGATT
The DNA here is from genome assembly GCA_963989385.1 of Ctena decussata. Lineage (NCBI taxonomy): Eukaryota > Metazoa > Mollusca > Bivalvia > Lucinida > Lucinidae > Ctena > Ctena decussata. The sequence goes on from OZ022499.1 coordinate 14,767,024, forward strand.
GGATGTTCTGGTTAAAGTTCTTTAAAGACCCATATCTCCTGAACCCATGAATGAATTATTTTGATATTTGCACTGTAGTTAGAAATTATCCAAAGTTTTACACAATACTACTCCAATCCAGCTCAGTGACCTTGATGTCAAGGTCAGGGACTTAGGAAATTTTGGTCTTTCTTAAAGTTTTCTAATTGCATACTGATTCATAATGCTTGGCAGAGATTTAGTTTACACTTGCACTGACGTGAGACACTTTTTTGAGTTTTTACAAAACACTATATACTGACATCGACTCAGAACTTTGTCTTAAAGAGTTAAAGTTTTATGTTTATGAAGACATAATTTCACAGTGCCATGATGGACTCAGTTGATACTTATACTTGGACTGATAATAGATAATGGTTCAGGGTTTTGATACATCCTGCCCCCCCTCAGGGTTTTGATACATTACCCCCCCCCCCCCCCCCCCAATACACACACACACACCTTCACCTTTGAAATTTCATGTGGATTTTTTTTATATTTTAACACTTATTTCTGAGATAGCTTTTGTTTAAAAATATGTTGTCATTATGGACATGCTTGCCTGAAGGTTTATGCATAGTGGTCCACACCACCATAGCGACTGTGTGATGGGCAAGCACCAATTCAGGCAAGCTGTGCTGTCAAGCGACAGCTCTTGTTTCAATATTTTGCTTGTCCAGAGCATATCTCTGAAAGTATAAGGGGAAACTAAATGAAACTTCACATACTGATAGAGGACAATGAGAGGAAGTACAGTGTACAAGAACCGTAACCCTGTCACAAGTGTTTATGAAGTTAGCTCCCTTTCCAGTTCTTACAATATTTTGTTTGTCCGGAGCATATCTCTGGAACTATAAGGGGGAACTTTGCGGTGCACAAGAACCATAACCCTATCACAAGTATTTACAAAGTTAGTTCCCTTCCCAATTTTTTCCATATTAAGCATGTACGGTGCATATCTCCAAAAGTATTAAGGGGAACTTAATGAAACTTCATACACTGAAAGAGGGTGATAAGAGGAAGTGCAGAACACAAGAACCATAACCCTATCTTAAGTATTCACAAAGTAAGCTCCCTTCCTTTTTTTTCAATATTTTGAATGTCCAGAGCATATCTCTGAAAGTATAAACGGGAACTTAATGAAACTTCACACACTAATAGAGAGCAATGAGTGAAAGTACAGAACACAAGAACCATAACCCTGTCATAAGTAATTACAGAGTTAGCTCCATTCTTAATTTTTGCTTTATTTTGCTTGTATGGAGCATATCTTAGGAAGTATTGAAGAAAACTAAATGAAATTTCACACATTCATAGCGGTAAATGAAAGGATTTGCAGAGCTTAACCCTACCTGTAGTAATTAAGAAGATAGCTCCCTTCCTAATTTTTTCAGTTATTTAGCTTGTCTGGAGTATGCCTCTGTACATATTTAAGAGAATGCGAATGAAACTTCACATATTGATAATAGAGAGCAAGGACAAGAAGTGCAGAGCAGAAGAAACTGTATCCAAAGTTATTTTGGAGTTACTTCCCTTATTTTTCCTCAGTTGTATGCATGTCCAGAGCATTGCTCTAAAAGTATTGAAGAGAATTATTTTTTTTCCACTTTAAATTGCATATAATTTACACAGAGAATCATTCCTTCACCAGGATACCCATTCTCCTATTCCAAGCCTTCAAGGAGCATCCATTGGGTCCACCGATTTTCTTGTTTTATTGGGAATGCTAAATTCTAAATTTAGCACCGCACAAAACAACATTATGGTCAAATATTACGAGTCCTCTCATGAAGAGAATGATTTTTTATATGAATTTCCTGACCCTCCTGTTTTCAAAGTAGTGTAACGTTTTATTTCTTGATCGATTTCATTGATGAGAACACTTTTTGCTTTGTCTTTGATTCAAGATATATATACATGATTTAAAGAATTGCGGATTTTTAAAAAAAAAAAAAGTCTGCCATTGCTAAGAATTAAAGTGTCAACTTTTGACAAGTGACATCTTGTACAGATATGGTATTCCATACTCTAATAATTCTATACAATATTTCATGAGGACACGCGAAATGGTAGGCAAAACATTACACAGGACTTTTAAATATGTTTTTGGGACAGTCTTGCTGCATATGCATTAAAGAAGTTGATTTTGATCTTAAGGGCTCTGAAACTGATGTCACTGGGATACATATACTCAAACTTCAGCAGCCATTTATGGACACTTGTCGCCAGATGTATGCAACTATGGTTACGTACTGCTGAGACACTTGGACTATTGTGAATTGTTGGTTCTCCTTACATCACAGGGTATAATCGATTCCGCCAATTTTCGCTTCCTGCAGAGACTGTCCGTGATATTTGGCTTCCGCCGAGACTGTCCGTGAACTCTTGCTTCCTGCAGAGACTACTGTCCTCGTAAAATGGCTTCCTGCCGAGACTGTCCACGTGAATCTGCTTCCTGCCGAGAGCCTCGGCAGGAAGCAGAATCACGCGGACAGTCTCTGCAGGAAGCCATTTATCATGTACAGAACTCTCGGCAGGGAGCAAAAGATCGCGGACAGTCTCGGCAGAAGCCAAATATGATGTACAGTCTCTGCAGGAAGCGAAAATTAGCGGAATCGATTATACCCTGTGTACATGGTCAGACTTAGTTCAAGATGCACTCTGTCACAGGAGCGAAAACCCCTCGAATAGCAGACTGGTAGATGGATATTGGCAAATACGATACTAGACAAATATACTGAGTGGTAAAATGCATTAACAAAACAAGATAACAAGATGGCAGATCTCATGCACAGCAGGCCCAGATCTACACCACAACAAGCTTGCACGGCACTCTCTGGACAACTGGTGGGGCTAGGGCCCAAAGAAAGAGGCTGTATTCAGGGTTCCAGAAGATAGAATATTCTATGAAACTTCAAAATAATATCATGCTTACCTTTAAATATATCATTTAATGGGATCTCTGGGATCTCATTGAAATCGCCTCAGCGAAGTGATTACGTTGAGATGTCACAACATGTATTTCAATCTAACCTCATGGAATATCATCTCAAATTGTCATCACACCCTCCTTATTACCTACATTCCTCATATTATATTGGACAGAGAGCCCCAGGTGTAGGGACTTAATCCCCAAAGCCCACCCACTGGACGGGCCTGCACAGCTTTGTCGGAGTTGTTTTCCTGAGAATGCAATAAAATTTTCTGGGTCTGGGTCTGGCACAAAATATTAGGGTAAGTCAGCAAACTGGAAAAGCAAATATCATTTTTTTGTTTCAGGATAGTCAATAAAATCTTTTGGGTTGAGGGACAAGTTAGGGAAGGTCCGAAGACGGGGAAACACACATAAAATTGTATTTGGCCTTATGGTAATTCTTTTAGGTGTCCCAATTTTAGAATTTTCAGAGTAACTAATTGGCAATAAGAGACTGTTGCCATTTCAAAATGGATCACAGCATTTTTTTTAAATTTCAAGCCTTGGCACATGTTGATTACATATGAGCCGCGACACGACAAAACCAACAATGTGATTGTGCGCCCAGCAAAGACTCGGATCAGCCCGGGCAGCTGCCCAGTTTCATCAGACTCTTCGTTAAGTGCTCAAAGAGTAGCTTAGGGTCTAAGCTACCTCAGTGTGGACAGTGAAGACTCTGATCAGACTGGAACTGTGTCCATTTACGTTTGAGCAAATCCATTTGCTCAAACTGGCTCTATGATTTTGGATAAGACGTTTGTTGGTTCAAAATTTGGATTAATATCTCTGCAGGAAATATACTGTACTTTAGTTAACTGATGAGTAATAATTAGAATTAGATCTAATCCATTTTGTCCAAAATTTTGATAAACCAAATAGCCTGGGGTAAGAAAACACACTGCCTATGCCTTATACTGTATGAAAATACATGGCCGAAAATTTTATCCAAAATTTGGATAAGCGACTGTGCAGGCAATTCAATGCAGCGTATAAACAGACTGAAATACATTGAATTTTATTTTATCCAAAATTTGGATAAAACCAAACTAGCTGGGAGAAACAAACACCCTGTCTTGCCCCACACATTATGCAAACACACGGCCAAAATTTTTATCCAAAATTTGGATAAGCCGGAAATGCAGTACAACGAATACGCAGAAATAATTTTATCCACAATTTGGATAAAACCAAACTAGCTGGGAAAAGCAAAACCCCTGTCTTAAAATACGCTGTTCCAAAACACAGTTGTAAGTTTTATCCAAAATTTGGATAAAACTTTTAGTTAAAATACGCAGTGAATGTCATCGAAGTTTTATCCATAATTCGGATAAACCACATTATGGTTATTGCAAAAAAATACCATGAACAAAACTATGTCGAAATTCAGACGAATAAAATGTATAAGAATCTTATTTGAAAAAAAAATAACGTCTTTGTACACTTAACTTATTCTAATTTTGTCATTTAATCAATTAGTATAACTGTCAGAAAACAACTGTTTCTAAGTGTTTCAGCAAAATATTTTTATCGAAAAGGTGTTTGATTTATTTTAGTGTTATTATTTCATTTTTATTTATTTATTTTTATTAGTTTTTGTTTGGTTCGATTTAGATGCTACGCGAAAAGTTGCTCGCAAAAACATGACAACTTATGTTTCATCTTTATTATACTGAGTACATTGTAACTGATTAATGACGCAGTTACATAATAAAGAATAAGTATGTATGCATAAGACATACATAAGACATGCATCGGTAGTCAGGTTTTGTTTTCAGTGAACGGAAATGGGATTTAAATCGTAAACGTGCATATGAAATAAATTCTATTTTCATCATTCAAAGTATTTGTATTTAGATTTCTCTACAATTTTTTTACTGAGTCCTTAGAATACGTTATAAATGCATGCCAAAGTCCATTACATATATTTTTTAAGTTGAATCACATTAAATTAGAATGCAGCACTTTTGATTTGGTTTTTTTTTCTGTTTTTTTCTTCTTCTTCTTTCGTTGTGTTGTGTGATCTGAAATGACAAAACATACGTGTTAATGACTGACAATATGTGTTTATGTTATTTATAAAGGACCTCTGACAGTAATAATGTTAATTTGCCTATAAAATTAGTCAAAATAAATTTTTGATAGACCCAAGAATTTTTCTTGAAATTTGTTGCTCTCAACTTCCCCTAACTGGCTATGAATTTAATTTCTGATTTTTTAGTACATGGACTTCAATTCTGGTTGAAAAAGCCAAATTTTATAATTAAACGTAATCGAAACAGGAAAAGTTTTCTAAAGATACCCCCCCCCCCGTGCCTCAGCTAGCCACTTTGCATGTATGAGTGTACTATCATAATACACATTATATGTGAGTGGCTTGCTGAGGCACGTGGGGGGGGGGGGGGGGGGGGGCGAGATAGTCTACAGCTGAAAAACTGAAAAAGTGGGTAGGGTACTTACACCCTTTATATCTACAAATAGGCTAAAGTCCTTATTATTGAAAACATATTGCATACTATCAGTAACAGTAGTGTGTACTTTAGTTTTAGCATAGTTATCAATAAAAATTTCGATATATTAGAAATCCCAAAAATGGACTTATTTTCAGAGTCTGAAACATTCACGTACCCCGTCTTGATGAAATTGGTTAAAGTTAGTCTAGATGCATGATAATTTTTCAAAATCACTGTTAAAATGCCTTTATAGTACACAGGCCTACATATTGATGCCAAATATTTCAACTTTTGCTGCCCGAGGAAGGTGCAATAATTTGTCGAATAATAGGCAAATATGCATTGATACTGTCAGAGGTCCTTTTCTTTATGCGCACTCTGAGTCTCGGAGTCCGGTACCGGACTCTTAGGCGCTCATCCGAGGATTGTCTCCGGGTCCAGCATGTCTCAATACGGGTAATATATGTCTCAAATGGAAAGACATACACAGTAATCGTTAAATTCTTATTAGATTTTGATCTTTTCTACGTATATCGCCATTTGTACAAGCGGTATTACGGTATGACCAAAGGTCATACTAAACTAACCAAAACTGAAATGAATTACAAAGCGGGATCACAGTAATTGTTGGTACTGTAAATAATAATATATTGTTCTTATTTTTATTTTAGTTATTTATTTATCATATTTTAATATATTTGTTTATTTGTCTGTCTATTTGTTTAACAGTGGCGAGGTATTGTGTTTTCCAATTGGCCGTCCGTGTGTTCGCCCGTCCGTTGCACGTATGTTGCATGAAAGTGAAATTGTGAATAAAATATGTTTAACTAGTATTTAAAGTAACAACCGCTAATTAACATACTACCGGACCCCGAGCCATTCTTAACAGGCGAGGCTCCGGGTCAGGTACCGGACGCCGAGACTGGCAGGCTAGGGATCCGGTACCGGACCCCGAGACGCTGCTTTTCTTTAAAATTGATATCGAGACAGTAATGATATATTTAGTCCCCTGTATCTCAGGAATTCCAGCCTATAGAGACTCACCACCCGCATGTCACAAGAGGAGTAAATTGTTACCAAGACTGAATACGAGTCATCCGGAGATGAACAAACGTACAACAAACTGCCATAAACATTGTGGAGTTTGATATGAGCGTCTAACTTTCCGACATTCACGAACTTCCGTGCCCGTGTAAAGTTCGGAGTCTGTATTTCATGTGGAAGAAGAACATTGCAGGTTTATTCAGTATATAGACAGAACCGCAAAAGACTAAGTCGCATCTTCCTTAGGTGTCATGAACCAGCGGTCTGCTGTCGCAGGTCGAACACCTTGACAAACAAGCTGCCTCGGGGCAGAAGAGGAGTACACCGCTTCACTGGAAGGTCTTCCGCGACAGCCTGCATCATCGAGGGTTTAGTAGTCCGACCGGCTTCAAAATAAATTCGAAAGAAGTAAGTCTTGCTGTCCACTTTCAATGAATCCAATATTTCATGGCTGAACAGACGTACTCTTTATATCTCCAACCTACATTTGATAGAGTTAAAATATTACAAGTCGCTCAGGTTGCTGCACAACTGCTAGAAAACAAGTAAAAAGGTTGCTGCAGGGTGCAGCAAAAGATAATGCACGGCAAAAGAAATAAGCTTTTTCAGTTTTTGGCATGGAAAATATTTGACCAATGGTCCTGTTTCTAATTTTCATACTTCAATTAGGCATGTTTATTCACAAAAAGGAAAAGAAAATCATAGTGTCAAATGGGGAAATAGACATGGTAATGTGAAGTTTAGGATCAATATCTATCATTGTGCCAAATGTGAACTATATCTATCTCAGAATTTGGAACAAAATTCTTAGTATATTATGTGACCTTGACGTTCAAGCCATCTAGGAAGTGGGGATGGGAATCATCCAAAAAATTATGGTCACTTTTCGTGAACTGTTGTCAGTTTAATGAAAATATGCCTTTCCCTTTAATATGGGGTCTGAATGAATATATATGTTCCCTATCATTGCATTTTACTTTGTAAAACCAACCGATGATCGACTAATAGTCGACATAAATTGTTCCTTATCTCATTTTTTTCTGGGCTTATTGCAGGACTATTTCTTTTTATCAAATTTCTAAACATTTCTATTGCTAACCTAAATTTTACATTGACTTACTCAAATAAACATTATATCCTTTATTTTACATGACTTTAAAAAAATGAACATATGCACACGCTGTGCCTAAGATATAGTAGGCTTCTTTTCCTCACTACCCTTATGGCTACCATGCTATTGGCAACGTCAACGTCAAAGCTACTGATCTGAATACTGTGGTTAAATGTATGAAGCTCTACAAAGCTACAAAAATGTTAATGTATGGACAGATGAACAAACAGACGAAAAGACAGACGCATGGAGGGCACATGTTACGAACCATCTTAGAGCGGCGTATAAAAATAACTTCGAGTTCACAATGGCGGACACATGTGAAATCAGAGCATGATGCTGAGCACGTGCTAAAAACTTCGCACATTTTACAAACAACAAACTCCTTCCAAAAGGTAAAACGCGGTTCAATAAACACAGAGTCAAAAGCAACAACTCTTAAGCTCTTAAAATAAGTAGGCGAAATTAAATTATCCTAGTTATATATATATAAAAAAAAATTCAATGGCAAAAATGCGCCCATCACTCATGCAATATCAACGTGCATATCTGTGACCTACTGGTTTTAGGGAATGGGATGCAGCTTTATCCTTCTTAGATACTTTCAAGGCTATTAGCATGACAGTGATGAAGTGTTAGTAGCCTCCGGACAAACAGGCTATAATTACTGATAACATCTTCGGTCCTTGAAAGTAAATCGTCGATTAAAAAGTTATTCCAGTGAACTCAATACTAGAGGAATTACGCACATACTAGGGAACTATTATGATGCGATTCGGCATGATTCCATGACCCTGATCTATTATTTTGGGCACTGAGTTTGAACAAACTTAGATAATTATACACTGCTCATGCAGACTGGTCCGGTTTCAAAAGCTACATGACAGGTATTTAGCAACCAAAAGGACTCAGCCACTAGACTGTTTGGTGTCAGCTACTTTATGAAGCAGTCATTCTTTTCCTAATAGATCAGTAATGCAATAAGTGCTATGGCTGTAATGAGTGATATTTTATATACAGAGCAGTACATTCGCAACAAGAAGCGGTTCAGTCCCATAAAGTGGTCATACGGCTACGTGTCCTACACTGTAAAAAAATACTGTAGAATTTACGGTAGAATAACTGGAAACCGGCTGCCAGTCCTTTTACCGTTATTTACGGATTTTTTTTACAGTGTAGACCCACGATTTAAAATTATCATGTTGAGGAAAGGATGTCTGATAGCTTAACACAAAGACGGTTGTAAGAAAAATATTTGCAAGATTTGTAAAATAATAATAATAACAAATAAATACATAAATATATGATACTAAATGATACATACTCGCTATTAGAATATGGCAGTTTCTGCATGAATTTGTTACATTTTGTTACTTTGTGGTACTTATATATTTACAGATGTTCTCATATTTAGAACAATGCTTTCATGCCAATCATTTTGAAATTAAGGACAGTTATGCAATGTTTTATCTAGATAACTTAATAAGCGCAGGTAAACAATAACGTCGTTAACATGCTACCAGCCTTTTGATAAGTTTTGCGAAACAAGCTAGTAAGGGAAAAATTACAAAAAGCGATATCACAATATCAGCTATAAGATACCAGATATGACGTGTCAGCTTGACACACAATTGATCTGTAAGGGTATTGAAAAGCATGGGCATTATCAGAACAACAGGAATCTGCCAGATTTAAGAGTGCATATCACAGAAAATGAGTCTTATGCCCCGAGACAAAGTTATATGTTGGAAATCTATTTGTTTTATATTAAGGTGAGTGGGTACACTTTCAGGGATTGAGACTTCTCCATTTTCGTTTTTTGTCTCCCTTCTCAATAGGGTTCAACTCTTAAAAGGAATAATTTGCTCCTGCAAATTAAACTCTTACTTTTAGGAGTAGACTCCATTTTTGAAGAGTTACGTCATTCAGGGAGGCAAACATGATGTAATGGAAGTTGTTTCTCTTTGTAAAAAGTGCAGAAAAATACGGAGCTATACCCATACACTTTAAGCTGATTTTAATAGTTGGAAAAGACAAACAATGAAAATCTTGATAAGCCTGCCTATTTCAGGTGCAGTCTGATATAGGTTTACACTGACCGCTAAGGCATCCATCTCCCGGCATTTAGTTTCATACATTGGTAATTTGGGGCTTTAGGCCTCCCAATTTATATTTTTATACAGTCGGAACTCAAGAGAATGGCAAGAGGTAATTTACATGATATCTCACAACATATATTTATTTGTAAAGTTTTGATTTTAAGCAAAGAACAAGTCAACTCCAACATTTTAATTCATCTTATAGCTCGGCAATGGGCTTTTTGACTCCCTTCAAGTGATTCATAGGTAGTAAATGTGTTTTGCTATGTTTTTGTGTTTTCTTTCCCCAGCAGCCTTTATTTGTGTTAACAATTTAATGTTCAGCAAGGTCTATGCATGGTAAAGGTAAAAAGATAAATGTTTCTCATACATGTAGCCTAATAGCCGTAGGGGCAGTGGGGGTTAGAGACTCACTGTATCTTGGGCACAACAGATGAAAGGCGGAGCCCATCACTCTCCTTTTGCTGCCTTATCCTTCCCTGATTCAAAAGAGTTACCCATTTATTGCTGGATTGACAGAGAGAGTTTTCCCAGTCGTCGAAACGCGGGCGCGATCTCGTGACCTTCCGGCGACTTTCTGCAGCATAACCGAGTTACTATAACCACTCGACCACAGGAGGGTTTCTTTTTTACAGTATCGAGTTTCGAGTAATAAAAAAAGAGTTTCGAGTTATACGAGGGGTGATCAATAAATAATGGAAACTAGCATTTATTTCATTAGGTATGTATAAAAACAGTACTCCAGATATATAAAACCTAAGAAGCAAGCATATGACACACAATTAAGTTCTAAAGTACTTTTTAGGAGTATCGTTGCCATGACAACGATGCCTTAATCTTCTAAGGGTTTAGTCTCTAAATTTTTGCAGAGTTCCATGTATATTTTCTGCTGATAAGTAACAAAGAATGGATAAAGGTATGTGATGGTGTGATGGCTTGATGCAAGTCTCTGATACTAAAAGAAATATATAGTTATTCATGACTTGCACTCAAACCTGGCAGAAATACAGACCGTGAAAGACTTTTGGTCGAGCAAAATTTGACGTTTTTCGCCGATTTGAAGCCTTAGATACCAGAATTATGACGTCATTGCACTTTAACAAGCAGAGTCTTGGGAGAATTGAAAAGCAGAAGGAACCAAAATTATCCTATACTTGATACGCGATCAATTAACTTTAGCATAATACTGGAAATTACGGAATATAATGTCAAATTCCCTATAAATCAATTATTTCAACCCCTGCTTTAGCTTTAATTCATGCAACATTTCAGAACATTTTCATTAACAATCATTATATGTGTGTGTTTCTAAAGCCAAAACCTAACTATAGCGGAAGGTGTTCCTAAATTTTCAAGATCTCTCTACATATCGTACATAATGAGCATAATAAAAACACCTCCTTACCAAAATGACGTCGAAAAAATTCACACGTGGTACCCGGCATGAACGTGACGTCATATGTTTCTTTGGTAACACGTTAAAATTTCGATCTCAAACATGGATTCCAAAGCTCAAAAGACACTCTTTGGTGTTAGATGAAGGATACTTATTTCTGTATAAAATCGACTAAGTTGCAAAGGTGTTTCCATTACTTAATGATCACCCCACGTAAAAGGCAAGTATCGAGTTATAAAAAGCGAGTTTCGACTTGTAAAAAGGGAGTATCGAGTTCCCAGCATGCTGGTGTTATTTATTTTTATTTTTATATTTATTTATTTTTTTTCTTCAATTTTATGTATCATTAATGAGCTGAACGCACTGCTTTTGGCATATTTATGCATTAAGGTCTACACCGCAGAATTTTCACTTTCATTTTCATCTGATTTGTCAAAGACATCAAAGGAGTTAATTTTGCCAATTGAATTCTCCAGGACCATTACCATTACATGTTTTAAGCAGGTTTTGATTTCTTGCATCTGGAGATGTGCAGCTGGAGATATGGCCAATCAGCTGACAGTTTTTGTGTGATAGACTGAAAAGTTCCTTTTTTCTCTTAAATATTACATGTCACTTGTTTAAATATCATATATCATCTATGTGTAACCTGACATGTTTACCTACATAGATGAGCTTTTGTTCTTTTCTGTTCAGTTCCGCAAAATGAATTATAATTTCGAATGCCGCCATGTAGTCGGATTGCTCTGCTTTTAATTAATTAGGTGTTCTGAGTGTGTGAGCGTGTTTTTTTTTCTTTCGTTTTGACAATATGAAAAGTACAAGAAAGAAGAATACAAAAGTTTTATCCGGAATTTCGGCCTTCGTCCGGGCACGTACACATCTGAGTAAGTATATATAATCATGGCAAGAAATCAAAATGGCAATGCAGCGCACACAGTGGGCCTAGACAAAAATTGCTTAGAACACTGCAGGACATTACATACGCAGGTAACCTTGTCTCGAAAAGCTTGTTGGGAACAAAATCTCAAGAAGTAAGGGAAGCTATATTTCAGTATATTAGAGATACCCAGTATGAGGAAAAAATATAGGGCCGTGCACAAACCTATCATTTGCGACAGTGTCATGGGTGAGGGGCATTCGAACGGACAGTTCAGGCAGGCCAATCCTACCCACTATTTCAACTGGAACAATACAGACATAGACAACGGACATACAATACTAGGAGTCACCGGGGTGTGTGATTACAGGGGTCTGTTCCATCGGACGTAGCGAAGCGAGGTCCGATGGAGGCTTACAGATCTGGGAATATAGAGCGGATGTTGACAATGGCCCGAAGAGGCCTCACATGCCATCCGTCTCCTGACGCCCTGAGATGTATTGCTAAGGCCTGCATAAATGGGACTCGGGGACCCTATATATAGGATGTGTTTTATGCTGAAATGTGCATGGGTCCATTTGGGTACGATCCCATATTGCATAACGACACGCGCCAACATGTCGCCACCCTGCCTGGCCCTGTCTGGCGGTCTGGACTGGCTGTGGGACTGCAGGCGACTGTGGATTACAGGTTTGGAATGGCCAGATCGGATGAAGCGGTTTCCTAGCCACGACTATGGCCTCTCCCGGCTGCTTAGGCATCGCTCGGGGGATGCGCGAAGTGGGGAAAGTAAAACAAAGTGGACATAATGGCTAACATTAATAATAACAACCCCACACGTGTTGGCGCAGTCCGATCCTACACCTACATCGGAGGCAGAGTATTAGAAAAAAGACAGACATACGAACCATTATATTACAGACATTCACAGACTAGACTCGACGAGCGGTTGCATGACGACGCGCGCCAACATGTCGCCACCCTACCTGGCCCTGTCTGGCGGTCTGGCCTGGCTGTGGGACGGCAGGCGACTGTGAATTACAGGTTTGGGCGAGAGCCAGATCGGATGAAGCGGTTCCCTTGCCACGACTATGGCCTCTTCCGGCTGCCTAGGCATCGCTCGGGGGTGCGCGAAGTGGGGAAAGTAAAACAAAGTGGACATAATGGCTAATAGTAATAATAATAAACCCTACACGTGTTGGCGCAGTCCGATCCTACACCTACACCTCGGAGGCAGAGTACTAGAAAAAAGACATACGAACCATTATATTACAGACATTTACAGACTAGACTCGACGAGCGGTGGCATAGTGTTCAGCGAACTCAAAATGATGTGCGGAGCCGGTCACATGCTAGGTGGGGCTCCTTCCCAATCACTTGCTGGCCGGCTCTGAGTAACATCCAGGATATAAAAGTCTCTAACGCATGTGCCACCGACCGCCGAGCCAATAGCAGACTAGACATAATCGTACACTACAGTAAACAGACGTACAGACGTACAGAGAGGCGCGCAGTGGAGGTGGATCAAAAGCTCTTATACATACTCGGACATTACCGAAAACCCCAATCAAATCCGAAGCCCGAAACAGAAAATACAGCATCCAACATTTTTAGACCACAAAATTTGGTGCGCGTTATTAATATTTATTTTACAACAAAAATCAATATCGCAAGCTCTCACGGCTTAATGGCATTCCACGGGAAGCTCAGGTGTGGAAGCACGAGATAATTCAACAAAAGCGCAACTGGCCAATTATAGGGTCAACGATCTCCACTGCGAGTTTCTAACATACAAATTACCGTGTGCACCGGAAGTGTCTGGGCGGTTTATAAAGGTAGGGCTTAATATGAACTCGTCCATCCTTGTAAATGGACTAGTCTGGAAGGCGGGTAGGATAGCATATCACTGAGTCGGCACGTAAGGAGCGTCTGATCGGGGTCTTCGTGTGATAGGAAGAGAACCGCCCGGACGTTTTTAGGGAGCACAACGACGACTTACATTTAAGCCAGATCAAGGGAAAATGTTTAATATGCAGTCGTATCAAGAAAAAAGGCAAAAAAACAACAACATAAGAATTACTTTCATGGAATTTGTTGAATTTTGGAATTTTAGGAATTTAGTTAGGCTCACAGAGAGAAATTGCAACTCCGAAATTAATAAATCACAGGCACTCGAATGAAGAAAGAAGAAGAAGTATTACAGCATAAAATGAATTTAGGAATTTAGGAATTAAGTTAATTATATTAGGAATTTAGAGTAATATAGGGAATTAGTAATCTACATCAGACGCTAAACCCTACCAAAATAGAAAGAGACAACAAAAGGCAAACATTAGTATGGGTTAAAGTTCTTTCAAAAATTTCTTTATAAACCCCTTTTTGTAACGAAGCATAAATTTCAAAATACAATAATAGAACAAATAAATACATAAATCGCTTAAATATGGGTTGGCCCCCTTCCCACTACCTGCAGGGAGGGGGGTGTGCCAATTATAAATGTTAACGACTCCACTCCGCAGGCGGGGGGGGGGGGGGGGGGGGAAATGACGCATAGACTATTTTTTGAATAAAAAAGGCGACAAAAAATGGAAATTCCGTCCTTTAACTCGGAAAATCCTCTCGGGGGGGGGGGGGGGGGCGATGGTGGGCTTCATAAGGGTTAGTAATTATTCCCCGGGTGTATAAGGAATGGAACCATCCCCCTTAGAATGTGGACGAGACCATTATCCGGGAATGGGGGGGGGGGGGGAATTGGGCTTCGCGCGGCTAGACCCTGTCGCGACGTGACCGTAAACATAGAAATCCATCATTATATTGGACAAAAGTGTTACACGCGGCGCGCGCGGGAGACGGTGCGCGTGCCCCCTCAATGAGGAAAGGGCAAGGGAGGTAATCCCATCGGTGCCCCGACGGGGGGAGACACCTCGGCTATTTCGCCATCGAAAAAAGAACAGAGGGGAAGAAAGATGTGCCATGAAAAGGCTGACGCATGAGGGGCCAAAACATAGGTGAGCAACACATATTATATTTCAATAAGACTAGGGTAAAATAACCTACACACCTAGGCATCTAAATTGGTATTTTTGCAACAAAATGAGTAACAGGAATTTAAGCAATAACCAATTAAGGACCGTCCTTGTCTCTCTGGGTAATGACACTCCGCCAGTCTTACCTTAGCATGCCTGTTAAAGTTACGGCGCGGCAGCGAAACAACGATGGATGCAGGACACAACAACGGTGGAGACATCCCAGAAGAAGAGGATGGAGACGGACAGATGGACAGATACGCAATCACAAACATAAACACACAAACACGCACGCAAGCCGGCATACACGCAAACACGCATGCACGCAAAAAATAACAAGTACACGCACATTGTGCTAGCACAAAATAAGTAGGCACACACACACGCAAAACATACTAACAACCAAACTTGATGCTCTGCCACCATTGGGTGAGGCGTGTTTTTAATAGCGACAGCCCTATGGTGGCATCATCATACTCACAAGAAAACTTACTAACGGCCCATCAACTTATCAATATTATATACCTAACTAACTGGGGTTAGTATATAACAGCCACATCTTTATTATATATGCTTGACCATACAGTGCGAGACCCATCCCTATGCAAAAAAAACTTTAAACCATTCCCAACTAATTTCTGCTCTTTTTAATATCCTTTAGGATCATAAATGATTAATGAGCAAGGCATCCTAAAGCCGGCACCACGCTAGATGCTCACCTTTGACGGGGGAGTTCAAAATTCAAACTTAATGTTGCACTCATCACTTGGCAAAATTACTCGACCAAAATAACTGAAGTGCAACAGCCCTAAAGGTACCTGAAAAGGTCCCTACCTGTGACTGCGTCAATCCCCACCTAAGGGTAAGGTCAGAATAAGGGACCTCCATCCGGAACCAAATTACTTGGATACGGGGGAGGGTTAAAATTAAGGGCTGTAAGTAATATGGGACCCCAACAGGTCCCATCCTTGAAACCTAAGGAACGCCTGCGTGTTCTCTCGTTGGGACCTGGGTTTCGGTGTGCTCCTCCTCTGCGGGCGGGGTTGGCCTGTGTTTCCCTGGACTTTCCGCTGGGGTGGCTTTCATGTGGCGCGCGCCTCCTTCTCCGGACAGAACCTGACTTGGAGCCGTAGAAGGCAAACATCTATGCATAAATACTGGTTAGGCAGCGCTGGCCGACGAGACATTTACAGACTGAATGACATTGGACGGACACACGGCGCCAAATGTGTGCAACTATGGTTACGTACCGTTGAGCCACTTGGGTAACGTCGATACGAGAATTGAACAGAACAGAACAGAACAGAAAATGGCAGATCATATCAAAACTAAACACAAGTACAAGCACTGGATCATACCAAATGAAGTTCTTTTGAAAATACGTTACGTTCTGGTGACGTGGGTTGTAAGGGTTTCTGAATGACCACTGTCTGGTTTGATTTACCATGCGTGTGTTTCGTGAACTTTGACAGTTTTTGTATGTACTTTTTGCGTTTCAACCCCACATTTTCGTAAAGATTTTCAAAACGAACGCCTAGTGATGGAACGCACAAGAATAGCCTTAAAAGACTGTAGTTAACATTTTAGTTTAAGTGTCGAAACTGTACTAAACCCATTGGTGCATAACATTGAAAAGATAATAATAATAATAATAATAATAATAAATGATAATAAAGACTTAATTTTCAGTGGGTGACACAATTAGTTACAAGCTACTCTTATTTGAGGCCCACTTAAAAAATATGTACAAATCAAAAGATCTATCAAATACAAATATACAACAGACACTGGTCAGCGAAACCAAACATTTACTGTTTCAGGCCTCATGACTCAAGAAAAGAAAAAGCACTGGCAGCAATCAGTACTACCGTAAAATTCTAAATATTGGGACACCAAAAATAATCGCCGCAACTGTCCCAAACACGGAACAGCCTGGTTTTACAAAGCGGTAGCCAAAAGATTCAGGCGGAATAGCAAACAATGTAGACACTGATCCGACTGCTCCTCTAGGATAGCCTGATAGGAGTCTACACTGTCCGCTCAGACCTATCTATCCCAATACATAGAATTTTTTATGGTATAACGGAATGAAAAGAAAGAAGCCCAATCCAGTAGCCTACCCTACCCGAAAACGAAAAGCAAAAACGAGCCCCGGTTTCTGGGTTTCTTCAAAAAACAAACAAAAAAACAAAACAAAAAAAAACCGGGTCACTTTAAATGTACATAAAAGTAAATCGATCATATGCCATATGTACGCTCAAAAACAATCACACAAAATATGAATTTACATAGTTTTACAATATATGCGCTACGCAACATCTGACGGTACCCTTGCAAGGGGAAGTCTGATCACAATCAACGCTGTTTTTCCATTCCACTGGCATCTGTTGGGCGCATTGCAGCACTTTACAATATATATAACTTTACATTTTTTTCGAGTAATTTTTGTAATTAGTTTTGGTGTCCCAATGTTTATTATAATTTTTGGTACCAAATATACGGAATACCAGACCACGCTTTCAGCTGCACTGCTCAGCGTCAGTTACACTTCAGAGTCGTTTAAAATGCTATAATTTTACAATCTATGTTGTTATAGGCGGTTCATTGACAGATTAAAAACAATGCCATGAAAATTAGCGAATTATCCCATTGGTCGGACCTAGAAAGACCTATTACACTCCCAGTTATGGCCTGCCATCCAAAATGTGGCTATTTAGCAAATTCTTCCTGATTTTTATCACTGATTAATCTGTCTCTGGGTAATTAATTGCATATTAGATGTTTGCAGGGTACGAAAGATCTGTACCATGTTTTAACTTTGATAAGAGATAATTTTCTTATAACACATATGAAAAATTTTCTAGAGAAACAAAGTTGTGTTTGTACGAATATATAATTTAATCCGTATCATCATAAACGCATTGTGCAGGGCCTAATTTGACACCATTTTGCTTTAAAGACAAACGTTTTCAGGCTCTACCTTCGCTTTGCGCAAGTCCCTCAAAGCCAGTCCCTCTTTGTTTTCAAGTCTTTCAACAATCGTCATACCAAAACGTCCAGCAGTCGTCGTCGTCTTTATTTATTTACCATTTATAGTATCGATCTATCTAAAGCGAGTTTCAAGTAATCAAAAGCGAGTAATATAAAAAGGAAGCAGTTATAGACAGTATGGAGTAAAGAAGTGATTAAAATTTATATACAGAACTCTACAAAACTATCATATTACGAATGAATATCATTTGATACTGATTTGATTTCTTTTCATTACTGGCAATGCAACTACGCATCAGAGAAACAATAAATGGGATCCTTGTCTTACATTTTATTACCATCTATTTAACGCGTTCACCTTGTATTTATCTTCATGTACATTGTAGTTTTACCATGTCATAAAGTTTGTGAAATCGAAAAATAGGTCATTGAAGTCTTTTTTTTATGATTAATCAAGAACGGTTTAATGTTTTAAAGCCGGTGTCTGCCTAGGATGGCTTGCGCACATGCGCAGTCTGGTATGTAGACTAGCTCCTTGTCTGATACTAATGATTTTTACAGCCCTGCTAAGGCAATAATTTTTCCTGGCCACATGGGTAAAATTGTACTCAAAGAAAAACTTCAGACAGAATCCGCAATTAAGCATGTAGCAAAGTTACCATATACGAAGTTTAACGTATTTTCAATATATCAATCCGTCAAAAATGATTTCGCAGAACTGAAAGTAATCACAGTTACTTCCCTTGAATGACGTAACTCTTCCAAAATGGAGTCTACTCTTAAAGGAAATCTTCTCTAAGAATATAAGAGTTGAACCATATTGAAAAGGGAGACAAAAACAAAAGTGCCAGAGTTTCAATCCCTGAAATTGTACCCACTCACCTTAAGATAAAACAAATCGCCTTCCTATAGCTAATTACGTCTTCGGACATAAAACTCATTTTTCAATCTGGCAGATTCCAGATGTTCATGCTTTTCAACACTTTTACCGGTCAATTGTGTGTCAGTCTGGGTCAAGTTTAAATGTCATATCTGATATTGTAATGTCATCTTTTATCAATTCCCGACTTATTATTATAAGCGTAATTCCATTCCCACCGATAAAGCTTTTGCAAATAAATAACCAAAATATGTCGATGCTATTTGACTCGTATGTATGTAAAACGCATTGTGCAAACTTTCTGTTTTGAGTTAAAAAAAGAAAGAAAAAAATAATGGTGATGAAGTTATCACAAAACTCTTGAGAGTTGCTAAACCAAAATTTTGCATGGGCAACTTTCCTATTCAGGCCTTGCATAAGCGGTTTGAATTAACATGAATTATTTTGTGGAAAATCGTTCTTTTCCTCCATTAATATTGCGTTAAGTTCTTACAGGACAAGGTGTGGTTGGGTTCGGCGATGGTGCTGTCCCTACTGTGTCTTATAAACGTCCCGAAGAGAGTCTGATGTACACATTTATACATACACTAAAATTTGACAATCTCGTGTTAAGTTAAAAAAAACTGTTCTCATACGTATGCGAAATGTTTGTCGTACACCAACCTATTCGCAATCAACTTGCGCACGTGAAGACTGAGTTGTATCGTTCTTTGTTGGACGAACTGTGATGCCTCAAACAGATTTCGCATATGCACAAGCTATCCTAGACATGCACAGTTTTATATTATGAATGTAAAAAGATCATATCATGATTAATGATAAAAATATACGTAATACATGTAAGGGAATTTAACTAAGAAATAGATTAGCTCTAGCAGTGAATTGTTGAGTAATAATGCACTGTTTGGAGGTCTGTTGTGAAGTAGAGCATATCACGAGAGCGGAGCGCGAATGATATATCTACTTACAACAGACCGACAAACAGTGAATTATTACACAACAATTCAATCCTAGAGCTGAACTATCTTGATTCTAACACTAAAAAACGCTGCAAAAGTATTCTTTTCATTCAAATTCTCTCAACCTTCTTGCCAGCGCGTTAATGCTCCCGCCAATTTTCTTAACTGTATTTAAGATAAATGTACATTTTTAAGGCGAATTTAGAAAGAAAAAGAGACATAACACAGTCTAACGTCTCAAAACGTCACAAAATGACGTCAGTATCGCTAGTGACGTCAGAAGTTAGACTCACGTGCTCCGAAACAGCGAATCGTTGCAGAATAAAGCACAGGAACTTTCCATTGCTTCCATAGGCGCACTGTGATAGAATAAGAACCAAAATAAGAAAAACGTATAACATGACTTTATTTTATAATGCAGGCGGATTGTTTGGTATACTTATGCGTGTTGCCGGACATGGGTTATTAGCTCGCCTGGACGAAGTCCAGGAAGAGCTATTGCACAACCCCCGGCGTCGGCATCGGCGTCAGCGTCGGAGTCGGCGGCGGCGTCCGCATTTACGCTAAAAGTTTTAAGAGCTTATATTTTCTAAATTATTTGATGGATCTGGTTCCTATTTGGTATGATGATAGACATAGGTCCAAATTTTCTTTCAGCAATACTCTTGACCAAGCCTATGATCTCAAAGTCAGAGCGTCATGGGAACAGAAAGCTTCTGATCACACTGGACGGAAACAAAGGCTGATGTGAGATTTTGCTGGGCCTATATGCCACTTCTTGGTTTTGTCATGTCGTGGCTCATATTTTGTATTAGCACATTGACCAAATATACTCTAACATTTTCTACTTGCTGTCAGAATAAGTACTTCACTTTACTATTTAAAACAAGAGGACCAAGAGGCCCCAAATCGCTTATCTGAGCGAAAAAGTTAAAGGTCAAACAAGGGTCATCATTTGAACAAACCTGATAGTATGCAACCATTTCCAAATTTTGAATATTTTCCTATGTATTGCTATGGTTCAAACCCATTGAACAAACTTGGTAAAGGACCAATAGACAATGCTACATACCTAATTTCAAGCATCTGAGCCAAGTGGTTCTGAAGAAGAAGATTTTTGAATATTTTTCTATGTTTTCTATGTTTCAAACACACGACTCCCTATCGCGAGGTCATTTTAAACCCTGGGGCCATCATTTGTATAAAGTGGATAAACGACTACAAGGCAATGCTACATACCAAATTTCAAGCATCTGAGCCAAGTGGTTCTGAAAGTGAAGATTTTTGAATATTTTCTCTATGTATTTCTATGGTTCAATCTCATGACCTCTGGGGTGGGGCCATTTAGACCCTGGGGTCATCATTTGAACAAACTTGGTAAAGTACTACTAGGCAATGCCACGTACCAAATTTCAAGCATCTGAGCCAAGTGATTCTGAAAAAGAAGGTTTTTTTCCCATACTTTTCTATGTATTTAAACTTAGGACACCCTGCCGTGGGGCTATTGTGGACCCTGGGGCCACCATTAGAACAAACATGGTAAAGGACTATTAGGCAATGCTACATACCGAATTTCAAGCATCTGAGCCTTGCGGCTCTGAAGAAGAAGATTTTTGAATATTTGTCTATGGTTCAAACCTCGGACTCCATGCCATTGGGCCATTTTGGACCCTGGGCCCATTATTTGAACAAGCTTGATATAAGATTATTAGGCAATGCTACATAAAAAAATTCAAGCAACTAAGCCAAATGGTTCTGAACAAGAAGATTATTTAATATTTTTCTATGTATTTCTATGGTTCAATCCCATGGCCCCTGGGCCGGGACCATTTTAGACCCTGGGGCCATCATTTGAACAAACTTGGGAAAAGACCACTAGGCAATACTACAAACAGAATTTCAATCACCTGCACCGAGTGGTTCTTCAGAAGAAGATTTCTAAGTATATTTGAATTTCGAACCCAAGACCCCTCGGGCCTTTTTGGACCACAGGGCCAGTGTTTGAACAAAACTTGGTAGAGGTCCACTAGACAATGCTTCATAACAAATATCAAAGCCCTAGACCTAGTGGTTCCAGAGAAGATGTCATTTAAAGCAAATTGACGCACGACGCACGACGGACGACGGACACCGACTGATCACAATAGCTCACCCTGAGCCTATATGGCTCATGTGAGCTAAAAAGCGCAAGAAATTTTCAAAATTTAAATTTTCAATTCTATTCTCTATTTTATAATTACGAAAGCAAACACAATAGTTACCTATCAATAAATTTCCTCAAGTTATATTATTAAACACAGTGAAATACAAGTTTTCGCCACCTGCTGAGAAATTTGAAATTCCTTTTCTGCTGCGCATGCGCCGTTTATAAACATGCGCAATCAATGGTTGGCGCATCAAGCGGCCAAATTAAAAAAATCGTGTCAGTGTTTTGAATTATTGTGAGAAATGTTGTCTGAGTAAAACATCTTTTTGGATAGTTAACTAGATTATTGTGATAAAACAATTAAAACTGTTAATGACATCGTGTCGCTCATGTCATCGTCTCGTATGGTAAGTAACACAATGTTTATTTTTATTCTTTCCTTCGTATTTAAACGTTGAATACGTTATCATCATTGTGCTAGAATTCTTCGCGCTACTTGTTTCTGTGTGCAAAATGTAGAATATTGTTTGTCTGATTAGAACAGCCTCACTGAGACGGTTAAAATAAGTTACCACAATAAATATTTTTGAGCTGTGAGTAGAAGACGTGTGCCCCTTATAACCCTTTGTCTGTTATTTTTATAGGTAAATGCATAGAAAATCCAAGCTGCAGAAGTGATATTGTCCTACGCGTGATACTGGATTGCGATGAAGATTTGTGACGCAGCGTATGATGATTTCGTGTCTCATACTGTATCGCCCGTGTAAACGTCACAGATGGTAAGTAACACAATGTGTTTTTCTCTTCTTTGTTGTTTTTCCCTTTTATATTGTGCATAAACGATGAAAAACTCATGATTGTGCTAGCATGCTTTTGTTACGGCGCTTGTAGATGATAATTTAAGATATTTTACTTGTTTCTGCTCGCTACATGTAAAAGGAATTAGAACAGTCTCAACGAGTCTGTTCAAATAAGTAACCACGATTTTTAGCAGTGTGCAGAAAACGAATGCCCCTTATAACCCTAGTTCAATTGATATTACACGTTAATGCATGGACTTATCAAAATATAGCTAATATAGTCATTTGGTTATGGTTTGGAATTCAGGCGAGAAAAGCGATATTCGTCGTTCTAGTACGCTTTTTCACTAATTTAAAGACTGCTGGTAATTGATGCAGAGAGGACAAAAAATAATAATGAATAGATAAAAGGTGAACAAAATGAATCCGTGCAAAACTAGTTAATCGACAATTTTTAACTCCCTTTCTGTAAATAATTCTTAAATGGGGTGGTCAAAAGATTGAACCTGTTTGGGAGCTCTAGATTGCTGTCTTATCCCATCGAATTCATGTTACAGTATGTGTTGTAATTGAAATAAAACATTGATTACACCCAAGGCCACAGTATGAAAAGCAGGCTCCGCCCTCAAACTATCAATCGTGGTTAATTCAAAATCATTTCAGATTTGGATACATCTTTTTCACTGAAACATTAAACCATTGTTTTTTCAAAATAATTTCAGTGGAAGTTGAATTATTCTTCTTCTACATATACACTGAATTAACTGTTCTTACGGATGCTTTCAACACCCTGAAGTTTAAATGTATTGTGCAGATTTCTAGCTAGTCAAGAAGAAAAAATGACAGTTTGAATGTTTACCTTTGACCAAGTCATGTGATTTAAACAGTAGCTATGCTACTGTCCTGGTGAACCCTATTAGTCTCTTTGACAGAGAGAGTCCAGTAACTTCTATTAAGCCACACCCTCATATTCATTGTATGGCCTACATGAAACTGGGCCTTAAACTAAACCGAAAACGAACAATAAATATACGGTATACGCAATATTATTTTCTTGGCGAGAGGCTTAATGAGCATTTTTTTCACAGAAAATAATTAAGGTGAGTGAAACCCAAACACATTTGCTGGGGGTACGCTTCCGATACTTTAGCTCCGCCCACTGACTTCATCACACGACGAACGCTGAAAAATCGAATTTTAATTTATATATTTACACTTTATTTTTAGACTCTTTACTGGGTCCCAAAGAACGCAATATGGAGGATTTATGGGAACATTACAGCGATTAACAATTATAACAATCGCAGGGGTCTGGTTATGCTTCGTACTTAATGTACTGAATATGTGATTACATAGCACTAATGTCTAAATCATAGCGATTTAATCATGGCACGTTGTCTGTTTCATTTCCCAAACGCAACGAATTTAAGTTGCAATACAGACATGTTCAAGTGATTTGTTACAACATTTCAAGAAAATCATTTTTGTGAAAAAAAAATTCGCGAGGTTGTTAGTTTAAACGGTTTTTTATTCAACATGTAGACATACACAATCAATACATACAAGAATAATATGAAATGATTCGATAACAAGCTAACTAGCTAATAAACATCGTCGCCTACTTAACATGTATTTGCAATGGCATATTATAGGTCTTCTACGAATTTTAAAAACTGTTTACACTTTCTAGTTCAGTGGTGGTAAGGTTTATTCACTGAATAAGGGATGTCACACCTGTCTGATTTAGCATACTATGCATGTGCAATCAATGCACTGTTCAAAATCTCTAACCTGGCTAATTGTGCGTAAATTTATACATGCTTAGAAGCCATGCATCCTATGACTCCTTAAAAAGGCCAAATTCTGAACTTCATGATTCCAATGCTAATACTCTACTGTTGAAATATTTGAACTGGTTTCTTAACTAAAACTAGATATTTGTGGAAACTGGACCTAAAGACAGCTATTCAAAAGACCTTGAATAAAGGATATATGCAATTCTGAAGGTCTTGAGAAACAGTTTTCAAACTATTTATAAGAACTTGTTGACTGGCTTGCGCCATGGCAGTATAGGCTTTGCAGAACTGATGCTTATCAATATATCTCTTTGCATAGTCATCATTGGATTCTGATATCTTTCCCTCTTCATCTTATTCATTTTACTGTTTACCCTGTACATGCATATACTTGAATTTTTACTCAAAGTGATATAAAAACACAGGTGTGAATGTGGTCTTACAAGCAAATAAAGTTCCAAAATGATCTGTAAAACTTGTACCACCTCACTAAATATTGGGACAGGAATGTCTGGGCAAACACTATATACCAAGACCAGACTGTTGAGGGACAGCAATAGTATTTCCCATTCTGCCAGAACCTTTGTGCCAAATTAATGATAGTCAAATCAGTGAAGCTTCTGGTAAAATCAACTTAATTTAGGTCCACAATGGCATCTGCTGCAGAGATGGCTTCTGTCAATATTAAAGCTGCTATGATAAGGTATTATATAAGGCATAAGCAATCAGCTGTAGCAGAATAGGTTTAAATTGTGCTAAAATGGGCAGTCAACCTTAGCAAAAAGTAGACTTGGCGGTTCCGCATCAGACCTGTTCTTAAAATTTGTATAAGAGCTATAGTGCATAAGATTTTTAAGCAACAGACAATCAAGACACGTTTATATGAACATATACATCATTGTATTAGGACTGAAAAGTTTTGATGTGAGAACAGCATTCAATAAGAATCAATCGAACCATATTTAAGATATAAGCTTTGTAAGAGAGAGAGATAGAGAGAGAGAGAGAGAGAGAGAGAGAGAGAGAAACAACAGATGTTTCAATTCATTTCCGTTGTCTGAACCGCTTCCCGACAAAAATGTACCATCAGCGTAGCAAAATACTTGGTTTCGTAGTTGCAGATAATTTGGACAATCGTACAGATAATGTTTTACTGTTTCTGTTCGATCACAACAAGAACACGTTGAACGCGAGGTTGTAAAAGTAAAAAGTATGCAAAGACCAGGAACTGAAACAATCAAAATCCAAATCCAGCCCTCAAACCATAGTAAACTTGGCTGTCCCATTTTAGGCTTGAAAAAGGGGCTCGGTAAAGTCAGCAGAACGAAAATTCTGCAGAAAATTCTGCAGAAGATTCTGCAGAATTTTCTGCAGAAAAAGTGGTGAAGTTAGTGAAATGAATATTCTGCAAAATTTTCTGCAGAATTTTCTGCAGAAAAAGTGGTAAAGTTAGCGAAATGGATATTCTGCAAAATTTTCAGCAAAATTTTCTGCAGAAAAAGTGGTAAGGATAGCGAATTGAAAATTCTGCAGAATTTAGCAATTTTTATTTCTTTGTTTTGTCAATTACGGACCACAAAATGTGAGTGCGCACCGATTACCGCACTACACTATTTCATATGACAACCGAGATATTCACAAAAATTGCACAGTTTCTTCTGCTGGAAAGTAGCAGAACGACATTAAAGAAACCCGTAGTAAGCAAAGTTTAATTTCCATGTTCTGTCATCTGGAGGCCACAAAATATGAGTGAGCACCGTTTACCGCACCACTATATCTCATATGTGGACCGAAATATTCACAAAAATCACATATTTTCTTCGGCTGGAAAGTAGCAGAACGAAATTTCAGAAACCCTTTGTGAGCAAAATTTGATGTCTATGTTCTGTTATCTGGAGGCCACAAAATGTGAGTGAGCGCCATTTACCGCACTACTCTATCTCATAAAAGGACCGAGATATTCACAAAAATCGCATATTTTCTTCTGCTGGAAAGTAGCAGAACGAAATTTAAAAAACTCTTTGTTAGCAAAGATTAATTTCTGTGTTCTGTCATCTGGTGGCCACAAAATGTGAGTGAGCGCCGTTTTCCGCACTATTCTATCTCATAAATGGACCGAGATATTCTCAAAAATCGCATATTTTCTTCTGCTGGAAAGTAGCATAACGAAATTTCAGAAACCCTTTGTGAGCAAAGATGGATTTGTATGTTCTGACATCTGGTGGCCACAAAATGTGAGTGAGCGCCGTTTACCGCACTACTATTCTCATAAGTGGACCGAGATATTCACAAAAATCGCATATTTTCTTCTGCTGGAAAGTAGCAGAACGAAATTTCAGAAACCCTATGTGAGCAAAGTTTGATTTCTATGTTCTGATATCTGGTGGCCACAAAAAGTGAGTGAGCGCCGTTTACCGCACTACTCTATCTAATAAGTGGACCGCGGTATTCACAAAAATCGCATATTTTCTTATACTGGAAATTAGCAGAACGAAATTTCAGAAACCCTTTGTTAACAAAGACTGATTTTATGTTCTGTCATCTGGTGGCCACAAAATGTGAGTGAGTGCCGTTTACCGCACTACTCTATCTCATAAGTGGACCGAGATATTCACAAAAATCGCATATTTTCTACTGCTGGAAAGTAGCAGAACGAAATTTAAGAAACTCTTTGTTAGCAAAGATTAATTTCTCTGTTCTGTCATCTGGTGGCCACAAAAAGTGAGTGAGCGCCATTTACCGCACTACTCTATGTCATAAGTGGACCGCGATATTCACAAAAATCGCATATTTTCTTATGCTGGAAAGTAGCAGGTCGAAATTTCAGAAACCCTTTGTTAGCAAAGATTAATTTCTATGTTCTGTCATCTGGTGGCCACAAAATGTGAGTGAGCGCCGTTTACCGCACTACTCTTTCTCATAAATGGACCGAGATATTCACAGAAATCGCATATTTTCTTCTGCTGGAAAGTAGCGAAACGAAATTTCAGAAACCCTTTGTTAGCAAAGATTGATTTCTATGTTCTGTCATCTGGAGGCCACAAAAAGTGAGTGAGCGCCGTTTACCGCACTACTCTATCTCATAAGTGCACAGAGATATTCACAGAAATCGCACATTTTCTTCTGCTGGAAAGTAGCAGAACGAAATTTCAGAAACCCTTTGTCAGCAAAGTTTGTTTTCTATGTTCTGTCATCTACAGGCCACAAAATGTGAGTGAGCATCGTTTTCCGCACTTATCTATCTTAAAATCGGACCAAGATATTCACAAAAATCGCATATTTTCTTCTGCTGGAAAGGTGCATAACGAAATTTCAGAAACCCTTTGTAAGCATAGTTTGATTTCTATGTTCTGTCATCTGGAGGCCACAAAATGTGAGTGAGCGCCGTTTACCGCACTACTCTATCTCATAAATGGACGGAGATATTAAAAAAATCGCATATTTTCTTCTGCTGGAAAGTAGCAGAACGAAATTTCAGAAACCCTTTGTTAGCAAAGATTGATTTCTATGGTCTGTCATCTGGTGGCCACAAAATGTGAGTGAGTGCCGTTTACCGCACTACTCTGTCTCATAAGTAGTGCGGTAAACGGTGCTCACTCATATTTTGTGGCCTCCAGATGACAGAACACGGAAATTAAACTTTGCTTACAACGGGTTTCTTTAGTGTCGTTCTGCTATTTTCCAGCGGAAGAAACTATGCAATTTTTGTGAATATCTAGGTTCTCATATAAAATAGGTTAGTGCGGTAATCGGTGCGCACTCACATTTTGTGGTCCGTAGTTGACAAAACACAGAAATAAAAATTGCTAAATTCTGCAGAATTTTCAATTCGCTATCTTTATCACTTTTTCTGCAGAAAATTTTGCAGAAAATTTTGCAGAATATCCATTTCGCTAACTTTACCACTTTTTTCTGCAGAATATTTTGCAGAATATTCATTTCGCTAACTTTACCACTTTTTCTGCAAAAAAATCTGCAGAATCTTCTGCAGAATTTTCGTTCTGCTAATTTTACCGAGCCGGCCTTTTTTGAAAAAGGCCTACATCTGTCACTGCTTTTTCCCGCATTCACTAACATTTAAAACACCATGCGCAGATAAGCAATGCCATCAACAATATTAAGATTTAATATGCATCAGATGTAAGATACCGTTCCTATTTTAAACTATTTCGCCAAAAGAAAATATCAATTCATTTGTCTCTGGAATTAGTTTCGACACGTGAATCTGTTAAAAAAACCTGTCAGCTAGCAGCATGTACTTGCAATATTGCTCTCTGGGGAGAAGCGGAGGGGCATGAAGATTATATGCTTAGTTTTAGTAATGTTGCGCACTGTAAATACCTTAAAATTGGGACACCATGAGCAACATCTCTTAAAATTTGAACGAATTGATTGCACTGTGTGGTAATGTTCCTATTATGTCCTGGCGGAAAGGCAAATGGTGTAGACCCTGAACAGGCTGCTCCTGATAGGGTTCTGTCTACACTATTTGTTCAGACATGTCCGCCCAAAAATTCAAGATAAAAACTAGTCTCCAAGATTCCGCCTCATGTTTTATACCATGCCCTCCTAGGAGGGCTGGGTGTCAATTTATCAACAAACATGTAAATTTGTTAGCTCGATACTCGCTTTTTATCCCCCGACCGAAAGGTTCCGAGGATAAAGCGATGAGCCTGGCGTCCCTCCTTCCATCCGTAAACATTTTCTTGTCCGCTCAAAATCTTGAGCACCCTTTGGAATATTTTCATGATACTTCAAAATTATGTAGAACAGGTCATGACGATGTGTCGCAAACAAGAATGATAACTCTTGCTATTGTACTTTATAAGTTATCTCTCCTTTGGTGATTTTTTGGCAGATTCGTGTCCGCTCTGAAACTTGACAACGCTATGAAATATATACATGGTACTTCATAGTTATGTAGAACAGGTCATGATAATGTGTCGCGAACAAGAGTGACAACTCTTGCTTTCTAACTTTTTGAGTTATTTCCCCTTGATGGTTTAAGGTGTGATTTCGTGTCCCCTCTATAACTTTAATACCTTTAAAAATATTTTCATGATACTTCACAGATATGTAGAACAAGTCATGCCGATGTGTAGCGAACAAGAATGACAACTCTTGCTTTTTACCTTTTTGAGTTATTTGCCCTTGATGGTTTTAGGTGTGATCTCGCGTCCGCTCTATAACATTAATACATAATGAAATATTTTCATGATACTTCATAGATATGTAGCACAGGTCATGACGATGTGTCGCAAACAAGAATGGCAGCTCTTGCTGTTTCACTTTTAAAGTTACTTCACCTCTATGCTTTATGTGTGATTCCGTGTCCGCTCTATAACTTGAATGCCCTTTAAAATATTTTCATGATACTTCTCAGATATGTAGAACTAAGCATGACGATATGTCGCGAATAAGAATGACAACGCTTGCTTTCTTACTTTTTGTTATTCCCCTTGATGGTTTAAGGTGTCCACTCTATAAGTTGAATACCCTTTGAAATAGTTTCATGATACTTCACAGATATGCAGAACAGGTCATAACGATCTTTCTCGTACATGAATGATAACTCTTGCATTCACACTTTCCAAGTTATTTCCCTTTAGAAGTTTGAGCTGCAGGTGGTGCCTCTGCTCCGTATCTGTATTACCCTGGCCCGATCCATAATTTTAGTACCCGTACACCAGTTGTGTGCGATAACAGAAGACTCATGTTAGCCTGTGCCGCTGCGTAAGTCAGTTTGCGTTAAAAATATAAAGGACGTAAGATCACGGTAAACATATACATTTTCACATTGAGAAAGAAATTCAGAATGCCAAAACATATGAATGATCAATGTGACGAAAGAAAGTGCGTTTTAGCGTTGCACAACCTCTGTTTAGGCCAGCAGTTTATTGATCCTTATGAATATGGATCCTTATTAACATAGTAAAGACCAGCGAACATCAATGTCTCTGATGTTCGCTTATGCAATAAGCGGAAGGTAATCAATGGCAGTTTGATATTTCGGTGATAGATATTTTTCCCCTGATGCGTTTTGCAGCACACGGCCATTTGCACTCTACGGGGCCACTTATGCGCTGATAACATTTCTCCAGATCTTGCGGTTACATCAAAGATGAAATTAAAAACCTGTGAAATTGGTAGC
The DNA here is from genome assembly GCA_963989385.1 of Ctena decussata. Classification (NCBI taxonomy): domain Eukaryota; kingdom Metazoa; phylum Mollusca; class Bivalvia; order Lucinida; family Lucinidae; genus Ctena; species Ctena decussata. The sequence goes on from OZ022499.1 coordinate 14,797,745, forward strand.
CCATTGAATGAAATGAGCCGCGACGTGACAAAACCAACAATGTGGTTGTGCGCCCAGCGCAGACTCAGATCAGCGTGGGCATCCGCCCAGTCTGATCAGAGTCTTCGCTGTCCGCATGGAGGTAGCTAAGACCCTTAGCTATCCTTTGAGCATTTAACGAAGAGTCTGGTCAAAATGGGCGGGTGTCCAGACTGATCTGAGTCTGCTCTGGGCGCACAACCACATTGTTGGTTTTGTCACGTCGAGGCTCAAATTACCTGTTCTTACAGGCATAATATAATATATGGAGGAGTCTCGTTAGAGGGTGATTAAAAGCACTTCAGAAACAATCAAATCAGCATATTTAATGTCTTATATTTCTAGGAGACCACATGTTTCAGATGATGTAAAATGTACCAGCAGTTGAACTTATGAAGGTCATTGAAAAGTCATAGTCAAAATCTATGTTTTCGTATCGGTTATAAGTTATTAAGAAATTTCTTCACAATTTAGAAATTACTTAATGACATCTAACCGGCTTAGACTGCTGTCAGTTTTCTTGAAAAATGTCCATTACTGGCTCTATTGCTTGCCTCTAGAGACTGCATCAAAGATCAATGCTCTTTTGCACAAAAGATCTTTATTGTACCTGCTCTATTTATCCATTCATTTTTAGTTTTTTTGAAGTGTAGATCATACTGCTGTTTTGAGTTTCAAATTGATAATAATAATAATAATAATAATAATAATAATAATAAATAAATAAATACCAAGTAGACGGTTTAAAGAGAATTCGTATTCTTGTGGAGTTTCAGATGACACTTGTGTTAATTAGTTACCATTCTAGTGTGAAGAAAATTATTCTAGTAAAGGTGATTAAAAGATAATACTAGAAATGTGAAAAGGTATGAAAGAATGCACTAGCAAACATAATTTTACTGGATAGGAACATGTGACCTAAAAGGCATATGTCAGACTGCATGCGTTTAGTAATTGCTTGCAGGCTGCTTAAAACTCTCTGCTTTTTTACACAAATAAAACATTTTTCGTGCTGTTAGATATTTTATATATGAAAAAAAGTTCTAATGTTGTTAATTTATTGTATTTAAGGTATTGTTGTAACTGAATGCTTTTATGCTTTGTATTGGTTCCCCATTTCTATTGATCTGTCAGGGGTCTTTTTCTGCTAATGACCTAGTGATTTAATAGAAAAAGAAATAACGAATAAAGAAATTCAATGGACATTAAGATTAGAAGGGCCATTTTCTCAGACAGGTTGAAGGGAAAGTTTTATTACTTTCATTCAGTCAGAAGTTCCATTGCTGATTTATGTCTTAAAGTCTCCATAGTCCTATCAGCGGTAAAAACGCCTAAAATCAAATCATTGTAAAAAGCTGTTCAACCTTCACGTTTAGTAATAAAATGTGGGTTGGTGTGCATATATTGAGTCATATAACTGGCAAAAAGTAGAGAAAACAAGTTTTTGAAAAATAACATTTCGCTACACAAAATACAGTTTCCTGTTCTGGTTTCCCGTCTAGCAATGCTATATAAACATAGGCGGTATATTGATTGGGAATCCACATTGTACATTGTATTTTTACCATTTTTTGAAATCGAAAGTAGGTCATTTTCGTTGCCAACTAAAATGACCCAAAAAAGTTTTCGAATCCCTTTTTTGAGAAACTGAATGATGTTTTATTATTTTAAAGCTGGCTAATCCCGGTCATTTACAATGACGAAACTATAGTGAGACGCTTGCAGCGATACCTCATGATGAAAATTTTCATGCTGATAGAGCAATGGGGCCTTTAAAGTCTCCATAGTCCTACCAATGATAAAAATCGTCAAACACAAATCGTTATGAAAGCTGTACAGCCATCAGAATTAATGAAAATATTTCGGTTGATCTGCTTTTTTGTATCATATAACTGACAAAAGAGAAGAAACAAGGTATTTTGGAAAAATGATATTTCTCTCCATAAAAATACGGTTTTCGTGAGTGAGTGAACTCGGGTTTAACGTCCCACCAACAACGAGGGCGGTTTTCGTCTCTGGTTCCCCGTTAAGCAATGAAATAATGAAACCGCGGCACAATCAATGGGATCCTTGCTTAACAGTTTTGTACGTTGTATTTTTATCTTTTTATCAGTTGTAAAAACGCCTGTACCTTGTATTTTTATCTCGTGTACCTTGTGTTTTTACCATGAAATATAGCTAGGGAAATCAGAAGTAGGTCATTTTAGTTGGCAACTAAAATGACCTAGTTATTTTTTCAAATCTATTCTATGGTAAATTCAAGGACGTTTTGATTTTTCAAAGCCGGCCAATCACGATAATAATCAATGATGAAACTGTAGTGAAAAGTTTGCAGCGATACTTCACGACAAAATATTCCATGCTGATAGAGCTATAGGGCCTTTAAGAACTTTTCTTAATGGCTAAGAGTTTCTGTCTTAGTCATTGAGAGGACCTCTTCACAACATAGTCAGCTCTCAAAATTGCTTCTGATTGGCTGAAAGGATGGACAATTTAAAACCTGCAGTCTAAAATATACTCTAATTCCCCTAAATTCTGGCACAGACTAGCCTATTGAATAATTGTCTCAATATCTGAACACGATTAATATGCAGTAACTATCAAATAATTTGTCAAAAGTCACTGTCGGACAAGCAAGAAGTGCAAACTATAGTCAAACTTCTCTTTCTTGATACGTATCATCTGGTCTACACTGTTTGCTCCCATTATTCTTTTGATGTGATCAATTCAAACAAACAGAGTATCAGCATGTAAGAAGAGACTCATTCCAGCAGGCACAACGTTGAATCAACACTGAGTCAACATTGACTCAATGTCATGGTGTAGTCCAGCTCCGGACCGAAATTATTTCAGAAACAAAGTTTCTAATTTAGGTCCAGCACCTGTAAGTCTTCCTCAGTGTGGGTATTTCAGATGCCGATAAAATCATTCTGGCACATTGTAAACTGTGCATTAATCAATATATTATGTTTTCTTTTTGATAAATAACAGCCTTTTCTTCTTCTGACCTTCCCAAAGTGTCTTATTTAATATTTACTGGCGATTTTTCCTTCGTAGCTGTGAGAATGTTTACGAAGACCGCCATGTTTGCTTGGGATTTTCCCATTTACCGGATGACGTCATTGGGTGATAAAAATGGCAAGGATATAAAACACAGTACCTTAGGAGATATGAGTTTCGCAATTACATACATCTGTGAATATTGTTTGCAATACCTATATATGCATTTATTTTATGCCTGGTGTCCAAATTTCATTTAAGCACGCGTCAGTGTGCTTCTGTGAAAAGGCTTAGCACTTTTAGATTTAAAGGCCCCATTGCTCTATCAGCATGAAAATTTTCATCATGAGGTATCGCTGCAAGCGTCTCACTATAGTTTCGTCATTGTAAATGACCGGGATTAGCCAGCTTTAAAATAATAAAACATCATTCAGTTTCTCAAAAAAGGGATTCGAAAACTTTTTTGGGTCATTTTAGTTGGCAACTAAAATGACCTACTTTCGATTTCAAAAAATGGTAAAAATACAATGTACAATGTGGATTCCCAATTAATATACCGCCTATGTTTATATAGCATTGCTAGACGGGAAACCAGAACAGGAAACTGTATTTTGTGTAGCGAAATGTTATTTTTCAAAAACTTGTTTTCTCTACTTTTTGCCAGTTATATGACTCAATATATGCACACCAACCCACATTTTATTACTAAACGTGAAGGTTGAACAGCTTTTTGTATTTTTACCATTTTTTGAAATCGAAAGTAGGTCATTTTAGTTGCCAACTAAAATGACCCAAAAAGGTTTTCGAATCCCTTTTTTGAGAAACTGAATGATGTTTTATTATTTTAAAGCTGGCTAATCCCGGTCATTTACAATGACGAAACTATAGTGAGACGCTTGCAGCGATACCTCATGATGAAAATTTTCATGCTGATAGAGCAATGGGGCCTTTAAAACTATCTGTATGATTTTAAAATTAGCTGCGTATAAAAAATATAATATTTCTTGGGAAAATACGCATTTTCTTTGCAAAGGACAGGACCTACTATAGAACCAATATTTAACTGGTCTGTGCCTGCAGTTAGACGTGTTTTGCTATGGCGCGATTTGTTCTCGTCTGCGTATATTTCACTTAATTTCAACAATTGAAACTATGGAAAATAAAACTTCGCCGAAGCCACTGACTTTCTTCGAATCCGTTTCAAATACCGATGACGGACGAGGCAATACTACTGTTAGCGAGCTGGTAATAAAAATCTTATAAGTTCTTGGTTCATTGAAATTAATATAAAAACATTTAATGCGTCGGAACAGTTGTGAAAGTTTGGGTAAGTAGGTATATGTGGCAGGAAATAACCTCGACATCATCACATTCTTTTGGCAACGTAAATGTCCTTGCTAGTTTTCTCTTTGATCGATACATCGAACATACTATTGATCGGTAAATTTCCTATGTACTATTATTCTACGCAAAAAAAAAACAACAAACAAACAAAACAAAAAAAAAAACAACAAACAAACTAGAAATATAGTCAGGCAGACGTAAGGCGTAACTGGGAGCAGATATCAAACAACCGACTCCCCCCCCCCACCCGCCACACACACACAAAGAAAGAAAAAAAGAAAGTAGAAATTAAACAAACAAAACAAAAATCACAGTCTGGGAGGCGTAAGGCGATCGTGGGGGGGGGGGGGGGGGGGAGGGGGGGGGGGTGAAAGACAGAAAATATCAAAGAACCGCCGACTATTAGGATATGACACTTCCTAGGATATATGACACTTCCTTACTTTCTTCCCCCCCCCCCCCTACCCCCCTCCCCTCCGATGCAATTTGTAATTAAAAAGCGTTTCTGCAGTGGAGCTATAAGATAAAGTTTTCCGACCACTCGGACAGGGGATGCTCGTTTTGATACAAACAACACTGGATACCGGAATAACAACACACGTTTCATGTTTAACAAGATTCAAATATGTCTGTAAGGCGCAAACAGCCGTCGTATAAATATTCTGTTATAGTTTAAGCCCAGAAGTTAGTCGCTTAGCTTGGGTTATCTGGAGTGCGCCTGTCTTTGCAATTCTGGTACTGGATTTTATCATTTGACATATGGCGTCATCACGTGACCTCCACGAGCTCATTTACATATCCTGTCAACATGTCCGTTGAAACGCAATTTCTTTTCACCCCTCTTGAGGAAAATGTTTCAAGGCCAGCCCAATGTCTCTTAGAAAAGGTAAAACTGGTGGCAGTCATGATCCAAAATGGCCAAAGAACACAACCGCTAATGTTTTTTCCTAAGTGATTAAAAAATAATGTTTTTATCTGTGTATAGAAATTCCCCGGTAGCATTTACCGGCAAAAACCCAGCAGTAGCGGAATAGGTGAGGCCTGGGCCGTGGAAATTGAAACTTGTTTCTGGGCATTTTCCGGCCCAGAGCTGGGCTATGTCATGGTGTTGAATTCAGTGGTGATTCAACGTTGTGTGCCCAGTGGGATAATTGCTGCATTTCAGTATTCTGTTATCTCACTGTGTTGTGTGTAAATATGTAACAGCATCAAATAATTGTCAGCCGAATTGCTTACTATCAGTAATGATAATGATAAAAATAAAAATAAATAAAAATAAATAATTCTTCTTTGAAATATTTACACCATACTTTCAAAATTATACAATTTAGCATCTGAAAATTGTTACGAAGGAAATACTCTTTAGGCCAAGATAGATGTGGTTGGTTGGTTGGTTGTTTTGGGTTTAACGGTCCTTTGAGACAGTATTTGAGTCTAATAGCGCCGTCTCCCAAAGAGAGGGAGAAAGAAGGCAGAAATGATAGACGAGGAAAAATGTACAAACAACCCCCACACGCACCTACTGCAAGCACAGTAGGCCCTTGTCCCACTAGTATCCAAATCAGTAGAACGCCCCGGCACTGGAAGTTATACCCAGCATGATCGCACCACCCAACCACCCCTAAAATATTTGAACTCGCGGCGATTGTAAATTTTACTCAAATTTAAAAGAATTAATTTGCACTAGCGTCGGGATACTGTTCACAAATCAGAAAAATGCTTTTTTTCCTGCCTAATTTTCATAACGATGTTTCCCAGGAGGCTCTGAGGGTTCATCTCTTGGCACCGAGTCTGTTCATGTCCTTTATATGACCACATCATATACAAAAGCCAAAACCAATATTTTATCGTAACGATATAAACAATTTGCATTTCGGGTTGACGATATTTTGTTTTATTAAAACCGAAATTTTTTCAAAACTTTGACAGTTGATTTCGAACAATAACTTGTTGTTAAATGAATAATCGATAATCTGGGTTTGCACTGTTTGCCTTTGTCCCATTTATGGATGGATACAACTTGTGCTATCAATTTTCAAAAATTTACAAACTGACCTGTTCTCTTCTTTCACTCAGTAGCTCGAAAAGGGTCAACAGATACGAAAGAGTGATCCGATAGACTGATCTGGGTATTTACTGTTTCACTGGCACAATATGTTTCGGCCAGGCTATGGCATTTTCTCCAAATTTCAGACAGGCTTTTACTGCTCCATGTTTTCATAATTGATGAGCCTTCAAATTCTGTCGCTATTAACAGTGGCTAAAAACCAATTTTAATTATTACTGACATGTTTATGGCTTTATTCTTGAAGGAATCTAGGACTAAGATTATAACGACCGAGGCCATTTCAGACCTTTCATATTTATTTTCATCTGATTGGCCACAGAGATCAAAGTATACTGACGGCCAATTGAATTCTCGAGGGCCATAAAGCATTATTTGTCTGTAACAAATTTCGACTTCCCTGAGTGGTTTTAGCATCTAAAGCATTGACCAATTGGCCCACAGTATTTGTGAGAAGCTAAGACCTGTGAATTTATTTTATCATTTCTATTTTTTTATACATACATATATACTGAAGAACAAAAAAAAGAAAGAAAGAGAAACATTATATACATTAACGCTAAAATTTCATGGGATGCAAAGAATCTAAAATAAACTTAAAACTGTTTGTCTGTTTTGTTATCTGAATCTGTTGGTATTTGTACAGAACTCCTGGCAAGGTTTTAGCCGTGATTATTTTTTTATTTTATTTTTTTTCGATCGAAATGTTAAAAGATTTACATATATTTGTAACCATTAATCTATTTTTTTGTAAACCTAAAAATGCTAGTTACATTTATTGAAATTAGTATAGATATAATATCAAAACGTTTGCAGTATGACTTGTAGTGATAAACTCTATGACTTGTAGTGATAAACTCTATAACAATATGTAAATAAATTCATGCATATCCATTTCTTCGTTCATTGCTTCGTACATAATATGCATTGAGATTACATTGATACTTTCAATCGAATGCTGCGTTGCACAAAAAGCTGTGTATCTTAATTAGTATGTGAAACATTTCTTACAATTGAAAAACATAAACATTTCTACAATCGTAGATGTACATTATTTCTTTGCGGATGTATACTTTATAGGCGGGAAAGCCACATTTCGGCATGTGATACCTTCGCCCGATGTCTCCGTAATTGGCAGTTACATTTTTCATGTATACTTTTCGGCCAGATTATTGTATTCCCACCTCGCTACTATCTGGTTTGTTTTGTACTGGTAGTTTACCCTTTGCATCCTAACAGAAAACGGATTAACGTTGACGTCATTTGAATCAGTAACGCTTCACAGAAACTCCCTTATTCTAATCTGAAGGAAGCAAAGAAAAACATTCCATTTAAACCAGCGAAAATAATCAACCGTCAGTAGGTAAGCAAATATGCAATGCTACTCATGTCTAACAAAGCGTATGCGACATCGTCTTTCATCTTATCTAAGTAACGTCATAAAATACGTCATTTCTAATTGTTACATGATGGCTCTAAAATGATTGTTATTCCAAATTCTAAAAACTATTATCTATAAATATTTCAAGCTTTTGAAGCAGACATATTAAGGTTTATGTTAGTGAGTTTTTCCCGAATTCTGGCATGGTTACAAATATCGCCACTTTTAGCGGCGTGGAGTCGGGCGTGTCAGGGCTGGTCTTGAAAGGGTCTGTTTGTATTCGAGTGTTATGGGTATGATAGGTATTACGTAATAAAAAATACTTTGTAAACTAAATTCCTAAGGCATAGTGCTTATGTTCGGCCTTTCTCTCGCCTGCAACTAGCAGAAACGAACCATAGTTATCACTTTGCTGGTGTCGTCGACGGCGGCATAAACTTTGCGTCGCGTTTTCTGGTTTGGCTGCAATTTATGACAAATTGATTGCGCTCCAGGCGAGACACAGTATTCCCCAGACATCGCCTTCCTTTTAATGTCCCCAGCTTCGTTTTGGCTCAGCTGCCTATACATCCGTAAATAATATTACTCTCTTGCAAAAATCGTAACTGCTGGGGCATTGATATTTCATTAAAAAATTAGTGGTCACGTAAATTTTCATGTCTATCGGCCTTGCACTTACAGTGTTAACCTCATTTTCTTGAAAATAATATTTGATTGTTTGTTCCCAAATATCCTAGGAAAACCACTGATGCTAGGATGAATATATTGTAGATAGACCTTGAAAAAAATGGACCCATGTTTTATTTTTCTTTTCTGTCGGCCTTATACGTCTCCCCGTGCATCATCATAGTGCAGATTATTTTTTTCTGGTCCTTTGGGAATAACGAGTTCATATTAAGTCATTTTGAAACTAGAGTTCTGCTTCAGCCAGGGCCAGGCCAGTGTTGCATATTGCATTCCTGGTCTTGAAAGATTCAGTTAAACCGAGTCTGCTATTTTCATTTCTTTGGTGTATTCCTTGCTCCCAAACGATCTAACAATTCAGAACTTAAATATTTACTTTTAAATATGTATCTTATATGAAAAATCTTTGATTGCTGCTTCCCGCAGCCCGAATAATAGTTAGTTTGCAAAGGCCATAGAAACTGTGAAAATTTCATTTATTGTAAGTTTGGCCAGATAACTATGGTACACGGTAAAATATCCGTCGATTTTAACGGAAGAATACCTGGCAACCAGCTGCCAGACCTTTACCCGTTATTTTACGGGCGCCTGTAAACAGGCGCAGGAATCATCGCGCAGAGCAGAGTATAATAAGACAGGTATTGTTTTGGTCATATAGCTCTTCGACACTATCAAAGTATTCTCGAGTACAATCAGTTTACGTAACTCTACTATATCGTGATTTCAAAAAAATGTTCTACAGACAGGTGCCCGTTAAAATAACGGGAATGGACTGACAGCTGGTTGTCAGGTATTCAACCGTAAAATCTACGGAAATTATTTAACATGTACAGTTTTCCAAAAAGACGATCCGACATGATTCTGTGTCCAAAATAAGTCAATAAAATTCTGTACTTTCTTGGACCCTGAAATTAACGCCCAAATTTTGTTTTTAACATGTCAGGTTTTCGATTACTGGGTGTTTATCTGAAGAAAACCCGTAAGTTAAAAAAAATCAAACTAAAGGATCATTTCGGATATTGGGCCTTTATGGCCGTTCTTTCTATTGCATATCTTTACAGTTGATTCACTAAGTGCGAAAAATTCAATCCTTTGTTGCAGTTAATTGTAGTATGCAAAGCTCTGTCACAAACACGCAAGGCATGCAGATTCTTTAATTTTATTGCTTGCCTGTTTTTAAATGCTTTAATGAGGAAATACAGTGAAACACGCAGCCACTCCCCATAGCATGCCTGCATAATGGGGCTTGGTTGGTTGGTTGTCTTGGATTTAACGACCCTTTGAGACAGTATTTTAGTCTATATCAGGCTGTCTCCTAAAGAGAGGGAGATAGGCGAGAGAAAAATGTCCTAACATTCCACATCCGCACCTACAGCAAACACAGTAAGACCATGCACTACTTTTATCCAAATAAGTAGGACGCCCCGGCACTGGAAGTTATACCCAGCACCATCGCCCGACCCGACCATCCTCTAATGCATCACTTGTGATAGTTAAACTATATAGATAATGCTATGATGCAATAAGCAATTATATAAAGTATATATTAAGGTAATACCATATGTCTATACTTTTATTTTATACTTCCTACACAAAACATATATTAAAGAAAGAGTAAGATACTGCAAGAGCTATCCTTCCTATGCATGTGGAATTCCAGACATCTTACAATCTTTCATAATGTAAACGCTTAACTTTTAGAATCTTTTTTCTATTGTCGTTAAAATTTATTATGCTATGTCTATTTCAGTGACTGGTAATAATATTTATTTTTATTAGTTCTTCACTGATATAAACTGCTTCGAAAGGAAAATTTATTTGTCCTATAGTATGTCACGATTGTTACATTTTCTGTCATCTCGTAAATACTGACAACAAATTATATTTTAGTCCGCCCATTGTCCGTCTAAAGTCTTCGAGAAGCTTAAACATTTGCGAAATTAACCGGACAGCAGTTTGTCTAAATAATTTTGATAATGAACACAATGACTACTGAATTTCAGCTCATGAAGGTTATGCTAACTGGCATGCCATCCTTGTAAAACTTAAATACCCTTAACTCTTAACTTAAATATGTTTATTAAGGTGGTGATTATCACTGATTTGGGGCAAAGACATAAATCTGCATAAAATGCTGAAAATACAACAGATCTTCCCAAACCTTAGCCCTCTTTATGTTAATTCTCACAATTCAGAAAACCCGGCCCCGATAGCTCAGTGGTAGAGCGTCCGCTTCGGGACCGGGAGGTCGTGGGTTCGAATCCCGGCCGCGCCATACCAAAGGCGTTATAAATGGTACTAGGAGCTCCCTTAGCTGACGCTCGCCTATAAAAGGGTAGTCCTAGGAAGATAAAGTTAAGTCATCAGGTAAGTATAAATTGTTACTGGATACCTTGTTTGTCGCAATAAAAGCTCTACAGAGCTTATGTTGTCTGTTTCTAATATGCGACGTTAAATAAAGCTTCTTTATCTTTATCTTTACCCAAAATGCAGGACTTGTTGAAGTTAAAAAGAATTTATATAAGAAAAGACCAAGGGTAATTTTGTGCGCAAAAATCTAAAAAATGACCATCATTATTCAAAATGAAAGTAGGTCTGAACATAAATTAATGCATTATGAAGAGCATCCTAGCAATTATTTTTTCCAATTTTTTTGCACATTATCAGGCTGTGCAGATAAATAAAGCTGTAGCCTGTGTCCAAATATTTGTCTAAAATACACAGTAGAGTCTATTTTCAAGGTTGAATAATTTCAATAACACACCTGCCTTGGTCATTGTAATGTATATTTATACTGTGAGTATGACACAGGTATTGGTTTTGTTGGTTTGGGTTTAACGGCCCTTTGAGACAGTATTTCAGTCTATATCGGACCGTCTCCCGAAGAGAGGGAGAAAGACAGAAATGGTAGATGAGAGAAAAAAATGTCCAAACAACCCCACCCGCACCTACTGTAAGCACAGTTGGCCTTTGCCCTTCTGGTATCCAAATCAGTAGGAATGATACAGGTATAACTGCCCTACCTGTATTTAATGATTGCAACCATTATACATGTACTATATACATGATCAGACATTTGAGAAAAAGTTACTGTTTTTACCTGGTCTAGCTTACAAAAATTATTTGAGACAGAGCTGGAACTAATAATTGCTAGGACGTTCTTTTTAATGCACTAAAGTACCTTCAGAGCTAAGTATAATTTCAACAATGAATTTAAGTTTTTAGATTTCTGCGCAGAAAATTACCCTTTGATCTTTCTATGTAAAACACTTTTTTAAACAGCTTGTCCCTCTGTTTTGTATTCTACACTGTAGAGACTAACAAAAGAAACCTGCTAATTTTCGGGGAGATATGTTAAATTTTTTATGGTTTTATTCAGATTTTTGTATATACCAAAAATCACCACCTTAAAAAAGAAACAGTCCCGCCATTGGCATTGCAACTTGAGACAAGTAAGTAGAATCAAAAGAAATGTAGTTAATACTGTAAGACACTGAAAATTACAAAGCGCTGTCGGCTATTACTTTAGGATTAAATATTATGCACAGCTGAAAGGTCTAAAAAATATAAAACACCAAGTATCGTTTTTTACAAAATTGTATATTTTGTTATTTCAGATTGCACGACAGAACGACGAAAGGAAACAACAGTGCCAGGATTCTGAATTAATGCACCCGAACTCCACAAATATGCTATGGAATCTAGGATGCAGCTATGAATTTTAAGGACACATTCTAACAATTTCTGTAGAGAAATCTAGGCACAAATACTAAGGATGAGATTTTTAAAACAAAACAGAGTTTTCTTCTAGCACTGTCAAAAGAGAATTGTTTAAATCGAGCTACCATTATGACTACCTATACCAAAGTATGTCTTATGCAGAAGAAATCATTTTGTTATTACTGCATTTACTGATAATCCTAAGTTATTTACAATGCACTCATTGTATATTCCTATTATAAGTCACTATATTCATGCCAAACAACTCCTGACAAAGAACTCATACAGAAAAGAAACTGTAGTGTGAGAATAATTTTTATTAGAGTATCCATTCAGTTTGTAATTGACTATCAAAACTATAGCAAGAATAATTTATCGTACAACAGTCATGTCGGTGTTATGCGTCTGTGCTTTGATACAGTCATGTTGATGACAGTTGTTGGCAAAAAGCATTGAGGTAGCTAAATTTTGATAAAACTGCTATGATAACCGATGCGAATTTTCAACAAATGATTTGTAAGGTGATTTATCCAAATTTTGGATAAGACTTACGGCTGTTCATTGGTACAGAGTATTTCAAGGCAGGAATATCATTTCTCCTAGCCAGTTTGATGTTATCCAAATTTTGGATAAAATGAATACATTACTGAATAATTGGTGTATTGCTTTCCTTGCACAATAATTAATCCAAATTTTGGATAAAATTTTAGGTTCTGCATTTGGGTGCAGTGTAGGTCAAGACAGGGTGTTTCTTTGTCCCGGCTGGTTTGATTTTTATCCAAAATTTGGATAACGGCAAGCTTTAGCAATAGTCTAGTGAGAAATCAATATAATCAATGAAAGTATAGGTGGTGTCTCTTCTGCAAAGTTTTATCCAAATTTTGGATAAAGCTTTCCCGGCTTTCACAGTTGATTTTCGAACAAGGATTTCATTCACGTAAAGTGTCAGTGTTTGGACACAATTAACTTTATGCCATATAGCATGTAGTTTTATCCAAATTTTGGATAAAAATTCTATGTTAATGATCGCCCATTTTATCAGAAGTTTTGTTTATCCGAATTTTGGATAACACTTCTATGATAAAATCTGTGTCCGAACATTTTTATTCTTATCCAAAAGCATAGAGCCAGTTTGAGCAAATGGATTTGCTCAAACGTAAATGGACACAGTTCTGGGCGGATGCCCAGGCTGATCTGAGTCTGCACTGGGCGCACAACCACATTGTTGGTTTTGTGGTGTCGCGGCTAGTATGTCTATAGCAGGCCACTGTGTGTGATAATAGGTCACTCTGATCTACGGGTACATCTCCTTGTTTTTCTGCCATTTTTACAAAGGGGAACAACTGTCATGACTTTTTGTTTGCTTCCCTGAAGGAAAAAGCCCTTCTAACAGGGAGTTTACTCTAAATGGAAAAAAATAGCTCCTAGGAGGAGCAAATTCTTTCCATTATGAGTTCACACCCATTTAGAAGGGAGATAAAAATGAAAATGGCAGAGTTTCTTCCCCTGAAAATGTAGCCATTTACCTTCAATATATGGGTCACTATAATGTCTGTTGGGGCTTTGTCCCTAACTTTATATATAATGCTGTGAGTTATGAGGGTACATTAATGCATCTAAATTTTGCTGCTTTGTAATTTTGGAAATATTATAGTGTGAACCAATTAAGCTTGCAATGTTGTTGTTGTGTGTTTAAAGTTTGAGTTGATGAATTAATTAAAACTGTACTCAACTTATCTAGTTCAAGGTATCAGTTTGGTTTATTAAGAGCTATATACTGTATTAATCCTAATAAACACCCCTGCTCTAATAAATGTCCCCTGCCTTTTTTTTACGAAAATAATGTTATATTAACTTGCATGAATTCCTGTGCTCCTCTGGATGAGGTAGCTCTTTAAGATGGGGTCTTCTCATAAAGGAAAGAATTTGCTCCTCTAGGAGCAAATGCTTTCCTTTAAGATATGACCCATATTTAGATGGAAAACAAAAATAGTTGAGTTCCTTCTTCTGAAAGTATTTCATTTACCTTAATGCTGTTTTTAAAGTAACTTTGTAAGTGGCTGGTTAAGTACAATTTAGACCCTAAGCAATGCCCTCCTCCCTTTTCATAAAATGCATTGCCCCGGGGGCGTTTAATAGGATTTATATGGTAGTTGAAATAGAAGCATATTGTGTATTTAATAAATCTATCAAATGGCATTATTTCAGAATCATCAATAAACCATCTGAAAAATTCACTTCCATGCCTCAAAAAGTTGTATGTACTTCAATGTACTCATAATATAGGTACTGTTTTGATACATAAGAAAATGTGAATGTAACACTGCCACAATTCACCTTTCTGAAGCCACGCCTACATTAACTCATTGCATTCTGGGTATTTTTATACGCCCGTTTTGAAAAAACGGACGTATTATGGCATGGCGCTGTCCGTCCGTCCGTCTGTCTGTCCGTCTGTCCGTCCGTACCTCAACATTCTTGTGCGCACGTTTTGAAAAAACCGACGTATTATGGCATGGCGCTGTCCGTCCGTCCGTCTGTCTGTCCATCTGTCCGTCCGTCAACATTCTTGTGCGCACCATATCTCAGAAACCATTTGAGATATCTTCATGAAATTTTGTAGGCATATATATTAGGATGGGGCAAAGTGTCGCGTATAGTAATGGTTGCTCCCCCTTTCTTAGTTTCTAAGTTATGCCCCTTTGATTATTTATTTACCCTACTGGTCTTGTGCGCGCCATAACTAGATAACCATTAGGGATATCTTGATGAAACTTCATAGCAATGTGTATGACGGTCTGATGATGTGTCGCGTATAACAATGGTTGCTCTCCCCTTCTTCGTTTTGGAGTTGCATCCCTTTGATTAGATTTTTAGGGTATTTTTGTGTAAACTAATCTTGTGCATTCAATAACTAAGTAACCATTTAGTATATCTTGATGAAACTTTATAGCAATGTGCATGATCACAAGACGGTGTGTCACATATAAGAATGGTTGTTCCCCCTTACTTAATTTTGGAGTAACTTCCCTTTGATTAGTTTTTTAGGCTAACCCATTCCCCCATAACTCCTTAACCCTTTGAAATATTTCAATGAAACTTTGTAGGAATGTGTATAATAATGGGGTAATGTATCATGCGCATGAACCACGACACTGGCTTACTTCCTGAATTATCTGCCCTTGCATCAATTTCCGTTTTACTCTGTATCTCCTTAACCGTTGGAAATATTTTAACAAAACTTTATGGTGATGTGTATATGTCTAGGAAAAGTATTATGACTAAGAGTTTATGAATTATCTCCCTTGTTTTACTTTGGTGTTTCACAACTTCTGAGTTGCTTCACCCTAGAACCTCATTTTTGGTGTACTAATAGTATTTGATGTGTTGTTTTGATAACATTGCAGTCATTAATTACAGATTTTTCCCCCTGTTTTGTCTGCCTGTCCATCCTTCTATTAACAATTTTGTTCATTCTGTAACTCCTTCATGACAATGAAACGGGCGTATTATGCGCCGCTTGCGAAGCTCTTGTTTGTCATCTGCTGAAATTGTTGTTGCATCAAAAATCAAGAATATTTTGATAATATTGGTCTAACTAACTCTTGTAGAAATGATGTCTAGGCAGCAAACAGTTTGGATCTCAGATCAGGCCCCACAAACCAGTTTGGATCTCAGATCAGGCCCCACGTGTGTGGGGCCTGATCTGAGATTCAATTTGTTTGCCCAGTTACTCCTAAAGGGGTATCCCGAATGGAATGGGTTAAACAGAGATGTATTCCTCCATTGACTTTAAGGTAAAATCACAGACTCACAGGCTTATTACATGTGATCTTGTTTGTGGGACTTTGTCATGTGCTGAGTAATATAATATCCGGTGGCTTTTAAATGGCAATCTGGGTATGGATTGCAAATTTGAATAGCTCAGTCTGAGCTCAACTCATCTAGATTGTGCATGCCTCTTATTTTGCTGGATAATGACATCTGCTCTATGAATATTGTGAAAATTAATGTTAGGGAAAAAAAGTAAAAGTTTGAAAACTAGAACTCCTTTCACACTGGTTTGGCATTCAATGCAGGCAACAAAGACAACGTACATGCCAATGAAAATTTTGACCGTTAAACTCATTTTGTTTCACATACCACTGAATTTAGATTTGAATTATCATTTTAATGGACCCAACAGTTTGTGAGACATCTAAATTTGTGATACATCTAAGACTTAAAGTAAGACCAGCTTTTTAACAAATGACGCCTAGTATAAATACAGTGCAAAAAATAAGGTTTGTCACCAAATTGTTGTCATGGGCATTGTATACAATGATGTATACAATGACCATGACAACAAATTGGTGAAGAAACTTTTTTTTTCACTGTTTTTTTACTGGACAGAATTTATTTGAAAAACTGGTCTGACTAAGAAGCTTAACAAACAGCCAGATTGTAAGAATGATAATTTGAAATTAAATTAAGTAGCATATGAAAAAAAAGAGTTTTATGGTCAGAATTTTTGTCTGTATGTAGGTTGCCTATGTTGAATGCCAGACCAGTGTGCCTTTGGGACCTTGAAAGCGAGTGTTTTACAGCTTTTTGTGTGCGAAGACAGACTTACTCTCTTTCACAAATTATTGTAGCAGCAATTTCCTTTGGGAAATAAGGTATTTATTGGGTCAGCAGACTTGGATATATGTTTATGTATAATCTGCATGGTTTCTGATGGAATTGTGATATTTTCTCTGCCTTACTGCATGAAACTGCTATTGATTATTCAGAGCTCAGAGATAAGGTAGGATTTTTGAGAGCCATCCTGAAATGTGTATTGACCCTATTACTAAGCCCGACTTTCCTTCAAACAAACCCATATCAGATTGCTGCTAGCAGAGCAGTCTGACCTGGTTGTTCACTGTTTGCCATTTAGGGCCCAGTTGCTCAAAGCATTGTTGGCCTAATGAGGTCGTTAAGAGGTCAACTCATTAAGTGTTTTATGACTATATAACCAAATACACTGAAATCTTTTGTTGAAAAAATGCTAGAAGTTTTTTGCCTTTTTTCAACAAAAAATACTGCCGTATTTGAGATATTAACGTGTGAAATTGCAACGAATGTTAACTAATGATATCATTAGTTTTATACAACTGGCCCCAGAATTTTAACTGCAAATGTTATAATAGGATAGGTGAATCCAACTTGTCTGGTTTCTGAGGTTGAAAACTACAAAGTTTAGAAGGTTTTTGCACAAAAGGCCCCACAACATTTAGAATTATCTAATTTCCCCACACATGCCTTTATATTGTGGCTCCCATTATTGTGATTATAATGGCCTCAAGTAGGATGCTGATCCAGAATCCAAGTGTTTGCTCTTACCCAGATGGACAATAAGGTTACTAGTATCCCTGAATTGTCCTCCTAATGTCATGTTGTTTTGAACTGTCAGTATAGTTGTCCTCAAAATGCCACTTTATCCGGAGCTCTCAGCCAAAGTGTCCTCAGAATGTCCTCAAAATGCCATCTTTTCTGGTGGCCTGACTGAGTGTCCTCAAATTCCACCTTACCTGCAGCTGTGATTACAGTAAAAATTCTAAAAATTGGGACACCTAAAATACTTACATCATGTCCTGAACATGGAAAAAATTGGTTTTACACTGCTGTAATACATCCAGAAGAGTGTAGACCCTGATCAGACTGCTCCTTTAAGGGCAGTCTGATCTGGGTCTGAACTTTTTGCTCAGACCTGTCTGTCCCAATACTGAGAACTTTTATGGTATTTGCCAATGCTGATCTACAGAAGTATTGGAACATCAGCATAATGGATAGGAAACCCTTCCACTTAGTCCTATAATTACCTGATGCTGATTTGTCCCAGAATAGGCTATTATATAAATTGAGTTGATATAAGTATGTATGCTGAGGCCTTTGCTAAGATCATTACAGGAAAAATAGTGTTTGTATTGATAAGGAAGTATATAACAATTTATTACGTGGGTGTTCAAATGCTGTGGAGTAGATTTCATTGTTAGACTGTATTTTACTGAGAAATGAGGAAAAATCTTAAATTCTCTCCTGTTATTTTGGTTCATTGGGAATAGTGGATTTTAGTTCAGAATCTTAAGTGAAATTAAAATTAAAATTAGGACACCTTTAGAATTTTTGTGGTGAACTTATTTCTGAATTTGGACAAGCCATAATTGTATCAGTACACCTCCTGTTTTTCTGCCATTTTTACAAAGGAAAACAACTTCTGTGATATTCCGTTTGCTTCTCTGGATAATAAAACCCATCTAAAAAGGGTCCACTCTTTAAGGAAAGAATTTGCTCCTGGAGGAGCAAATTCTTTTCTTTAAGAGTTGACCCCAGATGAAAAGGGAGGCAAAAATGAAAATGGCACACTTGATTCCCCTGATAGTATTCACCTTAACCAGTCAGTGCAAGGATGTTTTGTTAAACAGTTGCAAACAGTGTGGACAGTGATCAGACTGCTTTTTGAGCAGTCTGATCTGAGTCACTTCTGTTTGCACAGGCAGTTCTATCTAACTAATAGGGTAAATGAATACCATATGGTGTGCATGTATTGTTGGTGAAGAATAAGAGTTTTGTTCAATTCATCTGGCTTAATTCCTTGTCCAGACATTAATAACAGTATATAGTAGTTAAAGCATTGGAGAGGACAGTTATAGTCTAGAAATGTCAGAAGGACCAGTGAGGTAACTATTTGTTGCTTTTAGTGTTAAAAGATAAATTGTTGCAGTTTTTAGTTTGCTTGTACGAAAGCACAGGAAGAGCTGTTGTTGTCACATTGCTGCGTCAGAGAGAGGGAGACAGATTCTAAATAAGTCAGTGACTAACTTCTGTAGCCTTTTCATACTGAATGATGTTATAATAAGATTGCTATATGTATGTACATATATGTACAGTATATTGAATAAAATATTATTTACACTAACAATTAAGTCCTTTCTGCACATGACTCTAACAAAAGTTTGACTGCCCATGACATTAACAAGGTCATTTTGCAGTTTACATTAAAACAGTGTTACTTCACATTGCATTAACAAGCAATACTTCTTTGTCTTTGTTCTTTTTTTTTTTTTTTTTTGTTAGATGTTACAATATGTATGACAATCATGGCAGATTTTATAGATTTTGTATTTCTAATAATAAATGCCCTTCCCACTTTTTCTGTGAAAAAAAAGGTTGGCAACTACCAGCAAGACTGTTAGACCACCAAAATTTATGTTTTGCCCATATTTTGTCTCCTGGACCCAGTTGTTCAAAACTAAAGGCATGGTTAGTCAGTGAGACGTTAAATTTTCAAACATATAATAGATAAAAAAAACTGCCAATTTTTGCCCCAAAAATGTGAGGACATTTGCAGTGCAAAGCTCCTCACAATTTTTCAGCCAAAAATATTACCATGATTGATTTTGTGAATACAGTAACATTTAACCAATCCTTGACTAACGACTTTGTTTTGTTAACGATGCTTTGAACAACTGGGCGAAGAATGCCATTTATAGGACTCATGAATTGCAGCTCCCCCGGGGCATTTATTAGAAGGCATACAGTCAGCTTTGGTTTAAATTGAATATAGGACACTTGATTAAGACAGAGACTATCCTAATTTAAGTATAATGTGATCAATAAAACGTGAGATTTGTCGTTGTAAATATCGTATTCTGATGCCTTACAGGAAATTTAAATGTCAGACAGCGATAAAATAGAACCAGAGATATTGTTTAGTTGAGTCTTAAACAGCTCTTATTGAGCTGTGTTTGTTTTAGTGTTGAGAAACAGTACAGATTAGATTGAAATAACTATACCATATTCTTTCTTATTACAGCCTTGTTTTCCCTTCAAGTTTCTAGGTTACGACCTCGTCATTAAAACTTGAAGCATCAGAAATGAAAAAACTTGAATTTGCAAGCAGCGTAGATCCAGTTGCCACCTCATCTGGATCTACCCTGTTTGCACCCTCTTGTTTTGAATTCTAAATATGATATAGCTTGGATGAAGAATTTTTAGGTCACCTGAGCCAGCGGCTACGGGGGAGCTTATAGGATGGTGAGGCTCCGTCGTCCGTCCGTCGTCCGTCCACAATTTCAAACGACTTCTCCTCTGAAACCACTATGCCAATTGTAACCAAATTTCATATGTAGCCTCCAGGGGTCTTAGGAATGAAAAATTGTTCAAACGGTCCTGGTCACATGACCAAGATGGCCGCCACGCCCATGTATGGTCAAAACCTTAAAAAATCTTCTTCTCCAGAACCAATAGGCCGATGGCCTTGAAACTTAGTATGTAGCATTGGATACGCGAGTACTACCAAGATTGTTCAAATTATGACCTTGAGTTGACCTTGACCTTTTTTACGGTAGGGTCAAATTTCTTCCTTGTGCTTTTATATGGCAAAATGCTAGAACATAAGATATCTTGAAAACTGTTAAAGAACTTGAGCTAAAAATTGGTATCTACAGTCATCTTAATGAGTACATGAAGATTTATGAGTACAAGAGGTCAAGGTCATTCTTTGACCTTTGACCCAGAACTCTGTTATTTTGACAATTTCAAACAATCTCCTCAAAAGCCACTGGGCCAATTGAAACCAAATTTCATATACAGCCTCCATGGGTTAAGGGAATGAAAATTTATTAATACGGTCCAGGTCACATGACCAACATGGCCGCCATGCCCATATATGGTAAAAATCTTTAAAGATCTTCTTCTCTAGAACCAATTGACTGATGGCCTTGAAACTTGGTATGTAGCATTAGTTACTCGAGTACTATCAATATTGTTTAAATGATGACCTTGGGTTGACCTTGACCTTTTTACTGCAAGGTCAAATATGGGAAAATGCTAGAACATAAGATTTCATGGAAAATTTTGAAGATTTAGGCCTAAAAATTTATAAATGCAGTCACCTTAATGAGAGCATGAAGATTTAGGAGTACAAAAGGTCAAGGTCATTCTTTGATCTTTGACCCAGAACTCCCATATTTTGATAATTAATCTCCTCAAAAGCCACTGGGCCAATTGAAACCGAATTTCATATAGAGCCTCCAGGGGTTGAGGAATGAAAATTTGTTCAAACGGTCCATGTCAAGTGACCAACATGGCCGCCATGCCCATATATGGTGAAAAACCTTTTAAATTTATTTTTCCGGAACCAATCGACCCGATGGCCTTGAAACTTGGTATATGCATTGGTTACTCCAGTACTATTAAGATTGTTCAAAATGATGACCTTCGGTTGACCTTCACTTTTTTTACGGCTAGGTCAAATAAGGGAAAATGCTAGAACATAAGATTTCATGGGAAGTTTTTAAGATTTTGGCCTAAAAATTGGTAAATTCAGTCGTCTTAATGAGGTCATGAACAATTATGAGTACCAGAGGTCAAGGTCATTCTTTGACCTTTGACCCAGATTTCTCATATTCTGACACTTTCAAACATTTCCTCAAAAGACAAAGGGCCAATTGTAAACACATTTCATATAGATCCTTCAGGGGTTGATTGAACAAAAATGTGTTCCGACAGTCCAGGTCACATGACCAACATGGCCGCCATACCCATTTATGGTATAAACCTTTAATATTTTTCTTCTCCAGAACCAATCAACCCGATGGCCTTGAAACTTGGTAAGTAACATGGAGTACTAGAGTACTATCAAGACTGTTCAAAAGATAATTTTGGGTTTACCTTGACCTTTTTTGAGGCATGGTCAAATATATGAAAATGCTAGAACATAAGATTTCATGGAAAGTTTTGAAGATTTTGGCCTTCAAATGGTACATGCATATATAATTGTCTTAATGAGTACATGGAGATTTATGAGTACAAGAGGTCATGGTCATTCTTTGACTTTTGACCCAAGACTCATACTTTGACAATTTCAGACATAAGAAAAAGCCACTTTGCCAATTGCTCAGGTGAGCGGTTCAGGGCCTCATGGCCCTCTTGTTTAATTTTGCCGATGTAAATTTTGTCATCTGCTTTTTTAGTGCTTTAAGGATTAAATGAGCCACAACATGACAAAACAAACAAAATGGCATGGCATTTTGTGACTAGCAAAGACTCAGGTCAGTCTGAGCATCCGTCCAGTCTGATCAGAGCCTTTGCTGTCTGCGTGGAGCTAATTTAGGCTCCTAGCTTGCCTTGAAGTGCTCAGTGAAGACACTGGTCAGACTGTGCAGATGCCGAGGCTGATCTGAGTCTTCTCTGGGCATACATGCCACTTTGGTGGTGCGTGTGTTGGTTTTGTTGTGTTGCGGCTCAAATAAAGTTTTTGCATGCATCTGTCACTAGGAGCATTTTTTCCCTTGTTTCAGTCCCAGCTATGATGAGCTGAAGCAGATTGCCGACCATATCCTAGAGAAGACAAAGCACCGCCCCTTCCTGGGTATAGTCTGTGGGTCAGGTCTTGGGGGCCTGGCTGAGGTGGTGGAAGAGGCTGATGTGTTTGAGTATAAAGATATTCCGGGATTTCCTGTCAGTACAGGTGAGTGACTTGGTAACTATTGTAAGGGCCCAGATGATGGGTAGGTATGGTAGTCTTGAAAGCTAGGTCATTAGAGTATCTGAGATGACCCTGGTCCTGTTACATCCACCTTGTACTGGTATTATAGTCTATTTCTGTCCACTCTTAAATATTGTCTTCCCATATTCCTGTCCATTCTTAAATATTGTCTTCCCATCTCTTCTGCTATCTGCCTTTTCTTCTTTTGCATTAGCTTTACCTTGTAGAATTGTCATAGCTGAGCCAGAAAATCCTGAGGTGTGGGCAAACCACTTTGATCAGTTTTGGTCAGGAGTTTGTTGTGTTCTCCAAGAGCTTTTTGGATATCTCTGCAAACCTCGGCATTAGATGCATGGTCTTTGTAGAAGATGTTCAGTATTCTTCAGTAATGTCTCGTCTCAAAGGCTTGGATTTTGTAACTCTGCTGCTAAGGACAGGAACACAGGCATACAGAAAGATGGAAGGGCAAGTGAATTCAGTTGGTTTCACTTTGGATCCCAAACATATAGCTTAATTATGTTGTTATTGATCTCTTCCAAGTGTTAGGTTTGCGGTGGCTTGTGCAGTCTTTGAAAGAACCATAATCTGAGACAGCTGCTGCAAGGTGTTGAAACTTGTCACCACATTTAACTTCAATGCTCTTTATCTTGATCTTCCATAAATACTTAGAGGATATTAACTTTTTTTGGGTGAATACCAAATATATTTCATCAAATGTGTTGAAAATATCGGCAATCATTCACAGGTCGTAGCACAAGTGAAATTTTGATATTTTCAACATGAGATGAAATAATTTGGTATTTACCAAAAAAAGTAAATTTTCTTTTTATTTTTAAATCAGACCCTTCACAAAGAACTTTTATTTCCTAGGCATTTCTTGTTATTTTTGCTTAGTTCAGCGCGTTTAGTGGGTATAATATTGGGTGTAACCCTAAATATGGTTTTTTAGCCCACCTGAGCACGAAGTGCTCAAGGTGAGCAATTGTGATCGAAATTTGTCCGTCCGTCCGTCCGTCGTCATCTATTTCTTCAAACGACATCTCCTCCTAGACCAGTGGACCGATTTCAAATTAATTTCGCACAAATATTCCTCTTATAGCCCTGTACCAAAATTGCTAAAATGGTTCCGCTCCATTGAACAAGATGGCGACCAGAGCTAACAATAGAAAATTCTTTAAAATACATCTTCTCTCAAGCCTGTGGATAGATTTCAAAATAATTTCACAGAAATGTTCGACTTATGGCCCTGAACAGAAATTGCTAAAACGGTTACGCTCCACTGAACAAAATGGCCACCAGAGCTAAAAATAGAATTAAAACCAGAGCTAAAAATAGAAATAGATCTTTAAATAACCTAGAGGGCACAGTTTTGATCCAATCTTCATGAAACTGTGTCAGAATGATAATCTTTATGAAATCTAGGCCAAGTATGAAACTAGGTCATGTCAGGTCAAAAACTAGGTCACCAGGTCAAATCTAAGTAAAATCTTGTATACACTATAGGGAGCACAGTTTTGATCCAATCTTCATGAAATTTTGTCAGAATGTTTATCTTTATAAAGTCTAGGCTAAATTTGAAGAAAGGTTATGCCGGGTAAGAAACTAGGTCACTAGGTCAAATCTTAGAAAAACCTTGTGAACACACTAGAGGTCACAGTTTTGATCCAATGTTCATGAAGCTATGTCAGAATGATTATCTTCATGAAATCTAGCCCAAGTATGAAACTAGGTCATGTCAGATCAAAAACTAGGACACCAGGTCAAATCTTAGTAAAACCTTGTGTACACTCTAAAGGGCACCGTTTTGATCCTATGTTCATGAAACTTTGTCAGAATGATAATTTTCATGATGTCTAGGCCAAATATGAAATTAGGTCATGTTGGATCAAAAACTAGGTCACCAGGTCAAATCTTTTTAGCAAAACCTTGTGTACACTCTGGAGGGCACTGTTTTGATCCAATGTGCATGAAACTTTGTCAGAATGATTATCTTCATGAAATCTAGGCCAAATATGAAACTAGGTCATGTCGTGTCAAAAACTAGGTCACCTGCTCAGATCTTAGTAAAACCTTGTGTACACTCTAGAGGGCACAGTTTTGATCCAATCTTCATGAAACTTTGTCAGAATGTGTATCTTTATGAAATCCAGGCCAAGTTTGTAACTGAATAATGTCAAATCAAAAATTAGGTCACAAGGTCAGATCTTAGAAAACATTGTGTACACTCTAGAAGGCACAGTTTTGGTCCAATATTCATGAAACTTTATGAGAATGTTTATCTTTTGAAATATAGTCCATGTTTTAAACTGGGTCATGTTGTATCAAAAACTAGGTCACTAGGTCAAATCTTAGAAAAAAAACTTGCATACACAGTATAGGCTTCATTTTCCATTGCATCTTTGTGAAATTTTGTCACAATGTTTATCTCCATGAAAAAAGTTTGAAACAGGAGTAAGTTAGGTCAATAACAAGTTCACTAGATCAGATCCTAGAAAAACATTGTGTACACTCTAGAGGGCACAGTTTGGGTCCAATCTTCAAGAAACTTTGTCAGAATAATGGACTGGAAAGTGCAGAATTGCTCCAATTGAATCATCATCAAATAGATGATCTCCCATGTTATTTCATCATAACTCAGGTGAGCGATTTAGGTCCATCATGGACCTCTTGTAATGTCATATTAACGAATTAATAAAAAGGAATCAACAATTTAAGAAAGCCACTTGCAGCTGCTGTTGGATTGACGTCACATGCAAATTAGCAATACTCCAGCGAGAAAATGTTGTCAGAGTGTGGTCAATTGCATGATTTGACGTGTTAACGTCCGAAGCATTATGTCAGACAACAATGTAACATTTCAGACCTTTTTGAAAAGAAATTAAGCCCAAAGTTGTCCAAAAACAGCAGCGGCTTGCTACAGTGAAAAATATAAATCATATCAGTCACTAGTGAATTCATTCAATATTTTTGTCACAGTAGACAACATCACTTTTATATGTTCTAGATATGCATTGAATTCACTGCTAAGTATAAAATAAATTGTGGTAATTTTTTCTTCATTTTTCATAAAACTCTCTTTTTTGCAGAAATTAGAAAAAAAATCAGACACAGCTGTTATTTTGCTCAGATTATTAAGGTTTTTATGGTAAAGAACTTAATGTTTCAAACACAACTACACGCCTGGTAAACTATCACAGGTACCTCCGGCGGAGGTACCGATAAAATGTTGTGACAGGCACCTGGAGCTGCCTGTGACTGTCCAAAATATGACAACAAACGGTAGGTATTCCTCTTTTTTGACAAAATATAAAATAACCAGGCAGTTTATTAAAAATCAAAAAGTGCTATTCGACCCTTATAGACATAAAGTTTTGTCACACATTATATCCCCCTTAACTTTCCATCTTAACCAAAGATACGACTTTTGAAGTGGCTTTGATGTCAGCCCACAGTACTCAAAACATAAAGAATTTGGCCGTTTTTGGTCTTAAATGCAGTGATCTTGCATACGAATCTGTTTTTCTCGGCACACTGGTGTTTAGGTAACCTCCTTGCTCAAATATAAATGTCGCTTGACTACAAATAAGGCTTAATTTTTCAGAACAACAGCTGGAGGAGCCTGCAATGGTGTGGAGGTGCCTGTGATGTAGGCAAATATAGTGAAAATCTGAATAGTTATTGCAGCTGAAATATTGACATCTTCTCAAAACCACTGCCTGAAAAGAATCATTCATTCAACGTCCCATTCTATTCTATTCTATTCTATTCTATTTAATGCCTATATCATGAAATTCCATGTTAAAATTTCTAAAACACCATCTCAAAGACTTATTGCCTAATTTGTTACCGCTTCTGTTTGTAAAACAATGACGAATTTCACATAGTTGCTGAAAATCGACTGCCTAATTCGGTGTTAGAATCGTTATGAAATGTGCGCTTAAATAAATGTCAACTTTTTGTGACTGTTGATGACTGTGATCGAGAAGTGCTGGCTGTGAGTCATTCCAACTTGTCAGAAATTGTCGAGGTCACATGTCATGCCAGCTACACGTATGGTGTGTCAAATTGTCAAAATTGCCGATACCCGTCTACTGGCACACATGTACAAGTATCTATAGTGTTGATCCCTTTGGTACCTCATATGTGTCTCTCGCATGTGTCATATGACGCTCGGTGTATGTGTTAACTTTGTGGTAACTGGAGTGATAGGTGCTACAAGTGATTCAGTCTGGCTAGTTTTGAATTTTTGGCGCTAGAATCTAAAATACATCCGTAAGGCCTACAGTTTACATCATCGGCTGGTGACATGTTCCCAATATTACACCTTTTAGTATACTGAAGTGATTGGAATCTTACTGTAAATAACGTGTAATTCAAAGTCTCCGAATAGCCACTGCATCAAATTTGGTAACAAAAGAGCACTTTTACTACATAAAAGTCATCATCCGAAACGTTGTTTTTGCAAACGTTTCGCGTAGCTAGAATGGCGTGTGACCTCGACAATTTCTAACGATTTGGCATGACTAACAGGCAGTCATAACCATTTACAAAAACGCTGCCTCTTATCTAAGCGCATTTCATAACTATTCTAACACTGCATTAGGGAGTAAATGTTCAACATCTACGTACAACTCGTCAATGTTTGACTTACAGACATGGAAACAAAACGGACAATAACTCTTTGAGATGATCTGCTTTGGATTTTGGATTTCTGTTGTGAAGCATCAATTTTACGTGTTCTTATGTCCGATTGTCTCTAGTCTTCTGGCAATAAGGTCACCTGTACAGCTGCCCACTTTGCTTTCTGGTTTGTTTTGTAATTCAAAATATAAAATGGGTAAAACAGAAGTTAGCGTTGTTTTCATTTGGGTTAGGTGAATTTCCACCTGTCTGGGAAAGAGCTCTATATTTGGTTTACCATGCGCGTCTTTTATGAACTATTGTCAATGTATACTTACTTCCATCTTGGTTTTGAGAGCAGGATGTAGAATCTGATTGTATAAGTTCATGATCATTGTCTGACGTTTTAACAAAAATATGCTTGGTATTCGCATTATGATAGATTAAATTGTGACGTTGAATGAACGATTCTTTCAAGGCAACGGTCTAGATGAAGAATACCAATATTTGCAACCGCTATAAATCTTCAGATTTTCGCTATATTTTCTTACATCACAGGCACCTCCATTCCGTCACAGGCACCTCCAGTTGTTTTTTTAACCGATCCAGCCTTATTTGAAGTTTATCGGCATTTATATTTGGGCAAGGAGGTTTACTTTACGTCAGTGTATCCAGATTAACAGATTCTTATGCAAGAAAAGTGCATTTAGGACCTAAAACAACCGATTTGTTCTTGTTTTGAGTACTTTCGACTGACCTTAAAGCCACTTCAAAAGTCATATCTTCTGTATATATGTAAAGTTCCCGGGGATATACTGTGTGACAAAACTTAATGTATATAAGGGTCGAATAGCATTCTTTGATTTTCAATAAACTCCCTGGTTATAATGTATTTTATCAAAAAAGACGAATACCTACCGATTTTTGTTTATTTTCGGTCCGTCACAGGTAGCTCCGGATGCCTGTCACAACTTTTTATCGGTACCTCCGCGGAGGTACCTGTGATAGTTTACCAGGCGTGACTAGTCTGAGACATCCTACAACTGCAGATATGTATAAAGAAATAAAATGATATTGTGGGGACAATAAAATGATATATTGTGACAAACTCTGGGTTGTTAGGCAATTTACTATGTCTGGCACTGGAGAATTAAACTGTAGGCAGAAATCAATAATGCCAGATGTATGTATACTTGCCAGAACCTCCAGTCTTAAATGTCATGATTTTGCGATCAATTTGAAATCCAGGGAAAATAAAAACGATAACAGCTTGTAATTTCACACACAAATGAGCTAAGTTACATGTATGTCACAAAGGTATCTTTTTTATGGTGTATGAAGAGTGAACAATCAGATCAGCCTGTTTATCAGTGTGGTTTGATCCAATTCTTCCCTGTTTCATGAACATGCCTGGTAAATGGGCAGTTCCATTCCCACCTGAATTTCTTTCCTTTGAAACAGTTTGAACCCCTCCCCCCCTCCCCCACCCCCACCATACACACACAGACACATACACAGACACGCAAACACCACCACCCCCGAGAAGGGAGGCAAAACTGGCAGTTAAGATTCTTAACATTCTAGTTATGGACAATGTATGCTTTTGTAGAGAATTAAGAAAATGATGTCCAATGAATATTTATTGCTCATCTTATCTATTATCTCAGAATAAAGTATATAGTAGAAATTCCAAAAATTGGGACACCTAAAATAATTGTAATTTTCCTGAAAATGGATCCATTTGGTTTTACAAAGCAGCGATGCATCCAAAAGATGCTGATAGAATGGCAGGCATTGTAGGCTTGCAGAGCAGTCTGATCCTGGCTCAGAGGTTATAAAACTTGAGTACATTCTGAAACTCAAAATAAAGCACACTGATTGGCTGCTTCCAAGCACATACTCAGAAGCAGCCAATCAGTGTGCTTTATTTAGAGTTTTAGATTATTCTCAAGTTTTATAACCTCGAACCCAGGTCTACACTGTTTGCTCAGACTTATCTGTCCCAATACTTTGAAATTTTGGTGGTATTAATTTCAGTTGCTGGCCATTCTGGGAAGCTGATTCTTGGTAAACTGAAGGACAAGTGTGTTGTATTGATGAGAGGACGGTTCCATCACTATGAAGGATACCCCATGTGGAAGGTGGGAACTTTGTCTTTCTTACGTTCAGATTTTTAGCTCACCTGAGCCGAAGGCTCAGAGGTGAGCTTATAGGATGGGAGTCGAGCCGTCTTCCGTCCGTGGGTCCGTGCGTGCGTGCGTCAACACTTTCAAACATAAATATCTCAGAGACCAGTGGGCCGATCGCAATCAAATTTTATCTGAAGCATCATTTGGGTGGGGGAAAGGCTGCATTAGGTTTTGGTGCCGATCAGCTCAGAACTCTGGTTTCCATGGCAACAGATAGCCCCCATAGGGTTATAATGGGGAAAATGGCGTCATCACGTTTTCTCGACTGTTTTTGATTAGATCCTTATCATACTTGCAGGTAATGATGACATACACAAGAGCTTGGATGAGTTCGAAATTTGGCCGGATTCAAGCACAGACTACGGAGTTAGCTGCCCTTGAGCGTTTGAAAAAAAATCCCATAGGGTTATAATGGGGAAAATGGCGTCATCACGTTTTCTCAACTATTTTTGCTTAGATCCTTATCATACTTGCAGGTAATGATGACATACATAAGAGCTTGGATGAGTTCGAAATTTGGCCGGATTCGAGCACAGACTACGGAGTTAGCTGCCCTTGAGCGTTTAAAAAAAATCCCACAGTGTTATAATGGAGAAAACAACGTCATTACATATTTTTAGAAAAAATTTGTCAGCATTCTAGCACCTACATTTCTCAGCAGATTTTAAAATAACTTCACACAAATGTAGGGCATGACAATATCTCGAGCAAGTTCTACTTTCAGGGTGCTGCACCCAAGGTCAATGTCACTGTGGCTATTTTTAGAAAAACATGGTCATCGCTCTAGCCCCTACATTTCTCAACGGATTTTAAATCAACTTCACATAAATGTAGGGCATGACAATATCTCAAACAAGTTTGACTTCCAGGGTGCTGCGCCCAAGGTCAAGGTCACTGTGGCTATTTTTAGAAAACTTTGTCAGCGCTCCAGCACCTACATTTCTCAATGGATTTTAAAATAAATTCACACAAATGTAGGGCATGACAATATCTCGAGCAAGTTCGACTTTCAGGGTGCTGCGCCCAAGGTCAAGGTCACTGTGGCTATTTTTAGAAAACCTTTGTCATTGCCCTAGCACCTTCATTTCTCCATGGATTTTGAAATAACTTGACACAAATGTAGGGTATGACAATATCTCAAGCAAGTTGGACTTTCAGGATGCTGTGCCCAAGGTCAAGGTCACTGTGGCTATTTTTAGAAAAACTTTGTCATCGCTCTAGCACCTACGTTTCTCAACGGATTTTTAAATAAATTCACACAAATGTAGGGCATGACAATATCTCGAGCAAGTTTGACTTTCAGGGTGCTGCAATCGAGGTTTTTGATTAGATCCTTATCATACTTGCAGGTAATGATGACATATATAAGAGCTTGGATGAGTTCGAAATTTGGCCGGATTCGAGCACAGACTACAGAGCAGGGCTCGGGAAAACCAGATTTTTTCGGTCCCAGACCGAAAAACTCAGAAATTCGGACCGATTGGAAACAGCCCAAAGCCCCAAAAAATCGGTCCCATATTGGCCCAATACTTAGGATATTTTCTTTGATTCTGTCAGATATTTCTTTGTCGCGGATGTTTCGGCTATTTTCGTCGATGTTTACGACACTGCATTAAAAGTTAATTGGGTTGTTTACATCAATTTAATCAACAACGTGTCAAAAGTTATCACAGCAATCGGAACACCGCTCGGCCAATTCCGTGAATCTCTGATTCACACTGAATTGGCCGAGGAGTTCCGAATGTTATCACAGATAATCACAGCTCCGATTGTCTTGCCAAGGTGTGAACATGTTTTTAGAAGACTTCGATAATTAGCGCATGTCACGTGTCACCAATCTGAGGTCACCTCATATACACAATACACAGACCAACGCTCGGGGAAAAAAGGCCGTGTAAAGTAGTCAGTGATTACTTCCAAAGAAAGCATTATAAAAGACTTTTACATGCGAAAAAAACAACAACAACAAAGCTTAAACCTGATTTGATTATCTGTAGGCTTGTTATTGTTTTTAGGCGACGTCAGTACTCGCGCAAATAACTATTTTTTTATTCGTCCGAAGGTACCTTTTTGAAAGGGCAAGGGAATTAACTCGAACGAAAACTCGAATAATAATATTGGTTACCAGCTCAATAGTTTTTGACCCATACGAACCGGCGGCAAGACGAATCATGTGGTTCCGGCATGGCTACTTTCGCTTTCTTTTTCTGTATTTTAAAGCACATGTTTCACAATAAGTTAGAACAAAGGGACTAAATTGCTACTTCAGCCCTGATTTTCATTGTGTCAGGTAAGCAGCAAACACGTCTATCTAAACAAGCGCTACGAACATGTAAACATGGGGTTTTTCATTAGTGGGTGGGGGTATTCAGCGAAGATCGTTATATCGTCCCCCGGCACCCCCATAGTGAAGTTAGGTGATGACGTCATCGGCTGGACCGATTCAATTTTCAATATTTCCCGAGCCCTGCTACAGAGTTATCCGCCCTTGAGCGTTTTGAAAAAAATCCCATAGTCTTATAATGGAGAAAACAACGTCATCACATTTTCATTTTTCATCGGATCCTCTTCAATGAGGAAATGCATAATATCTTAAACAAGTTCAAATTTTGGCCAGATCAGGCCACCACTACGAAGTTAGCTGCCCTTGACAGCTCTGTCTATTGTGCTCTTGATCAGATACTTTTTAAACTTGCATATATATATTAAATGAGGGCATACATAATGTTTTGGATGAGTTTAATTTTCAGCCTGATTGGACCACTGACTGTGGAGTTAGCTGCCCTTGAACATCTTAAATATCCCTATAGGTGTACAATGTATCTCGGGTGAGCAATTGTTGCCCTTTGGGCTACTTGTTTTCATTGTGAAGAATATGGAATTTTATTTTCTTTTCTGTGCTGTAACTTTGAAGAAAGGAATAAGCTCTCTAAAATAACAGGATGTTATCCAATGACATATTTCATAATTTGAACCAAAAAAATGTCTTTTTCTTCTGGGACTGATTATATGGGCCACATCAAGTAAAATGTGTCCTGTGTCATGATTGCCTTGAACATTCACACAGCTTGATTAGAGTAATTGCTGTCCACATGAAAACGCCTTGGATCCTTTACCATCAAGATAGTGCAAAGTGAAGGTTTGGAATAGGCTGCAGATGCACAGTCTGATCTGAGCCTTTGTTGAATGCTTATTATCATAGACAAAATTTTCTTTTTAAAAGCCCATATATTCTTGGAAGAATGGCAAACAGTGTAGATGGCAAACAGTGTAGACACTGATCAGACATACTGCTTCTCTGTATGTTTTGGGCTTTCTGTTGAAATCCCAACAAAACCAACAAAGTGGCATGTGGGTCCAGCAAAGATTCAGATCAGCCTAGGCATCTGCCTAGTCTGACCAGAGTCTTCCCTGAGCACTGAAAAGGTAGCTCAAGGTCTAAGCTAGCTAAGTGCAGACAGGGAAGACTCTGATTGGACTGGGCAGGTGCTGAGGCTGATCTGAGTCTTCCCTGGGTGCAAATGTCATTTTGCTGGTTTTGTGTCACAGCTCATTTACATAGGCACTGTAAAATATAAATTGATTTTATCATAAATATTCTAAATATTGGGACAGTTAGGACCGAGGAAACAGTGCAGACCCAGAACAGAGTGCTCCTAAATTAGCAGTCTGATCAGAGTCTACACCATACTGTTCCATTTTTAGAAAAGTTACAGTAAATACTTTTGGTGACCCAGTGTTAACAATTCTTACCATAATCTCTCTTTTTCAGACTACAATTCCAATCAGGGTAATGAAGTTCCTTGGTGTTAAGACCTTATTTCTGACAAATGCTGCTGGAGGTTTAAACCCGGACTTTAATGTTGGTGACATCATGATTATACGAGACCATATAGATTTGCCAGGCCTCACAGGGGAATGTGTTCTCAGAAGCACTAATGATGAACGGTAGGTCTGCAGGTGCATACCATAATGATTGACTATGAGTCAGAGTTTTTATCCCTCTAAAATCTGTTGCATTTATGAACTTACCAGAAATTGAATTCAACATTTTTTTTTTCAGTTGATCATACAATAAGATATTTGTCAAAATTATGGCCTTTGTTGTAGCCATGGTTTCTTTCAAAATTAAATGTCCCAGTTACTGACATGTCCACGCATTTGGAACATTTGGCATTGGGCCTTTTATTTTATTTTGGCTCACAAATTTGTAGAAGCTAGAATTTTCAATTTCTATGGAAATATTTTCAATTTCTATGGAAATATTTTCAATTTCAATGGAAATGGCATTGTGCATTTACCAGGCATAAAAGCAACTCCGACATTTTTATTTTTGCCTTCCCCTCGATGGGGGTCTACTCATAAAGGAAAGAATTTGCTCCTCTAAGAGCAAATTCTTTCCTTTAAGAGCAGACCCCTTTTTTGGAAGCATTTTGTCATCCCAGGAATCAATAACAGGATGTCACTAAAGAGACAATTTTGCTTGAGTTCACCCAAGCTCTTCAACTTTGGATATCTCAAACTACTGATATCTCAAAGAAAATTTTCTGGGACCAGAAAATTTATGTTGAGATATCAGTAGTTTGGAGATATTGAGAGTTGTGACTCAAGAGAGCTCTGTTGCAATGCTTTGAGAGCTATTGTACTGGCCCCGGCGTGGGCGTTAGCGTTAGCAGCGGCAGCGGTGTTGGCGTTAGCAAAATGTTAAAGTTTTACGTTAAAGTTATTTATGTGATGAAAGTTATTTATGTGATGGGCAAGGCGCTGTCAGGCGAGCTATCCTGTCATGCTGACATGTCTTGTTATTTTTGATACTACAGATTTGGACCTCGATTTCTAGCCACTGTAGAAAGTTATGATAAAAGTTTATCAGATATCGCCAAACTAGCAGCTGCTGATCTCAAACTGGGTAATCTCATACAAGAGGGAGTATACATCATGATTGGTGGTCCAACCTTTGAAACTGTGGCAGAATCTCGACTTCTCAGAAGCTTTGGAGCAGATGCAGTTGGTAGGTTCCTTTTTTACCGTAATGTGCATATATGTTGGGACACCTTAAAATAATAAATTTTCCATTTGGGACACACGGAAAATTTGTTATTTTAGGTGTCCCAATACTTAAGCACATTAGGTAAGTATAATTCATTTTCTAGCTTTGACCTTGGACAAATCTGTTACATGTATAAAAAACAAAAACAAAAAAAGCAACAGAAAGAATGCCAACAATATGAAATAAGGTATAGTAGAGAGATAGGCAATAACCAGGAATTAATACAATCAGATCCCATTTGAGCCGCGACGCGACAAAATCAACAATGTGGTTGTGCGCCCAGTAAAGACTCAGATCAGCCTGGGCATCCGCACAGTCTGGTCAGACTCTTCGCTAAGTGCTTATAGGGTAGCAAAGGGACTGAGCTACCTCCATGCGGACAGCGAAGACTCTGATCAGACTGGGCGGATGCCCAGGCTGATCTGAGTCTGCGCTGGGCGCACGACCACATTGTTGGTTTTGTCGCGTCGCGGCTCATATCCTGTTGTCATTCGAACAATCGTACTGTTTACTATATCAGAAAATTCCATTTACCTGTGAAACATTTCAAGGAAACAGTTGATGAAAATGTGTCTTTCATATCCTGAGTGTTTAGAAGTAGACGTGTTTTGTCATTAATACTGATAAAAGACCTTTTGCAAGCCACTGATTTACTGCTGGTAACTAAATTTAACAGACTAGTAAATTTGAGTATAAACTGGTAATGGTCACATGGTTTGTCAGACTCTAAATTTGAATGTTAACTGTATTAAAATGGTCACACAGTTTGTCAGACTGTAAAACTGAATGTAAACTCTATTAAAATGGTCACACAGTTTGTCAGACTGACTTGTAACACAGTTTTGTCAGTGGTGAAAATAATTTATACCTGGCGTGTAGGAGTTGCATCCCTTGCCTTAGTTTAGTTTGAAAAATCTCTGCATAGCTTTAGAGATCAGGTATTTCATGATTCTGGATATTATTTACTCACTTTTATAATTTGGATATTGTCCCACATTTCACAAGATTCCATTGGTCAAATAATGCGTATATCAAAATTTAGCCAATAATATCAAAGGTCAATGAATATTTAATCTTCGTTTATTCTGGTCATACTGCACTGTGAATACTAGCACTTTGTCAATATATCATTTTTCGTCATAGATCTACTTTCGATTTCTACTTTCAGTTTAATACACACAGTGCAACATGTTGATAAGTATTTTGAAATCAGGTCAATTTCAAGATTGACCGCGGTCCGTTTTGGAATTCCAAATTACATGTACAGTGGGAACGCAGACTCATCACATTTGAGTAAATCATTTTCTGAGCGGTCGTCTACGCACAAAGAAATAATCCTTTTTTTTCGCCGGAAAAAATGGCGGGAAATTTTGAACAGAATCAGTCCCAAAATAATGCTCGTTTGATAAGATATGCAGTCATAGTTTTCCAACGAACCAGATCAGATTGAAATTTGATGTTTTGTTATTGAAATCAGACGCATATCGGTACCTCAATGCAGTTTGAACACCCAAAACAACGATCACAGTTTGACAACCGTTTTTCAGAAAAGTAAAACCCTACGACAGTACCCCAAAGTTATTTTGCAAAGAAAATTTTCCCAAAAACCAAATTAGATGCCATTATAACTGAACCGTAGGTCATACATTCGACCGTCTTTTAGCGGGGTATATCTTCGGGAGAAAGTCTATTTTTGTTGAAAATCGATAATGAAGTTGGTCATTTTTACGCATACATGGCACGTGCGTTTGTCAACACACAGACATTTTTCAGCTGGATCGACTTGAGGAGACCAACTGTTTCTTCATTTATGGTATAGTAAAGCTTGTAATCATTTAGCATACAATGAATTTATTAAGATTTTGCGTTAGTCTGTCTGCCTGCGATTTTTTGGGCTTCTGAATTAAGGCTACACGCTGAGAGCGAGAGAAAGCAAAACAGACACACTGGTCAACCACAAAGTTTGACAACGAAAAACATTGAGTGATTGACCGGCTATTTAATTGATAGTGGAACAAGCAGGAGCATGCGGAATGATAATAAATATCTTAAATGAATATTTTAAGTGAAACCTAGGACATGCTTTAATCGAATTACGGACAACTCGCCCCAAGACAACTCGCCTCACAAAAATCTTGCCCCAAGACAAGTCGCCCCACCTTCAGGTGACAACTCGCCTCAGATTCTGAGACAACTCCCCCATACAACTGCCCCCAAGACAACGCGCCCCACATTCTGAGACCACTCGCCCTGCTAAAGAATTCTGTCCCGGACGACGTCCCCCGCTCCTGCCCCCCCTCCCCAACACACACGTACCCTTTCAGAAGGCATCCCACAAAAAGTACATGAGGCAGCTTAAATCTGTCAAAACTCTGTCCCGCTAGGCGCTAAGGGACCGACCATTTGATATTCTGAGGGGGGGGGGGGGGGGGGGGGGCTGGTTTATTTTTCGAAAAAATTCCCTGTCTTTCGATATGCAAGAAAAAAATAAATTAGCTCATTTATTTAACACTCATTCTCAGCTAATGTGGACAAATATTGTCTTCACATATTGCAGCCTAATAAACCAGTTTTAACGTATTGATGATTGCCAAAACTACTTGCGTTGTAAAAGCAACATCCTAAGTGACAACTTGAATGCATTTATACATGATTTTAGACACTTTTCTGAACGCAGTTGGATGTTGAGTAAGATAGGGACCTCCAAAATTGCTTGTCTTCAATATGTTTTCTACTCTAAAGAGGACTGTTGTCACATTTTGTAAACCAATCTAAACGCATGTTAGCCATCCTAAAAAGTGATTTAACAAGCAAACTTTCTGAAACAAAAACACAGAGGTGATTCTTTTCTGCTTGAAATTTTATTTTCAGCATTTTACACTTGTCATGAAACACCAATCATTTACGAGTCCAAATGTTTAGGCAGAGCTATGTATGTGGCCTCTTTATGTTATTCAGTATAATAGTTATAAAGAGACTCCACTAGGAGGAAAGAAATATCATAGCTATAAAACTTTTACATCAACGTGTAGTTACAAACTGCATTTAAGACCATTTTTTTATTTTATGTGCGTAATTTTCGTTCCATCATTTACGAGGCTTAATTTAACATACCAAACTCCAAGCTATATTTCACATTGCAATCCATTGCATGGTACTTTTAAACGCTTTCACATCCCTAGTGTAATTAAACACTTTTACTATCCGACCAATGACAGCGCCGATAGAAATTAACTATGTGATTATTAAAGATTTATGAACGACCATCATTTAGGAGACGTCATTTACGAGTCCACGTTTTAAAGTGACCCTGCATATACTGGCATATCAGTTTCCTATATACAATTTAATGTTTCCTAATAATTTGGTACACAAATTAGACCCTCGCCGGAAGCTGCTCTCATTGAAGCAGCCTTTGTATGTGCATGTCACGGAACGTAAGCAGAGAGGATAATTTCAAAAATTTGGTGAGTAGATGAAATGTAGATATTTTGAATATTGAAGGCTAGATTTGCATAAATTTCTGTGGGTAAAACAGTCTGATCAGTATTGTTTTGTTGCTAATAATTGCTGTCCGACCATGATAATGCATCATTGTGGATAATGCAGACGCTTTCTTGTCCCGTAAATGATGAACACTCGTCCCGTAAATGAATAGGTATGTGTTCTTGTTTTCAAAGGCTGTTGATGTTTTGTAAGCATATCCGCTGAGTTAATGTTATTGCCAGACGAAAGATAAGGATTTACAAACATGAGAAATTATAAACAACCCTGACTTTATAGAACTTGAACATTTTAATTATCCTTGATATGTGTTCGACAAAAGAAAGTCTTTTGGAGAATCAAGAAATCTTAGAAGCAACATTTGAATAATGTTCCCCTTAAGTTTAAAGCATATAAAAATATGTTTATCAAAATGGTCATTACACTTCTAATAACTGTATGTTAAGTTGTCAAAATATGTGCTTCAATACATGTTGTGTAAAGCTATAAAATAGTGTCCCGTAAATGACGACACCATGTCCCGTAAATGACAAACCATGAAAATCGTAAATGTTTCAAGAAAAGAAGAGACATATTGAAACAACTTATATAGCAATGCCTTACTTTTCAACTGCATCCATGTTTGATATTTAGATTGTCCTATACATGATTTTTGTAACTATCATTCGTTTATTTCCATTTAAAGTTTTGGGACTATAGGCTCGTAAATGACTAAATGAAGAAATACCTAACATTCTGTAAAATGAAAATCGTTGACTTAAGGCTGGTAAGTTTGAAGATATATACTAAGGGTAAGTGTATTTATGCTGTAATACAATGCAAAGGCTGTTTTAAGGAGGTAGAAAAATGCACCTCTGTACCTTTGGATTGTCCGGATTAGCTGAGAATGAGTGCATGCTGTGTACATGCTCTTAGAGAATTGACCCCGACCGACCCGACTTACTGCTATATAAACTAGGGTTACTCGGGGTATCGATTTCACATGTGTTTCTAATGAAACTGGTCGTATAATCCTCCGGTATACCAATAAATGATACAGAATTATGCAATTTCGCAGCAGTGCCCCAGATGGTGAAGATAACGCTGTTAACCGATTTTCTCTAGTTAAAAGTAAAACATAAATATCCCGCATCCTAGTCTTGATATAATCTAGAAAATCGAAATCCTCGATAAAAGTTATGTTAGTTGGGCGTTTTGAATGGATTTCTACGTTAAAATTTAAGCTTTTTGTAATATAACAATTTTGTAATGGCATGGGAACCAGTGAAACAGTATTCCCTGTTTTACAGCCTTTATAAAAAAATAGTTCCAGTTGTATTGCTAAATTATTTTCGTGTGATACTTTAAAAATATGTCTTCAAACACACTGACTGTATTTGAAATAAAAGTAGACAAACCTTTATCATTGGCTATGCGTTTTTATAGAGCATTTTATAAGAGCGTTGTTTAAGTGGCGCACTAATACCATTAATCAAGTTTCAGAAGCACCGCTGATAAAAATACTATATGCTTGAATTACCTGTATTATTAACTGGGAACCAGAGTTAAAGGCAAAAATAGTTCACAGAGCATGTTTAGCTGATACCTGCAGTGTCCAGATAATTAGGCGATGGCCAAAACATCTGGTCTGATTATCAGTTAAGCATAAATTTTAGGTTGCTTTTCTCTAAGAGGATGTACACATCATGATAAGGGGATTTCAGAAAATAATCTGGCCTCAAAAATCAGTGAAAAATAATAACCTGGCTCCACTCAAAATTTCCAAAAAAAAGGCTGGACTCTGCACTTTTGGTGGGTAGATAGCAACTGCCTACCTACCCACCAAAATTCACCTCCCCCCACCAAAAAAAAAAAAGAAAAAGAAAAAAAGATGGCCACTTGGGACACCCTAGATCCCTAGATCTACTTAACAGCACATTTACTGTGATCAACCTGCATAGTAAGACAAACAGGTCTGAGCAAGCAGTGTAGACCCAGGAGCGGTCTGATCTGGGTCAGCAATTTTTCCTTAATACCTGCACATTTTGGGTACACCATTTGTGGGTGACATAGATATGTTCAAAATGTAGGACTGCTGTTATCTTAGTATTATGGGTAATTACTGTAACTGTGTGTGACATTTTATGTAGAACTATTATTTGTTTTTGTTGTTTTCATAGTTTGCAGGGATTAAAAAGAAAGCCTACATACCTACTCTCCAAAAAATCCTAGTTAATAGGCAACTGCAAACAAAATACTTTTTATGCTTGGCCTGTGGCTGAGATGGGAGGGGGAGGGGCATGAAGAAATATATATTTTATAGAATTAAATGCCAAAAGTTATGTTTTAGCTTAAATCTCATAAAGAAAATTAAAAGGCTCATATTGAAGTTATATCAATAGAAATGATACCATAAACTGAAAAATAAAAAAACATTTTTATATTTCCTGATTAATTTAATCCAACTTAAATGTTTGCAGCTTCTGACCAAAGCAAAGAAACCTGTAATTACTAAT
Organism: Ctena decussata; assembly: GCA_963989385.1. Classification (NCBI taxonomy): domain Eukaryota; kingdom Metazoa; phylum Mollusca; class Bivalvia; order Lucinida; family Lucinidae; genus Ctena; species Ctena decussata. The sequence goes on from OZ022499.1 coordinate 14,838,328, forward strand.
CAGTTATTACACCCTGTCCAACCCTGAAGCCGACGAAACGGTCGAAATGCCGGTTAAACGTGTTTGTAACGCCGGTAAATGGCTGATTCGCTCCAAATCTGCAATGGCTGCGCCCATACCCGGTAAGTAAATTCTTGTTTCTGTGGCGTTATATACATGTTTGCAATAAAGGAAATTGTGTCTTCGGTGGAAAATAAACTTATTTTACCAGATCTGTTTGAATAAAAAGCAATTTCTGTCTGATTTCTCCAAACATTAAATCCAAAATTGGTAAACAAGGTTCGGCCATAGCCGTTCAGCAGATGTGTCCCCAAACAGTTCGTACTTTTGAAAATACGGAGGAAATATTAACATGCAAGCTGCTTGCAATGACTTTTATATAACACTTTTGAACACTTTTATTGATTATTATAGAAAGATTAATAAAAAAATACGGGATACAAATTTTCTGGCAAAAACATAAAGTAACGCTGGTTAAAACGTGTTTAGAATTACCTGAAATTAAGTTTCATTTCATTTCAGCTTAATTAGATACGGACTATGTTGCTTATTTCTTACTCTTACCTATTTTTATCCCCCGACCGAAAGGTTCGGGGGATATAGCGATGAGCCTGGCGTCCGTCCGTCCGTCCGTCCGTCCGTCCGTCCGTCCGTAAACACTTTCTTGTCCGCTCTATATCTTGAATACCCTTTGGAATATTTTCATGATACTTCACAGTTATGTAGAACAGGACATGACGATGTGTCGCGTACAAGAATGGTAACTCTTGCTATTGTACTTTTTGAATTATCTCCCCTTTGGTGATTTTTTGGCAGATTCGTGTCCGCTCTGTAACTTGAATACCCTTTGGAATATTTTCATGATACTTCACAGAAATGTAGAACAGGTCATGACGATGTGTCGCGAACAAGAATGACAACTCTTGCTTTCTTACTTTTTGAGTTATTTCCCCTTGATAGTTTTAGGTGTGATTTTTTGGCAGATTCGTGTCCGCTCTATAACTAGAATACCCTTTGGAATATTCTCATGATACTTCACAGATATGTAGAACAGGTCATGACGGTGTGTCGCGAACAAAAATGACAACTCTTGCTTTCTTACTTTTTGAGTTATTTCCCCTTGATCATTTTAGGTATGATTTCGTGTCAGCTCTATAACTTGAATACCTTTTGAAATATTTTCATGATACTTCACAGATATGTAGAACAGGTCATGACGATGTGTCGCGAACAAATCAAAAACACTTGATGATAACTTTCTGACTAAAACAGTCGGTTCGACACGACAGGCTTTTTGTATCTATCAGCAAGGTAGCATTTACCAGTTCTTTTCTGTGTCATTTCTCATAACGAAGTGGCTCAGTGGTACGGAACCATTGTTGCACACATCTGCCGCAGAATGTTCGTCCGTTGGCATTTAACAGGTTACTGCTTGTGAATATAAGTGCAAGTGTATCAAATAGTAGTATACTATTTCATAATCGCGATTTCGAGACCCGCTCTGAGGTAGTGCCTCTTAGTCTGCTCGAATAAGGGCTTGGTAAACGAACACTTGACAATTTGCTTTTAGTTCTTATTATCTGTAAGAAGAAACCATCCCGCTATGTGCCCTTTTCCTGATGTATTATTTTACTACACTAAACGATTTATGATATTTATCTAATGCGGCTTGGGAAAAAATACTACAATTTTCTTTACCAGCCTCTGCCTGAATGCTGACAGCGCTGAGTACTGCGTGGCAAACGAGTTAGGGATATGTGGGTTATGTTATGTCTATAACCCGTCTGAATAGATAATATACAAAATAATATTACATGAGGGAAGCCCATTCAAAATGCTCAAAAAACAGGTTCTTTAATTGTAGTGTTTCATATGCCTGAATGAATCTCAATCAAACAGGGTTGGGGTCATCAGAAAATCTTCACAACTTGATATAAAACGAAAATTGTCAATTTTGAGTGATAACTCTATGTGTAACAAACTGCATAAGTGATATTGAAATGTTAAGTTCAAGTGACGATTTTAGCAACGTTTTCAAAAGCAGAAATGCAGAAAGCATATTCTTGCCACATACAAGGCACACAGTTTCTGAAACAATGAAAAATAAAGACAAGTTCTAAATACCAGCTGATTTGAAGATTCAGACTGGAAATGTTTTTCGTGTCTGAACTGTCTGAGAACACCGATCCTTATCGTGTATTCGATACCTGTCCGCATATAATCCTACTGTCTTCCTTTCTCTGTATCTATTCTACCCTATTCCTCTCTTCCCTGCAATTTGCCCTGGTGGATGAAGCTTCATGTTCCCCCTACCCTATTCCTTTCTTCCCTACAATTTGATCATGGGGATGGAGGTACTTGGCCATGTAACTGACGCATAAAAGCGAGGGGCTGTCATAACTACCCATCACTCGGGTTTGTGATCGGAGTGGGGTTTCCGAAACTAGAATTCTATTAAAATAACAAAATAATGCATTTTGGAAGAGTATGTTTTTTTTGTTGTTGTTGTTGTTGTTGGAGCTTATTCCTATGGTAAGTAAGATTCAAGTTTACCCTGCCTTTTAAGTTTAATAACCTCTCAATAAGATACCTGGTATTTCATGCCAAGTAATCAAACTGCTGAGACCTACATGTGAGAGGCAGATAAAGTGGAAACAGGAAAGAAATAAGCAATATAATCCGTATCTGATTAAGCTGAAATGAAATGAAACTGAATGTCAGGTAATTCTGAACACGTTTTAACCGGCGTTACTGTATGTTTTTGTCAGAAAATTTTTATCGCGCATTTTTTATTTATCTTTTTATAATAATCAATAAAAGTGTTCTAAAGTGCTATCTAAAAGTCATTGCAAGCAGCTTGTATGTTACTATTTTTTCCGTATTTTCAAAAGTACGAACTGTTTTGGGACATATCTGCTGAACGGCTATGGCCGAACCTTGTTTACCAATTTCGGATTTAATGTTTAGAGATATCAGACAGAAATTGCTTTTCATTCAAACAGATCTGGTAAAATAAGTTTATTTTCCACCGAAGGCACTTTTTCCTTTATTGCAACCATGTATAAAACACCACAGAAACAAGAATTTACTTTCCGGGTATGGGCGCCGCCATTGCAGATTTGGAGCGAATCGGCCATTTACCGGCGTTACAAACACGTTTAACCGGGGTTTCGACCGTTTCGCCGGCTTCAGGGTTGGACAGGGTGTATTAAGTTACTAGAGAGAAAAGCTTGATGACAGACAATAAATGATGAGTCATGACTGTAAAGGGATGCAGTTTAGTGCAGTTGAATGAGAGGTTGCCCCTTCCTGTCTATCCCCCCCCCCCCCAGACACACACACCAACCTATTAAAAAAGCATTTTCACAGAGGATTTTATTGGCCAAATATTAAGGACTTTATTATGCTAGCAAGTTTATTTATATCATTATAAGTGCTTAAAATAATGAATGGGGCATACCCTGCTAACTGCTGGACCCTGCACTTTATGTGGAATGTTGCATAATGCTGTTTGTCCTTCTACATGTCAAGACTATGTTAGAATGAAAACAATTACACAGTTCTACCATAAATGTTGCACCAGCATCCATGGGCTTCATATTAACACCTTTTGTGCCCTCTCATTAGAAGCACTTCAGCAAGAGCATAGATGGTTCTATTAATGGATCACAACAAATGCTTTTATGGCTGAATAAGACAGAATTCCCAGAATTGCTATCATGCCCCAGCTGAGTCTTTGTAAAATCATTATCATAAAACCATCACTTGTGGAAATGTCTCCAGATTTTTTCTCTTATTATGTACATATGTTATAATTTATTTTGGATATTTACTTATTTATACTTATAGGGAAAAACACTGAAGGGCAATGCCAGACTGTATGTGAATATTATAATTTAATCAGAGCTTTATACATTTAGAATACCTATATAGTAGGAATTTGTTCATTTGAAATTTGTGGTAAATTTTAACTTTTGATCAGAAGCAACTGTGATGAGACACCACAACATACAAATGTACATTTTACTTGAAGAGAAATGATAAAGAATAACTCCACTTTGGCTCACTAAATATTGGCCTATTATTTTTCTTGTTTAATCATGTTTATATCTTACCATTATTCAACTTAAAGAATAGATTACCAAGTCCTGAGCCTTTGCCACATTTTTAATTGAGTTTTCTGGTTTGCTGGGCAGCTGTGCTTTTTATTTGTTTTGTTTTTGTGAGTGTGACTCAAAATCATATTAGAGAACACATCTCATTGAACTAAAATTTTTGAGAAATTCTCCATTCTCAATGAAAAGTTAAGGTACCATTCATTATAAATTATATAATTTTTGCATGAGATTTGCCCCTACTGATAGATTTCCATGAGATTTTTGGCAACAGTTAGAGCAAATCCCTCAAAAGATCACTGAGTATATAAACAAACTTTGGCATTTTAATTTATGAACCAAGGCAAGACCAATGGCATTGCAGAGCTGACAGCCCTCACCCCACCTGATGAGCTAGTATTTGACAAAAATGGCATATTTCATAATAAACATGTATGTTGTGACCCCTCATTAGAACTCCTCATTAAGGCAGTTCTACAGAGGGCCAAAACATATGTTATAAAAAATGCATACTGCAATTTTAATGCTTAAAAGCTCATTTAACAGTATATATGCTGCTTCTCAATGTTGGCTGACATTATATGGAGTGTAAAGGAGTGTAAAGTGTATGTATGGCCAAGTCATTTTCTAAGCTTAAAGTTAAAACAAAATCTTCATTACTGCAATTGTCCTACCACTTTCACCATCTGACTGTGTGTCGAAATTGCTGGGAAAATCAAATAGTACTGACCCTGATTGGCCTGCTGTTTTGGAAATAGTCTAACCCAGTTCTACACTGCACTTTTTATTTAAGGATATAGTCATTGAAGTTTTGCAAGTATTTGTTATGGTTAAACATCTATTATATTTTGCTTAGTTTTTCATGTACAAGAAAGGTTAAAATTTGTGTGTGTGTGTGTGTGTAAGGGTGGGGTGGGGGAGGGAGGGAGGAAGGGTGGTGGAAGGGGGGGGAGAGGGGCCTTAAGTTGGGTAGGGTGATCGTGTGAGTTGCAGGAGAGGCTTTGAAATATTGGCACGTGCAGGATTAATTGGATGGCAAAATTACTTTTTTTCTAGCAGTCCCTCTGATTTTGACCACAATGTACCGGTCTGAATAACTTATAAGCAAGTAAATGCGAAGGCTGAAACAGTTGAAGCGGTTATGTAATTGTGTCACAACTGTCATAAATCGATCGATTTGTTTACAGTATGGTGTAGGCTACTGATCAGAATTCTTTTCCCAATCATTCTGAAGAAAGTACAGAAAAAAATATTGTTGTGTGTTGAATTACAAGGTGCGTTCCTCTTCGTGTGTCGGATTTCAGGATTCAAGAACGTTTCCGTAATGTTTGAATTTATTACAGATTGTTTTGCTGTCTATCAATCAGGTAAAAAATCCGCCATTGTTTGAGAAAATGAAAAGGGTCTACCTAAACATTATTTTGCAAAGGAAATTGTCCCAAACACCGAATTACTTAATTTTTATAACAGAGAAAGGGCAGACACCATGGTTTTTCATGGCATATGTCCGCCGACGGGAGAAAGTTGATTTATTTTGAAAATTGCTGTTGAAGTTGGCGGATAAGAGTCATCTTTACATGATCACGTAAAACATTCGATTGCCGAATATCTCGGTGTTTAGCTCTGCTCTTAAAGGCATAGAGAATTAAATTAAGATGTAAGGAATAAAACCATATATTATTTTCGGCTATGTGTAGTTTGATTCGCCGACAAATCATCACTGAAATTGTGACTCGTTCGTCGATTGAATCTGAGTCTCAGAAATTTAGAATGTTTTTTTCGTTGCTATCTGTATAAAAATATCACTCCGCCATGGATACGCGTTCCCACTGTTAGACAGCTCAATTTTGAGATAGGTTGTTGTGGCTACCCATTGTCAAAATTAAGGTTATGGGTGCCTACCGACATAGCTTACTTATTCGTGAAAATTATTGTCAAATCTTCAACTAGAGACATATAACAAAACACACTTCCATTTAGTCTGGGCCGATTATCTTTTTTAAAGATTTTTTTTGTTTATGTTGCGGTATCACATTTGAATAGTATAAATGATATTAAACATAACTTGTAACTGTCTCAGTGAGCAACTCATTTCATGCAAAGTATCATTGAGCCAATATGTTTTAGAAACAGGACAGCAAGGTTATTTATGGGAGCTGCTGCAATAAGTTATTACCATAAAAGTTCTAAAATTTTGGAAAATATTTACTATAATGGTCATAAAAGTGAAACGACTTGTCTTTACAGTGCAGTAAATGGTAAAGTGCTCACATGCAGATGGAATGGCAAACAATGTAGACCCTGATCACTCTGCTTGTTTTGGGTATCAAGGAATAAGAACAAATTTGCAGGACCATTTTTTCAGAATCTCAGCAATCATTGTTTTATATCTCTTCAGGTATGAGTACGGTAGCTGAAGCAGTGGTAGCACGACATATGGGAATGAAAGTTCTAGGGATGTCACTCATCACAGACATGTGCAGCCTGTCGTATGGGGATAAAGCTGGTACCACACATGAGGAAGTACTTGCAATAGGACAGAAACGTGCCAGTGACATGCAGAGCTTGGCTGCTCTTATAGTTGAAAGAATGCCATCAGAATAATATTGCAAAATAGTAGTTATCGATAGTACATTTGGCTGAGAATGATGAAATGTTTTTGACCGTTACTTTGTCAATCAGTCTGTTCTATTGCCTTTATGTATGTGTCAGAGTAATTGCTGCCAGAAATCTCTAAGGAAATGTGAAATGTTTGCTAAGTCCTATTTTTATCTGTAACTTATTAGAGCAGCCAAACTATTCCATAGGTTATATTTTCTGAAACTCATTGTGAATTATTGCATGCTCATATTAGTAATTGCATTTTCATAAAAACTTATTTTGCAATATGATAAAAACTATGAGTATGGGAACAAGTTTTGCACATGGCAAATTCATCTGTATCAAATCCATTTTACACAAATTTTTCATGGATGGCATAGAGCTCCAGATAATGTTGGGTATTGAGGGTAATAAGATAATTTTTCTTATTTCTCAATGGAAACATCTGTTGTGACCACTCATTAGAATGGTCTGGACAAAACGGTTCTAATGAGTGGTTACAACATATGTTTTTATGCAAAAATATTGAAAATTATCCCTAAATTATCCCTTTTCCCCTTTCTTATCTGGAGCACTGATGGCAGTAAACATTTTAAGATTGTTTTCATACAATTGATCAGCATTATAAATTTTACAGATATATTTATTATGTTCAGTGTCAGCTAATATACCATATTTATTTGTTTATAAGACTGGGTTTTCCCATCCAAACAGTCCCAAAGATCTAGATCCATCTTATTAGATGGATCTAGATCTTTGGAATTGTTTTGGAAAGAAAATCTATTTTGTAGCTGAATTATACAAGACTAATTTACATATTTGTAGTAACATTGGAAGGATAAACTCCCGTCTTATAACTGAATAAATACAATACCCGCTTGTACTCAGATATATAGAGGATCTTACATGAGTGCTCCTGTATTATTGAGTTTAATAAATTCAGTAATACAGGAGCACTCATGTAAGATTCTATTTATCATATGACACTAAAATCGCATTTTATTAGCAAAATTTGCACTAAAACGTCACGATTTCGCCATTAAAAGATGCGACGCTTTTATGGACTTCAACGTATAACGTTACGACGTAATTTGCATATTTAATCCACTAGTGGATTATCGTTTTTAATGCATGGCTTTATTACACTCTCAGGTGCAACGTCATATGATAAAGTTGTTTTATGCAGCCTTGATCAATATCAGAGCTCTTGTTGTTATTTATGCTTAAATTGTGAGCTTTTTTATTATAGATAACCTGTTTGTTGATATAGCATATGGATTCCAGTTGTTCAAAAGAAACAAACTCAACAGTTACAAATTTATCACATGCTGTGGCAATTACATGTACTAATATAATTTTTCTGAAAAGAAAAAAAATGAGAAGCTTTTGCAATCAGTGTCACATTTTTTCAGCAAAACCTATCTGTAATTATTCTATAATGCTAGAAAACTTAATGAACCCATCACCAAATGAGTTTGTTTACCTAACAATGCTTTGAACAATTGGTCCCAAATGTTTTATATTATAGAGTAAAATGGCATCGTAACTCTTCTAGTTGACAAACTCTAGATCAAAAGGTAAAGCATGCCAGATTGAATTTCAAGATAAATCATCATGTGGACAATTGTGATTTTCCTTTCAGCCTAACTTTCTGACTTAAATCAGTTATGCTGGTCTTAATAGATGTTCACGGTAACAGGCAGTTTCATGAGCTAAAGAGTCAGATCTGCTAAACTTGTTTGAGGACTAAGAGCAGCTGAAATCACTTAGGGCCATCCAGTTCACTGTAGCTATACACCTTAAGCAAAGGTTACACTGGTTTTAATTTTAATGGGGCTTGGAATGTATCTCTGAAATTTAGTGCTCCAGATAAGAAGGGGTAACAGGGATAATTTAGGGACAATTTTCCTTATTTTTCCATAAAAACATATGTTGTGACCCCTCATTGGAATTGTCTCGATGAGACGGTTCTAATGAGGGGTTGCAATATATGTTTTCGTTGAGAAATAAGAAAAAATATCCATGAATTATCCTTGTTACCCCTTCTGATCTGGACACTGGAAATTACCACTGTTCAAAGATACTTTAAATTATTCTGTGTTATTGAACTTAAATGATAATGTCAACTTGTTTTCATTAAAGACTGTTCTGACAAGATATCCCATATGTATCTTTTATAAATGCTTTTGTTTTTTTGTTAGCAATACTTTTGATAGCGATAATGGCTTTCTTTTGTAAGTTCATACTAACATGTTAATATGTACTATTATATTTATTAAACTTACCATGTCCGAACAATGCAGACCCTGATCAGAATGCTCCTCAGGAATCAGCACTGTTAACAGTTTTGTAAAACTCCCACAGATGGGATAGATACACTTGCTGGAATTCAAATTGCAGTGGAGTTAACAGCTAACTATAAGCCTGGTTGTTCAAACATCATGGGTCAACTAGATGTTACATTTTCAAATGCATATGCAAAAACAGTTTTTTTTTCTTTTTGTGGAATAAATATGAGGAGCTTTGGATTAGCAAAAAAAAGATAACAGTTGGTTTATGTGTACTGAAATACTTAACAAATTCTAGGCTCAGGATTTCATTAAACTATCAGTGCTTTGAAAAACTAGGTCCAGATGAATGCATCAAGCAGTCTGATCAAGATCTGCACTGTGTTCCATTCTGTCAGCAATATTTTTACTTATCCCTGGACAGTGCATTCAGCTAGTTCAAATTTTTGGATAATGATAGCAATACTAGCTGAGGTGTCCCAATACTTACGTTTGCTACATCTCATATGAGCCGCGACATGCAAAACCAACTAAGTGGCATGAGCACTCAGCGAATACGCAGATCAGCCTGGGCAGCCTCCCAGTCTGAAGAGAGTCTTTGCTGCTCGCAAAAACAGTAGCTTAGGGTATAAGCTACCTCCATGCTGACAGAGAAGACTCTGATCAGACTGAGCAGATGCCCAGGCTGATCTGAGTCTTCGCTGGTTGCACATGCCACTATGTTGGTTTTGTTGTGTCGTGGCTCAATTATCATTGTGTGCAGTACACTGTGTGGAAATTAGCTCTTGATATTTTCTTCCTTTTGTGCTACATACAGAACACTCCATATTTATTCAGCATTTCTGCGTTTTGTTTTTGGTGAAAAATGATTTTTAGACATTTTCTCCTGCCACTTCTACAAATGTTTTTTGTGTGGACGGGGAACACAATTCACCGCATATGTTACTACCATATGGATTTGGTCAAGCTTGAAAACAAATGTGTACCTAGTTACAATGTTAATAGCAAATCAGACTAGCGAAAATAGAATTTCTCAAAGACTTGTTATTCCAATTCTCTTAATGCATGAATCAATGACTCATTTCCTTAGTGTGTATGGTTTTAAAATTACAGGTTTAACCATGTTATGTTTGACAGCTTGATTAAGTTTTTCTCAACCTTTGTTTACTTATCATCGCTCTGATTTTGTATATTTTTACACTTTTAATATGTTTATGTCAGTCATATATGAAGTTTTTCTTCAAATGTTACGGGTATTGAGCTAAGGGATCAAGAGTTAGAAACTTTACAAGATTATCCATAAGGTGAATGGTATACTTTCAGGGGAAGCAACTCTGCTAATCCACTCTTAAAGGGAAGATTTACCCCCTCAGGTGCAAATTCTGCCCTTTTATAATTGATCCAGTTTGGAAGGGCTTTGTTATCCAGCTGTCACCTTCAGCAGTCTGTAGATTCTGAGGCATCTCTAACAGTGCTGCGGATAAAAAGGGGTAATAGGACTAATTTAGGGATAATTTTCCTTATTTGTCCATAAAAACAGACGTTGTGACTCCTCATAAGAACCATCTTGCCAATACGCTTCTAATGAGGGGTCACAACGTATGTTTTCATTGAGAAAAAAGAAAAAATATCCCTGAATTATCCTTGTTATCCCTTATCTGGAGCACCTATTAATGGTGAAAGCAGAGTCTCATCTGTTTGTGCAAATCCTCATGCCAAGTCTTATCTGGTCACAAATGCCCCAGGATGCTTTTTCTTGAGGCAAGGTTCCTTCATGTATATGAGCCAGGCAACAACAAAACCAACAAAATGGCAATTGCGCCCAGAATAGAATGAAATCAACCAGGGCAGCTGCCCAGTCTGATCAGTCTTTGTTTTGCCCTTAAAGGTAGCTTAGGGTTAAAGCTAGCTCAGTGCGCACAGCAAAGACTCTGATCAGACTAGACAGATGCCCATGCTTATCCGAGTCTTTGGTTGGTGCACATGCCACTTTGTTGGTTTTGTCAAGTTGAGGCTCATATACACTGCTCAAAATATTTCAAGGAACACCTAATATTTTTCCATAGACAACAGTGCAACGCATCCCCACTTTGAGGTTATATACTTTCGATCGATAAAGACACAGATTTTCCATTTATTTTAGCATTTTTCTTAAGAGGGGCAAGGTTACTGATTGCACAGTTTTTGATCCAATATTTGCCCTGCCCTTGTCCATGGACAGATTTAAGTAAAACTGGAATTTTGCTAAAAATTTGCAATTTTTCAGAACAGATGAAAAGCGTGAAAATTTCAATCAAAACCAAAAGAACCATTTTGTCTATGAAAGTGAATGTCTTTCAAGATGACCCTTATTGAGAAGATCCCTTTGAACAGAAGTTTATGAGATTTTATAGACTTCAGCAAAATTACTCAATTTCAGAAAATAAGAAAATTGCAAAACTTGTACCATGGAAATGAGCAGGGCATCTGTTGTGTTGAAATTCCGGCTGTCTTAAACTTTGATTCTTCTTAAAAGTTCTCAAAAAAGATAGTAATTCTTGTCCACTGACGGTCAAATTTATGGGCCGTTAAACTTGGCATATGTTGTAGTAACATCAATGGAAAAATACCTGCTGTTCCTTTAAATATTTTTAGCAGTGTATTATTGGCAATAATCATAGTTTAGCATATGCTTCGAAACAGTGACTCATTGATTTTCCCATGAAATATAAATAGTAATAAAACTTTGTATTCGTAAAGTTTTGCCAAAATTCTGATTCATAGTAAAACTGAAAAACATGAACAGGACCTGTAGCTTATAGTTTATGGGTTTTCATTATGTATATAACTGCTGAGTTTCAACTCGATAATTTATTTTGTAATATATTTTGCATGAGATGCACCTTTGTATTAATTTTTATGAACTTGAACATGTTGATTGTGCTCTGAGATGAAGTTGGATGTAAGGGATTACTTCTGTCCACATCCACCTCAAACAATCTAGCAAACACTGCAATAATCTTGCATTATCCTTCTGTACAATGTTAAAATCAGAATACCTTTTTCCTTAATAGTAAATTATTGCTGATTAACAAGCATTTTCAGGCAGATGTGAATAATTATTGACTCTGACTTTGCCACTGGGAACTAATATTTTGCAGTCTGCCTTCTGACATCATGTACATCAGTGGTAAAGTGAAAATATTTTCTGAAACAGACCATACATTTTTAGAAGTAAACTGTGGATTACTAATCAGACTACATACATAAGAGCCATGATGACAAAACCAACAAAGTGGCATGTGCCCCCAGCAAACTCAGATCAGCCTTGGTAGCCACCCAGTCTGATCAGTCTTTGCTGTCTGCATGGCTGTAGCTTAGACTGTTAGCTATAAGTGCACATGGAAGACTCTGATCAGACTGGGCATATGCCCAGTCTAATCCGAGTCTTCACTGGGCGCACATGCCACTTCGTTGAATGTCATGTTGTGGCTCATATGCATTTTACCCACTCAGATATTCTCATGAATGGTTCATATATTTCTTTAAGCCTACATGTAGCTGCTCTGTGTAAGCAATATATAACTGAGTACTTGTCTCATATATATGCTTTTTATATTAAAAATAAAAGCAATTTGCAAAACAGGTGTTTGTTGTAGTTTATTTTCCTCTCCAGTCAGCTTATATAACAGGAATAGCAGTGATTCAGTGGTAAGCTACTAGTGGCTTGCAAGTTTAATCCCCTGCTCCATGGATCTTAAGCTAAGTTTTAAGTGGAAAGTTCTTAGACTTCATTTGAGCCGCGACACGAGAAAATCAACAAAGTGGTTGTGCACCCAGCGCAGACTCAGATCAGCCTGGGCATCCGCCCAGTCTGATCAGAGTCTTCACTGTCCGCATGGAGGTAGCTTAGACCCTTAGCTACCCTTTGAGCACTTAACGAAGAGTCTGATCGAACTGGACGGATGCCCAGGCTGATCTGAGTCTGCGATGGGCGCACAGCCACTTTGTTGGTTTTCTCGTGTCGCATGTTTGATATGACTAGGTCTGCAACTGGGATAGATACAGATCTTTCATCTTTTTGTCTCATCCATTCATTTATCTTTTTCAACATTTGTACCTAAGTTCTCTGTCAAGTTTGGTTTCTTTGCACAATGGGCACAGACACTGCTTGCCTATGCACTTCTTCAAGTTTTAAAATGGATTCACAGACTTTAAAGGAAACAATATCAAAACATAAGATTACATGGTTTTATAATAAAGGTGTTTTAATAAACCCCAAAGACCACGGAAATATAAATAATTACAAATCAACCATACAATTTAGTTTACAAAAAAATTTCATTTCCCATACCACTCACTCATCCACATACAAACATAGACCCTTAGATAATGAAATTATCCAATGATAATTCTGAGATAATTTTTGTCAGTTCTCCATTGAAACATATGTTGTGACCCCTCATTAGAACTGCCTTGTCAAGGGCAGTTCTAATGAGGGGTTACAACATATGTTTAGAATGAAAAAAAAGGAAAAAACATCCCAGGATTATCGTCATATATTCCCATTTTCTAAAGATCTGAAATATGAAAATATCCATTAAGTCCCTGAATGTATCACACAGAAGTCCTCTTGTGAAGCTTGGAATAGGTCAAGGTGATAATCCCCAAATCCCCCCACCCACCCATTCCCCTCAGCAAATTCAGGGATAAAGGGAGTATTTAATGAGAATTTTTTGTCTTGTTTGGACAAGATCAGAAACTGTGTAGAATCTCAGTATTGCAATGCAAGACAGTTGAAAGAGATGCAACAGCATGGTTTACTGCAATGACTTTAAGAATAATTTTTTACGAAATCTAATTAAACACCCTCCTTTATCCAGAGCCCTATCTCAGCGGCAGCTCAAGGTAAGGTGGGTTTTGGATGTTAATTCAAAGGTAATTTTTTTTCTTATTTGTGTTTTCCAACAACTAAAAACCTAAAAAATCCCAAAACAGGGACTATAAACCTTCATATGAATGGCCATAAAAATATGTGAGAAGCTTCTCACACCAAGGCATTTCTAAAGAGTGTTGACAACATTTTATGGAGAATATGACTCCTCCATAGAACCACTTCAATAAGACAGTTCTAATGAGGAATCACATCATATTCATGCAGTTTTGTGGAGAATGAACTTTGAATTAACACAAAAACCCAACTTTATCTAGAGCACTGCTTAGCATAGTAAATATTTGCACTTTAACATCTGAGCGTCTTTTCCAAATATCACGATTTGCATAGATAATATGGATGAGGGTCATTCAAACTGGTTCTTGTTCTTGAGTAAATATGCTGCCAGGAATTCAATCGCATTTGGAGGCCTGAAAAATACAGAGAAAATACATGTACTTCCAATGCAACAGCTACTCACATCATTTTTTCAACATAAAATATCAGTGTATTTGATTATAAAGTTGTTGAACACTTAACGAGTTGACCTCTTAATGAGCTTGTTAGTCTAATGATGCTTTGAACAACTGGGCCCTGGTGTATGGAAACACATCTATAGGAGGAAATTCTTACATTGAGCAATTTGCCTCCCAATTCAATGTTGGCTGCTTTTAAAGCAAAGAATTTGCTCTCAAATTTTTTGCCTTTAAGAGCAGACCCTATTGAATACTGGATTCATCAATCATGAAAAAAAAAAAGCTGTGAAACAGCAACAAAACCAAGAAGGCATATCAAAAAGGAACTCAATTTATAGGATGCATTTGTGTATCAAAATTATCAGCTTTCATCAGAAACTACCTTTCTTTTTTTACTATCATTTCTGTATGGGTATTGGGTATTAAAGCCCTTTAAGACTATTTGATTTATATTGAGCTGATCATTCTCAAAGGTAGAACGAAACCAGATTGCTCAGATGAAACCCAATCTTATCTCTCGTTAGCAGAACTTGGAGGATCAATTGGATCAATTCTTTCAAAATAGTCTATCATCTCATTCATTTGGTTTTCTTTATGGACGCTGTTTTGACTTAACTGCAATGCCCAAAGCAAATGTTTCTCTAACTGAATACTACCAAACTAACGTCAGTGCTGCCGACCATATTTGTCTAGATGTTGGTACTTTCAAACCTTTCTAAAATCCGTTTGATTTACGATACAACAGAAATCTGCAATAAGGGAGTCTTGCCTGTCCTCACAATGTAACAATACAAAGCTAAACCAGAAAGTTGACAGTGCTCCAGATAAGAAGTGGTAACAGGGATAATTTTCCTCATTTTTCCATAAAATCATATGTTGTGAGTCTTATGACCCATCATTAGAACTGTCTTGCCGAGGGGAAACAACATATGTTTTAGTTGAGAAATTAGAAAAATTATCTTCGATTTACCTTCATCACCCCCTGTTACCTGGCGCTCTGAAAACTTGACAAATTTTCACGCTGCTGACGCCAACAAGGGCACAGGCAAATAATACCAATGCCTCACTTCGGCTAAAGACAGGAGAGACTATAAGTATCTTTTATGGGTGTGAGATGTGGATAGAAAAATCTGTCACGAGAGTCACTGTTCAACATCACGAGGCTTGCAAAGTGATGCCGAACAGTGATCCCGAGTGACTGATTTTTCTATCTGCACCTTACACCCATGACAGATACTTTTTCTTGCACACTGCCTTTTGTTTTTACTTAAGAACTTGTAAAAATGCATAATTTAATGATTAAGAGGTTTCTATTTGATTTTGAAAGAAGGCGCCGCTTTCATCGACCGCCATTTGACTCTTTACCGGTACATGAATGACTGGCATGAATAAACTGATGTCATTTTTGCCATCTTTGTGATGCAGGGATACAGACTAACTCATTTTTCATAGGAGCAAGCTGGGCCCTAAAAACTGAAACTTAGTCGCCCAGCCAGAAATTTAGGGGCCCACATTTAAAAATAGGGAATCTTTTATTCAGAATCTACGCGAGATTTGCGCCGTTTCCATAGGCTTTGTAGTAAACCCTTCTTTCTTCATGGTTTTGTTTCCTTTTAGCAACCGGGTGTGAAACACCAGCGAGGTATCGCCATATTACACGCGAAAAAATCATAAACGGTTAAGATTTTTAGCTGTCAAATCAATCTATCTATCTATCTTTCATTACGAGGAGGCGGCCATGTTGTTTCTCTCGATAGTAAGTAAAATCCAACACACAAGTATGACGGAACACCGAATATTCATAGCCGATATCGGCGCGGAAGTCAGCTGACGATCGCAAACTGGGCGACTATCATTTTAATTTTAGGCGCCCACCCGATTTTTTACTCGCAGTGGGCGAGTGGGCGACCGCTAGTCTGTATCCCTGTGATGTCATTACCTAAAACTCCCAACGTCACTTGACAACGCAGATACATGACCACCAATACAACCAATGCATTGAATGCTCGTGACTTTTATCCGGTCCTGGGTAAGAACACCGGAGAAAGATAAGATTTTCTATCCCAGGTAAAAACAAGAATTCCGTGAAATGCTATGTCGCACCTGCCATATGCTTTCTCAGTAGTAGATACCATGCATAGAGGAAAGTGTAAACTAGGTTCTGATGAATAATTTAGAAATTTGAGCAGTTATACACATATAGGTATACAGTCAACAGAGTTAAAAATATAGGTTAAAGGTACAAAGTAGTCAAACACTCAAGGACACCAGCTTAAGAAAACATTTTATGCCATGTCTGATGATTGTTGGTGGTATTGTTAGTGAGAAATGGATCTGAATGCTCTTGTCCACATAATCATGGTTGCCATGTTGACATAAAATTTCCAAAGTCAACAGAGCATGATATATAGGCCAAGGGTACAAATAAAAGACGCATCCCAGAAGAAGGGTTGAAACAAGTGCATAAATCCTCATGTCCATTCTAAGATGAAACTTTATACCAGGTTTGATGATTTTAGGTATCATAGATTGAGAGATGGACTTAAATGATAGGGTTGACGTAATGTTTTAGATAAATTTTACAAAGTCTGCAGAGCATGAAATATGGGTAAAAGGTCAAAGTAAGTGCAACAATCCCCTAGATCATTCTGAATAGAAACTTTATACCAGTTCTGATGACTGTAGGTATCATAGATTGAGAGAAATGGACCAGTATGCTAGGATTGACGTAATTTTTTAGTTAAAATTTTTCAGCAGAGCAGAAAATATAAGTCAACGGTCAAAATAAAGGCAACAATCCTCAAGACCATTCTAATACAAAACTGTATACCAGATTTGATGATTGCAGGTATCATGGATGGAGAGAAATGGACTTAAATACTAGGGTCGACATAATTTTTGACGTAAAATTTTACAAAGTCATTTATAGAGCATGAAAAATAGGTCAAAGGTCAAAATAAGTGCAAGGTTTTTCTAGACCATTCTAAGAAGAAACTTTATACCCTGTTTGATGATTGTAGGTATCATAGATTGAGAATAATGGACACGAACATTAGGGTTGACGTAATAGTGGACGGAAGGGCTGACTGATGGACGAACGGATGGACTGACGGAAAAGCGACGTAATTGTGGACGGATGGACTGACTGACGGACGAACGGATGGCGACAAAATGGCTATTTTTCTATCCGGTGTGCAAGAATACCAATGCCGCACTTCGGCTAGAGACAGGAGTGACAAAATGTTTCAAACACTCTTTTGCAAATCTTCTGATCAAGCCTTCTTACCTTTCTTTAGCTAAGACTGACATGCCTTGGAGCAATATTGGAACAACAGTCTGATCAAGGTACGCTCTGGTGGGGAGTGACTGTAGGTCAACCTTGGGTCGCTTTGCAGGGAGCTCCCCATTTTCTTTTTCATTCTTTATTATTTTCTAGAAAAAATAATAAAAAAGAAATCAGTTTAGTCTAACTATGATAGAGCTCCCAATTTATAGAAGGGTACTGTGTTGAAATAAATTGAGCCGTGACATGACAAATCCAACAAAGTGGCATGTGCACCCAGCAAAGACTCAGATCTGCATAGGTATCCATCCAGTCTGATCAGAGTTTTCACTGTGCACTTACAGGGTAGCTAAGGGTCTAAGCTAGCTCTGTGCATACAGTGAATGCCTAGTCTGATCTGAGTCTTTGCCGTGCGCATAAACCACTTTGTTGCTTTTGTCGTGTTGCTGCTCAATTAGAATATTTTAGATCAAACTGGCATGACATGATGCCATCTAAAACTGAAAACCTGATTTTTAAGTTTATCAGACCATTGAATCTGTTGCTACATGTACATGTACCGTACTTACAGTTGTTGCAAGACAACTGATAAATATGAGCCCTTTGAGGAACAAAGCATGCGGGTCGGTCAAGATCAGGTGTCCATAGAATTTTTCTGCATGTTATCACCTCATATCTCTAGTAAGAGAGCAGTTAGAGAGATTATTTTTATGCCCTTAAACTCGGCTAAGTATGCCAAGGTTTATAAGCAAAAAAAAGTTTTGGTTCTGCTGTGCTAGAAATTATACTAGCAACTTTTGTGGTCAAAAAATGTGTTTTTCAGCGTTATCTGTTTACAATTGAAATTTGCAATGATTTTATGCTTTATTTGTTCTGAAATATTCTATTAAGGATCGCAGAAACTTGTTTAATTTTAAGGACAGAAGCTTTTAGACTTACCACCTTTTTGAATTAAAGAAATCGGAATAATGAAACTCAAGTTACGGCAATTTGATTCAAACCACACAGTCGTTATCCATTTGCTGTTTTGAACCATGAGTAATAAAGAGCTAGAGATTTTGAAGTAAGAACAAAAGTTCATTTATCCAAAATAACATTTTTGAAATTAGGTAATATGAAGCTTTTCATTTACATAGTTACTGAATCTCCAATATCTTTGAAATTAAAATACCAGGGGCTCAAAATCAGACTTAACAATTCAGCCAAATTTCTGTAGAGTCCGTGACAGTCAAGATATCTCATTTTCTTGATGCTGATATATGATCCTGTTTTCATCATTATGTCATATTCCTGTATGGCTGTAATGATGCCTATTATGGAGCATCAAAACAGAAAAGTACTTCAGATATTTTGAATCAAAACATGAAAATGTAGTGTCCGTGACGGTCGTAGGGTCCGTGACAAATATCTTGACATCCCTCTAGAGTGGCGAGAACAGATTTTAATATAAAAGTTACAGTATAATAGTCAAGAGTGTATGAAGTAATGGTAAAAAATAACACCAAAATCTTGTCCTTCCTTTGCATTAACCTAGGTAGTGTCACGGACCCTACATAATCAGCTGGCAATTTCAGTATGCAGGCATATGCCCATTTTGAGATCAAATCAAAATCGAATGTTTCGAAGTGATTAGAAATGAACCTTATTCATTATGACAATAAAATTTCATACACAATTAACCTGAATTGAGGTAAAATAAGTTTCCTGGCAATCTTAATTGAAATGAGATTTTTTTCGTACATGTAACGCTGCATAAAAATCTGAACTGTCAGAGCAAAAATGCAAACATTATTTCAAATAATGAATAAAAACATGAAAATACCATCCTGAGAAAAAAATTGACTTCAGGAGCTTAAAATTATATACAGTTTATTGTTTATTACAACCCTGTGTTGATATTTCAGCTGTGATATTAGGTACTTACCTTTTGAAGGTATAAGCTTCTGTTTACCAGGTCCTGAACTTAGAAATGGAAGTGAACATAATTTGATTGACCTGACTGAAGTAAAAACTACACTCAGCAGAGCTATTGAGCTTTTAAATTACTTTTAAAATGTACAAATACCTTTGCACAGAACTCACAGATGTTTATGTAGTGTCCGTGACGCTAATAAGGTCATCACAAAAAGGTGATAACTGTTGATCCAGAGGCAACAGTATCCACAAAATGCCGGTTAAGTTTAGAAACAAACATACAATTTTGACTACACTGCAAAGTAATTAACAAAATTAAAAGTGGAATTTGGTAGAAACTTGCTTCATCAAGAGTGCAGATTTGTTCATTTTCATTTAATTCTCGCTTACTGTCAAAAATGTCAATTCAGTTGAGGCCAGATCTACTTTAGAATCTGTTCCTACAGTAGTTTCAATATCACAAGCATTAAATTTGATAATTAATTTCTTTATGGTACTTTTTAGTCCTGGTAATTATGTATAAAACAATTTTGTAGTGTCCGTGACGGCTGGTGGGTGTGTAGCTTCAAAAGAAAATTTTGAGAAAGCAGCTAAAGTCTAATTCATGAAATTTTCAGAACATTTGAATGATGTATGGTACAACGAAGTTTTGATCAAATTTTCAGGTTTTTTGAAACTTTAATTTTTCACCTTAGTGTAAGGTTCTATGGACACCTGATCTTGACCGACCCGATGAACGAGAAACGACAGACCAGCATATCAGTCTGATTTAGAGCCCAGTCCAAGCATGTTATAGAATCAATCAAGATGAAGACACGGCTCCTTGTTAAAAGTCAGAAACGCAGGCTGATCTTAGTGCATGTAATTGTATATTCTACTAGACTTGCATGAAGTGAGGCCCTTTTCATGCAATACCAAGAGCTCTAAATGAGGTGGAGTTTTGTGGGTAATTCTAGGATATATATTCTTATTCCTCAATAGAACATTTATTATTACCCCTCATTAGAACTGCCTCACTGAGGCAGTTCTAATAAGGGATCACATTTTATGTTTTCCTGCAGTACAGTCAGAAATTATCTCATTATTATCCTCAAAGCTCATTCCTATCGGACTGCTGAATGCCACTTGTTCATTCTTTCAAAGACGAAAACCAACTCACATGAACATTTTCTGGAATTTCTGGTTGTGGTGTTTCCTCCTGTTCACCTGACAATGACCCTTTTTCCTGATCTGAAATGTGAAATAATTAATTTAAGTAACATGGGTACACTTTGAAGGGAAGCAACTCCACCCTTTTCATCTTTGTTTCCCTTATCAATAGGGGCCAACTATATATACACCCCAAACCAAAGTTACTTTTATTAATTTTCTTGGTGGATGTAAATGATTTAAATAATATTTTCTTTGTCTTGGAATTAAGAAATTTTGTCAGTGAAAGGTGGTACGAAGAAGATGCGAAAGAATACAGAAAAGCTAAAGAGGTCAAGGTCACCTAAATCTAATCAGCTCTTTCCCTCCACCACCCCCATCCTACCCAATGAAGTACCAGCGACATCCAGAGGGAGATCAAGGTTAAAGGACAGAAGATTGGATGGAACAGTTACAAGCTTCAAGTACCTTGGAGCCATTGTCTCAGATGAAGGCTCAAAACTGGAGGTTCTCTCAAAGACTGAACAAGAGACTGCAGCTCTGCCAAAGCTGAAGCCATTTATAGAGAGATAGCAACATATCTCTTGGATCAAAGGTGAAACCGATGCGCTCCCTTGTAATATCCATTTTTCTGTATGTCTGTTAGTCATGTACCTTGGCAGCAGAGTTAGAGAAAAGAATGCAGGTCTTTGAGATGAGATACTACCGAAGGTTACTTAACATTTCGTACAAGGACCATATAACCAATGAGGAGGTTCGCAAGAAGATCCAAGCAGCCATTGGAGAATATGACAAATTCCTGACCTTGGTCAAGAAACAGAAACTGTGGTGATTTGGCTGCGTCTCAAGGTTTTCTGGTTTAGCAAAGACAATTCAGCAGGGCACAGTGGAAGGAAAGAGAAAGAGAGGTAGACAGAATAAGAGGTAGGAAGACAATATTAAGGAATGGACAAGGATGGATCTTGCTAGCTCAGCTAGGGCAGTTGAAGACAGGACTAGGTGGAAAGGGAATTGATTTGTTGTAGAGTAATTTGTGGTGCCCTAACGACCTCACAAAGTTATGTGATAGACTAGACTAGATTAGACTAGGTGAAAGGTCTTCAATTTTGTTGGTGAATGCTGAATTGTTTCAAGTTCTGTACCAAAACATCATGTTTTTTTCATATTTTTTTTCATCAGATATTTTATTTCCAAAAACATGACATTTTGTCTGGTGATTATTACCCTTGGTGTAGTTTCAATGGAAAATTGCGATGAAAATCAGGTAAGACAGTGTCGTAATCTCCTACATGTATTCAATCAAAATCAACCATAAAATTCTCTATATGCTATCTCTGACTGCCTATATAGTCCAAAAAGTATATTTCCATAGAGCGAATCTACACTTCTGTATGAGAATTACACTGTTACATTTAATTCAAGGATTTTATTTAAGCAAGTTTTTAGATTCATTTCAACGTTTTGTTGAGCCTATTATTAAATGTAAGACAATTCTTTTTGTTCAAAATAGAATCAAGGTCACCAAAACTTAGTACTTCTTTTGCACCTCCTGATTATACACTTGTCTATGTTTGCTCATATTTTATCAATCCTTTCAGGAGATATGGTATAAACAAGCCATTTTTTAACATTTCTTGACGGTTGACCTCCTGTGACCTTGATAATGGGGTCAAGGTCACCAAAATCAAATCAGTTCTTTATCATCTCCCAGTGAATTTAGAGCTGTCATTGATTGTAGATTTTGCATATCGGTATATTGGATGAAAATACCGATATGAATTGATATTACTTTGGAGTTTTCGAAGACCAAGTGAAAACTTGCATATATATACTTCTATTCATTGTGTCTTACGGTACTCTTGTTTTATCCTTTTTTATAATATTTGAGAATAGAATATTCAATACTAGTTCTTTCTTACCATTACTGAGTCGTGACGACTAACAAGTGATCCATGATGAGCCACCCTCACATATTTTGCCCTTGTTTACGACTTTCATAGAAAACTATGATGGATCCCAGTTGTTTTGACCCAGTGAACATCACCTCATTATAAACTATACATGAGGGTGACTCATCATGGATCACGACAGGTATATATCTGTTCTTTTGAAAAGAAAATGGTCCTATTTTACAGTTGACAAAAGAGAAAAAGTACAAGAATGTAAAAGACATGCATGGGCACGTTTTAGACATCTTTACAACAACACTAATCAACAGCTTTCAGGGATCAAGCTAGAGATCAAAATGAGGGAGAAGTTTTTCTGATTTTAGGGAAAAGTTTCTGCCCATCTCACTGCTTTGCCTATATATTATATACATTTAAACTTCTCCTTCAGCTCAGAACAGGGAGAAGTTTGATCCTGCAAGGAGACTATTTCTCCCGAGTCTCCCTGTAGCTTGATCCCTGAGCTTTTTTTTCATACTTTGAAAAAGCAAGATTTTATTCGGACAAGTAAATTTTGTATTTTACTTGCGCAGGGACAAACTACAGATTCTGGTATTTCCACAGGCCTGATGATTAGAGATAACTTATGTTAACTGCATAAAAAATCATATGTTGCAACCCTTGATCTGAACCTTCTTGGCCAGATGGTTCAGATGAGGAGTCACATCATATGGTTTACCATGGAAAAAAAAGAAAAATTATCTCTCAATTATCATCATCATTATTCTTCCCCAGGACCACGACGGTGTCACTTACTTTAGAACCTTTGTACCCATGCACGTTCCAGGTTTTTGAAAGACACCCCCTTCTGTTGCAAAAACAAGGACTTGCTGCTGCTTTTTTATCCCCCTCTTAACGAAAAAACGAGGACATCAGGACCGGGGTGTCATTCATCCCCTTTTACAGCAAAAACGAGGACATACTGCTGCTAAACAATCCCCCTTTTCTTACAAAAACAAGGATATTCTGTAGTGCTGTTACCCCCTTTTAGCGCAAAAACAAGGACATATTGTTGCCCTATTACCCCCTTTTTATTGCATAAACAAGGATATACTGTTGCATTAATACCACTTTTTAATCGTAAAACCAAGGACATATAAATGCAGTCTTATAAGCAACTTATAAGAATAAAAGTCTTTCTGAAAAGCTAGTACTTGTTTTGTTTATGCATTTCGGAAAGCAAAGAGAGACCTTATCTCATCGCTCATTGGTCAATTTACTACAGAATTTTCCAACAGAAAACCGTTTTATGAAAATCTGACTGGTCTCACCATAATGGTTGCAATATGGTTTCCAATACTGAAAACGCGGAGCCTCCGAGATGCATTTTGGCATGAAAAAGTATCCCTTTTCCGCGGTTTTTGGAACACGCATGGTTTCAAAATATTTAAAACGTCACAACACCCGGCCCGGGAATAGTCCTATGTGAAATAGTTGTTCCTCTTCCGTGATAATGTTTCTGCCAAAACTGTTTAGGAAATTAAGACCCTATTTAGATTATCCGTCCAGGGGCATGTGTTTTAGCATGCCTCTGCTCTGCCTCTTTTAAATAGTTTTAATTGCCCACCCCAAAAGGTTGTTATCTCTTTGAGTAAAATTCTAAATTTAGCCATCCACCACACCCGAGGTAATGAAAAGAAAATGATTGCTCAGTATTGAGAGGTAGATACATCGTCACTCTTATCTAGAGCTCTGCTAGCCCTGAGACTCATGCAGTCACATTCCCCTAGGCTACACTACAACAGAGTACAAAACGGCCATCTGAAAGAGGTCTAAAGCTCAGCATTCATCGCAGAGAAGGCTCTGACTACAGGACACCTGGAGCCACCCAAATCACCTGGGTCACCCATCCAGGCATTAACCGAACCAAACGTTGCTTAGCAACAACAGTCCACCACTCTAACTACGTCGCCATAAAAGCATGCTTCTACAGCAAGGCGCTAGTAGAGGTATTTATACCCATTCACTACACTACTCCCTCCTTTTTCTTGAATACCGGATGGCTATCTCAATCGGCAGGAAGTAGTGCTCCGTGTGCTCGTACCTACACTTCTGACACCATTGCAGGACACCTGGAACCACCCAAATCACCTGGGTCACCCATCCAGGCACTAACCGAGCCAAACGTTGCTTAACTAGCAACAACAGTCCACCACTCTAACCACGTCGCCATTAAAGCATGCTTCTACAGCAAGGCGCTAGTAGAGGTATTTAGAATTACGGACAACTCGCCCCAAAGACAACTCGCCCCAAGACAACTCGCCCCACAAAAATCTCGCCCCACCTTCAGGTGACAACTCGCCCCACATTCTGAGACAACTCGCCTCAAAGACAACTTGCCCTACCTCGTAAATATGTTAAAACCCTGTCCCGCTAGGCGCTTAAGAGGACAACAAATACTAATAAGCATTAATGAATATTCGGTTACTAGAAATACCGGAATACACTTAATTACCGGAATATACCAAAATACACCGGAATATACCGGAATCTACCGGAATATACCAAAATACATATTTCTGTTTACCGAAATACACTTTATTTTGACCGAAATATAAAACAATTTTATTTAAAATATGTCATTTAATATTTGCTGCATGTAACTGCTGGCAAGTGACTGCCCCTACAAAGACCCAAACCAGCTTGCAATCTGCACAGTGATACCTATCCAAGGCCCTATCCAATACCCAAACGTTGGTCCATTTAATCTCACTACCAATTAAAAAAGCTAGTACTTATATGGAAATATGGTACTTATTTCATTTATTCTGGCAATATTTAAGTTTATTTTGATTTAATAAATGTATATTTTGGTGTATTCCGGTGTATTTCGGTATATTCCGGTAATAAGGCAGATTCCGGTAATTCTAGTAACCCATGAATATTTGTAGCATGCCTCACAGCCACAGTTTGATAACAATTACGCTTCAAATAACAGTGTAATTATCAACATAAACACGATCAAGTCATTTTCAAACAATGAACGGCTGGAGACATCTACTGTTACCTATCCACTCAGCATAGCTCTCTGCAAAGAAATACGCCTATTCATAGGCTCAAGTGACAGGTCGACTTCCCAGTGTCCAAGTTTAATTTCAGGACGAAGTATACAAAATTGGGGCGACATCTGTTCTGGATCTGGGACAAGAACGTAGATATTCAAGTAAAGTGAGTGTCTGAGAATGTGGGGCGAGTTGTCTTCTGAAAGTGGGGCGAGTTGTCTTGGGGCGAGATTTTTGTGGGGCGAGTTGTCTTGGGGCGAGTTGTCTTTGGGGCGAGTTGTCCTGATTCCAGGTATTTATACCCATTCACTACAACTGTACCCAGGCCAGTGAACTGTCTTGTCGGTAAATTATCTTGCTCTCATAGTCCCAACAGTTACAGTTTGTAAATTTATCAAATTTATAACCAGATGATGTCAATATAACTACCAATATAAAAATATGAGGAACAGGTCAAAAAGTGCACCCCACCCACATTGTCAGCTCTACAATACAGGTGCGCGTTTCAGACGTTTTTACTGCAAATTACAGAAGTTTCGTTTGTTGCTTCAATTGGGATCGATAGAATTCTCTGTCAGCTGCACTTGTACTCAGATAATACCACCAAAACTACTGTCTTAAACATGCTTTCAGATAAAAATATCAAAAAAGTTTCGCACCATCGGCCATCCTGTAGCTAGGGGTTATGGACTGCACTATAGCAAATATGATCGGAAAAAATCTCCTTCGAGCGATAACTTTTAGATAGAAGCAGTCTAAATAAGGTCACACTAAACACAGCAATGTATCAAAATTTTCCTCCTTGAACGGAGCAACCGCGCGCGCAAAAGAGAATCAAAGCGACTTGTAAATAAAATGATAATTAATAATGTTTTTACTTTAGTCAAAATATCTGCAATAACACAGAAATAATGCCATTTCTACTTAGAAGTGTCTCCGGGTACGGTACCGTATCCTTAGACCCTGGGTCTCCAGGTACGGAACCGTACCCCGAGACTCTGGGTCTCCAGGTACGGCAGTAAGTTTTCAATACTCTGTATATATATTAAGTAGTTTTACCTATTTAGTATAGTTGATCCATCAATAAAATTACTCGGACGGACGCTCGGCGCCCCGTTACTGCGGCTATGGATTCGTTCCGCTGAGGTGCGGGGGCAACGTCGATATGAGAATTGAAATACTACTACTAATAAAATTACTCCTTGTAAAAAATTCATTGAGTCGTCATCTTGCTAAGGAAAATTATAACCTTCAAGTCCGTCATTTGCGTTATTTTGACTGATGTACATAAACTGCGAAAAACACGGCCGATGTGTATTATTTGATCGCCCGCTAATTGCACGCAGAAAATGACTTCTGAAGAGTGCAAACAACTATCATCTTGTTATAATCTGCACAAATAGACAATTACACTTATTTAAAAAAAGTATCCATCTTTTAATATTTCTGCGATAAGCAATGTAGACCAAAAACAGACGCCTAAAACGCATGCAGCGTTCTTAAATATGCCTTTCGTCAAACAAGTCATGTGTGCCAAGTGAAGTTCTCCAAGTGTTGTTGCACAACTTAATCGAAATAACATTGAGTATTCATTATTATATGTATTTATTTGAGTGCTTATGAAGGTATTATCGCTTTTTTAACAGATATCGCATTGTGGGAATCAGGACAGCTCGGACCAAAGACAACTCGCCCCACAAAATCTCGGACCAGGACAATTCGCCTCAATTTCTTTAAAACTTACCACCAGTCAACGCGTCCCATATCATAAGCTTGCCAAAAGTCATCTCGCATCAAATTATAAATACTCAGCCCAGATGTATCATGAGTATTTTTAAATGCCACTGAAAATGTACCGTATGACTTCATGTATATGCACTGATAAATTAACAATCCCTGACACACAACTTGAAGGGATTTACGGTAATTACGAGCGTCTTTGTAAATTTGGTTTTAGCTGCCCCCGCCTTCCCCTCACCCCTTCAAAAAAAAAATCACTAACATTACAGAAAGCCATATAATTGATTGAATTTCACCTCAGCGGAACGTATCCATAGCCGCAATACTGGGGCGCCGTTCGTCCGTCCATTGAATAAAAACTGTTACTCATTGTTGAATTTTATTATTAATTTGGACAAAACAGGTGTGAAAAACAGCAATTATTGGTGTTAGCGCGAAACCGTCGTGTTATTTCTTATGCCAAAAAATAAAAAAAAATCGTTTTGACCACATTATTCATTAATTATTTTTCCTAGCAAGATGGCGACTTAATGAAATTTTTACAAGGAGTAATTTTATTAACGGATTGACTATATATGAAATGGGTAAAATTACTTAATACACAGTATTGAAAACTTACTGCCGTACCCGGAGCCAATCCTCACAGGACTGTCTCCAGGTACGGTTCCGTACCTGGAGACCCCGAATCTCGGGGTACGGTTCCGTACCTGGAGACCCAAGGTCAAGGGATACGGTACCGTACCCGGAGACACTTCCTTTCTACTTTTCCCAGTATAGGTATGGAAAATTTAAGCTGCCATAGCAACCAAGCACATGGTCAACAAAAATAATAAAATATAATTTATGTAGACACTAAGTGTCATTAATATGCATGCAGAGTCTCATCTATATTCCCCCCATGGCTTCCGAGAAAAATATTTTTTAAAACATTTTTCAAGAAAATTTAGCCTTTTGGTTGCAATGGTAACCAATCGAAATCAGTGACTTTGACAAAAATCACATAACTTACTGTAACTTACTGTAACCTTTACACCAATCAAGCATCGTCTGCTTCTGTGGGTGATTCTCGATACATCGATTGTCTGTGTCCGCTGTTATGCGCAATGTAGCAGGTGGCGTTGAATTTGGATGGGTGACTATGCCAGTGGTTATTAAGGCGGCTCTTGAATGAGTTCAGAGAGGGTGCCCTAACTACAGTTTCTGGTAGAGAATTCCATGTGTCAATCACTCTAATGCTGAAACTATGACGCCTAACGTTTAACCGAGCTCTGGGTTTAAACAATTTGAGAGAATGGCCCCTGGTCGCTCCATGTAGTGCAAATGTAAATAACTTATTTATATCGACTTTATCAATTTGATTCATTATTTTATACACTTGTACCATGTCGGCTGTTTCTCGCCGATATTCCAGCGTAGGTAAACCAAGATGCTTCAGCCTCTCTTCATAAGACATGTGGCTGATACTTTTCACTAGTCACATGGATGATAGAGGACTACTCCAGGAGTATGCCTGTAAAACTTCTGTCTAAATTTTATAATAACACAGAAATAAATGTCAATTTCCACTTTTCCCAATACAAGTCTATGGAAACTTTGAAATTCCAGAGCAATGAAACCACACATGCAACAATAATAAGAAACATTATTCATGTAGTGGCTAATGCCATGAACATGTATGCAAAGAATCAGCTTCACCTCTCTTATGGTTTCTAAGAAGAAGATGTTTTAATAATTTTTCGAAATTGTTTCCTGTAAGTTGCCAAATCAAATTCAGTTATTTGGAAAAATTCATATGAAACATACCCATGAAACATTTCTGTAGAAAAAATCCAAATAACTGCAGTGAGATAGCAAAAATTGCCAATTTCCATTTTCCCCCATTTTAAGTCAATGGAAACTATATGATGCCATAACAACCAAACTGCTGGAGCAATTGCCATGAAGAAACAGCAATTCTATAGAAGCTAGTACTAAGATCCTTTCTGTAAAGTTTGAGCTTTATATTGGCCTCATAGTTTCTGCGGATATGATTTTTCAAATATCTTTCTATTTTTAATTATTCGGTTGCAATGGCAACCAGCCTAATTGTGCAATTTGCCTAAAGCACTGTGACGGTAGAAGGTCACGGATATAAAAAGATATGCAAATTACAAACTCGGTAGTTTGTGGTCGAGTAAATGTTGAGGTATATAAGCAAATAAACCGCCCTTGGTGGGTGAGCATGCTTTTCCACTGACGGGGTTTGTTTGCAGGTCGGCCCACGTTACATTTGGTGGCAGCGGTGGGATAATGACAACTGCCAGACCGGAGTTGCCTTACCCATGTAATTCCCAGGCCAAGTCTCGGGACGAGACTTCTCGGAGGGGAAAGTAATGTGACGGTAGAAGGTCACAGATATAAATAGATATGCAAATTACAAGCTCGGTAGTTTGTGGTCGAGTAAATGTTGGGGTATATAAGCAAATAAACCGCCCTTGGTGGGTGAGCATGCTTTTCCACTGACGGGGTTTGTTTGCAGGTCGGCCCACGTTACAGGACCTCTGACAGTTTTTAAAAAGTTCTGATACTGATTTTGAAGAAAATATCACGTCTGCAGACTAACTCGCACTGACTATCTTAAGAAGGGTGAGTGAAATTTTCAGTCATCCAAAATACATCAAATTTTCGATTTTTCAAATTTACTAAATTCTATTTTGATAAACATGTTTAAAATAAAGGAAACACTATAACTGCATTATAGCATACAATAATATGTAAAGAAAAAAAAAAGCTAGCTTTATTTTCATATGCAGAGGGTCTAGTTACCCCACCCACTTCTCAGTTTTTCAGCTGTAGACTATCATTACCCCCCCCCGTGCCTCAGCATGCCACTCACATATAATGTGTATAGTCACAGGACACACATGCATGCAAAGTGCGTAGCTGAGGCACGGGGGGGGGGAGTATCTTTATAAAACTTTTCCTGTTTTCCATACATTCAATAATAAAAACATGCTTTTTTCACCAAAAATCTCAATCTGTGTGGTTCGTAACCAAAAACTTGTTTTTGTGCCAAGTATAGGGAGTTCAGGGGAAGGCATTTCAGTGAAAATTTTGAAGTATACCGACAGTTCACTTTTGGCCTTTTTTATAGGCGAATTTACATTACAACTGTCAGAGGTCCTTTAATAAGGCTCGTTGAGGAACATTTCTATGAAAGTTTTGTCAAAATATCTGCAGTGACATAGCAATTTATGCAAAGTTTCCATTTTCCCATTATAAGTCAATGGCAAATTTAAGTTCCCACAGCAACCAAACTGCTAAAGCAATTGCCATGTAAAACAGTACTTTTATAGAGGCTAGTAGTAGGATCCTTTCTGTGAAGTTTTAGCTTTATTGGTTGCCTAGTTTCTGGGAAGATGGTTTTTGAATATTTTTTCTATTTCTAACCATTCGGTTGCCATGGCAACCAGCCAAATTGTGCAATTTACATCAATTTCATGTGGTTGATAGAGGACTACTCAAGGAACATTTCTATGAAAGTTTTGTTAAAATATCTGCAGTGAAATAGCAATAAATTTCAAATTTTCAATTTTTCCCATACAAGTCAATGGCAATTTTAAGTTGCCATAGCAACCGAAGTCCTAAAGCGATTTGGATAAAAAACAGTGTTATTGACCCCCCCTGCTTATATATGCTACATATGAAAAATTGGTAACAATGTATGGACGGACAGACGGACGGACGGACAGACGACTGATGCCTGCCTATACTATAAGCTCACCTGTGAGCCTTCGGCAAAAAAGATTAAGAGTTACATTCCGCAAAGGCTCACGCCGCTGTGACAAGTCAGTTTTAGTTTTAGAACAGTTTAGACCATTTAAAAGTGGAAAAAAATTGTGTGAAGCTCACACCTTTCTCTTGGACAATATTTATATTAGATTTGGCCCTAAATTATATAGACAAATTGTAGGTATTCCTATGGGCACCAATTGTGCCCCTCTTGTAGCTGATCTGTTTTTGTTCTGTTTTGAGACAGATTTCATGCTGTCTCTTTCGGACAACACGCAATTACAATCTGAAGTTATTGAAGCTTTCAATTCTACTTTTCGGTATCCGGATGACCTATTGAATATTGACAATAACTTCTTTGATAGCATGGTCAATCAAATTTATCCTTCTGAACTTCAGTTAAATAAGACCGGCGTCTCAGATACCAAGGACTCATTTTTGGATTTACATTCATCTATATCGGATGGTTTTGTTACAACTGAAATTTACGATAAACGAGATGATTTTGATTTTGATATTGTTAATTTTCCATTTTTCGATGGAGATGTTCCTCGTTCTACACCCTATGGTGTTGTTCTGTTGGAACTGCGACACTTTTAATGTTATATATTGGGCGGTCAGCCAACCAATCCTCATTGTTATGTGCAACACAGACAGACCCCAATCAAACTTCAACAGCAATGCCGAAATCGAAACCCCAACACCAACAAAAAATATGCATATCAACATGCGCATCCGTACAATCTGACCAGCACATTCGATATCTAACATGTACCCGACTCATACATATTACAATACACACTCTTATTTAATCTAAGCCGATTATCTTTTTTAAACACTGCTACTCACAGGGTAAAAATATTGATCAGTTCTGCTCAGTTCACAGCAGCAGCACTGGAGAGCTAAAATAGATTTTACCCTGTGTCTTAGACTGTAAAGATATTTCTTGTTTAGCTTAAATTTGAAAGTGTGCCAGTTTTACAAAGCTTCATATGGCGTCAGTAGCATATCTGGAACACGTTAATAAAAAGAGAGTGAGAAGCAGGAGAGAGTGAATGTTGGTATACAGTGACATTTATGGCAGGGGATACGGGGGTGCTGCGCCCCCAGAAGCCAAACTACTTTAGAAAACTATATTTTTGTCAGTGCTCCCCAGCTCCCCAAAATTAAGAGCTTGCTCCCCACCTCCCTAAAAATAATGACCAGTGCTCCCCAGCTCCTTGAAAATAAATGCATTTTCTTCCCAGCTCCCTAAAAATAATGGCCAGTGCTCCCCAGGCCTATGAAAATAAATGCCCTTTCTCCCTAGCTCCCTAAAACCCTTGGGAGGGCCTCTTCAGTTTCCGGCGTTTGAGATATAAATGTACGTTCTATTCCAGATGTTTTAAGCAAAGGGAGGCCAACACGTTTTGTGAAAGTATTATTGATTATTACTTTTATTTGATGTCTCATTAGAATCATCTTGAAGGAGTGCCTTTGGTGATAAGTCAGTACACATGCTGTGGCATCATTAGTCAGCTTCACCTATGCATTACTTTGGATTCTTTTTAAAGAAGCCAACTTGATTTAGCTTGAACACTGGGGACCTTTCCAATAACACGCCTACCAATCGCTCTCATGCGGAACCACGGTTCAGAACGTCAATCCATGAGAGGAATTGCCGGTTTTGCAGTAGGGGAGCCAAAATCGTAAACAAATTTGACATCGGCACAAGGTTTGAGGTATTTATTTTCTCTGGAAACTATTTATGCAAAATATAAGAATGCTATTTTGTCATAAATAGATTGTTTCTTCGGCACATGAAAGGATTAGACACATGGTCTTGCATTTCTAGATATGCATTTAGTACGGCGGAGCATGTGTTGAAAGTCAATCTCGGCGATATGTACATGTAGGGAAAAGTCGCATTCTCTTCCTTGATTTTGAGTCTCTGACCTTGTCAGTCGCAAAAAGTGACCAGAACTACTGTATGCGTTAATCAAAACGTTTAAAGTAAGCTTTTTGCGTTGGACAGTCTAGTTTTTAGAAAATATACACAAAAACTTGGCGTCGTCAGCCTGGTTCCGCATGAGATGATAGAAAATATAAGGAATTTTATCAAACACAAAAGCAGTTTCTGAACAATAACTGGATCAAAACTAAAATGAACTCTGTAATATATCATTATTTATACATTGCAAATGACCTTCTGGCTGTTTTAATCCCTGTTTGTCTGTTTTTGAGGCATGCAAGAGGGTTTGAAAGAGGGTTGCAAAATGCCTAAAAAAGACAAACGGGAAATAATAACAGCGTAAAAGTAGTCATCTGCAATGTATAAAATAATGATTTATCACAGAGTTCATGTTAGTTTTGATTCAATTATTGTTTTTGTTTCTCATAAAAATTCCTTATATTTTCTATTATCTCATGCGGAACCGGGCTGACGATGCCAAGTTTTTGCGTATATTTTCTATATGCGAAACTGTCCATCACGGAAAGCTTTCTTCCAACGTTTGGATTCACGCATACAGTAGTTCTGTTTACTTCTTTGCGACTGACAAGGTCAGAGACTCGAAATCATGCAAGAGAATGAGACTTTTCCCTACATGTACATATCGCCGAGATTGACCTTGAACACATTCTCCGTCGTACTTAATGCATATCTGGAAAAATGCAAGACAATGTGCCTAATCCTTTCATGTGCCGAAGAAACAATCTATATGTGACAAAATAGCATTCTTATATTTTGCATAAATAGTTTCCAGAGAAAATAAATACCTCAAACCTTGTGCCGATGTCAAATTTGTTTACGATTTTGGCTCCCCTACTGCAAAACCGGCAACTCCTCTCATGGATTGACGTTCTGAACCGTGGTTCCGCATGAGAGCGATTGGTAGGCGTGAATAAGCTATGCCATGATAAAAATCGTCCAAATGGATACGCAAAAAGCGCTCGATAAGGCCAACCTATGCACTTAAATAGCCTGTACATTTTGTGGACCCTGTAATTCAGAAAACGCGAGCTAAGCATGCGCCACAGTAAGTGAGTGAGTGAGCTCGGGTTTAACGTCCCACCAACAACGATGTCATATGGAGACGGGAACTCCGTACCTCCGTTTTAAGTCTCATCCGAAGGACCGGAGAAGCGGGGGATCGATCTTGCGATCCCTGGATTGGTATAGTCCGGAGTGTTATCCACTACACTACAGCCGCTCCTATCACGTGCCAACTCACACATATACTCGCCAAAATAAGTTCCGCCGCAATTTTACTTGTGATATTGACGAGTTCAGATATAATATTTTCCAAGTATGTTGCTTTCAAATGGATGCCAAAACCATTGTCCACGGAAAAGTTTTTAACGTTTCAGTTTCCTGCTTGCATGCACAGAGTTACCTCGCATAACTAGTAAACAATAGAAACTGAGACTAGGCGTTTACTGCGCAGGCGCAGTACCGTTATTGTTATCTCGTTTATATCACGAGAACCCCTGCAATTCAAAAACATCTTAATCAAACCCGAACAAACTTTCAAATGGCGAAGATTGGCTCTTAAAATATGCAAGACCGTAAATCACCTCCCTTTGAATCTAAACAATAGGAAACTTGATTATCAAATTATGGACTTATTCGTCATAAATTTTAGCACTGCTTTTCTGGACATGTAAATAATTTCCTACGCAACATTCTTAAATAAGAATGCATCAGTTTATTGCAAAATTGTGACAGGCATGCAGATTTGAAATGTCTTTGGCAATGACACTACAAATTTAGAAAATACGTCTTATCTGCCTAAACGTTGAAATTCAGAAGTGATAGATTACCGTTAAATCTGTCTTTAATGCATTTTGTTTCAGTATGTAGGACATATGCGATCCCAAATCTGTATCTAAGGGAAACAGATGGAAAAAAGAGAATAAAACTAAAAGAAAAGATGATTTTTCCCCCGAGGGAAATCTCGGAAAAATAGAAATAACCCTCAGTTAACCTGAAAGTTGCGCAAACTGTCGGTTTACATTAAACTTTAGAAACTTGTCTTTCTAGCAATATAAAAATGGCATTTCAGTACCTCAATGGCTGTTGAACTTTATTCATCATGGTACTATTTTCAGAAAAAGATGCTGCAGTCAATGCGGGGGAACTTATTTTGACTAGTAAGATACCCGTATGATGTCACATTGAGACTTACATCTTTACATGGCACCGCCCATCGAGGGTGTTGCATGCATAGTCTGCAGACCTGGTGCCTCTGTGACTGAGCTTATGTCTTAACAGGACTTGAACTCAAGTCCCAGAAATTCAATGGCAACGTCTCGAATTGACTGAAATTTTCACTGCTGAACCGACTGAAAACTTCAACGTAGTGGGGAAAAATTCTTTCTATACGAGAAGGGTGGAGTCGGATAACTTCGGACAGCGGGTAAATTCGGACATACCAATGCAAACAGTAAAAATCCAGATGAGACGGCTCATGATGAGCCGTCTCATCAGGGTTTTCACTGTTTACCCAGTTAATTTTGTTTTAATTCTAAACAACTGACATATAAAGGAAACAATGTCACTGTCCGAATTTACCCGCTGTCCGAATTTACCCTACTTTACCCTATCCCTTGTGTAAGAAGTGATAATTAACCCCATTATTGCCTTGCATGTCACGAAAATAACATAGCCAAATAAAGAGGACCCAACCCAGACGCCGCAATCAGGGTCTACATTGTTTCCCTTAACCAACCCAGACGCCGAAATCAGGGTCTACATTGTTTCCCTTAAATTTACATTTCTTTACCAAAAAAAAAAAAGAAGATAAAAAACGTTACACACTTCTCTGAAAATATTAGACTGAATTAATATCAACCTTTAAAAAAAACAACAACAAATAACAACAACAACAACAATAACAACACGTCTCTCAAAATATTAGACTGAATATTAACCTTTAAAAACAACAACAACAAAAAAAAAAAAAAAAAAAAAAAAAAAAAAAAAAACACCAAAAAAACTTCTCTCAAAAAGTAAATTGGGTAGTTGAATGTCCATCTGTTTGGGAAAGAGCTGCTCATTCGGTTTACTGTGCGTGTCTCTCGATAACTTGTGTCAATTTCTGTGTGCATGTGCTTCTTTCCCTAGAGGTTTTGAGAGCGGAATGTGGGATTTGATTGTATTAATTCCTGATCATTCTTTTCTTATCTGATGCGCTGTTCTAACAATATATTTCGCAATTAACCAAATTTGGTAATTCATGAGCCTACATACATGTTGCAAAGTCAGTCGTGACTTCCCTTAATTGAGATACTGCGCCATGTGTGCCAAAATCAAACCACGATATCTAAATTAAATACATATCAAATTGCCTTTTAATGTACATTAGTCTGATTTTCATTTAGATTTTCAAAATTCGCAGATGTTGTTATTCCAACTGAAAAAGAAATTATTGTTAGACACGCGGCAGTGTATGTATCAATAACAAAGCCACGGCACAAGAAAGAGCATCGGCTGAAATCTTCAACATATACATTCAAGAGCCTCTTTCAGCAAAAATATATCATTGGTACCTTTTGTAGGTTGTGATGAGGTGCCGTATATTATGAATTCTCTGTTATGTGATATCACTAATTTAAATTAGTGATATCACAATATCGTGATATTGATATTAGTGATATCACAAAAATCGAATTTGTGATATCACAAAATATATGCCATTTAGTTATATCACAAAATCGAATTAGTGATATCACAAAATAGAATAAGTGATATCACAAAATTGATTTTATGACATCACTAATCACATCTATTTTGTGATATCACTAAAATCGAATAAGTGATATCACAAAACCATGCACTTTTGATAGCACAAAATCTAGTTGGTGATTCACTAAATCGACTTTGTGATATCGCAAATTTCATTTTGTGATATCTCTACTTCATTCCTATTTAGTTATATAACTAAATCGATTTTGTGATATCACATAATAATTAGTGATATCACAAGATAATATGTAATATGTAATATCACATAAATATTATTCGAAATACTGATATCACGAATTCGATTTTGAGATATCACACAAAAGGAATTTATAGTAAAACGGCACCACATAGGCTGTGACGTATGGTCGTGACAGTGCCGCAGCAGCTTCAATATTATTTTGCACAATTTTACTAGGGTTTGATCTTTACGTCACGTTTGAGCTGGCGTAATGATAATTTGCACGCGACGTCAGTCCGACAGAAGCAGCAAGCGGGTTTCTTAAACCGCCGATTTCTTTCGATTTGTTCATTATAATGGCATATTATATATCCACTGAACGCGCTGAGCCAAGCAAAATTATTAATCGAGAAATGACCAGGAAATAAGCTATTTTTGATGTGGTCTGTTGTAAATTGTTTCTGAGAAAGTTAGTTGGTCCAAAAGATACATCTAGGGGAAGTCGGTAGCACGCATAGATATTTACTAAGGAAGTCAGTTGGTCCAAAAAAGATTCATCTACGTAAAGTCGATAGCTAGCATAAATATTACTGAAGCAGTCGGCTGGTCCAAAAGAGGTTCTAAGGAAAGTCGTTACAAATAGCATGCGTTGATATTTGCTGAGGAAGGCATTTGGCCCAGAAACTCGAAGGGAAGCAGGTAGCAAACATAATTATTTGCTGTAGAAGAAAATCGGTATATATGAGGTCTGTTGGTCCAAAACTTCCCAGTAGCAAGAATAAAGATGCACTGATCTAGGAGAGGTGGCAAATCTTAATACTATCCATTATTAAGAAACCAAAATGATTGCACCTCCTGCGGGATTCGAAACCGGACCGGTACCTTCACCCACTGAGCTACGGGGACTTCTAATAAAGTGCAGAAGAGCGCGGTTCGATCATTTTGATGAACTTCGATTGCTGCTATTGCGTCGTGGCTTACCGAAATAACTCCAAGTATTGGAATTGAAGTGTCTGAGCAAACCGTGAAGACCCAGATAAGACTGCTCCTACAATAGGAACAGCCCAACCAGGATCTGCACTACTTCGGACCTTGCAACCAACGCGTCTAATGCCATCACCTGATAGTTCTATTAGCTTATTAATTTTTTTGAAATAGTTGCAGGAATTGGTTAAGATGCCCTAGCATTTAGGCTTATGAAGGTACCTTTCTCGCAACCAATAAAATCGTCAAAATCTGTCACTTACGTAAGCCCGGATGCGCCACTCTATTTTAGACCGCTGACTTGCTGTCGTTCTGTTATTCGTGTATCAGCCTTGAAGATGTACAGCAGCGTTTTGGTGTGTTTGGGTCTTTCCGTTGTCGCGAAGTCGGGTAAGGCCGTATTTCATTCATATAATTTGAAAAAGTAATAGTAGTAGTATATTAAAGTTTAAACTTGCTGTTCTTCTGTCTTATCTGACAGTGACCATTTGCTTTGTGCAAAAATGAAAAAAAAAATAAAAAAAAATGACAATTTAAAGGGTCTTTAGGCTGTGAAAATTTCACGAAAAGGAAGATGTGCGATGAACGCGGATACTACAGTATTACAGGGTTTTAGGTTAAACATATTTTATTTCTCTTTTTTTCATAACATACATGTATATATACTGAACAAAAAAAAAAAAAAAAAAAGAAGAAATGCAACACTAAATTTGACATCACGTTCCGGACTAACCTCTGAATATAGTTTTTACACTTTTTCACCACATGAAAGCCTAAGCACATGAATTTTCATGCGTTTTGATTTCCAAAAGTCTTCAGAAAGCAGGAGTCCATTACACTGTACCTGGCACAAACTCTGGAAAAAGCTAACTTAAGTCTGCATTTTTTAAAAGGATTTCTGAAACTGATATTGACTAAGTGCATTTCCTCTTGGCAAGAAAACTGCGTTAAAGTTCAGGTAGAAAACCTTGCTTTAGACGTCACTGTACGTCTCATTTTTCTCTGACGCCATTTTCATTTTTGTGCTGAGCTGATACTTGAGTGTCACGTACTGTGTGTTGTATAAACAAATTGGATGGAACTGTTTATTCTGACACTGCAGTTGATCTCATTTCACTTGGCCGGTATTGTCCATATTAAACTTGCGCTTGTTAAAGTCAAACTCCCATAAGTCGCGCTTTAGTGTCTTCTGACATTTTTTGTTAAATTAGACATGGGCATTTGTTGATTATTAAAGGATAGCCTCGCGGTCATCTGCGAGGAAAGAACTGGGGCAGTATTTATAAAACTACATAAGTCGTTGCTATGCTGTTGCTAAGGCTAAATTTCTATGTTGGAGATTCCCTACATCTATAAAATTTGCTCTGGAGGAACAGTCTGAAAAAGAGCAAATTTCATAATTGTAGGAAATCTCCTTCATAAAAATTCAGCCTTAGCAACAGCATAGCAACCACTTAAGTCGTTTTATAAATACAGCCCCTGATCACTTGGCTTTTCCTTTTTTTTATCTGTGCACCGGCTTTATTGTTTTCACTTTCCATAAAATTGAGCATAGCATAAGTGCCCAGCGAAGACTCATTTTAGCCTGGCCATCCGCCCAGTCTGATCAGAGTCTCCTCAGTGCGCTTAAAAGGGTAGCTAAGGGTCTAAGCTACCACCATGTAGACAGCGAAGACTTTGATTAAACTAGAAAATGTGTTTGTAAAACACTATGTCCCCCACTATAGGCCTGACCCTAGCAAGATCAATTGAAAATATTTACTAAATCAGCCCAAAAGTTAATCAGATGATCTACACCAAAAGTTAATCAGGTGATCGCCCCTAGAAATATGCCAGATATGAGTGTCCTAGCTCCAATGGGGCATAACTCTGTCATTAATGCATACAACATAACATAACCACCATCAAAATGATCGACACATCAAATAGTATCTGTATACCAAAAATCATGTCTCAAGGTCAAACGGTTCTAAAGTTGGAAAAATGCAAAAGTTAACAAAGGGGCATAATTCAGTCAAATATTTACGAAATCAGCGCAAAGTTAATCTGGTGATCTCTACCTTAGCCCCTACCTATATGCCAAATATGAGCATCCTAGCTCCAATGGTTCTACCAGGACTTTAGGAACAAACTTTCATTTAAATTTTTGAAAAAGGGGCATACCTCTGTAAGTAGAAGGCAAATACGGGTCTGCTTATTTTCAATGGTCTATTTACCTATGAATTATTTAGGCTCTACCAGTTATGGTTCTTGAGAAATAGACCATTTCTACATTGTTTTGTACAAATAAGAAAAGGGGCATAACTCTGTCAATAATGCATACAACATAATGTAATTATCATCAAAATAATAGACACGTCAACTACTATCTGTATACTAAAAAGTCAGGTTTCTAAGGTCAAACGGTTCAAAATTTGGAAAAATGCCAAAGTTAACAAAGGGGCATAATTCAGTCAAATATTTACAGAATCAATGCAAAACTGAATCAGTTGATCTAAACCTTAGCCCTTACCTGTATGTCAAATATGAGCATCCTAGCTCCAATGATTCTCCCAGGATTTTGGGAACAAACAATCATTTAATTTTTGAAAAAAAGGGGCATAAGTCTGTAAGTACAAGGCCGTCGGAAAAGTAAAAAAATACGGGTCTGCTTATTTTCAATGGTCTATTCACCTATGAATTATCAAGGCTCCAGCAATTATTGTTCTTGAGAAACAGATCATCTCTACATTGTTTGGTTTAAACATATTTTGTTCGTTTTTAAGTTGTAACATACATACATATGTGACCCGTCGCGCGAAAAGGGACGAGTTGGGTGGATGACGTTGTTTCAAGAAATTACGTTTCAACGTTGACGTCACGACATATTAATTTCACTTGCGCGATAAACAGGTGCCCGCGTTTTTGTCAATCGTTTCAGGCTTTATTTTGGGGCGATTTTATTCCCGCCCGTCTGTCAAATATTTGGCGTAAATAAAGTTGCGTCCCTTGGAAGAGTAGTTAAGTTTTGATGCCGCGAAAATATGAGTCGCACAACAACTTCCTTCAAATTTCTTTCCGATACTTGTTTCCTAAGCTTAGAAGATGGTAATAAAGAGACCCTAGACTTAGCTAAAGATAGGGGAAGAAGGAAGAGAAAATTTTCATAAAAAAAAGGAAAGATGTACAGTGTGTTCGTAGCTATATGTTTTAATTTTCTGCACATTGTGTCATGTGGTAAGGTAGTCGAGCGGTTTCGTCCGCTGATTTCTTGACATAAGAGATATCCCGTGTAAATTCGAATCTCATTTTCTTTCTTTCTTTTTTTTTCTTCAAACTATTAGAAATCTTAATCCTGTATCAGCTAATTTGTATATTTATACTGAAAGGATTTAAAAACTTCCACCCATTAATTTTGAATATCTCAAAAACAAATGCAGCTACGTCCATCGAAACTTTACAACATATATATTATTTTATACCTGATTATGTCCATATCTCGAACTTGAAATCGTTCAACCGAATCGGTTAGGAGTAAGCACGTGTTCCTCGGGTTTTTAGTGCAGTTTACATACAGATGGATCACTTCATGTATGCAGTTTTCTGATGACACATTTCTCTTACAATATCAAATTGAATTCTAAAAGTTTAACCCCGGTATTCGGCTTAATTTGGCCTACCGCGCCTAAATATCGCAAACAGATGCAGAGTTTGGGGCCTGTTAAATGCTGAAATTTCAAAAAGTGACGTCGCGAGATAATTTCATGCATTAATTACGGCAATTTACAATCTCAGACGACGTGCACGGTTTACAGGAAGGTCAAAATACTGTCAGTAAAGCAGCTACCCGATATGAAGAACCAGAGGTCATGACTTTAACTCACGTCGACGCCGTCTCCGTAATAGATTTTTCGTGACAGTATCAACTGCAATGATAATTGCAAACCAACGTGGATGGCATAACAATAGTAAGACACTAAGAAATCGTCTAAAAGAGAGTTGCATAAGATAACGCCGTCATTGCCTCATGCGTTTCAGAGACGTAACGCTCTTTTCTGACGTCATTTGAGTAAATAATACGAATAAACTGCGTAATATTGAAATTTGAGAAGTTTCAAGCATTTTATCGTAAAATATTAAACATTGTCACAAATGAAAGCATCAGCAGCCAGCAATAAAAAAGTGGAAGTTTTTAAATCCTTTCAGTATATATGGCCCAAACAACGTAATTTGTACGAGTTTAATGCTGAATAGGATGGCCATAATATATTGCGCGTCTGTTTATTGCCATCACCTAGGCTAGAACTTGGTTTACTTTATGCAAAGGGAAACAACTTTTGTGGCTCCCCCATTTATAGCTTCCTGTTACATGTAGTTTCCCGTGGCGGCGATGCCTGGTCTACTCGGACTTCCTCTTGGACAGAGGAAAAATGTACAGTACTGAAATTAATAGTACGTTACTACAATTAAAAGCTTACTATACGGCATTGTGATGCACTGCACTGTCCGCCTTGAGTAGAGTAAAGAAGAGTAGAGCCGAGAAAAGTAGAATAGAGAAGATAAGTGAGTCTAACTTCCGAAGGTGAAATGATTAGATACCTACACACATCGCCTACCCTATACAAATCGATCTACCAAATCCTGGTTACCAGAGCACCTGCCAACCAAGCCTCACCTCGCCCAAGAAACATACAATGACTCAAAAGGAACAAACACCAAACCAATATTTCACACTCCCCTCAATCATAACATATCCATCTAATCACAACCGATCCCCTTAATCACAAAATTCAACAAATGCCCATTTTCTTGGCAACGAATAGTAACAGAATATCGTTCGGTCGGTAAAGCACATTAACATTAAAGCCCTTTTAAAGTAATGGTGATGTATGGAATCATTTACGCTCGACAACATCAGGAATCTGTATCCAATTTGTTCGCATTACGTCAAAATGGCATAATATTGACTACCCTTGCTCCAGGACAAAACGGATTTCTGCTGTTAAACATAAAATCTGGTTTCAAATTCGATTCACACCTATAGGAGAATGAATAGAGGGTTGCTTTCATGACATTCCCCGATTTTTGAGACTTGACATTGGGAAAGAATAAATCTCGGTTCAGCTGGTTCACTAACCTTTGTGTCATCCCTGTTTCTAGTCCCCTCCGGCACAACCGGACATCCCCTCAATATTTTCTATTCACAACACGCTATTGTGCTTCAGGAGATAGTAAGCAGGCGTGAATTGGTCCATTTTTTCTTTCCATTTTTTTTTTTTTTTTTTTTTTTGCGGAATGATGTCATGCTACTCATTTTCCTTAAAAAAAAACAGTCATTTCCTATAATTTCCCAAGCATTTTCATTGAAATTTGGACGGATTTCATGTAAAAAAGGAAGAAAATAATGCGAGCACCCTGTTGACAAAGTTGTGTAATGAACACCATTGAAAACCCAACTTTGTAGAGGAAAAGTGGAGCATTGTTCGAGTTCGCAAAAAAGGTTTAGAATTCAGTGTCTAACCCAAACTGGTAAATGATGTTGTACGCGTGAAATTTTAGAATATTTTTGGCGAGGATGTTTACAAGACTCTGTCAGACTGTCTCCTACACGTTTCGTGAACACGGCATTATTTTACTTAGGCCCCTATTTAGTCCCAAAACATAGATGGTTACTACTCATTAAAACCGCCTCATCGCCGAGTGAGGCGGTTCTATCAAGCAATTGCATTCGTTTTGGACAAAAAACAAGGAAAATACCATCAGTTACCATTACCTTGTAAAAACTTCGAAGATTTTACGGTAGAATAACCGGAGAGCAGCTGCCAGTCCATTTCCCGTTATTTTTACGGGCGCCCGTAAAAATTGCAGAAACCATCACGCATAGTTGGATAGAATAACAACAAAGTGACATGTGCGCCCATTGAAGACTCAGATCAGCCTGGGCTAACGCCTAGTCTGACCAGTGCTCGCCGACGCATGCAACGGCATGAAGGTAGCTTAGACCCTTTGCCATTCTTTACGCGCACAGCGAAGCTTCTG
This sequence comes from Ctena decussata, assembly GCA_963989385.1. Lineage (NCBI taxonomy): Eukaryota > Metazoa > Mollusca > Bivalvia > Lucinida > Lucinidae > Ctena > Ctena decussata. The sequence continues at coordinate 14,882,430 of OZ022499.1, forward strand.
ATCAGACTTGGCGGATGTCCAGGCTGATCTGAGTCTTCGTGTGGCTCAAATACCACTGTCTTGGTTTTGTCGCGTCGCGGCTCATATATGTGCATGTCACTTGATAATACATCAAAATGCTTATTGGTTTAATTTGATGCCAGTGGATGATCTCTTTGTCATACCTGCAGGAAGAAGTTCCCGAGAAGCATGGTTCGGAATATTTATTCAGCAAACAAAGCTTCCAAGGACGGCACACAAAACAAACATTTACTTTATCTATCAGTAACAAGTTCTGAACGATTTTACTTCGCGACGTCACCACAACGTCATCAAAACATTTGTGACGATTCATGACGGTACCTACGTTCTGCAGACAATTTGAGCCCAAAAATGGCCAACAGCCACCAAAATTTTGATATTTTCCGAATCCTCATAGATTTGCTTATTCACTGAGACATAAAACTAAATTTCGCTATAAGACACCCAACTCGTCCCTTTTTGCGCGACGGGTCACATATATATAATATACAATACAATCTTGGGATTAGAACGAAAGCTGAGTGCTTATAGAGTTCTTCTCCCTTATATAATACAACTGTATACAGTATGGCGGATATTTGTATATAATTTCAAATATAAACCAAATTTAATTCTATATTCAGGTACAGAAAAGATTAAGAAATGAAGCCCTGCTTATCAAAAAAAAAAAAAAAAAAAAAAAAAAAAAATACAATAACTTAGTAACTTAATGCGAATTATATAGAAAAAGGTATAAAGCTAGACAAATTAGAGTACAAGAAAAAAATACACATAATAATAATATGTACAAGTGACCAATGAGAAATCCACAAAACATAACAATTAAATAGGATAATGTATAAAATACTGTAAACTAATAGAGAGAAAAAAATACGTAAAAAATAAATAAATAATAGTCTTACTAAAAAATGAAGCACTGGGTTGAGAGAGAGGGGCGGGTGGCAATCAGGTATGTCCGCTAATCTTGAATTATGTAGGTCGGCATGTGTATCAGAAGTTAAAACATTATCAGAAACGTTTGGAATCAATTATAAACTTGTAAACGCTGTTAAAGATTGTCTGATTAGTTAATTGTGACAAGGACAAATCGCCGTACAAAATAGATTAAGGGTAGTATATTCTACGCTGGGCCTGGTAGAAGGTACAATGAAAGAAAAAATACTGAGCATTTTCTATACTACCGCACCGGCACAGAGGAGAGTCTACTATATACATTGTTTTGTACAAATAAGAAAAGGGAAATAAGTCTGTCAATAATGCACACAACATAACGTAACCATCACAAAAATGATCGACTAATCAAATACTATCTGCATACCAAAAATCGAGTCTCTAGGTCAAGCGATTCAAAGTCGGAAAAATGCCAAAGTTAGCAAAGGGGCATAATTCAGTCAAATATTTACGGAATCAGCGCAAAAAGTAAACAGGTGATCTACACCTTAGCCCCAACCTGTATGCCAAATATGAGCATCCCAGCTAATTTTTTGAAAAAGGGACATAACTCTGTAAGTAGAAGGCCGAGGGACAAGAAAAAAAAATACGGGTCTGCTAATTTTTAATGGTCTACCCACCCGTTAAATATCAAGGGCCCAGGAGTTACGGTTCTTGACTAATAGACCACCCGTAAAATGACGGATGGACGGACAGACAGTCAGGCCCAAACCAATATGCCCCCTCGAAGTTGGGTTCATAAATATTAGGGTTCTAGGTCAAACGGTTCAAAAGTTAGAAAAATGCAAAATTCAAAAAAGGGGCATAATTCAGTCATTTTTTAAAGGAATTCGTCCAAAAATTAACTAGGTAATTTACGCCTTAGCCCTTAGCAGTACGCCAAATATGAGCATCCTAGCTTAAACAGTATTCCCAGGATTTTGGGAACAAACAATCATTTTTTTCCAAAAAGAGGCATAATTCTGTAAGTACATGGCAGACGGAACAGAAAAAACGGGTCTACTTATTTTTCATGCTCTATCCATCATCTAAATGTCAAGGCCCTAGTGTCATTGTTCTCGACAAACAGACCACCCATAATTATGTTTTATACAGATGAGAAATGGGAAATAACTCTGTCAATAATGAATTCATCATAATGCAAACAACATCAGAATGATCAGCACATCAAATACTAAAATCATACCAAAAATTAGGGTTGTAGGTCAAACGGTTCAAAAGTTGGAAAAATGCTAAATTCAGCAAAGGGGCATATTTCAGTCATTATAGACAGAAATCGCCCAAAAGTTAATCAGGTGATTTTCACCTTAGCCCCTAGCAGTATACCAAATATAAGCATCATAGCTCAAACGGCTTTCCCAAAATTTTGGGAACAAACTTTCATGTAATTTTTCGAGAAAGGGGCATAATTCTGTATTAAAAGTACATGGCAGACAGAAAATAAAAAAAATAAGGGTCTGCTTATTTCTTATGCTCTATCCACCTTTTAAATGTTAAGGCCTCGGCAAAAACTGTTCTTGAGAGACAGACCACCCATAATTATGTTTTATACAGATGAGAAAAGGGAACTAACTCTGTCAAGAATGAATGCATCATAACGCAACCAACATCAGAATGATCAGCACATTAAATACTAATAGTATACCAAAAATTAGGGTTCTAGGCCAAACTGTTCAAAATTTGGAAAAATGACTAATTCAACAAAGGGGCACAATTCAGTCACTGTTTGACGGAAATTGCTCAAAAGTTAATCAGGTAATCTACACCTTAGCCCTTAGCAGTATACCAAATATGAGCATCCTAGCTCAAACGGTATTTCCCAGGATTTTGGGAACAAACTTTCATGTAATTTTTTTTGAAAAGAGGGCCATAATTCTGTAAGTACATTAAATATCAAGGCCCCTGCAAATACTGTTCTTGAGAAACAGACCACCCATTATTATGCTTTATACAGATGAGAAAAGTGAAATAACTCTGTTAATAGTGGATACATCATAACACAACTGACATAAGAATGATCAGCACATCAAATACTAGTAGTATACCACAAATTAGGGTTCTAGGTCAAACGGTTTAAAAGTTGAAAAAATGCCAAACTCAACAAAAGGGCATAATTCAGTCACTGTTGGACGGAATTCGTCCAAAAGTTAATCAGGTGATCGACATCTTAGCCCTTAGCAGTATGCCAAATATGAGCATCCTAGCTTAGACGGTTTTCCCAGGATTTTGGGAACAAACTTTTGTTTGTTTTTTTTTAAAAAGGGGCATAACTCTGCAAGTACAACACTGATTGACAAGAAAAAAAGCATCCTCTAGCTTTTGATAGTCTATCCATCTATCAAATATCAAGCCCAAGGCAGATACGGTTCTTGAGAAAATGAAGCGTTACGTTCGGACGGACGGACGGTCAGGCCCAACCAATATGTCCCCTCAACTTCTTTAAAGTTGGGGCAATAAAAAGCAATGGGGCACGTAAAATAATTATCCTAAACGGAACAGTCTGGTTTACAACACAGTTATGTGTCTTAAAGCTGCAAATATAATGACAAACGGTGGAGCATTCTGATATGGGTCCTCACTGGTTTGCTCAAATATTTAGAATGATAAGTACTCTGCAACCATTCAAAATGCGGAAGCTAACAACCTCTTTGTATATCCAGGATATGGGGCTGTGTTTACGCCGAGTGAGGAAATGGACATACGTTCGTTTGTCAACGCAAGTATGGACTGTCGCGGTATACCAGGGATGACATTAATGGTGGTCAAAGGTAAGTACGTTTCCAGAAACATATATCACACTGGTCTGGCATTCAACACAGGTAACGAAGACAAGGTACAGGAATCTTCACTGTTCCGCTCATCAGGATAAGTTTGTTTCAGAAGTATAGTCTCACGGACCATCCGATCCCCGGCTCTTGAAATAGGAATCAAAAGTTTTACTGAATTTATATGCATATTCAAGAAATGCTTAAAAACAGTTTTTGGACTACAACGTCTATGCAACGAATCGTTAAATAAACTTATTCAAGCACTGCATTTATACTAGAAATTCTGGTCTGACTAAGAGGTATAACAAACTGCCGGGTCCGTAAGAATAATAGTTTGAAATTAATCTAAGAGATATGCGAAAAAAAATCAAGTTTTATTATAGTACGTTGCCTTCGTTGCCTGTGTTGAATACATGACCAGTGTGTATATAGTTTAAAGGATTCTACTCAACTTATTTAATAAAAGCATATCTTATGAAATCCAAGTATCCTGCGGGCACATATGGAAATGACAGTATGTGCCTGCCGGGTTACGACATACAGCGCCATGCGTACCGGCAGTATGTGTGTGCCTTTCTGCAAAGTTATTTACACCGGGCGTTTGCTTGGCGTATCTGTTTGAGACTGACTATGCGAACATTGATGTATTTTCTTCTTTCTTTTTGGGGTTACCAGTGTGGTTCACTTGACAATATGTGTGTGTTGGATTTTTGGTGAGGGGTGAGGGACAGATTCAACTAGTCATGAGAATTGGAATTCCCACTTTATACCAATGTGGCTTGAATTTTAGGCATTGAACCACTTCAAAATGTCAAAAATCGGAAAGTCGTATGTCATTGAACAAAATATTGCTCTGTGTTTGGTATTGGCCCCTTCGAATGACAAGATTTAGAAATATTTCTATGCTGGAGCGTCAAGCTTCTGTGTGATGATACCAAACTTCTACAAGTATAACATTTTTCTCATATAGCCATTTTTCCGTGAGGTACCGGGGAGGGGGTGGAAAACTTTCCTCTGTCATTGCTTTATAAACATCAAAATTCAACAGTTTACGTTTAATTCCAGGCAGCGAAGTATGGTCTAGTGGATTTGGAACTGCCGATTTTTCAACGGGGAGGCAGGTGGATTCAGATGACTTATTTGGCATTGCATCCCTGACTAAAGCCGTTACAGGGACTTTACTTGGAATACTGCTGTCAGAAAATGGGTTTGTATTATCATTTGTAGTAATCATATAACGTGAACCTGGTCGATGGTTTATTGATCGACTTCGCGTAAAAAGGGCTCCCAGCAGGGACACACCGTTTAATCAATGTTATGACGTTGAATCAGCGTTGATTCACGTTGTGTGCCCAATGGGATTTTACAGCATGTTCAAACAGGAAGGCTGATCAGCCCTCGCTTCTGCACGCTCTGATCAGAGTCTTCCTAATTCACGTCAGCTGTTGAATGTCAAGGTCTTCTGAAGCATTAGTAAGTCATGGTCACTCTCTGCGACTGCTTAACCCATTTTCGCTTCCAATCGAGACTGTCCGTCATACTTGGCTTCCGCCCAGACCTTCCGCGATCTCTTGCTTCCTGCCGAGACTGCGCGCGTGATTCTTCTTCCTGTCGAGACTCGCGGCAGGAAGCAGAATCACGCGGACTGTCTCGGCAGGAATCGCGAGGACTGTCTTGGCAAGAAGCCATGGAAAAAAGCAAGAGATCGCAGCCAAATATGACGGACAGTCTCGGCAGGACGCGTAATTGACGGACTAGTTATACCCTGTGACGAAGGTACACCATAAGAATATTTGGGCAGGTCAGAGAAAACAGAGCAGATCCATACCGGGCGTTTACTGAGAGACTTCTGATAATATCATTTTGAAGGAGGTTGGGTCGCTGCAGTTTGCCTAGCCACTTGCATTCATAGATGCATTATTGCACGGTAAAACAACACACTCGTTCCAATTTAGGAAAATTAGGGGTCCCTCTTCTTAGACAATTTTCGGTAATCGATCTTGTTGTGGAACCGGTATGTGCCAGGGCCAGCTTATATAAGCCGCTTTGAAGCCCAGGACATTGGTCAGCCGAAATGCAGTCAACTCCCGATATCTCGAACACTGATATCTCAAAGTATCTTTTTATATCAAAGAATGTATTTCCTATTTTCATTTACATTTCAACTCCTGTTATCTCAAACTACTGATATCTCAAAGTATATTTTCTGGTACCAGAAAATTAACTTTGAGATATCGGTAGTTTCGGCTGATATTCGACTTCGAGATATCGAGAGTTGACTACATTGTATGTGGAAAGCGTTGAATTTTAGGGTAGAGATAATTATGGATCAAAACGTGCTTAAAATGCTAAAAGTACAACAGATTTCTACAACACTAAGCGGAAACTTTCTATAAGCTGTTTTCAACGCCACCTTTAAGAATAAAAAGTGCATGATTTGCTGAGGGTATTTGAAATTTGTCTTCTCATAAACTCGAGATATGATGTCAAAATAATTTGACAGAACTGTGCTTTCGAACAGAGTCTACCAAGATTGTTTAAATCAAATGATTTTGTCAAAAATAACATGGCCGCCAAGAATGTGACCTGGTATTAAAGTGAGATGCTAAATTTATACGTTTTTCTGCCATTACTACTAAAGGAAAATACTTTTATGACTTCATGCTTGCTTCCCTGCATGAAGAATCCCTTCCCGTCCACAACTTTCTACGCCACCTGGAGTAATGTGTGAATTCTGTTTGCGGCCAGCATAAAAAATAAGGGTGCTGATCGAAAATGTAAAAATGACCGCACTGTTTTACTACCTATTTCAATACAAATGCATCAACAGAATGCTGAATAATTTTTTTTTCGGACTGAACACGGAAAATGATTATTCTATGAAAAAAAAAAAAAAAAAAAAGAGAAATATGTTGGCAAAAACTTCGATCAACGCAGTACAAAAGTCATGATTTACTATATATTCTGTACATTTTGAGGATAGTCAGCTTGTACTAAAAAAGACCGCATGGGATGAATTTTTAAAGACCAGACATGCTAATTCTTCCCTTAAAAAGTTGACCTCACCCAGCAGGCACACAACCTTGAATCAACATTGATTCAACCTTGTGGCGTTGAATCAAGGTTGATTCAAAGTTGTGTGCCCAGTGGGCAGTTGAAAAGGGAGTCAATAATGAAACTGGCGGAGTAACTTACCCTGAAAAATTTGCCATTCATCTAAAACCAATTTGAAAGCTAAATGGAATGCAGTGCAGATCCTGATTATAGACTCCCAGCTGTCTGATTTGCGCGTTCACCTTACCACGGGGCTTTTATATATGAGCCGCGACACGAGAAAACCAACAAAATGGTTGTGCGCCCAGCGCAGACTTAGATCAGCCTGGGCATCCGCCCAGTCTGATCAGACTCTTCCCTAAGTGCTTAAAGGGTAGCTAAGGGTCTAAGCTACCTTCATGCAGACAGCGAAGAGTCTGATCAGTCTGGGCGGATGCCCAGGCTGATCTGAGTCTGGGCTTGGCGCACAACCACTTAGTCGGTTTTCTCGTGTCGCGGCTCACTTTCGGAGCATATTCCTCTCAAAATCTAAAAAATACAACTTTGGACGTGGTTTCCATGGAAAAGAAAATAAATATAAAAAAGAAATGCACTTTCAGTACACAGTTTGGGGCTTCTTGACTTTCATAGTCTCATTCAAATCTGTTACTATGAGTGCCCACATATTTCTGGTATTTACATGGAATCGCTCTTAAATTTCAGATATGACTGGTCTGCCAAAGTGACAGATATCTTAGGGCCAGAATTTGGATTTATCGACACTCTCCGGACTACTGAACTGACCGTACGGGATCTCCTGTCTCACAGAACTGGGCTAGCTAGACTTGATTTCGCCTTACTGACGAGAGAAGGTCTCTCAATGATCGATTTAGTCAAGTATAGAATTCCTTTTATAATTGTAACTGTTCAAAATAAGTTCAACCCTTTGTCATTTTTTTTTCATAAGTACAATGTTAATATGTCAAAGTTAAATCGCTCTGTACCGATTGAAATAAACCATTGAAACTTATAACTCAGCTCAGGCTTTGATATGATTTGGTTTGAAATTTCCAAAGGTTTCCTTTTTTTTCAAGTTTTACTAGAGAAGTGACAAGAAGAATAAGACAGCACCCTTACTCAAATTTGCGGACCTCTGCAGAAATATGATCAACAAAGCGTGGAAAGTAGCGATTATAGAGGAGATATTGTTGCTCCTTCGCAGAAAATTTTGTACGAATATTTCGATTCAGCATAATGTTATATAGCAAAACAAATATCACCGTATACAGTCTTTGGGAAATAAACTGCTGGGACTTAGCTTAGAACATTTAGATACAGTTTGCTCTCGTTATCTATTTCAATTCAAACATATTTTATTGCCTTTGTACAAACAATAAGTACATACAATGGGGTTGGGCTACAAGTTCTCAAACAATGATATCTACAAGTACCCTCTTATATCGGAAAATGTAGTTTTACACATTTCCTACATTTCTTTACATTTCAACTCTTAAGTAAATTTTCTGGGACCAGAAAATTTACTTTGAGATATCAGCAGTTTGAGATGGACTTCAACTTTGAGATATCGAAAGCTGACTGTATGACTGTATCCGTAAACATTTAATGGGAACTTTTAAAACTGCTTTAGAGTATTTAGATATTACATACTAATATTACTTAAATATACTCAGAGGTTTTAAAAACTTTCACTTTTGAATTGCTGGCTGATGATCCTTTCACGAGTGACAGCATTAAACATTTTATGACAAAATGCTTGAAACTCATTAAATTTAAAGATTATGCAATTTATTCGAATCATTTACTTAAATGACGTCAGTAAATAGAGGATATTTAACTTTTTCAGTGGTAGATCGTTTTTTATTTGACCGAATGAACACCAAAAGCAGTATTTTCACGAGTGGCGAAGCCACGAGTGAAAATACCACTTTTGGTGTTCATGAATGAAATAAAATTCATCTTACACTGAAAAAGTCAAATTTTCTATTTCTTTTATGCTTAAAAATCGCAATAATTCTGTTTATTCAAGAGCGTCAGCCATCACGACAGGAACACAACTTTTTTCTAGCCGTTTTGCGTCAAATTTGATGCTTCCAGCGTGTTTATTGGGTATGATATTGGTTGTAAACAGAGTTTGCAACTGGAAAATAGCTTCAAATACCATTTGAATAAAGAGATGTAAAAAAAAAATGCCAAGAAAAAATGCTTACAGGAGACTTAGGCGGCCTGACGTCGCGTGCAGTAACAATGTTACGTTGGCACTTTAAGTGACGTAATTAACGTCGTAATGACGTTCAAACATGCGTGACGTAATTTTTATCAAGCCAGATAAGATTTAGCCAGTTAATCAACAAAAAACTTGAGGCTATTTCACAAAAATCTTATTTCTGAAACAGTGAAATCGAAAGTGATTATTTCACTGTTTGAAACAGTGAAATTATCAGTTTCGATTCCACCGAGAAATCTCTATAATTCATTGAAAAGCATAAAAGAAAAGAGAGTTACATCTCTGAAATGCATGTATAGAGATGACGTTGTTATCTTATGCAACATTCATTTAGACGATTTCTTACTGCCAATGTACTGTTACGTCACCCAGGCTGGTTTGCAATTATGATTGCAGCCGATACTGTCTCGCAAAACCTATTACAGAGACCGCGTCGACGTAAGTTAACGTCATGGCCTCTGGTTTTAGTTTCAGTTAGCTGCTTTCCTGACGGTCTTTGGAGCTTCCTGTAAACCGTGCATGTCGTGTGAGATTGTAAATTGCCCCAATTAGTTCATAAAATTGTCTCGCGACGTCACTTTTTGAAATTTCAGCATTTAATTGCCCAAAAATATCTGCACCCGTTTGCGATATTTAGGCGCGTTATGCGAAATAAAGCCACAGACCGATTTCAAACTTTTAAAAGTTGATTTGATATTGTGATAGAAATGTTTGCTCAGAAAATTGTATACATGAAGTGATTCATCTGTTTGTAACCTGTACTAAAAACATTAGGAACATGTGCTTATTCTTGACCGATTCGGTTGAACGATTACAAATTTGTGATACTGACATAATCAGGTATAAAAGAATATACATGTTGTGAAATTTGGGTGGACGTAGCTGCGTTAATTTTTGAGATATTCAAAAATTAAGGGTGGAAGTTTTTAAATCCTTTCAGTATAGTTTATGGAAATACAGGGGATCCATGGCAAGGCAAAGCCGAACCGCTCATGAAGCCACACTGATCCCCAATATTTCCATAAAGGGTTTGTAAATAACTGGATGGCTTAAAATTTAATGCATTTTTATCGGTATTTCAGTCAAATCAGGACGATGGAAAGGAATAATAAAGGGCTGTGTGCAATAAAATCCCATTTACAGTTGAAAAGATTTCGGTCTGCAGCGGAAATCGAACCCCGCACCGACAGCTCAGCGGGCCAGTGCTTAACTCACTGAAGTTTTTGGGCTTCTAGAGCGTCATCTAAGTATTTTATCGCTCCGAGAACCTCTGTTTAGTAACAAGCCCAACCCATCTCGGTAGGATCTTTTCAGAGAGAGAAATCAATTTCAGACAAAAGCAAAATATATTTTTACACCAAAGTATTCAGTTCGCTCGGTCTAAGAAAACCTCATACCAATACTTGATGTTTTATTCACAGATAGCAGGCATTAAGGCGTTTAACATCTTGAAATGACAGGAACCTTGTTGGGTGGCCATCCTTAATTCTTAGCCTGCATTCACTGACCCACCATGAATATTTAGAGGGTCATTATATGACCGCTCTGATGTAATGATATAATCAGAATCTGGAATAATGTGCATTAATTATTCTAGTATTCTTTCTATACAAGTATACACTACAGAGATACCTTATCTGACTCTCCTTATCTCAAAATCTAGTGTCTTAAAATACCTTTTTATATCAAAGAATACAATTCGAACATATTTTCTATTTTTTGTATACATTTTAACTGCTGTTATCTCAGACTACTGGTATCTCATAATACATTTTCTGGGACCAGAAAATGTGCTTTGAGATATCAGTAGTTGAGATGAACTTCGACTTTGAGGTATCGAGAGTACCTTGTATTTACAAGGAATGATACAAAGTTAGCATTGTTAAGTTGTATCAAGCCACACGACTTTCTTCAATTTGTTTCCAAGGAAGGCAGGGTTTTCTTTCGTTTGTTTGATAACAGATCTGATGTACAGTAAACTCTCGATATCTTAAAGTCGAAGTTTGTCTCAAACTACTGATATCGTCACAGAAAATTTACTTTGAGATACCAGCTGGTTTAGATAACAAGGGCCGAGTGCACAAAGCAGACGTAAGCCTACGTTCGACGTACGTCGGTCGTAAAATTATCGCAGAAATTAAAGCCGTGTGCACAGCCGAGGCGTGTCGCAAACTTTGTCGTAAAATCGCTTCAAAACTCACGTCTGCTAGACTGTAGACTTAACAGTGGCGTATCGTTTTATTTTGAGTTATTCCGTTAGTGTTGCATGTTAATTTTTACAGTTAACTGTTATTGGGCTGTAAAGAAGAGTTTAAAGCCCCAGTCACACACACACACATTGCGGATAGGGCGGATAGTTGCGGATAAAATCCTCAGTTTATCCGCAGAATTTGTGGGCGTGGCCTAATTTTGTTTAATGAATTTACGGATATAGTTACCAATAGATGCGTATGGATACGATAGGTACGAACTACTAACCTTCCGTTACCTTCTGTAACCGTTAGATGCGGATAAATACCTTCAGATGCGGACTGTTGCGCATGCCTAGCGGATAGAAGACTAGAAAAGATTAACTGCGACGTACACATCTGTGTCTACTCCTTGTTGCTCCAGTCACACACACACATACGGATTGTACGGATACTACGGATGGCCCGTCCGTATATATCCGTTTTATCCGTAATGGATCCGTATCAGATCCGCAGAGTCCATAACTGTCCGTATCATATCCGCAGAGTCCGCAGGATCCGCGTCGAAATTTTGAAAAGTTTCAAAATTCGGGCGCGGATGAATAAACCGTAATGGTGCGTTACTAAACGCATATATCCGCATCTATCCGTATCTAATCCGTGTCGCATACGTATCTATTCTGTATCTTATCCGTTATTGAACCTATCATTCCGCAGTCCCACTCCAAGTTGAGAACCGATACGGTTTCAAGCGGATCGTTACCTTTCGTTACGGAAGTTACGGGTCTCGTTCGGCGTACTGTAACGGACTGTTTTCTACAGTACCGTTTCAATACAAAAAGGTTGCGTTCCAATACTGACAGATACCTACAGGATGGTTTGGAGAGGCGGCTGTACGGCAACAACACCAGTAGGGGGGGAGGGGGGGCAAAGAGACAGAGACTGTATCTAAGGACTACTACAACAGAGAGGCCGGGTCGGTGCAATGGCAGTGACGTATGGTGCAGTTATGGTGCGATGTTATGTTTCTTATTTGTAACAGCCTAGTGGGGTCATCTTTTCATGAACATGCCAATAGCAAAAGTAGGGCCATCATTCCATAATCTTATTTGACTTTTATCAATTTGAATTAGTTGTCCAATATAGGACAAAGTAATTTTTTTATTAATTACAATTAGTTGTCCAATATAGGACAAAGGTTAATGGTGAAATGAAGCAATAAAGATCTACTGGTCAGGCTTGAGTAGCCGAAACTCGAAGATGGCCCATGTTCCTCCTTTCGAATGTGTTCTGTGCTCTTGAATGAACTCTTTTAGATTTCTATTTTACTTCAGTGCCACTGGTTTCGTGCCGTGCGGCGACCGTAAAACGTCTTCCCGTACGTCACCTATAGTGCAATTTATATATTTTTTTTCCTTTGAGATCAAGAAAATATTCTGAGATATCAGAAATTTTCGTTTGGTTTAAATTTATAGTCTAGATTATTGCATTTTTTTTTCCTTTTAGATCTTTTATGGTACTAATTAGTCTTTGAATTTACTGCCTTATCAAAATTAAGAAATTACATTATGCTTTCTCTGGTTTTCGTAACCAAATTATATCGGGGTCACTGATGCGGTTTGAGTAGCCGAATTCTCAAAGTATGGTCCATGTACCTTCCTTCGAATGTGTGCAGTGTTCTTGAAGGATTAGAATAGTATCTACTTTATCAACTGCCGACTGAATATCTATGTCAACCAAGCAGTAAATGGGTACCTTTTTCATATCAGGGAAGGACAAGGCAGCGAAAGGAGAGAGATGGGCTTCGCCGTTCATATGCTATGCCCAAGACACATTGACCCTAACCACCTACTCCCACCCCTCCTCCCCCAAGCCACCGCCCCTACGGTCATTAGGCTATAGGAAACCTTTACCTTTACCCAATTTATAGTTTGAATCCAGGTATACAAATTTAAATAAAAATCTAATCCTTCATGAGCACAGAACACTAAACACATTCGAAAGAAGGAGCATGTGCCATACTTCGAGGTTACGATTTTTAGAGCCTCATAAATGACCCTGACATGACCCATTACTTCCGTAGCTAAAGGTAAAGCTCCGTATGAAACCGTATCAGTCCTCAACTTGGGACTGCGGAATGATGGGTTCAGTTACGGATAAGATACGGAATAGATACAGATGAGAAACGGATTAGATACGGATAGATGCAGATAAATGCGTTCAGTTACGGACTTTTACGGTTTACTCATCCGCGCCCGAATTTTGAATCTTTTCAAAATTTCGACGCGGCTCCTGCGGACCCTGCGGATATGATACGAAAAGTAACGGACTCTGCGGATGCGATACGGATCCATTACGGATTAAATGGATAGATACGAATAGATTCGGACGGCCATCCGTAGTATCCGCAGAGTCCGTATATGTGTGTGTGACTGGGGCATAAAGGAGGGACAGGATATTTCTGTTGGTATATTTTTTGTCCGGGATAACCAGATAACAGATCCTTCCACTTGTACTTAATTTCATCTACAATGTAGTATTCAATGGCATTTACCACTGTGTATTTCCTCCTTTTTTTATCTTTGACGCGCAAACTGTTGTGAATCTCCAAATTGTCCTTATACATTTCCAACAATTTCCAAAATTTCGTTATCTACATATTTTCTGAGTTATAACCTTCATCTGAGTGTATTAGTTCCTGATCATTGCCTATCTTTGTTTTTACTTTGATGTATGTTGCAAAGTTTTGTATTAAACGTTCGTTTATTTAACAGGAAGGATGTCAAGAGAAGCATATATAAAATTGAGCTGCAACACGCGAACATGGTGTTTATGACAAATCTGAACAGCTAAGGCTCTGACTAGTCTGCGCTTCTGCATAGTTTAAAAGCAGCGTGCATGGACCCTGAGGAACACACGGAGATAAAGAGGTGTCTATCGTTAAAGTTAACGGATTCGCAGACTGGTTTGTGTCATAGCTTTTCGCAGACATGTCCTGCAACCTTTCTATCATTGGCTTACCATTGAAAGAAATCAATTTGTACAGGCTACACATGAAACTCACAGGATTATATATGTTTAAAATAATTTGCGCCAGTTGTACTCCAGTCGCAACTACGCCTGATCTACGCTCGCTTTGTGCAACCGAATTATAATCCAGTCGTACGCTCGACTTAGTTGCGCCGGCGTTCGTAGACTACGCCGGCGTAGATTACGCCTCCTTTGTGCACTCGGCCCCAGGATATGAAATCTAAAGAAAAATAGCAAACGTGTCCAAACTATATTCTTTGATATAAGAGGTTACTTTTAAATATCAGTTTTTCAGATAACCAGAGTCAACTGTATTAGCATTTGCCTTCCTTCTAATAGTTCTAGAAGCTTAAAAGAATGGCCTTTCTTCCCAGGGGAAGCGAAGCGGCTCACAGACGGTGCAGGGAAATAAATTTTGCTGTGTTGCCTCCCAGTAATCTGTTTTAAAGGGAAGGAATCTTTCAATTATCAGAGTTCTTTCTTTGAGATGTGGCCATTTATCTTAAGAGGATGGGTACCCTTTCATGTTTTCCACTATTTTTACCATAGGAAAACAGCATTTGCGATCACCTCTTTGGTTCCTTGGACGACGAACCCTAACTAGGAGAGCAAATTCTCTCTATGAGGAGAAAATAAAAAAAATAGCAAGGGTTGTTGACACTGAAGGTTGATCCATACGTTTTATGACGATTCTAACGTCTGCTTTACGCATAAAGACCAAGTGGCTCTATATTACTTAAACATCTAGAACGAAAACAAAGATAGCGTGATTTAATTTTTCTTTTCAGGCGCATAAAGTACATACCGGAAATAAAACCGATAAGAGATGGTTTCTTATACAGCAACTACATGTACATAATGCTGGGTCACGTGGCGGAAGTTCTTGGTAATGATACCTGGGAACACTTGGTGACGTCAAGACTGTTCGAGCCACTGGGAATGAACAGCACGAGGATACTGACAGAACCTCAAGATGTACTTGACGAGGGCGTCGCCAAGCCATATATTTTCACAGATAACCAGTTTACAGTTCTACCTGTCCATATTATATTCGAGTAAAATTTCAAGTTTCTTCACAGGATAATTGAATAACTTAAATTTTTATGCCCCCAACTTCGAAGAAGTTGAGGGGCATATTGCATTTGCTTGTCCGTCCGTCCGTTACGTTACTTCCATCCGCCCGTAACATTTTTGTATGCTCTGTAACTTAGGAACTGTCAATGCTGGGGTCTTGATATTTCATAGACGGATAGATTATAAAAAAAGGCGAACCCGTATTTTTTCCGTCTGCCATGTACTTTTAGAAGCATGTCCCTTTTCGAAAAATTAAGTGTAAGTTTATTACCAAAAATAAGGCAAAAGTGTTTCAGGCAAATTGTTCATATTTTGCATACTGAAAGGGCTTAAGGTGTATATCATCTGATCAAATTTTTGGCTAATTTTATAAAAAATAGATTGAATTGTGCCCTTTTGTTAACTTTGGCATTTTTTCTAACTTTTGAACCGCTTGACCTAGAGACTTGTTTGGTACACTAACAGTATTTAATGTACCAATCGTTTTGATGTTGATTACGTTATGCTGAGTTCATTTTCGACAGAGTTTGCCCCTTTCCTTATTTGTATAAAACATTGTAGGTATGATCCATTACTCAGGAACTATAACTGCTGGAGCTTTGATAATTCATAGGTGGATAGAGCATAAAGAATGTACTAAATGCAAGTCTGACACCAAAATTTTGCGGTAGATTTTTCATGTAAGGCATACTAGTAAAACTTAAGGTGACGATTACCTGATTTACTTGTGGGTTAATTTCGTTAAAAATTGACAGAATTATACCCCTTCGTTAACTTTGGCATTTTCCAACTTTTGAACCGCTTAATTCGGAGACTTGATTTTTGGTATACGTATAGTATTTGATATGTCAATTATTTGTATGATAATTACATTATACTCAGTTCATTTTCGACAGAGTTTGCCCCTTTCCTGTAGGTATGATCCATTACTCAGGAACTATAACTACTGGAGCTAAGATAATTCATAGGTGGATAGAGCATTAAAAGAATACCCGTGTTTTTTTTTCTTTTCCAACGGTCTTGTCCTTTTAGAGGTATGTCCCTTTTTTCGAAAATTTAAATATAAGTTTGTTACCAACAGTTTAGAAAAAGTATCTGAGGCAGATTGTTCATATTTGGCATACTGGTAGGGCTTAAAGTGTAGATTTTCTGATTAATTTTTTGGCTTATTTCGTAAAAACTGACTGAATTATGTCCCTTTGTTACCTTTGGTATTTTTCAAATTTTTTAATTGCTTGCTCTAGAGACTCGATTTTTGGTGTACTATAGTATTTGACATGTCAGTCATTTTAATTATATAGAGGATCTTACATGAGTGCTCATGTATTATTGAATTTATTAAACGAGTTGGGGAAAAGATAAGATGCGAGGCTTGCCGAGCATCTTATCGTTTTCACCAACGAGTTTAATAAATTCAATAATACAGGAGCACGAATGCAAGATTCTATTTATCATATGACACTAAAATCGCATCTATTAGCAAATTTTGCACAAAATGTTATGATTTTGCTATTAGAAAACGCGACGTTTTATGGACGTCAACCCATAACGTTACGACGTAATTTGCATATTTAATCCACTAGTGGATTATCGTTTTTAATGCATGGCTTTATTACACTCTCAGATGCGACGTCATATGATAAAATAACGTCATGCTGTATTCATTGTTGACATTGTTATGCCTCTTTTCTAATTTGTACAAAACATCCATTACTCAAGAACACTATAACTGCGGGAGCCTTGGTATTTCGTAGATGGATAGATTATAAACATTAAGCGGACCCATATTTTTATGCCCCCAACTTCGTAAAGTTGAGGGGCATATTGGTTTGGACCTGTCTGTCTGTCCTTCCGTCGGTCTGTTCATAACGCTTTTTGGCAGCTTGGAAACTCAAAACTGCTAAGCCAGGATCTTGAACTTTTATATGTGACATGTACATGCAAAATAAGCAGACCTGTATTTTTTTCCTCTGTCGGTCTTGTCGTTCAGGAGTTATGCCCCTTTTTCGACTTTGTCATTTTATATAGGAACAACCTTATGAACAAAGTATCTGAAGAACCGCTTAATTTAGGATCCTGATATATGGCAAACAATTACAGACCAAGGTGTAGATGACCTGATTAACTTTTGAGCCTATTTTGAGTTACTCCACTTTTTCGGACATAGGTATTTTGTATAGTATCCAGCTTGTGAACAAAATATCTAAAGAACCGCATAAGCTAGGATCCTTATATTTGGCATGCGGGTTTAAATTAAAGTGTAAATGAAGTGCTCAACTTTTGAGCATATATTTTAAATCTTTGGTTGAGTTATTTCCCCTTTTTTAGACATAAACACTTTATATAGGAATAACCCTGTGAACAAAATATCTGAAGAACCGCATAAGCTAGCATGTTCATATTAGGCATACAGCTACAGACCAAGATGTAGATTAACTGATTAACTTTGAGTCTATTTCGTAAATTTTTGATGTAATTATACCCTTTTTCGGACAAAGGCATTTTGTATAGGAACAAGCTTGGGAACAAAATATCTGAAGAACCCCTTTAGCTATGATCTTTATATTTAGCATAGAGTTACAAGCTAAGATTAAGATGAATTAATTAACTTTTGAGCATATTTCTTAAATTTCCTGTTGAGTAATTGGCTTATTGACCATTTTCAGACATAGTCATTTTATATCGGAACAAGCTTGGTTCAACTGGGGTTCAACTGGTGGTCTTCTTTTGCTCCAGTACTCCAGTGGTGTTGCTGACGCCCCAGGGATCTCCGGGTGTCTCAACACGTTTTGGCTGTCGAGTCCTTATCCTTGCTTCATCACGGTCTTTTCTTGATCTTAATTGTTGACCGTGATGACTCTCTGATGAGTTAGGGGACCTCCATACGAACCGAACTACCAACTAATTGTGTGCACCGCAGCGGAGGGTGAGGGTGAAGGTTTGGGCCCAGTGGAACCGGTTTAGACCCCCCCCCCCAGTAGTTATTACTGACCGTCCCAAGGCGGTACTTTTGTTGCGGTTGCATTTGTTTTATGTTCGGTGCTGTTTAATTTATTGTGTTCTCAGTTTAATCCTTCTATCATAAAAACAGAAAATAGGTAAAAATAATTGTTAAATGTTTTTCATATAATTTGCTTAGTCCGTTGTGACCCGTCTGTTGGTCTAGGTTGTTTAGTTCGATGAAGATGGCTGAGTTGCCATCTATTTGGGAAAGAGCTGCTGACTCGGCTTATCACTTGTAATTTATTATTTGTTGGGATGTCTTTGTTGATTTTTCCCTTTGATGTTGGGGATGGGGTTTGGGATCTGATTCGGTCAGTTCCTGAAGTGTAGTTGCTCTTTGGGTTTGGGAACAAATATCTGAAGAACCGCTTATGCTAGGATCTTCATATTTGGCATACAATTACAGACTAAGATGTAGATTTACTGCTTAAATTTTGAGCATATTTCCTAAATTTTTCAATTGAGATATTTCCTCCTTTTCAGACATAGGCATTTTAATAGGAACAAACTGCTTTAGAGGCACGCATACGGTTTGGGGCATTGTGTTTCATAAATACATTTTTGCCTTTTCTATTCCGTCGGATATGTATTTTTAGAGTTATGCCCCTTTTTCGAAAAATTAAACGTAAGTTTGTCACCAAATTTTGAAAAAAATATTTGAGGTAGGCTGTTCATATTTGACGTACTGTCTGGATCTAAGGTGTAAATCTGAGAGTTTGAGAGTTTTTAATTCGACCAAAACCCCTAACCAGGGTATAATTCACAAACAAGTCAACAATTATCAACATTTTGAGGAAAATACTAATAGCATTGAGTCACCTGATTAACTTTTGGGCTAATTAGGTAAAAAGTGACTGAATTATGCCCCTTTATTAACTTTGGCATTTTTTCCAATTTTTGAACCGTCTGAATTATGCCCCTTTGTTCATTTTGACATTTTTCCAACAATAGAACCGTTTGACCTGGACTGCTCATTTTCGCTTTACTAATAGTAATTGATGTGTTGATCATTTTAAAGATAATTACGTTATGCTGAGTTCATTTTTGACAGAGTTATGCTCCTTAGCCTTTTCTTATTTGACCAAAACATGTCTGATTTATTACTCAACAACTGTAACTGCTGGAGCCTTGATAATCATAGTTGGATAGACCATAAAAATAAGAAGAGCCGTATTTTGTTTTCTTTTCCGTCCATCGTGTGCTTTCAGAGTTACGTCCCTTTTTCTAAGAATTAAATGTAAGTTTATTTGAAAATTTTTGGACAAAGTAATTAAAGTACATTGTTCATATTCAATATCCTGGTAGGGCCTAAGGTGTAAATTACCTGATAAACTTATGGCTTTATTTTGTAAAAAAATGACTGAATTATGTCCCTTTGTTAACTTTGGCGTTTTTCAACGTTTGAATCGTTTGACCTAGAGACCTGATTTTTGATGTACCAAGAGTATTTGATGTATCATTTTGATGATAATTACGTTATACTGAGTTCATTACTGACAAGTTATGCCCCTTTTCGTATTTGTAACAACATTGTATGTATGATCTGTTACTCAAGGACTGTAAATGCTGGAGCCTTGATAATTCATAGGTAAATAGACAATACTACTACTACTACTAAAATAGGCAGACCAATATTTTTTTTTTCTTTTTCGTCGGCCATGTACTTTGAGAGAGGGTACTTTGAAATACCAATGTTCGAACTGTATGTTTATATTTTCAGCGTTAGGTCGGAACTACCTGCATTAGGTATTATGTCTAATGCCAATGATATGGCGAAATGGATGAACTTTCAACTCCAAAAAGGAAAAACAGAAGATGGGACCCAGCTTATTGACGAGAAACTATTGGCCGACATGCACTGGGTCACCACTCCACTGCCCAGTCAGAATACGATCGGGAACAGGTTCTTAACCAGACCACAATATCCAGTTGAAGAGATACAACTTGGCCATGGTTATGGCTGGTTCGTTGCAGCGTACCGGGGTATGTACTACATGTTTGTCGATTAATTAAGTTACTCGATCATCACTCAGTTGCATCATATGATTGATTAATCGATTACAATTTGACATAATCGATGCATCACGTTTTTCAATATGTACATATATATGAGCCGTTCTCTGTGAAAACCGGGCTTAATGCGAACGCATGAAAAACACCAAAATTAATGACTTTTCGGGCCTCTATTTATTTTCACGAAAATACCTTCGGTGTTGAGATATAACAGAAGGCCTATGAATTCAGACAAAATCGAGTCATAAATGTGACCTATGTATCCATGACGACGCTTATTCCAAGGTAACCTCAAAGCCTTGAAAACAGAGACCTATCATTTGAGAGAGAATGTTAAATCATGCAAATTGTCATGTGTGTGCTATGAAATACACACTGAAAATGAGCAAACACACTTTTTGTCCGAGTTATCTTGTGTAACAAGCACAGAAAGGGCGTTCAAACAAACGTAATGACGTTGACGTCAAAGCATACTTGCATGACGATAATAACGTCGTATAAAGAAACTGCACTACATGTGTGCTTCTGAAGTCTATATCGCAGTAATAAATAATGGTAACCATCTCAAATTTTCAGGAAATGTGAAGAAAAGCTAATACTTTTCAGTGATGCAGTTAGTTATATTTTCATTTATATGTCATTAAGCCCGGTTTTCACACAGACTGGCTCAATTATGCTTTTATGTCCAGTTTATGCATTATATTGCATATTCAATGCTCTTTTAAAACCATGGCTTCCCATGACTAGCGGAGATCCAGTAAAACATACCAAGGGGCCAGCCAGCTCTTGGACAAAGTCTTATGTTTATTATAAATATGCTTCTAACAGTCTTTTTAATCGATCATCGACCGTTTTCAAAAACCGATGCTCGATCACAAAATTTAATCACAAAATTTAAGCATAGTCCAACCACCAGTATGTACTCACCAAGGTTAGGGTCAAGTCGGGTAACTTCGGACAGCGGGTAACTTCGGTTTTTCACTGTTTGCCCAGTTAATTTTATTCTAATTCCAAACAACTGACATATAAAGGAAACCATGTCACCGCTGTCCGAATTTACCCGACTTTATCCTAAACTAAATGAGTAAGTGCATAAAACAACACATTATTGCTATCTATTCTATTCTATCCCATAACCTTACTAGGTCGTTTGGGGAATTCCCTTTTCACCTAGTCCTGCTTTCAGCTGCCCTAGTTGAGCTGGCAAAATCCATCCCCGCCACTCTTTGATATTGGCTTTCCATCTCTTCTTCTGTCTACCTCTTCTTCTTTTTCCTTTCATTGTGCCCTGTAGAATCGTCTTGGCTAAACCCGAATACCTTGAGGTGTGGCCAAACCACCTTAGTTTCCGTTTCTTGACCAACATCAGGAGTTATGTAAATAAATAAGTGAATAAATGAATAAACAAATAGTGATATTCAAATTCTGGAGCTGTAAAAGCTAGCCTTGCCGGCACAGAAAGTTGAATCAACATGGAATCGCCGTTGTTTCAACCTCATGTCGCTGAATAAACGTTGATTAAATGTTGCTGTAACGTCCCGCGCCCAGTGGGAGACTACGTTGTCAGTTTGTTTACATACTCCATTTTTTATTAGTCATGTATGTTTGCATATTTTAGGCTACAAGACTTTATGGCACGACGGTGGGCTACTTGCCTATACAACTCTTATCTGGACTTACCCTGATATGGATATTGGCATATTTGCGAGCGTAAATGGAGCAGGCAGCTGGTGGCCTTCTATGAACCACCTAACCACTGTGTTATACTTTCTATCTGACCATCTTCTAGGGCTAGAACCATGGCTGGACGAAACAACAGCATGTACCTTTCCTCAGCCCTGGGCCGGAGAAACAGAAAGTCCGCCTCAAGACCCCGAAGACCCTATTACCGTTGGGAATCTCAGCCAGTTTGAAGGCTCGTTTTCATACCCGCTTTTTCCAATCGCTCTAGTGACGACAAATTCTTCACATCTTCTGTTTGAGATGGGTGCTCTTCAGGGCGTTCTTCATCCAACCAATGAGGAAGACGGATTTAAATGGGAAATAACGGATCCTTGGGAGATTGCAACGTTTATATTTGGTGGTTTTCAGCCAAGCGTAACGTTTCTTCGAGACAGCGCTACCGGAGATGTTGATGGATTCAGAATAGAGTTGGACGCCACTTTGATATTCAGCAAAGTGATAAACGGTGGAGAAAGCAGCGAGGAGAGTTCTGAGGCTGTCTAGAGACGGGCGTAAAATCGCAAGCCATGCATCCATCTATAATTCTAGAAATGGACAGTCAGAATATAACAATGCTACATTTAAAAATTGAAATTTGATTTTTCAGCGTTCATCGTGTGATGAAGTCAGTGGGCGGAGCCAAAATTCCATGAAGCGCGAAGCGCTTCTTGTAGACTTTTAGCGACGACCACTGGCTTCTTCACACGATGGACGCTGAAAAATCAAATTTCATTCTTATATTTACAATTTATTTGTGAACCTCTCTGTGCCGTTTTCGTGGTAATTTGGTCTAGAATAGACAAAATATGCCTCGGGTGATCCGATGGTATGAGCTCTTCCACTCGACGTGAAACAGTACGCCAGATCAAGATACTATTATAATAATGTGTATATACCCCTTGAGGGCAAGAAATATTAGTTTAGTTCTAAAGACATTTCGTGTGGTCGCATCTGCTTGCAGTTTCTATTGAAATCTTGTCCAATTTACAAAAATTCAGCATCATCAGATATGCAGGTGCGTATTAAAACTTTGTCAAGTTGACAAAATTTCATTACGCCCCTGCGTATTCGCCTAAAGGCAGTTACGCCATTGTGCTTGTAGTAATTCCAATAAAGACCCAATACCTACAACCATACTGTTCCTTTCTTTTACTGCTGAACTATGTTCAGTACCGTAAACTTTCTAAATATCGAGACACCGAAAAAATACCGTAAATGTATATAAAAATAAAACAGATCGGTTTTACAGTGCCCAAACAATGCAAATAGAATAGCAGACAGTGTATGCGCGATAAGACTTCTTCTTAAGGAGCAGTCTGATGTGGATCTGCCTTGTTCGCTGAGACCTCTCTACCCATTACTTAGGAAAAATTTCTGGTATAACATTGGCTTGAAAACACTTCTTCTTCAGAACCTGTCGGAAGGGGTTACATAGTTTACAAATTCAGTATGATTGCTAAATAAAATGATTTTTCAGGACAATTCTTACTCGAAGAAGTAATAATTCAATCTAACAAGAAAAGTTATGATATTTATGTGCAAGGACAAGCAAAATTGCTTTTAGCCTAGTTTAGGCTGGCTCAATTATTCAGCAAGTGAGCAAGGGCAAACCGGACCAGCACCACTTTTTAACTTTTAACACAAAACTTAAACATATACATAAAATACAAATCTGAAAGTTTGTGACCTTGTCCCATGGTATGCAGAAACACACAAGGGATGTCAACTAAAGGTAAACATTGTAATATAGCTAAAGGTTCCAATATATTGGAATCACAAGAAACTGGAACATGTATAAGCAACATTAAAATTCAGAGCAGAACTTTGACCTTATGTAAACAACAGCATCCAGATGGTGTTAACTATTTCAACCGAGTAGTAAACCAAGTTATACACCACAAGGTTCCATGGAAGTAGAAACCTACATGCAAAGTGGCTGTCTCCTGAGACAGCCACTTTGCATGTAGGTTTCTACTTCCATGGCAACGCCCATTAACACCGTGATTACTCTGCTCTATATCGAATCCTCGGTCAGCAGCCCATTTTACCCTGTACCGACTCCGTCCACAGCACAGGAAAGCAAATTGATACCCCACGGTATTTACTTAAATGCAGAATTATAATAAACGTTACCTGCTTAGGAAGGTCACATCATTTTATTTTATTTAAACTTATCTTTCAACATAGGGTTGCTGTCGTGTAAATGTAACGATAGAAAATGATATAATTCATGAAACAAAGAATGATATAATTTATGAAACAAAGAACATTCCATATCAGTCTCTTCATGGTTTATATTTCTCATTGTAACGTACTGTCCGGATCGAGATCCGGAACATCCTTTTTTAGGAAACGGAACAGACCACCAAACTTGGCGGACCGGTTTACACACGCGAGGTAGGTGCTTCATTTTCTCTTGCTTACTATATATCGTACGCATCGGTAAAACAAGACCTATTACGAACGTAGAATACATATCTAAATATAAAATAGGCTGTGATGTGGCGAAAAAATATACCCAGTTCGCTCGTATCGGCATATTTTCAAGTCTGTTATTGTCTAGTTTAATATTTTAGTGGTGACCCAAATATTTTTGTGACTTTCCTATGAAAGGTCATTTATATTTTTTTACAATTTTTATAAAATACGATCCCAAGTCCAATTCAGTCCCAGATCCCAAAAACCGTGTTGAAATCTCTTGGCTGATTTTTGAGAAATATTCATTTTTATTCGCCGTGGAATATGTATTTGTCACCCGAACATACTTTGAGATGTTCCGTTGACAGTTTGTGTTGAACTAGCGAGTATGTTTCGGTAACAAAGGCTAATATGAATGAATAGTTCTCAATTTCAAGTCAAGAGATTTAAACACGCTTTCCGGGGTCTACGGCCGACTTGAATTGGGCATCGTATTTTATAAAAGCGATAAGAAAATATAGATGACATTTCATAGGAAAGACAAAAAAAAAAAAATCTTTTGGTCACCACTAAAATATTAAACTGCATAATAACAGACTTGAAAACATACCGACACGAGCGAACCGGGTATATATTTTCGCCACAATGCTGTTTTATATGGACATATGAATTCTCCGTACGATGATATGGCTTGTTTGACCGATGCATACGATAAATAGTCAGCAAGTTTGATAAAAAGAAGCACCTACCTCGCGTGTTTAAACTGGTCCGCCATATTTGGTGGTCTATTCCGTTTCCTGAAAACGATGTTCCGGATCTCGATCCAGACAGTGTTATAATTACTAAAATTTATCTGATCAGCTTTTTCTGTGCACCCCCTGTTTATGTTGCTACAAGTTATTATCAACATCTAAGATGGTACGAAAGACAAACGTTGATCAGACGACTTAAAACGCCTATATTCATTCAGTTGCTGTTTGGATTAGCAGCTTACCCTATTGTGCTAATACAATTATGTATTGCTAAACAATAGATAAAGTTCATAAATCGTCCCATTAAAGATATGGGATCTATAAACCGAGGGAGGTTTAAAGACCCGTTAAAAAAACGAGTCGAAGAACGAGTTTCTTTATCAGATCTTTAAGTCTCTCGAGGTTTATAAATCCCATAACTTAAATGGGACGATTAATAAACTGTATAATTCATTCGGATATCTTATATTTAAAGAATATTTCCATCTGTTTTTATGTTTTCAAGGGTTCCTGCGAAAGCCTGTACACTACAGTGCAAAACAATATATGAAATTTGAATTGTTTGTTTTGTTTGTTCAAAGGGTCAAGGTATGGTATAATAAGACTAATTTGCTGGCCTATGGATCCTGCTTTTTTCATTTTCATTTATTGTCCGTACGGCTACTGGTCCTGAAGATCCACGGTTCGAAGAAAGTCTGCTGAATGATGAATTGAATGGAACGTTGCGGAGCATGTGTGATAAAAGGCACTGCAATCCCACATAAAATAGGCCAATTTGTAAAATCATTCATGCCCACCCGCCAAAAAATACTTACCAACGTTTGTTATAGTGTTGTCATTTTGTAATTGTAGCGTCTGTTGTTTTCTCTAGATCATTAAGGCGACTTTGGCGGCGTTTTAATAGATGCAAATGAAGTGGCGAGATAAACTTGATATAAACTTGGGAAAGAAGTACTCTGCCGTACATTAATAACCAATCTCCGAACATTATGGGGAAAGTGACCAATCTACAAAGATTTATTTCCCTAGAGGAAACAAATCCTCGTAAAGAACTGGGAAATATCATATTTATTTTGACAAGAAATCCTTGTATTTCTTCGCTTATAATGTAAAAAGTTACGTATTCAAAGTGAATGAGATAAACTGTGGTAATAGTTATTAAAACTAGGGCCGTATTCATAAAACTACTTAAGTCGTTGCTATGCTGTTGCTAAGGGTAAATTTTTATGTTGGAGATTCCCTACAACTATGAAATTGCTCTGGAGGAACAGTCTTACAAAGACTGTTCCTCCAGATCAAATTTCATAGTTGTAGGGAATCTCCTTCATAGAAATTCAGCCTTAGCAACATCATAGCAACGGCATAAGTCGTTTTATGAATACGGCCCCTAGTTCTTGATTTTCTCAGGTATACAGTACCTATATGGTTTGGTGTTTCCTTTTCAGAAATGCCGAATTAATGTGAAAGCGTATTATAATATGAAGAAGTTTTAACTGTCCAGTAAGGTTGTTTATTATATGACCAAGATGTAACACACAATTTCATTGGCTGATTTGACGTCACGTGCCGGTCAATATTTTGCGATATTCACCGGCCAGTCAGTGAATATTACTTTTACGCTGACGTCATTGTATTTTCGTGACGTAACGTCTGATGTACGTGACTGTTAATGGCGTAACGTCGCGGGATGAAACCATGTTCTCGTAGTACAATCATAAACTTCAAAGGAAACTGTATTTAGAATTATAATATAATAAAACAATTGTTGACCTTTATTTCGGTGAATATGCAGTTTTATTGACCTGCAAACATAACATATTGACCTCCGCTTCGCGTCGGTCAATATGATGTTTGCAGGTCAATAAAACTGCATATTCACCTCAACAAATGTCAATAATTGTATAATATGCTTCTTGTTCTGTCTTGCTGCCCTTTATTTTCTAATCATGCTGGAAAAATACAAACACGGCTTGGTACATTCTAAAGGTTGGACAACACAACATTACTGAGACTTGCACGCAAGCCTCTGAGCAGCAATAGTCTGCATCAATATATATTGCCATTTTTGTTTGTTATTTCATTATGCGATTAGAGCTGCGTCGAATTATGTCTCTTAAAAATATCTGCCAAATTAAAAGTAATTCGGAGTTCCTTGATAAGTCGACTCTTTAAAACACTGTTGAAGATTGTTGGATTTAGAAAGAGAAAGAGAAAAGAAAACATAGAAAAAAGGGTTGTCTTTAAACAAAACACTTCTATATTGCTGCAAAACAGCACATGACTCGACTTCCCCTGTCTCTCTTCTTTTCTATATAAAATATTCCGATACTGTACTTCCGAGGTTCCGGTTGATACAACATCGCTAGGAATTACATAAATTGACTAGATAAAGCAATGAAATAAAGATAATAGGTAGCTTTATTACCCAAGACATTATTTTTTCTTGACTTTAACTCTATTTTCAATTTATTAAGGGCATTTTCATGGGTGACATTAAATACACGATAGGCTTAGAAAAGTATGTATTATCTTCAAGAACAAGTGCTCAGGTTACCTTTCATAGACTGCTTTGTAGTTGGAACGCAAACCCTCGAAAAGCGGTGATTGTATTTACAACGGTGGATCCTTCCACATAAAAAATAGGCCCAAAAATGGCGAACATGGTTCTTGACGAAATTTCCCATTATTCTCAAATGTATTTAGAGGTATTGGCTATTTTAAAATGATTCAACACATAAAAATGTTTTGCTAACAAGTATTAAGCAGGCTTTCTCAACAAAATTCAGGGCCGAAATTGCTCGAAATGCTAAAATATTCATCGTCAAATGACAATACTCTATTTTGATTCTACCGAAAACTTGCATCAACATAAAACATAATTTACCGAAAGCTGAGACTTTCTCCAATGCGCACACCCATGCCATCGAAAACTTTATTATTTCTTCTTTTTGCATGTGAAATTTCAAGCAATATCGTTTGGGAACATTTTTAAATTGCAAAATAAAAAATGGCATCTGTAGTTTTAACGCTCATGAAACGGTCTTGTACGTGATATGAGCACCAGCAATACTTGCCGGACAGCCACAATTTAGACAGAAAATTGAGGTCGACAGCTTGTCAAACATTAGCTCAGATTGCTAAATACTTGAAGAGGAGAAAAATTACGGAGTTTAGTTAGCTAAAATAGACTACAAACTGGTAGAACGTACCTTACCTGACTGCTGACCTGATTGGCATTGTACAAATCTGACGTTCTGCCACTCAAATTTGTGAAAATAATATCCTATTCTAGTATTATTTATCTTTCAAACAGTCATCTGTTTTCTGTCAAATAAATAATTAGGTCGCTGTTGTGACGTAATAAAAGAAATGACGTATATTGCCTCGAGCTAGATTGCCAGTCCGGATGCCATGTAAACAGATTATACGTCGAACCTGAAATGCATCAGTACGAAGTAAAGACTTTCTTTCTTGTCGTTTTGTTTGTCTAGTTTTCCAAAAATTTACGATCTGATTTTATAATTTGCTCAACAATTACAGAGAACATATGAGCCGAGACACGGGAAAACCAACAAAGTGATCGTGCGCCCAGCGCAGACTCAGATCAGCCTCGGCATCCGCCTAGTCTGCACAGAGTCTTCCCTAAGTGCTATAAGGGTAGCTAAGGGTCTAAGCTACCTGCAGATAGCGAAGACTCTGGTCAGACTGGGCGGATGCCCAGGATTATCTTAGTCTGCGCTCGACGCACATCTACATTGTTGGTTTTCTCGCGTCGCGGCTCAAGCTACTTAGAAAGAAACAAGCCAGGTGGGGATGGAAGGAGGCGGCTGGTGACGAGGGTGGGGGTGGGTGGGGCCAGAGAAGTGGGGGCATTCATCTTGACTGATGCCTGCACTGCAAAAATAAACGGTAGATTTTACGGTAAAATAACTGGCAACCAGCTGCCAGTCCTTTTACCGTTATTTTTACGGGTGCCCGTAAAAATTGCAGGAATCATCAAGCAGAGTGGGACAGAAAAGAGCAGATGTCGTTTTGGGTAGATAGCCCTTCAACAATACAAAGTTATTTTCGAGTGCGCCAAGTTAACATAAAACTTCCATTTCGTGATTTTCAACAATGTCTTACAGGCAAACGCACGTAAAAATAACAGGAAAAGGACTGGTAGCTGGTTTCCAGTTATTCTACCGTAAAATCTACAGATTTTTTTACAATGTGGAGTGATGTAGGCCCTATAGGTCCCAAACATGACTTGAGCAGTCGTTGCTGTGACAGTGTATTCTCTCTCTCTCTCTCTCTCTCTCTCTCTCTCTGCCCGATTTGTCTTCATTGTTGTTACACATACACTGTAAAAAAAATCTGTAGATTTTACGGTAGAATAACTGGAAACCAGCAGCCAGTCCTTTTCCCGTTATTTTTACGAGCTTTTGGTCTTTAAGACATTGTTGGAAATCACAAAATGGAAGTTTTATGTTAATTTGGCGCACTCGAAAATAACTTTGTATTGTTGAAGGGCTATCTAACCAAAGCGACATCTGCTCTATTCTGTCCCACTCTGCTCGATGATATCTGCAATTTTTACGGGCGCCCGTAAAAATATCGGTAAAAGGACTGGCAGCTGGTTGCCAGTTATTTTACCGTAAAGTCTACCGTTTATTTTTGCAGTGTACTGAGATTTATATCAATCACTTGAATCTTACCAACAGCTGAGTCATAAAAGGGAAAGAGGAATCTTGTCGGATATGATAACAGCAACATCTGCTTAGTCTAACAAGACTGCTTCAAGATACAAAACTGTATATATAAGCGAATAGCAAAACCCTGATTGGCTTGCAAGCAAACTCTTTCCGTTCTGAATTAAGTTACGAAGAGCATTTCGTGTGTTCAATGATGAGCATGAAAATGTGTCGGGGTGTGCGGATGTGGGAGGTGTGGGGAAAATTTGGAGGCTTGCTACGTGCCATCCGACGTTTGGCACGTGGCACAAAAACAGCCATTTATTCCGTGGAAGCAAAGTACTGTATACTGTACATGAACTTAAACTGTATACGAATCGCCCCACTTTGGCGAATTCCACATCCCGAATAAGCGTAAAGACCATTGACAGTATACTTAAACAATTTGCTTGAAAGTTGAAAAAAGCGGGCGTGTGAGAAACTGTTGAAATACGTATGAACTTTGTATACTTATTCAAGAACCCATCATTGCCTTCATTTAGCAAAATGTGCATGAACAAAAAAGCTACCAGCCAAGATCCATAATAAAATGCACACATGCCAGCTGTTCATCTTAACTTTTATAACATTTGTGGTGCAAGCTATCTTGGTCTTTGCTTGTTGCAGGTCACCCGTGTACTTACTGACCCTCAGAAAATACTACAGTATGGGAAAAAGTGAAAACCTTCCCGCACGTCACCACAGTTGGTAGCTTAGAGTGTTCAGATGAGAATCTGAAGGCCGTTAGCTCAATTCCTATCATTGCCTAATGAATGTATTTCGACTGTTGTCCTATTCGATTCGGAAATCGACTGCCCAATTATTTAATTTCAGGACGCAGAGTATGAAGAATAATGATTAAGCCCAGAGTTGAGTATAAAGTGTACTGTAAAAAACAAATCCATAGTTTTTACGGTAGAATAACTGGCAACCACACTGCAAAAAGTAAACGGTAGATTTTACGGTAAAATAACTGGCAACCAGCTGCCAGTCATTTTACCGTTATTTTTACGGGCGCCCGTAAAATTGCAAGACTCATCAAGCAGGGTGTGACAGAATAGAGCAGATGTCGTTTTGGTCAGATAGCCCTTCAAGAATACAAATTTATTTTCGAGTGCGTCCAGTTAACATAAAACTTCCATTTCGTGATTTTCAACGATGTCTTACAGGCAAACGCACGTAAAAATAACGGGAAAAGGACTGGCAGCTGGTTTCCAGTTATTCTACCGTAAAATCTATAGTTATGTTTTACAGTGCAGCTGCCAGTCCATTTCCCGTTATTTTTATGGTCGCCCGTAAAATTGCAGGAATCATCAAGCAGAGTAGGATAGAATAAAACAGATGTTGTTTTGGTCATAAAGCCCTTCAATTCTATAAAGGTATTTTTGAGTGCTGACAGTTAGCAAAACACTTCCAAATCGTGATTTCTAAAAGTGTTCTACAGGCAAACGCCCGTAAAAATAACGGTAAATTGACTGACAGCCAGCTTCCAGGTATTTTACCGTAAAATCTACATTTTTTCACAGTGTGGATTGGATTGCCCTTTACATGTGCCTTCGGGACGATTCGTAAATGCAAAAATATCAAATCTTCTGGTGACCTGCAAGATACCCGGGCCTGCTAGTCAACCGGACAATCACAATGTTACAATTTTAGTCGGCATACAAATGAAGAATGAACATGTTAAGCATTGGAAGGAACTGAAAAGAAATTGAGAGTGTACATGTACATGTGTGGGCCTAGGGCAACCGGGTACACTTTCAGAGGAAGCATCTCGGCAATAATATTTTTGATTTATCCTACCTTTCCAATGGGAGTAAACTCTTTAAGGAAAGCATTTGCTCCTTTGAGAGCAAAGAATTTTTGAAGAGTCTCCCAGTTCAGGAAAACTAACAGGAAATTGATAAAGTTGTGTATTGATAATAAGTCTACGGTAATTTGTGCCAGTTATCCATGAAAACGTGTTGCGGCTGTATATAGAACCGCCTCGCCAAGACTACTCTAATGTGAGGCAATATCAGTCATTTTAATAGAGAAATAGGAAAATAGACAAAATTTCAACAGGTATCGCTATATTTGATGATGCTGGTATTTGTAAATGGAACAAGATTTCAATAGTAGCGGCAATGTAAAGTATCTTTGGGGCCCACCTCTTATTCTTGCTCTCAAAGGATAAACATAATTGTGCGTAAAGTGTAATAACCCCTACACTCCTGCTTCTAACCGCAGTGCTTGACACTCCCTAGGTTAATGTGGTGGCCCAAAAGTTCAGCAGGCCACATTTTCAGTGGCCCAAATTAGCCACTAGCTGAATATCCGGTGCATTTATTATTGCCAGACAGGTAAATTTGAGCCACTAAAGTTCATAATTTGAAACTCTTCAAATGGTGGCCCCAGACAAAAATTTAGGCGCATTTGGCCACTGGGCCACTGGCTGTTTCCAGCACTGTAACCGTCCCACGAAGGGGGGGGGGGGGGCATTCTCATCCCTCCCAGGTTACTCACATACAACCGTTTATTTGACTTTTGAAATCAAGCGCGTGATCTGCTAATTAAAAAAAGAAATAACCGTTAAATTACCGTTCAATTATGAGGGAAAGGCTAATCCTGAACGATAGCATGAACTGTACCTAAATGAACATCAATTGCTGATTAAGTCCGTCTTTTAAGCCATGATTATACAAACTTCTAATCGATTCAAAATCACGTCATAAGCTTGTGTAAATTTACGATTAGCTAGAGCAATGAGGTGAGAGTTGACATTATTGTATCTGACAATAAAATATGAATAAAATGTATTTGCTTGACTGTTTTATTCGGTCTTGGTTGAAGATTAATCAGTGAGAGGTGTTACGTTTCTACGGACAGGCTGAATTGTGAGTTTGTTATTTTTGCAGTGAAGACACTTAGCGCGTAAGCTAGCATGATTTCGACGCCATTTCGGTTTGTTTTCAAACCGGGTGGTCATATGTTATTTTGCAATTTTAAAATGTTCCAAAACCAAATTTTTTGAAATTTCACATAATAGTAGAATATATAACAATGTTTATCATGGCATAGGTCTGCGTTTTAGAGAAAGTCGAATAAGCTGTAAATTGTAACTTTTTGTTCACCTGTTTGACGCTGACGTAAAGGGCACTGTTTCGTCAATATTACACAGGCGGAAAAGGATGTCCTGGAATTATTTAAACAGAAAAATTCAATAATGGAAGTCAGAAAAGTGCTCTTAAAATTTCAACCGGTGGGGCGATTTGATTAATCTGTATGGTGGCGTTAAAGTACTATGGGGTTCATCGATAGCCATATTGATGGCGACAATTTCGAACAAAATTCCGTTGCTATGTGTTTGATTATATCCCTACTCCTTGGAGCTGCGTTCCAACTGTTGTATGCCTTAAAACTTCAAATTTCACTCTATATCAGTTCTGAAGGAAGTTCCCCTGGAGGCAAGGAACAAATCAAAGAAACGAAAACAACAATCTCGGAGTAATTGAATTGTTAATATGCAGTAATTATATAGAGGATCTTACATGAGTGCTCATGTATTATTGAATTTATTAAACGAGTTGGGGAAAAAGATAAGATGCGAAGCTCTGCCGAGCATCTTATCGTTTTCTCCAACGAGTTTAATAAATTCAATAGTACATGAGCACGAATGCAAGATTCTATTTATCATATGACACTAAAATCGCATTTTATAAGGAAATTTAGCACTAAAACGTCACGATTTCGCCATTAGACAAAGTGACGTTTTATGGACGTCAACGCATAACGTTACGGCGTAATTTGCATATTTAATCCACTAGTGGATTATTGTTTTTAATGCATGGCTTTATTACACTCTCAGATGCGACGTCATATGATATATAATGTTGCAAGACTGTCCACGTCACCTATCACCAGCTTCATCGGAACTCAATTTTCAAACTGATTCAGAATGAGCACATTGATTCCAAAGGAAAATTAAATAAGCATTGAGAAGAGAAAACCTACAAAGTGGCTGTGCGCCCAGCGCAGACTCAGATCACCCTGGGCATACTCCGGTCTGATCAGGCTCTTCACTTAGCACTTAAAGGGTAGCTAAGAGTCTAAGCTACCTCCATGCGGACAGCGAAGACTCTGATCAGACTGGGCGGTGCCCAGGCTGATCTGAGTCTGCACTGGGCGCACAACCACATTGTTGGTTTTGTCATGTCGCGGCTAAAATATGACTAATGTTTTATAGTTTGTCAGTTCATTTGTTCAAACTGTACCTGTACAAGATAATGTCATGTTTCACTTATGTTTCTGTCTTAAGACCGTAAAACTGACTAGGTGGGCAATAGACCATTAAACTTGTTGATTTATGCTATTACAATTAAGCAAAACCTGCTGTGTATGTTCAGAATATTTCATCTCTAAACTTACCAATTGAAGTACTTTGTGCTTTGTCACGTATAAAACGCAACTCATGAAATCCTAAAGCTAAGTGGTAAAATTGTTGGTAGGTCTAAGTAAATAGTATTTCATAAGAAAGATAGATAGATTATTCATTTTCATCCAAACATGAAGAGCAAAAAAAAAAAACAAAAACAATACATACAACATGAACATACACCAGTAATTAGAAATACAACAAATATAATATATACAGTGCACACAGTATCTCAACTGGAAACCTGATAATATCGCAGCAGGCACGCAAAGACGAATCAACACTGAATCAACGTAGATAAACGTCATGACGTAAAATCGACGCAGATTCAATGTCGATTTGTGAGCCCACTGCGATATGCACCATTTCAAAGTTGAGCCGACGCTGAAACTCAACTGCTCGTGACTAGATTACAAACTAATTGGCAACTGCCACTGCAATAATTTAAGTGCCTTTAGCACAATTTTCAGTGCCTCTTATTCATCATATTCATCTTGCAACAACATATACCACCCTAAAAACAAAGCATCCACTTGATCAGACGGTGATAATGCGATAAATCGCTTGTAAAAATCAAGACCAAAGCGAAGAAACAACCTGCGCCATAACGATAACAGGGACCTAAAAGTATTAGCACTTGGGCAATACAGTAATATGTGTTCTGTAAGAGGAAATGACTTTTCGCCGCAGTTTTGACATATTGAAAGCCATTTTCCATAGAGTAACATACCAATCAAACGCATGGCCATATGCACACAGCTCTTAAAGTGTGGAAAATCTCGACACAAAGATGCCACAGTGTATGGGGCTCATGTAACACAACATGTACAGTATATTGGATAATCGACACAGTGATTCCGATGTAGTTATTCTCATGAGCAATTCATTCCCGAAAAAAAAATCATTTATCTTAACTCGAGTCAATTTATTCCACGATGTTTTAGATAAAAACAAGCCAGTTTCAATATTGATACAGATACTCCGCAAGCGCTTATTTATTAAGTATACGGTAAATATCAGGGAAAACCCGAACTTGTTCGCAGGAGAGACAATATAGTGTATAAGTCTGCGATGAATTATTTGTTTAATTCTGTGATCACTTGATAGGCGACAAAGCTGACCCAAAAATACGAGTTTCCTATAATCAATTTCAGATTCTAGAGGGATAGTTCCAAATAA
Source organism: Ctena decussata (assembly GCA_963989385.1). Lineage (NCBI taxonomy): Eukaryota > Metazoa > Mollusca > Bivalvia > Lucinida > Lucinidae > Ctena > Ctena decussata. The sequence continues at coordinate 14,917,954 of OZ022499.1, forward strand.
CGCCAATGCTACGTCTGTACTAGTGTATATTGGCAAAAACTGCATAATCCAATGATTCTCAAGAAAGTGGGATGAATGGTGTCATTTTTTTTTTGCATGTCATAATCAAAGATTCAATGTTTAATTTAATTTATTTCAGTTCTTTGTTTGACAATTCTAAAAGAAAAAAAGATTTGAAACTAAAATATCATTACCACTATCTCAGCGTAATGATTAGAAACACATTAACTAAAAGAACCATTACCACTATCTCAGCGTAATGATTAGATTAATGGAGAAGAGAAACTAAATACCACTGCATGTTTAGCAGCAGGAAGAAGACGAAATAAAGTTATAACTAAGTAGATTTAAAGGTAAAAAACCAAAGGAACAGAAATAAAAAGGAGAGAACTAATTATAGTATTAATAAAAAACTTTGCTAGATTTTTGACTAGTGCAAAAGTGTCCACATGTGCCATGGCATCGGCACTAGCAAGCACCCAAATAGTTGGGCCACAGTGTGCTGTGTAGTATGTCCAAGTTTTAAGCCAATTTCAACGTAAGTCTGCGTGTGTTTACATGACCGAATCTGATCAAATAATTAAAATGTACTTGAAAATTCTGAATATTTTTACCAGACCGAATGAATTTATACCAGACCGAATGAATTTTTACCAACATGTCAGGCGGTCAGACGGAGTTGCATCTACGGTGTATCTGATAAGGACGTTTGCATAAAACCGTTTCTAAATATTTTGATCATTTATTGGTTACTTACACCCACGACAGAAGGTGATGGTTGGGTTTTATTATGTCTGAACTCAGTTGGATAAATTTTGTTTATCAAATCATAGTCAAATCTGTTAATAAACTTCATCTATCATTTAATCATATAATAATCTTAACCCTTAGACTGCTGAAAAAATAACCCACATGACCCCAAAACGGGGGCAGGGGCACCCCAGAGGCCACAACCTGCACACACTCTGGTCGACCTGCTTGAAAATTTCTCAATATGGCCGACGTGTGAGCCGCCATTTTCCGGAAGTTACCAAGGTCACGTGACTTGCCATATTTGGGTGTCACATGATATCAGCGGGAACCGATGTAGACACTTAAAAAAAAAAAAAAAAAAAAAAAAAAAAAAAAAAAATTTTTGTATGACAAAAGTAATTGCTTGTCTGAGGGCCGGAGTTATTGCTGAATATTTATCAAGAGAGAAAGTTTGGAAGGATGAAGTCTAGTTGTCAGAAAACCGGGATCAAGCAAGCAGGGGTAGCCACCTGAAAAGCTGATGTTGAAAATACCATAAATGTTTTACGTTTTCTCCGAGTTTTAAAGGTCAACAAATCAACCAGGTGGGCAAAACCTTGCTTTAGTAGAAAGCAGATTCCCCCCGCACAGGACAACCGTAAATGATGGGGAGTACTTGATGTCTAGTGTGCCCGACATGCTCTCAAAGTGACCTACCCCTCGAGCACGACTAAAGTCGCGCTTAGCAGTCTAAGGGTTAAGATATGTCTAATTTCTACACTATATCAGTTCTACCAAATACAGTCCAATTTCAAAATTTCAGTTAGGCATAGTGTAGCTTTAATGTAAAACAGAAATATGGATGTCACCTGTCTTCCCAATATATTAAGCATCTGCCCATGCAACTGAACCCATCAGCCCACCCACAGTAGCTATGGATGTCTCTCATATCCCCAATAAAATACACATCTGCACATGCATATGAACCATCTGGTCCACCCACATGAACACATCTGTACACCCAAAAGTTTTAATTACATCCATATTCATTTATCACATCCATATTCCTATTCAGTAGTATCTAATTAGCAACATGACCTAAATACTAACAAGACCCGTGGTGGACACATTCTGAGAAATATTTCATTTTTATTTTTTTATTTTTTACATTTTTATACAAATACATAATTTCTTTTTTTATTTTTATACATTTTTATACACATACATATTTTTATATTTCTCATTCATCGTCCCATATCCACACTGCTTGTTGGGGTCTTGTTTCTTTCATGCAGACTGCAATCTAGCCGTTAGTCTAGGTTCCATCTGCATTGGTTGATGTTATATAGCGAGCGTCTAGATTATTAAATTTTACGTCCCAACATACAGCGCAGCGACATCGAACAATGACTATCAATTCGATAAAATTAAATTTTTATAGTTCATTGATACATATTTTGAACACTCATTTAACGGTGCACACATATACTCCCCTTACATGCCTGCACCACCCATATTCAAAATTGTAAAAACAGGCAAAATTCAAATTTACATGCAACGGCGTGTTGCATGTAAATTCGACAACAATGTGTGCACCCATAAGCTTCCATCTAGTCTCTGCATGTATACATACCAATAGCTTGCCAACACCAATCCCATATGCAGCAGTGCAAAGCAGGCAAACTCAAATTCGCATGCAACGGCGTGTTGCATGCAAATTCGATCTCACATGCAACAGTGCAACACAGCCAAATTCAAACTTACCAAGGTCCTACCATGACCCATACCAGCATGACATTCCACGACGCCATTTCGTGTATATGACACACCACACCATAATGTTATGGTGTAGTGCGGCACATACAGCAACATTATCACACAGCAACGTAATGCCGTATTCAATATTGTCACCTGACACGGTCACATATATCCAGCACACAATATATCCAGCACACAAAGAAAATGTGCATTAATACATGCAATCTACAATTGATTAATTTGTTAAATTGTGCACAATTATACATCAACCATGGTTGATTACCTAATTACTACTAGATAGCAAAACCAGCCACCTCATGCCTTCGATTCATCGGTTTATATATATTGTTTTCCTTAAAATGTTTTCCATTTAATGCCGGCTGAGCAGTATATTCTTGTTGCCGGCATGTTAGTTATCATTGAATAACCACACCGTGATCACGGACTTGGGACCGTGTCGAATTAACCCTGGACAGGCTAGAGACAATCAGTCAGTAGCTGTCCACAGCCAAAACAATGACCCTTAACCGGTTTACAGGCGCCCAACCCTCGGGTCATCACAGTGCAGTCATTTTAATAACCCTGCATTCTTTAAGGACGTGTTATGTGAATATTTATATTATCAGTACTGATCTATTTGCATCAAAGGCATGAGGAGCCAGGTTTCTACCTTCCCAAACCACAATATACTCTATTTAATTTACTCACTTATTTTATACTTCTGTTATCTTATATTTCTGGTTATGTTCTTTCAATGATTAGTACTCCATTGTCTGGAAGATGTAAATATCATAAATATTTTTATACCATTTAATCTTAATAAATATTATTAAATTTTTGGTTTCATTAAAGAATTTAATGTTTTTTGGATAAATTTCACCTACATAAATTAAACGCAGCCCGTAGCATAGCGGAGGGCTGGGGTATGATCAACCACTGACTGGGTATGATATCATTTTGGTTTCATTAAAGAAATTTATTGTTTCTGGATAAACTTAACCTGTATAATTAAACGCAGCCCGTAGCATAGCGGAGGGCTGGGGTATAATCAACCACTAACCGGGTATGACAAGAAATGAGGGTGTCATATCCATTCACAGCCATGCCCCACCAACAGGGCAAGGCTGCGAATAAACAGACATTCACACAACCGGTGAGTAGTCTACATCTTCCATGTAATAATATTGAAATAATTCTCTGTATACTAAGATCTTTAAGTTATTAAACATTTTATATCTGAATCTGTCCATAATTCTACAAGGCTCACACTCAAGAGTTAGGAACGTGTCAGTCTTCAGTGAGCAGAACACAATAATGTAAACACTTTTATATTTCCCTAATTCGACTAGTGTGTGTCTTTTCCCTAAGTATGCACTATAACGTTCATCATTTGTAATTTGTCTATGGAGGTCAATAACATGGTTTTCATCCATTAGTGAAATCTGTTCTTTTTCATTTTGAAGGTTCTCTAAGTAAAAGAGTCCATACGGATGCTGTTCTTTTGTATAGATATGCGCTGTTGCATATTTAATGATATGTTTTGTTGTTTCTGTAGTCCACGTAGACATGATTCTGTAAATAAAGGTTCATGTTCCATATTTTTTGAAAAATAATTCTATTTTCTTGTGAAGTTTCTTTTTTGTCAATAATATGGTTCTAAGTTTTTCCATGGTCATATTGCACAGTCTTATCTTGTTGACCTTGTCATTATGAAAAATATGTTTCATTATCTTTTCATTATCATATAGCTTGTTAAAATTTAATTTACATCTTGTGCATTTTTTTATTTTACTTTGTTTTTGTTCTGGTTCTTTAACTTCTTTTCTGTACTGCACGAGATGCTTCTGTATATATTGTTCAGGATAGCCACATTTCTTAAGTCTATGTATGAACAGTTTACATATGTGTTCATATTCTTCCTTTGTGCTACTGAGGTATTTGTATCTGTGACATTCTGTGCTTATAATACCTTTAAAAACACCATCAGGATGATTGGATTGGAAATTTGTGTACGAATATGTGTTAAATTTCTTTTGAAATATATAATGGTAACATTTACCACTGATATATGTGATATGTCCTATCCCGTATGTTAGATCTAAGAATTCTGCTTTGAACTTATTTACAGTGAATTCTATTTCTAGTTCTCTAGGGTAGTACGATGCCAAGTTTGATATAAATTCCTTTATCTGATTATGTTCAGAATAAACTATTATGCTTCCATCATCGATGAATCTATTAAAATCTAAGATGTATCTGTTGATTCTACTAGTTTTTGCCATAAAATACTCTGCCTTGAATAGTACCAGATTGGCTCCATCGGCCGAATCATATGAGCCCATATACATGATCATACCCCAGCCCTCCGCTATGCTACGGGCTGCGTTTAATTTATGTAGGTGAAATTTATCCAAAAAACATTAAATTCTTTAATGAAACCAAAAATTTAATAATATTTATTAAGATTAAATGGTATAAAAATATTTATGATATTTACATCTTCCAGACAATGGAGTACTAATCATTGAAAGAACATAACCAGAAATATAAGATAACAGAAGTATAAAATAAGTGAGTAAATTAAATAGAGTATATTGTGGTTTGGGAAGGTAGAAACCTGGCTCCTCATGCCTTTGATGCAAATAGATCAGTACTGATAATATAAATATTCACATAACACGTCCTTAAAGAATGCAGGGTTATTAAAATGACTGCACTGTGATGACCCGAGGGTTGGGCGCCTGTAAACCGGTTAAGGGTCATTGTTTTGGCTGTGGACAGCTACTGACTGATTGTCTCTAGCCTGTCCAGGGTTAATTCGACACGGTCCCAAGTCCGTGATCACGGTGTGGTTATTCAATGATAACTAACATGCCGGCAACAAGAATATACTGCTCAGCCGGCATTAAATGGAAAACATTTTAAGGAAAACAATATATATAAACCGATGAATCGAAGGCATGAGGTGGCTGGTTTTGCTATCTAGTAGTAATTAGGTAATCAACCATGGTTGATGTATAATTGTGCACAATTTAACAAATTAATCAATTGTAGATTGCATGTATTAATGCACATTTTCTTTGTGTGCTGGATATATTGTGTGCTGGATATATGTGACCGTGTCAGGTGACAATATTGAATACGGCATTACGTTGCTGTGTGATAATGTTGCTGTATGTGCCGCACTACACCATAACATTATGGTGTGGTGTGTCATATACACGAAATGGCGTCGTGGAATGTCATGCTGGTATGGGTCATGGTAGGACCTTGGTAAGTTTGAATTTGGCTGTGTTGCACTGTTGCATGTGAGATCGAATTTGCATGCAACACGCCGTTGCATGCGAATTTGAGTTTGCCTGCTTTGCACTGCTGCATATGGGATTGGTGTTGGCAAGCTATTGGTATGTATACATGCAGAGACTAGATGGAAGCTTATGGGTGCACACATTGTTGTCGAATTTACATGCAACACGCCGTTGCATGTAAATTTGAATTTTGCCTGTTTTTACAATTTTGAATATGGGTGGTGCAGGCATGTAAGGGGAGTATATGTGTGCACCGTTAAATGAGTGTTCAAAATATGTATCAATGAACTATAAAAATTTAATTTTATCGAATTGATAGTCATTGTTCGATGTCGCTGCGCTGTATGTTGGGACGTAAAATTTAATAATCTAGACGCTCGCTATATAACATCAACCAATGCAGATGGAACCTAGACTAACGGCTAGATTGCAGTCTGCATGAAAGAAACAAGACCCCAACAAGCAGTGTGGATATGGGACGATGAATGAGAAATATAAAAATATGTATGTGTATAAAAATGTATAAAAATAAAAAAAGAAATTATGTATTTGTATAAAAATGTAAAAAATAAAAAAATAAAAATGAAATATTTCTCAGAATGTGTCCACCACGGGTCTTGTTAGTATTTAGGTCATGTTGCTAATTAGATACTACTGAATAGGAATATGGATGTGATAAATGAATATGGATGTAATTAAAACTTTTGGGTGTACAGATGTGTTCATGTGGGTGGACCAGATGGTTCATATGCATGTGCAGATGTGTATTTTATTGGGGATATGAGAGACATCCATAGCTACTGTGGGTGGGCTGATGGGTTCAGTTGCATGGGCAGATGCTTAATATATTGGGAAGACAGGTGACATCCATATTTCTGTTTTACATTAAAGCTACACTATGCCTAACTGAAATTTTGAAATTGGACTGTATTTGGTAGAACTGATATAGTGTAGAAATTAGACATATCTTAACCCTTAGACTGCTAAGCGCGACTTTAGTCGTGCTCGAGGGGTAGGTCACTTTGAGAGCATGTCGGGCACACTAGACATCAAGTACTCCCCATCATTTACGGTTGTCCTGTGCGGGGGGAATCTGCTTTCTACTAAAGCAAGGTTTTGCCCACCTGGTTGATTTGTTGACCTTTAAAACTCGGAGAAAACGTAAAACATTTATGGTATTTTCAACATCAGCTTTTCAGGTGGCTACCCCTGCTTGCTTGATCCCGGTTTTCTGACAACTAGACTTCATCCTTCCAAACTTTCTCTCTTGATAAATATTCAGCAATAACTCCGGCCCTCAGACAAGCAATTACTTTTGTCATACAAAAATTTTTTTTTTTTTTTTTTTTTTTTTTTTTTTTTAAGTGTCTACATCGGTTCCCGCTGATATCATGTGACACCCAAATATGGCAAGTCACGTGACCTTGGTAACTTCCGGAAAATGGCGGCTCACACGTCGGCCATATTGAGTGAAATTTTCAAGCAGGTCGACCAGAGTGTGTGCAGGTTGTGGCCTCTGGGGTGCCCCTGCCCCCGTTTTGGGGTCATGTGGGTTATTTTTTCAGCAGTCTAAGGGTTAAGATTATTATATGATTAAATGATAGATGAAGTTTATTAACAGATTTGACTATGATTTGATAAACAAAATTTATCCAACTGAGTTCAGACATAATAAAACCCAACCATCACCTTCTGTCGTGGGTGTAAGTAACCAATAAATGATCAAAATATTTAGAAACGGTTTTATGCAAACGTCCTTATCAGATACACCGTAGATGCAACTCCGTCTGACCGCCTGACATGTTGGTAAAAATTCATTCGGTCTGGTATAAATTCATTCGGTCTGGTAAAAATATTCAGAATTTTCAAGTACATTTTAATTATTTGATCAGATTCGGTCATGTAAACACACGCAGACTTACGTTGAAATTGGCTTAAAACTTGGACATACTACACAGCACACTGTGGCCCAACTATTTGGGTGCTTGCTAGTGCCGATGCCATGGCACATGTGGACACTTTTGCACTAGTCAAAAATCTAGCAAAGTTTTTTATTAATACTATAATTAGTTCTCTCCTTTTTATTTCTGTTCCTTTGGTTTTTTACCTTTAAATCTACTTAGTTATAACTTTATTTCGTCTTCTTCCTGCTGCTAAACATGCAGTGGTATTTAGTTTCTCTTCTCCATTAATCTAATCATTACGCTGAGATAGTGGTAATGGTTCTTTTAGTTAATGTGTTTCTAATCATTACGCTGAGATAGTGGTAATGATATTTTAGTTTCAAATCTTTTTTTCTTTTAGAATTGTCAAACAAATAACGCCAATGCTACGTCTGTACTAGTGTATATTGGCAAAAACTGCATAATCCAATGATTCTCAAGAAAGTGGGATGAATGGTGTCATTTTTTTTTTGCATGTCATAATCAAAGATTCAATGTTTAATTTAATTAATTTCAGTTCTTTTTTAGAATTTCCGGCTTGAAACAAGTAGACTTGACTTGAAAAGGTGCTATTATCGAGTTCTTTCCAATAGTGATTAATTGGTTAACGCTGGAACATAAAGCTTTTTGTTTTCAACTCGCAACTCGTGACCTTTTTTTTTTTTTTTTTTTTGGTCATGGAGTTCTGTATATTCAACGAGTCCAAGCATTAGCAACGCATTCCAAAGTTTAGAATGAGGCAAACAAGTTTTTTTTTCACCAAGTAGGTCATAATCAGTCACCCTTGCAGGTCATAAATATTTTTTCTATTATCTATTTAATTCAAATTTCACAGTATTCCGAAAACGTATTTTTTCACGTTTATTTTACGAGTCAAGCCAAGGTCGCCCAGTATATGAACTAGAAAGAAACCTGTTGCCTGCCGTGGAAGGGAGACAATCCCCACTGGTCAGTGGACAACTGTCGTAACTCTTATCGAATAAGCTCGGGAAAATAAGCTTCACATTTCATAAAATTATTTTACGGGACGTATTATGTAGGAAAACAATTCTGGGGAGTACAAGAAGGGCACCAACAAGAAGCTGATACGCTTTGAGTAAAGAGCACGTTGTATTATTCATTTACAAATGTACATATGAACGGCCATATGGAAGCTGCAAAAGATTTAAAACACTGGAGAAATTTTCAGTTTTTGAAACTTTTATATTATGATTTCATGATCCGACAAAATATTCGGTGAGTAATTACTTTACTTTTAAACTGAATTTGATATATGCAGATATGCGCTAAATATTTTTCATTGATTGTAATGAGCAATTTAAATGAAACACTGATGCTCCGTGGTCTATCTTTGTGAAATAAATAGACGTTGGAGCAGTCTCGTATAGTACACAAATGTGTCCCGTAAAATTCATTGACATCTAAATTTAGTTCTTTGAAGAAAAATCTTTCCAACAAACCTGAGGATTAGAAATTATATTCTAAATCAATTATAGCATATGTGTTTTTATTCTCTGCCCTAGACTGGGTAATGTGCTCTATCTGTTTATAAGTTTTATTAGTTATCATGGAAAACTTGGTCAAGTTACAGGTCCGAAAAAATAAATTGCCTAATTCGCCATTTGTATGACGCTAAAAATGATATTTTGTAACGTTTAGTTACCTATAAATGTTATTTACATGTAAGTGTTATTGTCATCACCGATTGGGTATTTTCTTAGTGGGAAGACTGAAGAAACCGTGCGTTTAAATACAATATTAGTGTCCCGTAAAATACAAATTCAAAACAAGCGTCAGTTGCTTAATATGATGACTTTATGGTATTTTTTGTCACATAACAATATACTTTATATAAGTCAAAGTTGTTTGACTTTTAGATACATGTATCTTGAGATATTCTTCTCGGAAAGTCTTCCATATTAAAACTGGGGAGATTTGAAGTTTTTCTATCCAAGAACTGAGAAAAAGAACTTGTGATGCAAAACAGTACCGCTGATATAGAAAAGCAAACAGGCCGGCAAATTGTAACGCAAACACTTCTCTGTGGTTATACATAGAACTTGTGCATATATCAATAGCGCCTTTAATCATTTATGTTAATACATGTGTCCAAACACAAAACATCCACTGCCACTTTTTAAGATCGTGTATTCTACAGGACAGAACAGAAGACAAGAATAGCAGAGTAAGCGTTTTAGATGCTCTATTAAACATACTGGCGTGCGACCAGTGGTGGCCGCGTACCAGTGGTGGCCGTTTGCATTTTGCACGCACAATTGCTTGTTTGATCCGCCTCAGATTTGGCCATTTCCGAAAAGGAAACAAAAGGGACTCCCATAAAAAAGAATGGTTAAATTATCTCCCCGGAAGGCAAAAGGTTAACCTTTTCCCCAAGCTACCCTTGCCTTGCCTGGGATCGCAACCCTTGATACAGACATGATTAAATACAGAAATAAACATGAACAAATTGCTTTGTTAATGTTTACCTATGACGAAAAAGGTATAACCTGCAACCAGCCTGCAAAAAAGCATCTAAATTCTTGTAAAATGACAGCACTCGTGTACCCATTATTTATGTTTGTTTTCGACGTAATGTAGCATGTGCCTACGAAATGACTACGCCAGAGTTTTGAAGTCCTTTTCTGACTGCTGCTTATATTCTATCTGTGCTGAACGCTCTAAAACTATTAAATTCTGACAAAGCCCACAGACTTACAATGACATATCACCAAAGTTTAAATCCATAACAAGATTTTGAAAAATGCATCATTCAATGCATGGCAATCGTGACGGCCATCACTGGTACGCTATGCTCGTATTTCAATGCGCTTTGGTGACCTAGTTGGAGGATCTGTCACAGGTACATGTTATAGTCTATTTCAAAAAATAAATCAGTATTATAATGACAGTTACCCCTAGTTTTTTTAAATCAAAATATATAATCACGAATCACTACATGTCCGTTACAAGATAAAAAGTGTAACAAAAACGACCACCACTGGTCGCCTGCCAGTATAAGTTTTATACAGACAAGTTGAAGTGTTAAAGTTTTAAACAGGAGTTTTACTTGATGTATGCAAATCTACAACTTTATGTGTTTTGCAGAAAAGTTTCCTTTCATGTTAGTTAAGTGCAATGAAATCGTATTGATTCTTTATGGTAGAAGAAGGGCATTTTGTTTTTCCAGACATAATAAAGTGAATATTTCAGAGCTTAACTTTGTTCTAAAGAAAGCCACTCTCCTCTACGGTGGATTATACCCTTATTCTTCTAGCAGTTTCTTCAAATCTATTGGTATATACGACTCGTAGAATACTGAAAATAAGTGTCAGTCCCTTCATGTTGTCTGTCGTTATCTGAATTCACCTGATATTTACTGTGCAATACTTAAGGACTAGCTACGATGAATACCAAAGTTGTGAAATGACAGTGAAAAATCGCTTTACGACTTGTTTAGTTTTTCGATAATTTAACCACCCAAAAGTCCCACTTTCTTGAGAATCAGTGAAATATAATGCAGAAGCAATGTGCTCGCTCAATAGCCGTTATATGAGAAGAACGCATATTTGACCATAATTCACATCCGTACAGTGCTTTTGGCAACAGCATTGAATTATATATACGTCTCGGTGTTAGGGGATTCAAACCATCATTTACAAGACTTAAGAAAGTACTTTTGAGCATGCTACTTTAACATTTTCATCAATGGACATGTACGTAATACATATTGCCCCCAAGTGCTTATATTCTGTTCCCTCTTCTATACAGAAATTCCCAAATGTCCATGTTCGGGTCGACTTTTGATATGCCTTTTTCAACTCATTAAACACAATTGCTTGGACGTCGCGTCAGATGTTGGTGATAATTTCAAAAAGTTAAAGGGGTCTTTATATTCAATGTTCGCTCCTTCACTTATTGCTTAACACATTTCTGCAAACTAAGCATCAATCAAAAAATAATACACAGTTCCGAAACACACCCAGAATGTCACTCAAAATCACGTGATAGCGTATACCTGGCCAATGCAACGACAACTTAGCACGTGACATAGTCTCACAAACAAATCGCACGTGGTCAATATTGTACATAAGTCCGTGATTTTACCTTACAGTTAATGGAGGGACGTATACCTGTTTAAAGAAAACAAACTGAGACCACTTTCAATAAACTTACGCTGCTTTGCAAGAACAGAACACACCGGAAATGCATGATGCGCCAACTTCCATGTGTAGGTCATGAGGAGGCTGATTCTTCGCCATAGATCGCCAATATTTAGCAGACACTAGCATTTGTCATTTGTTTTTCCGCCATCTTTGTGTAAAGCTTGTGAGGCGTAGTAACAGTAACTAAGTAGGCGGAGCTTAGCGGCTATCTCGGAACTGTGTATTAATTACATTTTACATAGGAGAGAAAAAACTGACCAATTTGGACAATAAGTTTAAGTTATTGTCCACATATTAAGTGAATAACGTCGGATTTTGCATGTAGAAACGTAACAGAGATCTTTTAGTGGGGAGCTTCAAAATATTAAAAAAATTACAACTAATGATTATAAAAATCATGTAAATTTTCGCGCATAGTGACGCTTTTGCGCCAGTCTTCACATCGTTATGCGTGAAATTGACCTCACTAAACAAACAAACAAGTAATGGCCGGCCAAGCAAATAAAAGTGAAAATGTAGAGATCTAAAGAAAATGGGGAAAAAGATGGAGGGTATGTATACATTATGGTGTAATTCTTTTTAGTGTTTCATCGGTTTGTAAATTGAAGTATTTCACAAAAATGCGTTTTGAGAATAGAACAAAAACTTTAATGCATTCGTGATTTTTTTTTCTATTTTACGAAAAATTATCGATATTTTGCGATGTCTAGGAAAAATGCCACACTCACAGAAATGACGTCATCATAAATAAGAGGCATTATTTCGTTACTAAATAGAAAGAAAAAGATCTCTTCGAATCTCTTTTTCGAAATAAAATATGTAAATGCGTTCTTATATACTCCAGGATGTTTTTTAAATCAAGCGAAATGGTTGAATATTGATTAAAATATCTTTGAAATGACTTGTCTAGGTAGAATGTCACAAACACCGTCTTTGGTCCTTTATTTATCGCGCCGTAAAAACGCCGTAAAACGTTGCCGTTAGAATTTTGGCTTATCTGTAGCTTTATGCGTAAGTTTCATTAATATAATCATGCAGTGTCTTCCGATAAATTAATAATCATATCAAAATTTCAATGTTTGTTTTCAATTATTCAGGCAAATTGACCATTCACGAGTGGTTACAGTTGACAAAAGATGAGCGAAAGAAGAAGGGACAAGAGCAGAAATCAGCATGGTTCCGCCGAAATTATAAGAATTTACATGTGCGCTCAGCGAAGACACAGATCAACCTGCGCATCCGCGCAGTCTGATCAGACACCTCACATACCGCAGTAAAAACATTGGGTCGCTAGCTATCCACAGAGCGCACAACAAAAACTGATCAGACTGCGGGGATGCGCAGGCTTACATGTATTTTAGTCTTCGCTGGGCGCACATGTAAATTATAGGATCTACTGTGGCCCGGATCATAATGAAAAAAGTGTGGTACCCCGGCTTTTTATAAAACATTACATCGTAGAATAATTAAGGGAACAATTCTAGTAAGCCCCGACCAACCCCATTTAATACTGAAAATAATTGAGTTTACCTAGGTAAACTCTTTTTTTCTCAATTCTACCCGAGAGCATGTATTTTAAAACACCGTCTCAACTAAATCCACCATGCTATTAACAGAAATAAGAAAACAAAACAATTTCATCTGATTATTTTCATTTAACAGCAATAAATTAAATTAGTGCATAGGATTAACGTACTGAATATCGCAACTCTGTGACAAACACGTCGTTTTGACGTTACACAAATTATCAACAACATCTGACGCAACGTCGTGGCATTTCATAATGCCGTACTCGAAACGTCATGTATTTGCGTCCCTTAGCAACATTTGTTCAAGACCAGTAACTGAGTTTGATCCGACTAACATATCGTCAGCCACAGCCGGGGAACCACAACAAATGTCATAAATACAGAAGCCTAGAGCAGCAGCTTCTAAGTCGTATAACAGATCATTAATAACTAGAAGGTTGTCCAGGGACAACTGGTCGAGCCCGCTGTTTGCTATAGTGGCCTATGTCAAGACTGAGTAACTGCTTCACTCTAGAAAGAAGCCGAACAACATCATGCTTAGCCAGCATTTTCTTCTCTTTTTTTCAATTTTTTACAAAGGAAAATAAGTAGAGAGTGATGACCCAGACAAGCTCAATTTATGACAATTACAATATCTGACCTTCAAGTGAGACCTTGACCTTGGACCTACCCAAACACATATGTCACTTGACACTTCCACTCATCAAGAAGAAGATTTGTGCCAAATTCTTTTGAAATCCATCCGTTAAAGTAGAAGTAATGGTTCGGACAAGCTCAATTTATGACCATTTTATCATTTGACTTTCAAGTGTGACCTTGACTTTGGACCTACTTGAACAAATGTTCCAAATGGCACTTTTACTTATCAAGGAGAACGAATGTGCCAAATTATTTTGAAATCCATTCGTATATGTTGAAGTTATGGCTCAGACAAGCTCAAATTATGGCCATTTTATCATTTGACCTTCAAGTATGACCTTGACTCTTGACCTACCTGAATAAATTTTCCAAATGTCATACTGTTTTTTTGGAAACCCCCCTGCATAGCGTGCATGGGAGGAGTTATAGTATCAAATAGCTGAAACATAGTTAGCAAGATTCGCACTAGTAACTTAAGGGAAACAGAAAAAATGAGTTATAGCTGGGTAACTATCGGAATTATCCTTCCTTTATATAGAGTTATTATATATAATACCTTTCTTCATTTCCACGGGAACATGTGCAAGATTTATCATTGCAGAAAATAAGTTTGCTAAGATTTTAATACAAACTTTCACCAGCAAACATTACAGAAACTGAGACATTAAAAAATTTTCCGTGGACAAATGGTGTGGTAACTAATTAAAAGCAAAATAATTTGGAAATGTTGTATTTAAAATCGTCAATATCATGATTAAAAATTGCGGCGGAATTTGTTATCGCGAGTATATATATATGCGCCTTAACAAGAAATTCTGATCTTTCAGAGATCTTTCGTATGAGGAAAACATCGACATGACGATACTACCACGTTAATAAAACGTTGTGTCTGGTGAGATTACGTTAAGGTGTATGGATACTCCACCATTCTTTCCCGCCGTTTTTAAAAAGTAAGAGGGGGGGGGGGGGGGGGCAACTTTCGTGACTTCCAATTTGCTTTCCTGACTGACCAGAGCCCTTTCCAAATAACGTCTACTCGTTAAGAAAAGAATTTCTACTTAGGGATCAAATTCATTTTGGTTGTTCCAAAATGAGAAAAGAGACTAAACTGAAGATGACAGAATCTCTTGGAATAAAACATCCTGGAATTATATTAATTACAGAATTTGGATTGGGGTCAACATATTTCAGAAATATCAAGGAAGGTAACTAAGACAATGGGTTTTCTTCGGCACAATTTGGCACTGGCACCTCGGCAAACTAAGGAAGCTGCATACAAAACATGGGTTCGCCCTGAACTGGAGTATGCAGCACCTATTGGCACCCCCATAATAAAACTCAGGTTCTGCAGGTTGAGAGGGTGCAGAGAACATCTGACAGGTGGACCTGCAGGCGATGGCGGAACACAAGTAGTGTCGGCGATATGCTGGACGAGCTTGAGTGGCCATCCCTGGAGGCCCGCCAGAGCAGTCCTCCTTAACTTTCTTTTACAAGATTTGCTCTGGTACAGTGTCCCTTGAGAAAGATAAGTAATTGACCCCAGCTCCAAAAGTCGAGAAGAACTGGGGGATCCAATGACTCACAATACACTAGATACCTTGCATAAAGATGTTCTGAATAATTCATTCTTCCCACGGACTGTTCCTATGTGGAATAGGTTCCCTTCTTCGGCGGGTTCCGCCAAAACCGCTGAGGAGTTTAAGACCCTTATTTAGATTATCGGCACAGAGGCATGTGTTTTAGCATGCCTCTGAACTGCTTCTTGTAAATAGTTTTAATAGCCCACCCCGAAAGTTTGTATTCCCTTTGAGCTAAATTCTAAATTTAGCCACCCACCATACCTAAGGTAATGATCAGAAAATGATCGTCTCAGTATCGAGAGGTAGATAGATAGATAGAATCTGGTTACCTTGAAGGTGTACACATTCACACGTAGGTGACTTTTCCGCCAATTTTAAAACAGATTTCTTTGGCGTAAAACAAAATTAAAAAAAAAAAAAAAAGTGGATTTGAAGTTTTGAGCTCGTGATGAAAAATTTATGTAAATTGAGTTTTGAGCATCGCTCTCCGTAACAATCTGCGACCATTATCAGCACGACTGCTAAAGCTCTCTAGCTGATAATGGGACATTGGGTTGCTATATCGGGTGATACCCGAAACACCATGTGATAGTCTCACTTAAATAGTCGTTTTCTTATCACAACGGACGTTTCTGGCCATCATCATTATGATAGAACCAGAATCTACAATTTTTAAGGATCTGCAATAGTTCTTCATCATAAGACCTATCACAGTATTAGTCTGATATTACACTATAAATGTAAGACCAAGTCCAGAAGCTAAGTACCAATTACTAAGTACCAGGACCTCTGACAGGGTTCGAAACCCGGTCTGGCCACATACTTTCGTTTCCCCTTCCGCTGATTCAAGAAAGGCAGTTGTCAGTTACTGGCGAAAGTATTTCACTTAGTGCTGGTTAACCGCGTAGGAGGTCTAAGCCTGCCCAGGAATAGTGTGGTTAGGTTAACTGACCGTCCCGAAAAGACCATAGCTGTTTACCGTGGACGTTTAGCACCAAATCAATCAATCAATCGCTTACTATCACAAAATTCTCTCTCTCTCTCTCTCTCTCTCTCTCTCTCTCTCTCTCTGATATGTATATGTAATTGCCCTATTTGTATGTATTGCTAGATCCCTATTTCTTCTTAAGGTTTCAAGTGTTAACAGTACGATTGCTTATAACATGTCCGTATATGCACCAGGCGTTTGATTTCACTGTTTGCAATAAGCTTTCTTCTACTAGATTAAACATATTTTATTGCCTTTATATACAATGGGGTTGGGCTACAAGTTCTCGCAACATTAGTTACAGCCCTCCCCCTACAATATCAAACACAGCAAGACATGGACAAACACAGCAAGACATAGCTTTCTTCTACTTACATGTATTTGTGATAGTTATGGATAATTTGTTTTATGGGCATCAAACAATATGACTCCTAATCTGAGTTGTTTCAACAAGGCAGTTCAGACGAAAAGAAACTAAGGTGGAGATATATGTTTTCGATGGATACAAGCAAATTAACACAAGGGTTACTAGATACTCCGGTTCCTCTGATTTATCAAATGTGGAGCCAAAATGACCACCAAAGCTAATTTATCAAATATATATTATAGTGTTTGTGCAAAATCATTTTACATAAACTTGAATAAGCTTTTCAAATATCCCATTCTGAACCAGTTCCTTTGAGTTAAAACGTTAAAAATCCCGAGTTGCCACCGTTTTTCAGTTATTGCCCTTTTCAACTTTTACTATCTATTATAAAGATTAATCTAGAACTGTTCAAGGGATTTGGTATATATTTGGCAGGTTGACAGAAGACTTTAGAAGATGTTGACTCTTCTCAAAACAATAGAAACTCAGTATTCCAGAAACATAAACCATAACTCTGCCTTTTAATTCACTAGCAAGACTGACAGCAGGTGTGCCGGACGGACAGACGATTCAAAGAACAAAGCAGTAACTCTGTTCGAGGCAGTAAATAAAATGTCCACCTATCATCAGAAAAGTTTGACTAGGCGGGGACACCGATCATGTTTGCATGGCTTAGGTTGTAATTATGTCATGTATATATTTGCCAGATAATTCGATAAACATTGCCAGTCACGCATTAGGCACGTCGTGATTAAAATCGTCCAAATTGACATGCAATATTCGGTTGCTTAGGCCAGCCTCTGCACGTGCATAGCCTGATAAAAACATGACTTGAAAATGACACGTGAAAACCAATAATGTGGTTGTGCGACCAGTGAACATCAAGATCAGCCTGGGCATCCAACAAGTCTGATCAGACTATTTTCTAAGCGCTTACAGAGTAGCTCATGGTCTGAGCTATCTCCATGCAGACAGCGAGGACTCTGATCAGACTGGGCAGATGCCCAGACTGATCTGAGTCTTGGCTGGGCACACATGCCACTTTGCTGGTTTTGTCATACCGCGGCTCACTTGAACAGTTATAACTTCAAATGGACCCTGTAATTCAGAAATCGCGAACTGCGCTTGCGCCGACCGCCACTGCAAATCGCCTTGCAATATGCCTGAGGACATCCAAATTTTGTCACAGTGAGACTTACATGTTTACATGGAACCGCCAATCAGGCCTGGAAGTTATAAAACTTAAGTACATTCTCAAACTCAAAATAAAGTACAGTGATTGGCTGCTTCCGAGTACATGCTCAGAAGCAGCCAATCAGTGTGCTTTTTTTTTAGTTTGAGTTTGAGATTATACTCAAGTTTTATAACCTCGGACCCTGGTTTGGAATGCATGGGCTACCAGATGCCTCTGTGGCTGAACGGCCTTCTTGGAATACACAAGACAGGAATTCAAGTCCCAGAAAGTCAATGGCAATGCCTCGAATTGACAGAAATTTTCTTTGCTGAACTGACTGAAAACTGTTACTTGCTGTCAATCAAGTCAAGAAAAATATCCCCTGTGTTAATTGTGATAAAGCCATTATTGTCTAGCATCTCATGAATAGAACATAGCCAAACAATATAGACCTAGTTCAGAAGCAGAGAAACACTCGTCTGATCAGGGTCTATACCGTTTGCATTCAATACAAAAAAAAAATATATATAAAAATGATAAAAATGTTACACACGTCTATGAAAATATTAGACTGACAATTGACCTAATACCCTTCTTATCTGATGCGCTGTTCTAACAATATATTTCGCAGTTAAAATTGAACCGCGACACGAGAAAACAACCAAAGTGGTTGTGCACCCAGCGCAGACTCAAATCAGCCTTGGCATCCGCCCACAGACGCTTTGCTATCCACATGGAGATAGCTTAAACCCCTAGCTACCCTTTAAGCGCTTAGCGAAGACTGGGCGAATGCCCAGGATGATATGAGTCTGCGCACAACAACTTAGTTGGTTTTCTTGTGTCCCGACAAATTCAGGAGCCTACATACATGTTGCAAAGTCAGTCGTGACTTCACTTAATTGAGATACTGCACCATGTGTGTTCAAATCAAACCACGATATCTCACTTAAACCAGTATCGAATTGCCTTTTAATGTTCATAAGTCTGATTTTCATTTTAGATTTTCAAAATTCGCATCTGTTGTTATTCAACCTGACTAAGGAGTTATCGTCTGACACGCGGCAGTATATGTATCTACAACATACATACATTTTAGTGCCCTTTTAAGTAAAATATATCATTGTTGCCTTTGGTAGGCTGTGGTGTATATGGTTGTGACAGTGCATCGGCAGCTCCATTATTATTTTACATAATGTTACTTAGGATTTGATCAAATTCATTGCCCACTTAAGCTCCGTTTTATCGGCTAATAATCAAAACTAGTACCAGGCCTGTAAAAGCATCTGAGCCGAGTCGTCTCTGGTCGTGCATTCTTTAAGGCACCTCTTTAAGTGGTTCATATCATCTTTTGCTCAGCTTATACTCACTGTGCTCTTTTTTAAATACTGGTTTTATAATTCTTCGCTGCTTTAAATACCAGGAGAATATTATTTATTATTTTATACTTAGCTGTGAAACCAATGCACATCTCTGACGACTAAAACTGATATCAATCACAAGTGAAATGATATCGTATCACTGGTAGTGTATAACTGAACAATGCAGCGATGTCTTTGCATACGACAAAATTGCTCGTGTTCAATGTCCCAAAATAAGTCCGTGATTTATTTACATTTAATGCAGAGATGCTTTATCTTTTTTGATTAGGCGTGTCTTCGGAAAGATGAATTAAAGAGGCATATTTTAACGGACACAAAATCATGTAAAACAAGACAATTTACGTGCAGTTAGAAATCTGTATCGCAGCTTTCGATCTACTCGTTCCAGGGCCACTAGAATTATTTCGCCAAGTACAGATGATCCGTCAATCGTTCTTATATATTGTCTGGTCCCGGAAGGCGGATATTAATGAAACAGGGTCACTCTTACAAATAATGTCAAACGGTGACAAAATATAGGTTATGATTTTTTTTGTTGATTGTTTTGGGCAAGTTTTAAGGAATATATCTTTAAGATTATGCAATGATAACGATAAACTTTTTGTTCAATGGTTCGCTTTTGGTTTCAAAGTCTCCCTCGGGACCTGGCAAACACATTTGAAGAAAGTACAAGTGAATGATATACCATACTTTTACCATGTGACACAAGTATAAGCATCAACTGATAAAGTCAACTGGTACAAAAGGTTCGTCTAAGGGAAGTCAGTAGCAAGCGTAAATCTTTACTGATGAAGTTACTTGGTCTAAGAGTAAGTAAGTAAGAACGTCTGTGGTGGCAAGTATAAACACATATTGATGAAATCAGTTGGCCGAAAGATTCATGTAAGGTTAAAAGTAAAAGAATAGGCAATGGTCAAGAATTAATACAATAAAATTCCACATTCCGATCTCAAAACCAACAGGGAAAGAAGCACATACACACAGAAATTCACACAAGTTTAAAAAAGATACGCACAGACGGTCATTCAGCTACTCAAATAACAGCATCAACATCTATTTTTACTCTTTTTTTTTAATTTTAAGTCTGTAGCAAGAGTGAATCTTTACTGATGAAATCACTTGGCCTAAGGAAGTCGGTGATGGCAAGTAAAAACATTTTTGATGACGTCAGATGGTCCAAAAGATTCATCTCAGGGAAGTCTGCAGCAAGGGTCAATCTTTACTTATGAAATCACTCGGTCTAAGAAAATCGGTGGTGGCAAGTAAAATCATATTTTTGATAAAGTCAAATGGTCCAAAAAGACTTATTCAAGTAAGTCAGTAGCAAGGGTAAATCTTTTCTGATGAAGTCACTTGGTCTAAGGAAGTCGATGGCAGTATAAACATTTGTTGATGAAGTCAGCAGTTCCAAAGAGCGTCATCTAAGGAAAGTCAGTAGCAAGGGGGGATTTTTTTCTGATGAAGTCACTTGGTTTAACGAAGTCAATGGCAAGTACATGTATAAACATTGATTGATGAAGTCAATTGTTCTAAAATATTCATCAAAGGAAGTCGGTAGCAAACGTAAATGAGCCGCGACACGACAAAACCAACAATGTGGTTGTGCGCCCAGCGCAGACTCAGATCAGCCTGGGCATCCGCCCAGTCTGATCAGAGTCTTCGCTGTCCGCATGGAGGTAGCTCAGTCCCTTAGCTACCCTTTAAGCACTTAGCGAAAAGTCTGACCAGACTTGGTGGATGCCCAGGCTGATCTGAGTCTGCACAGGGCGCACTACCACATTGTTGGTTTTCTCGCGTCGTGGCTCAAATATTTGCTGAAGACGTTAGTTGATCAACCAAAGAGTCATCTGAGGGAAGTCGGCAGCAAGCGTGAATATTTACTGTGGAAGTCAGTTGGTAAATAGAGGTTTTCTAAAGGAAGTCGGCTGCAAGCGTAAATAAGCAATTACTGACGAAGTCAGCTGGTCAAAAAAAACTTTCAACCTGTATAGGCCAGGTGAACATAAAATAGATGGATCGTCGGATAGATGGCTGGATTACTTGTGGTTTATGGTCCTTTCAACAGTATTCCAGTGGTATAGAACGTATAGAAGGGTGATATGAGAGGTTGAACGCAAAGAAATCAGTTTACGTTTGGAAAGATTCGAACCCGGACCTACCTTAACCCACTGAACTATGGAAAGTTCTAATAAAGTGCAGAAGAACTCGGTTCGATTAGATTGATGAACTTCGATTACGGCAATTGTGTCGTGGCTTACCGAAATGAGTCAAAGTAACGGAACTGAAGTGTCTGCGCCAGCCGTAAAGGCCCAGATCAGACTGTTCTTATAACAGTGGTCTAACCAGAGTGTGCACTACTTCGGACCTTGCAACCAGCGTCTATTGCAATCGCTAGATGGTTAGATTAGCTTGTCCAATGTTTACAATAATTGCAGGAACTTGCTAAGATGCGGTCCTAGCATTTAGGCTTATGAAGGTACCATTCTTGCAACCAATAAAAGCGTCAAAATCTGTCACTTACGTAAGCCCGGATGCGCCACTCTATTTAAGACCGCTAATTTGCTGTCACTCTGATATTCCTGTATCAGCCATCATTCTCGACAAAGATGAACAATTGTGTGTTGGTGTGTTTGGCTATTTTCGTTGTCTCGAAGTATGGTAAGGAGCATTTCATTCTTCTAATTTGAAAAAAAAGAAGTAATATTAGTTGTTGACAAACTTGCCATGGTGGTGAACAGAAAACAGAACAGAACAGAACAGAAATATTTCTTTGTTGACTGAGTTAATAGGTTTGTGATAATCAGAGCTTGAATGGATTAGAGTAATGATAATAATAATTACGATAAAATATGTTACCCCTTGCAGACCAAATCAAAGTTGACTTGATGTGTGTCGGACATAGAATATTAACATATGATTCACAGTATTCAGTTTCAAGAACAAGATAAAGGCGATATCCAGACCGTATTTGGTTTAAACAGTATTTTATTCGTATACTTTATACATAGCACAAATTATACAAATACAATGAATATACAAAAGGGATTCAGAAGAAAGTCAATTGACTTATTTGAATCTGTATCCCATGATTGCAATGAATACAAATTCCATACAAATGTGATAGTCGAATAAATACCAATACAGTTTTATCTAATTAACGGTATTTTGGAATAAGTTATAAATATACCGTAAGGTATTGCCCTCGTGAAGTGACCTGGCAGGGCGGAGCTAGCGTTATGGATCAGTGCATTGTGAAACAGGTAATTCCTATTTTCGGCAACAATCGGAAAAACATCCGTACGACTTCGTTAATCCTCGCCTTTCTTATTATAAGTAATAACAGTATTTTAACCTAATCGTGTACAGAGCGTCGTGGTGTAGTGTATCTGTAGTCGCATTACAAAGGCACTTGGTGCGACGATCTAGGGTTCAAATCTAGGACGAGAATAAACTTTTTTTTTCTCTCATTTTTTTATTTTCAAACTTTATTTTCTTTACATATTTATTTGTTTTAATCATTTTATTTTAGGAGAAAAGACATTTCCAGTAATTCCTTTCGCTCGAGATAATTTAAAGGATTAGAGTTCGGCATGTATGCTTTGGTAGACACCCTGAAACTGAAAAGTGAATACCAAATCAGAAATTATTTTTTTCACTCATCGTTTGCTCGTGCATGCATATCCCTTTTCTCGAGCATAAGATACCATAATCTACCAAATGTCCTCGTGCATATTTCTGGGCATAATCAGACAAACAAAACCTCTGAAGATTTTCCTTTTTTATTATAAGCACAAAGTATATGATGTAATCAAAACAAACGGAAATTTCTGTCATGCAAAATAATCATTTGTTACTTAAAAACTTAAAAAGAAAGAATAAAAAAACTTTTTTTAATTTTAGGTATATTCGAACCTTGGACCCTTATAAGATACAAAAAAGGTTAGTACGTCTAGGGGAGGTCCACTACACCAACGAGTCTTTACACATTTGTGAGATATAGTTAACAGTTATAATTCACGCATGATACACGATGATTAACGAATATCTTTCCGACTGGTTACGAAAATGCTGCTTTACCTATTTCATAATGCATTGACCCAAATCGATAGCCCCGCCCTGCCAGGTCACTTCACGTGGGCAATAGTAATACAAGAAAGTTCAAGTTAACAGAAAGGAAAAAAAGGGGAAAAACAGAAGTAAACCGTTATAACGGTGTAACGTGCTACGTTTGTAATACTATTTCATGTGAGTATCAGTGAACAAGCTGAGAACTGTGGCTCCATGGGGAATGGATCGACACTCCATTTGCTCAAAGGCCGCGCCCTAGATTCCAGAATCAAAGACTGAGTATTGATTAATATTCAAAGAACATGGCTTTGTGTAATCGAATTTTTAGAAGAAAAAAAAAAGAGTTGGTTTTACCTTTATTGTTATATGTCGCGAAATTGGCTAGCAGTATTAGATAGACCGTATTTTGTTGAGGTATAACCACATAGTTAAAGTATTTTTCAAGACCGCCTTTACCCAAGTGGGTCTACCCATATCAGAACCCGGTCTCATTATAAACAAAAACAAGGGAGCTAATACAAATTATATAATCTGTAATAGGTCTTATCGTTAATTTAATTTTACTAGCACTGTAATGGTACGTTTTTATGTAACACGTTGAATATTTCAAGTAAAAAAGACTTTTAAATATTTGTATGTCCAAATAACATATCGATCTGCACATCGAATGCAAAAAACAAACAAACAAAGAAAAAACGAAAAAAAAAAAAAAGTCACGCCTGTTAAACTATCACAATTTGTCAGTTTGACAAAAGTTCAATACGCACCGGTGTATTTGCGTAAAGGTAACTGCCTCATTGGCAATGGCAGAGAAGTCAGCGGAAAGAAGACAAAACCCAGAGCAGCTCTAAAATGTATTTCAATGATGCTTGTTTGTTTTACATCTGCCCAGTGTATGTATAAAACAACAACAACAACAACAACAAAACAACAACAACAAAAATAAAAAACACAAAAACACAAAAAACACAGCAGACGAAAGCCATCAAATACTTCTGGAGACCGCAGCATAAGTCCAGATGACCTTTGCCAGTGTCAGTATTCCTCACGTATGTCCACAGTCTCAGGTCGCTAAAATTAAATGCGGCTTAGTTACCCAGCTTATTGATTTTGTGCATCAATGTTTTCCTGTGTTTTCTTTTAATGTGTTTTTGTTTTACCATGACGACAGTAAAGAGAAGCCTGTCGTACCTTTGAAATTGCAGGCAACCTTCTTCGGTTGGACAGCTTGTCATCAAATTTGAAATACATGAAAAAAAAAAAAAAAAAAAAAACAGATATGTTTCGAAACTGTCTTGACACGGCTGAATGTTTTGCTTCAGTGGCAGGACGGCAAGCCGGACTGCAGGTCTAAATGATGGCACCATTCCATTTTAGTGTCACAGGCTTGTGACACTGCAGAAGCAGAGGGCGAGGTTTGGGCCCATTAAAACATGCTTAAGCACCCCCTCCCCCCAGTAATTTTTTGCTGACCGTTCCAAGGCGGTACTTCTGTTGCGGTTCCTTGATGTTATATTGTGCTGTGTTCGCTTGTCTATGGTCTCTGGCGGTTTGGTCCCCTGTATTACTGCCCAACCTGTCTTCTGTTTTGTTTTGTAATTGAAATAAAAAATAAGTAAAAATAGATGTTGATGCGGTTATTGGGTAGCTGAATATGACCATCTGTTTGGGAAAGAGCTGGCCATTCGGTTTACTGTGCGTGTCTTTCGGGCCCATCAAAACGTGTTTAAGCACCCCCCCCCTCCCCCAGTAATTTTTTGCTGACCGTTCCAAGGCTCGTGGACTCGTGTCAGTTTCTGTGTGTATGTGCTTCTTTCCCTATTGGCTTTGAGAGCGGAATGTGGGATTTGATTATATTAATTCATTGCCTATCTTTTTACTTTGTATAACTCCGTCCATGCCCTCATTCATCTTTCTTTAGCGGCACTTTACTGTACAGGCAGCTTAATCCTTTTGAGTGCCAAGCAAAAATCGTATAGTGCCAAATTTGCAACGTAATGAAGTTGACGTCCAAACAACTTTTCAACGTTGCGTCTTGGCGTTAAACGCGCTTATAAGATCGGCGCACTTGTTGTCTTGACGTATGCTTTTGAGTCGATCGGTTGACTGTAAAGGACACCTAAGTCGTCTAGATCACATTTAATGTAAAATTTTATGCCAGTTTAGTGTTATCTTCAAAGCGTGATCGTCATTATTTTTTATTTTTCTTTCTATCAGGTCAGCCTGCGCATCCTATTCACACCATTCTATTGTCGCTATAAAGTTTTCCAAAATTCAATGCTGATACAATATGGCAGACTCTTATCCGACTGTGCGTAAGCGCACGCTGAACTTAGTCTTCTTTGCTCATGCGGACTGACCGCTTTCACAGCTCTATTCCACAGGCCTTATGCTAAGCCACTGATCAGTCTGCAAAGTCACGCTGTTTGATTACAATATAACTCTCTGCATATCTAGGTTATGGGGCTGTGTTTACGTCAAGTGAGGAAATGGACATACGTTCGTTTATCAACGCCAGTATGGACTGTCGCGGTATACCAGGGATGACATTAATGGTGGTCAAAGGTAAGAACACTTCCAGAAACTTATATAAGTTAAAGCATTCTAGTCAACCTATTTAATAAAAATGAATCTTATATGAATGCCATTCGGCGCCATGCATACCGGCGGTATGTGTGTACACTGCAAAGTTATTTGCGCCCTATTTGAGGTTGAATTGTATTTTGAACACCTCGGGGTTTTTTTCTATCCGAAAAGTTAATCTAGCCGAAAAGTTAATTTTCTAGTGTAAATTAAGGCTAATGAATAGTTTCGTGCGTCTGTCTGTGTGGTTGTCCGTCTGTCAGTCTGGGAAAATTTAAGGATGAAGAAATTATCAGTTTTCTGTTTTTGTTGCATGAGCAGTTATTGTCAAGCAAGAACGAAAAACATCATTGTCATCACACTCCAATAGGCGTGAGTATGTTTTTATGTACATGACAATTTGTGTGTGTTGGGTTAGGGATGAGGGTGGGGGTGAGGAGGAAATGCAACTATGGTTAGTGGAAATCCCACTCGATACCAAGCTTTTACTAGTATAACATTTTTCCGGAGGAGAAAAATGACTATGGGGTAAATGTGGCAGTATGGGGTGGATTATTCCACAGCATTGCCGTCTTGCCTATTGTCGTTGTTTTCCGCGTGAGTGCGGAGGGCGGGGAAGGTGTGTGTGTGTGTGTGTGTGTGTGTGTGTGTGTGTGAGGGGGGGGGGGGGAGGGAGAGAAAACATCTCTATTACAGGAGCCATTGCTTTGTATGCATCAAAACTCCCTGATTTACGCTACATTACAGGCAGTGAAGTATGGTCTAGTGGATTGGGACCGCCGAGTTTTCATCCGGGAGGCAGGTTGACACAGACGACTTATTTTGCATAGCTTCTCTGACAAAAGCCGTTACAGGAACTTTACTTGGAATGTTGCTGTCAGAAAATGGGTATATATCATTATTTTAGCAATCTTATAACCTGGGGCCATATCTATAAAACGACTTAAATGGTTGCTATGCTGTTTCTAAGGACAAATTTCTATGAAGGAGATTCCCTACAACTATGAAATTTCCTCTGGAGGAACAGCCTGAAAAGCAAATTTCATAGTTGTAGGGAATCTCCTTAGCAACAGCAAAGCAACCACTTGAGTCGTTTTATAAATACGACCCCTGAACTCTATGGTACACTCTATGGTTTTGTAAATAACATAATTGATCGACTTCGCATGAAAAGGCATCCAAGCAGGCACGCAACGTTGAATCAATATGAGGATCAAACATGATTTTTCATGCATTAACATTTGCCAGGTCAAGTGGGTTCTGCTTTTCCAACAGCTCCCTCAGGACCTTGTGAATGTTAATTCAATGAAAACAATGTTTAATCGCTGTCATCTATCGCTATATGCCATAGATATGTTAGCACAGCAACTATGGAATTAACGACCATTGTGATTAGTACCTCGGCAGAATGACATCTCGATGATGTCGCTTTGACATCAGTATTGATTCCTAGTTGCTATGGTTACACATTTATGACGTCAGTGGTATCGGAGCATGGCAAAAACTGTTTGTCATGCTCCATAAATTATTCAGTGATACTAAATACTGAAATTCTTTGAAGAGAAACTTCAGATTTTCTCAAACAAATAATTATTCTCAAGTCAATGAATTCCATATTTATCACAGTGCTATGTGATGAACCATTGTTACAAAGGCAATCAATTTTATGACTTCCTCTTTGTCTCCCTGGCCGAAGCATAACCCTTCGAAAATGAGCCGCGACACGAGAAAACCAACAAAGTGGTTGTGCACCCAACTCAGACTCAGATCAGCCTGGGCATCCACTCAGTCAGGTCGAAGTCTTTTCTTTGGGCTTTAAAGGTAGCTAAGGGTCTAAACTAGCCTCATGCGGACAGCGAAGACTCTGATCAGACTAAAGGTAGCTAAGGGTCTAAACTAGCCTCATGCGGACAGCGAAGACTCTGATCAGACTGGGCGGATGCCCAGGCTGATCTGGGCCGGGTAGCGCAATCGGTAGGGCACCTGACTCGTAAGTCAGAGGTCCTGGGTTCGAATCGCGGTCTGGCCACATACTTTCGTTTCTCCTTCCGCTGATTCAAGAAGGGCAGTTGTCAGTTACTGGCGAAAGTATGTGCACTTAGTACTGGTTAACCGCTTAGGAGGTCTAAGCCTGCCCAGGAATAGTGTGGTTAGGTTAACTGACCGTCCCGACATGACCTTAGTTGTTTACCGTGGACGTTAAGCATCAAATCAACCAACCAACCCAGGCTGATCTGAGTCTGCGCTGTTCGCACAACCACATTGTTGGTTTTGTCGTGTCGCGGCTCAAATGGAATCGACTCTAACAGGCTAGACATCTATTTTTTCCTTAAAGAGTTGACCTCAGCTGAAGAAGGGAGGCAAGAATGACACTAGCAGAGTCACTTCTCTTGAAATTTGAGCCATTTATCTTGGAGTAATTTGTATCCAAATAAATAGAAAGCAGGCCAGACCCTGATCAGACAACTCTTAGCTATTCGATGTGCGCGCTCACTGTTGCATTAGCCATGTGCGGGTTTACCATCACACCACATCCTGGGACGGTCGGGCGGTGCGATGGTGCTGCGCATAACTTCCAGTGCCGGTTTGTCCTACCGATTTGGATAATAGTAGGGCAAGGGTCTACAGTGCTTGCAGTAGGTGCGGATGGGGCATGTTTGGACATTTTTCTCTCGTCTGTCATTTCTCTCTTCTTTCTTCCTCTCTCTGAGAGACGGTCCGATATAGACTGAAATACTGTCTCAAAGGGCCGTTAAAGCCAAAACAACCAACCAACCAACCATCACACCACACAACTCTTGTATTAAACTGGTTACAAGTGGGGAGTTTGCCTCCCAACAACAGGAGCAGCGGTAGTGTAGTCGGCGATATAACAGGCTTGACAACCAATCCAAGGATCGCAAAATCGATCCCCCGCTTCTCCGGTCTTTCAGATGAGACTTTAAATCGAGGTCCTGTCTTCGTATGACCTAGTTGTCGGTAGGACGTTAAACCGGAGTTCCTTCACTCACTCGCTCATCTCTCCAAAACCCCGCTTCCCGTCCCCACATCTCGACCCCCCTCCCTCCCCCCCTCCCCCCCCCCACCACACACACACACTAAAAACAACAAAACGCAGATATGTAAATCAATCTTGTGTTTTTCGGAAATGAAATGGGGGTTGCTCTTTCAAAACAATCCCAAGGATCTAGAGCCGTCTTACAAGATGGATCTAGATCTTTGGGATTGTTTTGGAAGGGAAAACCGCCTATCTGATAACCCAAGAAATATGGTTCGCATTAGGGTCAAGTCGGGTAACTTCGGACGGTGGGTAAATTCGGAAATACCATTGCAAACAGTGAAAATCCAGATCAGACGGCCCATAATGAGCCGTCTCATCGGAATTTTTACTGTTTACTCAGTTAATTTTGATTCAAACAACTGATATATAAAGGAAACAATGTCACTGTCCGGATTTACTCGCTGTCCGAATTTTCCCGACTTTACCCTATCTAAATTTTAGATATGACTGGTCTGCCAAAGTGATAGATATCTTAGGACCTGAATTTGAATTTATTGATACTCTCCGGACTAGCGAGCTGACCGTACGGGATCTCCTATCTCACAGGACTGGGTTGGCTAGAATGGATTTTGCTTTACTGACGAGGGAAGGTCTCTCAAGGATCGATTTGGTGAAGTATGGAATTCATTTTCTTTATAATTAGTGTTAAACCCCTTGTCATTTTGTTTTGTCATAATTACATATAGAAGAAAAATCACTGAAACTTAAAACTCAACTCACGTTTTACATCACCTTGGGTATGGTTTCTCCTGTATTTTTTTCATATATATGTTGAAACCTGAGGGTGCAATGTATCTACTTTCAGAGGGCCGCAAAGCGGCTTACAGACCAAGGAAATGAATTTTGCTGCGTTGCCTTCCATTTCCAGTAATCCATTTTAAAATGAAGGAATCTTTCAACATGTGTTCTTTCTTTGATTTGTTTTTTTTTTTGTTGTGTTTTACGTCCACGGTAAACAGCTATGGCCATGTCAGGACGTTCAGTTAACCTAACCGCACTATTCCTGGGCAGGCTTAGACTCCTAAGCGGCTAACTAGTACTATGTGCACTTACTTTCACCAGTAACTGACAAGTGCCCTTCTTGAATCAGCAGAAGTAAGTGACCGGACAGGGTATCGAACGCGGGACCTCTGGCTTACAAGTCAGGCGCCCTACCGACTGCGTACGCGACCCGGCCTCTTTCTTTAAGGTGTGGCTGTTTGCTGTAAGGTAAATAGGTACATTTTTATGTTTTCTACCATTTTTAAAAAGGGAAACAACTTTATAACTACCTCTCCTGTTCTCTGGACGAGGAGGCCAATCTAGGTGAACAATTCTTTCACTGAGTTAACGATAAGTCTCTAATTGGAAGTGAGGCAGAAATAAAAAAGCAGAATTGTTGACATTGAAAGTGGACCTATCTGTCGATGTTAACGCCTGTTGCAGGCATAGTTACTCAGCGGCTATATTTCGTAGACTGCATCGTAGAACGGCAGTAAAACACAACTAGCTAAACTGAAGTTGCCTTGGTAAACTGTTTTTGTTTTCTCCAGACGCATAAAGCACATACCGGAAATAAAACCCATGAGAGATAGTTTCGGATACAGCAACTACATGTACATAATGCTGGGTCACGTGGCGGAAGTTCTTGGTAATGATACCTGGGAAAACTTGGTGGCGTCAAGAGTGTTCGAGCCACTGGGAATGAACAGCACGAGGATACTGACAGAGTCCAGTTTCTTCAGGATAATTGAATAATTCAAATGTTTATCTTATGCTATCACACCCGGTTAACTATATTTTCAAGGATGCTACGAAACGAAAACGAGCTGTTACGAAACGAAAGAGAGCAATAGTTACCAAACAGATTGGTCATCAGGTCGTTTAATTACTATGACTTTCTTTCGTTTCGTAACAGCTCTTTTCCTTTTCGTAACAGTCCTTGTATATACATAGTTAGCCCGGGGTGGCTATGGAAAACAAACTCAGGCATATACATGTATGAGCCATTCTACAAAAGTCGAGGAATTCCTATCCCTCACCTAAATACTTGTATATCTTTTTTCCAGTTCAAGTATCTTGCCTTTGGTAGTATGTTTCAATTAAAGTAACCGATTATCTAGCATTTACGATAGTGACTGGACTATTTAATACAGTTGTTCATATTTCTTTTTAAATAAATGAAGAGTTACCCCCCTTTTATTTGCTTGGCCCCCCTGCAAAATAGTGAAGGTTGAGCTTCAGTTTGACAAAAAGTGCTAGAATAAACAAAACAAATTGAGACATGCTGAAAGTCTTTGATAGAAACCTACTAATGGCAGAAGCGTCGTATACCCTTTGGTTTTGATTTGAAGCCCTGTCGTGTTTGCTTTGGTGTGTCTCGCAGTTCGTGTCATACTCTGTTGCCGCAGTTGCAGTTGTAGTTGAGACAGAGTTACTACCCATGTAGATGACCTTGCACTGGACTTTTGTGACATGAGGAGCGCCAATCTTATGAAAACTTTAGAGATAAATATGAAACAATCATCTAAATGAAGTAGTGAGTAAGACAGGTAATCTGTCAACTCTGTTACCTATATTTCTATAAAAATAAAATGCTGCAAATAAAACAAAATACAAACACTGAAAAAGTATGATGGACGTCAACATTATTGTGTAAACATTTTCAAGTTTTCGCCTCCATAAAACAAAATAAGTGTTAGTTAGCATACTGTTTATCAGTCATGTTACTGTCATCCCTGTTACCTACCAAAAGTAACAGGATTGACATATTAAATGTAATTAAATGTATAAAGTATGAAAAATGGTTGTGTTTGACAATTTAAAATTCTATCAAATAGGCTAATTTGAATATGCCGTGTCTTCTATAGGACAATTTAAGTGGCATATAATAGCCTGTTGTTGCCCGTGGTAACAGGGATGACGCATATCCACAAAAAATAACAGGGATGACCTATTCACCGCACACCTTTTTCAGGTTGAATCCCATTTTTCGCTTCCAGGACATTAGCGTTTCATCGAAGAAACATTATTTATTGTATTTACTGTAGTAAATGCTCATGAAAGTGATTAAGCTACACAAACTTTTTAAACCTTTTGAAGCTGGTGGTTCCAAGTTAGTGGAATTACCCTGATTTTGCACTGACTTTGCTTCAACCATGCAGGAATTCCAACTCAACTTTCTACCGCTAAATTAGCGCAATCTAATTGGTCAAATATACTTCGATAAATCCTCTGAACCAGAAACCGGGAGTTACTTGGACTATTTTCTTTGCATGCAGTTTTTAAAATACTCTGACAGTATAGGTGACAGTTTTAAGATAAAAAAACCCGCCAGCTTCGAACAGTCACTTGAGCCTTTAAGAGCTCATTTTATCGAAAACATTCGCCAGTTTTCCACCCTACTATTAGTCAGATTACAAGTTACTTTTGGTCTTTAAACTTCCTCCAGTGTAGCTGTCATTCTTTTTACTGAATATCATTCATTTTGTCATTTATGTTACTGAAGAAAATTATTGTTGTCATTCCTGTTACCAATCAACTTCTGCTGAATATATAAACTAATCCAACGATCTGCTGTTGTATTTTTACCAGTTTGAAAGTTGATGCCTGCAGCTACCTATTGCAGAAAATGATTAAGATAATCATCCTACAATTTCTGATAATAGATTTGATGGCATTTATCTTAAAACATTTAGTTTCAGTAAAATAACAAATTATTGATTATATTACTAGTATCAAATAACTTTACTCATAAACAAGTTTATTAACTTAGGCCCGATTTCACGTCGCCTTAAAACACATACTAACTTTTAGTTATCGAATATTTTACCTTTACCATAATGCAACACTAGTCATTGATTAGTGCTTAAATTATGTTTTAAGGCGATGTGAAATCGGGCCTTAGAGGTCTAGAAAGGAGATTTTTTAGTTGAAGACAGCAAATAACTACGATGAGAATTTTAATTAGTAAGTAAGGTTTCTTGTTATGGTAACAGGAATGACATTTTAAACTAGGACAGTCATCGAAATTAGCCAACATGTATTGCTATACAAATTCTGTTGTCTAAATGAATGGTTTATTGTTCTCAAATATTCAGAACTGAGGTTAAAATAAAACAAATCAAAATTAGTTGTGTTATTTTTTTTTTCAAAACGAAAAAGCCCAAATTCCTTCATTTTTGTAGAATGACTCATATACAGTTGCAGTTTTCGTCTCTATCAACAATATTTCAGCCATATCGAGTCAATGGAAGGTGGCGATGAAAGGCTGTGTACAATTGAAATACTCAGGAACTGAAACAATTAAATCCCAGATCCCACCAATGACACTGTCCGAGAAAAAAAAGGGAAAAAAAAAAAAAAAAAAAAAAAAGGACAACACAAAATTAGTCACCTCAAAATACATTACCAGCGGCAGCCATTTCTCATGTAGGTGGTCACCGAAATAGCCTTAACATCACATCCAATATGTCAATAATATACATAACAAGCAACACATAAAACAAACTAGAAGAATCAAAACAGAAGTGCCGCTTGGGACGGCCAATAATTACTGCGGGCTTCACCAGTATGTGGTCGACCAACCGTCGCCCTTGGTTCTGCCTTGTTTCATCAGACACTTAGTTGTTCCACCCAACCCAACCGGAAACCCCTTTATGATCGGAGAAAACCTGCCTCCGGCAGAATTTGAACTCGGACTGCTAACTAAGATCAGAAGTAAAAAGGTCGGCTCAGATCGAATATAGAAAGAGAACACAATGCTTTCCAATCGTATAGAAGACGTTCTATTCCCAACTTTCTATCAAAGAACATACCACTGGGATTCTTTAAGGTTATCATTATTATTATCATAAATATCATTATTTTTATTATTTTCTTCTACACGTGGATCCGTTTATACTCTAACCGAATGGATAAACTTCTATTTTTCCTGCAGTTTTACTCTAACCGAATGGATACACGTCTATTTTTCCTGCAGTTTTACTCTAAATGAATGGATGCACCTCTGTTCTCCTGCCATTTTACTAAAAATGAATGGATACACCACTGTTTTCCTTCCATTTTACTCTATTTAATGTTAAAAGAATGGATACATCTCTGTTTTCCTGCAATTCACTCTAAATGAATAGATACACCACGGTTTTCCTGCCATTTTACTCTAAATGAATGGATACACCTCTGTTTTCCTGCCATTTTACTCTAAATGAATGGATACACCTCTGTTTTCCTGCCATTTTACTCTAAATGAATAGATACATCACTGTGTTCCTGCCATTTTACTCTAAATGAATGGATACACATCTGTTTTCCTGCCATTTTACTCTAAATGAATGGATACACCTCTGTTTTCCTGCCATTTTACTCTAAATGAATGGATACACCTCTGTTTTCCTGCCATTTTACTACACCACTGTCACTCTAAATGAATGGGTGTACTTCTGTTCTTTCCGCCCAAATTTCCCCAACATGAATAGGTGATTCTTCTGTTTATATTTCCAGCGTTAGTCCTGAACAACCTGCGTTAGGTATTATGTCAAATGCCAATGATATGGCGAAATGGATGAACTTCCAACTCCAAAAAGGAAAAACAGCAGATGGGACCCAGCTTATTGACGAGAAACTTCTGGCCGACATGCACTGGGTAACCACTCCACTGGATAGTCCGAATACGATCGGGAACCGATTCTTAACGAGGCCACAATATCCAGTTGATGAAATACAACTTGGTCATGGTTATGGCTGGTTCCTAGCAACGTATCGAGGTATGTACGAGGGATATTCAGAAATTGTGTTCGTGACGTCATAATTAAATGCGCCGAGACATGAGAAAACCAACAAAGTGGTTGTGCGCCCAGCGCAGACTCAGATTAGCCTGGGCATTAGCCCAATCTGATCAGTTTTCGCTGTCCGCATTGGACCCTGAGTTATTCTTTAAGCGCTTAGCGAAGAGTCTGATCAGACTTGGCGAATGCCCAGGCTAATCTGAGTCTGCGCTGGGCGCACAACCTGTTTATTTGGATTTCTCGTGTTGCGGCCCAATTATTTTGGTTACCATCATAAAGACAGAACTTCTGGTAGCGAAAAATATAAAGCTATGATATGTCTGGACAATTCTGCAAACGGGATGTATATTTTCTAAAGGAAACATTTTTAAACGCTTTTGAAAAAAGGAATACCCTAAAGTCACTGCAGATTTTTACTTCAGAAGGCCATATTCCTATATGGCCAGTCTTTAATTTTTTTCATCATTGTTACATAAACACAATCCCCATGCAAGTGTGTCCTGTAAATATCGCGGAAATCAGAGTAATCTAGGTTCGATATTGTCCTGTTAATTTGAATTACCGTAATTGACCCTTTTAGCTTATTTTTTTCAAAATGGCGGTGAATACTTGCAATGAATTTTCTTTCTTATAAGCGCACATTTTAAAGATTTGTTATACATTCAAGGAAACAAATTACAGGTTTAGCAAAGGAGAAAATTCGCTTGTGGTCATAGAAGGATCGCGAATTTTCACTAATGAAAAATGAAAGATTCTGTGGCATTTTTCAGCTCTTGTAAACTAGTAAACAAAGGTATAAACTAATAAAAATGCCAAAATGACCACGATATGCGCTTATAGGAGCATGTGCGATAATTAGGTCGAATACGGTACTCGCATTTTATGAAGTAGCAAATTCTCCCTTTCTACTAAAGGTATAATGATTTTGTGATGAAAACAAGAGTTTTAGCATTCGAAATCTTGTCAGAAAGTGTATTTGCATGGGCAAACTTGAAACCGTCGAAAAATTAAAGTGAATGTTAAAAACGAAGCCGCTGCAATATTAAAAAAATGACGTGAACGTCGATTTCAATAACGTCATAAGAACTGCATTGCTTTCCAAAGAGTTTTCACCCTTCTAACTTTTGAATGGATATATTGTAGGCAAAGATTTACAAAAAGCTGGCGAAAATTTATTTTGCATTAACTATGAGTTTTGACTAGAATGACACACTGAAAATAAATTCACATATGAAATTAGTCCACTTGTATGAATTTGGCTTAATAAAATGCGTTGTAACTCAATCAGAAAATGTATCTTTTGCCCCATTCACCTGCGCAGATTTGCTTACGTAGGTCTGTTTGCATATAAGTAAATTTGCTCACGTGAGTAAACGTTACCTGGATAATGGTCTAGGTTTGAATAACCTACTCATGTAAGCAAATTTGCTTACGTATGTATTTGCGTTTACATGACGAATTTACTTACGTGAGTAAAATTTGCATATATGCAAAAGATACTTACGTGAGCAAATTTGCATGGCCTTTATATTGTGTCATTAAAACGGCGAAATGTAGTGCTTTCGATACATGCATATCATTTGTCCCCAGCATGTCATTGAAAACCCCTCGTACTAGATGTTTATTCTACCTTGTCTGTTTGTTTACATACTTTATCATCATGTATGTTTTCTTTTATCGTGTGCTTACAGGCTACAAGACTTTATGGCACAGCGGTGGGTTACTTGCCTATACAACTCTTATCTGGGCATACCCTGATATGGATATTGGCATATTTGCGAGCGTAAATGGAGCAGGCAGCTGGTGGCCATCTATGAACCACCTAACTACTGTGTTATACTTTCTATCCGACCATCTTCTAGGGCTAGAACCATGGCTGGACGAAAGAACAGCATGTACCTTTCCTCAGCCCTGGGCCGGAGAAACAGAAAGTCCGCCTCAAGACGCCGAAGACCCGATTACCGTTGAGAACCTCAGCGAATTTGAAGGCTCATTCTCATATCCGCTTTTTCCAATCGCAGTGGTGACGTCGAATTTTTCAGATCTTCTATTTGAGATGGGTGCTCTTAAAGGCGTTCTTCACCCATCGGAGGAGGAGGATCGATTTCTATGGGAAATAACAGATCCCTGGGAAATTGCAACATTTATATTCGAGGGTTATCAACCAAGCGTTACGTTTCTTCGAGACAGCGCTTCCGGAGATGTTGATGGATTCAGAATAGAGTTGGACGCCCCTTTGATATTCAGCAAACTGATAGACGGTGGAGAAAGCAGTGAGGAGAGTTCCGAGAGTATATAGAGACTGCTGAACTCTGGTAAAAGCGCAAGTCCATTCTAACTTTGAAACAAAATGAGCTGCGACACGACAAAACCGACAAAGTGGCATGTGTGACCAGCGAAGACTCAGATCAGCCTGGGCATCCGCCCAGGCTGATCAGAGTCTTCGCAGTGTGCATGGAGGTAGCTTAGACCCTAAGGTACCTTATAACCGCAAAGGAAAGACTCTGGTCTGACTGGGCGGACGCCCAGG
Organism: Ctena decussata; assembly: GCA_963989385.1. Classification (NCBI taxonomy): domain Eukaryota; kingdom Metazoa; phylum Mollusca; class Bivalvia; order Lucinida; family Lucinidae; genus Ctena; species Ctena decussata. The sequence goes on from OZ022499.1 coordinate 14,955,521, forward strand.
TTGATCTGAGTCTGCACAGGGCGCAAATTCCACTCTGTTGGTTTTCTCGTGTCGCGGCTCAAACAGTTAAGCTTCCGAAAATGGAGAACCAAAGGAAAACACGATGCTATTTATTGGTACAAAAATATAAACTTTGTAAAAGATAAACTGATTCGGTTTGCACAAAATTCTGGTTTTACAACTTCCAGGATTCATTCAGTTCTTCACTTCACCACTCCAAATCAGACAATCTGTCAAATACGCTTCAGTATGAGGTGCCGTTTAAGTATCACATCACTAAATGGAATTTGTGATATTACTTAATCGATTTTGTGATATCACTATTATGAATAATTGATATCACATATTATTTTGCAATATCACTTGTAATTATGTGATATCACTAAATCGATTTAGCGATATTACAAACTCGGTTTTGTTATATCACATAATAGTTTATTGATATTATTAAATAGAAATTAATTAGTAATGTCACAAAATGAAATTTGCGATATCACTAAGTCGATTTAGTGATACCACTAAATAGATTTTGTAATATCAAAAAGTGGATATGATTTTCACAAAATTGAATATATAATTTAGTAATATCGCAAAACAGCTATGATTTAGTGATATCACCTATTCTATTTGTGACATCACTAATTCGATTCCGGGATATCACTAAATCGCACATCTTTTGTGATAGTACTGATTCGATTTTGGGATATCACTCATTTCAATTAGTGATATCACAAAACAGGGAATTTATAGTAAAACGTACCTATTGTTATAAATGCATTTGATTAAAAACATGGTTATGGTTTGGCAGACTATTTGCTGAAACCCGACTTTTTAAGTCTAGCTTGCGTTTACCAAGGGTGTATATGTATGCTTATGTAAATGTTATAATAGACACACGTGTTTTGAACTGGAGTGAAAATAAAGCTTGTAGGTTTGAACTTCGGAAATCTGATTATTTTTGTCACTTTTGGTATCCTAACAGATAGCCCAGCACGCACATAACGTCTTAATGACGTCACACTGATGTAAATGCGACGTTATCAAGTCGCATCGACATCAATACGACGTCATTTCGACGTGCGTGATATGCCCGCTGGGAACATGCTTGTAGAAATTCACATAAAGACCCAATACCTACAACCGCATTGTTCTACGGCTGTAAGCTTCGTTCACGCGGGCAAAGTTTGTGTGGAAAAGTAAGTTTGGCATAAAAATATTTGCTCGTTTGAATGAAAAAATTGCCACATTTTTTATGGTAAAGTTTATGACAAACAAAATTTGTCTGTGTGAACAGAAAATTTGCCATAGAATATGTAACAAAGAATCTACCTAGCAGGCACATGGCGTTGAAATGACGTCGTACTGACGTCGATGCGACGTGATGACGTCGCATTGACGTCAGTATAACGTCATTTAGACGTCATGTGCCTGCTGGGTAGCTATGGAAATGAACACAGAAAACTTTGCTCATAGTCTAATCCGCTTGATTTTGGACAAAGTATATTTAGCAAGGAAAATGTGGCATGGTTGGACGTTCACACGGACACAGTTTGTTTGTCCAGGTAACTTTGACGAATATTATGTTCGATCAGGTGAACACAGCAGCAAATATTATTGCCTTGTCACAGTTTATTTGACAAAGATTCTATGCCACGTTTTTCTTTAACAAATACATGTAATATAATTTGTTTGGCACACTTTCTTTGTTACAAAGAAACTGTTGCATGGTTGGGCGTTCACACGGGCAAAGTTTGTTTGTCCAGGTAACTTTGACGAATAATGTTCGATCGTGTGAACACAGCAGCAAATATTATTTCCTTGTCAAAGTTTATTCGACAAAGATTCTATGCCACGTTTTTCTTTAACAAATAATTAGAATTTGTTTGGCAAACTTTCTTTGTTACAGTTTCTGTGACAAGGAAACTTTGGTCGTTTGAACAAGTCTTTATCAAATCAGATGGATTTTGAACAAAGTATATTTAACAAAGCAAACATGGTACAATTGGCCATTCAGACGAGTAAGGTTTGTTTGTTCAGGTAAGTTTGACGAAATATGTTTGTTCGTGTGAACACTGCAGCAAAAATTTTCCTTGCCATAGTTTATTTGACAAAGAGTCTATGCCACATTTTTCTTTAACAAATAATTTGCTCCGTGTGAACGCAAAAGGTTTGGTATTTTTTCTTTGCTAAAGTTTCTGTGACAAAGAAACTTTGGTCGTGTGACCGAAGCTGTACTGTATGTTCAGTATCATAAAAATTGAAATACCGAAAAAAAAAACACATCGTAATTGGCCTAACATGAAACAATATGGTTTTACAGTGCAGTAATGCATTCAAAGGATGCAGATGGATGATGGCAAACAGTGTACGCGCTGAGCAGACTCTTTAGGAGCAGTCTGATCTGTTTCTGACTTGTTTGCTGAGACCTGCCCATCCAATTTTACGATAATTGAGTCGCGTCACGAGAAAACCAACAATATTAATACAATCGCGCTGCTATTTCAAGCAAATTATACACCATTAAGAGCAATGAATTCGAAAAATGACCCTCCATCATAAGTAAAAAAGTAAATCATGAAAACCGAAAACCATCCAGAACTGGTCAGTGCTGTCGACATTTTGAACACTTACAGATAGTACCTAATCATACGCTGCCTTGTCTACCATTCTATTGTCATTTTCTCTGACAATGAGTTTCGTTACGTTATCTTTTTTATTACCATTAACTCTTTAAGGGCACAAAATAAGTTGTAATTCCAGTATCTTTCCTGACTTCGTAAATTTCGGTCACTTTGAAAGGTCATTGATACGCATTCTTGGAGTTGTCATGTAGTAATTCCTGTCTTGGGTATCACAGTGATACTGTTAGGAAATATGTGGTTCAAATGGTCTACTGAAATATGGCATCTCTACAAACCTCGTATGGATTTAGTATGAGCACTTTCGGCAAGACCGCTTAAGTGTGATGTTGGTGCTCCTTGGGCTACTTCTAAGGTTGCTTCTAATTTGTCCCATGTCCTCTCCCCTCCGTAACGGCTGGGGTCTCGAACCGGATCTACTGGAACAGCAGGCCAGCACTTGACCTGCTGAGCTATCGGAGCTCCTCTCTTCCCCCCCACGCCGTCTTCTCCTCCCACACCCGTCACACCCGTCACTACAAAACCCTGCCCCCCCTCCCCCACACCGAAAAAAAAACACACAAAAAAGAACGACAGAAGAAAACAGGCCTAAGGGAAGCAACCTTAGAGATAACAGATAACAACAATTCAATATTGCACATAAAGCCAGATAAAATAAAGCTTTTTTCTGCATTAATACATAGGCAAACCAGAGCAACATGTAGACTTTCCAGGGGCCACCGAAGATATACATGTATGTATGCATGTCCTCGAGTAGCCCAAGGAGCACCAACATCACACTTAAGCGGTCATGCCGAAAGTGCTCATACTAAATCCATACGACCCCTCATCTGAACCGTCTGAACCATAACATATGTTTTTTTGCAGAATTAACAAAAGTTATCCCTAATTATCACGAAATACTCCCTCTTATCTAGAGCTTTGTTTTAATTGCGAAATATGGGCCAAGGCTTTACAGTTTTTTCCATAGATAGATGCATTGATTGACGAAAAGTGAAATCACTTAAATTTGCATATATAGGTGTTGAATTTCAGATATGATTCAAAGTCATTCACGATAAACATCAAATCGCACGGGCACTGGGAACACAAGTCCGACGAATAGATGAAAGATCTATCAAACTTGATGCATGTATAATATGGCATGTCAAACGTTGCATTATTCGATATTTTCATATTTGTATTTGATTTTCTTTCATTTGTATTAAATCCCTGTTCATTTCTATTGTATATTTTTGTTTAAATTCTATAATCGATCATTTGTATTCAATATCTGTTCATTTCTATTGTATAAGTTTTGTTTATATTCTATATTCTATTATGTCTATTTAATGATGCATGGTTTGTATGCCAGATTTTTTCATTACTATTCATTGACTTTCGTTTATATTCTACATTTTTTCATATTTATTCTAAATTACTATATTTGTATTGTATAATTGTGATTTGCAGTTAATATTTTCATATTCGTATTTAACTTTTGTTCATTTCTATCCAATATGATTTCATTTCTATTGTATATTCCTTCTTTTGTGTCCTGTATTTCGATATTTGCGTTCTATAATTCTATACCTAGTGATTTATATTTGATGTGTTCGTATTTGCTTTCAATCTTATTGATTTTTATTCTAAATTTGTTTTATTTCTTTTACATATTTTTAATTTCTATTCTATATTTCTAGATTTGTATTTGATAACAATTGTTTCTATTTGATGTTTTCCGTTTATATTTGTAAATTGCTTTATTTATATTCTTAACTCATTGATTTCTATTGTATATATTGTCGCACTTACATTCGATTTGTGGAAATAATTGATGTTCTAAAATAGATATAAATAGCGGCATTTAGCTACACCAAGAAACCGAAACGTACTGAAATAAAGGGGACATGCAGTAATTGCTGAGGGAGTCATAGGGATTATGGTGGCGAAACCTTGACACCTGTTATTCATTAAGGATATCTTATTGACTGGTGTTTACATACTTGTTTGAACAATACTTAAAAAACTTTCATGAAGTCAAGTAACTTTATGCAAGGGCAGCATGGTAAGAAACTCTAGCGTCTCACTGTCCCTTTGACTGCCTGTCTGTGTCAGTCTGTCTGTCTGTGTCAGTCTGTCTGTCTGTGTCAGTCCCTCTGTATCTGTCTCTTTGTCTCTTTCTGTCTGTATGCCTCACTCTGTCTGTCTGTCTGTCTGTCTCTCTCTCTCTCTCTCTCTCTGACATTTAAAGTCTCTGTGTGTGTGTGTGCGTGCGTGCGTGGGGGCCTTTCAAAGAACGAATTTGCTCCCCAGGTAGCAAATTCTTTCCTGTGAGCACTGATTCCAGTTCAGAAGAGCTACATTTTGCAAAAGCAAAACAGGATGTCATAAAAATTATTTCCCTTTACAAAAATGGCGGAAAACATGGCAGTGTGTTCGTCTGGGCTTAAGGCAGATTTGCAAATAGCTGGATGTTGTAGCCCTGTCAGGAGAAAATACGCTTGATAGCTCAGGGGAACAGTAAAGACTAAAATCAGTCTGCACTTCTGCTCAGACGCGTTTCCCTTATACAAGTTCCTCAGGATCCAGAGCTTGTCGATGTGAAATCGTATGTTCTTAGACTCCGCGAGGAGCAGGCTGATCTTAATCATCGATGTTCGCACATTTTATAAGGTATCTGCCTGATTGTAGCTGTCATGATAAAGACGCGCGAACAAAGAAAACTGAGACCAGCCTGTGCAAGAAGGCATTCGTAATGGAGTAAGTAATGTCTACTTCGCCAGCTCAACTAGGACAGCTGAAAACAGGACAAGGTGGAAAGAGAGTATTTCGAAATCATCTGTGGTACCCCAACGATCTTGTAAGGTTATGGGATAGAATAGAATAGAAATCTCTGGGTGTCACGTGTAAGTCTTTATTAATACTCTAACCGTCTGGTATGTAGGTGGTGAGCCTTTAAAGGCTGGACTGATAAAGGTTTCGGTAACTAGACATACCAAATTTTTCTTAGCCAATGAAATACCATGTCAGTAAATAAACAAATTATAAAGAATACAAATGTAAGACCGTATTGAATATAAATATAGTCATCTCAATGAATGCAAACGATCGAATATAGATAGAATAGAAACATGCCAATATAAAATAGAAATAAAACAAGGTAAAATAGTAACGTAAAATTTATAACTCAAATGATCGAGTACACAATACAAATAGGAACATATACAATAGAAATGAACAGAGATTGGAAACAAATATAAAATATACAATACATGTATAAATAAAAAAGATAAAATAGTAATGGAAAATTCATAAATACAAATGACAAATTATAGAATATAAATGGGACATATAAATAGAAATGAAAGGATATTGAATACAAATATAGAAATATACAATAGTAATAAACAAAGATAGAATAGTAATATAACATTTATAAATATAAATAGATAAGATGGAATAATAATATAAAACATATCGAATAATGCAACGTTTAACATGCCATAGATGTCTTTAGTTGTGCGTGTATGACATAGTTGAATTTTTCATTGGCGTTATGAATTATGAAAACTGCGCAAAGGGTGAGCATTTTAGGGCAAATATTGCTATGCTTTCTTGTTTCAAAAGGCGTTCATGTTTGCAATAACATAAGTAAAACTTAGATCATGTTTTTTTTTAATTTTACTTATTTAGTTTTTTGTTTTTTTAAAGAAATATTCTTCAGGAAATATGTTCAGCTTCAATTCAACGTCAAACAATATTTTCATCTCTGATTACTTAAAAGGTACCCTAATCTGCTTAATTATTGGGACACCTAAAACCATTAATTTTGACAAATGGAAAATAAATGATTTTCGGTGTCACAATACTGAAGCAGATTACAGTAAATTCCACATTTTAAGCTGCGTACAAAAATGTAGTCCCGTAAAACACGTATCCGGGTCAGCACACCATCTCAGCTTCCTTTTGCCTTTTTCATTGTACCATTGACGGTAATGGCGACATCCTTGTGCGACCCTTGCGGCTCTTGCGACATTCATGCTGTAGCTGAGTGCACAAGACCGGCATTACCCATAAACTCTGTTGCATATGAAAGGGCGTAACACACATGTATATGCAATGGTGTCATGCTCTGACGTCATATAAGAATTGAACGGGCGGGGATTTGTGTCTGTGGGGGACAGAGAGAGAGAGAGAGAGAGAGAGGCTGGCCTACATTCGCCGGCAAGGCATTACGAGGACCAGGTTGAACCAGAACAGCAAAACTCGTTGCTCGATCGGAATTAGCCATAAGCTCCGTTGCAAAGAAATAATATAATAACATTTAGTCATCTTCCTTGAAGGGTCATAGCATGGCAGCAATGGAGTCGCGCATGTAGATATCAAGCATGGCGGCTTTTGGCTATGGTTTCCTGACCTAAAATATTACCAAAATGCATTAAGGGAGCCAAGGTGAACCAGGCTACACATAACATATGAGCTATAGGTAAGACAGAAGAGGAGGATAGGATAGACGAATATAAAAAACAACAACAGCAGCCCACTGAGCACATAACGTTGAATTAACGTTGAACCAAGGTTGTGTTGACGTTATACCAACATTTAATCAACCTTGATTTAACGTTGTGTGTGGCGTGAATCAAATTTTAATCAATGTTGATTCAACGTTGTTCGACGTTGAATCAAATTTTAACAAATGTTGATTCAACGTGGTTTGCATGCTAGGAAAGTACCAAATCAAATTGTGGGCATCTTTGTTCAAATGTCTACATATGCAATTTGCGTCGCGTGAAAAGGGATCTTAGATGTGTACGAACAGCAAAAGCCCCAATAAATCTGTTCATCTGCGCAAACTGCTCAGGGTTAACCATTACGTTTGTAGGTTCCATCGGGTATGCAGTATGATATGAGTCTTTTCCTGTTTGCTTATGTCCTACGGTAAGACTCAGGCGATGCCTCTCATGTATCTGTAGCGACTCTGCATCTCGTTCAGGTTCTGTGCTGTTTTCAAGTCAAAGACAACAACTCGGGTTTGGGATTTTCATTCTGTTTATTTATTCTCTGTTGAGAAAGATGCATATATATTACAATGTAGGACCGTAAAAGTCTAAATATTGGGACAAACACGTCTAAGCAAACAGTTCAGACCCAGATCGGAGTGCTCCTGAGCAGTCTGATCCGGATCTGCACTATTTGCCATTCCATCTGCACCGTTTGGGTGCATTACTGCATTGCAAAATAAAACTGTCCAATTTTTAGGACAATTTCGGTAATTCTTTTATGTGTCCCATTTTTTAGAACTTTTACGGTAGCTAATAGCTAAAATGAGACAAAGATACCGAAGACAAAACAAGCTAAGCATCTTCTTAGTCTCACACATTCTACCGCCCAGCTTCCACAGGATGGTAGTAATGAGTATTTGAGATATAGTCATAATATGTTTTTCAGCAATGAATACTCTTATCCGCTCATATTGCTTATAAACATGTTTTTGCCATTTTTTTCTCCCGGATACAAAAAATAATAATGTGATTTGATAGTAGTAAAGGTCACAAATAACCATACCGTTAAGCTTCAAAAAGAAATGTGACACCTAAAATGGATATTAAAAGTGTCCTAAAATGGATCACTTTGGTGTTTGTGTCCGACTTATCACCTAGAAAGTACATAAGCACTATAAACTCTGTAATTGAATAAATAAAGGAAATAATAACAATAAAAACAATCGTAAAGATCAAGGTCTGGAATAAAGGTAAAAATGGTATGCCCGCCTGCATGTCGATAATTCATAGATTATCTTCCCAAACAACCGAACTTATCGTTGTTTTAACTGATCAATACCAGTAATCAGTCGTAAACCAGTAATCAATAACAAACGGTAAAATAATCATTACTCATCAACCAGTACTAGTAAATAAGTTAACATCAACCAGTAATCAGCAAATCAGTTATCATCAACCAGCAATCAGTCAGTTAGTAATCATAAACCAGCAATAAGTCAGTAAAAATCATATATAAATATGAAACAGTACTCAGTCATCTGGTTAACACAAACCAGCAATCAGTCAAGGATATACACCAACCAGATGTCAGTCAATGGGTTATCCTTAACCAGTAATTAGTCTGTTGGTTATCATACACGATTAATCAGTCATTTGGTTATCATCAACCAGTAATCAGTTAATCAGATATATCAGTAATCAGTGAATTGGTTACCATTAATTAGTAGTCAGTCAATCTGTAATCATACGAGGGTCATCCAATAAGTCCTGCAAACCACTGAGCATCTGCCAAATGATAATTAATAGCGATTCATTTGGTACATATTCGTCCAATGCATTATCCCTTCTGACCATTCCTCAGTTTCAAACAATGTTATGGTATTCAACTTCCGTTGCTAGGCAACGGAAGAATACTTTTACTAGGGGTGCGGCGGAGGCTTCTTGTCGTCTGTTTAAGGTCTCTCAGCTCAGTTCAAAATGCTTGCTTATACCTGAATTTTATTGGGAGACACGAAAAAAAAAAATAATACAACAAAACAACGGTAACATATCAAAGGTACTAACGTCAGTCAAGATATTACTACCTTTCCAAGTAACATCACCATGCTTTTCGGGGAACTACCAAATCATATAAAAATGGGTAATTCAAAACGATGCGTTCACAACAGATAAAGTATTTCCTGAAGCGGCATTCACTTGTTATCAAAGAATACTCGCGAGATGCTGAAATGTAAAAATTAAAGAAAACATAGTCGGCGAGTATCGTTTTATATCATTTGCAGCCGTCGAAAACCAGAGGCAAGCGTTCAAATCTAGAAATTTTGTTAAAATTCTGTAATTTGCTTTTGTTGCCTAGCAACCACATTTGGCTGGTGACAAAAAATAATAACTTTCTCTTATTTGAGTTCTTGAATATTAGAAGATCATTTAAGAAGACAAATTCTTATGCTTTGAAAGAAATATAAACATTTATGCAGGAATTTTCTTCCCCTCACCTCTTGTGAAAATCGTCGCGCGCTCATTCAATTTTACCGCCGCTATAGCCTACACCTTTGCATTCAAAATCTTCCCAGTCATCAGAAACTTATGTTACGTGTATGATATTTGGCACACATGTATATATTATGCGCGATTTGTTTATGGTGGGATTTGACTACCCTATAGCTCAACTAATAAAATACTTATGCTGGCGTTTGCAAGACTTCTTGGATGACCCTCGTATACCAGCAGTCAGTCAATCAGTAGTCAGTCAGCTGGCCATTACAGACCAGTAACCAAGGAATCGGTTATCATAAATCAGTAATCAATTAAATTATCAGTCTTTTTGGCTCTCTGGCCTTATCATTTTATGTCAGCAAAACAGTTTCGGTAGTTTCAAATTTTTACCAGCTGATAGATCGCTAACGCTAAATGCAATATTAAAGAAAAGCAAGCCTTGCTCGCTCTGCTAGCTGTACGTTTTGTGAATAGTATAGTGACATCCGGCTCCCAACTATCAACCATTTTGAAACCAGTAACAGCACCCGTGGTCCCGTCTCGGAGAAAAGTAACGTTATAAAGGGCATCACGAAACATGAAATTTGCCAACTCCCACGGACCCGTTATTTTCCAAAGAAATCGGTCTTTCTCTGAAGACGTGTTCAGAAAGCCTTGTAGGCGATTTATATCCATCAGAAGATGGGAAGAGTTGGTCATCACTTCAGCAGTTGGAAAAAGTGGGTATGAATAAGAGCCTTCAAATTCGCTCGGTTTGTCAACAGTGATGGGGACTTCGGGATCTTTAGGCTCACTGTCTGTGTCATTGGCCCAAGGTTCAGGAAAGGTACATGCTGTCGTTTCATTCAGCCACAGTTCAAGCTCAAGAAGGTAGTCAGATAGATAGTATAAAACAGTGGTTAGATGGGTCGAAGATTCATTCCAGAAGTCGGGTCCATTCACGCTTGCAAATATGCCAATATCCATATCCGGGTAAGCCCCAAGAAGGGTTGTATGTGAAAATAATCCACCAGAATGCCAGAAACTCTTGTAGCCTGCAATAATCAACGGATAAAACTATGGATGCATGAACAAAATAATAAATAAATAAATAAATAAATAAGAAATAAAAAAGTGTACAATTGTTTTAATTATTTAGGAAAAAAATTTCATTATCGGCGAACCTTTTGCTGATTTACACACGATAATGAGGGGCAAATTCAAAATATTAATTCACGACTGTGAAGCCGGAGTGAAGTATTGTTTGCATCGGGCCGACAACATGTGTTTTATTTAGCGACAATTTTCCGGTTAGGAACAATAATTTGGATTCTAACATTATACAAAACCAAAAGTAGGCATACATGATTGCAACGTTTCCTATTTGGACGTCGACAGAAGTAAGAGTTTGAATCCGACGTCATCAAGACATGCTTCGATCAGTGCCATGACGGTTCTGTAGCAACGAGATTAAACTTTGGCAAACATTTTACATGACGTCGTTACCCATACGCTCAGTGTGGAAGGCGTTTACGTCATGAAACATCTCAAATGATCAGACAAAGCCATACATTTTGTAACTGCCGAGGTAAATGATACCATTGCACTCCACCAATTCATGCTTTACAGCGCATATATGGGCAAATATTTTTTTTTCTAGAAACAAATTCTTCCCTTTTAGGTGAGTATGTACACTTTCAGAGGAAGTAACTATACTATTTTTAGTTTGCCTTCCATCTAATTGTGGTCAACTCTGAAAGGAATGAATTTGCTCCGCTAGGAGTAAATTTTTAACTTTAAGAGTAGACCCCTTTTAGGAAGGGCTTCGTTGCCCAGGGAACCAACTAGGCAGTCACAAAAGATAATCCCCTTTGAAAAAAAACAAAACAAAAAAAAAACATTAAAAAAACAACAATAAAAGATCAATAAAAACAAAACAAAAAACAAAAATAACAACAACAACGGAAAAATGGATATATATCCATATACCATAAGGACGTTTTTTCATAAATAATAGAGTCAAACCTCGATATCTCAAGGTCGAAGTTTTTTCCAAACAACTGATATCTCAAAGTAAATTTTCAGGTTCCAGATAATTTACTTTGAGATATCAGGAGTTTGAGATGCAGGAGCTGAAATGTAAATGAAAATATGAAATGTGTCCAAACTATATTCATTCTTAGAAGAAGATACTTTGAGATACCAGTGTTCGAGATATCGAGAGTTGACACCACATTATCTTGTTGATTGCTTACCTCGGTACACTGAAACAAACCAGCCATATCCATAGCCAAGTTGTACATCATCCACTGGCCATTGTGTTCTTGTTAAGAATCTGTTCCTGAGCGTACTCGGTTTGTCCAATGGAGTAGTGACCCAGTGCATGTCGTCAATTAGTTTTTCGTCTATAAGCTGGGTTCCATTTTCTGTTTTTCCTTTCTGAAGTTGAAATTTCATCCATTTTGCCATATCATTTGCTGTAGACAAAATACCTAATGCTGGCTGTGTTGGGCTAAATCTAGAAAGATATGAACGTACATTGTTTAACTGTAAAAGTAAAAAGTATGCAAAGACCAGGAACTGAAACAATCAAAATCCAAAACTGTGTAACTAATAACAAATAATATTCCTTTATCATGTATGCTCATGTCACAGAGTCAGATACAAATAACACAAAAAGAACGAAACAAAAAGATAAATGAAATAAATTAAATGTCTCGAGTGGTGTTTTATGGAGTTATAAAGTTTTATCATAAAAGATTATAGGTACGAGTATTAAGGCCACCTTTTGACCCGAAGATTTTCCTGAAAAATAAAAACCAGAGGACCAATGGTCCTGTAGCTCACCTGACACTTGGTCCTGGTATATATTTTAATGCTTTTATACATGTATATAGCACCAGGGCAGGGGCAGATAACCCCCCTCCCTTAAGGATTAATGTTGAGTCCCAATTCTATATACCAAACCACAAGGTCACTGGGCCTTTGTTTCTGGACAAAGATTTCTGAAGGGTTTTTATCATATATGGGCGTGGTGGCCACCATGTTCATGTGACCATGACCATCTGAACAAACTTTGATTCCTTTGACCCAGTATAAAAGCTCCATATGAAATACAGTAATCATTTGTATAAACTATGATGGGCCTGAGTGCCCAATGCTACATACTGGTACCAAGTTTCAAGGTTATAGACCTTTCGGTTCTCGAGAAAAAGACGTTTGAAGAGTTTTTACCATATATTGGCATGGTGGCCATCTTGGTCAAGTGACCAAGACAATCTGAACAAACTATAGTTCCTTTAAGCCGGTGAAGCTCCATGTGAAATATGTCTTCAATTGACCCCAGTGGCCTCTGAGAAGATGTTTGAAAATGTTGACGGGTGACAGAATCTCAATGACCTTGTACAAAAGTCAAAGAATGACCTTGACCTTTAACAACAAAATATCTTCATCTGGTCATTTAGTCAACCATATATACCAAATATTGTACCTTAGACTTAAATAGCTTCTGAAAAATCCACAGTTTAAGCATTTTCCCATATAAAAGCCTACATAATGTACCAAAGTTGACAGTGTCATAAATTAGGTCAAGGTCAACGCACGATCATTTGTATAAACTATGATGGGCTTGAGTGCCCAAAGCTACATACCAAGTTTCAAGGTCATACGCCTTTTGGTTCTGGAGAAGAAGATTTTGAAGGGTTTTTACCGTATACTGGCATGGTGGCCATCTTGGTCAAGATCCCGAGAACAAACTTTTATTCCCTGAGCACACTTAGACTCCATATGAAATTTTGCTTCAATCAGACCAGTGGTTTCAGAGGAGAAGATGTTTTGAAAATCTTGATGACGGACAGACCGACAAACTGACCTTGACCTTCAGTGACATAATAGCTTCATCTGGTCATTTAGTTGACCATATATACACACCACGTATTGTACCTTAGACTTAAATAGTTTCTGAGAAATCCACTGTATAAGCGTTTTCCCATATAAAAGCCTAACGTACCAAAGTCGACCATGTCGTAAATTAGGTCAAGGCCAAAGCAAGGTCATTATTTGTATAAACTATGATGGGATCGCATGCTCGATGCTACATACCAAGTTTCAAGATCATAGGCCTTTTGGTTCTGGAGAAGAAGATTTTCGAAGGGTTTTTACCATGTATGGGCGTGGCGGCCATCTTGGTCATGTGACCCAAACCCCGGGTATAAACTTTAGTTTCCCTATCCCACTGAGACACCATATGAAATTTGGCTTCAATCTCCCCAGTAGTTTCAGAGGAGAAGATGTTTGAAAATCTTGATGACAGACAGACCGACAAAATGACCTTGACCTTCAGTGACATGATATCTTCATCTGGTAATTCAGTTGACCATATATACCACATATTGTACCTTAGACTCAAGTAGTTTCTGAGAAATCCACCATATAAGCGTTTTCCCATGTAAAAGCCTAACATACCAACGTTGACCATGTCGTTAATTAGATCAAGGTCAACGCAAGGTCATCATTTGTACAAACTATGATGGGCTCGCATGCCCAAAGCTACATACCAAGTTTCAAGGTCGTAGGCCTTTTGGTTCTGGAGAAGAAGATTTTTGAAAGTTTTTTACCATATATGGGCATGGCGGCCATCTTGGTCATGTGACCTAGACCCCGGGTATAGACTTTCGTTCCCCCTCCCACTGAGACTCCGTATGAAATTTTGCTTCAATCACCTCAGTGGTTTCAGGGGAGAAGATGTTTGAAAATCTTGATGATGGATGGTCCGACGGAATGACCTTGACCTTTAGTGGCATGATATCTTCATCTGGTCATTTAGTGGACCATGTATACAACATATTGTACCTTAGACTTAAATAGATTCTGCGAAATCCACTGTTTAAGCATTTGCCCATATAAAAGCCTAAAGTACCAAAGTTGACCATGCCGTAAATTAGGTCAAGGTCAACGCAAGGTCATCATTTGTACAAACTATAATGGACCCACATGCCCAATGCTACATACCAAGTTTCAAGGTCATAAGCCTTTTGGTTCTGTAGAAGAAGATTTTTGAAAGTTTTTTTACCATATATGGGTATGGCGGCCATCTTGGTCATGTGACCCAGACCCCGGGTAAAGACTTTCGTTCCCCCATCCCACTGAGACTCCATATGAAATTTTGCTTCAATCACCTCAGTGGTTTCAGGGGAGAAGATGTTTGAAAATCTTGATGATGGATGGTCCGACGGAATGACCTTGACCTTTAGTGACATGATATCTTCATCTGGTCATTTAGTGGACCATGTATACAACATATTGTACCTTAGACTTAAATAGATTCTGCGAAATCCACTGTTTAAGCATTTGCCCATAGAAAAGCCTAATGTACCAAAGTTGATCATGCCGTAAATTAACTCAAGGTCAACGCAAGGTCATCATTTGTACAAACTATGATGGACCCACATGCCCAATGCTACATACCAAGTTTCTAGGTCATAGGCCTTTTGGTTCTGTAGAAGAAGATTTTTGAAGGGTTTTTACCATATATGGGCGTGGCCGCCATTTTGGTCATGTGACCCAGATACCGCGAACAAACTTTCGTTTACCCAACCCATGGAGGCTGCATATGAAATTTGGCTTCGATCGGCCCAGTGGTTTCAGAGGAGAAGATGTTTGAAAATCTTGACGACGGATGGTCCGACGGAATGACCTTGACCTTTTGTGACATAATATTTTCATCTAGTCATTTAGTGGACCATGTATACCAAGTATTAAACCTTAGAATTAAATCATTTCTGAGAAATCCACTGTTTAAGCGTCTTCCCATATAAAAGCCTAACGTACCAAACTTGACCATACCGTAAATTAAATCAAGGTCAACGCAAGGTCATCATTTGTATACACTATGATGGGCCCTCATGCCCGATGCTACATACCAAGTTTCAAGGTGATAGGCCTTTTGGTTCTGTAGAAGAAGATTTTTGAAGGGTTTTTACCATATATGGGCGTATAGCGGCCATCTTGGTCTCGTGACCCAGATACCGCGAACATCTTTCGTTCCCCCAACCCATGGAGGCTGCATATGAAATTTGGCTTCAATCGGCCCAGTGGTTTCAGAGGAGAAGATGTTTGAAAATATTGACGACGGATGGTCCGACGGAATGACCTTGACCTTTTGTGACATAATATTTTCATCTGGTCATTTAGTCGACAATGTAAACCAAGTATTAAACCTTAGAATTAAATAGTTTCTGAGAAATCCACTGTTTAAGTGTTTTCCCATATAAAAGCCTAACGTACCAAACTTGACCATACCGTAAATTAGGTCAAGGTCAACGCAAGGTCATGATTTGTACAAACTAGGATGGGCCTGCATGCCCAATGCTACATACCAAGTTTCAAGGTCATAGGCCTTTTGGTTCTGGAGAAAAAGATTTTTGAAGGGGTTTAACCATATATGGGCGTAGCGGCCATCTTGGTCATGTGACCCAGATACCGCGAACAAGCTTTCGTTCCCCCAACCCAAGGAGGCTGCATATAAAATTTGGCTTTGATTGTCCCAGCGGTTTTGGAGAAGAAGACCTTTGAAAATGGTGGACGGACGGACGACGGACGACGGACGGACGACGGAGCATTGCCATACTAAAAGCCCACCTTTGAGCCTTCGGCTCAGGTGAGCTAAAAAGCGACTGCTTGGCTTGCACTGTAAATATTTCATGGAATGGCTGCAGTTTATGGATTGAGTTCTTTCTATTCCAGATGACCAGGTTATCATGGTAATTTATAGCCAGCGATTAAAATCCACTGTGTTAAAATCTACAAGATATCAAATTATCTCTTTGTTTACGGTTGTGCTCTATATTTGCAACGTATTGGAAGTAGTCAAACATGCCGACTAATAGCATAATTTGACAGGTTTCATTAATTTGTTGCCCTGTTAAGCCCCTTTTAAGGCACTGTAGCCCAAAAAATAAATCCATCCAAACAATCATTCTCATATCCAAAAGCATTAAAATGTTGGTGCTGTTTCAATTTTCTTTTTAGATATTTTTTCATCGTCTGTAGGGTAAAAGTAAATGTTTCCCATAACCTGGTGACCATAGGGACAGGGGGGGGGGGGGATAGAGGCACTGTGTCTTGGGCACAGCGTATGAAAGGCGGGGCCCATCCTTCTCCTTTCGCTGCCTTATCCTTCCCTGATTCGAAAAAGGTACCCATTTACTTATGGGTCGACACAGAGAGAATTTTTCAAGTGCTAGTTAAACCGGGATTCGAACCGCAGTCTTCTGCACCATAACCGAGTCGCTCTAACCACTCTACCATGGCACCTCTCTGAGAATCTGACATAAGCCCATATGAATCGCAATACAAGAAAACCAACAAAGTAATTGTGCGCCAACCGCAGACTCAGATCAGCCTGGGCATCCGCCCAGTCCGTTCAGACTTCTCGCTAAGCGCTGAAAGGGTAGCTAAAGGTCTACCTCCATGCGGACAGCAAAGACTCTGAGCAGACTGGGCAAATGCCAAGGTTAATTAGAGTCTACGCTGGGTACACAATCACTTTGTTGGTTTTGTCGTGTCGCGGCTCAGTTATGAATGAGACCTTTAATATTTCCGATACTGTATGACAGACAGGTTTTTAATTTTGATATGATGATTTGTATTAGTAAAGCTACTAAATATACAAAAGCGAAGCATTTTGAAGGCGGCCAAAATTGGTCCTTTACGCTCAGTGTGACAAACTCTCAATATGCAGCAGTGCACTTCGGTATAAACAGCTGCATGTACGCCATGGGCTTTATAAATATCTTGAGGAAAAAGCGAAAACTTTTACTCGTATATTTCGAGCGAAGAAAGTTGGATCTGGTCATCCTTGTAAATATATGGTCTGGCGACATCTTCAGCGATCATATCATGAGGTTTCGTTAGTATTCTGGAGGTGTTCATTCCCAGTGGCTCAAACAACCTTGACCTCACCAAGTTTTCCCAGGTATCTTTTCCAAGAACTTCCGCCACGTGACCCAGCATTACGTACAGGTAATTATTATACATAAATGTATCTCTCATTGGTTTTGTTGCTGGCAGGTACTTTATGTGCCTAAAACATAAAGAGAATTTTCTTCAGAGAAAGAATAGTGATGATATTTATACGAAATGTTCACTCATTGTTTCTATAGGGAACGTTTCAGCTTTGTCGGCTTTCAACAGATTTTCGATTTGTATCCATTATCAGAAACAGTCGGCACTTTCCGCACCCATCTGTCGTATTTCTCGCGGGTAGTGCTGGGAAATACCGTTCGGGTAAGTTCGGCAGATATTCGTTCAGCTCTTGCCCGCTATCTTTATCAAAATCCAAATAATACCCATAAGTCCATGCGCAAAATACGAGAGGTCATAATGATTTGTACCGCATTAAGTTAAAATACATTTCACCATGACAATAATGATTTCATTGCAGGCAATGTCGTCTACAATGTTGTGATTACATGTAGATGTAAATGCAAATATGTTGAGTGCCGGCAAAGACCGAACATTGCGGACAAAAGAGTGAACATTTGGTAAAACTTCAGCTTTTGAATTTCATGTTTCCATTCCCATTAATTCTGGTCAGCAGGGGTATACATTGCAGTTATGGGTAATGCCTTAGTTCTGTTAACACAACAACTAGAGCGGTTCAGACTGGAATTTCAAGGTGAATGTGTAAACTTTCAGGGAAAGTATCTCTGCCAGTTTCATTTTTGCCTTCCTTCTCGATAGGGTCAACTTTTAATGAAAAGAGTTTGCTCCTAGGGGAGGACATTCTTCCCTATAAAGACCTAATTCTTGTTTATTGCGTGTTATAATATTATTATTCCATTTAAAGACCTAATTCTTATTTTGTGGGTGTTAAAATCCTATTATGCAAAAATCCAGTGACATTGCAATTGCATCAAAGGAAAATATCCCATCTCAAATAGGTAATGATATAACAGGATAACAAAACCATTATAGAATTGTACCACGTTTTGGTTTATATATACTTTATATATCGCTTTGACCGATTTTTGAAGGGCTTTTCGCTCAAGGAACGGTATAGGTATTCACAACAACAGTTCTTAATTCTTTCTCTTTGTAAAAATGACAGAAAAAAAGATGGAAGTGTACGTAGTCACCTTCAAGGGTGTCAGAACAGCAAGCCTGAACTTTATTGATACTATAGTAACAGAATTTGACGGTTTCAAATTCAAAACTGCAAGGGCATACACTGTGAACCAAAACTGTTATGCGAAACCAAAGTTTCCTTAAGCAAAATAATTTATTGATATCAATGGAACACCCTCGAGGGAAGCAACAATGCTATTTTCCTTTTCGCCCTCCTTTCTTAATAAAGAACACACAACATTACATTGTTTCTTAGAATCACCACGATTATGTTGATAGAGCTTCTGTTTCAGCCAGTTGTCCTGTTATTTAAAAATTGAAACTAGTTCTCTCTCTCTCCTCTCTCTGTCTCTCTCTTTCTCTGTGTCTGTATGTCTGTCTGTCTGTCTCTCTCCCTCTGTTGTTCCCTAAATGGTGTCAAACCATACAGTCCGACAGTTTCCAAACCTAATCGTGCTAATATTTTCTTTTTTAATCTTAATTAAAATCTCAGCTTTTCATATTTTTTTCGAAAGACAACAAATGAGAGAAAGAATGCAAGAAAGGAAAAACAATGTACATCTTGATAAAATTGTTTCAGATAAGTACTCTGATTTGGATCCGTCGCATGTTTTTGCCAAAAGCTGACCATGGATGTCTGAACATCTTAAACCATTTATGCCTGGTAGACCATTCTAGCCTAATAAATTGGACGAGTTTATTTATCATTTAAGGGGTGTCGTGTTAATTTATGTTTCATCATGTTTATAAATATCGCTTTGAATTTCATGCAAACAGTGTAGACCCTGATCAGACGCCGCAGTCTGTGGCGTCTGATCTGGGTCTGCATTGTTTGCCTATGTCCCTTTTATGGGACCCTAGGAAAAAAAACGGGTCAATAATTATAGAAGGTACCCTGAAATGAATGTAGACAACTCATTATACATGTAATATATGAAATTTCATACTTGCTAAATTCCGCTCTTGATCTATTTTCAACTCCCACCACTATTCCGACATCAAGTCTAGCCAATCCAGTCCTGTGCGATAGGAGATCCCGTACTGTCAGCTCGGTAGTCCGGAGATTGTCTATAAACCCATAATCTGGTCCTAAGATATCCATAACTTTGGTAGACCAGTCATATCTAAATTGAACAAAGTTACAATCGATGTTTGTCGTGTTGTCAGTTTAATAATGATAGAAGCAAACACGATGACTTGAGTTTTATAAAACCGGTTTATACCACCGCTCCTCCCCAAACCCCAAAAGACTATACCATGTGCTACATATGCGTTTGTGTAAAGCTGAAAAGAAATTAAATTGAATGGTTTTAACCCAAAAGAATTAAAATTAAATGCGAAAATGCACCTAAACGAAGTAGCTCGGATGGCACAACAATGGAGACCTATCAGAAGGAGTCTGATCTTGGTCTGCAGTGTTTACACTTATTTATTTATCCCAAAATTTACATTTTTTTGTAATTCTAACCGAGACAAATACCGGATGGGGCAAAGAAGTCATTTACAAGATTTTTGCAACAGAAACTTGTTTTCTTAATAATGACAAACCCGTTTTCTTGTAACAGTATTCCCAATAATGCTGCCGTGAAGGACTTGGTCACGGAGCCTATGCCGAATTGGGTATCAGCATCCACCTGTTGCCCCGATGAAAAATCGGCAGTACCAAATCCACTGGCCCATACTTCATCGCCTGGATATAGAAAAAATAAAATTAAGATATTATTTAGGGCTGTAAACGTTTGCAAAGGGAGCAACGTACATATATGTCTTTGGGAATACAGTCACCTCTCGATATTTTAGAGTCAAAGTTCATCTGGGGTCATATTTATAAAAGCACATAAGTTGTTGCTATGCTGTTGCTAAGGCTTAATTTCTATAAAGGAGATTTCCTACAACTTTGAAATTTGCTCTGGAGGAACAGTCTTTTTCAGACTGTTCCTCCAGAGCAAATTGCATAGTTGTAGGGAATCTCCTTCAAAGCAATTTAGCCTTAGCAACAGCATAGCAACCACTTAAGTCGTTCTATGAATACGGCCCCTGGTCCCAGAAAATTCATCAGGAGATACCTGTAAATTGAGATATTATGTTGAAATGTAAAGAAAACTAGAGCATGTGAGCAGGGGCTCACGTATACCCCCGGCCAGCACCACCGCAAAATAAAAACACATTTAATACAAGCAAATGTTAACTAACAGACAGACAGATGGACAATCTATTACAAATCCAGTGAAAGGCCTATAAACAAACACCAAAAGGTTCCATTAAAATATATGCAAATTATGTTATCAAAAAAATATACAAATTTAACACAAAATTTCAACGTAAGTTTACATAAACTTCTATGTCTGCGACCTTGACCTAAAGTCAGCAGCAGCATCCCAATGATGTCAACTAACCAGTTTAAAGCTAGATGTAAACCTAATAACATAGCAATCTGAGAAATTTTTTTCCATAAATTTTCCCATTTATTGCATTGGAGTGAGAGATGGGAAAAAGAAAAAAGAAAAAGAAGGCCAAAAGAAATCTTAGCATCTTGATTTTCTTCCCAGCAATATATATGGCCATTCTCATGATGTATACAAAATTTGAAGACTGTGGCTCTCATGAGAACAGAGAAATCTGTGACAAAAAGTTAATTGGAGAGAAAGAAAAAATGGACAAACTAAGGAAATGAAAAGCAGGTGGAGGCTGATTCTCTCTTACACAGTACAACTTGTCATACACAACGTTTGAACCAAATTTCAAAATCCTAGCTAAAGTGGTTCCTAAGAAATCTTTGACAGAAATTTTATTGGAGAGAAAGAAAAAGTGGACAAACAAAGAGAATGATAAGCAGCAAAAAGGCTGATTCTCTCTTACATGATACAACTAGTCATACCCAATGTTTGTACAAAATATCAAAAACCTAGCTGAAGCAGTTCCTGAGAAATCTGTGACAATAATTTAATTGAAGACAAAGAAAAAATGGACAAACAAAGGGAATGATAAGAGGAAGAGGCTGATTCTCTCTTACACAGTACAACTAGTCACACCCAACATTTGTACCGAATTTCAAAGTTCTAGCTGTAGTAGTTCCTGAGAAATCTGTGACAAAAATTTAATTGGAGAGAAAGAAAAAATGGACAAACAAATGGACTGATAAGCAGGAAGAGGCTGATTCCTTCTTACATGATACAACTAGTCATACCCAACATTTGTACCAAATTTCAAAGTCCTAGCTTTAGTGGTTCCTGAGAAGTCTGTGACAAAAATTAATTGGAGAGAAAGAAAAAATGGACAAACAAAGGGACTGATAAGAGGAGAAGGCTGATTCTCTCTTACACAGTACAACTAGTCATACCCAAGGTTTATACCAAATTTGAAAGTCCTGGCTGTAGAGGTTCCTGAGAAATCTCTGACAATAATTTAATTGGAGAGAAAGAAAAATGGACAAACAGAGGGACTGATTAGCAGGAGAAGGATGATTCCCTCTTACACAGTACAACTAGTCATACCCAACGTTTATACCACATTTCAAAGTCCTAGATGTAGCGGTTCCTGAGAAATCTCGGACAAAAAATTAATTGGAGAGAAAGAAAAAATGGATAAACAAAGGGACTGATAAGCAGGAGAAGGCTGATTCTCTCTTACACGGTACAACTAGTCATACCCAACGTTTGTATCAAATTTCAAAGTCCTAGCTTTAGTGGTTCCTGAGAAATCTGTGACAAAAATTAATTGGAGAGAAAGAAAAAATGGACAAACAAAGGGACTGATAAGCAGGAGAAGGCTGATTCTCTCTTACACGGTACAACTAGTCATACCCAACGTTTGTACCAAATTTCGAAGTCCTAGCTATAGCGGTTCCTGAGAAATCTGTGACAAAAAATTAATTGGAGAGAAAGAAAAAATGGATAAACAAAGGGACTGATAAGCAGCAGAGAGCTGATTCTCTCCTACACGGTACAACTAGTCCTACCCAACGTTTGTACAAAATTTCAAAGTCCTAGCTTTAGTGGTTCCTGAGAAATCTGTGACAAAAAAAATGTTAACATACACACACACAAACATATTAACGGAAAGACCAAAAACTATGTACCCCCTATATACTTCGTATTCCGGGGGTATAATCAGGAAATATGTCAAAACTGTAGTCTGTAGAGGGTAGGTACTTTGGGATATCAGTGTTTGAGATAACTAGAGCCAACTATATTTCCTTTCAGTACCAGATGGAACTCAGTAGTGCTTGCAGTAGGTGCGTTTTTGTTTTTTCGTTTTTTATCCATCTCCCTCAAAATTTCTTTCTCCATCTCTGGTGGAGAAGGCTTGATATAGACGTCCAATCGTGCTGTTAAACCCAAAACAATCAATCAACAAAAATCAAGTCATATCCGTGTAAACTTCTGGCAAAAGTAGGAAAAATTTGAGCCGCCACACGAGAAAAATAAAGTGGTTGTGCGCCCAGCGCATACTCAGATCAGCCTGAGCATCTGCCCAGTCTGATCAGGGTCTTCGCTGTCCGCATGGAGCTAGCTTAGACCCTTGGCTACCCTTTGTGCGCAAAGAGAAGACTCTGATCAGACTGGGCGGATGCCAAGACTGGTCTGAGTTTGCGCTGGGCGCACAACCACTTTGTTGTTTTTCTCTAGTCGCGGCTCAAATGGTTTTAACCGACCAATGGAACAGGCTCTTAAGAAACACTATGGAAAATCATACTGTATTATGCTGCCCCTATCTGTCTGAAACACCGACTTTTCAGTTAGCATACAGAAGCATATTAAAGACTACTGAGTCATAAAAAGAAACATGTCTTTTCAAATGTTTTATATAGGTGTAAGACTGTTTTGAATGAACTCTATGACATTGTCCGAGGTAATGCAAAACCTCTTTATAGAGGATCTTACATGAATGCTCCTGTACTAATGAATTTATTAAACTCGTTGGGGAAAAAGATAGGATGCGAGGCTATGCCGAGCATCTTATCGGTTTTCCCTATCGAGTTTAATAAATTCAATAATACAGGAGCACGAATGCAAGATTCTTTTTATCATACGACACTTTTATTTCATTAGCAAATTTTTACGAAAACGTCACGATTTCGCCATTAGAAAACGCGACGTTTTTATGGACGTCGATATTTAATCCACTGTTTGATTATCGTTTTATTGCATGGATTTATTACACTCTCAGATGCCACGTCATATGATAAATAAACTTAAATGAAAGAAGATGAAAAACGTTTTTACCTTTGACTACCGTTAACGTCATCCCTGGGATACGGCGACATTCCATACTGGCGTTGATAAACGAACGTATGTTCTCTTCCAAAGCTGGCGTAAACACATTCTGATAGCCTGGAGTGACCAGCAACAACAACACATACAAAGAAACTTGTATTGTTTCCATCGGTATACTTTCCGAATTTATTATTTATTCAAATAAATCTTGAAGATAGTACGTTCAGTAGTACGTAGCAAAGGTACAGAGCACGCAGCCTCAAAAAAGGTTAAATATATGTGTGACTTATGAATGTAAAGCTCAGATTTCAAATAAAATATATATTAAATTTCAAGGTTAAACTCCGCAAAAAAATTAAAGAAAAATATGTATAACATACATAAACATAAATAATACCGTTGACAGGAATGTTGTATTTTACTTAAACATCTTGTCTCACCATTAATTGAATAAACTATTTGAATCAACTTTCTTCACGCGCAATTACTTTTACGATGTTGGATGCGGGGGGTGGAGGGGGGATTAATTATGTATTCGTCGGTCAGTTCGCTATTACGTGATTTTCAGTCCATTAAGCCCTTAGAAGTACGATGCCCCGAGGCCTGATGCTTCTCAGCCTCTACCAACCCACCATTTTCTTTGAAAACATTTGGTCATAATGCCTAGCATCACATAAAAAGAACATGGACAAAGAGTGTAGACGCAGATCAGAAGCCGTAGAACGCAGCTTCTGATCAGGGTCTACACTTTTTTGCATGAAATTCGTAGCAATTTTCTACAAAAAAATGAGTAAAAATAGTTAAATCAGATACCCTTAAAAATTAAAGTGCTGAATGGTATCATCTTTCAAATAATAAGGATATAGTCCGCTGGGCATAAATGGGTTAATTGATGTACTGGCACAATCTTACCAGATAACTGGCTGTTAGGTACACGCACAATTTTTGAAGACGTAGGTGTGATAAAAACATTTAATGTGTATAGCTTCCAGTATCCGTATCCTTATGACATATAAGCTCGTGCTGTCATGCGCGAGTGATTTGGAAATTCTTCTGATGGGTACCATTTTAAAGCACTTTAATTGACCTTTCCAATGATATATAGAACACTTAGATACTAAACAATATGATACCCAGAGATCATTAATGAGCCGCGACACGAGAAAACCAAAAAAGTGGTTGAACGCCTAGCGCAGACTCAGATCAGCCTGGGCATCCGCCCCGTCTGATCAGAGTCTTCGCTGTTTGCATGGAGGTAGCTAATTAGACCCTTAGCTACCCTTTGAGCACCTAACAAAGAGTCGGTTCGAACTGGGCGGATGCCCAGGCTGATCTGAGTCTGCGCTAGGCGCACATCCACATTGTTGGTTTTGTCGTGTCGCAGCTCATTTATATGATTTCTGAAATAACCGTCGTAAGATTCTTCGAGTAGCACTGAGGCTGTCTGTGATACCAGTGGAAGTTTCTGACATTTCTGTCCCGACTAGGCCAAGACGAGTCATTTTTGGTTCAAATTGTGGGAAGAAAGTCATGTAAGACCACACGAAATATTATATTACCCTATATGTGTATCAATCTCCATGATGTATGTATGTATATGTATAAATATCTCCATGATGTATGTATGTATCTATGTATATATCTCCATGATGTATGTATGTATGTATGTATGTACACGTGCGTATGTATGTATGTATGTATGTATGTATGTATGTATGTATGTCCCCTTCATCTCCTAGTCTCCGAGTCTCCGAGTCTCCAGGTCTCCAAATCGTCAATGTATGTATGTATGTATGTATGTATGTATGTATGTATGTATGTATGTATGTCCCCTTCATATGCTAGTCTCCGACTCTCCGAGTCTCCAGGTCTCCAAATCGTCAGTGTATAGGTGTATGTATTTATGTATGTCCCCTTCATCTCCTAGTCTCCGAGTCTCCAGGTCTCCAAATCGTCAGTGTATAGGTGTATGTATTTATGTATGTCCCCTGCATCTCCTAGTCTCCGAGTCTCCAGGTCTACAAATCATCAATGTATAGGTGTATGCATATATGTATCTAATTTATACAGTCTCCGAATCTCCATTCCCCGGGTCCCCAAGCAGATAGTATCGTGTGTGCCTGCACATTCATGTCACCCTGTCTGCAACAGATCCCTATATATTACGTACGTCTATATATAGCATCCCCTACATGTACAGTCCCCGGAGTCTCCGACAACGTATTTGTATGTTTATATCTAAAGTCCCGAGTCTCCAAGTACAATGTGTGCCTGCATATTTATATCCCTTGTCTCCAAAATATTCTTGTATATGTACGTACATATGGGATCCCCTAAATATACAGTCCCCTGAGTCTCCAACATCGTTTTGTATGTTTACATCTAAATGCCCCCTCGCATCCATACGATGTGTATACAGTATACTCGGCTCGGATTCTTTGTATTTATATCTATGTTCATGTATTGATCACTATAATTGATAACAGCTTCTGAACAACTGAAATGTACCTTCTGGAGACACGCACAGGCGAACGGCTGGAAGGACGAACAGAGAGAGAAAGAAAGAGAGAGAATCGGCCTATAACATTTCAGTATCAGAGGAGCTTCAGGTACATAACTTAAACAGGTGACTAGTACATATACACTTCAGACCAACAGAGCAACGTTAAAGTGGTGATTTGTGGCAAATACAAAAATCTGAATAAAACCATAAAAATTTAATGCATTTCCCTGAAAATTAGCAACTTCGCACAAGTTTACATCTTTACTTACCTTCGATGGCGGGTTCATTATGGCTTAGCGCGAACTCCCAGTTGAATTTCCTACACGAAACCAGACAAAAAAAAAATACTTTTTGAAAATCATTTTGAAAGCACTTTAATAACACTTTTAGATAACTTAACCGTACTAGAACATCATTTATAGCGCCATATAAATTGCGAATTAGGCAATTTATTTTTGCGGACCTGAAATTTGACCAAATTTTCCAAGAAAACGAATTGAAATTACAGATAAAGAGAGCACATTACTCAGCCTAGGGCAGAGAGGACCGACGCACATATTATAATCAATTTAAACCCGGTTTTTATGCCCCCGCCATTAAAATGGTGGGGGGCATATAGTATCACTGCTGTCCGTACGTACGTAGCGTACGAGCATACGTAGCGTACGTACGTACGAAACAGTTTCCGTTCAATATCTTTTGAAAGCATTGGTTTATTGAATTCATATTTTATACACAGGTATATAATCATAAGATACAGGTCATGTTCGATGTTCGGCAAAATACGTTGATTATTGTGGGAGTTATGGCCCTTATTCCACTTTATTTTGTATGAAAAAATGGTTTCCGTTCGATATCTTTTGAAAGCATTGGTGTATTAAATTCATATTTTATACACAGGTATAT
The DNA here is from genome assembly GCA_963989385.1 of Ctena decussata. Taxonomy (NCBI): domain Eukaryota; kingdom Metazoa; phylum Mollusca; class Bivalvia; order Lucinida; family Lucinidae; genus Ctena; species Ctena decussata. The sequence continues at coordinate 14,982,870 of OZ022499.1, forward strand.
AATCATAAAATACAGGCCAAGTTCGATGTTCGGCAAAATCCGTCGATTATTGTGGGAGTTATGGCCCTTTTTAGACTTTATTTTGTATGAAAAAAATGGTTTCCGTTCGATATCTTTTGAAAGCATTGGTTATTGAATTCATATTTTATACACAGGTATATAATTATACAATACAGATCATGTTCGATGTTCGGCAAAATCCGTTGGTTATGGTGGGAGTTATGGCCCTTTTTCGACTTCGTTTTGAATGAAAAACTGGTTTCCATTCATTATCTTTTGAAAGTATTTGTGTATTGAATTCATATTTTATACACAGGTATATAATCATACAATACAGGTTTAGTTCGATGTTTGGTAGCATCCGTCAATTATTGTAGGAGTTATGGCCCTTTTTCGACTTCATTGCCTACAATAATGGTTTCCGTTTGTTAGTTTTTGAAAAGTTACTTGTTTCGGGGCTATTTCTTTTGGAAAGTTCAATGGCATCCATTTCTGTGATAAGATACAGAATGTTATCACATATCACGGTCATGACACCCCCTCTCCAAGCCCCCCCCCCCACCCCCACACACACTTCTCTTGATCCAAGAAGCACAAAACATCTGCCCCAGGAAAACAATAAAACGTACCACAGAAGTCTGCCTTTGTGAACCTACATGTAGTTATGCTACAAGTGCCAGTACCTTAAACAAGGCGCCATCTTACTTAGGGCACTAGGCGGGGCATCCGTGTCGTATGGACACATTTCTAGTCTGGAACAATGAAAGATCGAGTGGAGAGGCAAATTGTGCAGATCTCAGGTAGGTAGGTAGGCATGTATACTGGCAGATAGGTAGGTATATATGTATGAATAGACAGATAGGCTGAATTGCAGTCCGATGGTAGTCTATAATGTTCTCATATTTTTCCAGACAATTTAAACTTTTGACAGATCGCCCGGATTTCAGCACGAACTATATCAGTTGCCTTGGGAAACACACGGCACTGTTAGCGATTGCCTGCACATACACAAAAATCAAACGAAAATATAAATGATCAGCCTGTACGCCGTTATATGATCTTCATGCTATGGATGGTCACTTTCATTTGGCTCTCTGATGCCTCACTAATAGGCCTTTTTTCACACTGTTATCTCCCGTAGTCTCGCGGCCTTGGCTGTTTTTTATTGTGATTACAACAGCCCATCAACATTTTATGATGTATAATTCTGATATATGAGCAGCAACAATATGGCATGTGCGCTCAGCGAAGACTCATATCAGCACGGGCATCCGATCAGTCTGATCAGAGTCATCGTTGTCGGCATGGAGGTAGCTAGACACTTACCTTCGCTTTAAGCGCGGATGCCCAGGCTGATCTGAGTCTTCGCTGGCTGCATATGCCACTTTGTTGGTTACAAAGTTTGTCGTGTCGCGGCTCATATGTCAAATTATGTGTTCATATATAGCTAGTCGTGAGTCAAATGTCTTCCCGAGTGAGTTATCTGGGCGCCGGAATATATACCACTGAACAAGAAATAATCATTCATGCTGAGGCAAATTTTCAACATTCTAAATACTAAATACATATAAGCGTACCTAATCCCCGGAGGGCTTACTTGGTCTTTGACACGGGTATCTGAAGTTTCATCCTAGCCTAAGAACGAACCTGAAAAGTGGCTGTAACGCCCAATAATGCGTCTATGGCGAACGTAACAAGCAGGTTATGAAACGTTCCGGGTTTCCCGAAATATATTCTCCATTACGTGACTCATCAAGGAATATAGGAAGAAAAGAAAAAAATCAATAAAAAAAACAACAGTATTTCAGTCGTATCGGGACGATGGGTGGGTGATAATGAAAGGGTGTGTGCAATGGAACCCCGTTTACGATTGAAATGATTACCACCCACAGCGGGGCACGACCCCGGGACCGCTAGATAAGCAGTCCAGCGTTTAACCTACTAAGCTACCGGAGCTCCTCTCTAGGAAATACGGAAAGTTCCATACTCTTCTCGATACGCTCGCTAGATGCATTGTTGGGCGTTACAGCCAATTTTCAGATAAGTTCTTGGGCTAGGACGAAACTTCAGATGCCCGTGATATTTGATAGGTTACAGGTGTGCTTGCATAAGTCTACAGGTGTGCCGCTGGAGATTTTTATAACCCACACTATTCGTGTATACGGTATTTACAAAAACAAACCTATTCATAAATCATAGCCAAAATAGTTTCCCCATCTATATAATGTGGAGCAATTTACTTTGCCTCTTTCTCCAAAAAACGAACAAACAAGTAAAGCTACAAATGTGGCAAACAAGGTAACAAAATGTATGTCAGCAGGGAATTGGCTAATTTCGACTTTTGGCATGTTGAGATATACAACAATGATCCTGTTTTTGATTCCAGGTTCTCAAAAAAAAAACTTATTATGTATAGCCATCCAAAAATAATGACCTATTGATGCATTCTTCAGTTTAGAAAAAGGACTGTTACAGCGGCACATTCTTCCATATGGAAGTGACTCCCATGATCAAATCACAGACCCATGCACCATGAAAGTTGTAATAAATATCTCCATAATCATGTGTGAAATGGGTCATTCAAATCTGAATCCGGCTGATGAGCCTAACTGCAGGTGTTATCAGTGAATAACCCGTGTCTAGAGGCCAATAAATCAATGTCAGATTTTATAACTTTACTGTTGAACTATCTTACGGACAGAAAATGGTATAATTACATTCAGCTAAACGAAAAATGAATTTTAGAGGAGGATGGTTTTTTCACTATAATTAAAAAAAGAAGAATTTTATGAAACAGGAAAAACAATTGACGTCGCTGAGATCATGTTCCGCCGGCATGGGTTTGAAAATTCCTTTCATAACAATAAGAGAGAACAAAGAATTAATGCTTGTGAATAATCTTTATTTTTCAAATTTAGAAAATACGTGAAATGGACTTTTAATCTGAAAAGACCATATTCTCCCAAATTATCCTAGCCCGAGGTCGAAGAACGAGGGCAAAAATACGTGTAGAGGATGAACAAAGCAGGAAGACATTGCGTCAGATATTCAAGCACAACGACATTATAGAGGATCTTAGACGAGTGGTCAGTTCATATGAAATCTATGAAACGAGCCTTTGGCGAGTTTCATAAATTTCACATGAAATAACCACGAGTGTAAGATTCTGTTTAACATTTGATCTTTAAAATGAGATTCTATCGCCTTCAAAATGAACATTATTTCAAAAAGGCACGGACGTTGTCAATGACGTTACATGTAAGTACTAAACACGTGAGGTCGTACGATTTTTATGACTTAGAGGTTAATACATGTCTATTTTCGCGTTGCCGAGCATATCCGCCCTGAGAGCTCTATATTGGTCTGACGGTCAGTAGGCCCGAGAGCCAATATGGAGCTGCCGTGCCGATATGCCTGGCAAAGCGACACTAAACATGTCGTAAATTGGATTCAATAAAATTAATCGCAATGTTTCAATGTGTCAAGTTTTGTACATTACACAAGTTTTTCTGTAAGTTAGCCTTAAAAACAAAAAAGATATGGCACAATGTGTCATATCAATAGACTCGACATACTTGAATAGCATTTAAGATGAAAGTTATTCTTGTCAGGGAAGTGTAAGAGACATGTCTCTTACACTTCCTTGTTCTGGTGTAGTATTGGTAAACTTGGAGCACAAAAGAACACGTCTCACATAACTAGCTTTCTCTCCCTCTTTCAAATACATTTTTGCTCTATAAATAGAAAAAAAGTCCACTGTGCTACGGATGGTTCTAATTATTAATCACAGGTGTCAAGGGACCTTCATATGAATTTATGGTAAAAGTCTCGCCTCCATAATTGCATTCATGAGAAGATGTCTTAGCGTTGCAGATATGATTAGATCTGCTTTTCTTTTTTACCAAAACCATTTGCATCATTTGAATAAACACGTTTCGAAAAGGTAGATCCGTTGAAGTTTTACGGCTGGTTTCTTCAGACTAAGTTTGGTCAAAAGTGTGATGTACATTAAGACCAAAATGGGCAAAAACGAAACGTATCTGAACATAAAAATAATAGTTTGCCGTTTTTAAAACGACACAATGGCCATGTTACACTATCAAACTTCTCCGATAAAATGTTCTTAATTTATGGTGCTTGTCAAGAAAATATTTGCTAAAACATTCATGATACACTGTGTTGCTTGTTTGGTCAAATTTTCTATGTTTATTGTTGTTCAAATGAAATGCTGAGTCCGATATTCATGACACACTGTCAAATGTTTAGCATCAAACTTGGTGGGTGCATCATTCTTCCCTAAAAAGGCTGGAATGCTAAAATATTATAGTTATAGCTGCGTTTGTGTGAATGTCAGAAAAAAGACGTTTTTACTATAAAAAGTACCGCATTCATAGCCCTCATTGAGAGAAATTTACCGTTTACCAGGAGTGTTGCAGGTCGTAAATTGAATCCTTATCAGCCGCTTGTCAAAAATATTTGTGGACCCATTCTATCGCCATCCAATTTTTTTTTATCTTATTTGAGATGCAATTAAGATTGCTTGGTTTGGGTGTTACACTGTCAAATAATTTGAATGAACATAAATCAATCCGTATTTGATCAAATAAATTGAAAAGTGTAACATGGGCTTAAGATATCAAATATCTTTATTTGATTTGCCGATATAATCTATGGCATGCTCTTAGCATAATAAATCAAAAGGCTTTGCATAATCAAATCAATTCGCATCATCTCATTATCATAAATGACTCCGCCCAGTAGTGTTTATATGCCGTATAAACGCCTAAACACTTTCTTTGAAACTAAGTATAGACACAGAATTGTGAAGCTAGCATGGTCGGGTCTATAATAAGACCGATATATCAAACTGAGAAGGCCTCCAGATTGACAGACAAATTTACCATAATCAGGTTCGTATTCCTATTTGTAACAAGGCATCGCAGGCGATACAAATCCCCTCACAAAAGACTACTTGCTCGAGATATTGTCATACCCTACATTTGTGTGAAGTTATTTTAAAATCCACGGAGAAATGTAGGCGCTAGAGCGATGACAAAGTTTTTCTAAAAATAGCTACAGTGACCTTGACCTTTTAAGCGCAGCACCCTGAAAGTCGAACCTGCTCGAGATATTGTCATGCCCTACATTTGTGTGAAGTTATTTCAAAATCCATTTAGAAATATAGGCACTAGATCGCTGACAAAGTTTTTCTAAAAATAGCCACAGTGACCTTTACATTTGGCGCAGACCCTAAAAGTCAAACTTGCTCGAGATATTGTCATGCCCTACATTTGTGTGAAGTTATTTTAAAATCCGTTGAGAAATGTAGGTGCTACAGCGATGACAAAGTTTTTCTAAAAATAGCCACAGTGACCTTGACCTTGGGCGCAGCACCCTAAAAGTCAAACTTGCTCGAGATATTGTCCTGCCCTAAATTTGTGTGAAGTTATTTTAAAATCCGTTGAGAAATGTAGGCGCTAGAGCGATGACAAATTTTTTCTAAAAATAGCCACAGTGACCTTGACCTTGGGCGCAGCACCCTAAAAGTCGAACTTGCTCGAGATAATGTCATGCCCTACATTTAGGTGAAGTTACTTCAAAATCCGTTTAGAAATGTAGGCGCTAGAGTGATGACAAAGTTTTTCTAAAAATAGCCACAGTGACCTTGACCTTGGGCGCAGCACCCTGAAAGTCAAACTTGCTCGAGATATTGTCATGCCCTACACTTGTGTGAAGTTATTTCAAAACCCATTGAGAAATGTAGGCGCTAGAGCGATGACAAAGTTTTTCTAAAAAAAGACACAGTGACCTTGACCTTGGGTGAAGCACCCTAAAAGTCAAACTTGCTCGAGATATTGTCATGCCCTACATTTGTGTGAAATCATTTCAAAATCCGTTGAGAAATGTAGGCGCTAGAGCGATGACAAAGTTTTTCTAAAAATAGCCACAGTGACCTTGACGTTGGGCGCAGCACCCTGAAAGTCGAACTTGCTTGAGATATTGTCATGCCCTACATTTGTGTGAAGTTGTTTCAAAATCCACTGAGAAATGTAGGCGCTAGAGCGCTGACAAAGTTTTTCTAAAAATAGCCACAGTGACCTTGACCTTGGGCGCAGCACCCTAAAAGTCGAACTTGCTCGAGATATTGTCATGCCCTACACTTGTGTGAAGTTATTTCAAAAATCGTTGAGAAATGTAAGTGCTAGAGCGATGACAAAAGGTGAACGTACGTACGTACGTACGTACGTACTTACGTACGGGACAAAACCTATATCCCCTCACCACTTCGTGGTGTGAGGGGATAATAAAGGCTTATGCTACCAAATACTTCCTGTATTGAAAACTGCATAAAATTCTGTATGTATATTATATCATGTATTGGCTCATCAATCTTGAAAAAAAAAACTTACGAGGGATGATCCAGAAATACGTGGACACAGTTCATAAAATCTAACTACAATAAGTTATTTCTTTCAAATCTTAACCAATGCTTCTCTATATATGACTGAATAATTTCTCACGATATCCGGTGAAATAAATGAATATTGAGTTTGGCATGTACGTTTGAATATACCAGGGGTAGTCTTTGCGGCGCACCCCAGATTGTTTTAGCGCGCCCTCTGATTGTATGTCTACAAGTTCATTTTATCACATGATATGATTTTATTGTATAGTACCAGATAGATATGTACCGTCTGCATCTCTGCTGGGGAACTTCGGCGGCTGGAGCCAGGGACATGCTGTTTGGACATTGGTTTCCGCCACATGTCGCTGTGTCTCCGGTCCCCGTAATGTTTCACGGTTTCGTACAGAGATGCATGAGGTGCATGTCTGTGTTACAAATGACTAATAATTCAATCAGACAATGTGATAGAATGGCTCTTGTCTTATCTGTTCATATTTGTTTATATTGTATATATATATATATATATATATATATATATATATATATATATATATATATATATATATATATATATATATATACTTAAACTTGTCCTCTTATTGGGTCTGTGTCTCAAAAACCACTTATTGGGACCTACCAGAAAAAACGGTGATATAAACATTTACATGAATGGAAATGTGTCCTTTTTGTTTTGATAGAGCATGTATTCCTATATACATCAACAAATCACGGTGGGACAGCTAAACCTGACAAAACCAAGTTAGTGGGTCTGACCCAATAAGTAATTGGGGCTTTGACCCAATTATCTGTATAAATATTATGACCCAACATTTCTATATGCATATATATAAGATAAACAATCCCAACATTGTTCACTGCGGCTTCTTAATTCTGAAAATTTATCAAAATAAACTTAACCGATACATAAAGCCTATAGCCATTTTATTGTTGAAAATCACAAGTGAGTCAGCACCCATGAGGAGCAGAGGATTGAACCATTGACCTTAGACTTGCAAGGCAGCACAATAATAGCTGTTCCATGACCAATCTGATTTGTTCCAAGAAAGTTTCTAGGAGCATTTCTAAAGATTAAAACAAATGGGTATGATGGTAATTTGAGAAACCTTTAGTCTCTCCACCCGAGGAAATTTAGAATCTACAATATTTATGCATGTAGGTCTACTAGTAACAAAAAACACCAGAAACTGTAGTAACCATAGCCATAAAATAAGTCAAAGTCAACCCAAGGTCATCATCTAAATGTACTTCATATACGCTGGCCCAATATGTGTGAATAGATAATGCCAAATATCTATATAAAATGGTACAATATTTATATATAATGACCCAATACTTGTACATAATGGGCCAATATAAAAACAAGAGCTTCGCAAGCGGCCCATAATACGCCGTTTTATTGTCATGAAGAAGGTACAGAATGAACAGGATCCTTTATAGAAGGATGGACAGGCAGACAAACAGGTGCAACAACTCTGTATACAACTCTATAATTAATGACTTCAATGTTATTAAAACATCTAATACATCAAATACTTTAAGTATACCAAAAATCAGTTTCCAGGGTGAAGCACCTCAGAAGTTAAGTAATGTCAAAGTCGAACACGGGAGATAACTCACAAACTAAGTAAACTAGAGTACCATTCTTGGTCATAATAGTTTTAATACATTCCCTTGGCAATATACACATCACCATACAGTTTAGTTAAAACATTTCCAACGGTTAAGGAGTTACAAAGTAAAACGGGAATTCATGCAAGGGCAGGTAATTCATAAAGTAAGTAAGCCAGAGTTGTGGTTCATGCACATGATACATTGCCCCATTATTATACACAGTATCTCTACCTATATATATAAGCAAATCACGGTGGGACAGCTAAATTTGACTACACAAAGTTAGTGGGTCTGATTCAGTATGTAACTTGGGCTTAACCCAATATATATTTATATATACGAGGGCGAGTTAACAAGTAACCAGCCCATTTCCGATTGACCGTGACGGTCACGAATTTCATGCCTTGTTTCAATACATATTTTATACATGGAGGCAAAATTGCACACGTACCAAGTCATTCTTTAATAAGATATTGAATGTCAAACATGGCTAGTGATGCAAAGGCATGCTTTTCATCTAAAGTTGAGTACCGAGCTGTAATTCGGTAATTCTGCACCATAATATGCTCAGGTTAAATTCTGGGTAGGGGAAAACGTCTTTAATTGACGAAGCCAGGTCTGGACGCCCACTGGATTCCACCGAAAAAGAAATGTGTAACAAAGTTCGGGATCTGGTATACTCTGATAGACGAATTCAGGTGGAAGAAATAGCGAAGGCATTAGGCATTTCTCATGGTAGCGTTTCAACAATCTTACATGATCGTTCAGGTATGCGCAAGCTAACGGCCCGTTGGGTCCCCAAATCCCTTAGCGATGAAGCCGGGCCGGGTAGCGCAATGGGTAGGGCACCTGACTCGTAAGTCAGATGTCCTGGGTTCGAATCCCGGTCTGGCCACATACTTTCGTTTCTCCTTCCGCTGATTCAAGAAGGGCAGTGGTCAGTTACTGGCGAAAGTATGTGCACTTAGTACTGGTTAACCGCTTAGGAGGTCTAAGCCTGCCCATGAATAGTGTGGTTCGGTTAACTGACCGTCCCGACATGACCTTAGTTGTTTACCGTGGACGTTAAGCATCAAATCAACCAACCAACCAACCTTAGCGATGAGCAAATGGCAATCAGAGCATCAATATGCAGCGCCTTGTTGAAGCGTTTTAGGTCAAAAGATGATTTTCTTTTGCGTGTTCTGCTGGTCCAATATTTCTATACAAATGCTAAAAATCTGTATAAAATGACCCAATATTGATATATAATGGCCCAAGCTTTGTATATGATAGCCCAATATTGTTGTGTAAATGTGACTGTCCTATATCTACATTTATGACCCAACGTTTATATATAATTTCCATAGGTCTGAAAACAAACAATGACACAGTATTTGTATATAAACCATGACCCAATATTTGTATTGTTTATGGGATTGCAATTCCCTTGTCTGTTTTTCTCTTAGAAAGTTATATTCCTCAGTTCTTTTAATTACTGTATTTCTGTCCTTAAAATGGAGCAGTTTGTTGCATTCCGGGGAAGCAAATGAAATGACCAGCAATGTGGGCCTTGGACAGGCTGCTCTTTTATCTTTTATGAGCTGCCTGGTCTGGATCTGTGCTGCTTGTTAAGATCTAATTGTTCTCTTAATTACCATATTTCTGTCCTAAAATGGGGCAGTTTGGTGCATTCCAGGGAAGCAATTGAAATGGCCAGCAGTGTAGACCTTGGACAGGCTGCTCTTCTATGAGCTGCCTGGCCTGGATATGTGCTGCCAGTTAAGATCTATTTGATCTCTTAATTACCGTATTTGTGTCCTAAAATTGGGCAGTTCGGTGCATTCCAGGGAAGCAATTGCAATGGCCGGCAATGTGGGCCTTGGACAGGCTGCTCTTTTATGAGCTACCTGGCCTGGATTTGTGCTGCTTGTTAAGATCTATTTGATCTCTTTAATACCATATTTCTGTCCTAAAATGGGGCAGTTTGGTGCATTCCGGGGAAGCAATTGAAATGGCCAGCAATGTGGGCCTTGGACAGACTGCTCTTTTATGAGCTGTCTGGCCTGGATCAGTGTTATTTGTTCAGATCCTTTTGTCCAGATGCTTGGAGCTTGTATGGTACAGATAGCATCATATTGTCATTACATTTTTTGAAGGATAGTCAGGCATTAAAAATTTTCATCAGTATTCTTCAATTTCACTCAGGTCTTGTATGCAGTTTTTTATGATTGATCAATGACTGCCATTCTTACAGTTAGGACAGGCACCCTGTTCTTTAATAAATGTAACAATTTGTTTGGTATGTTCCTGGGAAGCAGATGAAATGGTCAGCAATGTGGACCTTGATCAGGCTGCTCTTCTATTTGCGGCTTAGCTTGTGTCCGCATGTGCTGTTTGTTCAGGCATACTTGCCCAATTGCTTACAGCTTATACATACATCTTGTTAGTCTTAGGTAGGGTTTACTGAAATACTCAGGGTATATGCCAAGTTTCAGGCATGTTTAACGGCAAGTTTCTTGCTCACCAGATTACACGTGTCCACTGTAGATTTCAATGCTGTTAGTATTATTGTGCAACTGTCCTTAAAATGTTTTCATGTTCATAATTATTTACTTGTTTGTTACTTGTACCCCGGCTATGGGTTTTTGTCAAAATAAACTCTCTCAAACTCAATTTTTTTCGACGGTTTGTGTGCCATATCTTTGGAGGAGCAAACAGACTTGTGTCAAGGTAAGAATCTTTATGCAGGATGATATAATGTAGTCTATGCAAAATATTTCTAATTTTCTGTCTGCACTAGTGTCTACATCCTAGTCACACAGGGCAAAAATATATACTTTCCTTTCTCCTTCCGCTAATTCAAGAAGGGCAGTTGTCAGTTACTGGGGAAAGTATGTGCACTTAGTACTTGTTAACCGTTTAGGAGATCTAAGCCTACCCAGGAATAGTGGGGTTAGGTTAACTGACCATACCTGTTTACCGTGAACGTAAAGTAACAAATTAATCACATAAAGCTTTCTAGAGTTATGAATATATGGTTTGTTCTCATCAGGTCGTGGATTCTCATCTGGTCTTAGATGTATAAATTCGCATCATAAACAGAAACTAGAGGGCCACGAGGCCCTGAATTGCTCACCTCAGTATGGTGACCATTAGGTCATGTGACCTAGACCTCTTGAATAAACTTTCGTTCCCTCAGCCCCTGGAGGCTGTGTATGAAATTTGGTTGCTATTAGCCTAGTGGCTTTTTAGCAGATGACTTAAACTGTCAACATACGAGAGACATGGGTCTGAGGTCAAAGTATGACCCTGACCAATCTTCCATGTACAAATTGAGATGACTGTATATACCAAATTTTAGTCTAAAATCTTCTAAACTTGCCACGAAATCCTATGTTCTAGCATTTTCCAATACCTGACCTTGCCTTAAAAAAGGTCAAGGTCAGCCCAAGGTTATCATTTGAACAATCTTGATATTACTCAAGAACCTGAGGATATATACCAAGTTTCAAGGCCATCGATCATTTGGTTCTGGAGAAGAAGATTTGTATAGGTTTTTGCCATATAAGGGCATGGCGGCCATGTTGGTCATGTGACCTAGACCGTTTGAACAAATTTTCGTTCCCTCGGCCTCTAAAGGCTCTAGATGAAATTTGGTTACATTGGCTCAGTGGCTTTTGAGATGTGTAAAATTGTCACAATATGAGAGACCAGGGTCAAAGGTCAAAGAATGACCTCACCTCTTGTATGCATACATTTTCATGTACTCATTAAGATAACTGTATATACATGTACCAATTTCAGGTCAAAATCTTCAACAGTTTCCAAGAAATCTTATGTTCTAGCATTTGCCCATATAAAAGCTACAGGAAGCAAATTTGACCGTGCCATAAAAGTCAAGTTCAACCAAAGATCATAATTTGAACAATCTTGGTAGTACTCGCATACCCAATGCTACATACCAAGTTACAAGGCCATCATCCTATTGGTTCTGGAGAAAAAGATTTTTAAAGGTTTTTACCATATATGGGCGTGGCGGTCATATTAGTCATGTATCAAGACCATTTGAACAACTTGTTGTTCTCCCTTCCTCTGGAGGCCATATATGAAATTTGGTAACAATTGGCCCTGCAGATTCAGAGAAGTTATTTGAAATTGTGAACTAACAACAGACGGATGACAGAGCCTTCCCATCTTGTAAGCTCCCCTGGAGCTGCTGGCTCAGGTGAGCTAAAAAGGTCCTGTTATGCTATGGAAAATTTGTTAGGAAAGTTTTACAAAGCATTGATTTCGATAGTGTCTTACATGCAACTCTGTTTACTGAGACTATGCCGCTCTTCCCCAGGCTTGAATTATGATAACTTGCTTGCATTTAGTCATTTAGTATCTTGTCACTGCTTCATGGGACAAATATAACTTTGCCCTTCTGTCTATGTATGTTTGGGTATTGTGTGCCTTCTCATATTGCAAACTGACTATTCCACAAGAACTAAGCTAGTCCACTCAGCATTAACAAATCGTTAACCAATGATGCAATTAGTTTTGGACTGTCCTGAACTTTATAACTTCTCTATCATTCTGTATCTGAGCCACATCATGTGATTTCCAACACTGTGGAAGTTTTTAATGTGAAAAAACAGATCAGCTGCCTTATCTACTTGCTGTAATCAGAGATTCCACCTTTGGCTGTATGGATCACATAGTTTTCATAGATGGTTGATGGGACCAGCAAAGGCTCTGATCAGACTGCACTTATGCCTTTGCTGGTGGCATGAACCATATATGAAAACCCACAAATGCAAGACAGCAAACTGCGGGGTCTTTGATTATGCAACGTACAGGAAAAAGCTGATCAAAGTCTCCTCAGTCAAACATGTCACTTTGCTGGATCATATTATAAGAAAAGTTATTAAAGGTTATGTCGAAAAAATGTTCATTCATTCACTAAACCAAATATTCTATAACAATCTTGATTTAAGGATGGATGGATGACTTACGACTTTACATCCTTTTCAACAGTATTTCAGACATACATGTATCAGGATGATGGGACTGTGATCATGAAAGGCTGTGTGCAATGGAACCCTGTTTACGGTAGGAAAGATTCTTGCCTCAAGCGGGGCTCGAACCCGGTCCAGCGCTTAACCCACTGAGCTACCGGAGCTCGTTGATTGATTTAAGGAAGTTAGCAGCATAACATCACAGTGAGTATTAATTATTACTTTGCAACATAATTTGTATGTTAAATATCTAGTTGTAACAAAGAAATATGATATCCTAGTTATCCAATGAGTTTGAACTTTAAACAGGAAGCCCTTGGGCCACAACCTGAGTGACTACGTTTAGTAGTTTCATTCCTGAAAATAATTCATTCAGGCAAATATGTTTCTCTTTTTACAATGCTACAGAGAAGAAGAGGACATTAATTTCAGACACAGGATATTGAGGTTTTTAAGTATTTTTTACCAGATTACTGGTTTCACTTTCAAGAGGTAATCAATTTAAACAAGGAGACCAAATTCATGTATCATTCTGTAATTACTTACTACATCAAATTCAGTACTACAGATAAGAGTGACATGTTATTCAAAAGCAAAATGACAGGTAAAAAATAACTCTGCAACTGGCTATTGGTAATTATGGACAATCTGTTGTACTAATCAAATAAAAGGACAGAATTCAGACACCAGGAGGTGCGGCCATGGATTTGTTCCACAGAGCCTCTCCAAATGTGCAGTTAAGACTAAATAAAATAACTACAACTAATCAAATAAACTGATTGCAGAAATATATGGCAATGTATTTGATTTAACAAGACCTGTCGCCAGACAGGACAGCTTGCCTGAACCTGCGCTTGTCCATCTTCAAGTGTTAGTATTTGTTTCTTAGGGGTGGGGATGGTGCTGAGTAAAATTTCCAATCAATATCTATCATCATACCAAATATAATTCAAATCCATCAAAGAGTTTAGAAGCTATAAGATTTCAAAGACTTTGACATAAAACTTTAACATAAAATTTCTCTAAGTCTGTGACCTTGACCTATAGGTCATATGCAGGGGTGGGGATGCAGCTGAATAAAATTTCTAACCAATATCTATCATCAAAACAAATATAAATCAAACTGATCAAAGAGTTTAGAAAGTATGAGAGCTTAAAAAACTTTATTGTAAAACTTTAACATAAAATTGCTAAGTCTGTGACCTTGAACTATAGGTCATATCCAGGGGTGGGGATGCAACTGAATAAAATTTCCAACTAATATCTATCAATAAACCAAATATAATTCAAAAAGAACGAATGGTTTGGAAACTATGACATCTAAAGAAAACAAACATAAAACTGCTAAGTCCGTGACCTTGACCTATAGGTCATGTCCAGGGGCGGGGACAAAATTTCAGACCAATATCTATCATCATACCAATTATAATACAGATTGATTAAAGGGTTTAGGAACTCTGAGATCTTAAAAACTTTAAAAGAAAACTTTAATATGAAATGTCCATGTCCATGACCTTGACCTAAAGGTCATCTGCCAGGGGTAGGGATACCGCAGAATAAAATTTCAGACCAATATCTATCATCATACCAAATATAATTTAAATCGATTAAAAGGTTTACAAACTATGAGATCTGAAAAACTTTAATGTAGAACTTTAACATAAAATTTCTAAGACAGTGACCTTGACCCAGGGGTGGGGATGGTCTTGAAGAAAATTTTGGACCAATATCGATCATCATACCAAATATAAATCAAATTGATCCAAGGGTTTAGAAACTATGAGATCTTAAAAACTTTAAAGTAAAACATTTAACATTTTGCTTACACTGACGCCAACGCCAACCCCGACGCCAACGCCGGGGGTAGTACAATAGCTCTTCCTGAACTTCTTTCAGGCGAGCTAAAAATGATTTAATGCAGATATCTGTAATGTCTGCATTGAGCAATATAGTTATCTATAATCTCTATTAAAACTGAGGTATCTGATTTTCAAATATAGGAATCAGCACTTTCTAATTCAGGAATTTCTACAAACATTAATTACAGCTATGTTATTACAAATACAGATATCTGCATTTGAAATTATACATCTGTCTGTTTCTTAATTATATGTACCCATATTTTGTATAAATAAAGTATCTGTGTTCGAAATGGTCCCACCTAAAATATCTTTTATTAATAAAACTGTTAACCTTAGCCTAACAGGATCATGTACCGACTAGCAGATGTACATAAACACATACATATGACCTGAACACTATATGCCTCAAGCCTGCCAATGGTGGGTTGAAATTAACACATGTGCTAAGAATTGCAGACAACAGTTTCTGCCATTCAAGAACAGATATGAGCCGCGACACGAGAAAACCAACAAAGTGGCTGTGCGCCCAGCGCATTCGGATCAGCCTGGGCAACTGCCCAGTCTGATCAGACTCTGCATTAAGCGCTTATAGGGAAGCTATGGGTCTAAGCTACCTCCATGCGGACAGCAAAGACTCTGATCAGACTGGGGGGATGCCCAGGCTGATCTGAGTCTGTGCTGGGTGCACAACCACTTTGTTGGTTTTCTCATGTCGCAGCTCAATGTGTGTTCATACTGACATACAGAAATCTATAATTGTAGTATCAATATGTGTAAGTTAAATGTGACTCTTTCAATTAATGTGATTTTGTTTACTTTTCTGCTTTTCAACATACATTGAACAATGATGACTCCTTTTTCAAGTTATTTCAAATATTTGATATTAGCCTGCTTTACAATATCCAGATTTTCATTTACAAAGGATACCAGAGGACTGACAAGAGTTTAGAAGAGTACATGTATTTTTAGAAAGGCATCAGTTCCCAAGGTTGTTTGTAAACAGAGATATCTCTACTTCAGCATAAAAGATACTTTTAGCTTAAATGGAAATATATGTAGCTAAAAAATAGACAGCTGATTTTTTATCACAATACAAATATCCTTTCAACATCTGCAGGGTTCAAGAAAATTGCTGAATAAGAAGTTGGGGCTGAATAATTGATCCTAAATTTTGACTTGTCTACTTGATGGCTGAAATCAAACGATCAAACAATAGCTGACATATTTAGCTACACAATATAATATTATGACTTTTTTTTTTCTCATGACGTCAGAGGTCAAGGCGCAGAGGTCACCCTACCAAAATACATGCACATGGACTCGTTTTTTTTTTTTTCTTTGATTATGCTATAGATATTTCCTTCTTTTTTCTCTCTTCTTATTTTCCTTTTTGTTGGGCATTTATCCCATGTTTTTGTTTTGGCTCAGCTTGTTTGATACGATCAGTAGGGCAGTCACAAAAAGTCAAGGTAAAAGCTGATTTTCAGAAGAGAATTTTTCATGATTTTTTCAACATTTGAAAGCATCTTGTGTCCTCCCTGTGTGTATTTCCGATCTGATACTAAGAGTATGCAAGGCCATGGTTCTGGATTATACAGGGAAATCAACATTAGTAAGATGCCTGAATATGTGAGGTTGTGAGGGTCGTTCAAAAGTTATTGTCAGCAATTATGCAGAAGTACGCTATGGCTGTCCAAAGAATATATGTATCTAAATTAGAGAAATCTGTTCTTCAGTAAGAGATAGGAATTTTTAAACGTCATCTGAATTCCAGTTTAAATACTGAAACTATTAATTAACATATAAATGTCTGTAACTGAAACAGACATTTGTGCTTAAAATAGAGACTTTATTGACACTTTGATAATATGATACATAGAAATCTGTAACTGAATTACAAACATTTGTAATGTGATTAAGAGATAACACCCACTGAATTCAAGATATTTGTATTTACCCCAAAACACAGGTATCTCTATTCAATGCAGATATCTGTATTAAATAGGTAAAAGCACAAATAGATTGCCAGACTTATTATAAAACATCAATACTTAAAAGACCTCTAACTATCTCTGTGCTGCTACAAAAAATCAATCTATGAGAAAACAGGAGAGTCTGTAGTAAATATTTTAATGTTTCTATATAGCTAATCTGTAAATGGACAATTGCAATTATCATATGAATTTTTTACTGTATTTGCCCCAAACAGTAACAGTATTTTTCTGGTTATAAGACGAGACTTTTGCCTTCCAAAACAATGCGAAATATTTGGAAGTGTGATTTTCATTTCTGTGGTAAATTTGGAAGGATAAACTACCATTTTATAACCCAAGATCGGTAAATAACAGTTTAATCAAGGTTCGTAGTGTTGGCCAACCAAACTTTTCCCTGGATAGACAAAAATGTTCTGTGTTCCAGCGGTATTTCAAATACTTCATTTTTTAAAAGCTTATATCCCATTTTGGAAGAGGGTCTTCCAGGGAAGCAAAGAGGAAGTTACAATTATTGTAAAAATGACAGAAATTTACCCATTCATCTTTAATAGGTACATAATGACACTTTGCTACATTCTGCAATAGAGGCAGTATGAAGATTAAGAAAAGATAAACACATACAACTACCAAATGAAATACAGTCTTCCCTCAATAAATACTTTCTGTATTCAAGCATTGCAAGTAATCCAAAATCCACTGGAGACAGACTTTTGGGAGCTTTTATTTGCTTGTTTTCTTTAAACAGATAGAATTTGTAGTCTCATCACAATTTCTTCAAAATGACATCCAATGACATCCAGAAACTTTCAAAAACCTCCAAATAATGTCCGTTTTGAAGATAATTTGGATTATATTTGGCTCATTTCTCAATGAAAACATATGTTGTGACCTCTCATAAGAACTATGTCAGCAATGGCTCTAATAAGGGATCACAACAAAAGTTTTTATGGGGACATATGGAAAATTATCCCTAGACTATCCCTGTTAACCTTCTTATCTGCAGACCTGCTTTCACCCCCAAAATTATGATTTTGCCTGCAGCTCTTGCTGCAAAATACTTTCTAAAAAATTCTAAGAATATTTATAAGCTAAACCATAGTTCCAAAACTACTAGTCATATCCAACGTTTGTACCAAATGACCAGTTGCCAGCTCTGGTATAGAATTATCCCACCCACTTCTAAGACATAGTGTGTACACAAAACCAAAGCTCTGTTTGACTAACTTTTTACCGATGAACGACCCCTACATATAGCTAATTGCTCACAAAATATTATTCAATAATGTTTGTACCAGGAAAACTCCCTTATGGAAACTGGTTATTTCCAAATTGTCAAAAATTCGAGAGAAAGAAACTGATAAGCAGGACAGTTCACAGATGCCCCCCCACACCTCAAGAACTTGTTCCAACAAGTATTCAAAATCTTAAGTATGATGCGTTTCTATTAGACAGGGTTGGAGATACAAGGCAAAAATCACTGGACCATGACTTATAGGTGACAGTGACCTAAAAACAGTATAAGGTCATGCACATGGCAGACCAAAGAATTACCTGAAGTATCTTTTAGATACTTTGGGATATATATGGAAAAATCACTGGACCATGATATACGTGGCAGTGACCTACATAAAGTGTTAGGTCCACTGCAGTGTCAGATGCATTTCTATTTGACAGAGTTGGACATATAAGGCAAACTCACTGGACCATGAAATATAGGTCACAGTGACCTAGAAATGGCATAAGGTCATTCACAGTGTAAAACTGAATGAATATCCAAAGTATGGTGAGTATTGTATATGGCTGGAGATATAAGGCAAAAATTATTGGACCATGAAATACAGGTCAGTGTCAAATGTGGGTGAATGCAGTGTGATGGTATAATCTAGATGTAAGTATAGACCAAGTATCATCATCCTAGCCCTTGTAGTTACTTAGTAATGGACCTAAATGCAATAAACAGAACCTGTTACAAAACTGTTAACCTTAGTCTTAGAGGATCACATACTGACATACAGACGGATGGAATGTGGGTGGGTACAGAGAGATGGTGATGGTATAATCTAGATGTAAGTGTAGGCCAATCAAAAAGGTGTCAGCAATCAATCAATCATCACATTATGAATGTACATGTGAAGTTTCCATTGAAAATACCAATTAGTGTCCAAAATACAAAGAAGTCAAATTTCAAAAGTTATGTTGTTCTAATTATTGACCCCAGCCCCACCTAGGGGCTATCTTTATGTGGTATAAAAGTTGATGATCCAGAGTTAAACTACAGTCCAAATCTAGACATCAAATGATATAAACTTTGAAATTTATAAAAATTCAAGATGGTTTGACGTAAAACTTTAATATAATCGGACAGACAGGCAGATGGATGGACAAACAAACAGACAGCATGACAAAAACTATATACCCCATAGCATACTATGTATGCTGGGGGTATAAAAATTGATTCATGCCAAGTATCTGGTCTCATGCTGGACTTTTTCTCACAGTGATTCTTTATTCACTTTGATTTCCCTAGTTTCATATTGTTCAGCTTGGCTCTGATTTGTGGTAGTGTTCTTGTCGACAACTCTAAGCAAGTGTTCTGGGCTAGTATCATGTCAGAGTTATGGACACTTGATCTTGTTCCGTTGAGATAATATTTGAAAGTTTTCTTCAAAAATTCTTCCACACTTTTGCTCCAAGGCTTTTTGCTACACTTTCCTGAAAATAACCAATGCCAGTTTGAATTACACAAAAGATAAACTGCAATGTTTTATGACATTTTAACTTACTACTGACTATCAAACCTTACACAATGTTATAGCTTTTTGTATCAAACCTGTATTGAACAAGAAGAGTCAATAGGCATGGCCTTGCTTAGTACCAGTAACCATGTGAGCAATGATTACTCCACTGAGCCACATATGACAATTGATTAAAATTTTATTTGCTTGAGCTGAGGCTTTATGTCCCAATCAACAATTTCTCAGTCATGGGACATAACCCCTGCCATACAGAATTTTGATCCCAACAGGAAGGCCTTATCAGCTTGTCCATTTGTGGAAAGTTGTAAGAAAATCTTTTGAACTTTCTTCTTTTCATGATTTCATACAGATAAATAGTCCCAGGGCAGGGGCAAGCAGCCAACAGAAAGGCCTAAACTAAAACATTACTACAGTAGAACTTCATTGGCTCGAAACTAAAACATTACTACAGTAGAACTTCATTGGCTCGAACAGGCTTGGGACCATGAAAATTAGTTCCAGCCAAGGGTAGTTCTGGCCATCCAGGGTCACTTTCCATATAAAGTAACCTCTAGGGACCAAGAAAAGAGTTCTATCCAGGCAGGGTGAACGAGCCATCAGGGTTCGAGCCACTGAAGTTCTACTGTATTAGCACTTATCATCATGTGTTTCTACTAAAATCTTAAGTACAAGATAAAACAAGAATTCCGCGGAATGTGATGTCTCACATGCTTGTGCTTTGTCACAAAATAGAGCTCGAGATCAGTTTCACTCTTCCAGTTGAATGTCTCTAGCCTATATCATTCTCAAGACAAATTAGCTAGTGTTGACCATAATGTTGCAAAGTCCGTGCACCATAAAATGACCATCAAGAGGTATTATTGATGGTGACTTTGAGCTTTACTCTTTCAGATCTTTGTATGACCCATGGTTCATGGCTGTAGCACTAACAGTTCTTGAAAAGAATGGCTACAAGCTAAAACCTGAACAAAAACAAACAAACTAGACAATCACTAAAGGTGAGGAATGCCCCCGCCATATGCCTCACTAGATGAGTAATGTGTTAAAACATATTTGTGTGAAGTTACATCAAAATCTGTCAATAAATAAAGGTGCTAAAGGGATGACAAATTTTTTTTTCTAAAAATAGCACCTGTAACCTTGACCTTGGATCTACAACCCTGAAAGGTGAACTTGTCCAAGATATTGTTATACTTAATATTTGTATGAAGTTATATCAAAATCAGTTAACAAATAAAGGCTCTAGAACCATGACAAAGATTTACATGTATCTATAACAGCACATGTGACCTTGACCTTGGACCTACAATACTGAAACATGAATTTGTCCCAGATATTGTCATGCTAAATATTTGTGTCAAGTTCTGTCAAAATCATTCCAGAGGGATGACAACATATTTTCTAAAATAAGCAAATCTGACCTTGACCTAGACCCTCAAATTCTGGATCGCGAACTTGTCCAAGATATTGTCACTAAACATATGGGTGAAGTTACATCAAAATTGTCAATAAATAAAGGGGCTAGAGGGATGATACAGTTTTTTCTAAAAATAGCAACTGTGACCTTGACCTTGGATCTCTGAGCGGAAATGGTAATTTATTCAAGATACTATTATACTTAACATTCATGCGAAGTTATATCAAAATCGATCCATTAATAAAAGCGCTAGAGCGATGCTCAAGTTTTTCTGAAAATAGCAACTGTGACCTTGACCTTGATTCTACCAACCTGAAACGCAAACATGTTTGAGGTATTGTCATACTTAATATAGCTGTGATGTAATATCAAAATCGGTTGATAAATGAGGCCATTAGAGCGATGACAAAAGGTGAGCTTGTATATGAGCCACGGAAATATGGTAGAAATATGTATGTCATTCAAGGGGACATAATTCTGCAAACCTGAAACGCAAACATGTTTGAGGTATTGTCATACTTAATATAGCTGTAATGTAATACCAAAATCGGTTGATAAATGAGGCCATTAGAGCTATGACAAAAGGTGAGCTTGTATATGAGCCATGGAAATATGGTGAAAATATGTATGTCATTCAAGGGGACATAATTCTGCAATAAAGACCTGAATCAAAGTTCTGTTTCCTTTATGCACATGTTCAATGCATGTCTGAACTGTGTTGCAAGTTCCAAATCCCAACACCGGAGGAGTTGCAGAGACAAGAACAGTACTACAAAGTGTGAAATACAGTCAAAATATGTATGTCATTCAAGGGGATATAATTCTGCAATAATGACCTGGATGAAAGTTCAGTTTCTTTTATGCACATGTTCGATGCATGTCTGAACTGTGTTGCAAGTTTCAACTCCCTGCATCAAATACTGTAGAAGGAGTTGTGGAGACACAAAGAGCACTACATATGTGAAACATGGTCAAATATGTATGTTATTCAAGGGGATATAACTCTGCAATAAAGACCTAAATCAAAGTTCTGTTTCCTTTATGCACATGTTCAATGCATGTCTGAGCTATGTTGCAAGTTTCAATTCCCTGCGTCAAATACTGTTAGAGGAGTTGCGGAGACAAGAACAGCACTACAAAGTGTGACAAACGTATGGACGGACGTACGTACGGACAAGGGCAAAACCATATGCCCCTCCCCACTTCGTGGCGGGGGCATAAAAACTGCAACAAGCTAAAACCTGAACAAAAAAAAAAAAAAAAAAAACTGCAGTCAGTGAAGCATAAGAATGGGGCCAAGACTCAATATTGATGGAAAGTTTGAGCTGTACTCTTCCACGTACATGTATGCATGGCCCAAGTTTCATGGCTCTAGCCCTTATAATTTCTGAGAAACAGAGCTAAACACAAAAAACCCACACAGAAAATGCAAAGTCAGTGAACTGTAAAAAGTAGGTCAAGACTCAGTACTGATGGTAGTGTTGAACTTGACTCTTCCAGATCTTTGCATGACCCTAGTTTTATAGCTGTAACACTTATAATTAATGAGAAACAGAGCAAAACGCTAAAACTCGACGTAAAATTGCGAAGTGGGTAAACCGTGAAATGTAGGTCAAGCCTCAGTATTAATGATGGTTTAAGGCTTCACTTTTCCAGATGTATGCATGGCCCAAGTTTCATGACTCTAGCTCTTGCAGTTCTTGAGAAAATGACCTAAACACAAAAACTGGGTAGAAGTTTACACCGCCAACACTAACGAAGATGACAGCAATGACGACGACGACAAGGGAAAAGCAAAACAGATGTCTTGCCTGCAAAACGTATGTCTTGCCTCTGCTTTGCAGGCGAGACAAAAATACTGAAGACTGAGCATATCTCACTACATCAACTGAGCATATCTCACCTGTTAGACGGATGTCCTTCCTGACTTCAGCACAAAGAGGAGATGACTGTACATGGCTTGCACTTTCATCAGACCTGCTTAAGGACTGTGTTGCACCAACATCAACTGAGTTACAATCTGTCACAAACAACAAAGTTTCTGAGAAAGCTTTTAAACTAGAAAAGATGTCTGTAAAACACTATGTCCCAAACCATATGCCTCATTCTAAAAGGGCATGGTTAGTACTTGAAAATATTGACAGAAATCATTCAAAAGTCATTCAGTCAAGCTCCTTATCATCTCCAATCAGCTGACCAAGTTTCAAGACCCTAGCTCAAATACTTCTCAAGCTGTCTTGCAACCACGTTTAAAATGTCAAAAGTTTCAAAGGGGCATAGCTCAGAAACAAGAATTCCGCGGGATGCGGTGTCTCGCCTGTCAGCGCTTATGACCTAAACACAAAAAATCGACAAAGTTTACGCCGCCGCAGCCGACACCGGAAAAGCAATATGTAAGTCTCGCCTCTGCTTCGCAGGCGAGACAAAAATTGATGAAATTCATTTGTAAGTTAATCAGTTCATCCACTCATCACCTGAAATCAGTATACCAAGTTTCAAGTCCCTAGCTCAAATAATTTTCGAGATATCTTGCTAGCAAGTTAAAATGCCAAAATTTTCAAAGGGCCATAACTCCAAAAAATTTACAGATTTCATTTATGACAGTCCTGGGTCAAAGGTCAAAGATGTCGCGGAATCTCCGCAAATGTAATATTATTATAGTAATATTTCAGTTTTTGCATCAGTTCATTTATTCTCAAATGACTGCAGATATATATTTTATTTGAAGTTTTAAATATTTTATTTCATTATGACTACTAATGAAGTTTAGAGATTAATTTACTTTAAGTGACTTTGATGTCTAGTGACGTAAAGTCATTATGACGTTGGCGTCGGAGTAATTTTGACGTTAGTTACCAGAGACAGCAGTGCAGGAGCACAAACAGATAATTAATAATCTGAAAGGAAAGTCAAAAGGACACATAGTGGAGAAGAAGTTCTCACTCAGGATTTTATTATTAACAGTTGAACAAACATTTATTTGGATACAGTTGAAGATGCTACAAACTGTTGGTAAATGTTTGTCTTAACAATATTTCATCCTTTCTTAATGACGGATTTAAACTTATCTGTATTTGTCAATGTGTCGCCACAAAAGAATGACCTTGATATCTGTACTCATTAAGAAGACTGTATATACCAAATTTTAGGCCAAAATCTTCAAAACTTCTCATGGAATCTTATTTTCTAGCATTTTCCATATTTGACTTAGCGATAATATGGGGCCAAGCCAACTCAAGGTCATCATTGGAACAATCTTGGTAATACTCGTGTACTCGATGCTACATACCAAGTTTCAAGGCCTACAGCCAATTGATTTTGAGAAGATCTTTGGAGATATTTACCATATATGGGCATGGCGGCCATGTTAGTCATGTTCGAACAAATTTTCATTCCCTCAGTCCCTGGAGGCTCTGTATGTTACAATCAGCCCAGTGGCTTTGGAGGAGATGTTTGAAATTATCAAAATATGAGAGGCCAGGATCAAAGGCCAAAGAATGACAAGAGGTTGTCGTTCTTAAAAAGTAAAATAAGTAAAATTGCATTAATGAATTCTAATCCTAGATTACTACTGTTTCAGCTGCTTTGATTCAATAAGAGATAATGATATTTTTAGGTGTCAAGTGAGCAAAGCCAAGCTAGTGAGAAGAAAACTTAGTGATGTCTGACACCAAAAAAGCCACTTCATATTAAAATCCAGTGATTTTTTCCAAGTTTTCATTAATTTTCTAATTCCATGATTTTTCCATGCATGGAAAAATTGTAGCCATTTTCAATGGGACCGCTGACTAAAATCTCAAATACAAGATAAAACAAAATACTGAAGACTGTGCATATCTCAACATCAACTGAGCATATCTCACCTTTTGGATGGATGTCCATCCTGACTTCAGCACAAAGAGGAGACGAACGTACATGGCTTGCATTTTCATCAGACTTGCTCAAGGACTGTGTTGCACCAACATCAACTGGGTTACAATCTGTCACAAACAACAAACCTTCAGAGAAACAGCTTTTTGAAAATCAGAAACACAGATGCATAAATGTGGACTGTAGATGTTTGCATTATTTGAAACAGATAAAACTTGACTACATATAATGGGAAGTCATTTAACTAAAACAATACTGTTAGTATTAAATATCATGTTTCCACTAACAGTGTTTTCATAGAAAATAAGAACTCAAATTCCATGATGATTATTCCATGATTGATCACGACCAGTTTATTTAATTGGAAAAGAAAGGATCTAAGCTTTCTTATGTCATACAATGCTTTATCATGCAACATCACTGTTATTCAGTAGATGAGGTAATGTAATGACAAGAGGGTCAAGAGGCCCTGAATTGCTCACCTGAGTAAAAAGGGCAAAGGTCATACTAGGATCGTCATTTGAACAAACCTGATAGTTTGAAATTGTCAAAATATATGAGACATTGGTTACAGATCAAAGAATAACCTTATGCTCTATTACTCAATAATGTTCATGTACTCATTTAACTGACACTATTTATTAACTTTTGCACCGAAATCGTCTATAATTTCCATGAACTTATTATGTTCTAGCATTTTCTATGCAGAAGAAGACTTTTAAAGTTCTTGCTGATTCTAAACATGGCAGCCATGTTGGTCATGTATCTTGGACCGCTTGAATAAATTTTCATTCCCTCAATCCCTGGAGGCCCTATATGAAATATTTGGTTAGAATTTGCCCAGTGGCTTTTGAGTAGATGTTTGAAATTGTCAAAATATAACCCTGACCTCTTGTACTCATAAAGCTGACTGTATATACCAAGTTTTAGGCCATATGCTTCAACAATATTCATGAAATCTATGTTCTAGCATTTTCCAATATAAAAGCACCAGAAAGCACATCTGACCTTGCCATAAAAAAGTCAATGTCAACATAAGGTGATTATTTGAACAATCTTGGTAGTACTTGAGTATCCAATGCTACAAAGTTTCAGGGCCATTGGCCATTGGTTCTGGAAAAGAAGATTTTTAAAGTTTTTTACCATATAAGGGCAGGGTAGCCATATTGGTCATGTGCCCAAGACTGTTTGAACAAATTTTCATTCTCTCAACCCCTGGAGGCTCTATATGAAATTTGGTTACAATTGGCCCATTAGCTTAGATGTTTGAAATTGTTGAAATACGAGAGACCTGGGTCAAAACCCAAAGAATGTCCTGGACCCTTTGCATTCAAAAACCTTCATTAAGATGGTGTATATACCAATTCTTATGCCAAAATCTCAAACAATTTCCATATACAAGAAGATTTTTAAGTATATTTTACTTTCCAACTCAAAACCCCCTGCTGCAGGACCCTTAAAGATCCTTGGGCTGCCATCTGAAACAAGAGCTCCGCAAGCTGTACATAATACGCCGGTTTTAGTGTCATGAAGGAGTTACACAATGAACAAGATTTGCAAAAGGATGGACGGATCCTGCCTATACTATTAGCTCCCCTGGAGCCCTTGGTTCAGGTGAGCTAAAAATTGTACGACCACCCTGTGTAATATCACCTGGTGACTGGCACATAACATCATGGTGCTGTCTGTGGCAACAATGTTAGAACTAGAAATATGTTTTGACAAAAACAGATGTCCCCCCACCTGCTCTTTTCCAGCAGTATCATTTTCCCTAAAAGCTGCAAGTTAAGACGTCCTGTGACCTTGAAATAGGTGACCTTAAAAAAGAGGTCAAGGTCACCTAAATTTAATCACTTCTTTTTCATCTCCCAGTGATGCCACATCTGTAACGGTTTGGTTCAAATCCATCCATTCATTCAGGATATATGGTGCAGACAAGGCATTTTTCAACATTCTTTGACCTAGAAAATAGGGTCAAGGTCACAAAATATGATCAGTTCTTTTGCATTTCCCAATTATATATCTGTGCAAGTTTGGTTTAAATCCATCCATCCATTCAGCAGATGTGGTGCAGACAAGCCATTTTTCAACATTCTTTGACCTCCTGTGACCTTGAAAATGGAGTTAAGGTTACCAAAACCTAATCAGTTCTTTGCCATCTCCCCGTGATGTATCTGTGCAAGTTTGGTTCAAATCCATCCATTCAGGAGATATGATGCAGACAAGGCATTTTTCAACACTCTTTGACCTCCTGTGACCTTGAAAATGGGGTCAAGGTTACCCAAACCTAATCAGTTCTTTTCCATCTCCCAGTGATATATCTGTGTAAGTTTGATTCAAATCCACCCATCCATTCAGGAAAATGGTGCAGACAAGGCATTTTCAACACTCTTTGACCTCTTGTGACCTTGAAAATGGGGCCAATGTCACCAAAATCTAAACAGTTCTTTGCCATCTCTAAATAAAATATCTGTGCCAGTTTGGTAAAAATCCATTATTTCCTTCAGGAGATATGGCGCAGACAAGCTATTTTTCATCATTCTTTGACCTCCGGTGACCTTGAAAATAAGGTCAAGGTCACCAAAATCTAATCAATTTTTCCCCTATCCAGTAATGTATCTGTGCAAAGTTGGTCGAAATCCATGCATCTCTTCAGGAGATAGAGTGCAGACAAGAAGCTATGCTGTCTGTTGTGTGGTGGGGGGACCTAATTCCATCATCATCTGAGACATTAAATGCTTTTAAGTGGTCATATGGTAATCTTACACTCGTGTTCATTTCATATGAAATTTACGAAACTCCCTAAAAGCTATTACATAAATTTCATTTATGTAAGACCCATGTTAAGATCCTCTATCTATAAATGGCAAAAACATGTAAAATTGCATAATGAATTATGATGAAAATTCTTATTTAATGAAGATCAATTTTGGTTGCTCTGGCTCAAAAACAATTAATCATTTTTTTTAACTCAAGCGAGCAAAAGAAAAAATTACTGATATTCAACACCCCAAAAAGCCAACTCATATTTAAATTCCCTAATTTTTTCCTCATGATTTTTCATTTATTTTCAATTCCATGATTTTCCTATGCATGGAAATTTTTCTGCCATTTTCTGTGTTTGGGAACTCTGATTGTAAACCTTAGTACAAGATAAAACAAAATACTGAAGACTGTGCATATCTCAACATCAACTGAGCATATCTCACCTTTTGGATGGATGTCCATCCTGACTTCAGCACAAAGAGGAGACGAACGTAGATGGCTTGCATTTTCATCAGACTTGCTCAAGGACTGTGTTGCACCAACATCAACTGGGTTACAATCTGTCACAAACAACAAACCTTCTGAGAAACAGCTTTTTTAATAAGACCTGTCGGCGTATAGGATAGCTCCCCTGCAGCAGTGCTTTGCGCATCACAAAAAAAACTTTGACGTCAAACTTTAAAGTGTGACACCAATGCACACGCCAACGCCGATGCCAACGTCCAAGGGACAACAATAGCTCTCAGTACTTTCATATTGGGGGGTGGGGGGGGGGGGGTGGGGGGGGGGGCTAAAAGTTAGATAAACAAATGCATAAATGTGGATTGTAAATGTTAGGAGTAACTAAAACATTTGAAACTTGACAACATTGTAATAAGGAGTCATAAGCTATCACCTGATTTTTGACGAACTTTGTCGTTTTTCTTTTCTTTTTTTTCATGTTTTATCAACCCACTTTTTAGGCTGTGATGTAGATTATTAATTTTTTGTCCTTCATGGTCTTTTTTAACAATGATTTTTTACTTTAAATGCTCTAGGTGACACCTGTTTGGAAAGAGCTAACATCTTGGCTTTCTGAATGTGCTGTTTAATTAAGTA
This sequence comes from Ctena decussata, assembly GCA_963989385.1. NCBI lineage: Eukaryota > Metazoa > Mollusca > Bivalvia > Lucinida > Lucinidae > Ctena > Ctena decussata. Next base: position 15,011,653 of record OZ022499.1, read on the forward strand.
TTGTCTAACTTATTTCATTTCATTTCTGTGTGGTGTCCTGGGAAGAAAGTGGAACTTGATTTATCAGATGTTGATCATTGCCAAACATTCTATTTTTGAAAAACTTTTTCATTGTGCATTTTCTGTTGTGTGGTACATGTGTTTTTGTTGGGTTGAACCATTGTGGAAACTAAGGGCAAGGTTTGAATCTGGTAAAAGTATAAGCCCCCAGTAATCTTTTGCTGACCATTCCAAGGCAAAACTTCTTTTGTGGTTCTTTAAGTTACTTGGTGCTGTGTCAGCTTGTCTATGGTCTCTGGCAGTTTGGTCACTTGTAATTTGCTTCCAAATCTGCCTTCTGTTTTGTTTTCTTTTGTAATTTAATACAGGGGTTTCGCGGAACACACTGTCGCACCTGTTTGCACCTTCACATTAAAAACTCAAAGCATCATTTTATCACATATGTATGTTTGGTCAAAATTCAGTCAGTAGTTTATGAGATATTATCCTTTTCATGTTTTTTCTCTATTTTTAGCAGCGGTGGATGCGGCCATTTTGGATGGTCAATTTGAAAATTCTGAAGTAGCTTTATGCAAAGCTCATTCTGAATTAAATTTGATCCAAATCCATTCATGGGTTCTACAGATATTGTCATTTTCATGTTTTTGCTATTTTTAGTAACAGTGGCTGGCGGCCATCTTGGATGGTCTACAATCACTTTATTTTAAAGAACTCAATTAATGGACCATTCTGACCAAATCTGATCAAAATCGGTTCATGTTTTCCTGAGATATTAGCATTTTAGCAAAATGTGGCTGGAGGCAGTGGGCCAGACATGAACATATTTCATTATAGTCTATGTACAAAGTTAAAGTGCAGACTGTGACCTTGACCTCTGAGATAGCCACGTGGTTCTTGCACGCAACACACCATCCTGTCATGATGATCAATGATCATTTGTGCCAAATAATTTTTAAATCCCACCATGCAGTCTAAAGTTATGGGTTGGACACAAACATATTTCATTATAGACTATGTACAAAGTTTGAGGGTGGACTGTGACCTTGACCTTTGAGATAGCAACATGGTTCTTGCACATAACACACCATATTGCCATAATGATCATTTTTGCCAAATAATTTTTGAATCCCACCATGCAATCCAAAGTTATGGATCGGTCACGATTTCGGTAACACACACAAATACGCACACACGGACAGGGTAAAATCTGTATGTCCTTTCGCCATTTCAATAGATAATGATGCTGTTTATAATTAGAGTAGCTGAATGACCACCTGTGTTGGAAAAAGCTGCTTATTCAGTTTACCATGCCTGTCTTTCGTGAACGTGTCAATTTCTCTGTGCGTGTGCTTCTTTCCCTACTGGTTTTGAGAGTGGGATGTGGGATCTGACTGAATTAATTCCTGATCATTGCCTACCTTTTTACTTTGCTAAGAATAATTTCAGTCACCTTAACAGTGGCAATCTGCAGCTGGGCCAAACATGAGTAAGACGTACAGGTCTGAACAAAATTTTTAGCTCGACCTCCATCTATTTTTTCCCCCCATCTATAGACTATATTCTAGATATATAAGACCACTTAACCATGAATTGAGCAGCTACACAACAAAACCAACAAACAACAGAGTCTTCCCTGTCAGCATGAAGCTAGCTTAGACCTTTACCTGCCTTTAAGTGCACAGCAAAGACTGATAAGACTAGGTGGTTGCCCAGTCTGATCTTAGTCTTCACTGGGCCCAAATGCCACTTTGTTGGTTTTGTCATGTCATGACTCAAATATAGGTCACAGACCTAAAAATTCAGTTTCAGGTAATGGGTTTGTGTTGCACTGAAACAAAAGTCAAATTTGAGATTACCAATACGTTATGACTGAGACATGTTCTTTCCAAGAAGACAAATTAAGAACTGATGTAACTGGGATAATCTCACTGAAAGATAAGTACATCACAATGGGTGGTATACTAACACAATTAGTCCTCCTTTACCTTCATCTGCATCCTCCTCCATGTCATCTTCAGGAACATCAGGCAGTTCTAGAAAAGAGCAGCAAACTGTTATTGTTGCATACAATTTTTCAAGTTTAAATACAATTCAGTGAGTCTACATTTTCAGCAATGAACAGGGGTGCTGCTGACTTGAGAAAATATAAACGTATCCATACCAAATTACAGACGCGCATTTCTGTATTTAACTTCTTCAGTGCTACTAAACACCAAAAGTTTGAAAGAAAATAGATGATGGACAGTTCTCCGCAGGCAACAAGCAGCTCTCTCCAAGCCACAAAAACAATGCTTCCAAGCCCTGAGGTTATAAAACTCATATGAGCATGGAACTTCAGCTCATAAAAACTAAAATTATACTGGAAAATACAGATAGATTTTTTCCCTGCCTTAAAACAGTAAAGTGTTGCATTTATCCGATTAATAAATATTAAAATACAAACTATTGTTATCACTTTAACATTTAAGAGCAGGATATATTTCATGTTGAGCATGAAAAGCATTTTATAACCTCAGAGCCAGGTCTGATTTTAGGAGTACCAACTCAGAAATTTGAATTATACTGGACCAAAACGAATGCTGATTTCATTTTATGTGTCACTCACAGTTTCAGTTACTTTTGGGCAACTGGAAATCTATTCCATATTTTCATACTAAATAAATTTTAACTAGAAATGTGTTAGCAATGTATGTGGAGTTATGGTTCTTGTTCTCTGCATATCGTCTGATGATGCTTTATGTTTATACCAAGTTTCATGAAAATATCTTAAAGGGTTTCGGAGTTATGGAGGGGACATGATTTCCATATACAAAATTACAAAGGGGCATAATTCTGTAAAATATGTAGATGGAGTTATGGTTCTTGTTCTCTGCGCATCGTCTGATAATGCTCTATATTTGTACCAAGTTTCAAGAAAATATCTCAAAAGGTTTTTGAGTTATGGACCGAACACAATTTCCATACTTAAAATTACAAAGGGGGCATAATTCCCTAAAAAATGTAGGTAGAGTTATGGTTCTTCTTCTATGCACATCGTCTGAAGATGCTTTATTTTTGTGCAAAGTTTCGAGAAAATATCTCATTAAAATATCTCATGCGGTTTCAGGGTTATGGCCCGGACACGAAAAGCTGATGGACGGACGGACAGACAAACAAGGTGATTACTATAGGGCCTCCGCAGACTTTGTCTGGCGGGGCCCTAATGAGTCTTTGCTGGGCCCACATGCCAGAGAGTTGGTTTTGTCATGCAGCAGCTCAATTAACAGTACAATGTTTGGGAAACTTTTAACAACCTCATTTCAGGCTGTACAAATTAAGACCAGGAAATCTACAAAAACTGGTGTTCTAGCCATCATTTAGATTAATGCAACTGCAAATTAATGTTGCTGCATTAAGGAGAATGGATACACCTAGAAGATTTTTCAGCAATTTTCACAAGGCAGACAACTTTTGTAACTTCCTGTTTGCTTTCCTGTACACCAAGTCCTTCCAAAAAAGGTCTACTTTTACATGAAAACATTTAACAGTGGACCCCTACTGACAAGGGAGGTAAAACTTAAATAAGAAAATTACTTCCTCTGGAGGTATAACCATTTACATTAAAGTGAAAATGAATATACTATTACCATCCACAGAGATTTCTGACAGTCGTTTTCCTTTCCACTTATTGACCATGCCATTGTCAACGGCGATGAGAAGCTGAGAAACCTAAAATGATAGAATATACTGACAGTCAATAGTTTCTCCCTTTTTCCTCAAAAGAAATGATGAAAGTTTAACTATGGTTTATGTTTGTCATTGGAATGCTTCCTATACAACAATGTTAAAATTTTATCAAAATGTGTGTCGTGACTGTTTAAAGTAATGTCAAATTATTGATTTAATAGCCACACTGGACTGGTTCTGATGACAAAATAATACCACAAACTAAGTTTCATTGATTTTAAGAAAGAGATTTTATAAAAGTGGTGCATTTTCATTGACTATCAGTATAATAAACTTGACAAAGTTTTTGTAGAAAATTTGTGTCAACCATCTGCTTTGACTTTCAGACGAGAAGATTTTCAAAGTTTTCACCAAAGCCATATATAGAAAACTAGCCAAACCTCTTACTTACAGCTTGCATAAGAATAGTCTTAGAAAATATTCAAAGGGAGGTTACTCCAAAAATAAGTAAGGGGAGGCAATTGTTCTTATATGTGGCATATCGTGTCAATCTAATATACATTACTATTAATTTTCATCACAATAGTCCAAAGGGTTAGATATGAGGTGTACAAATATAGTCTAGTAAAATAATCAAAGGGAGGTAACTCAAAAACTAAGTAAAGGGGAGTATCCATTCTTGTATGAGACATGTTGTCTTAACCTCATATACATTGTTATAAAGTTTCATCATGATACCCTAAGAGTAACCAAGTTATGAAATGCTAAAGAATTGCCATACAAACTGCCATAGACAAGATTTTTCAAAGGGCTGTAACTCCGCTAAAAATCATTGGAGCAAAATTTCCGTATAATATGCGCTACTCCACATCATAGTCTTCACTATTTACAAAGGTTCAGCTTAATTGGATGAAAACTATGGGAGAAGTTATCCGGAAACGAACACCCCAAAAATTCTAAGTAAAGGGCTGTAACTCTTTTAAAAATCATTGCAGCGTAACCTCAAAATGATATCCGCTGGTCCACCTCATAGTCTTACTATATACAAAGTTTCAGCTCGATCGGATGTAAACTGTAGGAGGAGTTATCTGGAAACGAAAAGTTTACGCCAGACCCAGCGCCATAACATAATAAGTCCCGTTTTTCAAACGGGCATATTAAAATTAAGAAATTACAGTATTCTTTCACTCTGGCTTTTGTAACCAGATATTGTTAGGGTCATTGATGAGGCTTCAATAGCCAAAACTTCGCAGTATGGCCCATGTTCCTTCTTTTGAATCTGAGCTCTGCTCTTAAAGGAACTCGTTAAAGATTTTAATTTGAAAGCAAACTTCAACTACTACTGTTCTCGCATATCATCCACCTTCCTCTTTTGTTTTCTGCTGTGTTGCCAGCAGGAACTTCTTAAAATAAAATTCAACAACTTATTAAAAAATAAAGTTCAAAGAAGAAAATATACTGGATATTTTAAGTGCTTCTAAAGCTTTCAATGTTAACAATTCATTCTTGGTTCAAATGAGAAGATTAATCAAATTATATCTAATCATAAAAACTGACACATTGGCTGGAAACACAAAACACAGAACATTGTTACTAGGGTTTAGCACTCCTACCACTACCTATAACTATACATTCCTGTTCAATATTTAAGAGACTAGCAGAAGCTGAGAAATAGCTTTCTTGCAATCTAGACATGAAGACTGTTTCCAAAGATACTTACAACTGTAAGCTCCCTTGTTGCATGTGAAAGGCGGTAATTCTGTTTATGCGTCTGAACATCATGCCCAAGATGTCTGGCTAGGGATTCAAGTTCGCTGTCAGACATATCCAAGATCTGAAAGTTGGAAAAATTTAAAATGTTTATGTGCGCAGATGTACCTAGCCTGGGTCCAGTCATCAATATTATGCTTACAGTCACTCTACTGTATTCTTTAATGTGAGTAAAATCTCACATCTTATCAATGCCCTAAATCACTTCCATGTCTAATTCTGTTCAGTAAAGTTACACAATGTTAGCATCTGCATACCAAGTTTCAAACTTATTGGCTGTTTGGTTCTGGAGTGGAAGATTTTTTAAGATTTTTACAATAGGCATGGTAGCCACCTTCGTCATGTGACCTGGACCATTTATGCTAATTTTTCTTCACACATACCAAAGAAGCTCTACAAAAAATTTGATCTTGGTTGGCCCAGTGGTTGTTTATAAAGGACAGACAATAGAGGCCTACCTATATAAGTTCACATGAATCTTTAGCTCAGGTGAGCTAAAAAGTGATCTTTCCTGCAGAATATTCAGAATTTACCTGAGATACAGTAGCAATGTATCGACGCAGCCCTGTTGAGGTTATTCTCCCTGGATGCTGTAAACCAGGACACTCAGCTACAATTTCTCTCAGGTCGCTGTTTCCACTCAGTGGTGAGTCACAATTTAACCTTGCAAATATGTATGGGTTGGAGGTGGACACACCTACTTCATGTCTAGTTCTGTTCAGCAAAGTTACAGCATTCTTAGCATCTGGGGGCATTATTACATATGCATCAACATTTTTATGTGACTTTCCAGCACTTATAACCATGTCCATTCTGAAGAAAAAAAACACAAAAAACAACAACAAATAACCAACATAACTTTAATATGACTCACCTATTCGAATAGTCATATAAATATACACCAAGAGGCAAAGAAACACATCAAGTGCATTTGTTAAAACTGGCTTGGAGTAGTTTGGTCAAATGAAAAGTATTTGAACCAGAAATGCAATGCCATTGAACCATTCAGTGACGATCACATGCAACTGTTTGAGTCAAAAGAATACTTCAAATGTCTATGACCCATGGTCTTCCCTCTGAATTTCAATTAGGGGTCACACATCCACACGGAGTCTTATTCTATAAGACATTTAAAGAGAAATTGGACCAATATTCCACCAACTGATTCAATAAATATGGTGGGTACAAACTGTCACGCCAATGCCGACACCCGGGGATCTGTACTGAAACCAGTATGTCACCCTAACTGTTCTGCTGTTACAGATCTGAGTCAAAATTATGCTGTATGCTTTCTAAAACAAGAGGGCCAAGAGGCCCTGAATCGCTCACCTGCCCTAAAAAGTTTAAGTCAAACTAGGGTCATAATTTGAACAAACCTGATAGTTTAAAACCATTTCCAAATGGTTCTAAAGAAAAAGATTGTTGAATATTTTTCTATGTATTGCTATGGTTCAAAGCCTGGACCCCTTGGGCCCGGCCATTTTGGACTCTGGGGCCATCATTTGAATAATCTTGGTAAAGGACCACTAGGCAATGATAGAAGCTAAATTTCAAGCCTCTGAGCCAAGTGGTACTGAAGAAGAAGATTTTTGAATATTTTTCAATGAATTTCTATGGTTCAAACCCTGGAACCCCTGGGGCGGGGCCATTTGTGACCCTGGCACCGTCATTTGAACAAACTTGGTAAGGGACCACTAGGCAATGCATCATTCCAAATTTCAAGCATCTGAACTAAGGGGTTCTGGAGAAGAAGATTTTTAAGTACATTTTGATTTCGAACCCAAGACTCCCTGCCCCAGAGGCATTTTGGATCCCAGGGCCACCATTTACAAACTTTGTAGGAGTCCACCAGGCAATGCATCATACCAAATTTCAAACATCAGAGCCAAGTGGTTCGGAACAAAATGATTTTTGATTAGTTTCCTATATGTATTTCTATGGCTCAAACTCAGGACTCTCTGCGCAGGGCCATTTTGGACCCTGGGGCCATCATTTGCAAACTTGATAAAGGACTACAAGGCAATGCATCATACCAATTTTTTAAGGCATCTGAGCCATGTGATTTTGAAGAAGAAGATTTTTGAATATTTTTCTATGTATTTCTATGGTTCAAACCCAGGACCCCCTGGGGCGGGCCATTTTAGACCCAGGGGTTATCTTTAAACTATCTTGGTAAAAGACTACTAGGCAAAGCTACATATTAAATTTCAAGCATCTGAGCCAAGTAGTTCTGAAGTAAAAGATTTTTGAATATTTTTCTATGTATTTCTATGGTTCAAACCTAGGACTCCCTGCCGCTGGGCCATTTTGGACCCAGGGGCCAAAAATTGAATAAACTTGGTAGAGGACCACTAGGCAATGCACCATACCAAATTTCAAGCATTTAAGCCTTGCGGTTCTGAAGACGAAGATTTTTGAATATTTTTCTTTGCATTTCTATGGTTCAAACCTTGGACTTGCCAAGGGGCCATTTTGAATCCTGGGGCCACCATTTGAACAAACTTGGTAAATGACTATGAGTAAATGCTACAAACCAAATTTTCAGCATCTGAGCCTTGCGGTTCTGAAGTAGAAGATCTTTTAATATTTTCCTATGTATTTCTATGGTTCAAACCTGGGACTCCCTGCCCCAGGGCCATTTTGGACCCTGGGGCCACCATTTGAACAAACTTGGTAGAGGACCACAAGGCAATGCTACATCTGAGCCAAGTAGTTCTGGAGAAGAAGATTTTTAAGTATTTTCTAGTTTCGAACCCAAGACCCCCTGCCCCAGTGCCATTTTAGACCATGGGGCCACCGTTTGAACAAACTTGGTAGAGGACAACTAGGCAATGCTACATGCCAAGTTTCAAGCATCTGAGCTAAGCAGTTCTGGAGGAGAAGATTTTTAAGTATCTTTTAGTTTCGAACCCAAGACCCCCTGCCCCAGGGCCTTTTAGACCCTGAGGCCACCATTTGATCAAACTTGGTAGAGGACCACTAGGCAATGCTACATACCAAATTTCAAGCATCTGAGCCAAGCAGTTCTGAAGAATAAGATTTTTAAGTATATTTTAGTTTCAAACCCAAGACCCCTTGCCGAAGAGCCTTTTTTGACCCTGGGGCCACCATTTGAACAAACTTGGTAGAGGACCACTAGGCAATGCTACATACCAAGTTTCAAGCATCTGAGCCAAGCAGTTCTGGAGAAGCTTTTTAAGTATTTTTTAGTTTCGAACCTAAGACCCCCTGCCCCAGGGCCATTTTGGACCCTGGGGCCACCATTTGAACAAACTTGGTAGAGGACCGTTAGGCAATGCTACATACCAAATTTCAAGCATCTGAGCCAAGCAGTTCTAGAGAAGAAGATTTTTAAGTATTTTTTAGTTTCGAACCCAAGACCACCTGCCCCAGGGCCATTTTGGACCCTGAGGCCACCATTTGAACAAACTTGGTAGAGGTCCACTAGACAATGCTTCATACCAAATATCAAAGCCCTAGGCCAAGCGGTTTCAGAGAAGATGTCATTTATAGCAAATTGTTGACGATGCACGACGGACGACGCACGACGGACACTTGGTGATCACAATAGCTCACCCTGAGCCTAAAGGCTCAGGTGAGCTAAAAACTATGTGTGTGTCAGTGGGCTGTTGAACATATGATTAATACATATCTCAAATGACTGAAACTTCAATAAATGAATAAAGGTCAGAAAACTTGAAAGGTCAATTTAAGAAACAGTTCGATTTATATTCAAGTATGAGATGGTGAGAAGTATTTACAAACTTTATTGCTAAAAAGACACTTTTATATGTACACAAAGTATAATGTAAACATAAAATTTGAAATCCAGTTAGAGAGTTCAGGCCCCGAGGTTATAAAACTTTTTTCATGCTCAACTCAGCTGAGCATGAAATTTTACCTGCTAATAAATAGCGTATTACTGATAAGTACAGTTGTTTTCTTGCTCAGTTCAGCTGAGTCTAAAATTTTCTCTGCTTATGAATATGAAAATGCCAACATTAGTTGGCATTTTCATATTTATCAGCAGAGAAAATTTCATGCTCAGCTGAGTTGAGCACGAAAAAAGTTTTATAACCTCGGGGCCAGGGCTCTAGATAAGAGGGGTATTTCATGATAATTGGGAAAATTTTTCTTATTTCTCATTAAAACCATATGTTGTGACCCCTCATCTGAACCGTGAGTCTCGTTGAGACGTTTCAGATGAGGGGTCACAACATATGTTTTTATACAGAAATAACAAATATTATCCTTAATTATCACCAAAAACTCCCTCTTATCTAGAGCCCTGGAGTTTCGCCTGGTTGTGATTTTGTTGGACATAAAGGTAACTGGAAAAGTTAAATATGCGGCATGAAACATTTTGATGTCATGCATTTACCAGTAATAATACACTGGTGATTTATATTTGCAAATTGCCTATGTAACATCATGACCCTGTTTTCTAAAGGCAGATTCCTTAATGCTACAGTGTGAAAATCACATAGACTGAGATTTTAGAGTCATCTTGCATTCATGCTCCTGTATTATTAAATTTATCAACTCATTGGGGAAACTGATATGATGCTTGGCAAAGCCTAGCATCTTATCAGTTTTCCACAACTTGTTTAATAAATTTAACAATACCGGTATATGAGCACTCATGTAAACCACTCTATATAAAACATCAGGTTGCAAATAATTCCGGGCAGTATCTAAATATCAGCTCACTCACAAGTAGTTTGCTGTAGAAAATTACCGTACTAGATCCAGCATAGTTCCCGCTGATAGTACATATACATATATTATATATACACTCAGCAAAAATGCTAATCAGTCAGGCCAAAAATAAAATTTTGTTTGTTTGCAACTGCCTATCTACCCACCCAAAATCTCCCTACCCCAAAAATATTTTGGCCATTGGGGGCTGCATAATTTTTTTTTTTTTTTTTTGAAAATGGGAAATTTACTGTGATCAACGTAAATAGTAATACTAACAGGCCTGAGCAAACAGTGCAGACCCAAATCGCTGCTCCTGGAGAGCAGTCTGATCTGAGTCTAAACTGGTTGCCTTTCCACTAGCACATCATGGGTAGTATTGGGTACTTCATTTGTGGGTCTCAATATTTGGACTGCTTTACATTTTGCAGGAATAAAAAAAAAAAAAAAAGCCGACCTACCTACCCCAAGAAAGTATCTTTGGTTGACAATTGCAAACAAAATATTTTTCATGCTTGGCCTCACTCAGAAATTTGAATCTTTTTAATTAAACTGCAGATTTTCCTAAAGTGAAGATGCATGTTACTGAGGAATACTTATAGAATCTACATAAAATTGTTTACCTTTCTGCCAGCATTCTTGCAGAAGTAGATAAGGCCATTCTGAATTCCCCTTGTTGTTCTTTCTTCCAATTGGGACGTGTTTCATATTCTGCCAATTTCAAATCCTTCACTTCAGCTCTTCTTCTCTTGTTGAAGAGAATTAATCTGCACAAAGTCAGTCTGGCTAACCTGGCCCAGGTTATTGAACATGGTTTCTTTTCCAGCGATGCAGATTCATTTTGCATGGATGTAAGTATGTAATTTCTCAGCTTCTGTAGGTCTTCTGTTAGTGGGATTGTTTTCACTTTCTGCCGGTTAATTGTGTTTGTCATCTTCTGGAACACTGAGTTTATACGACAGTTCCATTCTGCTTTGAAAAGCCTTTGGAAGTTTTCAGCTTCCTGCAGACCCTTATTATCATCATTTCTCAATGAAGCACCCTTTTTTACTTGAATTATATGAGCCAAGTTGTTTCCAACAAGCTTACCTAAAGATGGAGCAGCTTTTTCATTTTTAGTTTCAAGACACATTGATTTGGTGGCATTAATTACCAAGTCAAAGTTACTGGGTGATACAAGCCGATTCATGTCTATCATATGTTCAGATTTTTCTCTACATTTGACGACCAATCTTGCTAAAGTTCTACAGGACTGTGATACCTTGTGCATGTCATTGATTTTCTGATCTTGTTGCCTTCCAAGGGATTCAACTTTAAGGACAGCATACCTCTTGATTAGATCATCATGTTTAACTACCTCTGTTACCTCATCTTCGTTCATACGACTAAGCAATTTTGACATGCCTTCATTTGTTTCTTCCAACACAGCACTATTGAGAAGCTGTCGCGAAAGGCGCACTGCATTTCCTTTCAGTTCATTTTCATTTGATTTGTTCATGAAATGTTTTACAGAACAAGTTTTGTGGTGTAGCCACAAAGTCTCTTTCAAAATGAATTTTTTGCAGAAGTCACATGGAAGGTAGCTTCCTACTTTATAATTCCTTTCCTGGTTTTCTCTTCTTCCAACTGCTAGAAATCCAACTTTGCTCCTCAGTACCTCCACATTGTGTTTAAAGTTTCCTTCATTTGCCAAGATTTCTAATTTCACCATACGTTCTTTTGATCTTTTTGGTAAAGTCAAAATATCATAAACTCTGGAATATGACTTGTGAACAGTTAGTAAATGACGTGAAATTTTACTTTTGACGGCTTTCTTGCAGTAAGTGCAATAATTAACTTTATCATACACTTGCTTGCATCCACTCTTTTTGGGTTGTTTTGGCAACAATCCAAATCTGTGTTAAATTTATGAGTATCGGAAGATGTGAATGAGAATGGAGGAGACTTACTGGTGCTATTTTCATCCAACTGATTGGTGGTGATGTCATCAGGGTGACTGGTGCTATCACAACGGGCTTCATCAGTCATCTTACCAGACTCTTGTGAAATGAACTGTGTGATGCCAGGAATTATCTTACTTTCACATGAATCATTACTATCTGAGACAAAGTCTGAATCATAAGAATATACTGTTGTCTTTTCCGAACCAGTCTTTTGTCTTTTATGCAAAAGACTATTATCATCAAGTTCTGCTAGTCTTTTACGATTTAATTTACGAACTGGAAATTCTTCATCCATTGAACCATCTTCCTCTGATGTGCCATCATAATTACTATCATTAGGTTCAAAGTCTGGATCATTAAAACTGTCATCCAGAATATCAGATCCATCATCCAAATCCCATTCATTTTGTATATGGACATTAATCTGACTATCCGTCTCAGAGTCAGTTTGGCGAAGTTTTTCAGCCAGATAAGATTTCTCTGTGTTAGTTTGGAGAGGCTGTTCTATATCATTCCCAGAGTCCTCTTCTACCATTTTCTCTTCTCGCTCACAAGAAGGCATTACCCCTATTATACAGAAAGTTTATTGTCTTACAAATACACAGAAAGATCAATGCTTCTAAATTACTTGTCAAATAAAATTCTCCTAGATGCTTTTAGAGTAAGAAAGCAGTGCTGTATGGTATTAACAGCCATGCATAAACCAGCGAAAAGCCGTGTTTCAACAAGGGTAAGCATGCACTGTTGAAGCATACTATCACAGCTTTTCATATGCAAGATTCGGGCCAATACTCCATCAAGACAAGCAAACGGCAAGTTTGCAGTCGTAATCGTCCAGTCAGCCCACTGGTTCTGAAGAAAATTTTTGAGGTGACCTAGTTTTTACCTAATGTTGCCCATATTAAAAATCAGTGTCCTTGTTTTTAACCAGATATATCCCAGTTTCACAAACTTGGTCTAGATTTCATAGAGATAAACATTATGACAATGTTTCACGAAAAGCCTATGCAAAATAAAGCCTCTAAGCTCAAAACACAAGGTTTTGGTTTTTTCTAAGATCTGACCTAGTAACCTAGTTTTTGATTCATCATGACCCAATTTAAAACTTGGCCTATATTTTCTGAAGATAAAAATTCTGACAAAGTTTCATGAAGATTGGACCAAAACTGTGCCCTCTTAAGAGTGTACAGAAGGTTTTTCTAAGATTTGACCTAGTGACCTAGTTTTTGATTCATCATGACCCGGTTTAAAACCTGGCCTAAGTTTTATAAAGATAAAGATTCTGACAAAGCTTCATAGAGATTGGATCAAAACTGTGGCATCTACAGTGTACGAAGCATTTTTCTAAGATCTGAACTAGTGACCTAGTTTTTCAACCATATATGGCCTAGTTCTAAATTTGGCCTAAATTTTTATAAAGATAATCATTCTGACAATCAAAACTGTGCCCTCTGTGCCATTCAAATATTTATTTTAGATTTTTAGCTCTGGTGGCCATATTGTTCAGCAGAACCAAACTATTTCAGCAATTTTGGTTCAGGGTCTTGAGTTGAACATTTCTGTGAAATTATTTTGAAATCAATCCATTGGCTTGAGAGGAGATGTTGTTTAAAAGTTTTTTTTCTATTTTAGCTCTGACGGCCATCTTGTTCAGCAGAGCGGAACCATTTTAACAATTTTGGTTCAGTGCCATGAGTCAAACATTTCCATGAAATTATTTTGAAATTGATCCATTGGCTTGGGAGGAGATGTCATTTAAAGGTTTTTTTCTTTTCTTTTTTTAGCATTGGTGGCCATCTTGTTCAGCTGAGCTCAACCATTTTAGCAATTTTGGTTCAGTGCCATAAGTAAAATACTGCTGTGAAATTATTTTGAAATTGATTCATTGGCTTGAGAGATGTTGTTCAAAGGTTTTTTACTATTTTAGCTCTGGTGGTCATCTTGTTTGGCGGGGCTGAACCATTTTAACAATTTTGGTTCAGAGTCATGAGTGAAACACTTCTGTGAAATTATTTTGAAATCAATCCATTGGCTTGAGAGCAGATGTCGCTTAAATTTTTATTTATTTTTTTATTTTTTTTTAGCTCTGGCAGCCAACTTGATCAGTGGAGCTGAACCAGTTTTGGTTCAGAGCCATAAGTCAAATATTTCTGTACAATTATTTTGAAATCGCTCTACTAACTTGAGAGGAGATGTCATTTAAATGTTTTTCTATTTTAAGCACTGGCTGCCTCTTGTGCAGTGGAGCAGAACCATTTTAGCAATTTTGGTACAGGGCTATAACAGAAATATTTGTGTGAAATTATTTTGAAATTGTCCTACTAGTTTAGGAGGAGATGTCTTTTGAACAAATCGTTGATGACAGATGACAGACGGATGGATGGACGGACAACTATCAATCACAATAATAGCTCTCCCTGAGCACTTTGTGCTCAGGTGAGCTAAAAAATCATAAATAGCTGATCATGGCTGGAAACAAGGATTTTGAAAGAAATAAATAGTTCCTTTTTTGTAGCATTGTGGTTAAATGTATGCAATAATAGGAATCAAACATCATTTTTCATTGCATTAACATTTGCCAAATTTGTTTATAACTGCTTCATTTGCAATACAAACTTGAAAACTTCTTTTTCAGGTTCACACACTCTTAATTCTCTATTGTACGTTAGAAAACTAATATGGAAAAAAATATTGAAACTGATAATATTGCCGACCCCTTGAAGTTCATTTATAATCTGTAATGGCTAAAACCTACAGATTTATTCTGTGACTACGGAAACTTGAAAGAATTCTGTTTGAAAAATCATTCATCTATACAACAGGAATATGCAATACCAAACTATCCAATTTCAAGGTACATGAGCATTTCACAATGCTGGTTTAAAGTTAATCCCAAGGTTAGCCATACATTTTGAATGGATTAAACTTGAGGTTAGCTTAAACTTGCTTTGAACAATCGGTCATTAATGTTTCTTTTGTACCATTTTTTTTTCTGCATTTTCACTTGCACTCTTCCAAAAAAAAAAAAATATATATATATATATATATATATAAAAAACAACAACGAAAAACAAACAAACAAAAATAATAATTACCGAATGCAAGTTTTCCTTTGTTTCTTAGATTTTCCACAATTTCAACTCTAATTTACCAACAATTTCATGCTCTATAGATAAGAAATGTAGGAGTTCCAGAACAGAGAACTTAAATCATAATGAAGATGTTAAACTCTCTGGTTCTTTGGGTTTAATGGGCCTATATCTAGTGTTTAAGAATACAGAGTAACACTGATGGGCTCAGATAGTGTTGCAATATTAAGTACTGCTCATGAACTCACTTGATAAAAATGAGAATGCTATTATTTTTATTTCTTTATTTATTGATTTATATTTATTTTTATATTTTTGTGTTATTTGCTTCAGAAGCCTCGATTTCTGAAGTCTTATCATTTACTTACCAGGGAATAGGTTGGTTACAGGATGAAAGAAAGTACCAAAGTCCTCCTCTACAATAATCTCTTCTCTCTCCTCTTCTACAATCATCTCCTCTCTCTCACAACCAGGCTTTGCTCCTATTGATAAGCAAGTGTATTGTCTTACAACTAAACAGAATGGCTAAATGATGCAGTTTCTCAGCCATACAGTGTTTGTGCATTGTATTTTGTCCTATTTATATTTGGTGAACCTGATCAATTAAATTTTTTTGGCATTAGCTTTCCACTATGTCACTCCTAGATGCTTTTGGAGTAAGTTTAATCAAATGTGATTAGTAGTGCTTCACCTACTAAACAATATTAGGTGTGATATCAACTTCAATAGCTTACTAATTGTAGTATAAACAAGCAAATTTGCTATATTTGATGAATTTATATCCCGTCAAAGTGGCCCTGATCATTTATGGATTATTTGAAGTTTAATACAATTTCGTTCACTGGTTACACAGTTACGGCTGAACTTGTGGATTGTAAATCAAATCAAGGGCTATAACTCTGGCACAAGTAAGGCATAAGCTGAAGCTGTTCTTAAAAACTTGCCTCAGCATCACTACACTGGATCATACTTTTTCAATTCAATTTCAAGAAATTTTGATCACCAGTATCTTATTTATGACTAATTTGTGGATTTTGAATCAATTCAAGGGCATCAAATCATGCACTACTGATGTGATTATGACAAGACTTAATGTGCACTGCTATGTCATGACAATATGTAATTATTAATGCTATTTTGTCAAGTGGTTACTTACTTATGGCTCATTTTATTGATTTTAAAAACAATTCAGGGGCAATACCTCATGCATTACTGAAGCCAGTCTAATGAAACTTGATGTGCATCAGCATGTGAGTGATATATATTTATTTTAAGTCTCATAAAATTCCGTCCAAAGGTTTCTTGGTTATGGCTCCGGAGGGACTGGCGGATGGACTGATGGAAACAGAGATAACTATATCCCTCTGCCTTAATATACATAACTGACATGGCTGATAAACTAATTTATCATATGACGTCGCATCTGAGAGTGTAAAATAGCCATGCATTAAAAACGATAATCCACTAGTGGATTAAATATACAAATTACATCGTAACGTTATGCTTTGATGGTAATAAAACGTCGCGTTCTCTATTGGCAAAATCGTGACGTTTTAGTACAAAATTTGCTAATAAAACGCAATTTTAGTGCCATATGATAAACAGAATCTTGCATTCGTGCTTCCGTTTTACTGAATTTATTAAACTCGTAGGTGAAAACGATAAGATGTTCGGCAGAGCCTTGCATCTTATCTTTTTCCCCAACTCGTTTAATAAATTCAGTAATACATGATCACTTGTGTATGATCCTTTATGAATACATATATTCAATTGATCATGTTCACCAAGTGTCATTTACAACACCCCAGAAGTTTCTGCCTATTTCCTGTATATAAAAAAGTACAAGCGCTGCCATCTGACAGCATAGCATGGCTCTGACCCCTAAGTCCCACCCCTGGGTCTCAGACTGACCCTGGGGTATAGTGTCATGTAATGTTATGCTATAATATGATTTTGTTCAAAATATCGAAGGGTTCTTGCCAGTGGCTGCTGAGATACGAATGTTTTAAAACTTTGTTGTAAAACTTTAAAGTGACACAGTGTGACCTTATTTTTTGACCCCCAAGCCCCAGCCCAGGGTCTAACCCTGGGGCACAGTGTTATGTAATGAAAGGTTATGCTATGATATGATTATGTTTCAAATATGGAAGGGTTCTTGCTAGTGGTTGCTGAGATATGAATGTTTAGTGAGTGTGACCTAATTTTTGGACCCTAAGCCCCACCCCAGTTTCTGACCCTTGCCAAAGGGGCTTAGTGTTATGTAATGAAAGGCTACACTATGATATGATTATGTTCCAAATATGGAAGGGATATGACAGTAGTTGCTGAGATCTGAAAATTTTAAAAACTTTGTCATAAAACTTTAAAGCGTGATGCCCATGCCAACGCCAATGCCCATGCCAACATAAGGATGACAACAATAGATCCATG
Source organism: Ctena decussata (assembly GCA_963989385.1). NCBI lineage: Eukaryota > Metazoa > Mollusca > Bivalvia > Lucinida > Lucinidae > Ctena > Ctena decussata. The sequence goes on from OZ022499.1 coordinate 15,029,249, forward strand.
TACTGTTATACAGTGGGCCTAAAAACCTACAAAAATGGCAGATTTCAAAGAACATAATTATTAGGTTTGAAAAAGCTATGTTTTGCTAACTAATGACCAGTTTCAAACACCTAGACCCAGAATATTTGACAGTGCTCCTGATGTCACTTCTACTGTTCTGACAAAAAAAAAAAAACATCAAAACATTTTTTTAAAAAAAAACTGGGCAGTTAGAAAATTCTGAAAAAAAAAAAAGACCACACCTGCGATTTCTTTGCTTGTGTCAGTGTCCTCCATTTTCCAGTCTGAGCCTATTTCATCATTCACATCATCATGGTCTTGAAAACCATCAGGAACTTTAGTAACTTGTTGCATCTTGTCATCTTCTCTAGTACCAACAGGAATTTTGGTAACTTGTCGCATCTGGTCATCTTCTTGAGTACTATCAGGAACTTCTGCGACTTGTTGCATATGGGCATCTTCTTGAGTACAAACAGGAACTTTGGCAACTTGTTGCATCTCATCATCTTCTTGAAAACCATCAGGAACTTTGGTACCTTGTAGCATCTGGTCATCTTCTTGAATACCATCAGGAACTTTGGTAACCTGTTGCATTTGGTCATCTTCTTTCATAACATCAGAAACTTTAGTAACTTCTTGCAACTGGTTATCTTCTTGAGTACCATCAGCAACTTCGGTAACTTGTTGCACCTGCTCATGTTCTTGAGTACCATCAGGAACTTCTGTGACTTGTTGCATCTGGTAATCTTCTTGTGTACCATCAGGAACTTTGGTAACTTGTTGCATCTGGTCATCTTCTTGAGTACCATCAGGAACTTTGGTAACTTGTTGCATCTGGTCATCTTCTTGAGTACCATCAGCAACTTTAGAAATTTGTTGCAACTGGTCATCCTCTTGTGTACCATCAGGAACTTCTGTGACTTGTTGCATCTGGTCATCATCTTGAGTACCATCAGGAACTTCTGTGACTTGTTGCATCTGGTAATCTTCTTGTGTACCATCAGGAACTTTGGTAACTTGTTGCATCTGGTCATCCTCTTGAGTACCATCAGGAACTTTGGTAACTTGTTGGATCTGGTCATCTCTTTGAATACCATCAGGAACTTTGGTAACTTGTGGTATCAGGTTATCTTCTTGAGTACCATCAGGAACTTTGTTAACTTGTTGCACCTGGTCAACTTCTTGATTACAAACAGGAACTTTGGTAACTTGTTGCATCTGGTCATCTTCTTGAGTACTATCAGAACCTTTGGTAACTTGTTGCACCTGGTCATCCTCTTGATTACAAACAGGAACTTTGGTAACTTGTTGCATCAGGTCATCTTCTTGAGTACCATCAGCAACTTTAGAAATTTGTTGCATCTGGTCATCCACTTGAGTACCATCAGGAACTTTGGTAACTTGTTGGATCTGGTCATCTCTTTGAATACCATCAGGAACTTTGGTAACTTGTGGTATCAGGTCATCTTCTTGAATACCATCAGAAACTTTGGTAACTTGTTGCATCTGGTCATCTTCCTGAATATCATCAGGAACATTTGATACTTGTTGCATCTGGTCATCTTCTTGAATACCATCACAAACTTTGGTAACTTGTTGCATCTGCTCATCTTCTTGAGTACCATCAGGACTTTTGGTAACTTGTTGCATCTGGGCATCTTTTTGAGTACCAACAAAAACGATGGTAACTTGTTGCATCTGGTTATCTTTTTGAGTACCATCATGAACTTCCATAAATTGTTGCATCTGCTCATTTTCTGGAGTACCATCAGGAACTTTGGTAACTTGTTGCATCTGATCAGCTCCTTGGAAACCATCAAGAACTTTGGTAACTTGTTGCATCTGGTCATTATCTTGAATACCACCAGGAACTTTGGTAACTTGTTGCATCTGGTCATATTCTTTCATACAATCAGGAACTTTGGTAACTTGTTGCATCTGCTCATGTAAATTAGTACCATCAGGAACTTGTTGCATCTGATCAGCTCCTTGGAAACCATCAGGAACTTTGGTAACTTGTTGCATCTGGTCATTATCTTGAATACCACCAGGAACTTTGGTAACTTGTTGCATATGATCATCTTCTTGAATACCATCAGGAACTTTGGTAGCTTGTTGCATCTCATCATCTTCTTGAGTACCATCAGGAACTTTGGTAACTTGTTCCATATTATCATCTTCTTGCGCACCATCAGGATCTGTTGTTACTTGTTGCATCTGGTCATCTTCTTGAAAACCATCAGGAACTTTGGTAACCTTTTGCATCTGGTCATCTTCTTGAGTACAATTAGCCACTTTGGTAACTTGTTGCATCTGGTCATCTTCTTTCATACCATCAGGAACTTCAGTAATTTGTTGCACCTGGTCATCTTCTTCAGTACCATCAGGAACTTGGGTAACTTGTTGCATCTGGTCATCTATTTGACTACTATCATGAACTTTGGTACCTTGTTGCATCTGGTCATCTTCTTGAGTACCATCTGGAACTTTGGTGACTTGATGGTTCTGGTCATCTTCTTTCATACCATCAGGAACTTTGGTAATATGTTGCATCTGGTTATGTTCTTGAATACCATCAGGAGCTTTGGTAACTTCCTGCATCTCATCATCGGCTTGAATAACATCAAAAGATTTGGTAACTTGTTTCATCTCATCACCTTCTTGAAAACCATCAGGATCTTTGGTTATATCTCCTGTTTCACTATTATTGGCTTTGTCTGTGATTTCTCTTGTGAAGCCTCCAAATGCACCTGCATCCTCTGTTGAATGTTCAAATGCATCATCTTCCTTAGATGCTGAACAGGTTACATCAGCTGCAGCCTCATCTTCTCTGCAAGTGAGTGTTGTAGGTGTAGCTCCAACCACATCACCAGGAGTTACATTTTCATCTGTACTGGCCTCATCTTCCAGAGTAAATAGTTCTGAAAAAAAATCAGTGATAGTAGGTACAGAGTATCACGTATCTTTAGTTGAAAGATGGAGTTTTCCCTTCCAATCCAACCTAAATGATCTAGATCCATCCTGTTAGATGGATTTAGATCTCATGGATTGTTTTGGAAGAGGAAACTCAATTCTATAGCTGAATAACACAAGAATGATGGGTGTTTATCTTTCCAAAATTACCACAAATATCCAAATTATCAAATTTGTGGTCATTTTGGAATGATGAACTCCCATCTGATAACTGACTAAATGCATATGTGCAGATAAAATTGTCCTAAAACACTTCATTCTTTATCAAGAATTTAAGGTAGATCAGAACACTTCCATGATTTTCCACTGTTTTAAACAAGAGCTGTTGCCTGACATCATAGCTTGCCTGAACTTATGCTTGCCCTGCTCACAGACGTTTGTAGCTATGGCTTGCACTACATTAAACTTCATGCAAGCATGTCCATGTGTTGTCAAAATATTTATAAACGAAAGCTTTAAGATAAAATTCTATATCAATGACTCTGACTTCAGGTTCTCCCAGTGGGGTAGGGGTAGTATTTTGTGAAAATTCAAGCAAGTATCTGACACCAGTTAAAGTACAGGAGAACTTTATTGACTGAAACAGGCTTGGGACCATGAAAATTAGTTCCAGCCAAGGGTAGTTCTAGCCATCCAGGGTTAAATTCTATATAAAATGACCTCTAGGGATCAAGGAAAGAGTTCCAGCCAGGCAGGGTTAACTGTATAACTAAATCCATCCCTGTCAATTGGTAAAAATATTCACTTGTTTTGCTTTTCTATCATTGAAAGTTTTTCTTTTCAGACTGGCTATTTATCTGATACTTTTTCTCCAGTGAAGTTGGTAATACTACAACAAAATCTAACATAGCATGCTTTTCACAAGCTTGTCCTTCCACACAGAAACATTATAATAACAAGAGTTGTCAAAAGACCAACTAGTGTGCCTCATGGGTGCTGATTCTAACAATCACTGAACCATGAAATGTAGGTCAAAGTGATCTATAAATAGTATGAGGTCATTTGCAATGTAAGACTGATCCAAAATGTCAGTTATGTTAATCCATCAAACTGCATTGGAAATATAAGGCAAACTCACTGGACCACGAAAAAACGTCAAGGGCACAGGAATCAGCATGGATGCTTTGCAGCTGCTGCAATTATAGGGACCTACTAGTTAATCAAGCAAAAGTTATCTTCAAAACTAAAAATTTTGCCTTATTAAAAACAGTGCCAAACAGCAAAGTCTGTCAACCGTGACATATAGGTCAAGGTTTGTATGATGCAGCTGCTGCAGCCATATGGATGTATGTACCAAGTATGATGATCATAGCCACTGTAGTTTTTACGATACAGAGTTGAATATCAAGTTAAACACAATTCATAACATTGGTTAACCTGAACATAGGCACCAACAAGGATGTTGACTCTAACGAGAACGCATACTCAGACTACAAGCTCATGGGTACAGCATTAGCTCTCTTTGCATTCGCAAAGGCGTGCTACAAACACGATCACTATGTGCCCCAACAAGACCCAAACAACAGACACCATCTAATGTGCTAATTGGATTTATCTACTTAATAGGCTTACTTGCAATATAATGAACATCAACAGACCTGTGAAAACACTATGCTGGACTTGTACTAGGTGTCTTGGTTGACTCCAAACAAGTGACAAATTTCAGTTTACTTGCTCAAGGGCACAAGTACAACAAGAGGGCCAAGAGGCCCTGAATCGCTCACCTGAACAAAAAGGTTAAAGGTCTTACTAGGGTCATCATTTGAACAAACTTGCTACTTTGCAACCATTTCCAAATGGTTCTGAAGAAGAGTTTGTTTGTTTTTTATTTTTCTATGTATTGCTATGGTTCGAACCCTGGACCCCCTGGGGCGGGGCCATTTTGGACCATGAGGCCATCATTTGAATAATCTTGGACCACTAGGCAATGCTACATACAAAATTTCAAGCATCTGAGCCAAGTGGTTCTGAAGAAGAAGATTTTTGAATATTTTTCCTTTGTATTTTCTATGGTTCACACCCAGGAGACCATGGGGCAGGGCTATTTTTGACCCTGGTGCCATCATTTGAAAAAACTTGGTAAAGGACCATTAGGAAATGCATCATACCAAATTTCAAGCATCTGCACTAAGGGGTTCTGGAGAAGAAGATTTTTAAGTATACTTTAATTACGAACCCAAGACTCCCTGCCCCAGGGCCATTTTTGATCCCAGGGCCACCATTTACACAAACGTAGTAGAATTCCACCAGGCAATGCATCATACCAAATTTCAAGCATCTGTGCCATGTGGTTCTAAAGAAGAAGATTTTTGAATATTTTTCTATATATTTCTGTGGTTCAAACTCAGGACTCCCTGCCGCAGGGCCATTTTGGACCCTTGGGCCATCATTTGAACAAACTAGACAAAGGACTACAAGGCAATGCTACATACCAGATTTCGAGCATCTGGGCCAAAAGGTGCTAAAGAAGAATATTTTTAAATATTTTTCTATGTATTTCTATGGTTCAAACCCAGGACCACCTTGGGCAGGGCCATTTTTGGCCCTGGGGTCATCATTTGAACAAACATGGTAAAAGACTACTGGGCAAAGCTACATAACAAATTTCAAGCATCTGAGCCAAGTGGTTCTGAAGAAGAAGATTTTTCAGTATTTTTCTATGTATTTCTATGGTTCAAACCTGGGACGCCCTGCCCCGGGGCCATTTTGAACCCTGGGGCCACCATTTGAACAAACTTGGTAAAGGACGACAAGGCAATGCTACATACCAAATTTCAAGCATCTGAGCCAAGCAGTTCTGGAGAAGAAGTTTTTATAAGTATATTTTAGTTTCGAACCCAAGACCCCCTGCCCCAGGGCCGTTTTGGACCCTGGGGCCACCATTTGATCAAATTTGGTAGAGGACCACAAGGCAATGCTACAAACCAAATTTCAAGCATCTGAGCCAAGCAGTTCTGGAGAAGAAGATTTTTAAGTATATTTTAGTTTCGAACCCATGACCCCCTGCCCCAGGGCCGTTTTGGACCCTGGGGCCACCATTTGAACAAACTTGGTAAAGGACCACTAGGTAATGCTACATACCAAATTTCAAGCATCTGAGCCAAGCAGTTCCGGAGAAGAAGATTTTAAAGTATATTTTAGTTTCGAACCCAAGACCCCCTGCCCCAGGGCCATTTTGGACCCTGGGGCCACCATTTGAACAAACTTGGTAGAGGTTCACTAGACAATGCTTCATACCAAATATCAAAGACCTAGGCCTAGCAGTTTCAGAGAAGATGTCATTTAAAGCAAATTGTTGACGACGGACGACACACGACACACGACGGACGACAGACACTGAGTGATCACAATAGCTCACCATGAGCCTATGGCTCATGTGAGCTAAAAAGGGGAATCAGTTTAAAAGATAAGGGAAGTATCTGAGGAAAATTCCAAGATATTTTTCATATTTCTCATGAAAAACCAAGGCAATTCTAACATATGCACACAACATTTGTTTTAAACCAAAATTTGTGACAGCCAAAAACTACCATCAGTTAATCTTTCTTAACTCTTCATCTTTTTACTATCTACTGTTTTTTCCTACAGTGTTCTCCCCAGAAATTTCAGAAGGCATGCATGTCATTTTAGAACAAAAATCAGATTTTGACTTGTTCATCAGTTTTGAAAATCCTTAATATAGCATTGTTTTGCCAAAATTAGCCTAAATTTACATTATAAACAATTAATTGATGATCCTTCATGCATTTAAAACAACTTTACTGGCTAAGAAAGGAAAATAATAGCACTTCCATAAATTTTCATTGGATATTAAGGCATGTTGCAAAGGGAATTTCAAACTAATCTGAAGAAGGCATGTTGTAAGGGACATGCCTTAATGGTCTGGGGAGATCCCTGCATGATTTCTGTGGCAGCTCACTTACTGCTGGTGCTGGGCAAGTAAGTATTTGTTTGGACAAGTTAATTTTATCTGTTTATTTGTCCATGGACAAGCATAATTTTTTTTCCAAAAAAACAAAAGCATATTAAAATTTTGTTTTTTCCATAGCCATGAGCATAAACCGCATTCAGGGGTCAGCTTTCAGATAGGGAGAAGTTTTGCGACATTTTCTGAACTTTAGGGAGAAGTGATAGTCCAAATTTTGGCTTTCCCTATATCTTCTACACATTTTCACTTCTCCCTCAGCTCAAAACAGGAAGAAGTCAGTCAGCTAAGGGAGACTATTTCTCCCAAATCGCCCTCTAGGCTGAGCCCTGATATTAAGCCCCACTCACATGCACAGATTTGCTCACATTAGTAATTTTTGCATATATGCAAATTTTACGTAAGTGAATTTGTTATGTGAATGCAAATACTTACGTACGTAAATCTGCTAACATGTAAAATTTGCTCTAGGTCTGAGTAGGTGCGAAAGTATATTTGCAAATAAACAATTTACTCCTGGAGTATATCTCGTCATGTAAAGGTAAAGTAAATATACTTATGGGTATCTTATTGTCCTACCATATCAAGGAATTCAGCATCCTACGACTCAAGGTCATTTCCTCCCACCACCACCTAAACCCCCGAACTAAAACAGGTTATCAAGACCAATTTCTGTGGTTTACTCCCATTTTGCCTACTTCCATTTTGCATATGATTTGCCCCCATTTCGCCTACTCCCATTTCATCTACTCCTATTTCATCTACTCTAAAATATATCACTTTTCTGGATTCCTTATTCACTTTTTCATAAAAATGATTATATTTTCTTTTTAATTTCATTTACTCACATTATTATAACAATTTAAAAATGTATGTGCATTATTATAACTCATTTTAAAACATGCTACATAAAATATTTCATCAAGAATGAAAACAATGAACCAGGCAGTGAGTGGATTTTCTTACAGTTACAACACCAGATCAAGCAAAGTTAACTTTAACCCCTTTTTCAGGGTCACAGGAGGACACAGAATGGACACTTTCCTGTATCATGTTCTCCTTCTGCTGATTCAAGAAGGGCAGTTGTCAGTTACTGGGGAAAGTATGTGCACATAGTACTGGGTAGCTGCTTAGGTCTAAGTCTGTCAAGGACTAGTATGGTTAGGTTAACTGACCGTCCCAACATGACCATAGCTGTTTACCATGGACATAAAGCAACAAATCAATCAATTCCTGTATCATGTATACTCAGAGTCCTTTAACCCAGTGAGTAGAGCTGTACCAGATTTGGATAAATACACTACTCAAAATATTTAAAGGAGCACCTAAAACGATTTTTCAATAGACAACAGTGCAACGTATCCCCACTTTGAGAGCCATTTACTTTCAATCGAAGAAGACATAGAATTTCATATCTATTTGCCAATTTCTAAAGAGGATGAAAGTTACTAACAGCACAAATTTTGATCCAATATCTATCATGCCTCTGTACATGGACTGATTTTTGTAAAAAGAGGACATTTGGTAAAAACTTAAAAAATTTTCAAACAGAAGAAATTCATGAAAATTTCAACCTGGATTGAAACCAACCATTTTGCTTATGAAACTGAATGTCTAACAAGGTGACGTTTTTGAAAGCATCACTTTTAACTCAAGTTTATTAGATTTTATAGACTTCTAGAAAAAATGCCTCAATATCAGATTCTTCGAAAATTACCAAAATTAGTTCCATTGAAATGGTTATGTCATCAGGTCTATTGAATTTCTTGTTACTATAAACTTCGATCCTTCTTCAAAAAACTGTAAAAGAATGAGACATTCTCGGCCACTGGTGGTTGAATTTATGGGCCGTTGAACTGGGTATATATTGTAGTAATGTCTCTGGATAAATACAACTGCTCCTTTAAATATTTTGAGTAGTGTATTTCACTGGGACAGGCAAAATGCTGTTTGGTGACCTTGACCCCATCTTCAAGGTCACAGGATGACTTAGGCCAATAAATTTTCCACAAAAGTAACTTCTAAGTGCCATGTTTCTTGGACTTAATTATCAACAGATTTTGAACAAATGTGATAACGAAGAAGCCACCGACTTGATTAGATTTTTGTGCCCATTACCTCATGTTCAAGACTGACAAATTTAGCTGAAAAAAAAAAGATGGTGATGTGTGTGTGTGTATGGTGGTGATGGTGGGGAGGAGAGGGGGAAGTCCCCCCAAAAACGGTTCTAGTTAAAAAGCTTGTATATATATATATGTCTCGGACAAATGTATGGCTAGTCTTTCAGCAATACCTTATTACAATATTGATTTCTGAATCTTATTATGATGCTGAGTTCTGATGGCCTGATCAGAGAAATAGGTTTTGGAAACTTTGTGAAAATGTTTCCTTTTGCCTTGCCAGAACATGAAATTTTAGTTTATCTTCTCTGAAATTTCAATGAATGATTAGTAAATATTAACACTCCAAGAACTTAAAATCCATGTGAACCCAAAGTACCATAAAGATACTAAATATTGGGACGCTAAGAATAATTACCATAATTGTCCTAAAATTGGAACAGTTTAGTTTTACAGTGCTGTAATATGCCCAAAAAATGCAAATGGGATGGCAAATAGTGTAAACCCTGATCAGACTGCTCCATGAGGAGCAAATAGTGTAAACCCTGATTAGACTGTTCAAGGAGCAGTCTAATCTGGGTTTGCACCATTTGCTCAGGCTTAACTGTCCCAATATACAGCATTTTTAAATTTGCTTCAAGTAACTTTTACTCAAGTCTCACGTGAGCTAATTTGCTTATATGCAAATATACTTACGTAAGTAAAACTGCGCATGTGAATGGGGCATTAAACAGAAATGATAATATTAAACAGAATGATAACCATGATAACAAAAGACACCAATAAAATAAAACAAACAGTAATAGAAATAAGGGCGTGTTTACACGACCAAAGTTTCTATGACAAAGTAGGTTTGTCACAGAAAAAATTGCTCGTGTAAATGCCAAAATATGACAATGTTTCTATGACAAATATATATGGTAAAGTTACTTCAATAAATTAAATTTGTCCGTGTAAACGGAGAACTTTGCTAAAGATTATGTAACGAAGAACTTTACTATAAGCGTGGAAAATGTGACAAAGATTTTGTTTCATCGCTGCAGGTAACTTTGACGAATAATATTTGGTCGTGTGAACACTGCAGCAAATATTTCATTGCCAAAGTTTATGTGACAAAGATTCTATGGCACATTTTTTTTAACAAATAATTTGCTCCGTGTAAACGCAAAATGTTTGTCATACTTTCTTTGTTAAAGTTTATGTGACATAGATACTTTGCTCGTGTAAACGCGCCCTAAACCGAGCAATAGTTTTGTTTGGACAGCCTAAAGGCAATTCATAGAACACTTCATGCAATTCCTTTAGCAGACTAAATGGTAAACGAGGAATAAAATAACAGTAAAAATACAGTCATTTCTCTTGTTACATACAGCAACTTTTACAGTATACTTTATCCATTATCTCTATAGTAACCAATATAAAGGAAGTAATGACTGCATTTTATCCAATAATAATAAAAAAAAAATTAACATTTAATTACTTGGCTTTTCGTATAGGACTGGTTTCACGTCCCCTTTCTGAAAAGGAAAGCCACATATCTTTGGAATTTCAAATAAAAATATATAGCCAAAGAACAGCTGAATAGATTTTGTGTCAGAAGGTACTTATTTTAATTTTCAGGGCAAAATCAATTCTTCAAGAGAAACAGAACATCAGATGATGCCTGATATTTCACCAGGACACAATGCAAACTGCAATATAAAATGGTTCTGGTTGTACCCATTTTTATATCTAGTTGAAATGGTAATAAGATCAAAGAGACCCTTTCATTTCCTAAAATCTGTAACAACATGTCATATTATACTTTTACATGTTTCAAGTACCGTACTTTTATTCACAGTGTCATTTTCTTTAATAGCAAGCTACAATAGTAATGTACAAAAGGAAAATCTAGTATCTGAGAGAATGTTGTATTCTCAGTTTTCAGGGTTCCCACAGATAATAAGAAATAAAATTCCATGACTTTTCTACGATAATTCCATGACTGAAGTTAAATTTCCATGACTATTCAAAGCAGTCTTTCTTTCTGTGTTTTGCCAACAAGGGAGCAAATAGAGCGAGAAAAATTTGAGACATAATGACATCTAAACTGGCATCTCATATTAAAATTCCATGTTTTTCCATGATATTTCATCAGTTTTCAAATTCCATGATTTTTCCATGCATGGAATTTTTTTCAGTCATTTTCGAGGTTTTCCACAGCTCATGGGAAACCTGAGTTTTACAATAGCGAAGATGGGAAGGGGGTTAAGGAGCAGCTAAACTTAAGCTCAAACAGCAGGTTAAGTGTCAAATACCTTTAATTTTCTCCAGGGTAGGTCAGAAACGCCATAGTCATAATTCAACTGCTCTCCAATTGCAATGTTTCTTTGAGAAAAGAGGCATAGTCTGGGCTTCCCATCAACAATGAGTTTTTTCATCTTACAGTTAGCTTTTCTAGGCAATTCATCATTAACCATCTTTCCGATGCAATCTGTCTCTGTTGCATCAACACTAGAATCAGACGAAAGAGATAAAAGTGAAGAAAATGAAAGCCTTAAAATTATCTACATTTGGAATAGATATGAAGACTTTTATTTTACTACCACACAATGCTTAACTGTCCCAGCTTTGATTGCTTGAGTGATGCATATCAAAGATGTGGTACACAATCTGCTCTCCAGGGGTCAGCCTAGAGCTTCCAGGCATGGTGAAGTTTTGCAACATTTTCAGGACTTAAGAAATTTTGGCCCAAATACTGAATTTCCCTTTATGTTCTATACTACTTCTCCCAAATCGCCCTCCATGCTGCTCCGGACCCCGACCAACAGTGTGCAATTAACCTCTACCCAACGGTATGCAATTAAATAAAGTTAAGTTGCCAACCCTGCTTGGGTAAACACTTAGCATGCATGCCATGCAGACTGTCCCATTACATAAATAATAATATTATATCCAATGCATATAAATTGCATTATTATTTTCTTAAACTGATCTGAAAAATTGGTTATACCTATGATTTTTCTTAATTTGTAGACTAAGCCTTTATAATTTGTAGACTAAGTCTTTTCTTAATTTGTAGACTAAGTATCAACTGAATCCTTCCACTGAGATAACACTGTGCCTTTAAGAAACTAACCAAAAACTTTAACGAAAAAATTATGTCCATGATCTTGACCCCAGTCATCAATGGGGGTTGGAGTGGACTTACTGCCTAAAAATTTTGACCATTACCTAACATATGTGTAGGTCTAAAGTAAATCTATCTTAGGGTTAAGGAGAGTATGCCTTCAAAAACTTAAGCCAAGAACATCCCAACTTTCAATATAAAACTTCTCTAAGGCTGTGACCTTGACCTGTAGGTCAACAGGGGTGGGGACAGTGCTGAATAAACTTTCCGGCCAATATCTTTCATCATACCATATATAATTCAAATCGATCAAAGGGTATAGAAAATATAAAAACTTAAAAACTATAATATAAAACTTTAGCATGAACTTTAAGTCCATGACATTGACTTATAGGCCACGACCACTTCAAAACTTTACCATAAAATCTGTCTCTAGCTAGGTAGGCCTAATTTTTCAATTATGCCACACATGCTGTTGTCAAAGATTACTTTGTCTTTGATGTACACCACCTTAAACTAGCTACCAATTAGGATGTAATAATATTTTCTGGCATAACATGTACATGTCATTAGTTTTCATAGGAGGACACAGAATTTAAAATAGAAAAGATTTAGATGTTTCTGAGGATGCTGTCAAGTACATTAATAGACTACTGACTACTGTAAGACATTTCAACATGTTGGTGGTCTACCACATGTTCAAGTTCGGTTAAACGATCTGTAAATTTTGTAAACAGTTAGCACATTTACACGAACTGTTACCATTTATCCATATAAACAAAGAAAATTAAGCCCTAATGATCGACAGCAATTTTTTTACAAATCTATTCAGCAAGTACCAGGACCCATTAGTCTGCAAATCTTTGCATCCCAATCTCAGATTTCTGCAACCCTTCTTAGACATGCTGATAAAAAGCAACTGTGCAGCCAAATCTGTTCAGTATCATAGAAGCCACATTACACTAAGGTATCAATAGTCCATTGAAACCTTAGTTTAATATGGCTTCTACGATACAGTCTAATTTTTGCTTCAAATCTTTTGCATCCTGTGAATGCACATCTTTTAAAATGTTGCATCCTCAGCAAAGTATATGCATCAAAGAAGCAGGATGCAGAGGTAAAAGAAAACCACTGCATATAGCAAACTAAATTTTATTCTCTAATAGCTCTATACATACCAGAAGGTCTGGTTATCATGTTTGAAATAAAATCTCCAACTGTTTTCATCTCTGCACTTATCAGCACAAGATAAGGTTCCTTTGTACTCCAGGATTAATTCCCCTTTATGTATGGTCTCTTTTGCAAAGACACCATAACCTGCAATTAAAGGTATTTGTGCATATTTTAATCAAAATTAAAGAACAATTTATAATGGATGGATGGATGATTTGTAATGTTACACTCTTTTTAATAGTATTTCAGTCAAATCAGACAATGGGTGAGTCATAATGAAAGGTTGTGTGCAATGGAACCCTGTTTAAGATTGAAAAGATTCCCGCCAACAGCAGGGTTCAACCTCAACTTTCAGACCACCAGGTCATCAGGTCAGCCCTAAACCGACTGAGCTACCAAGGCTCCAATAATTTAAGCAACAGATAACAAATGAAATACAAGCCTTTAAGTGATACACAGTTCCGAGCCACACCCAAAATGTCACTCAAAGTCACCTGATTGTGTAAACTGGCCAAAGCAGTGACATATTAGCACATGACGTACTCTCACATACAAAATCGCACATGTTCATTGTCTCACGTAAGTCCTTATGGAGGGATGTGTATCTGTTTAGAGTAGGCACTGTTTTTGCAAATTTGAATTCTGCTGGTTTTGTGTATTTATCAACTTTTTTGCAAAAGGAACTAGAGCAAGTGAGCAGGGGCTCACGTATACCCCCGGCCACCTCCACGGCCTAATGATATTAAACTTCAAACACAAAAATTTTACATATATAAGATACAAATTTTAAAGTCTGTGACCTTCTCCTTTGGTCACCAGCAGCATACAGAAGATCATCATCAACTAATCTGCTGCAACCTAAAAGTAAACCTAGTAATATATCAAAATTAGCTCATTTAAATATTTTGCCTAAAAAGCAGGCATTTTCACTGCATTTTAACTGCATTTAAACTGGAAAAATGTTTTTGCTGAAAAAAAACAAAAAAAAACTGCCTTTTAACTGACAATAATGCTGTTTATGCAAATTAAGTAAAAACTGGTTGTACCTGCAAAATACTGTTGAAAAACTGCTTTTCAACTGCTCAGGAAAAAAACTGTATAACAACTGTATTTTAACACCTCCCAGTTTGCTACGTGCACTTGTGTTGTGACCATATTGTAACCATAAAGGTTTTCCAACTTGCACCACTATTAAAGGGTCTCTCCTTTTAAAATTTAAGTGAGAACCCTGTCAGAATTCAGTAGGTCAGGGTCAGCACTAAAGTCCCTGTACCAGAAACATTAATGTCTTTCATAACTTCGTCTTAAATCAGACAAAAATACAGAAACATACATACCAATATAGGTGTCAATGAATTCTAAAGTACAGTATTTATATGGATTTAGGTCTTCAAGGCTCCTGCTTGTGATCTGAGGTTTGACTCGTTTCTGTCGTTGCATTTTGTTTGCCTGAAACAAAACACGAAAAGTTAAGCTGAGTGCAAAAGCTTGCAGTAAAGAGTCTGTCAGCTAACAGCACTTTCTTCACAACATAGCTTTTGGGAAAGTAATGTGATTTAAGAGGGCCATGAGGCTCTGAATCGCTCAAGTGAGTAAAAAGGTCAAAGGTCAAATCATGACCTGATAGTTTGAAACAGTCAAAATATGAGAGACCTTGGTTGAATGTCAAAGAATTCCTGTGACCTCTATTACTCAATTCAATTCAATTCTTTATTCAGATTGCCAAATTCTTTACATTTTAGCGCATCTACAACTTATCATAGGAACAAGAAACTGATCTAATCACATTTATCTTCCCAGCAGGCATATGACGTCGCAGTGACGTCTCACTGACGTCCCAATGACACCAGTGCGAGGCCACCGAGACGCCCTGTGCCCGCTGGATTTAAGGGCTGGGATGTTTTGGCCATATACCCTAGTCGGCCGGAATAGATGAGAAAGAAAGTAATTCAGGGCAGTGTCTAGAGCAGTGCATCCTTTATCAGCAGTTCTGCTCCAGACACTGTTCCCCCTCAACAACGCTCAGTCCAAACCACCCCCTTGGATGCAAAGAAATTACTGGAAATGAGTTCTATTTTCTTTTCATTGCCTAAAATAATTTGTTTTCACCGCCGATGACTCGTAAAAATTTCCTCCAAACAGGTAATATCTAGACCCTTTGTCTCCTTTCTAGCTCCATGGAAGGCCAATATTGTCCATTACTGGCGGAAATCTCAGATCATTAGTACGGATTTTACCTAGCACAACAGTTCAATCTCTATTGGTGCGACAATAAACATTAAAATGAATGGGAAAATTGATCCTTAATCCTAAAGGGTCGTTAATGTGTCATTTAACAAAGGACAGCCAGCTGATAAATGAAGAAACATCCTTGTCATTTCAGAGGAATCAAGACTGGGAAAACCTTCAAAAGTCTGAATTGCTGAAGTGTCAATTTTGCTGCCCAATTATGTAAACAACCTGGTACTTTGCAACTTTTTGTTTACATCACTAAATAAAATTAGAATGTGTCCATAGGACACGGATGCCCCCGCCTAGTGCCCTAAGTAAGATGGCGCCTAATTTAAGGAACTGGCACTTGTAGGATAACTAGGTTCACAAAGGCAGACTTCTGTGGTACATGTTTCATTGTTCTTCCGTAAGCAGATGTATTGTGCTTCTTGGATCGATAGAAGAGTGTGTGTGTGTGGTGGTGGTGGTGGTGGTGGTGGTGGTGGTGGGGGGGGGGGGGGGGGTCTTGGCTACAGTTTCTTAAAGACCCATAGTTTTGTTCAGTTCAGTTCAGTTCCAGGCATCACCGACCTCACTGACTTTAAAGGCCAAGGACATGTACTTACAACTTAGTCTTCATATTGGGCAAGTGCAAGTCAAGCTTGCTATGCTGTCTAGTGACACCTCTTGTTGACATAATTCGGACATGCATGCATGTTTAATTAGCATGTGATGATGTCATGGACTCACTGTAGTGAGCTTATTTCAAATCTTCAAACGCCTAAACGCAGCAGGTGAACCTTTTTATCACCCGCACGGGATTGAATGCAACCGCAAACATTGACATGCACCAGGGGTATCGCATAAGCACCCCTTCGCTTCCAAAAAGGCATGCTAAAAATGGCCGGCTGGATAAAAAGAATGACATCGGCAAAAGTGCTCAACAGCATGATTTTCTTTACTGACCAGCAGACTGATTGACAGATTTGTTGCTTTAGGTCCACGGCAAACAGCTATGGTTATGTCGGGATGGTCAGTTAACCTAACCACACTATTCCTGGGCAGGCTTAGACCTCCTAAGAGGTTAAGCAGTACTAAGTACACAAACTTTTGCCAGAAACTGACAACTGCCCTTCTTGAATCAGCAGAAGGAGAAACAAAAGTATATGGCCAGACCGGGTATCAAACACAGACCTCTGACTTATGAGTCAGGTGCCTACCGACTGCGTTTTGCGGCCTGACCAGGAGAGCCTGCATAGCCGCTGCAAACTGAAATCTGGATATACCACATGTATGGATAAGTGATGATCATTTTAGCACTATTCTTTATCTAAAATAGTTGTTTGTTCGGAACTTCGGACCACGAGATCCGTGTTATAAGAGGGTTGGGTTGTACGTACTAGTGAACCCAGCAACAGTGTGATTCGAACAACTGAACCACTGTGACTGACTTAAAAGTGTTGAATGGCTTTAAAACCCAAATCAAACAAAAAAATATTTTACCTAAATCCAAAATGTTTGGTGAAATATATTTTCAGTCTCTAGTAACGATGCTGCAATAATCCATGAAGAATGATTTTGAAAGTATATTAAAAATCCATTTGAATATGTATGAATACAACAATCTTTCATTGTATCAAATAAAGAGTGTTTTAAAAAGTCAACATCTCTTTTCCTTAAAAGATATATAGATGGTCCTCCTGACATGCACTTTGTTGTCTCCATTTTAAAATGGCTGTTCTGTTACTTCCTGTTTTAAATGACCCAACAATTATTATAAATTTACAGCCCCAACAATTAATATTTTGATGCTGTACACATGAAGTAAAATAATATGACCCGTCTTCGAGGGGGGTATAAAAACCGAATAAACAAACAAGAGGACCAATGGTTGTTCATGGTTGAACAGTTCTTTGGGCATGTTCTCTGCTTACTTTTAGATCGATTGTATACCTTGATCCAAAAGAAATGTCAGGGCACTTACAAATATGCATGGCCAATTTCTTCAAATCTGATCAGTCCACTGAAAGATTCAGTAGAATAAATTTTGCACGCTTGTTCAAGTTCACTTTATACACATAACGCTTTCCCCTGCGAAATTTGTTCTAGAACTAACATAAAGTTCTTGAACATTCAAGAACTTTGGTTGAACCTTTAGAACTGTTTTAGAACTGATAAAACAATTCTTCAACTATGGTTCTGGAACCTGAATCATTCTTGAACACTGGTCCTCTGTGAAATTTGTTCTAGAACTAATATGAAGTTCTTAAATGTTCAAGAACTTTTGGTGAACCTTTATGACTGTTCTTTAACTGATTTAACAACTGTTCTTGAACTGTGGTTCTGGAACCAAAATTGTTCTTGAATTCTGGTTCTAAAACTATGAGATCTGTTAGAGCATTAATTCTAGAACTAAACCAGTTCTTAAACTGATTTGCAAGTTCTAGAACTGTGAGCCAACATTCAAATGGTTCTTGAACAGTTGTCACAAAGTCACAAAAGTGAAAGAACAAAAATTCTAGAACTACCATAGTTCTTGAACTGACTTGTGGGTTCTAGAACTGTACTAGAACTGAAGTTAAAGTAGCCTCCCTTTAAATTTAAGTAAAAAATTCTAGTTATTTGAATTAATTACTTCCAAACAATAATATTTATTCAAAATATCTAAGAAGACAAGAAAACAATAAACATCATCTAGGTTCCCACCTATACAGAACTTACAATTTGGCAATTTTAATGATAATTTGACAACAACACATTGAACAGTCCAATTAGTTATGATTTTTCAGATGTTATAAACAGAAAACAACAGGAAAATATCGAAACAGTTACATGCCGTTGAGCCACTTGGGTAATGTCGATAAGAGAATTGAAAAGAACAGACTAGAGCAAGTGAGCAGGGGCTCACGTATACCCCCGACCAGTGCTACCCCTAATGAAAGCAAACATAACGCAAACATGTTATAAAAGAACAAATTCAAAGTCTGTGACCTTGACCTTAGGTCAGCAGCAGCATCCATATAATGTAAACTAGTATAAGATAAAATTAGTCATGCATCACCAGATTCCATTTAAATATATTAGAACAAGCAAAAAAAAAAAAGAATGAAAACAAACGGCTGAGTCCTAGTTATTGACCCTTGGCCCTACCCATAAGCCTGACCCAGAAGTCCCTATCGAAAGTAATGCAATAGAGTTATCATGAATAAAATATGGAAGATATTTACAATGCAGTTACACAGATATGAGCAATCTAAAATGTTTAACGCAAAACTTTGACATAATGAAAATGCCTAAGTCCTAATTATTGACCCTTTGCCCCACCCAGGAGCCTGACCCTGGGGCATAGACTCTTCACATCAAAGGTAATGCTTAAGAGATATCATGAACCAAATATGAAAGGAATCTGACATGTGGTTAAAACAATATGAACAATTAAAAAAGGTTTAAGGCAAAACTTTGACATAATGAAAACCCCTATGTCCTAATTATTGATCCTTGACCTCCACCCAGGGGCCTGACCCGGCTGTCTAGATATATCAAATCAAAGGCAATGCTATAGAGATATAATGAACCATATATGAAGAATCTGATATAAGGTTACAGAAATATGAGCAATTACAAAAGGTTTAACACAAAACTTTGACGTCAATTTGACGAACGGACGGACGGAAGGACGGAAAGACGGACTAACGGACGGAATGACAAAAACTATATACCCCCTGACATACTTCGTATGTCGGGGGTATAAATATCGAAACAATATAATAGTTTGATTTTATGGGATCTGTCTGTGAAGCAGAACTTCAGAGAAATTGTTCTAGAACAAGTTCTTGAAGTATTTCTTGAACTTCAAGTTCTAGAACGGCCATTTAATGTTCAAGAACAATTCTAGAACTAGTTCAAGAACTGTTCTAGAATGATTTCTTGAATTCCTCACAGGGGTTGTTATTATACCTCCTATCACCACATTTACTGTAGTGTATGAAAGACTATCAAGATTGATATAAACAAGAGGCCCACGGGCCACAAAGCTCACCAGATCTCTAACTCAAAATTGCTATCAAAATTACTGTCACATTTGTACAGCCTAATACAAAATATACAACTACAAAGTCTCAGTCTGAAAGTCTGTTGAGTTGATAACAAAATATATAACTATTTTCCATATTTTGATTGCAGTAAATGCCATTTTTCCCCATTATAAGTCAATGCTAAGTTGCCATAGCAACCAAACAATAGAGCCGATTTTCATCAAAAACACAAACTTTCAACCCCCCCAGCCTAAGGATACTAAAGATGAAATCTGGGCCTTATTGGCCCAGTGGCTTCTGAGGAGATAATTTTGTAAGTTTTTTTTTCCATTATTTTTGCATTTTGGTTTCCATGACAACCAGTAAAAGGAGCAGTGGGTCCAAAAACAATAAAGCTAATAGAAGACTTCTTAAAGGAACATTTCTATAAAAGTTATGTCAACATACCTGCAATGGCTAGGCATTAAATGCCATTATTCAATTTTCCCCATTATAAGTCTATGGGAACTCTAAGTTGCCATAGCAACCAAACTAAAAAGCAGATTTTCATAAAAAACACAAACTTTCAATACCCCAGCCTAAGGATACTACAGATGAAATCTGGGCCTTATCGGCCCAGTGGTTACAGAGGAGATAATTTTTAAGTATTTTTTCCATTTTTTTTTCATTTTGGTTTCCATGGCAACCAATAAAAGGGGCACTGGGCCAAAAAACATACAGCTGATAGTAGACTTCTCAAGGAACATTTCTATAAAAGTCTTGTCAACATATCTGCAATGGCCTGGCAGAAAATGTCATTTTTCAATTTTCCCCATTATAAGTCTATGGGTACTCTAAGTTGCCATAGCAACCAAACTGAAGGGCTTATTTTCATAAAAAACACAAACTTTCAATCCCCCAGCCCAAGGATGCTACAGATGAAATTTGGGCCCAATCGGCCCAGTGGCTTCAGAGGAGATGTTGTTTAAAAGTGTTGACGGACATACGACGACGGACGACGACGACGACGACGACGACGACGACGGACACTGCCTATCCTATAAGCTCCCCCGGAGCCTTCGGCTCTGGTGAGCTAAAAATGTAAGAAAGAAGGTGCAGTCGTATTAAGATGATAATGACATTCTGCACTCGATGGCTGGAGTGCCATTAGGACAGTCCTCATGAAACCTTGTCTTACCGCCTGACATGTCTGGTAAAAATTCATTCGGTGTGGTAAAAATATTCAGAATTTTCAAGTGCATTTTAATCATTTTACCAGATTTTGGTAGGCTTTCGTGAACTCTGTTACGATGTGACAAATTCTGCTGCAGGCAATTAAAATAGGAGTCAGCACAGTGCTAAATAAGTCGAGCACACCCTAAATGTAATACGACAATTTAGTTACGCTCATATTCACAAATCTCTCCTGGCTTAAAAAAAGAAACATTTCGGGAATATTGAAACTTAATTAGCTGAAATTATAATAAACTGTATAAACTGCCAAGTACCATTGCTAAAAAAACATACTATCAACTGTGATACACTCTTAATCTGAAAAACAACATCATGTCAACATTGACGTTAATATGTTCAACGTTGTTTCAACTTGTTTGTGAACATCTGATGTTTTGCCGCAACTGCAATACTTGAGACATGCCAAAATAAAACTATTCATACAATGTGCAGACTATGGGTGTAAAAGCGAAGCTTTATGATCAGCCAGCCTGTGCATCCTTTCTGTATAGTTATCAGCATGTTTCCTATTGTGTATGTGATGAATTCACACTTACATGTACTACCGTAATACATCATCAGGCTTTTTTGTCACTTGAAAAGGTGCGCATAATGTGAAGACAAAGACAAGCCTGTACATTCAAAAGGAAAACCTTTATATCATGAGGCCATGTCATCTTCTACATAGTCATAGACAATATTTGGATCACAAGAGTTTAAGTCTACCAAGCCAATTTGATCTTACAGACTGTCACTGGCTTCGCTTGTTAAGGCTACTAAGACCATTTTGTTCCTTTCGTAAGGAACAAAGTGAACTTAGTATTCACGGCTTGCGAAGATGACAGGCCGTATGATCATATATATGTTGATCAGGAGTTAATTGGGCTTTACATGTACCAAGATATAGCATGTGCGAATGGTAACGACAAAGATAAGCCTGTGCATTCAGTTCATCCCTATCTATGTATACAGCAAACCACAACAGTATGCCCTTTTAATATTTCATTACTGAAAAAGGGAAACTTGTGGAAAGTGTGAACAAACAAAACTCAGGTCAGTCTGTGCATCCTTGCAGTTGGTGTAAAAGGTAAAGGTAAAGGTTTCCCATAGCCTAATAGCCGTAGGGGCAGTGGGGGTTAGAGACCCACTGTATCTTGGGCACAGCTGATGAAAGGCGGAGCCCATCCCTCTCCTTTCGCTGCCTTATCCTTCCCTGATTCGAAAGAGGTACCCATTTACTGCTGGGTTGACAGAGAGAGTTTTCCAGTCATCGTTGGTGTGGTAAATTTAAATAGTAAGTGATTGGCATTGCTGCCACAATTGATCATATTATTGTTTAGTCTATAGATGGAGTCCTTAAAAATGATTATCGATAAGCATTTCCAGCTTATCGATTGTTATAGAGCATTTTTATCCTGTTTTTCAAGACTAAAACTGCATGCATTCTTTAAAATTTTTCCGCTTTTGTTTACTGCAGACACCGGAAGCCCACCAGGAGTATTTTTGGTTATATGCGGTATTGGTATTTTGTGTAACGAATCTATAGAAATGTCCAGTTAATTACCACTTGCCTTCACAGGATGTGCTCTCACTTTATCATGCATACAAGGTCCTGAAAAACTATTTCTATTTTGTTTTATGTATAGTATGGCCATGTGCATATGAATTCATTCCAGTACTGGCCAGAAAATAGCTGCATCATTGAACCAGAGGCTTTATAGTCATTCATGCCTTAATATTAGCTATGCCACTGTCAACAATAATTATTATGGACGCCTTTGCACTAATTTCCTTATTATCAATTAACATTAAATAACATGTTTAAAATGGCAATATCATCTCTACATGAGTATCGCAGGTGAAATTTAATTGCCATGTTTCCACTATCACCCCCACAATGGGCTCGCGTAAGGCAACAAAAAGATCAAATTTGAATGACAAGGAAATGGTAAAATTTTATTTCGTTCAGACACCTGAAATTTTTTTAAGGTCCTGTGTGATAACTTATCGATTTATTATCGGTCAGAACTGGCCAATAATCAATTAGCACATTGGGTTCGATCAGCCAGCCCTGGTTGCATGAAAAGATACCTTATCAGATGTGCAAAAAAAACATGCACCAACATTTCAAATTTGAAATCAATTACACTTAAGATTGTGTTGACAAAATGGATGGTCCGAAACCATCTTAAACAAGAGGAGCAGAGCAACTTATATAATACCCCAAAAACTGGAGCCTCCCAAAAACTGGTGCATCCACCATATAATTGTTATTAATCAACTTATTATCAAGTGAGTTGGTATTGGCCCAGCTACTGGACCTATGTAAGCAGCTGTATTGGCCTGAGACCCCAATACAGCTGACCAAGGACCTGTAACTGGGCCAATACATATTAAATCACTTGATCAATGACACTTTTATCCAGTAACTATCTCAAAATATTGATTTTATTATTACCATGGTGGATGATCACCTGGTATGGGTCACAGGAAATACTGGGAATTCCAGCACAATGATTGTTTTGTGGTAGTATTTTTCAAAATAACTTCATTGTTGCCAAATGCAGTCTTAAAGAATATAGCGCACTGAATGCATGGTTGTAAGTACCTTAAACTGGTATTCTTGTTTTTTACTGAGTTTACTTGTTTTCATCTTTAAACCTCCCCCGTTTTAGAGTGACAACTGTTCATTCACATGCTACAGCCTACTTCTGGTATTGGATTTTTGGGTGACGATTAAATACAAAAACTATGAAACCCACAATAAAATGGCAAAGATCATATTAAAGTCCTCATGATTACACATTCACTGTGCTGCATTTTGAAAGAATGTATACAGAAACAATAATATTATAAACTAAAACAGGAAGAATTCCCGGGGTTTCCTCGTTTAGAATGATTAAGAAAATGACGCAAGAAAACATGAGATCATCCACCCTGATTACTATGTGTCGTCAACCTCAGTTCAATACAGGTGACCTGTGATAAATACAGCTGACCTCAGTGTAATATACAGGTATAGCTAATATTGGCCTCTTCACATCAATAAATCTTGATACTGGTCTCAAAATCCAGTGGCGGATCCAGAGGGGGTTCGAGGGGTTCAAACAAACCCCCCTCTTTAGCCTTAATTATTTTATTTCATGGGAAATTTCAGCAAAAATACCCGTACGAAATTTAAAGGCGAGTTACGGCTGTAAAACAAACGGAAAAGAAACGTAAACTATTTTTACAGTTGTAAAAGAGAAGGAAAAGATAGTTACGGCTGGAAAATTTTGAAAAGAGCTGCATGATTCCAGCTGGAACAAATATTACGGTTCTTATTTTCATTACGCCTGTAAAACTGAACTTTGTTTCTTTCAAATATATCTGAAAACCAGTAGATATCTAAGTCCAAAGTTACGGCCGTAACTTGTTGAAAGTTACGGCCGTAATTTTTAATGAGAATTTATTGCTTTGTAAACACCAGTGTGTGGGAAAGTTGAATAAACATGTAATCTGAAACTGTCTGGTTCCATTCACAAAGGTAGTTTATAAAGAAATGAATTTATAGAATGGTACCAGCTGAAATAAGAGGGAAATAGACAAAGCCATTTTGGATTTCAAATTCTGAAAGCTTGCAGAAATGAAACCCAGGAAATTTTAAACTTTATGGATAAAATAAAATTATGGCTGTTCAGTAAAGGTCAATGTGAGTAGATAACCATTCATTACAGTGATAATTATACCTAGATGTCCCTGATTTCAGCATGTTCAGGCATAAAACAGAAAAAAATAATACTTAAACTACTGTGCATGTTGAAAACTTGTGATTGAAACTCACATTAGTGCAGAGTTTTTTCACACAAAATCATTTCACAATGACTATTAATTTTTTTGGAAGTAGGAAATGAAAAGTTCCCACAGTGTATAATACCTGATAACACTTATAAGCGCTAGATTTAGCTAGTAACAATTACCACCTCAATGGCCTTACTGGATGAATCTACTCACCTTTTCTAAGATTTAAGGGGGTATTTCCTTAGTGTTTATTAATGTGGCATCTTGTTTCCATAAGATAATTTTATTAAAACAACTGGACATATTTAGGTAGCATGTAATAAATTCAAATTTTATATGAACAAATCTCAATAAATTTCCTTTTTCTTTTTTGTCCAATTCTCATAACAAACAGTTCCCCAGGAGGCTCAGCAGGCAGAACAAACCCAATTAGGTTGCACACTCCTGGTACCAAGTCTGTCTGTCTGTCCCCTCTCCAATTTGAAGAGGCAGTGCTATATAGTTTAATTTTTAGTATGTTGAAATAAATTTTGTAGCATTAAAGTTTATAAATTTGAAGTTCTGAAAATCTTGAAATCTTAGAACACCTGAAATAACTTTTTATCTGTATAATGTCTGTAGAGTCTAAATTTTCATTTAATAGATGAAGGTTGAGGCTTTGTGCGGTCAACAATGTTGCAGACATGTCAAGCTTTATGGAACAGTAACTTTTAAACAATTTACATTTATTGTTGTGTTGTTGCTTTACCTCCACCATAAACAGCTATGGTCATGCTGGGATGGTCCATTAACCTAACCACACTATTCCTGGGCAGGCTTCGACCTCCTAAGTGGTTAACTAGTACTAAATGCACATACTTTCACCAGTAGCTGACAACTGCCATTCTTGAATCAGCAGAAGGGGAAGAATCAAACTCCATGAGAGCAAGTGACCGAACTGGGTACTGAACCCAGGACCTCTGGCTCTGCACACAATTTACAGTTGTAAAAAGAGGTATAATGTATTACGGCCGTAATTTACATAAAATTACGGCCGTAATTTGTGTCCAAAATTACAGCTGTAATTTTGTATAGTTACGGCCGTAAACTGTGATTTTTTTCCAACGGTAATTTAGGGCTCATTTGCATATTTCGCCAAAATTACGCTTGTACGACGTCTCTTTTACGTCTCTTTTACAGCCGTAATTTGAAGTTGCACAATATCAATAAGATGCTGTTACAGCCGTAAATTTCCTTCGATTACGGCCGTAAATTTAAACTGTTTTCCATCTCTCTTACGGCTGTAACTTTTCGTACAGGTTGGTCGAACTGTGCAAATCGAACCCCACCTCAGATAAATTCAAACCCCCTATCCAAATTCCTGGATCCGCCCCTGAAATCACAACCAAGTGTATTCTACATGATGGACCAATACTTGTATATGCCCCAATAATCATGTATAATTTTATGGTATGACCCAATGTTTTTGTTCATACATGTATATGATGACCCAATGTTTGCATATAAATGATGACCCAATATTTGTTTAAACCAGAGGACCATTGGTCCTGTAGCTCACCTGAGTCCATTCATCCTTAGCACTCAAGAGTAAGAAACACTGAAGTAAGTTGTACGATTCGGCCTAATTTCAATTTAGACTGAGTTGTTATGCTTGTCCTAGTAAATATTAGCAAGTTTGATGAAGTTAAAATAAAAAAAACATGTTTGTAAAACTTTTTGCCTAAATATTATAAATGCAAATTTGCACTTTTCCCAATACAAGTATATGGAAACTTTAAAATGCCATAGTAATGAAACCACGTGGGCAACAATAATAAAAAACAATATTTATGTAGTGGCTAATGTCATGAACATGCATGCAAAGCATCAGCTTCATCCCCCTATATGGTTTTTGAGGAAAAGATTTTTAAATATTTTTTTCAAAAATATTTAATATTGCCATGACAACAAATCAAATTCGGCAATTTGGACAAAATTAATAGGAATCATAGAGGACTACTCAGGCAACATTTCTGTAGTTAAAAAATCCAAAAATAAGTGCAGGGAGATACATGTAGCAAAAACTGCAGCTTTCCATTTTTCCCATTATATTTCGATGGAAACTATAAGTTGTCATACCAACCTAACCGCTAAAGCAATTGCATAAAAAACTGTAATTCTATAGAGGCTTGTACAAAGATCCGTTCTGTAAAGTTTGAGCTTTATCGGCCACATAGTTTCTGCAAAAATGATATTTTAATATTTTTTCTATTTTTAACCATTCGGTTGCAATGGCAATCAGCCAAATTGTGCAATTCACATAAATTTCATGTGGTTGATAGAGGCTTACTCAAGGAACATTTCTGTAAAAGTTTTGTCAAAATATCTGCAGTCACATAGCAATAAATGCAAATTTTCAATTTTCCCATTATAAGTCAATGGCAACTTTAAGTTGCCATAGCAACCAAACTGCCGCAGCAATTGCCCAGGAAAACAGTATTTTTATAGACGGTAGTACCTAGATCCTTTCTGTGAAGTTTGAGCTTTATTGGTTGTATAGTTTCTGAGGAGATGATTTTTTAATATCTTTTCTATTTTTTACTATTCGGTTGCCATGGCAACCAGCCTAATTGTGCAATTTACATAAATTTCATGTGGTTGATAGAGGACTACTCAAGAAACATTTCTGTAAAAGTTTTGTCAAAATATCTGCAGTGACATAGCAATAATGCAAATTTTCAATTTTTCCCATACAAGTCAATGGAAATTTTAAGTTGCCATAGCAACCTTTGATAAAAAAAATATTATTGGTGCCCCCTGCCTATAAATGCTATATATATGAAATTTGGAAACAATGGGCCATGTAGTTTCAGAGGAGATGTCGTTTGAAAATATTGACGGACGACCGACGGACGACGGATGCCTGCCTATACTATAAGCTCACCAGTCCCGTGAGCCTTCGGCTCAGGTGAGCTAAAAATATTAGTGGGACATTCAAAACATTATACAAGTCTAATAACCCACAGGGCTATAAATCATTTGGATAAGAAAAAAAAAATTCTTACCATTTTGTTTTCCAAAAAAATTACTGTAGAATTTTGCATTTCTACATTTTTTTTCTTTTTTACTCATTTCAAAATATCTGTGAAAGCACGGATCTGTGCTTTTTCTTACCCTTGTTCCCTTCCCTGGATGTATGATAACAATTACCTGGATTTCAGCCAAGTGTCAACCATTTATTGCCCATAATTATCCAATATTCATGCACTGCTGTCACAAGTTATCAAACAAAGCGTTGATTGTCTTGCCAAGGTGGGAACACTGATCATGTTTATAGAAATCTTCGATAATAAGCATGTGTCCTAATTTGGCCAGCGGCGACCTCGTTTATACACATACACATTCCGATGCACGGAAGAAGGCTTTGCAAAGTAAAGTCACTGTTTACTTTAAAAGAAAGCATTAGGAACGAATTTGACTAGCAAAAAGATAATAATATTATTAAACCTGACTTGATTATGCGCAGGCTGGTTAAGGTTGTTTTTTAGCCAATGCCATCGCTAGCGCAAAAATTTTTTTTTCTATTCGTCGAAGGTACTTTTTGCAGGTATATACAAATTTCAAGGGAATTAACTCAAAAAAAAACCCCTGGTTACCGGCTCAATAGCATTGGCTCATAAGCCACGGGTATACGAATCGCATGCCTACTTTCACTTTCAAGACTTTGTCTCTGCACTTTCTGCGCATTTTTTACGATAAGTAACAACATGGGGACTAAATGGCTACTTCAGCAATGATTTTCTTTGTGTCAGGCAAGCAGTATATATGTTTATCTACCTAGTTAATACGGCTAAATAAGCGCTATACGAACATATAAACATGTGTTTTTTCATTAGTGGATGAGGGATTCAATTGTTTTCACTGAGCACTATTTTGGATTGTGGAACACATTCGTGTGATGTCATCGGCCGTATGGACCCATTTGGATTTCAAAATTTCTGTAGCCCTGCAACATTGCATAGACATATTTGGCTCAACTAAAATGTCCAAAGTCGGCATAAGGAGCAAAGTATTGCACATGAACATGCGCTTATTAATACTTAGAAGGAGCTTCTACAGCCCGTCTTTATAATTAGAATGAAATGTTGAAGAGCCCCATGCCCTTTTTACAGCAAATACGTTACATGTTCCTGAGACCCAATACTTTTCCAACACTTTGCATCTTGTATTGAGGTTCTACATGCTATTTTGCCTACAGGAGATTTGTAAAGGTAAATGTAAAGACAATAAGATAGAGTTCTGAGGCTAAGATACTTTTAGTAAATCTGTGCATGCATGTTTAACATGACTGATTAGTATCCATTGTCTATGGGAGAAATAGTACGGTCAACTGTATATTTTACAAAATTATAAAACATGCATTGGTAACTTCTTTCACTTAATCACTGTGCCTCTATATAATTTAGCCAATAGTTGGGGTAACAAGACCCAATAACTTCTATAATGTAGATCAAATTAAAGCTTTCAGTATACATTTGTATGTTCTTTTGAGACCCAATAATTATATAGTTTTCGTACAAGACCCAATAACTTCCTAAGTGAATTCAACATCAAACAAGAGGCCCATGGGCCACAAAGCTCACCAGATCTCTAGCTCAAAATTGCTATCAAAATTACTGTCACATTTGTACAGCCTAATACAAAATATTCAACTACAAAGTCTCAGTCTGAAAGTCTGTTGAGTTGATAACAAAATATATAACTATTTTCCATATTTTGATTGCAGTAAATGCCATTTTTCAATTTTCCCCATTATAAGTCAATGCAACTCTAAGTTGCCATAGCAACCAAACGAAAGAGCCGATTTTCATCAAAAACACAAACTTTCAACCCCCTCCCCCCCCCCCAACGAAAGAGCCGATTTTCATCAAAAACACAAACTTTCACCCCCCTCCCCCCCCCCCCCCCCCCCCCCCAGCCTAAGGATACTAAAGATGAAATCTGGGCCTTATTGGCCCAGTGACATCTGAGGAGATAATTTTGTAAGTTGTTTTTTTCCATTATTTTTGCATTTTGGTTTCCATGACAACCAGTAAATGGAGCAGTGGGTTCAAAAACAATAAAGCTAATAGAAGACTTCTTAAAGGAACATTTCTATAAAAGTTATGTCAACATATCTGCAATGGCTAGGCAGTAAATGCCATTATTCAATTTTCCCCATTATAAGTCTATGGGAACTCTAAGTTGCCATAGCAACCAAACTAAAGGACAGATTTTCATAAAAAACACAAACTTTCAATATCCCAGCCTAAGGATACTACAGATGAAATCTGGGCCTTGTCGGCACAGTGGTTACAGAGGAGATAATTTTTAAGTATTTTTTCCATTTTTTTTTTTCATTTTGGTTTCCATGGCAACCAATAAAAAAGGCACTGGGCCAAAAACATACAGCTGATAGAAGACTTCTCAAGGAACATTTCTATAAAAGTTTTGTCAACATATCTGCAATGGCCTGGCAGAAAATGTCATTTTTCAATTTTCCCCATTATAAGTCTATGGGAACTCTAAGTTGCCATAGCAACCAAACTGAAGGGCAGATTTTCATAAAAAACACAAACTTTCAATCCCCCAGCCCAAAGATGCTACAGATGAAATTTGGGCCCAATCGACCTAGTGGCTTCAGAGGAGATGTTGTTTAAAAGTGTTGACGGACAGACGACGACGACGGACGACGACGACGACGACGACGACGACGGACACTGCCTATCCTATAAGCTCCCCCGGAGCCTTCGGCTCTGGTGAGCTAAAAACTGCATTTGAAAGGCTTTGAACATGCAACAATTTATACGAGCCGCGAAACGACAAAACCAACAATTTAGTTGTGTGCCCAATGCAGACTCAGATCAGCCTGGGCATTTACCCAGTTCGACCAGACTCTTTGTTAAGTGCTCAAAGGGTAGCTAAGGGTCTAGGCTACTGCCATGGGGACAGCGAAGACTCTGATCAGATTGGGCAGATGCATGCACAGATTTACTAGAAGTATCTTAGGCTCAGAACTTCCAATCATCCCTCTTATAAGCTTATATGAGACCCAATAGTTGGGGTAACAAGACCCAATAACTTCTAACAGCCTATTAAATAATCTCGGAATAGATCATTTTACTCGGAATGTGAAAAGTCTTCTTAATTTTAAACATAACCCTTCATACTCTGTTTGTTGCATAGAATGAGTAAATACAGCTTGCTATAAGGTGTATGCTGACAGTAGATAGAGTGGCCAAATCAGTCACTAAAGGAACTGCTCTTGGAGCCCTTTCAGTGAACAGCTTAGTCATTGCTTCCTCGTATTCTTATATGCATTTTCATTGCTGATTTGACCACACTTTATATTTATATATATACATATAGCATTGCAATGTTCATGTACTTACCTTTACTCATCCATTTGTAAGAGAAAATCTCATCAGCTTCAGCTGGTACTTCAACTTCTCATATCCAGTGCCTTTAACATATCTTATGACAGGAATAAGGTGTGTTGGTCATCTATGTCCATTACCAGATATGTTGTCTGAAGTCAACAGCCAACATTGAAACACACCTTATGACAGGAATAAGGTATGTTGGTCAGTTATCAATATTACCAGTTGTCTGTTGCAAAGCATTCAATGAAACACACCTTATGACAGGAATAAGATATGTTGGTCAGTTATGAATACACCCAGTCAATGAAACACACCTTATGACTGGAATAAGGTATGTTGGTCATTTTTGAGTACTACCAGTTCTGTTGTCTGTTGCAAAGCATTCAGTGAAACACACCTTATGACTGGAATAAGGTATGTTGGTAGGTTATGAATACAACAAGTTACATTGTCTGTTGTGAAGCATTCAATGAAACACACCTTATGACAGGAATAAGGTATGTTGGTCAGTTATGATTATAGCTAGGTATTCAACATAACACACCTTATGACAGGAATAAGGTATGCTGGTCAGCTATGATTATAACCAGGTATGTTGTCTGTTGTGAAGCATTCAACAACAGATCTTGTGATTTAACAAAGCACACTTATGACAGTCCCTGAATAAGATATATTGGTCAGTTACGTCCATTACCAGATATGCTGTCTAATGTGAAGCATTCAATTAAACACACCTTATGCCAGGAATAAAGTTTGTTGGTCAGATACAACCATTGCCAGTTTTGTCTGTTGTGAAGCATACAATGAAACACACCTTATAGCAGAACAAAGGTATGCTGCTTACAATAAAACATATCTTGTGGCTGGAATAATGTATATTGATCCGTTGTGGCAAGAATCTATTTCTTAAGTAAAATGTTTCTCATTCACTTTTCAGTTTACATAGTTGAACATATATCAGGACAGGAATAAGAAATTTACCTGCTGAGTTACTATAATCTGGATGGCCACTCCAAAGTTTTTCATTCATTTCAAAGGTTTAAATGCCTATTGTTGTCCTGATTTTTTTCTTGCAGAAGCCAGACATATAACACTAAATTAAATGACTTGGGAATAATTATTTGTTTGAAAAATCTGAAGTTCCTGTTGAAAGAATTTCAGTTCGTTATGTCATTGAAAGATTGACAGAGCATAGCTGACACTGTTTACCAATACCAATGACATCACTTAGTGGTATGTTCATTTGGCTAAGAGTTCATATTTATGTCAAACTCAAAGTGACATTCATCAATGAGTCACACTGCCAAGACACTTAGCATAAAAGTTGGTAATTTCTCTAGTTGCCATGCTAACAGATATATATATAATATCATTGGTATTGGTGCACAGCAAAGAGTGTATGCCATGTGATAGGGTTAATCACACGAATGACACTCTTATAGCAAAGAATTTGCCCTGGAGCAGATGTGACATCACTGGTATCGATGCACGGCAAACAGTGTACGCGATGTGGCAGGGTTAGTCTCACGGGTGGCACTTTTATAGGGAA
Source organism: Ctena decussata (assembly GCA_963989385.1). NCBI lineage: Eukaryota > Metazoa > Mollusca > Bivalvia > Lucinida > Lucinidae > Ctena > Ctena decussata. The sequence continues at coordinate 15,061,736 of OZ022499.1, forward strand.
GAAATTGCCTTGGAGAAAATTCTTTTCCTTTAGGAGTACCATCTCAAGCTAGGGAAGCCAGTTTCAGCCAGTGGAATGTAGGGTGTTTCATCCATTTTTCATTACACTCCATTCCAGCCCTTTCGATCTGCTCTATAAAACTGAAATACAGCTGATAGGGCTTTAAAACTTCGAGTTAGCCATTCATGATGTTTGATGCCCCATTAGCTATATACTGCCTAAAAGCTCTTAGCAAGTGTTGATAACATGCTTTCATTTTGATGGTGATAGGGCTTGTTTCCCTTAAAAAATACTCAAAAAAGGGCATTGTGTGTTAAAAAGGAATGATAAATTTTTGTGTGAACTAATGTTTTCGAAAATTTTCTTGAATGAGTAATAAATCCCTGTGATTTCAAGTACAGTTAACTCTCAATATTTCAAAGTCGAAGTTCATGCATAATTACTGATATTTCAAAGTTCAGGTCCCAGATAATTTACTTTCAGATATCTGTACTTTGAGATAACAAGACTGGAAATATAATTAAAATAAGGAATGTGTCCAAGTTATATTCTTTGATTTTAGACATACTTTGAGATATCAGTGTTTGAGATACTGAGAGCTGACTATAAGCTGCTCCAATAATGATTTATTCTTCTAGCTACAATAAATGCACGTCAGAAGTTTTCAGTCAGTTATAGTAATTAGATTCACTAGCTCTGGGCTAAAAAGTGATATAGTTAATCACAAATCTTTATTAGAGCTGACATATTTCTGGAACAAAGATGAGGATTTTGGCTTCTTTGACGTTATACCAGCCAAAGCAAACAAATCAAAATCTTAAAGACTTCCTTCAAGAGCAGAGAACACACATTCAAAAAGAGGAACATGGGCCATGCTTTGAAGTTTCAGCTACTCAAACTTCATCAGTGACCCTGACATGATCAAAGTCTGCTATTTCATCTTAACTAAGAACTAGCAGAAGTGTAGATAGAAATAATAAATGACTGAATTTAATTCATCTGAGCCTAGGGGTAAGATACTAAAGATACAAGCAAGTTTATGCAATTTATTGCAATACTACATTGTATAAATGGAAATGTTTACAGAGAAAAACAGATTCTATCCCCCTTGACCCCCTCCCTCCAGGCAACACACACACAAACTCCCCACAGTATATTTCCTAACTACATTTCCTATTCACATACCCACCAGTGCATTCCTGCCCCTGGCATTTTGTATCAGTTTTCAAAAATCGGCTGTGCTGATATAATCTACCACTCCCAACAAGTGTGATAAAAATCCCTTTAAAATTAATTGTTCTAAGAACTCCTCTGACATTGAAAAAGAGGTAAAGTTCACCAAAAATTAACAAGTCATACAAGTGTGATGAATGTCATTTGACTTTTTCAAGATTCAATATCTCATAATTAAGAGAAGTTGTTGGTTTTTGGTATTATAAATGGGTCATGGTCACCAAAACATAATCAGCTCTTGGAATTGTTGCAAACATATATCCATGCAAGTTTGATGAGATTCAAACCAGTGGTTAAAAAAAATAATTCACAGTGTAAAATTTTTATATCTAACTCCTCTCGTGACATTTAAATGAGGTCAAAATCACCAAAATGCAATTGCAGCTCTGAAGAGTGTCTTTATGATAGATCTAAGTTTGTGAAAACCCATTCTCAGATTCAATTAATATCATACATAATATCATACATACAATAATTAGACATTGAAATGAGGTCAAGGTCACCAAAAACTAAAAAGCTTTTAGCTTTTAAACCTGTCACAATGACATACCAGTATCCATGCAAGTCAGATGAATATCCATCCATTAATTCAAAAATTGATCTTAAAAGAAAGTAGCTTGCTTTGGCTTTGAAAATGTGGTCACGGTCACAAAAAAAACCAAGAAAGTTTTGGTATTTCCTCAAAGATAAATCGTATAAATTTGGTGGCCACTGGCTCCAGATACATTTCATTTTTATTGAAAATTCCATATACCTAAGTCCACCTGTGTCACTGAAATTGACGCTGAGGTTACCGAAATCTGATAATCTCTGAAGTTTGTCCCTATGATATATCCATGCTAATTTGTTGGGAATCCACTAATTGTTTCTAGGGATAATGTGGATACAAAGAAATGAAATTGTGAAGCAGAAAATCTAATATGACCTTTGAAATGTGATCAAAGCCACATAGACCTAATCAGCTTTTGGCTTTTAGCAGTAGTGAATCCATGCAATTTTGGTGAAATTTCACTCACTCATTCCATATATAAAATTAATTGATACAAAGTGCCAAGCTGACAGATGCAGATGCTTACATCATAACTAAAACCAAAAAGGTCCCCCCCCCCATAACATGTTTATTCCCGGAAAGGCAACAGTACAGAAGCGTTCTGTGATTTTACTAATATTCATAAACTTGTAAGAATTAAATATTGTCACAAGAATCATAGCAATTTGTAGTGTTTCATACAGAATGATAATTACATGTAATAAATAAAAAATACTGCTACTCATACAGTCCATCCTGTGTAAAACACAAAATAAGGAGATGGCCTAATAGCCTGAAATTTCATTTTGGGATGAAAAAATTTGGTTTTATGGTCACATATTTTGTTTTACCTCTACCTCTCCAAATGACAGTTTTTAATACAGTGATCTCCTTTCTAATGCACATTTTCTTCTATTTACCTTCTAAAATGTGTACTACTTCTTTCAATCTGTAAACAGGGTTCCATGCCACACAGCCATTCATAATCACTCTGTCATTGTCCTCATATGATTGAAATATTGTTGATAAGGACAGAAAATTGGAGATCATCCATCCATTGTAATGCACCCATGCTCAGGCAGTCATTTTCAGCAGTGCAAAATCAGATGCCAACAAAGGAAAAGCAGCATTTTTAAATGTTATCATGTTTCCAACTTTACATATATACATGTAACTACTGTCCCATGTTTTTGGATGTTATCAAATCATACATTGCATGACATTTAGAAGTGCATTAGAATTTTTGATATAAATGGTAATTTTTTCATACCCAAAACGTAGGATTTCACAAAACAACTCACGTATTAGTTCGCCTTTACGAAAGTACAGGGAGGGCAATTGTTGTCACTTGGGGCGTCCGAGTGGGCATCACATTTTAAAGTTTTACGTAATTTTTTTTTTATGTGATGGGCAAGGCACTGCAGGCGAGCTATCCTGTACGGGGACAGGTCTTGTTGACCCAAAATGTAGCATTCTGTATCTGGACTTAAATCAGAATTTCACATCCTTGTTTATAATCATGTAAATTGTAGTCAAAATCTGTCATATACATGTAGTTTACAAAAGAGGTGCTATTATGGCCAGCAGGTCCACCATGTATTCCGGCCAGTTTTATAAAGAGAAACAAATTTGGTGATTTCCTGTTTGCTTTCCTAGAGGAAGAAGTCTTTTTAAAATGGGGTATCCTCTTGGAGAAAACAATGTCTCAAAATTATTTCCTTAAATAGTTGACCCCTATTGAAATGGGAGAAAGAAATGAAAATGGCAGTGTTGTTTATCCAGAAAGTGCACCCATTTCTTAAGACAATTTCAAACTAAAAACTGGTGAACTTGACACTTTGTATAGCACAATTCGGGGGGTCATCCAATAAGTCCAGCAAACAGCATAGTTTTAGATATGTGATAATTAACTGCGAGTGAAGCAATTAACATCTCTCAAATGAATCACCTCTTCTTTCTAGTCACCTTATGTCTAGGAACTTCATGCGCTTGCAAATCCTGCTGCTAGGCAATGGAAGAATATAAAAATTAGGGTCGCGGTGGTGGCTTCTGGTGGTCAGTTTAAGGTCTGTTGCCTTTGTTTATAGACATAAAAAAGTATTACTGAAGTAGATATACAATATCAAATTTAAGGAATTGTCATCAGTTGTAATACAAGAGGGCTAAGAGGCCCTGACTCGCTCACCTGAGCAAAAATGTAAAGGTCAAACTAGGGTTATCACTGACCCCGATAGGTTGCAACCATTTCCAAATGGTTCTGAAGATTTTTCAATATTTGTCTAATGTATTGCTACGGTTCAAACCCAGAACCCCCTTGGGCAGGCCAATTTGGACCCTGGGGCTATCATTGGAATAAACTTAGTAAAGGACCAATAGACCATGCTACATACTAAATTTCAAGCATCTGAGCCAGGTGGTTTGGATTCTTAAGAGGAAGATTTTTCTATATTTCAAACCCAGGACCCCATGGGGTTGGGCCATTTTAGACCCTGGGGCCATCATTTGAACAAACTTGGTGAAGAACCACCAACCAATGCATCATACCAAATTTCAAAGCATCTGCCCTAAAGGTTCTGGAGAAGAATATTTTTAAGTTTATTTTTATGTATATTTTGATTTCAAACCAAATAACCCCACAAAACACAGGGCCATTTTCGATTCAAGGGCCACCATTTACAAAACTTTATAGGACTCCACCAGGCAATGCATCATACCAAATTTCAAGCATCTGAGTCAAGTGGTTCCGAAGAAGAAGATTTTTGAAAAAAAATTCTATGTATTTCTATGGTTCAAACCCAAGACTCCCTGCTGCGTGGTCTGTATGGACCCTGGGGCCTTCAGTTGAACAAACTTGGTAAATGACTACAAGACAATGCTACATACCAAATTTCAAGCACCTGAGCCAAGTGGCTCTGAAGAAAAAGGATTTTTGAATATTTTTCCTTTTTCTTTTTATTTCTAATTTTCTATGGTTCAAACCTAGGACCCCTGGGGTAGGGCCATTTTGGACCCTGGTGCCACCATTTGAACAAACTTGGTAAAGGACCACTTGGCAATGCTACGTACCAAATTTCAAGCATCAGAGCCTTGCACTTCTGAAAAAGATTATTTTTGAATATTTTTCTAAGTATTACTATGGTTCAAACATTGACTTCCTGCCATGGGGCCATCTTGGACCCTGGGGCCACCATTTGAACAAACTTGGTATAGGACTACTAGGCAATGCTACATACCAAATTTCAAGCACCTGAGCCTTGGGGTTCTAAACAAAATTTTTGAATATCTTTTCTATGTACTTCTATGGTTCAAACCCAGGACCCCTGGGGCGTGAAATTTTGGACCCCGGGGCCATCATTTGAACAAACTTGGTAAAGGACCACTAGGCAATGCTACATACTAAATTTCAAGCCTCTGAGCCAAGTGGTTTTACTGCCAGTATCACCTACACCTTTGCATTCAAAACCCTCCCATTTCTCAGAAAGATATGTCGCATGTATGATATTTTGCAAATATGTTTATTAAGCTTCGTCTGCTTAAGGTGTAATTTAATTACCCTAACTCAACTAATAATTAAGTAATAGTTAATGGCGTTTGCGCCGGGCCCTGTAAAGCAATTGGTAGGGCACCTGACTCTTAAGTCAGAGGTCCTGGGTTCGATATCCGGTCTGGCCACATACTTATGTTTCTCCTTGTGCTGATTCAAGAGGGGCAGTTGTCAGTTACTGGCGAAACTATGTGCACTTAGTACTAGTTAAGGGCTAAGGAGATCTAAGCCTGCCCAGGAATAGTGTGGCTCAGTTAACTGACTGTCCCAACATGACCATAGCTGTTTACTGTGGACATAAAGCAACAAATCAATCAATCAATGATGGCGTTTGCAAGACTAATTGGATGACCCTCATATTCTATTGACAGCCTATCTGTTCCTCTTCTTCAGTACTAAGCAAAGTCTTGATTTTTTTAATTTGTTTTCAGTTTTTGGACAACTTTAGGTATTAATAAATTCAACACTTCAGTATTCTTAATTTCATTATCCTTTATGATCACAGACAGAACTACTGAAAAATTATCATCAGCAGCAGTGGCAGCAGCCCCTTCCACAGCACTTTGACAACATTTAATGTAAGAATCTGGAATGTTCTTCTGGTCAACAGTTAAATCTGAAAAAGAAAAGAAAAAAAAGTTTAAATAGAGGATCTTACGTGTCAAGTGGTCATTTCAAATTCATATGAAATTTATGAAATGAGCCCTTGGCAAGTTTCATAAGTTTCATATGAAATGACCACCAGTGTACTGTTTATCATATGACCCTTTAAAATGCAATTTTAACACTTTCAAACAGAACATTATTTCAATAAAATAATGCATTATTGATACGGACTTTGTTAATGACGTTGAGCGCCAAAGTGTTTTTACATGTGTGTTCATATGATTTTTAGGACACGACCTTATCCACTGAATAACAGCGACGTCATATGAAAATAAGAATTCTAACATGACATTAACGTTTTCCCCCATTGAACACGTAGTTAGCAGCATCGTGTGAAAATCTGTGATTATTCATGTTGCTAACATCGAGACATGCCAATTTCCCGCCTTTATGACGTCAGATGTAAACCTTTGCTTCTGTCGATGTCCGCCTCAAAACTAGTCCTGTAGAAAATGTTGTCATATTTCATTTTGTATAATGTTAGAATCAAAATAATTTATCCTAAAATGTTTGTTGGTGATTAACACATGTTGTTGGGAAGATGCGAATATTCATTCACATCAGCTTCACCACCGTGAATAAATATTTTGTGATCTGCAGTCCACAACTTGTTAATCAGCAGTAATTCTACTGAGGCAGTGATGCATAATGGGCCATGAGCTATATTTCATGGTCTAGTGATTTTGCCTTATATCTCGAAGACTACTTGGTATGAAAATGATACCCTGGGAAAAAATGAGAAATGACCTGATGTTTGACATGAAACTGGCAGTAAATCACAGTGACCTATATAAAATGGTCCAGTGATTTTATTTTTTTAAGATTATTTGAAGTAAAATACATTCCATATAATTTTCTTCAGATGAACAAATTTCGGGGAAACACTATTCATACTTCCATGAACAAAACTTGGTCACAAGACATGGTTGGTACCCAATGTCACAAGTAAACAAGAGGGCCATGATGGCCCTGGATTGCTCATCTGAGTATCCTGTGAACTAAATCTCAAGAGACACCCATACATACGACGGAATTTCACAAAGATTCTATGGAAAATGAACCCTTTATTGTGTACCTAAGGTTTTTCTAAGATTTAACCTAATGACCTTATTTTTGAACCCACATGACCCAGTTTCAATCTGGTCTAGATCTCTTGGATACAAACATTCTCACCAAGTTTCATGAATATCGAATCAAAACTACGCCCTCTAGAGTGTAACAATGTTTTCTAAGGTTTGACCTACTAGTGACCTAGTTTTTGACCCAACATGATCCAGTTCCAAACTTGGGCTAGAATTCATTAAGATAAACATTCTGACAAAGTTTCATGATGATGAATCAAAATTGTGCCATCAGTGTCATTCTAATATTTATTTCTATTTTCAGCTCTGGTGGCCATTTTGTGTAGCAGAGTGGCACTGTTTTAGCAATTTCAGTTCAGGGCAATGAGCCAAACATTTCTGTGAAATTATTTTGAAATTGAGCAATTGGCTTCAGAGGAGATGTCATTTAAAGGGTTTTCTAATTTTAGCTTTGGCCGCCATTTTTTCAGCGGAGCAGAACCATTTTAGCCATTTTGGTTCAGAGCTATAACACAAATATTTGTGTGAAATTATATTGAAACTATCTCACTGGTCTAGGAAGAGATGTCGTTTGAAGAAATTGTTGATGACGGACAGACAGACAGACGGACGTTGGACGAATATCTATCACAATAGCTCACCTTGAGCACTCCGTGCTCAGGTGAGCTAACAAACGACGCCATTGGCCGTTGTAACGTTCTATTTGACATCATGTCATGGTGATGGCTGTTTAATGTATGTGGATTATCTGTTGGTTAAGGACAGCTTTTTATCATATTTTACAAATGTTGCTCTTAAAACTTGAAAATGATGCTCAAAATGATTTTAAAATTAGATTTAATGGATCTTACGTGAGTGGTCATTTCATATGAAATTTATGAAACAAGACTTCAGGGAGTTTCATATATTTCATATGAAATGACCACGAGTGTAAGATTCTGAATATCATATGCCCTTTAAAATGGGATTTATCATGTGCCCTTTAAAATGGGATTTTAACGCCTTCAAGGAGCCCTGGTAGCTCAGTGGGTTAAGAGCTGGCCTACTGATCTTGCGGTCGTGGGTTCAAGCCCCGCCAGAGGCGGAGTTCTTTCCATGGTAATGATACATGTATATTCAGGTAGTGATTAGACCCATCCCTTGCGAAAAAAAGCCAGCTTTTCTACAGCTTTAGCGCAGCTTTGAAAGCTGCGCAGAAGCTTCGCAAAAACCGGTGGTATTGGCACCTGCGTATTTAAGCTGTAGCTAGCTTTTCCGCAGAGCTGCAGAAAAGCTGGCTTTAACACAGCTTTATACAAACCTGCAGAAAAGCCGGCTTTTACGCAGCTTTAGCGAAGCTCTAACGCAGCTTTACCTCAGAGGCACATAAAAGCTGCGTCAAACTCAAAAGCTGCGTTTAAGGTGCAGAAACGCAGCTTTTTCGCAGGTGCCAATACCGCCGGCTTTTGCGAAGCTAATGCGCAGCTTTTCTACAGCTCTGATTCAGACCTGCATTAAAACTGGGTTTCCGCAGCTAAAACGCAGCTTTATGACAAAGCAGCGTTATAGCCGCGTTAAAGCTGCGTTTCCTCAGCTTTATGTCAAAGCCGCATCAAAGCTGCGTTTCCGCAGCTTCAACGCAGCTTTAAGTCAAAGCTGCGTTTCTACTGCTTGAAAAGGGTGTAGTTTGCAGTGAATAAATCTCGAAACTTTCACAGGCACCCTTGTGTATTTTTCAACCCCAACAAAAATGTAGCAAAACAGCTTTGGAAATAAGCTCCATTTTTTATAACAATAAATAAGCATAACATTCAGAAAAATATTCAATTTTCATAATAAAACCAATCAGAGGCCGGCAAATATTCATTATACTCCTGAAAGCTCTCCCCCAAAGAGGCGGGGCTTGCATAATGAGCATTTTTTTACTGTAGTGCAACCTATACCTTCCACCAAATTAAGGCCTTTAGCCTTCTTGTGTTATATAATGTAAAGTAGGTTCACTGCCATCATTTATTTATGCCAGGGATTACAGTTCTGCTAGTTGTGGAGGAAATATTTGCTATCAACTCTATGGCAGCACTTGGCGGCAAAAGCATAAAACATGTACATTTTGAAATATCTTACTCATAATATTTGTCCTGTTACAAAAAGAAATATGCCTATGAACAATTAAGCCATCTGTGTTTTGTTTCTTTAATTTCTTATGTAAAACGTACGGCATATCAGTCATACTTCAAGCAAAGTTCCATTGCTGTAATATCTATTGATAAGTGGGCACTGTTAAAATATGCAAAATTTCTGAAATTTCGCCTTTGGAAGAATACAGAGTTCCTGCCATGCAATTAGCTGACAGACAGTTACTAATATATGATAAACTATTATTCCTAGTATATGTATCCTGCAAGTCTGACTGCATATCACAAGGTGCACAGCAGAAAAAACAACTTTTGCAACCCACCTCCCTTCCTGCTCGGAGAAATTTCTGGATGCAAACAATTTTACTGCTTTTGTTCGTCCTCAAATACAAGTCTATTGTCTTCAAACTACTACCAAGCTTATAGAAACAACTTTCATATTTCTATTCTATTATTTTATACCCAACCAATTGCACATCCAGTAAAAAGAGGCCTTACAGAACTGTCTAATTAAGGGTAGGTGAAGAACCAAGAATATAAACTGGTGCTTAGTGATACTGAGGTTCAAGAAAGGGAATATTCCACATAACAAAGGCTTTAAGTCAGATGAAAGCTACTCACCAGCAAACACTTAAAATGCTGTCATATCCCAAAATGTAAGACTTCCAAGAGACATCTTTATAGAATGCGACTCACAACAAACAATCTTCACTTGAGCCGGGTCCAGGCCAGCATGTCTTTTGAGATCGACAAGCTCTGTCTGATCTGAAAGCAAAATTGTACTTGCAAAGAAAAGCTATTGCAATAACTTCTGTTTTCCCTATGTTTGTTGAGAATAATAATACAAATGATAATAATAAATAATAATAAGAGACTGAAAATTGAACCTTGTAGTATTCCCAGCAGAACAGTCAAAGGGAGACAACTCCTCTTTCCATAGTACTGCATGCACAGTTTGATTTCTGAGTTGCAGATGCAAAGATAACTAAGATTAAAAGCATTTAAAGCATGAAACAAATTCGTACAATCTGAAAGGAACAGGTAAACGATTTATGGGTTTTCTGTTTGTGTGCATAATATTTCCAAAGGGTATGGTTTGACCTAACCAGACTAGACTGCACACACAAAAGAGCTAAATTTGGTGCTTATACATGTATTAATAACAATATCCAAAAGCATAATGTTGTGGCCTTATCAGAACTGTCTGTGTGAGAAAGCTGTAATGACAGGCCATAACTTCATTAGAATTGCCTCTAAGAGGAGGGTCTAATGAGACGAAACATACATTTCAACGCAAACTCTTCAGTGTGGCCTCAAATAGAACCTCCTCAATGCGCGTTCAAATGAACATCCTCTGCAAGGCAGTACTAATGAGGTGTCTCAACATATTTTTTTTTTGTCAGGGAAACATAGGAAAAAGAATGAAAATCCCAGATTAATTATCTATTTAGAGCTCTGGTTCTTTTATCAATGTTATGAAATCCTCAGTCAGCAGAAACTCATGCCGCCAAATCTAATAAAATGCCCATAAATTTTCTTCCGAGAGAATACACAGAGCTTAAAATGAATAAAATTTTGCAGTGCTCAATGAAAAAACAACTGAAGCTGAGAGACTTCTCCGGCAATGTGTGCCGTACCATCTGATTCCCAGCGATGCTCAGTAAAACATGCAAGAATGCAAATAAGCAAAACAGAGTGCGAACAGGGCAATTATTTGCAACTGCGGCCAAAACTATAACTTACCGCTGAAATTATGGGATTCGCATACTGCTATTTCCTGGCCCTGGTGAGTCTATTACTAAGTTCTACAAGGCCCTGGGTTGTCCAACTGTCCCTGGCACAAGAGTAGCAAGAGGTCTGAAAAACATCCAGAGCACAAAATTAATAGCGCAAAGCTCATATGTTCCATATTCGGACAGATGCGATTCTAAATTGTGTCAGCTTAAATGAAAGCCGGGCTATGACATAAGTGCGAGACATCTAACTGTTCTCCAGTAGCACTCCTCATGGGCAACTGGTCTCAAATAAGCCTTAAGGACAGCATACATATGACAGCCTATGACTTCTTTCCATTATTTAAGTCACATCTGGCCAAGAAACAGACCTTTCTGCAAAAGCAAGGTTTTCCCTCGGCCCTGTATTTAAGGAGTTTTTGGGACCCCCATACCAATGTTTTAAGAGTCCAATGCCAAAAGTAAAGGGTCCTGTACTCTGAAAAATGTTATAAAATGTCCAAAGCCAAAATATACTTTGTGTTCTGCCAAGAATAATAAAAATTTTATAAGAATTCATCACTTTCAGTTGTGACTTGGATTTTGTTTTGAGAGTCCCAGTGGATGCACAGAATTTTTTCTGGGAGTCCCAGACACCATTTTGGGGGTCTGAGACTCTCAATCTTGAGTCCGGGAAAACCCTGCGCGGCCACCCACTCAGTGCAATTATGGGTCAACAGTGAAAACTGAATTTTTTCTGCATATCAGCTGTAAGCTTGTGCCAAAAAGCTTCCTTGTTTGCTGTAAGTACATGCAAAACCAGAATATGGGGTTCCAATTTAGGAATCAGGGCTATCTCTTAAAAAACATACACAAGCAAATTCTGGGTTTAGGTGGCACTACACTAAAAAAATCCCATAGCTCACAGTGCAAAATGGGTCAAAGTCAATGCACTGCCAATTTTCTCCTGGTCTAAACTTTCCAAATTGAGGCATGGAATTGAATAGACAACACCTTTACCTACCAGTATTGAGTAATAGCTAAAAAAGTTGGGGGTTGTGCGGCATGTTTTTTTTGACTTATTCTATTTTTAGTGCTGACAGGGTGTAGTTTGCAGTGAATAAACCTCGAAACTTTCACTGGCACCCCTGTGTATTTTTCAACCCCAACAAAAATGTAGCAAAACAGCTTTGGAAATAAGCTCCATTTTTTATACCGTAATCGACCCATTTACCGCACCGTGCGCTTAACTTTTTCAAAATTGCAACAAAAAGATGTGGTTAAAATGTATTTAATAACGGCACACTCAGAACAATGAAATGCAGGGTGACTGGAAAGAGGCAACATGGGTAGGACTGGAAATACTTTGTGTTTATAAGGAGAAACTTTATACCAGATTTGATGAGTGTAGGTATCATAGATTGAGAATAATGGATTAATGGACATGAGCGTTGAGTCGACGTAGTTGTGGACAGACAGTTAGGGTCAGCAGACGGACTGACTGAGAGCGTTAGACAGGCCGGACCAGTACGCGGACACTTTTTAGGGTGTTTTACCTAATGTTTAAGACTCCAACGTGTTCCAGACTACCAGATAGGCATGCAATTTAGGAAAATCCTTGTGCTAAATATAGACAAAAGGAACAAGTGAAAAAAAATTATCTGCGCATGCGCAAAGTGACGCTATTGAGGTCATGCTATTTGCTGTATCAAACTGGCTTATCATACCAGTACGCGGACACCTTAGAATCTGAGTAAACTGAGATGACATTTATACGCTGCAATACTAAATTAAATCATCGATACATGTAGTTACCAAAAACTTATTAACATCGTAAAAGGTTGTTCTTATTTCATATTGACACATGGCTGTTTACTTTGCTTGTTTGTGCGTTTGGCGCAGTCAAACTGAAACATCGATCGTGATCCCGGTCTGCATCAGCCCTGCAAAGTCGTAAATATGTTGTGTAAATGTAAACGTGAATGACAAAACGATAAAGAAATGGTGCCTTGAAAAAATATCACAAAGTCAGTTGAATCTAAAAAGTATCTTAGAGTTTATTTGTCGCAAAACACAAAAGTGTCCGCGTACTGGTAGTGTCCGCGTACTGGTCGGGTCTGTCTATGCCTTATGGTCGACGTAGTTGGGACAGACGGACTGACTGTCGGACAGAATGACTGACGGACGAACAGAAAAGTGAACACCTATGTTGCATCTTGGTAAAGCAGGTGGCATGGGGCATAAAAATAACTGCTGCCCTCATGAAATTCCTATTTATATTTTTGATCTGTTGATTGCACCGATATAAACTACTGCCGGCGATTAGTGACCATACCCATATTTCAGTTTTTCTTGTAAAAACTAAGAATTTTGCTGCTGCCATACCAGGCATTACATATTCTCTTCGTTGTTTTCCAAGCACCATATAGATAAATGCTTGTTTATATTGGCGGTCGTTGAACCGTAGCAGACGTCAAAACAACATTCGGAATCCTCGGGGTTATAACGCTACCGGAAATCGCTAGTAGGCTGTTACTAAAACCTTGTACCGCACCCTACCGCACCGGAAACGTACTCGGGCAAAAAGGACCATGGAAAAAACGGACCAGAAGAAACGGACCACGGTTATGACAAAACGGACCACGTTTCAGAACCAGACGCTAGAAGACAAACCAGACCATTAATCAATGCCAATTCATGATCAGAATCAAAATTGATTTATTAAATGGAGGGGGGGGGGTACCTTTAGGGGGTCGGATTTTCTTTGGTGATGTACTGGGGGGGGGGTCGGAAATCAAAATGCCATGGAGCAGGGGGTCATATATTTTATTTGGCATATCGGAGGGGGGGGAGTCTGAATTCTTCCAACAGTCTTCATTTTTTAAAAATGTCTCAGCTACTGGGGGGCAAAGCCCCCCCTACCCCCCCCCCCCCCCCCCCACACACACCTACTTTTATTCTTGCAAACTCAAACTCAAGTTTTAGGACATTTACGCAAATGACACAAAAAACTTGGCCACTTCATATAAAAAAAAAAGATATTTTCATTAATTTGCTAGTATCACGGTATACAATTGACTTGTCTGTAAAATAATGTCGTATTCTTAATTAAATTTAATGCCTGCGTTTGTGATATAACCTCTCCAGTTGCTTTGTCATCAGCAAACCTATTGTGGCTTCTGGGGGCTCCGCCCCAGACCCCCTCTCCATTACTGTTATTAACAGTTTTATTGAACATTCGATAACAGATTTCTGGATGGCCATGAGCAGAAAGAAAGTGAGAATTAAGGTGACAAAATTTGAAGACCATTAATCTGCATGATTTATCAATCTTCCAGAATAAGAAAATGTTCTTTGTGTTTTATACCAAGGATAAAGACTAACAGGGGCTCAGTATCCCAGAGTCCCTAAATTTTGGGCTAGACATCTCATATTTTGGAGAAAATGCCCATGTTCCTATTGTTAAATTTTGAATTTTGGCAGTGTTGGCCCCTTAGTCTTTATCCCTGCATACTGGTTTAATTGAGGTCAGTCTGACATAAAAAAAGTAATACAGTGTGTGTGTGAAGGTTAGCTGGGATGGTGGTGGTGGTGGTGGGGGGGGGGGGGGGGGGTCATAAACGTTTTTGTCATCTATCTTGGGGGTTGGAGAAAAAATTCTGGTGAGACTTGGGGGGGGGGGGGGTCGGAAAAATTTTGGTGACTCGTATGAAAATGTACCCCCCACCTGATAATAAATGACTCGTCCCTTACTAATGATACGTCCAAGGGCAATCATTCACCATGACCTGTGAATCAGAGAAGCTAGTCCCTAGCCCTTATAAGAGAAGTAAACTTAGTAACTGAATCCTCTGCACACTCAGCAGCAGAAATAAGGGAAACTTCCAGGGAATTCCAATCTAATAGTCTGGGGGAGAAACTGGACTTGTCCCAAGGCGGTACTTTTGTTGCGGTTGCATTTGTTTTATGTTCGGTGCTGTTTAATTTATTGTGTTCTCAGTTTAATCCTCCTATCATAAAAATAGAAAATAGGTAAAAATAATTGTTAAATGTTTTTCATATAATTTGCTTAGTCCGTTGTAACCCGTCTGTTGGTCATAATTATTTAGTTCAATAAAGATAGCTGAGTTGCCATCTATTTGGGAAAGAGCTGCTGACTCGGCTTATCACTTGTAATTTATTGTTTGTTGGGATGTCTTTGTCAATCTTTCCCTTTGATGTTGGGGATAGGGTTTGGGATCTGATTCAGTCAGTTCCTGAAGTGTAATTACTCTTTAAATTTGTAAATGTCAGTACCAGCCAATGGGGTTTGAAATGCCAGGGAATGATGATTCCTGGTACGCCTACTTGGGGGAACAAGTTCATTTATGGGTATACTGGCTGCACCCTTCAGACCTTTGTAAAGCATTATGAGTCTACTATCTTTCCTTCTCTTTTTCAGGGATTCCCACTTAATTTTCTCCAGAATGCCAGTCATACTCCCAGTTTCATATGTGTTATTTCCCGTTACAAATCTAGCTGCCCTTTTCTGCACCTTCTCAAGTTCATCTTGAAGAAGTATACTTTGAGGGTCCCAAACTGAACTACCATACTCCAGGACTGGATGCACCAGTCCCTTGTATGCTGACTCTTTAACGTCTTGTGGACATGCTGCCAAGGTACGTCTGAGGAATCCAAGGGTCCTATTAGCCTTTGTGCAAATATTGCTGACATGTGTGTTCCATTTCAAATCATTGGTAATTGATATGCCGATATACTTGATAGTTTCTACGTTAATGAGGTCCGTTCCCTCTGAGGTAAAGGAAACATTGATCTCCTTGATCCGTTTCCGTGTAATTTGCATTATATTGCATTTGACAGGTTGAAATCTCATGCCCCAACTCCTTGCCCAACACCCTATACGATCTATGTCCTGAAGTTTCACCGTGTCCTCAATATTCTGATTTCACGATAGCAAACACAGTCGTCAGCAAAAAGTCTTAATTCCGAGTCAACATTTTCTGTTATATCGTTAATGTACAACGAGAACAACAGTGGTCCAAGTACAGTGCCCTGGGGGACACCTGATAAAACTGGGGCCCAATCTGATTTAACTCCATTTACCACTACACGCTGCTGCCTGTAACAGAGAAAAGAATCTATCAATCTCCGAGTCTTCCCACCAATACCACAGCGGTATATCTTACACTTAAGTAATTCATGAGGGGGAGTGTCAAAAGCTTTCTCGAAGTTCAAGATAAAAGTTTCAACCTGACCACCCTTATCCAAGATTTTGGCTCAGTCTTTTATAGCCGTGATCAACTGAGTTTCGCAGCTATGTTTCTTGCGGAATGCATGTTGTCTGTCTGACAGAAGTTCATGTTCATCCAAATGTGCCATAATATTAGAGCAGACAATGTGTTCGAGTAACTTGTATGATTCAGCATATAAGGATTATCCCCAAAGCTCCACACGTTCATGCGAGGTGTGCCTAAAAGGCAGAATTTATACAACAACAACAATATGACGGAACCGGAATGGCAACCAAGCCATACACTACCTTGTGAAACATAGCGAGACGCGCATCGTAACGTCGGCACTCAAGCGACCGCCATCCAAGATAACTCATCATTTCTGCCACGCTACTGTAGGGAGAGTAATCATTGGAAACCCATCTTGCTGCCCTTCGTTGAATCATTTCAGCTTTTTCCATATTATATTTTGTGTATGGGCTCCAGACAGAAGACGCTTTTCAACCTGCGGTCTTACAAGTGAGTTATATGCCAGTGTTTTGATTTCTTCATTTTTTTGTTTTCACATTTATTTTTACAAATTCTAAAGCTCTATTAGCATTGGCAGTTATATTGCTTATGTGAGAATTCCAGCTAAGATCTGTGCTGATGCTTACCCAAAGATACTTGGCTGCATCTACAGCCTCCAGTTCCTGATCATGCATACAGTATTTTGACCTTAACGGGTTTCTGGACTTAGAAATGTGGAGCACCTTACATTTACTTGGATTAAACTCCATGTCCCAGGTTCGTTCCAAGTTCTGCGGAATGTCTAGATCGGACTGGAGTACACTACTGTCCCCTGAACAAGATACAGTCAAGTAAACATTGGTATCATCAGCAAAGAGCCTAACTTGAGATTGTACATTTTCAGGAAGGACGTTTATGTACAACATAAAGAGGAGCGGGCCCAGTACAGACCCCTGGGGTACCCCAGAGGTCACTGGAACCTCATTTGAAGACTCCCCATCCAGTACAACAGTTTGAGATCGACCAATCAAAAAAGACCTAATCCATTTCAGAGTGTTTCCTTTATTGTCAAAATTCGAAAGTTAAAATAATAATCTCAATCGGTTACTAGAAATACCGAAATACACTTAATTACCGGAATATACCAAAATACAACGGAATCTACCGGAACATACCAAAATACATATTAATGTTTACCGAAATACACCTTATTTTGACCAGAATTTAAATAATTTTATTTAAAATATGTCAATTAGTATTTGCTGCACGTGAATGCTAGCAAGTGACTAACCCCTACAAAGACCCAAACCAGCTTGCAATCTCCTCTGTGATACCTATCCAAGACCCATACGTTGGTCCAAATATTCTCACTACCAATAAAGAAAGATAACACCTAGATGATAATGGTACTTAATGTATTTCTTCTGGCAGTATTAAAGTTTATTTTGATAATATAAATGTATATTTTGGTGTATTCCGGTATATTCCGGTAAAATTTCCAATTTCCGCAGCAACATCAGCAGTCTGCAATAATTCCTTTTATCCACGAACAACACGCCAGTGGAATCAACTACCTGTCTTTGTCACCGATGCCACAAGTCTAGAAGGGTTCAAGGCTGCTCTTGCCAACAATAGAGCAGCACCCTCCAGGACATCGTAAACAGCCCATACATAGTTTTAACCTACACACAGATGCTTTTAGACTTTTACTGTTTTTAACCTGGAAACATGATGGCTGTTTCATGGATCCTCAGTTAGGTCAACCTTTACAGTCTAACAAGACTCCTGACCTTATATCGGAAGACGAAGACGAAAACGGATTTTGAGCACGGGTGCGGGTGGCGGGTTTCATACCCCTTGTCGTAAACAAAAATAGACTTGACCTTGGCATTGAAAAGGCGGTCTCGTCTGAAGAAACCGAATATATCCGACGGAATCAGCAAATCTATATTATGGTATATTCATATTGTTAGGGAATTATTTAGATTAATTTCTTTTTTTATTATCTCTTTCTTTATATAACACTATTGTGCGCCCTCCGATTACGTGAAGGTAAACTCCAACGCTGCTTTCAATCAGCGTAACGTCGGATGCCACCCAAGTTCGAACGTCGATAAACAAGGCAGGAAAAGGTGTCATACGAACACATACAGATCTAGCTGTTCGCCATATGTCAAATCTATATAGACTGCCACATACCCGTGCAGTCTTTTTCAGAGAAAAGACTAACAAGGTTCTGTTCTGTTCTGTTCAATTCTCGTATCAACGTTACCCAAGTGGCGCAATGGTACGTAACCATAGTTGCACACACTTGGCGCCGTGTGTCCGTCCAAAAGACTAACAAGGCAGGCTCAGTCTCTTTCAGTTCAGTTCAGTTCAATTCTCTTATCGACGTTACCCAAGTATGAATTTAGATTGAAAATGCCTTTTATCCTGGTCTCATAGGTTTGATCACAGGCGCTTGAAGTTCTATGCTATGAAACATATTTCAATGCCGCTAAACATCTAGGCTATGAGCCATTTTGAAGAAATGGCCAGGTGTGCAAGTATGTGTTCGACTCCCATTACGGTCTCCAATTTCCGGTGTATCAACGTCGCACAGCAACGTCATCAAGTTCTATTACGGGAAAAATGAAGTGATTCTGCGGATAACGATCTTCTTAAATGTACTGCTTCCTACTCTGTCCTATCATCAAACAAAAAAAATCAACGATCAGACTGTACCGATTTGCAAGCTAATCGGCATCTTTGTCGTTCGGAAAGTCAGTACATGTAGGCCTCAGTCAACATATGAAAATTTTACGCCAACGTTACTGCGTAGTTTTGACATTGTTGACACGAAAGTCATGACGTCATTTTCATCATGTTTTTTTCAAGTTTTCACTCGTTAGAAACGTTTTGATCGAAATTAGAACAAACCTAACATTGTAAATACATGGAACCGGTGATATAAAACGACATTGGTCATATCGTAAAGAGTAATTGAATGATTTCGCTGATGTGTGAATTTCAAAGCGGACAAGCACTTGCTCAACTTTGGCGCAGCACAGTAAACCGGAAGCTGGACACCGTAATGGCGTCGGTATTTTCTGGCAAATTTTGAATTCAGGATTACAGCACCGCATTAACCATAACTGAACAAATTTATCATGTTTATAGATACATTTTGAAACGATCTTTACAGGTAAGAAGTTTGCTTTTGTTTGGGTGTTTCTAACTGGCAGTTTTAGCAGTCAAAAAAATCGAGGCATTTTTGCTTGCACACCTGGCCATTTCTTACGAAATGACCTATAGACTGCATCAAGTATAATGGGTTTTGAGGGTCTTTTGAGCATAGAACTTCAAGCGCCTGTGGTTTGATGCCCTGAAGCATTATTTGCTTGTTTCTTTATCCCTCAATTAAGACACATTATATTTCTTTATGTAAGCTATCAGAGATTATAGTAATTATTGTAATGATCCTAAATATTAGGACAGAAGTGTTCACTCAGACTTTCCAATAGAGCCGTACGTTACTTTCACAAACAAGTTGGATTAGTAAGAATGAAGAAGAGCAAGATCAGATTGTCATCTGGGACAAATAATCAGAAGACAGAAGCAGTCAGTTTGTCAGAGGCTATGAAGAGACATCGGTGCAAAATTTTAAGAACCAGAAGCTGAGCTTGTGTGTTGGGCTATTTTCTTCATAGCTCCTCTAACCTATATCTTTCTTTCATTTATGCCTTAATCCCCGAAGGGGACACAGACGGTGTATTATTTGTACACTCCGGTGTTGCAGGATAGCCTGTAGACATAAAGCCATGTAGCTATAGTAGGGATCTTTAACCTGCACAGGGGATGACTTTCCCTTCACAGGGGCCTCCAGTTAACGTCCCGATCCGAAGGACGGCACACTTGTTAGCATCATCCCTGCAAATGATGCTAGAAAAACTCGTTCGGACATAGGAAGATTTCCCCTCGGGCGGGATTTGAACCCACGACCTCTGGCTTCAGAGTCAAGTGCACTAACCACTGAGCCACCCCGCTCCTACTATATATACTTAATGGCTCACACATAGAGCAAGAAGGAGTGACCACAAGACATTTACATGTCAAAAGATTTATTGATATGACTTTTTATACCCTGTCGCACTTAAGTGGGTGGGTATTGTGTTATACCTTTCGGTGTCCATCCATACGTCCGTGCTCACCATTTCGATAAATTGAGTATTTACTCAGATTTTTTTCGACTTTTGCATACATATTGTTTTCGGTGATGAATGGTAGGATTGTTAATCAATAATGGACAAAATCCGTCCATTTTTAACTGAGTTACTGCCCTTTTTAAATAGTATTGGAAAAATGGTTTCTGGCCTGTTATTCCTTTACTGTTTATGATACCTGAGGCTGAGTGATACTTTATAGATATGTTTCACATCAAAGGTTACATATTGTAACAACTGTCACTCTTACCTTACCAGTTCATGAATTATCTCCCCTTGATAGAAAAATGGTTTTTGACCTGCATTTCCTATACTATATGGAATTTCTGAATGAAACTTTACTGATCAATATGTTTAACACAATAGAATAAGAAAAAGAATCTCTGAGCTCAACGAAATGCTCTACAGCCTGATCTAAATTTACACTGGTCAGAATGGCCCACATTGTTGAGTGTTTTATATTAATATCTGTTTACAGTAAAGACATCATATTGCTGTCTTTCCCAGTTCTATGGGTATTCAGCTATTATAGTTTATACATCTCAAAAAATATGTTTCGATGCCCAGCAATGGCAGGGTATTATGCAGTGCCTGCAGTGCTTTTATTAGACTGTTATTTGCTATCAGTGATTTCAGATTTCAGTTCTCTATGATTTGTGACAAGACCTTATTTTTGCTCCCCCTCAATGGCCTCATGTATAATTTCTTGTTTATGACAGAACTTCGAAGATGGCAATGAATCAGCGGGTGATATAGAGGATCTTACATGAGTGCTTATGTATTATTGAATTTATTAAACAAGTTGGGGAAAAGATAAGATGCGAGGCTTTGCCGAGCATCTTATCGTTTTCACCAACGAGTTTGAGTTCAATAATACAGGAGCACGAATGCAAGATTCTATTTATCATATGACACTAAAAATGCATTTTATTAGCAAATTTGGCACTAAAACGTCACAATTTCGCCATTAGAAAACGCGACGTTTTATGGACGTCAACGCATAACGTTACGACGTAATTTGCATATTTAATCCACTAGTGGATTATCGTTTTTAATGCATGGCTTTATTACACTCTCAGATGCGACGTCATGTGATAAATTGTTGTAACCATTGGAGATCCTTATCCCAATGAAGACTATGGTGAGTAACTACAGTGAAAGCTGGAGCAGCTCAGAATACTCCTGTGCCCATGAAAATGTGGTCAAAGTCCCCCCACCCCCAGTGACCTTGACACCAAGGTCATGGACTTGGAAACTTCATACACATTAAAATAAGTGATGTTCTTGGTTGAAAAATAAAAAGGAAAATTCTCAGGAACTATCACAATTCAATCCCACATCCCACCCAATACACCCTGTGGCAAACGACATCACACAAGAAATTTCATGGTATGCTATGTCTCGCCTGACATGGAGCCAGTTTTATGAAGCATAGCTCTTAAATAGTGCTTTATTGTAGAAGTAGGTCACAGTGACCTGTTTTTGTGGGGGTGACCTGGAGTGGTAAGGTGCATGCACTGATAAAGCGAGGTATGTACTTCTTGTGAAAGTAGGTCACAGTGACATAGTTTTTGTAATTGCTTTAATTGTGTCGTCAGTAGTGGCATGGACGACATAAACTTGTGTCAAATTTTTGCGTTCAGATCATTTTCTCAGAAACTATAAAGGCTAGAGCCATGAAACTTGGGTCATGCTTGTAAACAAAGCCCTAATACATATACAGTAGAACTTTGTTGGCTCAAACAGGCTTGGGACCATGAAAATCAGTTCCAGCCAAGGGTAGTTCTGACCATCCAGGGTTAATTTCTATATAAAGTGACCACCAAGGAAAGAGTTCTAGTCAAGCAGGGTTCAAGCCATTTAAGTTCTACTGTATCTCAGAAACATAAGCACAAGTCCATCAGAAACAAAAGCACAAGTCCAAGTAAGCTGTCAGTATGGAACGCCATGGCTGTCTCATTAGATCGATCTTCATAATGAATTGTTATGTATTATTATGTACTGTTCAATTCCCATCATACCTTGTAAACCCAGTTCATGTTATGGCAAATTACTATTATGTGCTGGTACTTGCCATCATGCTTTCTTAAACTACTCTTATTTCCTGTTTGTAAAGCATTATATTATTACTTTCTTGCATGCTGTCTTTGTGCAGCACGGTCCTGTTATGGTCATCTAAAATGCTGTTTTTCGTAAATAAAACATTTTAGTCATTCTTGGTTACTATTCTTTTGAGTCATGTCATATTATGTGGATGTACAAAGCTGTCTTGCCGTGACATCATTGTATAATGTCAAACAACATGCTGTCTTATGCACTGTAAATACGTAATGTTCATTTTTATCATAACTTAGCTACTTCCAATATGTATTGATCTTGTATAAGGCTGTCTTACTCGAAATGCAATAATCTTTGCTGTCTTTCGTCATGTCTTTTCTAGGTAGCATTCTGTGCTGATATAGAAGGATGCTGCCTCATTTGAAATACGTCTTCTATGACCATTTGCCTCCTATCTTTCTGACGTCGTATCATATGCTTTGATCTAAAATTCTGACTTGTTTAAAATATGTCTTTCATGTTAAGTTATCATTATATTTGATTAACTCTTTATCGTATTCTTTAATTATTCATCCTGACTTTATATATAAAATGCAGTTATTCTGGCTCCATGCTCACTTTTGTCCGTTAAACTCATATCATTATACTTTGACATCCTGTCTTTATACTTGTCGTTATGATGTTTAGAATAATTGTAAATGCCGGTACCACACCCGGTTGTCCGGTACTACTAAATACCACGAGACACCACTATATCGGCGTGGGGTTTTGTGGTGTGAATGAGTGGGTAGATTGGGTAGCAGAATGGGCTGGGGTTGTTTGGGATGGGTAGAGTGTATTTTGGGAGTTGTTTTGGGGATAAAAATGGTATGGTAGAAACAGTTGGGTAGTGAGAGGGGTAATAATGGGTGTGAGGGAGGAGTGGTGCTGAGGTGGTGGTGAGTGAGTAGTCTTCGGTAGGATATGTGAATGAGTTTGGATGGCGTTGTGCATAGAGCCGTTGGTGGCGCGGGAATAGGAATCTGGATGGGGCTGGGTTCGGGCGGGTAAACATTAGGAGTAAGGGTTTGGTTGTGATAGTAATAGACAGGGGGGGGGGGGGTGTGATAAGTAGGGTAGGGAATGTAAAGAGGTTTGGATGGCATGGTAGGGTAAGAGCAAGTGGTGACATTGGGATTAGGGTGGAGCCGGGAGCATGTTCGTAAGATCGTGTAGTGTAGGATAGGATATGGTATAAGAGGGCTTGGGTGGGAGAGGCGTAAATGGGGTGGGGTAGAGTAGGTAAGGTAGGGTATGTGAAGATGTTTGGATTGCATGGTATAGGGAAGAACAAATGGTTGAGTTGACATCTAGGTAGGGCCGTGGGCATTTGGGTATGGTAATGTAGGGTAGGATGGGATATGGGAAAAGGACTGGGTGGGATTGGGATGGATGAGGGTTGGTTATGGGATGGGAAGGGTAGTGTAGGGTAGCTTGAAGCATGGTGTTGAATAGGTGTGGGTGTAGGTATAGGCGTTACCATGATGAATAGCAGAATAGAGAAGGGCAGGGAAATAGTTTCGGATGTTGATGCGTATAGAGGAGGTGGGCGTCAGGATGGGGCTTGGTTTGGGTATTGCTGGGTATATGTAGGATAGAGTAAAAAAGAGTAGAGCAGAGCAGGTCATGGGAGGGGAGGGAATTGTATGTGATGGTGGTTAGATGGGGCTGAGGCTTGTTGATTGCCTCTTTATACTTTCAGTAACTGTCTTACTTAACGGGCTCGAATTTAATGAGCATTTTCACTTTTGACTTTGGGTAGGTGGGTATGGTGAGATTGGTTTGGTAGAAAGTGGTGAGTTAGGGTAGGGAAAAGTAGGCTAGGGAAGAGGTAGGACAGGGTCCTGGGAGTGATTTCAGGGCAGATATGGTGCTAGAGGTAAAGTACTCTATTCATGTTTGTCCTGCCAACCGCCACGCAACACCACGCCCCACCCCACATCACCCCACAAACACAAGACTTGACAAGAGAACATGTCAAACTGACAAGTCATACTAGTTTTTGACAAAGCATAATGAAAATGTACAAGATATAACAATAAGTGGACAAAACAACATGTCCAACTGACAAGACAGTGTGTTATTTTGACAAAAGATGGTGAAAATGTACAGCATATAATAGCGACTGAACAAGACAGCGTGTCAAACTCACAAGACATAATGAAAATGAACAGTACATAATAACGAATGAAGATGACAGCATGCAAACCTGACTGGACATAATGGTTTTCAGACATGACATAAAGGATTTCTGACAAGATAAAATGAAAAATAAACAACATGTAATAACGAGTGAAGAAAACAGCATGTCAAGCTGACTAATAAAGATTTTCAGACAATACATTATGAAAATGAACAACATATTATAACGAGTGAAGAAGACAACATGTTGAATTGACGAGGCATAATGATTTTTAGACAAGGCATAATGAAAATGAACAACATATATTGATTTGTGAAGAAGACAGCATGTTAAACCGAAATAAGATAATGGCTTTTAGACAAGACGAAATGAAAATAAACAGCATATAATAATGAGTGAGAAAGACAGTATGTCCAACTGACAAAACATAATGTAACTGAACAGCATATAATGCTTGTCCATATTACATAATGACATGACCGAATATAAGACAGTTGTGGCGTTCCATATGTCAGTATGAAACTGCTAAAGTGCTTGTTTGCTTTTCAGAAAACCATGGCATTTATTCTCAGGGAGAATATGGGTTTGATCTACCTGAAGATGGATTTGAGCTACCTGACAATGGTGCTGAGAGTGATAGCACTCTAGAAGGTGAGGATGATGTTTTCCAGCACAGGATGAAAGTTTATAAATTCAAACACAGATAGAACTGCAAAGGATTTCTATGCTTCAGGTAAGAATTTTCCTCATAATATCAAAGTTAAATGGATCACTGACTTTTGCTTTCCATTTATGACTATGACAATATACACTTTTTTGAAAACACTTATGAGCTACAGAATGTCGAGGAAATTTATTCAAAGGCAGACAATTCAGGAAGTTAACAAGACAGAGTTGCAGTTCTTGTTCATGATACCTGGCTTCAACACTTGTCAGTATTGATAAGTTTCATGAAAATATCCAAAAAGTTAAAGTTATGGAATGAAAGAGTTTTTAAACATGGATACAACATTATAACATGATTAATCATATTACGTCACTGTTATTCAGTGAATAATGTTGTGTCATAAAAATCATATGACCACACATACATGTACATGTAAGGTCATTGACAATGTCTGTGTCAACAATGTTTTTTTTTATTGAAGTGTAAATATTTTGAAGGGGAAAAATCCCATTTTAAGGGTCATTTGATAAACAGAATCTTACAACGGTGGTCATTATATATGAAATTTATGAAACAAGCTTTTTGCGAGTTTCATAAATTTCATATATAATGACCACCGTTGTAAGATTCTGTTTATCTAAATTTATGAAACTCGCCAAAAGCTTGTTTCATAAATTTCATATGAAATGACCGCTCGTATAAGATCCTCTACAGTAAAACAAGTGTTTAAAAACAATACATGTACTTTAAGAACATGGGATAGCTCACTTGAACTTTGACTTGGTCATGATAAAAATTCCTAGACCATGACTGAATATTAAGGCCTTTGGAATGTATTTTAATTGTTAGTAATTGTCTAGAGTTTCCACAGAAATTTTCCTAGGTTATTCCAAACTCCACATTTTAATGTTTATACCCCCGACATATAGT
This sequence comes from Ctena decussata, assembly GCA_963989385.1. Classification (NCBI taxonomy): domain Eukaryota; kingdom Metazoa; phylum Mollusca; class Bivalvia; order Lucinida; family Lucinidae; genus Ctena; species Ctena decussata. The sequence continues at coordinate 15,087,895 of OZ022499.1, forward strand.
TTTTGTCTTTCTGTCCGTCCGTCTGTCCGTGCGTCCGTTAACATTTGCGTTAAAGTTTTGCATTAAGTTTTTATTTTTGCTTATGTTTCCAATATTCTTTGATGAAGCCTGTTGGTATGTGCCTACATTTACATGTACTCACAGGTTTAAGCAGAAATCTTTTCATCATCTGGATGCTGCTGCTGACCTAAGGTCAAGGCCACAGACTTAAACATTTGCGTTAAAGTTTTGTGTTAACTACTTAAGTTTTTAATTTTGCTTATGTTTCCAATATCCTTTGATGAAGCCTGTTGGTATGTGCCTAGATTTACTTACAGGTCCAAGCAGAATACTTATCATCATTTGAATGCTGCTGCTGACCTAAGGTCAAGGTCACAGACTTAAACATTTTATTAAAAGTTTTGCGTTAAGTTTATAGTCTTCTTTTATATTCTTATAAATATCCTTTGATGGAACCTTTTGATATTTGACTAGGGTTACCTTTAGGTTCATACAGAGTAGTTTACATCATCTGGATGCTGCTGTTTACCAAAGGTCAAGGTCACAGACTTGTGTATTTGCGTTCAAGTTTTGCGTTAAATTTGTATTCTGTGCTTATATTTCCAACATCTTTTGATGAAACCTTTTGATAAATGACTAGGTTTACTTAAATGTTCATGCAGAATAGTGGACATCATTTGGATGCTGCTGCTGACCTAAGGTCAAGGTCACAGAATTAAACATTTGTGTTAAAGTTTTGTGTTTGGTTTATCTAAATATATTTCCAATATCCTTTCATGGAACCTTTTGATACATGTATCTGATTAGGTTTACTTTTAGGTTCATAGCTGCTTACCAAAGGTCAAGGTCACAGACTTGTATATTTGCGTTAAAGTTTGGCGTTAAGTTTATATGCTTTGTTTATATTACCAACATCCTTTGATGAAACCTTTTTGATATATGACTAAGTTTACTTCTATGTTCATTCAGATTAGTTGACATCATCTGGATGCTGCTGCTGACCAAGGTCATGGGCACAGACTTATATGTTTACATTAAAGTTTTGTTTGCTGATATTTAAGGAACAATATTCAACTAAAACAGAAACAGTCAATGCAGGTCATGTGACCTAGAGCAGCACATAAAGGACTATGGGGTCCACACCTCAATTTCACATCGGCGAAAAAAAATCTTTTGGCCCCTCAGATTCTGTGAATAATAAAATTCTCCATAATTTTTCAAACTGAAAGCACCCACTTTGGTAGGCTTTATTGCATTATTTAAGGTGTAGGGCTGTTACAAATGTCACCATATGTGAGGCAATTCCCCACACAATGGTATCTTTTACGCCTATCATTTTCTCCTGTGATAAAACCGCATTAAAAAAGTATCTGTATCTTGTTAACTGAGGCATTAGGTGTCTGTATAAATAAAGTTTGCACAAAAATTATTAGTCATTGCTGCGCTGGATTCGTGTGAAATTTGGGTGTCGACCCTTTGTCAACTTCCAATTTACTCTAGGTCACGTGACAAGCTTAATCGTTTCAATATTCATATTGAGGGTCTCTATGAATATTTGTTTTATGAATTATAACAGTTTAATATTCATTTACTTACTTTCCTTACTTCTGCTGCCTTAAATGTCTTAATATCCCTTACTTATTTTGAGCAGTATAGTTTCTGATGTGTGAAATATTTTTTATGAAATTGTGATAACTCTGAATCATTATTACAGAGTGTTTTGCCTGAGTTTGTCAATACTGACATAACTATGATGGAAACAAATTGGTTTAAACACTATTTTATTTGCATAATAATCATATAATGTACAACAAATACAAGTACAAACAATACAAAAATCATACAAATGGGATTCAGAAGAAAGTCCAAGGACTTATTTAAATCTGTATCCAAATTAGACTGGCAAACACAAAATATGTCACTGTAAACATAGAAAGCTGTCAGTTTCAGTCATTTTACCACTTTCAGAACAAAAGTCTAATTGTTCAAATCCTCTATTTTGCAGAAATTGCTACTCCCAAAGAAGATTCCTGTAACTTACAGCTAGAATTTGAAGATGAAGATGCAGAGATACCCCCTGTATGTTCAAATCTTTTTATCATATATGACATCCCAGTTATTCAGTGGATAACGTCCTGTCATAAAAATCATATGACCACATGTGTTATAATACTTTGGCGCATATATGTGACGTCATTGACAACATCCATGTCAACATTGCATTTTTAGCTCGCCTGAACGAAAGTTCAGGAAGAGCTATTGTTGTCACCACGGCGTCGGCGTCCACGTCCGCGTCCGCGTCGGCGTTCGAATTGGATGTTTTGGTTAAAGTTTTTTAAAGACCTATATCTCCTTAACCCATGGATGGATTCTTTTGATACTTGCACTGTAGTTAGATATTGGTCCAAAGTTTAACTGGGTACCACCCCCACCCCACTCAGTGACCTTGATGTCAAGGTCATGGACTTAGAAAATTGGGAGTTTTTTTGGACTGGATGTTTTGGTTAAAGTTTTATAAAGCCCAATATCTCCTTAACCCATGGATGGATTCCTTTGATACTTGCACTGAAGTTAGATATTGGTCTAAAGTTTTCGAAGGTTCTACCCCCACCTCCCTCAGTGACCTTGATGTCAAGGTCATGGACTTAGAAAATTGTCTTTTTATAGATTGGATGTTTGGTTAAAGTTTTTTAAAGACACATATCTTCTGAACCCATAGATGAATTCTTTTTATATTCGCACTGTAGTTAGAGCTACAGAGTACTACCCCAACCCCGCTCAGTGACCTTAATGTCAAGGTCAGGGACTTAGGAAATTCGGTCTTTATTAAAGTTTTGTAATTGCATACTGATTCATAATGCTTTGCAGAGATTTAGTTTATATTTGAACTGATGTTAGACACTTGAGCTTTTATAAAACACCTTATACTTACCCCACTGGATGACCTTGAAGTCAAGGTCATCAACTTAGAATTTTGTCTTAAAGAGTTTGGTTAAAGTTTTATATTTATGAAGACATAATTTCACTGTGCCACGATGATGGACTCAGTTGATACTAATACTTGGACTGATGTTAGATAATGGTACATCCTACATCCTAGCCTTCTACCCCCCCCCCCCCCCCCCTCACTTTTTTTACCTCAAGCTCATGGATTTTGAAATTTTATTAAATTTTTTTTTTTAAATTTTGTTTATAAATGTGTTTTTATTTTGGACATGCTTGCCTGAAGTTTTATGCATAGCAGTTCACACCACCATAGCGGCTATGTGATGGGCAAGCACCAATTCAGGCGAGCTATGCTGTCAGGCGACAGCTCTTGTCTTTTTTGAAATAATGTTCAATTTGATTGCGAAAAAAATCCTATTTAAAAGGGTCATATGATAAATTGAATCTTATACTCGTTGTTATTTCATATGAAATTTATGAAACTTGCTGTAACCTTGTTTCGTAAACTTCATATGAAATGATCACTCGTGTAAGATCCTCTATATTTTTCCATTTTTGTTGATAATTATGAATGCATCATATCTTTAGAACACATTTTCAAACAACAGTCAGGTGTAAGTAGACATATCACTCTTGTGATATGATCTGCTTTACAACTGTCAGACTACCAGAGAATTTTTTTGCATCATTTCACTACCACAGAGGATCTATTTCTTGCTCATTACATTGAAAATGAGGTCAATGTCACCAAATTCTGATCAGCTCTTATACTTGCCACAGTGTTATATCTATGCCAGTTTGGTGAAAATCCATTTATTAGTTCAAGTGATATGGTGGGTACAGGATATTGTCATGCAATGCCTACTCATGTTGTTGCAGAACATCTAAGAGTCTGAGACCTCCTGTGATCTTGAAAATGGGATCATGTCACCAAAACCTTATCAGATCTTTGGTAATCTATGCAAGTTTGATAAAATTTGACCCACTGATTCAAGAGATATAGTGGGTATACGACCTGTTATGCTAATGCCAACACAAAGGGAATTTGCGTCTCCCATCAGCTTTTGTGTAGGGAGGGTCGAGGGAGAAATAAAAATAGGATAGGCATTTTCTGCTTGGATTAAAGATATGCTTATTGTTTTCCTAACTTATCATGAGCAGTATTTTAACTGTTATGTCCCTTTCCATACTTAGACGTCATAGCCCCCATGCACCGTGAAACTGCAGCTCCTACACTTTGAAACCATTTCATTGCAAACTTAAACTTAGCATCTTAAATTCTTTGACATGGTCTGAAAATATGCATAATAGTTTTGCTCACTTTCAGAATTCAAACCTTAGCGCTTTTCAGACAGCTACTTTTCAAACAGCGATATCCCTGTCAGCTGTGTCCATTCAAACAATAACATATGTACTTTTTGGATGCAATTCCTTTCAGCCTATACTCAGACTGTCTAGAACCGATTCATTTGGAACTTAATAGGCCTTTTTAACACGGTCTGGAACTATGAACTGAAATATCTGTGGGTCAAAGGGTTCTAGGGTTTGAAAAAGATTCATTTGTAACTGATTAATGCACATTGTTATTTCCATGGCAGACTTCCTGCATTCTGTTCTTTTCACAGAAAAAAAAGTAATTAGCTGGGAAGTCAGTGCTGCTGCCAGGAGTATGTGAGCTTCTGTTCACTGCTTGCTTACAGAGGAAAACATCCTGTTTCATTTTGTTATTTGCATTTCTCCCTCCTTTACTGTCCTGGGTACATGCCAAAATTTATGACAAGCATTTTACTTTCTAATCTTTGGGAAATAATTAAAGGGGAAAAATGTAATGTCTGTTTATATAAACAATAAAAAAACTAGAAATAGATTCTTTACTCATCAAACTGTGAAACACCATCCATTTCAAGGAGACATCACTGTATTCATATGCAAGCATAAATAAATAACTTTATTACGCATATGCTGCAAAATTCACCTGATAACAGGGGTAGGATAACATGATGTGATATCGTGTCACTTTAGAACTGCGCCTTCATAAATGTTATCAGGCGATGCCTACAGAAGTGATTTCAGAAGACGATTGGCTACATACTGACATTGGCCGTGATAACAATGTTCGATTGGTTAATTGACGTCACTGCCTTACGTCATAACGCATTTGTGACGTCAACAGGTTGAAACAAACCTGCTTTTACTTTTTCATTTGTTTGATGCTTTTTACACCTGAAAATCTAATGATGCATGATAAATAAAAAAACCATGTAAGTGTTTTTTGATATCAAGTTTATCAGGCTTGACCAGAAACATGTCAGACTGGCTCGGCAAGCCTCGCCATTCCTAAGCTGTTTCTGTTCTCGCCTGATAAACTTGATATCAACAGACACTAACATGGTATTCTCTATTTATAGTGAATACTCAAAGACTCAAAATATTTTTGCAGGTCATCATTGGAAACAGAAAGACTAAAGCTGAGAGCAGTCAAGGGACCCTTAAAGAAGGAGACTTATGCCTTTTAGATTATAGCAGATTATGAGATACCTAAATGAATGGCCACAAATGGAGAGAATTGTTTCATTGAAACAGAAGTCTGTGTGCACTGGTATAAAGGATGCAAAACAGGATCCTGGAAACCGTGCAATGTAGGTCTGGAAGCAAATTTGTGCCATATACTGAAGTGGTTTCAATATCATCAGTGTAGCTATCTAGTTTCCGTCTTACACCGGGATATGTGTTGCCAAACAAAATTAAGAAGAAATTGGATAGCTACACTAATGACACAGCCACTACTTCTTCTCTTAACTGATGTGGCTGACTGTTGAATTCAGCATCCTTCATACCAGTGTAGTGAATTACTGAATCTCAGATCCAGATATAACGATATATACAAATACACGTATATCTAGATAAAATGACTGTAATTTCAGTTATGCCGTGCGTCTCCTCTCTCTCTCTCTCTATATATATATAAGTAAGTCTTTATCCAGTCACAGCATTTACAAGTCAATTCATTAATCAGACAAAGCAGCGAACTAATCTGAGAAAGCAGTAACCACAGACATGTGTGGTTCGGGTGTCACAGGTTGTTAGATAGCAGAATGATATAAAGACTCAAAAAACTCTGTGTTTACAGATCTGATTAAAGACAAAGGAAAACATAGACTTGTACAATTCAGGTCTTAGAATTATGACACAATGGAACATTTTAAAACTTGTACTATTTAAGGTTGTGCACCAAGTTCCAGGAGAACGCAGGATAGGGGAAAGCTTACCTGACGGGTCAGACGGAACAAGGCTTGTTAAGCCTTGGAATGATATTTAAGTCTGAGGGTGAGATTTCCCTATCCTTCATAGGCTGTGATACTTCTTATTAGAACCGTCTCACCATGGAAGACAGTTCAAATCAGGGGTTACAGTATATGTTTTTATTATGAATTCTAACACAGTGCACGTATAGAAGCAATGGAAAGTTTCCGTGTTTATTCTACAACAATTCACTGTCTCGGAGCGCGTGAGTCCAATCGCTGACGTCACTTGCATTACTGACGTAATTTTGTGACGTTTTGAGACGTTTGACTGTGTAACGTCTCTATTTCTTTCTAAAATCACCATAAAAACGTACATTTACCTTAGATACAGTTAAGAATACTGGCGGGAGCATGAACGCGCTGGCAGGAAGGTTGGGAGAATTTGAATGAAAAGAATACTTTTTCAGCATTTTTGAGCGTTAGAATCGAAATAGTTCAGCTCTAGCATTGAATTGTTGAGTAACAATTCACTGTTTGTCGGTCAGATGTAAGTAGATATATAACTCGCGCTCCGCGCTCGTGATATGATCCACTTTACAACTGACCTCCAAACAGTGAATTATTACTCAACAATTCACTGCTAGAGCTGATCTATTTCTTAAACAAGAAAAAATTCTTTTGAATTATCTTAAAAACACTTTATCTGGAGCACTGACTGGATTGCAAAGTTTGAAATTCTAATCAGTGATCTTAAGTAGGTTTTGAGTAGTGCCGTTTACTGGGTCTGAAATTGATGTTTCAAAATAAGTCTGAATTTTGAGATATTCTTTTCTTTAAGAGTATACCTCATTTTGAACAGGCTTTCCCCCCAGGAAAGCGAACAGGAAATCAGAAAATTGTTTCTCTTTGTAAAACTGGCAGAAATACATGGAGGTGAACCCAATGGCCATTAGATCATATATGACAGATTCTGTCTACGTATGGCATGGTTATAGACATACATATGAAATCTTAAATTTAAGTGTAGTTGCTTGATAATGCTACATTTTGGGTCATTTAGTGACTGTTTTCCATTGTGAAATCCTAAATTTTGAGTGCCAAGAAATGACCTTGTTATATCCAATTCTAATGCGCTTAGAAATATAATGCAATAGCTCATTGGATAATGTCATTATCAAAAAGTTGTGACAGTGTTTCATGTGACATAATGTTGGAAACCTGACATCATTAGAAAATTTGACTCTCACAGGTTGATGTCTGGTTTGACATTGCTGAAAATGACTGCCTTTGGGTGCAAAGAAAATCACAGTTTTGATAGGTAAATGTTTGGAAAATGATGGATATGGTTCCTATATTGCTTGATGACAGATATAGATCCAATGTTTAATTGAGCATTATCCTGTCCACGCCCAGGCTCTTAAGGTCAAGGCCACAGACTTTGAAATTTCATGTTTAAAGTTTTGTCAGAGGTTTTATTTTCAAAACTGCATGTACATGTACATGTATATTATTGATTTGGTTTAATTTGGTATGATGGTGGATATAGGTCCAGCGTTTTATTCAGCTGTACCCCACATATGCCATTGGCAGAAAGGTCTAGGTCACAGACAATTTTAGCCTAAGTTTTATGTTAAAGCTTTTAAATGTCACATTTCAAAGCCTTAGGGTGAATTTATCTCATGTTAGTGGTGATAGATATGGGCAGGGATGAGAATGTTCCTGATTGATCAGGAATTCCTGATTTGAGAGTCTTGGAAATCAATCTTGAAAATACATGCCAAGTCAATTTTTAGGTCTGGAGAAATACAATAAAACCATGTTTCTTCAGGTAAAGACAATACTTTTGCACAGCAGACTTTAGTCAGGCACAAATCATTGTAAAATATGGCTCAGGAAAAGCATTCCATGGGTTTCAAAAATTGCTAAAATCCATTTTCCTGATTGGCTCTTAGTCCTCATTCTCATCCCTGTATGGGTCCAAAAATTTATTCAGCAACACCCCTCCCCTATTACCTCAAAGCCCCACCACCTACCCCACCCCTCTCAACCCCAAATAGGCCTATGGGGGCATATAGTTCTTTAGCCCAAGGTCCAGGCAAGCTGTGCTCTTGTTTTAGACTGTTCTTGTGTGCACAGTAGTACCTGTTTATGGCTGATTGTCAGGGCTATGGATCTGCAGATGTTACTGGCTGAGGTTTAAACTCAGTGTTGAAGCTGGCCAGTAGCCTGGTGATAAATATGCCTATCCTTGTCTGGGGCCACTAAAATCTCTGGAATACGAACCTGAAAACTTATCTTTTTGGCAATAATAAAGGAATGGAATCTTCAGCAAGTAGACAGTTTGGGTCACTAAAAGTATGGGCTGTTAAGCTTTTGGGCCACCATGTTAATCTTGGGTGTTTTCTGCACTCAGATATGGGCATACATTGCTCCCCTTGTGAGGCTTTTGTTATCATGATGTATGAAACATGACAATTTGCTATTATTTCTTTTTAATAGAGACAATTTTTAACAGATTTGTATTTATGCAAAATCGTAACAAGTTCTACACTCAGTTTATTGCATTTCTGGGATTAAACAATTTCTACCCAGACATGGCAAACATTTCCATTTATTTTATTATCATGGTGCAGTGCCTGTGTTTAGTCATGAATTAGTAGTACTATGATAAAATGCATAACCTTGCTGTAACCTTTAGTATATACATTTAACACATAGCTGGGATGAATTAAAATAACATTTCCAGTGATTTCTGATTCTACTCGTTTTTAGTGAACTTCAGTGGGTTTGCAAACCAATTTTGTTTGCTCTGGCACGCATAACATCCAGTTAGCCAAGAGCCCTCATCTTTGTTCAAGAAATATTTCAGCTCTTACAATGATTTATGGTTTACTATATCACTTTCTGGAAGTTAAGCATTGAGAAAATCGCATCACAAATTGATGGATGGATGACTAGTGATTTTACCTCCTTTTCAACAGTATTTCAGTCATATCAGGACGATGGTAGGATGATAATGAAAGGCTGTGTGCAATGGAACCTGTTTATGGTAGGAAAGATTCTCGCCTCAAGTGGGGCTCGAACCCGGGTCTGCTAGATCAGTAGGCCAGCGCTTTACCCACTGAGCTACCGGGGCTCCCTTCACATCACAAACCTGGAGCCAGAGTGAATCTGATTACTGCAACTGTCTGAAAAATACTGATGTGCATTTATTGTAGACAGAAGAATAAATCATTGTTGCATGGGGCTTATTTCCATTCTAATATAGTCAGCTCTCAGTATCTCAAACACTGATGTCTCAAAATACCTATTATATCAAATAATTTGGACACATTCCCTATTTTAATTATATTTCCAGTCATTTTATCTCAAAGTACGGATATCTCAAAGTAAATTTTCTGGGACCTGAACAATTACTACTTCGGTATATTAGAAGTTGTGCATGAACATCTACTTTGAAATATTGAGAGTTGACTGTACTTGAAATCACAGGGAGTTATTTCTCATCCAAGAGAATTCTCCAAAACATTAGTTCACACAAAAAGCATTCCTTTTTAACACACATGAATTCCCTTTTTCTGAGTATTTCATAAGGGAAGCAAGACCTATCACCATCAAAGTGAAAGCAGATTATCAAAATTTGCTAAGAACATTCATGATATATATAGCTAACAGGGCCTCAAAGATCAGATTAAGTGCAGCTGTGTCATAATGACAAAGCTTTTCTGATGAACAGATAACTTGTAGTTTTAAAGCCCTATCAGCTGTATTTCATTATACCCCCGGCATACAAAGTATGCCGAGGGGTATATAGCTTTCGTCCGATGTCCGTTCGTTCGTCCGTCCTTCCCTCCGTCCGTCCTTCCGTAAGTTAACATTTGCGTTAAAGTTTTTAAGATCTTATATTATCCAAACCCTTTGTTGGATTGGGTTTATATTTGACATGGTGATGGACAATGGTCTAAAGTTTTATTCTATACCACCCCCAACCATGCCTTTTGACCTAGAGGTCAAGGTCACGGACTTTGACTTTTCATGTTAAAGTTTTGCATTAAAGTTTTTAAGATCTCTATATAATTCAAACCCTTTGTTGGGTTGGGTATATGTTTGCATAATGATAGATGTTGGTCCTAAGTTTTATTTTGTACCACCCCCACCCATGCCTCTGACATAGAGGTCAAGGTCACGGACTTCGACTTTTCATGTTAAAGTTTTACGTTAAAGTTTTTAAGATCCCCTTTATAATTCAAGCCCTTTGTTAGGTTGGGTTTATATTTGGCATGATGAGAGATGTTGGTCCATAGTTTCATTCTGTACCACCCCCACCTATGCCTGTGACCTAGAGGTCAAGGTCACGGACTTAGACTTTTCATGTTAAAGTTTTTAAGATCTTTATATAATTCAAACCCTTTGTTGGGTTTAGTTTATGTTTGGCATGATGATAGATCTTGGTCTAAAGTTTTATTTTGTACCATCTGCATCAATGCATGTGATCTATAAGTCAAGGTCATGGACTCTGACTTTTCATGTGAAAGTTTTGTGTTAAATTTATATTCTAAATACTTATTTTTTCCCATCTTCTTCAATAGAACTTTTTGATGTGTGACTTTATTTACTTCTATGTTGCAACAGTTTACATCAGATAGATGCTGTTGTTGGCATAAGGTCAAGGTCACACACTTAAATGGTTGCATCAATGCACTGCTTTATACTGATACTGTTTCTTGCATTTCGGATATTCTTTAGTGGAACCTTCTGATATATCGCTAGGTTTTCTTTTAGGTTGCAGCAGATTGGTTGACATCATCTGTATGCAGCTGTTGTCACAGTGCGACTATGCCAATATTGGCCATGCACTTAATTGGTAGATGTAGATGTTGACCAAAGGACAAGATGACAGACTTTAAAACTTGTGACTATACCAATATTGGCCATGCACTTAATTGGTAGATGTAGATGTTGACCAAAGGACAAGATCACAGACTTTAAAACTTGTATCTTATAATGTGTTAACTTTTTATGTTTGAAGTTTGGTGTCATTAGGCGGGGGCGCTGGCGGGGGGTATATGTGAGCCCCTGCTCACTTGCTCTAGTTTTTATAGAGCAGATCCAAAGGAAGATGATGAAAGGGCTGGAATGGAGTGAGATACCCTACAATCCACTGGCAACAGTTTGCTTCCCTACCTCGAAATGGTACTCCTACAGGAAAAAGAATTTGCTCCAGGACAAATCCTTTCCTAACAGAGTGTTATCCCTGAGATTATCCCTGTCAGTCCATTCCATTTCCATTTTTATTCACAAATTACAGAGTAACAGGCATGTAAAGCTTTGAAATGACTGAATAACTTTATTTTGTCATCATGAAGTCTTAGGAAATTTTCAGTGAACACCATGGATATTAAGTGTGTGTGACAATCTGTGTCCAATCACATCATCTACTTCTTATTAATAATTCTTAACAAACTGGTCTGATCTTTGCTGTGGCATACACCATAAGAACCATTTTCTAATCAATGCAGTTTTCAGAAACCTTTTATTTTCTACAAAGAAGACAACAAAACATACTCTATTTTGTGGGCTAGGTTGTGTCTAGCAAGAGAGATTGTTTATCTAGTGTCAGTATAATATTCTACTCCTGTATTAGGTTGAACATTTCACAGTCATGAAAATTGAATACAGGTGTTTTCAGAAGTGGCCACCATACTATATTCTTGTAAAAAGGCATGTTTGACTATGAGTCTGACAACATAACACGCTCCTATCATAGCATGTGCTTCCAACAGACCATCTTTTTCTTGAGATGTCAGACTTAAAAGTAGTCATTTAGAAATGACTTATATCTAGTTTGGGCATATAGTATGTTACACTGCAAACATCACATCTTAATTCTAGCTTAAGGTATGTTTCATTGTAAATAACTTGGGTTAACTGCTTAGGAGGTCTAAGCCTGCCCATGAATAGTGGGAATGGCTTCACTGTTCTTGAAATGTATTCTTTATAACAGCAAATTCTGTTTAACGTCAAAATGTTAGGAACAAATGCCGTCGTTGTTAAGAGGGTCTACTGTACCTTGTTCCTGCCATAAGGTGTGTGTGTTTCATTGAATTCTTCACAACAAACAACGCATCTCATAATAGTTATAAGATGTGTTTCTTTGAATGCTTCAGACCAGACAACATAACTGACCAGCATACCTCATTCCTGTCATAAGGTGTGCTATGTTGAATACCTAGCCATAATCAAACCTGACCAACATACCTTATTCATTAAGTGTGTTTCATTGAGTACCGGTAGTTCATAACAGACAACATATCTGGTTATAATCATAACTGAACAACATTCCTTATTCCTGTCATAAGGTGTGTTTCATTGAATGTTTCACAACAGACAATATAACACTGACCAACATACCTTATTCCTTTCATAAGGTGTATTTCATTGAATGCTTTGCAACAGACAACATAACTGGTATAATACTAATAACTGACAAACATACCTTATTCCAGTCATAAGGTGTGTTTCCTTGACTGGTTGTATTCATAAATGACCAACATACCTTATTCCTGTCATAAGGTGTGTTTTCATTGAATGCTTTGCAACAGACAACACAACTGGTAATACTCATAAATGACCAACATACCTTATTCCAGTCATAAGGTGTGTTTCATTGAATGCTTTTCAACAGTCAACAGAACTGGTAATACTCATAACTGACAAACATACCTTATTCCAGTCATAAGGTTTGTTTTCATTGAATGCTTTGCAACAGACAACTTTACTGGTAATACTCATAACTGACCAACATACCTTATTCCTGTCATAAGGTGTGTTTCATTGACTGGTTGTATTCATAACTGACCAACATACCTTATTCCTGTCATAAGGTGTATTCCATTGAATGCATTGCAACAGACAACTTTACTGGTAATACTCATAACTGACAAACATACCTTATTCCAGTCATAAGGTGTGTTTCATTGACTGGGTGTATTCATAACTGACCAACATACCTTATTCCTGTCATAAGGTGTGTTTCATTGAATGCTTTGCAACAGAAAAATGGTAATAATAATAACTGACCAACATACCTTATTCCTGTCATAAGGTGTGTTTCAATGTTGGCTGTTGACTTCAGACAACATATCTGGTAATGGACATAGATGACCAACACACCTTATTCCTGTCATAAGTTATGTTAAAGGCACTGGATATGAGAAGTTGAAGTACCAGCTGAAGCTGATGAGATTTTCTCTTACAAATGGATGAGTAAAGGTAAGTACATGAACATTGCAATGCTATATATATATATATAAATATAAAGTGTGGTCAAATCAGCAATGAAAATGCATATAAATGTACGAGGAAGCAATGACTAAGCTGTTCATAGAAAGGGCTGCAATAGCAGTTCCTTTAGTGACTGATTTGGCCACTCTATCTACTGTCAGCATACACCTTATAGCAAGTTCTATTTACTCATTCTGTGCAACAAACAGAGTATGAAGGGTTATGTTTAAAATTAAGAAGACTTTTCACATTCCGAGTAAAATGATCTTTTCCGAGATTATTTAATAGGCTGTTTTCTATAATTAGATCAAATTAAAGCTTTCAGTATACATAAATTGTAAATATATAGTTTTCATACAAGACCCAATAACTTCCTCAGTGAATTCAACATAAAAAACTGCATTAGTAAGGCTTTGAACATGCGTCTTAGCTTTGAGACCCAACAATTTATATAGAGGCCCAGTGATTAAGTAAAGAAGTTACAATACAATACAATACGTGTACAATAATTTTATTCTTCAATAAAGGCCTCCGGCACATAAAATGAAATTTACAGTTCAATATATTTTGGTGATGCCATAAATATTTCAATACAATTTTATAACAAGTACTTATAAACGAACCATACAATACAAAGACATCTACTCCCATTTTGCACATGCATATCGTGTTTTCAAACTAACCCATTATCCTAATTATTAAACAGTAGATCAGTGTGTCAGTGATCATGTTCAGTTTTCATAACTTTTTGATACTATAAAATCTTAATTCCTAAGGGACTTCAGACATAACACAGCACATTTAGAATGTGTCTATCACCTACAGGTAAGAAACAGAAAGACAGCCACATGCCTAACCAGTAAGGTCTCCCGGGCACACAGCGTCGAACCAACAATGAATCAACGCTGACTCAACATCATCGTGTTGAATCTATGTCGATTCAACCCCGATCAAACGCCGTGCACCCTTCGGGGTTAAGTCAACCGTAGGGTGAACCACGGTGGCACTAACCAATCTATACGATCTTCGTCAGAGCATTGGTCAGAGCGACCGCTCGTCACCCCACGATATCGTTAATCATTAAGTGACATGAGGCTGTCTGGTAGTCATACTGATAGAAGATTAAATAAAATGTTTACAATAGTGTATAACCCTCGACAAAACAGCAAGTAAACTATTTCGGTATATGTAACAATATAGTGACAGATAAAATTTCAATGTGTATGGGGACACCTCAAGGGGAAGCAACTCCGCCACCCCATCTCCGCAGAACCAACTCCTAAAGGAGAGAATTCCCTCCTTAAGAGTGAAGGAACACGCCGCTCAGAAAAGCAAACAAAACGTCACATAAGTTGTCTCCCCTGTAAAAATAGCTAAGAAGATCATGGTGACGCCCCCACAAATCCGAGAATAACACAATACCTGTAACATGATTCCAAAAGCTAGAAGACCTCGAGAGCAGAGTGACACACCGCCCGGGGGAGCAAACAGAAAGTCACGAAAGTTGTCTCCCCTGTAAAAATGGCTGGAGAAAAACACGGTGGCGCCTCTACAAATCCGAGAATAGAACATAATACCTGAGGTTAGAAGACCTCAAGAGCAGAGGGACACACCATCCGAGGGAGCAAACAGGAAGTCACAAAAGTTGGCTCCCCTGTAAAAATGGCTGAGAAGAACACGGTGACGCCCCCACAAATCCGAGAATAACACAATACCTGTAACATGATTCCAAAAGCTAGAAGACCTCGAGAGCAGAGTGACACACCGTCCCGGGGAGCAAACAGAAAGTCACGAAAGTTGGCTCCCCTGTAAAAATGGCTAGGAAAAACACGGTGACGCCTCCACACAGCCGAGAATAGAAAAAAAATATTCTGTAGTATGATTCTTACAGCTAGAAGACCTCAAGAGCAGAAGGACACACTGCCCGGGGGAGCAAACAGAAAGGCACAAAAGTGTCTCCCCTGTAAAAATAGCAGGGAAAAACACGGTGACACCTCCACACATCCGAGCATAGAAGTGAGTATAATATGATTCTTATAGCTGGAAGACTTCAAGAGCAGAGGGACATGACACCCAGTATAGCAAACAGGAAGTCATGAAAGTTGTCTCCTTTGTACATATAGCTGGGAAAAACAAGAAGGCGCCTCCACACATCCGAAAAATAGGACAAAATGTTCTGTAACATGATTCCCAAAGCTGGAAGACAATGTAGATCCCCTGAGACGGCTCTTTTGAGCTGCCCCAGCTGGATATACAAACTCTTCAAATACGTATAATGTCTATCTATTTATATATGCATGTCGTCCTCATAATCGTATATACCGCAGCAGCCTCCGAGAATGTAGAACAGACAGGCCCAAGCAAGCAGTGCAGACCCAGATCAGACCGATCCTAAAAGGTCTGGTCAGGACCTGCAATGATTGCTAGTTCACCTACATCCTCTCGACAAATTCGAGTGATAAAGTTAGAACCAATTTTTAATTTTTATGTGTCCCAGCTCTCAGGGATCCTATGGTATATTAAGAAAAACTACGGTGACTCAGATCACCAATATCAACATTGTGACAAACACACCTAAGCAAGAGGGCGCCAACCCAGGTCAGACTGCATCTGCCTATCCCTCCGATCAGGATCTACATTTGTAAACTTTTATACAAATTCGATGACGTAAATTAAATTTATAATGGTCAGGACAGTTTATAATGCCTCAATCTTTAGGATTTTTACAGCAAAACAAGCCACATAACTATATGGTGGCACAAACTTGATCACCATTTTAACATTGTGTCGTACTAATAAAAGTCATATTTCTTGACAGTTCAACATTTGTAGAACCCTAATTACCGTAATAAAGACTTCTGAGTTGGTTTAAACAGTATTTTATTCAAATTATGTAAACATAGCATACGCTATATATATATATACATAAACACATAGATACAATATAGGATCAGAAAACAAGCATAGTGCTTATAGAGATCTTATCCTTATGAGTTCGAACGCACAAACAAGAAATTTCGACATAGCAAATAGTCTTTGTGAGTCAGACTGTTTTAAAATAAAATAGAAATAATGTAAAGATATAGTCTATTCTTTAAAATATTTATCTCTAAGGTCACGATACATCGGACATACCATAAAAAAGTGAAACCAATGCATGTTTCAATAATTTTGCAAAATATACAGTTTACCATACTAGTTCTCCAATAGACAATGGATACTAATCAGTCATGTTAAACATGCATGCACAGATTTACTAAAAGTATCTCAGGCTCAGAACTTCCAAACTTCCCTCTTATAAGCTTATAATTACGGTAAATTCTCATTTAGTTTGAACAGTTAAAAAATAAATACTGATCGGGGTGTTCGAAGTATTAGAAATTGCCAGTCATGAAAATATTTAGTGTTCGAACTATTTGAATTGCCAATTTCCGGGAGAAAAACGATGTGCCCTGCCTATTCATTCGCCGCAAGTGGCCTGCTGTAAATTCACGGGCTTCTATTAATAACACACTCATTCTAACTCTGGAAGATGCGGTCCTTTTGATCTTCCCTATTTCTGTCTGTCCAATATTATGTCAAAGGGTGCAGATATATTGGCAACGTGTCATGAGAAAGGTACCGTATTTTACATGTGCAAACAGCAAAGCCTTAGACCAGTCTGCGCATCTTAAAAACAATTATTTTGCAAACTATCAGCGAATCCTGGAAATTTGTTAGACTGGTCAATGTTCGCATATATGTATGCATAGTATGATGCGGGTGTTTGCTGATCGGATGTGTCCTGATGCCCTTTTGAGACCACGGGCCAGCTATACCAGTGATAAACCGATACTACGGCTACCGCGAGCTTTGTTTAAATGCACAGACCATGCATATGCGCAGGCTGGTCGCTGCTTTCGGTTTGCGCAAGTATCTAGACTGATTTTGTCAGGAAAGAAGAGTTTGTCGTTATGACAATTTATTTCTTTTGCAACCCGGTTTCTCATCTGTCGTTCATGTATCTTTCCCAAACGCACTTTAGTGCACTTGCACATTATCGCTATACATGACAAGAATTGCTCTGAGAAATGGCGCCTTTTCGCATGTACGAAAAGCAAAGACTCAGTTCAGCCTGCGCATCCCCGCAAGCTCATAGCTTCTTAAGCTCGATCTTTCTCGGGTCAACATGTACATTCCCATTGTTGATGCAGATAGAGAAGACGCTAATCAGAAGGCGCATATGTGTAGGCTGATCCGAGTCTTTGCTGTTCGCACTCGTATTCAGCCAGCTCCGTAAATATCGGCGAGGATGCCCGATTGACATTTAGACCGAGAGAGTTGCTCTCTTCGCACATTGCGTCGGGAAAACAAAACTGAAAACACCTGAAAAGTTTGGCGTGTATTTTGTGAATTCAAGATTTTATTTGGTGTACGAAGTAGTAAAAATTCAAATGCATAGAAAAACCCAATGTTCAAACTAAATGAGAAAGTTTTGAGGAGCCGCTTGAAGATGAATTTTGGTGTTCGAACTGCTAGGGTCTTCAAACTAATAGAGAATTTACCGTATGAGACCCAATAGTTGGGGTAACAAGACCCAATAACTTCTATATTTTAGATCAACTTAAAGCTTTAAGTATACATTTGTAATGTTCTTTTGAGACCCAATAATTATATAGTTTTCGTATAAGACCCAATAACTTCCTAAGTGAATTCAACATAAAAAAACTGCATTACTAAGGCTTTGAACATGCAACAATTTATACGAGCCGCGAAACGACAAAACCTACAGTGTGGTTGTGTGCCCAGTGCAGACTCAGATCAGCCTGGGCATTCACCCAGTTTGACCAGACTCTTTGTTAAGTGCTCAAAGGGTAGCTAAGGGTCTAGGCTACTGCCATGGGGACAGCAAAGACACTGATCAGACTGGGCAGATGCCCAGGCTGATCTGAGTCTGTGCTGGATGCACATCCACATTGTTGGTTTGTCATGTCGTGGCTCAATTTTATAGAGGCCCAGTGATTAAGTGAAAGAAGTTACCAATGCATGTTTTAATAATTTTGCAAAACATAAAGTTGACCGTACTATTTCTCCCATAGACAATACATACTACTCACTGTGAGTCATGTTAAACATGCATGCACAGATTTAATAGAAGTATCTTAGGCTCAGAACTTCCAATCATCCCTCTTATAAGCTTATAAGAGACCCAATAGTTGGGGTAACAAGACCCAATAACTTCTTTAATTAGATCAAATTACACTAGAAATGTGTCTATATGGCACGGATGCCCCCGCCTAGTGCCCTAGGTAAGATGGCACCTTGTTTAAGGTTCTGGCACTTGTAGCATAACTAGGTTCACAAAGGCAGACTTCTGTGGTATATGTTTTATTGTTTTCCTTGGGCAGATGTATTGTGCTTCTTGGATCAAGAGAAGTGTGTGTGTGGTGGTGGTGCAGGTGGTGTGTGTGTGTGTGGGGGGGGGGGGGGGGGGGGGCTTAGAGAGAGAGGCTTGGAGGGGGGGGGGGGGTGTCCTGACTGTTCTGTGATGACATTCTGTATCTTATCGCAGAAATGGATGCCATGCAACTTTCCAAAAGAAATAGCCCAGAAACAAGTAACTTTTCAAAAACTAACAAACGGAAACCATTATTGTATGAAATGAAGTCAAACTAGAAAATTGTGTCTGTAAGACACTGATGATGCCCCCGTGCAGCGCCTGTCACATGATAAGTATATCCATAAAGCACCTACAAAGATAACCTACCATGTAAAAAATTGCTCAAAATGACTAAGTTAAAAAGGCTGTGATTCTGTCAAAATTAATTCTAGACCTATCAATATGCCTCATGCATATCTTCAAATATGCCCACAATATGTAGACAAGGTTTGAAAAAGATCCATTGAAAACTGTGGAGCAACTTGATAACACAAAATCCATACCCTGCAATGCAAAGTTTCCCTAGAATGACTAAGTTCAAAAGGCCATAATTCTGTCAAAATCAATTCTAGGTCCAACAAAACCCACATGCACATCTTCAATACATTCACAGCCTGTATGCAAAGTTTGAAAAAGATCCATTGAAAGCTGTGAGACACAAACTCTATACCCTACAATGCAAAAATTTGTCTAGAATGACTAAGTTCGAAAGGCCGTAATTCTGTCAAAATTAATTTTAGGTCCAACAAAAATCCACATGCACATCTTTAATATGTCCTCAACATGTATGCAAAGTTTGAAAAAGATCCATTGAAAACTGTAGGAGGAGTTGATTACACAAACTCTATACCCTACCATGCAAAAAATTGCTTAAAATGACTAAGTTCAAAAGGCCATGATTCTGTCAAAATTAATTCAAGGTCCAACAAAAATCCACATGCATATCTTCAATATGTCCACAACATAAACATAAACATGTATGCAAAGTTTGAAAAAGATCCATTGAAAACTGTAGGAGGAGTTGATTACACAAACTCTATACCATAAAGCGTGACGAACAGACAGACGGACAGACAGGGGCAAATCTTAATGCCCCCCTGACTATCGTCAGGGGGGCATAAAAAGGGCCATCCCTCATGGAAAATTAGTGTCTGAATGTTGGCTGAAAAGCAGTCTGACCTTTGACCGAACTTGAGCTGAACATTAGTTTCTGAATTTGGTCTGAAATTCGGACTTTCCAGACCATATTCAGACACTGTTATCAAAAGTTCAGACATTTGATTCAGAGCAATTTCAGACACTGTTGAGATAAGATTCAGAATGTTTTCAGATAAGGTTCAGTTGTATTTAGACAAAATTAAGCGTGATTTCAGAAACATTTTAGACAAAATTCAGAATGTTTTCAGCTATGGTTCAGCTGTTTTTCAGACAAAGTTAAGCCACGAGTCAGAAACAGTTAAAACAATATTCAGAATGTTTTCAGCTATCCACCCCACCCTGCCTCCCCTGCCCCCACTTACCATTTACTTGATATTGATTATATTTAAATCAGCCAGAATCCACTTCAAGACATAGACTCTCTACACAATATCAAAAGTTTTTTTTTTTTTTCAGTTTAATCCTTGATTAACCAGTCTCTCAAAGCAAACATTATATACAAGTATTTTGAAGTGGGTGGGATAAGGATATGTAGTTTAAAGATGAATTTCAAGGCCATCAAGGGCAACACATGAATAAAATATCTTTACAAACATCCACTATAAATTCTGTATCATATCTTTACATGTTTCTGCCATCTTTGGTCACAAATCATTTCTTAAAAACAAAGTTTAAACTTACTAAACTAAAGAGATACTTCTTCTGTGTTGTTTGAAATTTCTTCTGCAGATGATCTGAGGAAATGCCCACTGAGCATGCCCAGAAGTCACATAACTTCCCACTGAATAATTCAGAAAGATTCAGAAAATTTTGGTTCAGAAAAATTCAGACAAATTTGGTTCAGAAAGATTCAGACTATTATGAGTTCAGAATGGTTCAGACTATATATGAGGTTCAGACACTTCAGATAACTTCAGAATTTCTGAATCTTTCTGAATACCTGTCTGAATTGTTCAGCCTGTGCCCAGTAATGTTTCAGAAAGTGTTCAGAAAAATTCAGAAAAGGGATTTTGTGTTCAGAGAGATTCAGACACCAATTTAGTGTTAAGATCAGATTCAGTCCTGATTCAGACAAAGTCAGCCAAGTTCAGAAGATATTCAGAAAATGAAGTTCATGAGGGATAACTCCCACAATAATCTACGGATTTTGCCAAACATTGAACTTGACTTGTATTTTATGATCATATACTTGTGTATAAAATATGAATTCAATACACCAATGCTTTCAAAAGATATCGATCGGAAACCAGCTTTTCATAAAAAATGAAGTCGAAAAAGGGCCATAACTCCCACAATAATTGACGGATTTTGCCCAACATCGAACTTGACCAGTATTTTATGATTATATACCTGTGTATATAATATGAATTCAATACACCAATGCTTTCAAAAGATATTGAACGGAAACCAGCTTTTCATACAAAATAATGTCGAAAAAGGGCCATAACTCCCACAATAATCGACGAATTTTGCCCAACATCAAACTTGACCTGTATTTTATGATTATATACCTTAGTATGAAATATAAATTCAATACAACAATGCTTTAAAAAGATATTGAAAGGAAATCATTTTTTCATAGAAACAGAAGTCAAAAAAGGGCCATAACTCCCACAATAATCGACGGATTTTACCCAACATCGACCTTGACCTGTATTTTATGATTATATACCTGTGTATGAAATATGAATTCAATACACCAATGCTTTCAAAAGATATTGAACGGAACCCATTTCGTACGTACGTGCGCTACGCTACGCCACGTACGGACGGACAGGGATGATACTATATGCCCCCCCATTTTAAATGGCGGGGAGCATAATAAATTGCATTATATAGTTTTCATACAAGACCCAATACCTTCCTTAGTGAATTCAACATAAAAAAACTGCATTACTAAGGCTTTGAACATGTAAGCTTTGAGACCCAACAATTTATATATAGAGGCCCAGTGATTAAGTAAAAGAAGTTACCAATGCATGTTTCAATAATTTTGCAAAATATACAGTTTACCATACTATTTCTCCCACAGACAATGGATACTAATCAGTCATGTTAAACATGCATGCACAGATTTACTAAAAGTATCTCAGGCTCAGAACTTCCAATCATCCCTCATATAAGCTTATATGAGACCCAATAGTTGGGGTAACAAGACCCAATAACTTCTATATTTTAGATCAAATTAAAGCTTTCAGTATACATTTGTCTGTTCTTTTGAGACCCAATAATTATATAGTTTTTGTATAAGACCCAATAACTTCCTAAGTGAATTCAACAACAAAAGACTGCATTACTAAGGCTTTGAACATGCAACAATTTATATGAGCCGCGACACGACAAAACCAACAATGTGGTTGTGTGCCCAGTGCAGACTCAGATCAGCCTGGGCATTCACCCAGTTTGACAGTGCTCAAAGGGTAGCTACGGGTCTAAGCTACCGCCATGCGGACAGTGAAGACTGATCAGACTGGGCAGATGCCCAGGCTGATCTGAGTCTGCGCTGGGTGCACATCCAAATTGTTGGTTTTGTCATGTCACGGCTCAATTATATAGAGGCTCACTGATTTAATGAAAATAGTTACCAATGCATGTTTTAATAATTTTGCAAAATATACAGTTGACCTTACTATTTCTCCCACAGACAGTGGATACTAATCACATCACAGTCATGTTAAACATGCATGCACAGATTTAAAGAAGTATCTTCGGCTCAGAACTTCCAATCATCCCTCTTATAAGCTTATATGAGACCCAATAGTTGGGGTAACAAGACCCAATAACTTCTATAATTAGATCAAATTAAAGCTTTCAGTATACATAAATTGTATTATATAGTTTTCATACAAGACTCAGTAACTTCCATAGTGAATTCAACATCAAACAAGAGTTGTCAGAAGACAACAAAGCGCGCCTCATGGGTGCCTGATTCTCACAGTTACAAAGTCCTCAAATATATGAGGTTATTTGCAGTTTCAGACTGAACCATTATCCCATGCTTATACATGTATGAATACCTACTAAGTACTGCTGAAAACATGAGGCAAAATCAATGAAGCATGATAATATGTATGTCAAACTGACCTCAAGTCCGTCAAAGTGTCAGACTATTAATCCATGTTGCCAAGTATGATGTTAATCTCTAAAACAAGTTTGGAGATACTAGGCAAAATCAGTAAACCATGAAAAATAGTTCACAGTGACCTACAAATAGTATGGACTCATTTGCAGAGTCAGACTGAACCAATATCCCATGTATGATGGAAATATCCTAAATAGTGCTCAAGATAAAATAAAAAATCACCGAACCATGAAAAGTAGGTCACAGTGACCTATAAATAGTATGAGGTCATTCGCAAAGTTAGACCGATCCACTATGCCAGATATGAAGTTAATTAATCCATCAAACAGTGTTCGGCTTAGCCAAGATAAAGTGGACACTTGTGTTGCACACAGGTCAATTTTTAGAATCGTTTTAATCTTTAAACTTCCATAAAAATTTGTAAGCTCTGACATTTATGTGTAATATTCCGAAGCAATTTTTATGGTGTAGGCCCGATAGAAATGTTAGAGGCTGATATATTCTAGTACCTTTGTGGGGCTACGGACTATACATATTCGAGCATAACATGCTGTTTAAAGATAGAAGACATTGTTTTCAGACAATCTTTACTGCTCATTAAGTAATGACAATCTGTCAACACCAAAATTTTGAGCCAAAGAATTAACTGCTTTTAGGAAAAAAATATTTTTATTAAGTTAGACTGCAAGTACCACTGAAAGCAGAAAAGAAGTAAATTTTGCATTTAGCAGTATCGTTTAGACATTATCTGAATGTGTTTAAAAGTCCTCTCACGTGAAATATAGAGCTGTCTATGGTTGACATAGAAAGTATTGTTGTAATTACTACTTTCATGTCTTTATGGCTTGAGTAGCAAATTTTGGTCACAGCGGGGCTACGGACTATACAAAAATAGGGAATGTCTAAAACTGCACTTGGAAGACATATTTTCACAGTAAACTCTAAAAATACAGTCTAAATTTACCATTTAGTGTTACTTTACAATGACATTTGCATTAGAATAAACAAATTCATGTTCTGTGAATAACTTTATTGTAAAACTAATAAGAGCATAGCAAACTGTTGGTCACTTCCTGACATAGCTTCTTCAAAAGGGGTTTCAGACCTGAACTGCTAACTTAAATGTTTCACAATTTAATTGCAAATATTTCAGAAACAAAATTAAACAGTTGTTATGGTTGTATTATAGGAGTAAACAACATATTATCAACTTCTTACTGATACTGTCCAGGGGCTACGGACTATACAGACTATAAGAAATTTGTACCATCAGTCCATGGTAGTCCTTACTTCAAGCATATTCAACCAGTATATGTTTAGCCAAGTCTATAGAAATATACTGAAGTATAATTTGCAATCTGTTTGCAGTATACCATAAAAAAGAAGCCATGAAGATGGTCTAGAGACTATACCACCAAGTTAACAATTTAACTCTGCTGACTGGGACAATTATAATTGCCCACTGGGGTTTATATAAGAAAGGAAACGATTGATCAGAACTTTGCCAGTAACTGAAATCTTCAGTTGTGAGGCAGATATGAAGTCAGTGTAACAGTTATACAAAAAGTTCATGATTCTGTCAAAACAACAAGCAGTCTCTTCACAAATGTCTGATAGTGCCTAATGTTTGTACAAAGTTCAAAGAAAGAAAAGTCTAATACAGTTTTAAAGTTAGGGAGCAGCCACAAAGTTATTATAAGAAATATAAAATGAATAATTCTGTCAAAATAAGAATAAAGCTAAATGGTTCTTTTACTCTGCATATTGTCTAATGGCACTTTATACTTTTACAAACTTTCATGACGAAATCCTAAACAGATTAAAGATATGGGGCAGACATAATATATATCCTTTAGAACTTTGACCTCTGTGTAAAACGACCTTTGTCAGACATTGTTAAAATGTGATGTTCTGCACATCATCTAAATAAGACGAACATTTGGTCCAGGTTTAAGCAGATCTACACATCATCTTAGTAAGATGAACATTTGGTCCAAGCTTAAGCGAATCTTTTAAAGGGTTTAGGAGATATGAAGCAGACAAAGTCAATGGACAGAAGACAGACAGATGAGCACCACATTATAATTTGTCCTGCTACTGATGTTTTATATTTGTACAAAGTTTCAAATCAAAATCTTATACAGTGTTAATGTTACTATGGAGCAGACATGAAATCACTACAAGAAATATACAAAGGGGCATAACTCTGTCAAAACTGAAAGTAGGGTTCTTTTTCTCTGTGCATTGTCTTGCTAAAACTTTATATTTGTACAAACTATCATGAAGAAATCTTTTAAACAAGAATTCCGTGGAATGCTATGTCGCACCTGCATTGCGCTTCCACGGTGGTTAAGACTATAATTAAAAAGAACGTGTATGAGAAGTGGACAAAAATGCTAGGATCAACACAATTTTTTATGTAAAATTTTACTAAGTCAGAAGAGCATAAAATATAAGTCAAGAGTAGGAATAACTGCAACATCCCTCATGAACATTCCAAAGAGAAACTGTACGCCAGGTGAGATGACTACAAGTATCATACTTCGAGACAAAAGGACTAAAACACTAGGGCCAACACAATTTTGGGTGTAAAATTTTGCAAAGTCAGCAAAGCATGAAATATATGTCAAAAGTAAATTAATTGCAACAGCACTCAAGAACATTCTAAGAAAAAACTTTGATGATTCTAGGTATCATAATTTGTGAGAAATGGACTTAAACACTAGCATCATCATAATTTTGAATAAAAAATTTACGAAGTCAGCAGAGCATGAAATATGGGTCAAGGTAAATATAAGAGCAACAGCCCTCGAGAACATTCTCAGAAGAAGCTTTATGCCAGGTTTGATGATTGTAGGTATCATAGTTTGCAAGAAATGGACTTAAACGCTAGGGTCGACATAATTGTTGGTGGACAGTTTTACGAAGTCAGCAGAGCATGAAATATAGGTCAAGGTTAAAAATAAGAGCAACAGTCCTCGAGAACATTCTTAGAAGAAGCTTTATACCATGTTTGATGATTGTACATATCATAGTTTGCGAGAAATGGACTTAAATGCTAGGGTCGACGCTAGGGTCGACGTAACTGTTGATGGACAGTTTTACAAAGTCAGCAGATCATAAAATATAGGTCGAGGGTAAAAATAAGAGCAACAGCCCTCGAGAACATTCTTAGAAGAAGTGTTATGCCACGTTTGGTGATTGTAGTTATCATAGTTTGCGAGAAATGGACTTAACACTAGGGACGACGCTAGGGTCGACGTAATTGTTGACGGACGGACGTACGGACGGACGGACGTACGGACGGACGAACGGAATGACTGACGGACGGACGGAAAAGTGAACTCCTATATCGCACCTTGCTAAAACAGGTGCGACAAAAACACTTCATAAAATATGGAGTGGACATGATGCTTAATATAAAATTATATGCATTGTACCGAAAATACAAAGGGGAACAATTCCATCAAAACTGAGAAAGTATGGTAATGGTTCTTTTTCTCTGCACATCATCTGATGGTGCTTTATATTTGTACAATTTTCATGAAGAAATCTTGAACGTTTAACAGATATGGAGCGGTAACAAAATGTTACTGTTTGAACTTCAGTCTCTGGTAGACCTTAAACTTTGTCAGATGTTGTTAAAATAAGTTCTGCAATCTGCATATTGTCTCAATAAGGCATACATTTTACTCAAATTTAAAAAAAAAAAAAAAAAAAAAAGTTAGGTACACAGACAGATGGACAATGCCACAACATAATGCAACTCATCTCATGACACAGGCAAAATGGTGATAACTGTTAAACAAATTTCAGCTTGAAACAAGGAAAACCTTAATTACTCTCAGAACTACTGTATGTAACTGTACCACTTTCCTTGGAAACACACACAAGTGTTAAATATGATTTAAATATTTTCAAATTACCTGGCCATATTTCAATCACTGTAAATTGCACAACATTGTAATAGGGAGACACATTTTAAACCAAGTCCTTGAACAAGTACTATTTGTACTACTGTGATTTAGTTGCTTGGTTGTTTCGGGTTTTAACGCCTCTTCCAGACAGGAATTCTGTCTATAACGGGCCATCTCCCTGTGATGTACTACTGTGACTTTCAGCAGAATATCAAGTGTTTATCTATCTTTGTCTTCCAAATTTCTTTTTCTATGGTCAAGTTTCATCTTTAACTACTAATTTCTTAACTTATCTGGAATGAGTAGTCACATATCTGAATATAGAGAGACATTCCAGAAAACTTGTATAGTCCGTAGCCCCTTTGTCAGCCTTTTATGTTTCGAGACAAGTCTGCAAGAAAGCATTATGAAACAGCCCAAAAGTTGTATTAAATTAGTCTGACAGTATGAAACTTCATTTCAAAATGCAATTTAACACTTTACTATTGCATTATGTGTATGTTGTACATAAATATATAATCTTACACCTACAGTTATTAGTTCATCCATATTTTATTTTCTTGGAATAAAGCAGATACTTCATCATTTAAATGTCACAAAAGCTTTATCTGCTTGCCCTGCACAATGCTGATAAAAATTACTAAAACCACAGCTCTAGTTTGCATATGACATCATCATAAAGGTATGAATTTTGAGGGGGGCTACGGACTATACAGGGCTACGGACAAAATGTTATTGGCTGTAGAATTTTGTTGCCGGCAATCAGCCGCTAATCATTTTTTGTGTAGCTGTTCTGTCATTGTCTGAAACTATAAAAACGCTTATCATGTAGATAACCAATGATTTGACTTTTATAGTACATGCTGAAATATGGGGCTACGGACTATACAAAATTAACATGATTTTGGCAAGGCTAGTAGAACTAGGTGGAGAGCATTTCATAAAAATGTGTGTGGTATTCATGTGTGACTGCATTTATTTGGTAAACAACTGATGTTTTCTTAATTTATTTAGCATTGAAAAGTATACTTTCTAAATGTGGAATAACCATAGGTGAAAAACTGGAAATGCATAACAAGTGTATACATTTACATTTTTCCACATATCTTCGGCAGTTTTTATATGATTTTCGTTCCGTAAAAAGTAATGTTAATTAGAATGGTGTCTGCTTTAGAAGAACATAAATTTTACAATATCTGATCCAGTCCCTGTTTTGGTCATACATTTAAAAAATGCCTTCTTTTTCTTGCAACAGCATAACATGCAAAAAATGGTCATTTTTGGGCCTTTCAGATCAAATATTTCGTAAACTATTCAATGCAGATATATAAAACCATATATCACAGGAAAGCTCATTTGAAGTTCTATTCATTTACACATACTTTAAGGAGATGAGATGTATGTGGTGCTCAGAATCATTGCATAACATGGGAAAACTTAAATTGTCCACATTATCTTGGCTAAGCCGATTAACGATATAACAGAAACTATTAACTCGGAATTAAGACTTTTTGCTGACAACTGTCTGTGTTTGCTATCGTGAAATCAGAGATAGTGAAGACACGTTGAAACTTCACTAAGTTCAGGAGGATATAGGTTGTTTAGGGTGTTGGGCAAGGAGCTGGGGCATGAGATTTCAACCGTTCAAATGTAATATAATGCAAATCACAAGGAAACGGATCAAGAAGATCAATGCTTCCTACACCTTAGAGGGAACGGTCCTCAATAACGTAGAAACTATCAAGTACCTCGGCATAACCATAACCAATAATCTCAAATGGAACACACATGTCAGCAATATTTGCACAAAGGCTAATAGGACCCTTGGTTTCCTCAGACGCAACTTGGCAGCATGTCCACAAGACGTTAAAGAGTCTGCATACAAGTGAGCTGGTGCGTCCAGTCTTGGAGTATGGTAGTTCAGTTTGGGACCCTCAAAGTATACTTCTTCAAGATGAACTTGAGAAGGTGCAGAAAAGGGCAGCTAGATTTGTAACGGGGAATTACACATATGAAACTGGGAGTATGACTGGCATTCTGGAGAAACTTAAGTGGGAATCCCTGAAAAAGAGAAGGAAAGATAGTAGACTCATAATGCTAACTATAAAGGTCTAAAGGGTGCAGCCAGTATACCCATAAATGACCTTATTCCCCCAAGTAGGCGTACCAGGAATCATCATTCTCTGGCAATTTCAAACCCCATTGGCTTGGACTGATATGTACAAGTCCAGTTTCTACCCCCAGACTATTAGAGATTGGAATTCCTTGGAAGATTCCATTATTTCTGCTGCTGAGTGTGCAGAGGATTCAGTTACTAAGTTTACTTCTCTTGTAAGGGCTAGGGACTAGCTTCCCTGATTCACAGGTCCTGGTGAATGATTGTCCTTGGACGTATCACCAGTAAACAATTCTGATTCTGATTCTGGTGGAGGCAAATACAGTCAGAACATTTAAATTTAGACTCGACAAGTTATGGAGAGACCAACCACAAAGATTCCAGTACAGAGAGGACATCAAAGCACTGACCGGACGTGACCTAAAACAATATAATGAAGAATTAGAGCTGGTCCAACAGCCCATGAGCAGGGCCTTCTACCAGAAGAGGATCTGTAAGAATCTGTAAGAAGAAGAATCTCAAGATTGCTCGAATAAACTTGGAATTCCAAGATTGACAGTGAGCAATCTCGAGATTTTTCAAATTCCAAGTTTGACACAACAATAGCGGGCCAGGTAGCGCAATCGGTAGGGCACCTGACTCGTAAGTCAGAGGTCCTGGGTTGGAATCCCGGTCTGGCCACATACTTTTGTTTCTCCTTCCGCTGATTCAAGAAGGGCAGTTGTCAGTTACTGGCGAAAGTATGTGCACTTAGTACTGGTTAACCGCTTAGGAGGTCTACCTGCCCAGGAATAGTGTGGTTAGGTTAACTGACCGTCCCGACATGACCTTAGTTGTTTACCGTGGACGTTTAAGCATCAAATCGCTGAACACTAAAATACCTAACTCATAACTTTATGTTATGTTAGGTCAAGTTAGGTTAGGTCAAGTTAGGTCATTGTTACCTACTTTTAATACCATACCTGAATATTGCATTATTATGGTATTAGGTAGGCATTAATTAGGCTATGTTGGGATTAGGTTAGGTTAGGTTATGTGGGCATTGGTTAGATTAGGTAAGGTTAGGTTAGGTGGGCATTGGTTAGGTAAAGTTAGGTCAAGTTAGGTATTGTTAGGTTAGGTTGACATTGGTTAGCTTAGGTTAGGTAAGGTTATATCAGGTTGGCATTGGTTAGATTAGGTTAGGTTAGGTGGGCATTGGTTAGGTAAAGTTAGGCCAAGTTAGGTAAGGTTAGCATTGATTAGATTAGGTTAGGTGGGCATTGGTTAGGTAAAGTTAGGTAAGGTTAGGTCAGGTCAGCATTGGTTAGGTGAGGTAAGATTAGGTTAGGTGGGCACCGGTTAGATAATGTTAGGTCAAGTTAGGGGAGGTTAGGTTAGGTTGGATAAGATCAGAATTATCAACAAAGAAGTAAGCACAATGAATTACTTTTTATTTTTCCTACTCTTAAGTGAGCACCGTATACAGTATATATTTCTTGACTTTTTGACTTGTGCCCTTGTTAAATTTGATAGACCCTGGCATGCTGTCGGCTTGGCCAAGATAAAGTGGACACTTGTGTTGCACAAAGGTCAAGTTTTAAAATCGTTTTAATTTATAAGCCTTCATAAAAATTTGCAAGCTGTGATGTTAGTGTGTAATATTCCAAAGCGATTTTTATGGCGCAGGCCCGATAAAAAAGTTACCGACAGATATATACTAGTACCTGTGTGGGCCTACGGACTATACACATCGGAGCATAACATTGCTAGTTTAAGATAGAAAACAATGCTTTCAGACAGTCTTTACTGCTCATTTGGTAATGACAATTTGTCAACATCAAAATTTTGAGCCAAAGAAATAGCCGCTTTAAGGAAAAGAATATTTTTATTAAGTTAGATTGCAGGTACCATTGAAAGCAGCAAAGAAGTAAATTTTGCATTTAGCAGTATTGTTTAGATGGCAGCTGAATATGTTTAAAAGTCCTCTCACCCGAAATATAGAGCTGTCTGTGGATGACATAGAAAATATTGTTACAATTACAACTTTCATGACTTTATGGCGCAAGTGACAAATTTTGCTAACAGCAGGGCTACGGACTATACAAATATAGTGAACGTCTAAAACTGCACTTGGCAGAAATATTTTCACAGTAAACTCTAAAAATACAGTCTAAATTTACTATTTAGTATTACTTTACAATGACATTTGTATTAGAATAAACAAATACATGTTTTGTGAATAACTTTATTTCAAAACTAATAAGCACATAGCAAACTGTTGGTCACATCCTGACATAGCTTCTTCAAAAGGGCTTTCAGAACTTAACTTCTAACTTAAATGTTTTACAATTTAATTGCAAATATTTCAGAAACAAAATTAAACAGTTGTTATGGTTTTATAATAGTAGTAAACAACATATAACAAATTTCATATTGATATAGTCCAGGGGCTACGGACTATACAGACTATAAGCAATTTGTACCATGAGTCCGTATGGTATTCCTTACCTCAAGCATATTCAATCAGTATCTGTTTAGCCAAGTCTATAGAAGTATGCTGAAGTATAATTTGTAATTTGTTTGGAGTATACCATAAAAGGAAGCCATCAAAATGGGCTAGAGACTATACCACCAAGTTAACAATAGCTCCGCTGAGTGGGGCAATGATACCAGTTGGAACGCAAACCCTCGAAACGCGGTGATTGTATTTACAACGATGGATCCTTCCACATAAAAAATAGGCCCAAAAAATGGCGAACATGGTTCTTGACGAAATTTCCAATTATTCTCAAACGTATATAGAGGCACTGATTATATCAAAATGATTAAACACATAAAAATGTTTTGCTAACTAGTATTAAGCAGGCTTTCTCAACAAAATTCAGGGCCAAAATTGCTCGAAATGCTAAATATTCATCGTCAAAGTACACTACTCTATCTTGATTCTACCGAAAACTTGCATCAACATAAAACATAATTTACAGAAAGCTGAGACTTTCTCCAATGCGCACACCCATGCCATCGAAAACTTTATTATTTCTTCTTTTTGCATGTGAAATTTCAAGCAATATCGTTTTGGAACATTTTTAAATTGCAAAATAAAAGATGGCATCTGTAGTTTTAACGCTCAGGAAACGGTCTTGCACGTGAAATGAGCGCCAGCAATATTTGCCGGACAGCCACAATTTAGACAGAAAATTGAGGTTACAGTCTGTCAAACATTAGCTCAGATTGCTAAATACTTGAAAAGGAGAAAAATTACGGAGTCTGGTTAGCTAAAATAGACTACAAACTGGTAGAACGTACCTTACCCGACTCCTGACCTGATTGACATTGTACAAATCTGACGTTCTGCCACTCAAATTTGTGGAAATAATATCCTTTTCTAAAATCATTTATCTTTCAAACAGTCATCTGTTTTCTGTCAAATAAGTTATTAGGTCACTGTTGTGACGTAATAAAAGAAAATGACGTATATTGCCTCGAGCTAGATTGCCAGTCCGCATGCGATGTAAACGGATATACTCTGAGTATACGTCGAACATCAAATGCACCAGTACGAAGTAAAGAGTTTCTTTCTTGTCGTTGTGTTTGTCTAGTTTTCGAAAAATTTACGATCTGATTTTATAATTTGCTCAACAATTACAGAGAACATATAAGCCGCGACACGAGAAAACCAACCGAAAGTGGTTGTGCGCCAAGCGCAGACTCAGATCAGCCTCGGCATCCGCCTAGTCTGCGCAGTCTTACCTAAGCGCTTTAAGGGTAGCTAAGGGTCTAAGCTGCCTTCATGCGGACAGCGAAGACCCTGATCAGATTGGGCGGATGCCCAGGATTATCTTAGTCTGCGCTGGGCGCACAACCAAATTGTTGGTTTCTCGCGTCGCGGCTCAAGTTAGAAAAAAACAAGCCAGGTGGGCATGAAAGGAGGCGGTTGGTGACGAGGGTGGGGGTGGGTGGGGCCAGGGAAGTGGGGGAATTCGTCTTGACTGATGCCTGGAGTGATGTATAGGTCCCAAACATGTCTTGAGCAGTCGTTGCTGTGACAGCGTTCTTCTCTCTCTCTCTCTCTCTCTCTCTCTCTCTCTGTGCCCGATTTGGCTTCATTGTTGTAACACACACTCAGATTTATTAGGGTTATCATGCGAACCGAACAACCAACTAAATATTTTGTACCACTTCAGAAACTGAGGGTGAGGTTGGGCCTGTAAAATCGATTTAAGCCCCCCAGTAATTCATTACTGACCGTTCCAAGGCGGTAGTTCTGTTGTGGTTCTCTGTTGCCTGTTTTTGGTGTCAGAGTTTCTGTGATGTTTTACCTTATGTATGTTTTTATTATTTTTGGTTCGGTTTGGGTTGCTGAGTGGCCACCTTTTGGGAACAAGCTGCTCACTCGGTTGGCCATATGTTCTCTGTATCTTGATTATTTGTTATCTTAGTTGTTTCCAACTATGGTTTGAGGGCTGGATTTGGATTTTGATTGTTTCAGTTCCTGGTCTTTGCATACTTATTACTACTATTACAATCATTTGAATCTTATCAGCAGTTGAGCCGCAACAGGCAAAGAGGAATCTTGTCGGATATGATAACAGCAAAATCTGCTTAGTCTAACAAGACTGCTTCAAGATACAAAGCTGTATATATAGGCGAACAGCAAAACCCTGATTGGCTTGCAAGCAAACACTTTCCGTTCTGAATTAAGTTACGAAGAGTGTTTCGTGTGTTCGATGATGAGCCTGAAAATGTGTCGGGGTGTGCGGATGTGGGAGGTGTGGGGAAAATTTGAAGGCTTGCTACGTGCCATCCGACGTTTGGCACGTGGCACAAAAACAGCCATTTATTCCGTGGAAGCAAAGTACTGTACATGGACTTAAACTGTATACGAATCGCTCCACTTTGGCAAATTCCACATCCCGAATTTATAAGCGTAAAGACCATATACTTAAACAATCTGCTTGAAAGTTGAAAATAGCGGGCGTGTGAGGAACTAATGAAATACGCATGAACTTTGTATACTTATTCAAGCAACCCATCATTGCCTTCATTTAGCAAACTGTGCATAAACAAAAAAGATACCAGCCAAGATCCATAATAGAATGCACACATGCAAGCTGTCCATCTTAACTTTTATAACATTTGTAGTGCAGGCTATCTTAGTCTCTGCTTGTTTCAGGTCACCCGTGTACTTACTGACCCTCAGAAAATACTACAGTAAGGGAAAAAGTGAAAACGTTCCCACACGTCACCACATTTGGTAGCTTAGAGTTGTCAAATGAGAATCTGAAGGCCGCTGGCTCAATTCCTATCATTGCCTAATGAATATATTTCGACTGATATCCTATTCGATTCGGAAATCGACTGCCCAATTATTTAATTTCAGGACGCAGAGTATGAAGAAGAAGCCCAGAGTTGAGTATAAAGTGTACTGATTGCCCTTTACATGTGCCTTCGGAACGATTCGTAAATGCAAAAATATCAACTCTTCTGGTGACCTGCAAGATACCCGGGCCTGCTAGTCAACCGGACAATTACAATGTTACAATTCTAGTCGGCATATAAATGAAGAATGAACATGTTAAGCATTGGAATGAACTGAAATTGAGAGTGTACATGTAAATGTGTGGGCCTAGGGTACACTTTCAGGGGAACCATCTCGGCAATAATATTTTTATTTATCCTACCTTTCCAATGGGACTAAACTCTTTAAGGAAAGCATTAATTTTGCTCCTTTGGGAGCAAAGAATTTTTGAAGAGTCTCCCAGCTCAGGAAAACTAACAGGAAATTAATAAAGTTGTGTATTGATAATAAGCCTACGATAATGTGTGCCAGTTATCCATGAAAACGTGTTGCGGCTGTATATAGAACCTCCTCGCCAAGACTACTCTAATGTGAGGCAACATCAGTCATTTTAATAGAGAAATAGAAAAACACGATGTGAATTATGTTGTTTGTTTATATGTGACTGCATAACCCAAAGGGTCCGTAATTGGAGAAATAAATGTTCTATTCTCTCCTATTATTTTATGTAGATTTACCCGTGTACTTGCAGATTTAGAATTGTAAATGTTGCCCCCCCCCATCCCCCCAAAACACACACACACACACACACACACACACACACACACACACAGATGCCTGACGAGTTTCTCAAACTTATACAGGCAATGCAAAAACATCGTATGCATACAGTGCACTGCTAACCCTTCTCAAACGCTTAACTGCTTATACGCTAACAACCAAGTGCGTATTGTAATTTTGTCAAATAGACAAAATTTCAACAGGTATGGCCATATTTGATGTTGCTGGTATTTGTAAGTTGAACAAGATTTCAATAGTAGCGGCAAGCAGACACGACTATATAAAGCATCTTTGGGGCCCACCTCTATTCTTGCTCTCAAAGGATAAACATAATTGTGCGTAAAGTGTAATAACCCCTGCACTCCTGCTTCTAACCGTCCCACGAGGTGGGGGGGGGGGGGGGGGGGGGCATTCCTCATCCCTCCCAGGTTACTCACATACAACCGTTTATTTGACTTTAGAAATCAAGCGCGTGATCTGCTAATTAAAAAAAGAAATAACCGTTAAATTATCGTTCAATTATGAGGGGAAAGGCTAATCCTGAACGATAGCATGAACTGTACCTAAATGAACATCAATTGCTGATTAAGTCCGTCTTTTAAGCCACGATTATACAAATTTCTAATCGATTCAAAATCACGTCATAAACATATGTTTACGATTTGCTAGAGCATAGAAGTGAGAGTTGACATTATTCTATCTGACAATAAAATATGAATAAAATGAATTTACTTGACTGTTTTATTCGGTCTTGGTTGAAGATTAATCAGTGAGATGCGTTACGTTTCTACGGACAGGCTGAATTGTGAGTTTGTTATTGGCAGTGAACATTTAGCGCGTAAGGCTGGCATGATTTCGACGCCATTTTCGGTTTGTTTTCAAACCGAGTGGTCATATGTTATTTTGCAATTTTAAAATGTTCCAAAACCAAATTTTCTGAAATTTCACATAATAGTAGAATATATATCAATATTTATCATGGCATAGGTCTGCGTTTTGGAGAAAGTCGAATAAGCTGTAAATCGTAATTTTTAGTTCACATGTTTGACGCTGA
This sequence comes from Ctena decussata, assembly GCA_963989385.1. Taxonomy (NCBI): domain Eukaryota; kingdom Metazoa; phylum Mollusca; class Bivalvia; order Lucinida; family Lucinidae; genus Ctena; species Ctena decussata. The sequence continues at coordinate 15,124,177 of OZ022499.1, forward strand.
CGTAAAGGGCACTGTTTCGTCAATAATTACACAGGCGGAAAAGGGTGTCCTGGAATTATTTTAACAGAAATATTCAATAATGGAAGTCAGAAAAGTGCTCTTATAATTTCAACCGGTGGTGCGATTTGATTAATCTGTATGGTGGCTTTAAAGTACTATGGGGTTCGTCGATAGCCATTTTGATGGCGACAATTTCGAACAAAAATTCGTTGCTATGGGCTTGATTATATCCCTACTCCTTGGAGCTGCGTTCCAACTGTACACCTATTGGGGTCTATGTAAGAAAGAAAACAGTTGATCTGAACTTTGCCAATAACTGAAATCTCCAGTTGTGAGGCAGGTATGAAATCACTATAAAAGTTATACAAAAAGTTCTGTCAACTACAAGCAGTTTCTGCACACTGATAGTGCCTTATGTTTGTACGAAGTTCAAAGCAAAGTCTAATGAAGTTTTAAAGTTAGGAAGCAGACACAAAGTCACTATAAGAATTATAAAATGAGGAATAAGTCTGTCAAATTCAGAAATAGGCTAATGGTTCTTTTACTCTGCATACTTTCTGATGGCACTTTATACTTGTACATGTACAAACTTTCATGAAGATATCCTGAACAGTTTTAAAGATATGGAGCAGACATAATATATATCCTTTAGAACTTTGACCTCTGTGCAAGACCTTGACCTTAGTCAGACATTGTTAAAATGTGAGTTCTGCACATCATCTAAATAAGATGAACATTTGGTCCAGGTTTAAGCAAATCTGCAGCATCCTAGTAAGATGAACATTTGGTCCAAATTTAAGCAAATCTTTTAAAGGGTTTAGGAGATATGGAGCAGACAAAGTTATTGGACAGAAGACAGACAGACAGACAGTAGACTGACAGATGAACACCACAAAATAATTTGTCCTGCTGTTGATGCTTTATACTCGTACAAAGTTTCAAATCAAGCTCTTATACAGTGTTAATGGTACTGGGAGCAGACACGAATTACTACAAGAACTATACAAAGGGGCATAATTCTGTCAAAACAGAGCGTAGGGTTGTTTTCTCTCTGCACATTGTCTGCTAAAGCTTAATTTATATTTGTACTAACTATCATGAAGAAATCTTAAACGCTTCAAAAAAGGAAGTAGATGTGATGCTAATAAAAAATTGCTATATACCAAAAATACAAAGGGGCATAATTCCATCAAAACTGAAAGCATGGTAATGGTTCTTTTTCTCTGCACATCATCTGATGGGGCTTTATATTTGTAAAATGTTTTATGAAGAAATCTAGAACGCTTTAAAGATCTGTGGAGCGGATACAAAATTTTAATGTTTGAGCATCAACCTCTGTTAGACCTTAAACTTTGTCAGATGCTGTAAAACTGAGTTCTGCATATTGTCTATATAAGGCATACATTTTAGTTAAGTTTTTAAAAAAAAAGGACAGTTGGGCACACAGACAGACAGATGGACAATGCCACAAAATAATGCAACTCATCTCATGACAGGCATTATAGTAATAACTGTTTTATAAACAAATTTCAACTTGAAACAACAAGGAAAACCTTAATTATTCTCCGAACTACTGTATCTATCTGTACCACTTCACTTGGAAACACACACAACTGCTAAACTTGGTTTAAATATTTTCAAATTGCCTGGCCCTTTTCAATCACTGTAAATTGCTCAACAGTAGTAGGGAGACACATTTTAAACCAGGTCCTTGAACAAGTACTATTTGTACTACTGTGATTTGGTTGCTTGGTTTATCGGGTTTTAATGCCTCTTCTAGACAGTATTCCGTCTATATTGAGCCATATTCCAGAGACGTACTACTGTGACTTTGGGTAGGGTATCAAGTGTTTATCTGACTTTATGTCTCCAATTTCTTTTTCTTGGGACAGGTTTCATTGTTAACTACTAATTTCTTTACTTTAATATGTGGAATGAGTTGTCACATATCTGAATATAGAAAGATATATATAAAAACTTGTATAGTCCGTAGCCCCGTTGTCAGCCTTTAATGTCTCGAAACAATTCCACAATAAAGCATTATAAAACACCCCAAAAGTTGTATCAAATTAGTCTGACACTATGAAACTTCATTTTAATATGCAACTTGACACTGTACTATTGCATTATGTGTATGTTGTACATAAATATATAATCTAGCACCTACTGTTATTAGTTCATCCACATTTTACATTGTAGGAATAAAGCAGACATTTCATCATTTAAATGTCACAAAAGCTTTATCTGCTTGCCCTGCATGTTTCTGAAAACAATTACTAAAACCACAGTTCTAGTTTGCATATGACATCATCATAAGGTATGAATTTTGAGGGGGGCTACGGATGATACAGGGCTACGGACAAAATGTTATTGGCTGTAGATTTTTTTTGCCAGCCACCAGCCGCTAATCTCTTTTTGTGTTGCTGTATTATCATTGTCTGTAACTATAAAATAGCTTATCATGTAGATAGACAATGATTCAACTTTTATAGCACATGCTGAAATATGGGGCTACGGACTATACAAAATAAAAATGATTTTGGCTAGGCCAGTAGAACTAGACGGAGAGCATTTCATAAAAATGTGTGTGGTTTTCATGGGTGACTACATCTGTTTTGTAAACTTGAGATGTTTTCTTAATTTATTTGGCAGTGAAAAGTACACTTCCTAAATGTGAAATAACCATAGGTGAAAAACTGGAAATGCATAACATGTGTATACATTTACATTTTTCGACATGTCTTCGGCAGTTTTTATATGATTTTCATTCGGTAAAAAGTAATGTTAATTAGAATGGGGTCTTCTTTAGAAGATCATAAATTTTACAATATCTGATCCAGTCCCTGTTTGTGTCATACATTTAAAAAATGCCTTCTTTTTCTTGCAACAGCATAACATGCAAAAAATTGTCATTTTTGGGCCTTTCAGACCAAATATATGGTTAACTACTCAATGCAGATATATAAAACCATATATCACAATAAAGCTCATTTGAAGTACTATTCATTTACACAACTTTTAAGGAGATGAGATGTATGTGACACTCAGAACCATCGCATAACATGGGGAAACTTAAATTGTCCACATTATCTTGGCTAAGCCGTGTTGGAAATATAAGGTGAAATCACTGGACCATGAATAAAGGTCAAGGGCACAGGAGTCTGCATGGGGATGCTTTGCAGCTGCTGCAATTATAGGGATATGCTATTTGACCAATTATCAACTCTCTTGTCTCAAAGACATCATCAAAACTAAAAATTTTGCTTTAAAAAAGGTGCCAAACACCAAAGTCAGTCAACAGTAACATATAGGTCAAGGTCACACAATTGTGTCATGCAGCTGCTGCCGTCATGTGGATGTATATATGGACCAAGTATGATGACTGTAGCTGCTGTAGTTTGTAAAATACAGAGTCAAACGTTGAGTTAAACGCTAAAGTTAACATTGGTTAACCTGATCACGGACACCGACGAGGATGCTGACGCTAACGGATACTCGGACTATGACGCCGGGGGTATCGCATAAGCCCTCCTTTGCTTCGCAAAGGCGCGCTAAAAACTGCATCACTAAGGCTTTGAACATGCAAGCTTTGAGACCCAACAATTTTATAGACGCCCAGTGATTAAATAAGTTAACAATGCATGTTTCAATAATTTTGCAAAACATACAGTTTTACGTACTATTTCTCCCATAGACAATGGATACTAATCAGTCCTGTTAAACATGCATGTTTAAACATGTGCATGCAAAGATTTACTAAAAGTATCTCAGGCTCAGAATTTCCAATCATGTCTCTAATAAGCTTATAAGAGACCCAATAGTTGGGGTAACAAGACCCAATAACTCCTATATTTTAGATCAAATTAAAGCTTTCAGTATACATTTGTATGTTCTTTCGAGACCCAATAATTATATAGTTTTCGTATAAGACCCAATAACTCCCTATGTGAATTCAACATAAAAAAAATGCATTAATAAGGCTTTGAACATGCAACATTTTATATGAGCCGCAACAAGGCAAAACCAACAATTTGGTTGTGTGCCCAGTGCAGACTCAGATCAGCCTGGGCATTCACCCAGCTTGACCAGCTCTTCGTTAAGTGCTCAAAGGGTAGCTAAGGGCCTAAGCTACTGCCATGCGGACAGTGAAGACTGATCAGACTGGGCAGATGCCCAGGCTGATCTGAGTCTGTGCTGGATGCACATCAACATTGTTGGTTTTGTCATGTCACGGCTCAATTATATAGAGGCCAAGTGATTAAGTGAAAGAAGTTACCAATGCATGTTTTAATAATTTTGCCTCATGTCTTTGTGTGAAAACGGCAATTTTACAATGCTAAATGGGTGGTACGAAATCGGCTAATGCGAATCACATTGGATTTGAACTGTAAATTTCTACCCATCAGTACGTTCCCTTTCTAAGTGTGATGCTAACAGCAGCTCAGATAATACTATATAGCATTTAAAATCTCGTAATCGCAGCAACAGTTTTCCGCAGATTTGTCTTGAGGCTCAAAAACCGTAGCGTTAAGGCCTGCTTGTCATTACTCAAGGCCATGCTGTCTACTTTCAGTTTTAAAACGACTGGTTTACAATCCATCTACTTTGAACAGACTAATTCAGGAGTAAAATATTTAAAACCAGTCAGCTTCTTGGTGACTGCGACGCATACAGAAGCTCAGTCACTTTGATGATATTTCGATATTGCAAGCGTCTATGAGAACTTTTCCAGGTGGTATGGTTTACCGAAAAAAATGAACCGTAATGGCTTGAAAGCATCAGTACGGGATACCGATAAAATTTATAGTTGCTCCGTATCGGCCAGAAATAATATACGGAGATACGGACGCTATCTGGAGCACTGTTTTTCGGAGAGGTTTTTTCTATATTTAAGCGTTTATGTAAAATTAAGCAATGTTCGATAGCTAATGAAAGGTGTCGATAATACCTTCCGTTGCTCTACATCGTTTTTAAAGGCGTGGAAAAAACTGAAATGCCTTGGCAAAGATTACAAAACACAAAGCTGTTGCTCTTTTCAACCTTCCTAACCCAGGTAAAATCGATCTCCCATCCATTTTGGTACTTTGATTTATTCTCCAGCGTTTTCTAGGAATAGTGGTCAATATTTCATCTACATAAAAACAGAAGTACATATTTGGTCGTTTTCGGCTCTAATCGCTTTCGAATACTCGGGTTATTTATACCCACGCTATTTTAAGACTATTGGAAACCTTTAGCTTTACCTATTTCTAGACCAGGTGACGAATTTTCCCGGAGATAAATATAGATTCGGTGACCGAGATTGTCCGAATGTAGCGGAAGTTGAGAGAAACCCTTAGCAAAAAGAAATGGATTTTTTACATTGATTTGCTATTAGTTCACCATGGTTTCACCATTTTCCATTGTTACACTCTTTAATAACAAGTTAAATTTCATACCTGTTCCTTAAAACCATTGCAAATAGGCTATTATATTTCCATTTTCACAGAAAATAGTATAAAAATGGGGATTTTATACAGCTATGCCATTTTTTTATCCATTGGTTTTCTATTTTCTAGCTCAAAACAGAAATGTCTACCATGACAAAATGATATTATTTGAACCATTTATTTTCTATTGAATTTGATTGACAGGGAAATGGGCCTTAAATGGTAATTATCAAGGTTTGGGGCTAGAGAAAGAATGTGGTTTCTATAGCAATAACTATATATCAGTAATTTCCTGTCAGCCTCTCAGTACACCAGAAACACCAGAGTTAGTTTTAAATTCTGGCGCAATTATTTAGCTAAGTTTTAAAACAGTTGTATGTTTTTAACCAAACTTTCTTGCATAAAGTTTTATTAATGTTTTGAGGTTTTGGAATATATTCTGGACAATAAATAAATGGATCTTGCACAGTATGTGAATTAAAAAAAAAAAATTACAGCAAAGTAAGTTATTTGCATGTTTTACTTTTTGGCTAATGTCAGATTCACTGTAACATATTTCTGATGTGTAATTATTCACCCAGGTTGCCATGTCTAATGATGTATCTTTTATTCATTCATTGAACCAATGATTTAAAACAGTAATGACATTGGAGAACTTATGAGTGCCAGAGTTTTAGATTTTAATTTAAAAAAACATAATGAAAAAAGTCTGAAAATTCGGACACCTAGAATAATTACCAAAATTGTCCTAAAATTCGGACATTTTGGGCTTACAAAGCAGTGATATGTGTTCAGAAGATGCAAATGGAATGGAAAGCAGTATAATTCCTGGTGAGACTGATCAGGGCCTGCACTTTCTGCTCAGCCCTTTCTGTCCCAATAGTTAGAATTCTTACCATAGGGTTCTTCCAATAAAATATAATAGCCTAAAATCCCAGGGAAAATGGACCAGTTACTATAAGGTCTGTTCTGTTTGTTTTTTTTAGCTTGTATGCATAGTTATCATCTAAAAAAATACTATGCTGGAAGAATATATTTAGCAAAAGGCAGTAGCTCTGATCAGTCTGCAAATCTGCATTTAAGTGCAGGATGGTCTTATATGTAGTATCTGTTGTTTGCATGTGACATCAGGCTTCTTTTCTTGTGCTGTGACTCAATTAATTAGAGCTTATCATTATTAAGGTAGATATGCCATAGCAACCAGACAGCAAAGAGCAATCTGTGCAGACCCTGACCAGACTGCCAGAACAAATAGTGTAGCATTGACCCAGCAAACAGTGTAAACTCTGATTTGACTGCTGGGCAACAGAAATTGTGTAGAGCCAGATCTGACTGTCAGTATAGACCCTGATCAGACTGTCACTAGCAAACATTGAAAACCATGCTCAGGCTGTCCCCAAGCAAACAGTGTACACCACTGCAGACCTGGATCAGGCTGCCCAAGCAAAACTTTGACATGCTGGTTAGACTACTGATCTGGGCCTTCTCACTGTTCAGATATAATTTTGGTCTGCTAGTGCTAACATAAATCAAGCTTGTTATCTATTACTAGTAACCCTGCAAATTACATCTGACATTCTTAATGCAACATTTTTATTTGTTTGTACTAGAAAGAAATAAGATATTAAGGCTGCCATGAGCAAACATTATAGACTCTGAACAGACTGCTTCCCAAACAAATAGTGTAGAATCTGATCAGACTGCCAGTGCAGTACAAAACCAGATCAGACTGCCCCAGCAAACATGATATATTTGTACAAATACTTTGTAAAGATCAGAAAATTTAAGGGCACCTTGTTTTAATACTGCTTGGTCCACTAATTAAAAGAAGTGTAACCATAAATGATTATTACTCTGTAAAAATGATAAAAATAATTACCATAGCTGTCATAAATATGAAACAGTTTGGATTTGAAGGTGAAAATGGAATGGTAGACAGTGTAAACCCTGATCAGATTCTTCATTTACGAGCAACCTAATCTGGGTCTGCACTATTTTCTGATCTATCTGTTCCAGATAGTTGAAATCTTTATGGTATTTTTTTTTTTTAATGAAGAGGCAAGAAATGGTGTTTGAAGCAACAGAATTCTTCTGGTACATACTTACCAAATTTTAAGTTTTTTGTCAGTGCTTCTGGAAAATATACTTTATGAGCTGCATATAGCAAGGGTTCAGGGTCTTTGTTAGTACCTTCATGAAGGACTTTTGGAGTCTAATTTTCACACAGAGTGCACAACAAGGACACTTTACAGATTGTGCAAATTTGCAGGCTTGTCTGAGTTACTTACCTAAGATATATTTTATTAGAATATAGCACATGGTCATGCCATGAGAAAAGTATTATTTCATCACTATAACTGCATCATTTAAATGGTAGAAAACCATTTACCATTTTAACTAATGTTCCAGCCATTTTTATGATGTCATTTCAATGTTTCCATACAAAATGGAAATTATTGTTTCGCCATTTCCATGATGTCATTTCAATAGCAGCCTAATTTGCATATTTCGTCCATTTTCAATGTTGGTCCAATGCTGCAATAAGGGTGATCCAATGGAAGTTCAATGATTAAGACTAATTGCCTTCTTTGGAAACTTTCCATTGCTAAGCCTTGCAATGAAATGATGAATGAATGAAAAATTAATGGTTAGAAAGAAATGGAAACTGAATAGATATTAAATGCATTTCTTTTTGCTAAGGGAACATTTTTGACGATCCAGAGTCTCGGAGAGAGCCCCAAAAATAGACATTTTTTTGGAATTTTCCTGTTTAAAGTGAAATCGTGAGCAAGCGAAGGAAGCGTGAGTTATGGCTATTTTTCAAAATACGATCGTGAAGTCGTGGGAGGCGTCCTAATTCGTGAGGGTCACGCACAAATCGTGAAACTTAGCAGGTAGACTATGATTGAGGTGAAGGTCATGGACTTAGAAATTGGGGGTTTTGTTGAAGTATTTTGATACCATCAAATTTTACTGTGAGAATACTGCTCATTTGAATGTTCCTGGTGGGAATCCTGCCTGAATTCCTGCTAATTTAAATATTTCACTTAATATTCCACACTGAGTCCTGCTGGAATCCTATAGAGAATTTTATATTACAGTGAAAAGTTCACGTGGAAAACCCATTGGGAAACTTTTTCAAGTCCAGATTCCTACCAAGAATCCTGTTACAATTACTGCAGGAATACTGCTACTGTCCTGCTGGACAACTGAATTGCCATTTTGCCTTTTAAAATGTTCCCTCTGCCCTGAAAAATAAGCCCCTTTTTCCTCCATAGAAAGATACCTTTTCTGTTGAAAAACGCTATCGATATCCTGCTGTCCTATCCGGATACACAACTGTTTGACACTACACAGGGTAGTATTCATGTACTCATATGTCTATAAATAGACTGTCTAGGTAATAATGTTTACCCACTTATAAGAGTCATTGTCTGATAATTGCCATCACACCTTGTGTACTTGCTTAATGGACATTACCATATTTACTAGCAAAAGGATTAAAATTAGAAAATAAGTTAATTTATGGGTAACTAGATAATTATTACTTCTTTGTTTATTAAATTCATTTGATATGTTTTCAATTTAAGTGTACATTATGCATTGTATGGGGGTGCAATGAAATAAAATAAAGTAAATGAACAATGCCAAAATAGAAAAAAAAAATGAAGAAATAAAATAAATAAATAAATAAAAACAATATAGCACCATGTTTGTAAACAGGCTAAGGAGACATTTTTAATAAATGTATGCACCATCTTTTGGGGTTAACAGGAGATGATGATGTTTGAATACAGCCCTTTTAGCAGTATTTCAGCCATTTGGAGCCAATGCAGTAATGAAGTTGAAATAATCCTTAGGCTCTTATCAGATCTTGCAGAACTCAGACCCACAAACTTCTAGATTGTAAACAGTTTAGCAGTTGGCCAGCTCAACTGGATGGTAGATGAGGATAAGATATAGGAAGCGCAAGACTGAAGGTAGAAAACACTGTGTCACCACACAGCAATTATGTGACCACAGGATGGTGAATGGAAGGTAGTGAAAGGCACAGTGATTAAAAACATATATACAGAAATCAGTTGCAGTAATAACCTCCTAGACCATAAATAAAAAAAAAAATAATATTTTATTAATGCAGAACTTTACTTTATTAGCAGAAGCACAGTGCAGTCTAAATAAAAAATAAACAATCTGCATGATACATGTAGCATAGAGCTGCAACGATTCACCCAACGACCGATTCGATTCGATTTCTATTTCAGACACCTCGATTCGATTAATTCGATTCGATTCATGATTTATTTTATGCTACCTTAATTCATAATGTTTATCACTTTATTTTGTTATAGCGAACACACGAAGTATGTTCGCTTTACTGTATCAGTTTTGGTCCTATATACTTAGGCAGATAAAATGCGTGGTAACGATCATGGTTGCGGCCATCTTGGAGGACCGGAAGTTCGAAAGTTATCGCGAGACTAGTCCCGAACCAAGTGCTCTAATCGAATTTTTTACGAGTCCACAAACTTATTTTTGCAATCACTCTATGAAGGAAATGTACATTAAATCTTTCTCGCTACAATAATTCTCGTTTTTGTTAAATATGTTCGTAGAAAGGATAGCTCAAACTGTAAACGTTTTTCTTTTGAGGTTTTGTCGTCTGCTCGTGACCGGAACTTAGTCTAGACCGGAACTGAGTTCCTAGGTAAAACCCCGTACCGTGGCGCGTCATATGAATTGGAAACGACGGCGCACCCGAGAGCGCACCAGAGAGACCACCTAGGTTAGAATGGAGCAGGAATGGTGTGTTTGGCCAGTGATAACAAGCACTTTGATTAAAAAGTTGATTTCTACGACTTTTTTAGTAAAATAATCATGACACAGCCTTTACGTCTATATTTTAGCCCATTTCAATTATCTTTGGAACTGAATAAATAACAATCAGATACAAAAATGAATTCTTTGATTTGCTAATCAAAGCAATCATCATGAGTACAATTTTAAACCCCATATGATTTAATACTCAGAATTACACTAATTATCTGAAGTGTCTCTCAGCTGCGGAATATAAGGACTGCTGAGAGAGGGCAGCAGGACTGACTTCCGATATTATTTTGAAGACTGTTGAATCCCTGCCTCTTATAGTGCATATCGCTGAGGAAAGTGTGGACTTTCAGATGATTAGTGCACCCAACCACTGTCACAAAGCAGCTTAATATTGCGACAGCAGACCATAAGGACACCTTAAGAAGGCGAGCCTAAATATGTTTAGATTATATCTGCATACCGAACAAGTCTGCTATGGTTCTTTCTTAATGGGCACTGCGGTTCTTCTTCGACATTTAAATTCAGACTCTAATCGATACTGGCATGACGTTCAAGCCTTCAAGCCCGTCTTAAGGATTGCAAAACCAGCCGAATAAACCCTATAAGGTGTAATTTTTTTTTCTTTCTTTTTTTTTTCGTTTTTCATTTCATTCTGTTTCTTAAACTTTTTTTCTTTATGCTTTCTTCCCTACTATGCATTACTCCAGTGCATGACCCCGTTGCTGATGCCCTTTCCTGCACAATGAGGCTCATGTCGCTCATGGGTACTGGTGGCTTAGCAACGTCTTCAAATCAAATCAAATCAGTTAACTGTTCTTAAATCCAGTTATAGGGCTGACCCCAAGTACAGTACAAACCATACAATACATAAAAACATTCGATACATACAAGTGATGTATTTTCTGACCATGACAGTGTATGGCTTACTTCCTATATAATGTTAAAGTGAAACATCTCCAGACGAAGCAATTCAGACATCCCATGTCTGTGCCGCCTCCATCTCAAGACCAGCTCCCGAAGAAAAGAATTTGCCTCCATTCATTGAATTAAACGCTTTCCCCTACAAAAGACCCACCTGGAAGGACTATGCCTCCCGAGGAAGCAAAAAAGAAATCAGAAAGGCTGCCTACTTACGTAAAAGTGGCGAAAAATATGAACGTGCACCACAGTTAGTTGCACCTGTAGTAGGAGGAGAAAAATCTGTATAGAAAATTTCGTTGAGCGCCCCGACCGGGGATCGATCTCACAACCTCAAGATTATAAAGCGAGCACACAACCACTAGGTTAAAAGGTCCGGACCAGTTAGACTAGTCAGTTATACACTCTATATACCTAAATACATATTTACACATCACTCATTGGCCGTACTACTACACTCCTCCATCCTACCAAAGAACATTTGTATCAAATGTTAAGGAAATGAAATTATATTCCAGGTTCTTTTTAACTCTGCAGCCATTGTTTCGCCCTTGGGCTCCAACGGTAATCACCCTGGTCACAGCACCACTGTAGTAGGAGGAAAATCTGTAAAGAAAATTTCGTCGAGCGACCCCACCGGGGATCGATGTCACGACCCCAAGATTATAAAGCAACCACACAACCACTAGGCTAGAAGGTCCGGACCAGTCAGACGGGCCCAGGTTCACAACCATTCCTTAAACTAAATGACGACTTAAAAGTTAAGGTCTAAAATTGCAAATATAAATAAAAGCTTACAAAAACTGAATGCATTTGATTTTTCTTTCGTATTATATTTCTATGACAATTGTCAGTAGGATCAGGAAAAACGTGTGATTTTCAATATTATTTAAATATGAATTTTGTAAGGGGCCTACTAAGGGCAAACTTTTCCTCCTTAACTTTAAGGTGGTCCTTAACTTTAAGAATGATTGTGACCTCTGGCCCTGATCATTTATATACTCTATTTACCTACATGCATATTTACACATAACTAATTGGCCGTACTACTACACTCCATTGAAAAGCTGGTGTTTTTTTCACACCTTAACTGTTAAAGTATCTGAATGATAACGATAAGGTTAATGAGAACACCCTCAGGGAAAGCAGGTTGGCAAACCCAGACTCTGTGACTTCAAAACTGGTGCCAACACCCAAAGGAAAGAATCTGCTCCCTATAGAGCAAATTTCCTCCATTCAGAGTGGACCCCCAGCCACCCACCCACACAAATAAAAATGGCCACACTGCCAACTTGAGTGTCAAGTTATACATGCAAGAAGACACATAAGTTGCCTCTCCTTTGTAAAAATGGCAGAAACTTGCACCAGAAACTTGTTGCTGGAGCATGAGGTTGTGTTATTCCAACCAAGGTTGCTTGCAACATTTAAATTCTAAGAATGTAAGGTCTGTGGTTGGCCATAACCATTGATTATAGGCATGAAACCAATTGCGATTCAATGCTGTCAACGTAAGGTTGGGCCTGCGAAGAGCTTTTTGGTTCTCATCATTCACGGGTATCACAGACTTTACTCTCACTTATAGGAAAAGCAAATTCATCTGATTGAGGAATATGAATGCGTATCATGTTTGCTCCATGTTGAATAAAAGCTTGTTGATTTTCATGAAATATATCAGAAGTGGCTGTTTCGGCTACACTTGATATATTGGTATGATGTACAAGTTTCCATGTTGAAAAATCCATCTTTTTTACATTGTATGAGTGTGCCATGTTATGTTTATTTTTTGATTTTGTCATGTTTTGCCATCTTAATGCAATGTGCTGAGTAATGGTCGTACCGGCCACACTTAGGATTTTGATATGGATGGTTTCATGTTGTTAAGGGAAAACTGAGTACTCCCGACGAATAAATGGGCCCATACAGCAAATTTCATATAAATGTGTATAAAAATTGAAATATAAAAAAAAAAAAAAAAATACTAACTGCGGGCTATTCTTTACAGGATTTATATGCATGCTTATGCATGTTTTATTATCTGTGACTAAATTAATATATATGCGTTCTATTACAGGATTATACTGTGAGTCATTAATTGACTTTACTTATAGTAGTTTATACAAGTGAGACAGCACGGCTAATTATGGCCTTGAAACAAACCAAACCAAACCAGAAACTTGCGCACACAGTATAGTTGCCTCATTTTAGTGCAGCTTGGATGTCTCACGAGCTGCACCGGTCTCTCTAGGCTGTCACCATTACCATTATAGCATGATACAGTTTGCTAATCCAGGTGAGTGCCACTCGGGTCAATTTGACCCAAACTACAATGACAAGGGGGTGCCTAGGGTAGCACTTCACCTCATCAAAGATCTTCAAGGAACGTAAAGAGTGTGTTCGTACAAAGGCAGTGCCTTAATTTCATATTATTTACACTTCTATTTATCTTAGGGGTGCATCTTTGAGCACAGGTTTCTGCGAGTTATCGTTAGACGCCATTAAATTCTGTTTCTGTTTCTGTAAATCCCGCCAGTAGAATGGAGCACCCAGGTCGTTGACCGGTAGATGTTTTACGTTGATTTGTTGTTTCACATTTTGATAACCCTACCGATAAAGAAACGAAACACCCGTATTGATTGGATGACCTAATTATTACTGACCAATCGTACGTTACGTTATAAACAGCCTTATAATATTAAGAGCGGGTCTAAAACACGGACTTCCGTTGTAATTGAGGGCCCATGCGGGGGATTGTGAATCGAATCGAAATTAGTGGAGTTCTTATCAGAATCGAATCGGCCCTTGTGAACCGGATTTGTGATGCATCGAAGTGAATCTTTGCACGTCTAATGTAGCAATGTGGAAATTTATGTTTATATGATAAATACAGATGTCTTTTCAAAGCACCACACGCGTCGATTGCCCCTCTGCTTCCAGGCTACCCTGCCCCTTTTTCAGCTTACCCTGCCCCTTTTAGCAGTCTGGGGGAAACACTACAATTCCCTACAGGATATCTTTTGTTTCCAGTCTTAAAAATGCCATTAAAATTGGGTTACTTGTTGAACTATTGGAAAATACATTTTTACTGGAATATACCGGAAAACACCAACTTGAAGATATACTTTTATATTATCAAAATAAACATAAAAATAATATTGCCAGAATAAATAAATTTCCATCTAAGTATTAGCTGTTTTTATACTGGTACTGAGTAATGGACCAACGTATCCAACGGTCTTGGATGTATCAATGTGCAGATTGCAAGCTGGTCTGGATCTTTGTAGGGGTCTATCACTTGCCAGCATTTACATGCAGCAAATACTAAATGACATATTTTTAATAAAATTATTTATATTCTGGTCAAAATAAAGTGTATTTCGGTAAAGAATAATGTGCAGTTTGGTACAATCCGGTAGATTCTGGTGTATGTTGGTATATTCCGGTCATTAAGTGTATTCCAGTAAATCTAGTAACTGTTTAAATTGGGAAATTGCTTTGGCCTCTTGGGAGCTGGCAAAATCCATTCCTGTCCACTCCTTGATATTGTCTTCCCACCTCTTCTTATGTCTACCTCTTCTTCTTTTTTCTTTCACTGTGCCCTGAAGAATTGTCTAAAGTTGCTAAACCAGAAGACCATGAGACGTGGCCAAACCCCCTTAGTTTCCGTTTCTTGACCAGCGTCAGGAGTTTATCATATTCTCCAATGGCTGCTTGGATTTTCCTGTGAACATCCTCATTGGTTATATGGTCCTTGTATGAAATGTTCAGTAACCTTCGGTTGCATCTCATCTCAAAGGCCTGCGTTCTTTTCTCTAACTCTGCTGTCAAGGTCCATGATTCACAGGCATACAGAAATATGGAAATGACAAGGGAGTGCATAAGTTTCACCTTTCACAAGGATGTTAAGGTCAAATTAATAAGGATAAGGATAGTCCTGGTGAATGATTGTCCTAGGACGTATCACCAGTAAACTATTCTGATTCTGAGTTTCAGCCTATAAAATTAAAAAAAAGAATACCAGCTCCTCCCCCCCCCCCCCCCCCCCCCCCCCACCACCACCACCACCATATATATATGCAATAACAGCAAAAATAATTTGACTGTCGAAACCCAGGAGCGGAAGCATATTTCCCCCCCCCCCCCCCCCCCCCCCCCCCCCCCCCCCCCCCCCCCCCACCTTTCACAAGGATGTTAAGGTCAAATTAATAAGGATAAGGATAGTCCTGGTGAATGATTGTCCTAGGACGTATCACCAGTAAACTATTCTGATTCTGAGTTTCAGCCTATAAAATTAAAAAAAAGAATACCAGCTCCTCCCCCCCCCCCCCCCCCCCCCCCCCCCCACCACCACCACCACCACCATATATATATGCAATAACAGCGAAAATAATTTGATCGTCGAAACCCAGGAGCGGAGGCATTTATATGTCCGATTTTAGCTCATTTAAGCATAAATAATTAATGCCAAAAAGTGTCAAATTACTTCTCTTTCTTCATTCTACAGCTTTACCATCTCGCCGAACGTCATTTAATGTTGAGGTAATCCCTCAAGTATATTCACACAGGTATAGTAATGTAGTTGAGGTGCACGGCAAGGTTCGGATCAAATGGAAAATTTATTAGGAAGGCCAGTTTTTAAGACCCACGAAAACTTATGATATTGTCGATATGTCCGTTTGAAACAATTAGGCTACCAATTATCATGTGTATTCCAATACTCAGCATGATGCTTTAATGTCGGACGAGTATATACGATTACTGTCTGACTACTATCACTGCCTTTTTTTCTCAGTAACGTACCTGAAGTCTGAGAAGTTAGTCTCAGGACTGAAGCTTCCATTCCGCCATTTTCAGCTGAATTTTTCGAACAACGCATGCGCATTCTGTAAACTTACGCATGCGCATTTGTATACCGCGATATACAAATATACAAGAAATATGGGAAATCTATATCGGCGGCAAATCGTGACCCAATATGTTGGTTTGACGATACACTCTCATTGGTTATATTCTAGCCGTTTGACTCGTTTCAGAATGACAAATTTATTGGGTCGGAAAATAGTTGGGTCAAGGCCCAATACTTAGGAAAAGACCCAATATATTATCTTAGACCCAAAAATTCGAGTACAGGATTTACCCAAGGCCCAATACGTGTGTGACTTTAAAACTATATATATATATATATATATATATATATATATATATATATATATATATATATATATATATATATATATATATATATATATACAACAGCCTATCTGGATCTCTTAATCTGCATAAATGGTGCAGATAATTCCACAGAATTATAATTGTTTGCAGGGCAATTAATGCTATTCAAAGTTATTAGTCTTAGCAATTATTGAAGCCACTGCCTAATCGAGCGCATTTGCCAATTTCATTTCAATAAAGCCGCAAATCTCAAAGATTTCTGAGACTTTCTTTCTTTTATTGTCCTACAGTTACATTATATAAAATAACAATAAAATAGACAAGTGGTATAGATTGGCACTGAAAATGGCCAATGTGAACGCTTCCATTATTATTTGAACCGCGACACGACAAAACCAACAAAGTAGCTTGTGCACCCAGCGAAGACTCAGATCAGCCTGGGCATCCACCCAGTCTGATCAGAGCCTCCGCTGTCCGCATGGAGGTAGCTTAGACTGTTAGCTATTGTTTAAGTACACAGCAAATACTCTGATCAGACTGGGCGGATGCCAGGCTAATCTGAGTATCCGCTGGGCGCACGTACCATATGACACATACGTATTTAAGCCGAATACCTTTCGTTAAATTTAACGGAAACTAACAGACGCTTACGATTAGAAAAATAATTTTTTACCTACAAACAGGGGCGGAGTGCAGAAAGCAGACGCTAACGTACGCCCGACGTACGTCCGTCGTAAAAAAGTACAGAATTTTAATCGGTGTGCACAATCGAGACGTGTCGTAAACTTAGTCGTAAAACACTGATTCTCAAGAAAGTGTAACGAATGGTGTCATGGCTTTAAACGCATGTATAATTTTGTTTTGAGTTGTTGATTAAATCAAATAAGTGCACGCTCTGACGTTTCTGCCACTACCTAAAACACTTAAGTTATAATATTGATTCAAATACCTGGAAAGACTCAGGTGGTCATACCTGATACTGAAGAACCCCCTTATTTTTTGCATGTCATAATTAAGGATGTCAATATTTACTTTCAATTCTTTTGTAGACTTTCGGCGTGAAACAAATAGACTTGACTTGAAAAGGTTGCTATTAACGAGTACTTTCGAATAGTGATTAATGGGTATACGTTGGAATACAAGGCTTTTCTTAACCCATTGCCATTTCTTGTCATTGAGTTGTATGTATTCTACGAGTCCAAGCATTAACGGTGCATCCCAAAGTTTCGGATGGTGCTAAAAAGGTTTGTTTTTTTCACAAAGTAGGTCATAATCAGTCACCCTGACAGGTCATAAATATTTTTTTTACTATCTTTTGAATTCAAATTTTGTTTTGACGCGTCCTTAGTATTCCGAAAAAAAAGCGTAATTTTTCAAGTGTATTTTACGAGTCAAGCCAAAGTCACCCAGTATATAAACAAGAAGGAAACCTATTGCCTGCCGTGGAAGGGAAACAAACCCTACTGGTCATTGGACAACGACCGTAATCCTTATCGAATATGTTTCGTGGAAAATAAGTTTCACGTTTCATAAAATTATTTTACGGGACGTATTATACGGGACAGAAATTCTGAGTAGTACAAGAAGGGACCAAGCAAGAAACTGGTACACTCTTGAAAAGTGCACATTGTCTTATTCATTTTAAAATGACCACATGAACGGCCATTCGGAAGCTGCAAAAGATTGAAAACACCGGAGAAATGTTCAGTTTTTGATTTTTTTTTATAAAGATTTCATGATTCATCAAAAGATTCATTTAATATTTACCTACTTCTTAGATTGAATTTGATATGTGCAGATATGCGCAGAATAATTTCCACTGATGAGAATGTGCAAATAAAATTAAACACTCATCGGATGCACCGTGGTCTATTTTAGGCAATCGACAATCGAGTAGTCCCGTAAAATACATTTACATTTAATAGCAGTTCTTTAAAAAAATCGTTCTGACAAACCCTGAGGATTAGAAACTATGTTTTAAATTGATTATAATATGTGCGTCGTTATTCTCTGCCCTAGGCTGAGTAACGTGCTCTCTTTATCTGTTATTTCAATTCGTTTTCTTGGAAACCTTGGTCAAATTTCAGGTCCGCAAAAATAAATTGCCTAATTCGCAATGTATATGGTGCTAGAAATGATGTTCTAGTACGGTTTAGTTATCTCGAAGTGTGATTTAAGTGCTATTGTCATCACAAATTGGATATTTTCTTAATGGGTAGACTGAAGAAATCGAGCGATAAAATGCAACATTAATGTCCCGTAAAATACAAATCTAAAACGAGTTTCACTGGAGTAATAAGATGATCTATAGTAATTTTTTGTCATATAACAAAAAGTATACACAGGTCAAAGACGTTTGATTTTTGATACATGTATCTTGAAATATTCTTCTCGGAAGGTCTCATATTACAACTCTAGAGATCTAAGTTTTTCTATTAAAGAACTTAGAAAAACAACTTGAAATGCACAGCAGTACTGCTGATATAAAAAGCAAACAGACTGGCAAATTGTAACGCAAACACTTCTCTGTGTTTAAACATAGAACTTGTTCATGTACCAATACCGCATTTAGCCATTTATATTAATACTTGTATCTAAACACATACCATTCACTGTTACATTTTAAGATCGTGTATTTTACGGGACAGTACAGAAGACATGAAAAGCAGTGTAACCGTTCTAGATGCTCTATAAAGCATATACGTTTTATACAGACAGGTTGAAATTTTAAAGTTTAAAACAGTAGTTTTCATTGAGGTTTTCAAATCTATAACTTTCTGTGTTTTGCAGGAATAGTTTCTTTCATGTTAGTTAAGTACAATGAGATCGTATTGCTCCTTTTTGGTAGAAGAAGAGCATTTTGCTCTTTCAGAAATAATAGTGTGAAGATTTCTATAGCTCAATTTGTCCTAAACAAAATCACTTGCCTCTACGCTGGATTATACCCTTATACTTCTAGCAGTTGCTTCAAGTCGATTGGTCTATACGACTCGTAGAATACTGAAAAGAAGTGTTAGTCCCTTCACGTTGTCTCTTGTTGTCTGAATTCACCTGATATTTACTGTGCAATACTTTAGATTTAGCTTCGAGAGATACCAAAATTATGAAATGACAGTGAACGATCTCTATATGACTTGTCTACATTTTCAAAATTTTAACCACCCAAAAGTTACACTTTCTTGAGAATCAGTGAAAATCGCTTCAAAATTCACGTCTGCTAGATAGTAGACGTAACATTGGCGCTGCGTATTCCTTTTACATTATTCAGCTTTTGCTGCATTTAGATATGGCTGGAATGTTACACTAGATGGATGAATTACAATATAGTTTTAAAAAGAGACAGGATAATCAGAGACAGAATCTATCCATTTGATATCTATAAAGACATAGTGCTATATGATCGGTTTACCACGCCATTGGTCGATGGACCTGACTGATAAGCTGCATCGAATTCGACTGTGTTTCCTTCCAAATTTTTTTTTTCGTTGATACATTTGAAAATCTAGATCTCAGAATTGTCCTTCTACGTAGCTAACATTCAATATTTCATAATCTTCTAAGTTTTTTTTTCTGTTTAAATTCGAAAGTACATGTACGTTGCCAAAATATGTTGTAATGAACATCTGTTTTATAGAAATTACAACAAAAGTGTAAAATGTATCTTGCAAATAGTGAACATACCAAGCAAAACGGCGCCTCTTCCTTTATGATACCAACAAATGCTCAGACTAGCCTGCGCATGTGTGCAATCTGAAAATACTATGCATAGATCCTGAGGATTCCGTAGATACAAAGGGAAGGAACTACCTCAATTCACGGAGTCACAGACTGGTTTGGATCTTGGCTGTTCCCAAGTACCTTAATCAACTTTTATACCTGACACAGCTCTTATCATAACGGGTCATGAAACGCATTTGGTTATCTTATTAGAGAGCACTACGCCTAGTCGCACCCCAGTCGCAACTACGCCTGACGTACGCCCGCTCTGTGCACTTGGATTTACATACAGTCGTATGATGGACTTAGTTGCGCCAACGTTTGTAATCTACGCCGGCGTAGTTTACGCCTCCTTTGTGCACTCGGGGGCCCCAGACTATTTGCGCATTCTTCAATAAACTTAAGAAATACACCAAATTAAAAGTAACATACTTTCCTAGCCGAACCTTTTCGCACTAGTATAATACAATATAACTTTTAAGAGTAAATTCGATTTTAATGGTCTAAGATTTCCTTAAATTTGATAGATGTCCTACATATTTATTGCATTCAGTGGGTGTTCTGTTAGCTTTTTTTCTGATAAAAGATATTGTAGAATCAGAAAACTTTTCCTCATATATCTCGTAAAATTTCCCGTACACCTGGCCGCTGAGCGGAATGTTATTTTTCCAATATGACTGGGCAGCCCTTGAATGCAACTTATCAAGAATTGTAATTAAATTGATTCGAAAACATCATTATGATAGCAAAGAAATTTTAAAACTGACCCTAAAAAAATGAAAGCTTCAAAATCTGAGGGGTAACTCTTCGGGTCGTGCGTGTACATATAACCTTGCAAGTTTGTTTCAAAAAGCTCAATTCGTCTTCAGCTTCAATGGTGCAACTTTGGGAAGGGAGAATATAAATGCACTGTGGTTGAATTTAGTAGGGAGACCGGGGCTGGATGAATTACGGGACGTACGAATCAGGAGGATAACGTTTGGTTGAGTAAGTTAATGTCATTTTCGTCCTTAGTGACAGACGCGCAAAATTCCGATAGACTCATTTCAATGACAAATATACCATTATCTAGTGGCTGACGAAAAAACTATTTTCTTGACGTCTTATTTGGTGAACATAATTAGAGGTGATTTCTGAAGACCAAATAGCCTTAAATAGAGCCGAAAAACTGCTCTTCCTAGATACTTGAAAACTGTATACTCCCAGAGAAAACATCATAAGCCTACAAAAATAAAATTGTGGTTCATTAATACCCGATCTCCTCTGCAAGAAAATTTACCAACATTACGTGTCTGGTTTCTTTTGTCGTTCAGTATACTAGATATTGGTTTGACGTTGAATACATGTTAACCAGATTAAAGGGTACTTATGGAGATGCTTACATAACTAAAAATAACAAGTATGATTTTCAAAAAGTATTTTTTTTTGTCTGGTTTCGTGTAGGAAATCCAACTGAGAGTTCGCGCTAAGCCATAATGAACCCGCCCTCGAAGGTAAGTAAAGATGTAAACTTGTGCGAAGTTGCTAATTTTCAGGGAAATGCATTAAATTTTTATGGTTTTATTCAGATTTTTGTATTTGCCACAAATCACCACTTAAACGTTGCTCTGTTTTTCTGAAGTGTATATGTACTAGTCACCTGTTTAAGTTATGTACGTGGAGCTCGTCTGATACTGAAATGTTATAGGCCGATTCTCTCTCTTTCTTTCTCTCTCTGTTCGTCCTTCCAGCCATTCGCCTGCGCGTGCCTCCAGTAGGTACATTTCAGAAGCTGTTATCAATAGTGATCAATACATGAACATAGATATAAATACAAAAAAGCCGAGCCGAGTATACTGTATACACATCGTATGGATGCGAGGGGGGCATTTAGATGTAAACATACAAAACGATGTTGGAGACTCAGGGAACTGTATATTTAGGGGATCCCATATGTACGTACATATACAAGAATATTTTCGAGACAAGGGATATAAATATGCAGGCACACATTGTACTTGGAGACTCGGGACTTTAGATATAAACATACAAATACGTTGTCGGAGACTCCGGGGACTGTACATGTAGGGGATGCTATATATAGACGTACGTAATATACAGGGATCTGTTGCAGACAGGGTGACATGAATGTGCAGGCACGCACGATACTATCTGTTTGGGGACCCGGGGACTGGAGACTCGGAGACTGTTTAAAATTAGATACATATATGCATACACCTATACATTGACGATTTGGAGACCTGGAGACTCGGAGACCCGGAGACTAGGAGATGAAGGGGACATACATAAATACATACACTTATACACTGACGATTTGGAGACCTGGAGACTCGGAGACTAGGAGATGAAGGGGACATACATACATACATACATACATACATACATACATACATTGACGATTTGGAGACCTGGAGACTCGGAGACTAGGAGATGAAGGGGACATACATACATACATACATACATACGCACGTGTACATACATACATACATACATACATACATACATACATACATACATACATACATACATCATGGAGATACATGCAAAGATACATACATACATCATGGAGATAAATATACATATACATACATACATCATGGAGATTGATACACATATAGGGTAATATAATATTTCGTGTGGTCTTACATGACTTTCTTCCCCAAATTGTGCATCTACAGGACCCAGGGGTGGTTGCGGTCGGGCGATGGTGCTGTGGAATTTTCATTACCGGGACTACTTGTAGGACAAGGGTCTACTGTGCTAGCAGTAGGTGCGGGTGTGTTTTTTCTCCCGGAAATCATACATCTTTTCTTTCACATTCGTTTGAAGACGGCTATATATAGTGAAAAACTGCCCAAAAGAGTCAATAAACCCCAAACAAACAATCAATCAAATTTAGGAACTAGCTTCCAATCAGCTACATGTACGATTTCGCCGTATTGACGCTTCGCCGCAGGACTGTACTTTTCCGGGGATGGATAGTATATCTATTCACCCCAGAATTGATGTAGACACGATTGATCATCAGTTGCAGTTCTTGCAGAACCACATTAAGAAAACGTAGTCATGCAGGGAGGCTGGCCAGTGCCGCACATTTTATTTCCGTCATGAACAGAGTCCCCGTGGGATCACTGAGTTCATTTTGATCATTTTATTAAGCCGGTACTATGGGACGTGGTCTTGAACGGACTCAGTTAAACCGAGTATGCTATTTCGTTTCTTTATCGATTCCTTGCTACCAAAGGTGCTACTATTAAATTTTTTACTGCAGCTGGTGCTGTGCCGTGTTGTGGTCGTTGTACGTCTCCTTATACAATATCATAATGTAGATTGTATATTTTCTTGTAGCTTGAGATCATTGAGATCACTTTGAGTTATTTTGAATCATTATGATAGTAGATTTCTGCTTAAGCCGGTGAATCGAGTCTGCTATTTTCCATTGTATTTTTTTTATTTCCTTTTTTGTGTTGGTCTTGCTTCAATAGGATCTAACTATTCAGAACTTATCAGTTAAATCGATTTACATATTTTCGTTTCTTTTGTTCATTCCTTGTTTTCAAAGGATCTAGCTATTCAGAATTTTCTTTTCCCATATACAGACTACCAACATACTTCCCAAAGGGTCTGGACTTAGTTAATCTAGGAAATTATTCAAGATAGTGTTATAGAAATGTGTGGAGAGAATCCCCCCTTTGCGAATCCAACCCCTTACCCTGAAGGACATAAAACGATTGAATGATCCCCACTCCTATTGCGGAGGCGATCGGGTTAGGCGATGGTGCTGGGTAACTTAAAAGTGCCGAGGCGTCCTGCTTATTTGGATAATGGTAGAGCAATGTCCTACTGTGCTTGCAGTAGGTGCGGGTGGGAGTTGTTTGGCCATTTATCTATCGTCTCTCTCTCCCTCTCTCTGGGAGACGGCCCGATATAGATTGAAATACTGTCTCAAAGGCCCTCAAAACCCCAAACAGCCAACCATCCACTCCACTTGTAATTGACTCTGACAGTAAAAACCCACTATACATATCAAAAGTGGATGCTAATATCCTGACAATACAAACTATTGACTTATTTACCTGGTGATCTAACATGGTGACTAACAACATCAAATGAGCAATGACACAACAAAACCAACAAAGTGGCATGTGCACCCATTGAAGACTCAGATCAGCCTGGACATCTGCCCAGTCTGATCAGAGTTTTCGCTGTGTGCTTAAAAGCTAGCTAAGGGTCTTAGCTACATTCATGCGGACAGCGAAGATTAGATTTGACGGATGTCCAGGCTGATCCGAGTCTTCGCTGGGCGCACAAGCTTTTATGTTGGTTTTGTTTGTCGCGGCTCATAAATGTCTTCTAGATAACAAGGGCAGCACCACCTTTCAGATAAGAACCCAAAATATATTCAGACAGAGCCAGTGTAACAGTCAAACTGCAGCCCAGGTTGGTCGTTGTTAAGTTAATCCAAAGCACTGTTCAGGATAAAGTGTCGAACATGTTTCCTACAATAGAACACAACACAATGTTTCTCTAAATATCTTTCTAATGAGAGTCTTTTCCTTTCTTATGAACTGGAGTAATGACGCCCGACTGGCTCAGGTTCAAATATTCTGGATCATAGTTGGAATGTACCCGAATCATCTAATATGCAGCTAAGGCTCTGCACTGATGCAAACTTCCACAAACCTCTTTATCCACTTCCATCTACTTTCTCTCTTTTTTTTAATACACTGACATATAATATATATTCAAAGAAACCCTAACAATAACGTGTAAGACAATTTATTGGGAGCTGCTCTCATATACAGACCTTTAAACAGCAGAGAGACACCATTGGTTAATATGTAAAATGGAGCTTATCTATGACGATACTCTGCCGTATCCACAGATTGTCGAGTACCCAATTCTGGATTCCGAGATCAAAAGATGTTCAGCGATAAAGTCCTTCGAAAGAGCGTCATGTGATTTTGAGCGCCCCCTCCACTCCCCCCCCCCCACCCCCCAAAAAAAAAAAAAAAAAAAAGAAAAGAAGAAAGAAAAAGAAAAAAAGAAAAGAAAAAAGCAATCTTATGAGTACTGCTTACCTTAAATAAAAGTGTTCAAACTACTCAAAGCATACGTCCGAAGTCGTAAGTCATATGAACATTGACAATTTCGGAATATTAAAAAGATACACAAACATGGACCCTAAGAGGTGTAAAATAACACTCTGAATCTCATCCAGGCATCTTCATATAGCTGCCTCTGGACGACGGAAGATTGAAAGTGTGTATGTATAAATTTATTATACACATGCACATATCACTCGCCATCATTTATCGTTTATCTATCATTTCTCATTTCTTTCTCCCTCTCTCTGGGAGACAGCTTGATGTAGACTGAAATTCTATTTTAAACCCAAAACATGCAAACCAACTGACCAAAAAGCCACCAAGATAGCTTGTACTCTCTTATTATCAACCTCCAGACATTTGATACAATTTGACCGTGCTAGGCCACATAACCGCAATTCTTCGGCCCCAACCCCAACTCCCGGTAACTTGGAAGTTTGATATTGTTCTCGTCATTACATGGTCTGTACGAGCAAGTTTGCACATGAACTGTCTGTAACATCATTGCCTTAATTCCTGAAGACAAATAACTCTGTCACGACGAGACAGTTATATCAGCGTAGCTGCATTGCCCCTCACGCCTTCACGTTAGACGAGTTATTGTATATAGGGATCACGCGACACGGCGCAGCAAAAACTGCAGTAAGGATTAATAAGTTCTGAATATAAAGATCTTTGGAAGCAAGGAATACACCAAAGAACCGAAACTAGCAGACTTGGTTTATCCAAATCCGTTCATGACCACGCCCAATAGTACCGGCTTAATAAATCCACTCAAAATGAGCTCATTGACCCCACGGAGAGCCTGTTCATGAGATGATTGCAGCATGTAATACGGATAACGGCCAAACATACATCATTCACTTCTGTAAATTTTTCTTAAATGTTCCTGTGATGCAAGTTGGAAAACTCTATTTTTGTTACTTGGAAACTAAAAGCTAAACACAACAGGTTATTTTTTTCTATGTTCAATCAACCACAATATATTAATCATGGCCCGATATGCATCACCGCTTCCATTTGATCTGCTCCAGATGTAAATTTGGAGGAAGTTTGAAGACCCTAGCCCTTGTGGGAACTTAGAAACTGGGCTAAACGCAACAGGTGAATATATTTTCTATGTTCGATCAACCGTGAAATACTGGTAATGGTCCGACATGCATTGCTTCCTTCAGTAAATCTTCCCACACCGTGAAATGTAGGTCATGTAGCCCAATATGCATCGCTGCTTTCACTTGACCGTTGCCAGTTGTATCTATGGAGCAAGTTTGAACACTCTAGCCTTTATGGTTACTTTGAAACTGAGCTACACGGGAAATATTTATGCAGCAAGTTAAAAGACTCAAACCCTGGTGGAGACTGAGCTAAACGCAACAGATGGATAAAACGCACGTGCGAACACGCACAAGTACGCGCACGCACATGAAGGGTATTGCATAAGCCCGTCATCGCTTTGGTTTAAACAATAAGAATATACACAAATATATACTGAGCAAAAGTGAAAACGCTTCATTATAGATGACAGTTTGAAACTAACACAATGCTACTTTTAATGCCTAAATACATATTTTTGGTCGTGCGAGACAGTAAGCAAAAGAATGTCTTTAAAATAATGCATCTGATACTCTTCGTAACAGAGTTACCCTCCCTTATTCGATTTTAGCCTAGTTTACCATACATCAATTATGCGCATGCGCAAATGCACATTTCATTGTTGCTCTAAAGCGTTGCGTCCAGAGTGGTAGAAAAAGCAAAAAATTACTCATAAGTTATTCCAGAAAACTAGGAAATAAAAGCTGTATTTTTCAAAATTACAAATTATCTCCCTTTGCATTAAAAATATAGTGATTTTTAATTTTTGATTATTCCT
This sequence comes from Ctena decussata, assembly GCA_963989385.1. Taxonomy (NCBI): domain Eukaryota; kingdom Metazoa; phylum Mollusca; class Bivalvia; order Lucinida; family Lucinidae; genus Ctena; species Ctena decussata. The sequence continues at coordinate 15,151,218 of OZ022499.1, forward strand.
TTGTTTATCACTTTTTTGAGCAACTTATTTCGCATTGTTGTAGTACAGTACATCATGCATTTTACCCATCGTTAGTTTCAAAGACAAATGAGACAATATTTGCGTGAACCTCAAGTTATTTTCTTATGGGAATTTCCATTTATCAAGCTTTCTTATTGTGTTTTCGAAGAGAAATCGATATTTCAACACTGGTTTTCAAAGACATGAAAATGCATATTGATGTGTGCTTTTGTTTTTGACATTTCTGGAACACTGATTGTGTGCCTAAGCCAAAATAAGGATAACTGTACGGTGTACTCCGTGTTTTTAATAAAGTGTAAAATGACAGATAAATGACAGATCGACTTCCTTTATTTGCTCCGAAAAGAACTGCACCCCTGTCCACTTTGAAATATGTTTGCTTTATCTGAAATGGCTTTTACAGTTTTACTCTAGTATCGTGGCCTTACACATTCATGTAAGGCGAAAACGAAAACGAGGCTCGGAGCGTATGGGCGCAGCTAAAATCACTCTCGAAGTTTTTGGAAAAAAGTGTACAAACAGTGTGTTTTGAGGATATATTATAGACAGTAGGGTAAATGATATGATTATGACAGAATGTTAAATGACAATTTTGTAAATTATGGGTGCGAACAGTAGAAAAAAGGCAAACAATAAATCCCCAGGGACGATGGATCAAAACAGTGGAGGTACAATAAAGGGGGTAGATGGAAATCAAAATATCCAAGGTGAGCAGGCAAATGTTTCAAACTTGCAACCTCTACAAAGCCAGGGCATGCAAAACCAGTTTGGGTCACAGGTGGAAATCATGCATCAATCACAAGGGCAGAGCCAGCAGGGACTAAATGAAAGTGGCCAGGGTCCTTTGTTTGTGCAGTTGCAAAGCAATACCCAAAGAAACCCCCAAATGCACCCCTTTGGATACCCAAACGGTATGAATGGTCAGTATGTAGGCCAACAACCTGTACAATATGGACAATATGCAAATCAGAGTGTTATCGGTCCAGGTAGCTCGACAATGGCAGGTATTCAAGAGCATAACGGGCTTAACGGTTTATGTGAGATGATACGGCAAATACAGCAGACGAATATGAGTTTTCTTTCAAGACTTGTATCTATTGAGAATAGTGTATCCCGTCTTGGATCAATCGAACAAGATGTTTCCCTTGTTCGAAAAGAGCATTCCGAGCTAACAAGAAAAATGTCCAAATTCGAAGAAACTTTCCAGTCGAAGTGTTCTTTGTTTGACCAACAAGTACAAGTCCAGCGTAAGCACGACGAAACATTAAAATCGTTAGAAAATGAAAACCTATTTTTATATACTGAGCTGAAAAAAGCTAATGAAAAATGTGAAAAACAAAACGATGAAATCCAAGAAATCAAAGCACGAAGTATGCAAGAAAATTTGTTATTCTTTGGACTGTGTGAAAACGTCAATGGCGAAAATGAAGATACGGAATTGAAATTGCGAGAATTCATGAAAAACGAATTAACTCTAGGTTCACCGGACGACGTGGATGGTATTGTTTTCGATCGCGTTCATAGACTAGGCCGGAGGAGCGGGGACGGCGTCCGATATCCAAGACCGATTGTGGCAAAATTTGAAAAATACCGTGATCGTGAAAAAATTAGGAAAGCAGGAATCGAACTTAATAAACAGAAATGTGGGTTCTCTGTTAGGGAACAATTTCCGATTGAAATGGAAACTAAACGAAAAATATTATACCCAATTATGCGTAACTATCAGAAAAATCCCAATAACAAAGTGGCGTTAGTGCGCGATAAATTATATGTTAACGGGCTCCTATACAGTCAAGATCAAGGAAAACTTATTGAAGTAAATAAAACTAAACAGACTCCGCAAGGCTCTGCGGTGTTTGAAAAAACGAGCAGCAGAATGCCATATAACAGGCGTGTTAACCGTGAGCGAGAAGGTCGGGATATTGATGCTTGGCCTGTGGTGTCTTTTGAACACAAAAACAGATTTGAAATCCTTTCCGATTTAAGTGAACGGGAACCAGATAATGTCAAAGGAAGCGCAGTTTCCGGTTTCAAACGGAAGCCAACGTCGCCGGCACTAAATGAGACTTCAACTAAAAAGCAGACGCAATGTATTAGAAATATAAGTAGCATTGAGGAGAGCGACAGTGAAGCGGAAATGGACTGTGAACAAGTTTCAGTGCAGGCCGTCATTCACCCCCTCCCTCTTCTAATGACACGGAATCCGCTGAGTGCATTGTAAACTCTGAGCAGAGTGCTACATATCGAAATGAACATGTAGGCCCTATTTGTAGCTCTGTACCAAATTTGGCTGCGGATAAAGCAGGCGAAAACCAATTAAACAGTGACCAAATTACCGATAGTGTCCAAATTATTCCGGAAATTACAACAAACAGTTTGATTACCACGTCTCAGTTAATAGCGTCATCCATGCGCGTAGATACGACAGGGATTGGAGAAGAACACGGCTGTGACAGTACTGAAACGCAAACACTGAACTGCTCAGATTCGTCTTGTACTCGCGTAAATACGCCGGTAATTACAGACGACAGCTAGGGAAAAGCGGGGGAGTTACCTCAAGATCAGAAGATCAACAATGTTGATCGTGGCGCGGGACATTCACGCACAAATAATGGCGAACCATTATCTATTTTAACACTTAATACTTGCGGTTTAAAAACTAGATGCTTATATCCTGATTTTCTTGATTTTTTGTCTCAATATGATATTATAGGACTGCAAGAAACTAAAACTGATTCTTTAGACGATATTTGCATTCAGGGATATAATTTACACTTTAAACACAGACAAGAAATTTCAAGAATTAACGGCTATATTCAAGAACAAAACTCACACTCACACTCGACTCAAACTCGAGTAAGTATCCCTCAAGTGTGGCTGGAGTGGGATTAACAAGAGTGTGAGTGGAGTTCAGCTTTTGTATTCACGAAGCTATCTCAACCTCACCTTTCCCAAGTGTGACTCGAGCTTCACTCCAGTTTCAAGCAGTAAATAATAATGTTGCAATACACCTTTTTTATGGATCGGTGACGCGAGTCAGTCGATGGTTTCACCTCTGTCCGTCTGTCCGTCCGTCGCACCTAAAATTTTAATATACTTTCTGGAATCAAGCAATGAATATGAAACTTTACACAACGTTTACAGACCTACCAAAGATAAGCATTTGACTCTTTTTTATTTCTTTTTGAAGAGAGAGAGGATCGAGGTTTAGGGTGTGGGGTGGGGTGGGGATGACAGTCACAGTTTACAGGGGGCATCATCTGTGTAAAATACACACATTTCTAATGTTTGTATGTTTATAGTGCAAAATTGCCTTTGCTTCATATTTATCTATATATTCTGACTTGTAACAGTGAATTAGATTCACGGGGTCTTCGGATGTGCCGGGTAACTTCCAGTAACGGGGCGTCCTTCTAACTTGAACAAGGGCTGTGTTTGCAGCAGGTAAGTAACGGGGTTTGGATTTTTAGCTCACCTGAGCCATAGGCTCAGGGTGAGCTATTGTGATCACCCAGTGTCCGTCGTCCGTCGTGCGTCGTGCGTCGTCCGTCGTGCGTCGTGCGTCGTCCGTCGTGCGTCGTCAACAATTTGCTTTAAATGACATCTTCTCTGAAACCGCTAGGCCTAGGGCTTTGATATTTGGTATGAAGCATTGTCTAGTGGTCCTCTACCAAGTTTGTTCAAATGGTGGCCCCAGGGTCCAAAATGGCCCTGGGGCAGGGGGTCTTGGGTTCGAAACTAAAAATTACTTAAAAATCTTCTTCTCCAGAACTGCTTGCCTCAGATGCTTGAAATTTGGTATGTAGCATTGCCTAGTGGTCCTCTACCAAAATTGTTCAAATGGTGGCCCCAGGGTCCAAAATGGCCCTGGGGCAGGGGGTCTTGGGTTGGAAACTAAAAAGTACTTAAAAATCTTCTTCTCCAGAACTGCTTGGCTCAGATGCTTGAAATTTGGTATGTAGCATTGCCTAGTGGTCCTCTACCAAGTTTGTTCAAATGGTGGCCCCAGGGTCCAAAATGGCCCTGGGGCAGGGGGTCTTGGGTTCGAAACTTAAAAATACTTAAAAATCTTCTTCTCCAGATTTGCTTAGCTCAGATGCTTGAAATTTGGTTTGTAGAATTGCCTAGTGGTCCTCTATCAAGTTTGTTCAAATGGTGGCCCCAGGATCCAAAATGGTCCTGGGGCAGGGGGTCTTGGGTTCGAAACTAAAAAATACTTAAATATCTTCTTCACCAGAACTGCTTGCCTCAGATGCTTGAAATTTGGTATGTAACATTGCCTAGTGGTCCTCTACGAAGTTTGTTCAAATGGGCACCCCAGGGTCCAAAATGGCCCCGGGGCAGGGAGTCCCAGGTTTGAACCATAGAAATACATAGAAAAATATTGAAAAATCTTCTAGTTCAGAACCGCAAGGTTCATATGCTTGAAATTTAGTATGTAGCATTGCCTAGTAGTCCTTTACCAAGTTTGTTTAAATGGTGGCCCCAGGGTCCAAAATGGCCCTGCAACTGGGAGTCCTAGGTTTGAACCATAGAAATATATAGAAAAATATTTAAAAAATCTTCTTCAGAACCACTTGGCTCAGATGCTTGAAATTTGGTATGTAGCTTTGCCTAGTAGTCTTTTACCAAGTTTGTTCAAATGATGACCCCAGTGTCTAAAATGGCCCCGCCCGAGGGGGTCCTGGGTTTGAACCATAGAACTACATAGAAAAATATTCAAAAATCTTCTTCTTCAGAACCACTTGGCTCAGATGCTTGAAGATTGGTATGATGCATTGCCTTGTTGTCCTTTATCAAGTTTGTTCAAATGATGGCCCCATGGTCCAAAATGGCCCTGCAGCAGGGAGTCCTGAGTTTGAGCCATTGAAATACATAGGAAACTATTAAAAAATCTTCTTCTTCAGAACCACTTGGCTCAGATGCTTGAAATTTTGTATGATGCATTGCCTGGTGGACTCCTACAAAGTTTGTGTAAATGGTGGCCCTGGGATCCAAAATGGCCCTGGGGCAGGCAGTCTTGGGTTCGAAATTAAAATGTACTTAAAAACCTTCTTCTCCAGAACCCCTTAGTGCAGATGCTTGAAATTTTGTATGATGCATTGCTTAGTGGTCCCTTACCAAGTTTGTTCAAATGATGGTGCCAGGGTCAAAAATGGCCCCGCCCCAGGGGGTCCTGGGTTTGAACCATAGATATACATAGAAAAATATTCAGAAGTCTTCTGCTCAGAACCGCTTGGCTCAGAGGCTTGAAATTTAGCTTTTAGCATTGCCTAGTGGTCCTTTACCAAGATTATTCAAATGATGGCCCCAGGGTTCAAAATGGCCCTGCCCCAGGGGCTCCAGGGTTTGAACCATAGCAATACATAGAAAAACATTCAAAAATCTTCTTCTTCAGAACCATTTGGAAATGGTTGCAAACTATCAGGTTTGTTCAAATTATTACCCTAGTTTGACCCCTAACCTTTTTGCTCAGGTGAGCGATTCAGGGCCACTTGGCCCTCTTGTTATTTTTACTCTCGTCTATCTTATCTTCTTTTTCTTTCTGGGAGACGGCACGATATAATGCGCTCTGAAAGAGGCATTCAACTCAAACAACCAACTAATCAACTAGCCAGCCAACGAAATCAGATTCGGTTAAGAAAAACTTACTTGTCTAAAAACACACACGGAGACATGAAATATATCATAAACTATCAATGCCGGTCTGAACGGACAAACAATGTACTCATACTCCCTTGAAAATAAGGGTCATACCCTGTTTTGGCATTCCTTTAAGCTACCAAAACCCAGCAAAACCGATTCATTTTTTGCCATAGTAATGGTGCTATGGCCCCACCGATATCTACAAGGACATAAATGATAATGTAAAATGAATTCATGTATCTGAAAAATAATTTATTTTTTATTTCTCAAATTATTTGATTCTTTCTTTTATTTGATTTAATACACGCCTACCAATCGCTCTCATGCGAAACCACGGGTCAGAACGCCAATCCATGAGAGGAGTTCCCGGTTTTGCAGGAGAGGAGCCAAAATCGTAAACAAATTTGACATCGGCACAAGGTTTGAGGTATTTTTTTTCTCTGAAAACTATTTATGCAAAATATAAGAAAGCTATTTTGTCACATATAGATTGTTTCTTCGGCACATGAAAGGATTAGGCACATGGTCATGCATTATTCCAGATATGCATTTAGTACGGCGGAGCATGTGTTCAAGGTCAGTCTCAGCGATATATACATGTAGGGAAAACTCGCATTTTCTTGCTTGATTTTGAGTCTCTGACCTTGGCAGTCGCAAAGAAGTGAACAGAACTACTGTATACGTGAATCCAAACGTTGGAATTAAGTTTTCCGTGATGGACAGTTTAGAATTTAGAAAATATACGCAAAACCTTGGCATCGTCAGCCCGGTTCCGCATGAGATAATAGAAAATATAAGGAATTTTTATCAAACACAAAAACAGCTTCTGAACAATAATCTGATCAAATCTAATATGAACTCTGTGATAAATCATTATTTTATACATTGCAGATGACTGTCTGGCTGTTTTTATTCCCCGTCTGTCTGTTTCTGAGGCATGCAAGAGGGTTTGAAAGAGAGTTTGCAAAAGGCCTTAAAAGACAAACGGGGAATAAAAACAGCCAGAAAGTCATATATAAAATAATGATTTATCACAGAGATCATATTAGATTTGATCCAATTATTGTCCAGAAGCGGTTTTTGTGTTTGATAAAAATTCCTTATATTTTCTATTATCTCATGCGGAACCGGGCTGACGATGCCAAGTTTTTGCGTATATTTTCTAAAATCTTAACTGTCCATCACGGAAAGCTTACTTCCAACATTTGGATTCACCCATACAGTAGTTCTGTTCTCTTCTTTGCGACTGCCAAGGTCAGAGACTCAAAGTCAAGCAAGAAAATGCGAGTTTTCCCTACATTCATATATCGCCGAGACTGACCTTAAACACATGCTCCGCCGTACTAAATGTATATCTGGAAAAATGCAAGACCATGTGCCTAATCCTTTCATGTGCCGAAGAAACAATCTATATGTGACAAAATAGCATTCTTATATTTTGCATAAATAGTTTTCAGAGAAAATAAATACCTCAAACCTTGTGCCGATGTCAAATTTGTTTACGATTTTGGCTCCTCTCCTTCAAAACCGGGAACTCCTCTTATGGATTGGCGTTCTGAACCGTGGTTTCGCATGAGAGCGATTGGTAGGCGTGTAATATGTACAGTTTATCGCTCAAGAAGATGATGAAAATCATGCTTAGGAAACCTAAGATGAACCAGGAAGACTTCATATTTAGATGATGGGTGGAGGGGTAATAGGGGCGGGGTAGTACGTACTTTTCCGAATCTGAATATAAAATAGTTCATCATATGCAGCTGGGTATGTTTCTTCTTCTTCTTCTCTCTCAGGAGGCCCGGTAGCTGAATGGGTTAAGCTCTGGTCTGCTTTGCCAGCGGTCCGGGTTTGATTCCTACTAGCTATATATTTTTTTTTCAAAAGTAAAGGCAGTTCTATTGCACACAGCCTTTCATTGTCACCCTCCCGTCGTCCTGATATGACGTGAATAAAACACTGTGAAAAGGACATAAAATCGCAAGTCATATCTCTCTCTCTCTCTCTCTCTCTCTCTCTCTCTCTCTCTGCTGATATTGGGTGTAGAAAAAGGTGATGGAGCGGACACAAAATGTTAGTTGACCATTAAGTTTGACCTTGTGTACCTGATGCTACATATCATCAGTCTAATGGTTCTGGAGAAGATTCTTAAAGGTTTTTACTATATTTTGGAGTGGCGGCCGTGTTGGTCATGTGAGCCAGACCATTTGAACAACTCTTCGCATCCGCAAGCCCTGGCGCAGTTTTCGAAATTTGCTTACAATCAGCCCATAGGTTTCAGACGCGAAGTTGTTTGAAACTGTGGACGGACGGACGATGACGGATGATGGAGCTTGTCTATCCTATAAGGTCCTCCGGAGTGTTTGGCTCAGGTGAGCTAAAATAGAAGTATGGTCATGTACATCATTCTTTTTCTCTGCATATGTTTCATGCAGTTATCTTGAAGGGTTTACTATAAAATTATGAAGCAGACATAAAATATTAATATTAGAGCTTTGACCTTCACGTGCGACCTTGACCCAACATTCTTAAAAAGTATTTCCTCACAACGTCTTGGTAAGATAGACACATAACACATGTTTTCAGGTGATACTCAGTGGAGTACAGTTGTTGTTTGTTGTTGTTTTGAATTTAACGGCCCTTTGAGACAGTATTTCAAGCTATATCGGGCCGTCTCCCAGAAAGAGGGAGAAAGAAAAGAGAAATGACGGACATGAGAAAAAAATAATAAAAAATAAACTGCCCGCACCTACTGCAAGCACAGTAAGCCCTTGCCCTACTTAAATCCAAATAAGTAGGACGCCCGGTACTGGAAGTTATAACCAGCACCATCGCCCGACCACCATCCCCGTGGAATACAGAGTGTATATATTATGTAACGGACAGACAGACGGATGGGGCAATATCGTATAAATGACGATTCGTCTAAAATATGACCAAACACGAATGATAATTATGTAAAACGGCAAATGATCGGAGTAGCTTGCGGACCAAAGTCAGTTAAGTTCTATTTCGTATTCATAAACAACACTTGAGTTGAGTTCAAGGGAGGTATCGGTCTCACTCAACGCTCACTCACTTTATCGAGTCCACTCAGAGCTCTCTAACCTCTGTGAATACCAACGAGCCCTAAGTTGAGTCTACCTGTGACCGCTAGACGATTAACTCAATGAGTGGAGTATGAGTGGAGTGTGAGTGACGTTCTTGAATATAGCCGTAAGTCTGGTGGAATTGCTATAGCATACAAAGAAAAGTATGCTCAATATATCAAAGTGTTAAAGTCTGATTCAAACTTAGTGCTGTGGTTCGTAATTTCTAAACGTTTAACACGGCAAAATAATGATTTACTTTGTGGGGTGGTTTACATACCGCCCGAGAACTCTTCTTTCTCGTCAAACGAGCCTTACTTCGAAATAAACGAAGAACTTAGAAATTTCAACGAATCATACTCAGATGTTCTCTTATTTGGGGATTTCAACTCCAGAACCAAAACTGCGAAAGACTACATTGACATTGATCAACCAGTTTTTCATGCAAACGATCTTGATATTGCCTATGAGGAACTGAGTAAGGAACTTAGCATATTTGATGACATAATTTAGCTGTCCGATAAGAGAGAAAAAGTTGTGATAACTTAGTTAATAACTATGGGTATAAGTTATTAGAATTTTGCAGACTAAATTTGTTGTATATATTAAATGGTCGGACAAATGGTGACCTTGAGAAAGGCGAATGTACGTGTAAAAGTACAAGCTGTGTCGATTATTTCATTTGTACAACCAGTCTCTTTAAATTTGTAAATATGTTAAAAGCTAATGATTTCTGCTCGTTGCTTTCAGATGCGCATAATCCGGTTTCTTTAGAACTAAATTTTGAAATTGCTATTGATAATTCAGATTATGCTGACACTTCTCATAAGTGTACACGTCTATGGGACGCCGGTAAATCGGAAGATTTTGTATCCAATATTTCCCCCTTTGACGTAGACCCTATACTAATTCAGTTAACTGCGCTTGAAAATAAAGATTGTATTCAGCAGAGCGATATAAATTCTGTTACCGACAGTATAAATCATCTTTTTACCTCCAGTGCTCTTAATAGTTTTGGCCAAAGTACAATTAAAGAAAAACGTAATATAACAAATAAGCAGCCATCGTGGTTTGGAACCGATTGCAGGAAAATAAGAAAAAAATGGCATTCAGCCAAGTATAGATATAAGTATAATAAAGATGAAAACAGTAAAATAGCTCTAAAACAGGCTAGCAAATTATATAAGAAGGTAATACGACAGAGTTATATTAAATTTAAACGATTTAATATAAACAAGCTCAGAAATTTAAAAAATGCAAACCCAAAGACATATTGGAGAATTTTGAATGGAAATAAGGAAGAGTCAACAAAAATATCAGCAGAAAACTTATTCAAGTTTTTCAAGAAAGTGAATGCAGGTAATGCACAAAGCGAAACTGCAACGGCATTTGACGGCGATATTACAGAGCAGGTTAACGAAGAAATAAATCAAATAATTACGCTCGAAGAGATCGAAAAATACGTGAAAACATTAAAAAATGGTAAATCTGCAGGCATTGATTCAGTTCTTAACGAACATATTAAATCTACTTTTCATATTTTAGCACCCGTTTACGTTAAGCTTTTCAATATTATTTTAGACAGTGGCATCTTACCGGAAGTTTGGACCCTTGGCGTGATTAAACCAATATATAAACAGAAAGGGGATGTACGAAATCCTGAAAATTATAGACCGATAACTCTCGTGAGCTGTTTGGGTAAGCTGTTTACAGGCATAATAAGTAGTAGGTTGAACTCCTTTGCAGAACGTCATGATGTTATAATAAGTAATCAGGCGGGGTTCAGAAAAGGTTTTTCCACAGCTGATAATATTTTTGTGCTGTACTGTCTTATAGAAATCTTGCAAATGCGAAAGAAAAAACTATTCTGTGCGTTTATTGATCTGAAACAGGCTTTTGACACAGTATGGAGGGATGGGCTATGGTATAAACTATTATACTATGACATAACAGGTAAATGTTTTCGTCTAATTAATAATATGTATAGCGACATAAAATCATGTTTGACGGTAAATGGTTCTCACTCAAACTTTTTCTCTTGTAATATCGGATTGCGTCAAGGTGGGTGAAAACCTATCCCCTTTCCTTTTCTCCGTATATCTAAATGACTTAGAATCATTCTTTTTCAGTGCCAATATTGATAGCGGTGTAGAGTGTTTTTCATCTGATTTCGATGACTCCGTGTATATATACTTAAAATTATTTGTACTTCTGTACGCGGACGATACAGTTATTTTGAGTGAATCTTCAAACGGACTTCAGTCGGCTCTAGACGTTTATAACGAGTACTGTAAGCAGTGGAAGTTAACTGTAAACATGAATAAATCCATGGTAATTGTTTTTTCAAAGGGGAGGCATTTGAATTATAACTTTAGCTTAAATAATAATAACATGGAGGTCGGTAATGAATATAAGTATTTAGGTGTACTCTTTAGTAGAAGTGGTTCCTTTTTCGCGGCTAAAAAGCATTTGGTAAACCAAGCTGAAAAAGCAATGTATAGTTTGATAAGGAAATCAAGGGTTTTACTTCTCCCTGTAGATTTGCAAATTGAACTTTTTGATAAAATGGTGAAACCGATTCTTTTATATGGCAGCGAAGTATGGGGGTTTGGAAATCTTGACATTCTAGAGCGATCGCTTTTAAAGTTTTTGAAGCATATATTGAGTATGAAATCAAGTACACCTAATTTTATGGTCTACGGCGAAACTGGGGTTTTTCCGCTGTATATTGATATCCAATGTCGAGTTATTTCATTTTGGGCTAAACTTGTAACGTCGGATATGTTGAAGTTGTCCACCAGTCTTTATAACGTCTGTTTTAGTCTTTATCAATATTCTGATGTAAATCAACGTTTTAAATGGATTAAAAATGTAAAAGACATCCTTTACGACTGTGGTTTCAACGCAATTTGGGACAGTCAAACTTTTCCTAATACAAAATGGTTAGTATGTGCGGTAAGGCAAAACTTGAAAGATATTTTCATAAATAAATGGTATAGGGAGCTTGAACATAGCAGTAGTGGTATTATATATAGAATATTTAAATTAAGATTTTGCTTTGAGGATTATTTGGTTTCTCTCCCTTTTAAACTTCGAAAATCATTTATGCAAATGAGAACTAGGAATCACAGATTGCCAATTGAATGTGGGCGATGGGGAAATATAGCTAGGGAAGAAAGATTATGTACTTTATGTGGTAACGAAATTGGTGATGAATATCATTATATTTTAGTATGTGGTAAATTGAACAATATCAGAAAAATGTTTCTACCCAGATTTTATTGTAGCAGACCTAATACCTTAAAATTCTGTGAACTGTTTAATACAAATAAGAATAAGGTATTGCGGAAATTATGTACATTTATTAAAATAATCCTACAGTCGAAATATTGAAACATCAGTGATTATTCATTTATTTATTTATTCAAACACAAAAGATTAAATATGGTACATGTACAACGTATAAAGTTAATTAGTTCTGTCATGATAATGTTTGTTCGGTATAAAATTTAAAGTCTCAGTCGATGCGCTTATAGTCCTTTAGCCCATACCTTTTATTTCGTTTCGATAAGATATGGGACATGGGACTGTATGCCTATTATACATATTTCTCTATGCTGATGTTGCGCCATGATCTAGCATCGTGTATCCTAGGCTATGGCTCCCATCAGCATAGGACATCTGATTAGATTCAAACTTTTGTTTGTGGGCGCGCGGCATTGCAGCGATATTGAATGGACGTTGATTCGACGTCGCGGCGTCGAATCAGCGTTGGTTCACTGTTGTGTGCATAGTGGGTTAATATTGATTTATATTCATACAGTCTGTCTGTCTTAGTGGTTTCTGTTCTGCTCAGTGTGAAGATTACTTTTTATATGATCATGCTGATGCCGGGCTATCGCCTGAACTCGCTGTATTCTTGGCTGTAGCTCGATATCAGCGTGGGGTACACTTAGCTAGACTGAAATCAACTTTCGTTTCGTGTTGGTAAGGCCAGCTTTTGCCAGTTGCATTATGCGAAGAGTAATTATATGACTATGCTGATGTGGGCTATGGGTTGGAGGCTATAGCTTACAACAGCATGGGGTACACTAGGTTATATTGAATGTAAATAGTGCCTCGAGCTGGTAAAAACGGTCTTTGTTAGTATGGATCAAACTTATATGTGTTATGTTGGTTGAATTGGTATTTAACATTATGCACTATGTTTATTATATATATGACTGAAATATTGTCGATAGGCCGTAAAACCCTTGTAAAGTAAAACGCTTATATACATATATAACTATGCCGATGGTGGGCTGTAGTCTGGACTCGCTGTATTCTGGGCTTAAGCCCCATCGGCATAGGGAAACTTGGCTAGATTACATGACAGTGCTGATGTTGGGCTCTAGTCTTGACTCCTAGTATTCCAGACTATAGCCCCTCATCAGCTTTGGGTATATCGGTATGATATGTAGAGTACATGGGTTACACTTGGTTAAAATTGAATGTGCTGGTAAAAGCGGTCTTTGTTAGTATGGATCATACTTATATACTGAAAGGATTTAAAAACTTCCACCCATTAATTTTGAATATCTCAAAAATAAATGCAGCTACATACACCGAAATTTTACAAAATATATATTTTCTTATACCTGATTATGTCCATATCCCGAACTTGAAATCGTTCAACCGAATCGGTCAGAAATAAGCACGTGCTCCTTTTGTTCTTTGTGCAGTTTACATACAGATGGATAATTTCATGTATACAGTTTTCTCATTACATATTGCTCTTGCAATATCAAATTGAATTTTAACAGCTTGAACTCGGTCTGTAACTTCATTTGGCCTACAGCGCCTAAATATCGCTAACAGGTGCAGAAGTTTGGGTCAGTTAAATGCTGAAATTTCAAAACCTGACGTAGCGCGAAAATTTTATGCGTTAATTATGGCAATTTACAATCTCAGACGACGTGCAGTGTTTTCAGGAAGCTCGAAAGGCCGTCAGAAAAGCAGCTACCCGAAATTAACAACCAGAGGTCATGACGTTAACTTACGTCGACGCCGTCTCCGTAGTTGGCTTTGCGTGACGACATCAGTTGTAATGATGATTACAAATTAATGTGAATGACATGACAATATTAACACAGTATAATTCATGTAAAAGAGTGTTGCATAAGATAACGCCGTCATCGCCTTATGCGTTTCAAAGACGTAACGCTCTTTTACTGACGTCATTTAAGTAGATGATATGAATAAACTGCGTAATCTTTAAATTTGAGAAGTTCCAAGCATTTTGTCATAAAATATTTAACAATGTCACAAGTGATAGAATCAGCAGCCAGCAATAAAAAGTGGAAGTTTTTAAATCCTTTCAGTATATGTGTCATGTTGGTTGAATTGGTATTTAACACTATGCATTATGTTTATCATACATATGACTGAAATATTGTCGACAGGTCGTAAAACCCTTATATAGTAAACTCCTTATATACATATATAACTATGTCGATAGTGGGCTGTAGTCTGGACTCGCTGTATTCTAGGCTATAGCCCCAATCGGCATAGGGAAACTTGGCTAGATTCATGCCAGTGCTGATGTTGGGCTCTAGTCTGGACTCCTAGTATTCCAGACTGTAGCCCCTCATCAGCTTTGGGTACATCCGAATGATATGTAGAGTACATGTACCAGGGTTTATATTATATCGCATTTGTTCTGAAGCCTCGTACAAATATGCACTGTTAGTATTACCTCATGTTGCCATTGTAAATGGACTGAGTGAATAAATGATTTGACTTTGACTTGACTTTGTAGATTTAAAATGCATTCTTATTCATTAATCTTTCTGCCTCCATAAACACAGAAAATTAGAAGAAAAATCACATGTAGCGTTTTCACTTTTGTTCAGTATATATAAATACAAAATACAATGGCACAGGATCTGACAGTAAGCAAAATGCTTATATATAAGCCATCTCAGTCATCGTTTTGCAAAGTCGCGCTTAAACTGGTGGTGAGGTATATGGTAGGATGGGCGAAGATGCTGAGAAGCATCAGGCCTCGAGGCATCGTACCTCTACGGGCTTAATAGACTACAATGACGAATATATCCCTTGTAAAACCAAATGCGTGCTAAGGGAGGTGATTCCAACAGTTTATTCAATTAATGGTGAGACAATGAGTGTAAGTAGAATACATCAGACCTGTCAACGGTTTTAATTATGTTAATATATGTTATATACTTTTCTTCAAATATTTTGCATAATTAAGCCTTGAAATTCATCTTATATTTTGCTTGAAATCTTGACAATATATGCGTAAGTAATACAGAAATTTAACTTTTTGAGGCTGTGAGCTCTGTATCTTAAGCGCCTTACTAAGAACGTACTATCTCCTAGAGTTGTTTGATTAAACAATGAATATAATAAATTCGGAAAGTATACCAATGGAGAAGCTGATTTCTTTGTGTGTGTTATTATTGCTGTTCACTCCAGGCTATCAGAATGTGTTTACGCCCACTTTGGAAGCGAATATACGTTCGTTTATCGACGCCAGTATGAAATGTCGCCGTATCCCAGGAATGGCTTTAACGGTAGTCAAAGGTAAAAGGCGCGTGTCATCTATTTTTATAAATGTTTAAAAATATTACTCAGAAGGAATTCTTGCATTTGATACCTCGGATAGTTCTATAGAGTTAATTCAAAACAGTCTTATAACTACATTAAAACTTTGGAAAGACGTGTTTGTTTTATGACTCAACAGTCTTATGCATCTGTATGAAAACTATAAAAAGTCGGTCCTCTATTCCATTCTACCAGACAGACATGAGCAGCGCAATTCAGTATAATTTTCCATAGTGTTTGTAAAGAGAGCCTATGCCATTAGTCGAGTAAAAACATTTTTTCGGCTCCGACAGGAACATTTTGTCAAACGTTTTTATCGGAAGTTTACACAGATGCAGAAATGACTCGTTTGATTTTGTCGGTTGATTGTTTTGGGTTTCACTGCTATCATCAAGCCCTCTCCACGAGAGATGGAGAAAGGAAACGAGAATAAACCCGCGCGAACTGCAAACACTAAAGTGTGTTCCGTCTGGTAGTGAAGGGAACTAGGCTACATGTATAGATGACTATCGTTATTTCAAACACCGATTTTTCAAAGTATCTACCCTCTTATATATAAAATACAGTTTAGACACATTTCCTGATTTTCTTTACATTTCGGCTCCAGGACCTGTTGATTCATACTCCTTGTATCTCAGTGTAAATTTTCTTGGAACAGGAAACTTACTCTGAGATATCACTAGTTTGAGATGAACGTCGACTGTGAGATATCGAGAGCTGACTGTATTCCCAAATACAAACTTACGTAGCTCCAATAGAAACCGTATTCGGCCCTAAGTAATGTCTTAAGTCTATTTTTTTACATCCAGGCAATGAAGTATGGGCAAGTGGATTTGGAATTGCCGATTTTGCATCCGGGCAACAGGTAGATGCTGATACCTTATTCGTTATAGGATCCGTTACCAAGTCCTTTACGGCGGCATTACTGGGGATACTGTTACCAGAAAACGGGTATGTCGTTATCAACAAAAAAAAATTCATTTGTACTTTCTTATACATGTAAATAATTTTGCCTCATCGGTGCAATACCGGAAAAATCTAAGGTTTGGGATAGATAAATGGAGTCTATCATTGGTCTCCGATGCGGACAGGGAAATCACAACCTGAGGGCACAAGGGGTGTGTCGGAAACGAGGCTTGCAGCAATTTTAGGTGTCCAATTTTTAAAGCATTTTTACGGCAACAAAAAGTATCCCTTGTACCGTATTAAAGACAGGTAAGACGGTACATGATACGCAGGATTCCGATAAAGATTTTTTTGCTGTACGGCGTCATGGACAGTTGCACGTGGCATGGACAAGGCTAACACTGGAAGTGCAAGAATTCGTCAAAAATGCTTAAACAGCATTCCTACCAATCGAGGTAATACAAGTTTTGCATAGTTTGTGATTTTGCTTTTCAATGGTTCATACCTTTGCACCCTCTTCAAGCTTGACTTATTTATTTAACTCAATGAAATTAACTGTCAAAGAAGGACTGATAAATATACCTTATGACTGTATTTTTTTTTATTTTAAGAGCAGGTCTCAGAGCCTGGAGCTTAACAATAAGTGGTGCATTATTTCTGAGCTTCATTATATTATGAAACTGACAACACAACAAACAACAGTAGCTATAAATGTTGTTCAATTTAGATTTGACTGGTATACCAAAGTTACAGATATCTTAGGACCAGACTATGGCTTTATTGACAATCTCCGGACTACCGAGCTGACCGTACGGGATCTCCTATCTCACAGGACTGGACTGGCTAGACTTGATGTCGGAATAGTGGCGGGAGTTGAAAATAGGTCAAGAGCGGAATTTTGCAAGTATGAGATTTACTTTATTACATGTATAATGAGTTGTCTATATTCAATTCAGGGTACCCTGTTTAATTATTGACCCATTTATGCCTAGGGTACCATAAAAGGGACATTGATAAACAATGCAGACCCAGACCAGAAGCCGCAGACCGCGGCGTCTGATCAGGGTCTACATTGTTTGCATAAAAATTACAGCGATTTCTGTAAAAATGGGTAAACATAGATAAACAAGACAACCCTAAACTGATAATTGGACTCATCCAATTAATTCGGTACGAAGAGTCTACAAAGCATAAATGGATTAAGATGTTCAGACATCAAGCTTTTGGCAACGACATGACTCCAAATCAGATTACATATCTGAAACAATGTTATCAAGATGTACATTGTTTTTTACTTCTTTCATTCTTTCCCTTGTTTGATCTCTTTCGAAAATAAAATGAAATAAAATGAAATAAAATGCTGAGATTTGATAGAGAAAAAAAAATGTTTCAAAGACAAAGAACTAAGAACTTCATTGTGAATTCGTATTTCTTTTCTTTGGCGAAAAAAGGCCTTTGAAAAATTAGTCAACTCTTAAAGGACAGAATTTGCTCGCCTAGAGCAAATTCTTTTCTTTAAAAGTTGACCCCATCGAGGAGGAAGACAAAAATGAAACTTGCAGGCCTGGGACCGTATTCATAAAACGACTTAAGTGGTTGCTATGCTGTTGCTAAGTTATATTTCTTTGAAGGAGATTCCCTACAACTATGAAATTTGCTCTGGAGGAACAGTCTTACAAAGACTGTTCCTCAAGACCAAATTTCATAGTTGTAGGGAATCTCCTTTATAGATATTTAGCCTTAGCAACCGCATAGCAACGACTTAAGTGGCTTTATGAATACGGCCCCTGCTTTCCCTGATAGTATACACATTCACGTTGAAAGTCTAGCCTGACCGCTTGTTGTTGTGGTAACAGAGCTAAGGGATTACCCATATCTGCAATGTATACCCTTGCAGACTAGAATTAATACGAATTGAAAATTGAAATTCTGATAGCTAAAGCTGAAGCCATTATTTACAATTTTGTGTAATGCTCACTTTTTGTCCACACTGTTCGGCCTTTGTCTGCCTTCTTGAGCATCGCCTGCAATGAAATCATTATTGTTATGGTGGATTGTGTTTCATCTTTGTGAGGTACATACACATTATTATGATAGTAACTACATCTGGCGCAGGAGCGGCGGTAGCGTAGTGGATAACACGCCTGACTACCAATCCGCGGGTCGCAAGATCGATTCCCCGCTTCTCTAGTGTTTTGGACGAGACTTTAACCGAAGTCCCGTCTCCGCATGGCCAATTGTTGGTTGGACGTTTAGACGTTTAGACGTTCACCCAACCCGAGTTCGCTCACTCACTCACTGATTTGGCGTACTGTATCACGTCAAGTGGCAGAGCTCATACCATCGGACTAACCAAGACCCTTGCGTTGAGGGTGATCCGATGGTATGAGCTCATCCACGAGACGTGATACAGTATGGCAGATCATTACTATTATATACCTTAGAGAACAGAGAACCAGCGCTAATTCATCGATCCTTATTCGATCCTTCGCGGCAGAGGTTTATTGTTAGTCGTGAGAGAAACGCTACCGACTGAGCCGTTTAACGAGTTTGTTCACGTTACGCCACTAGTCCCGGTTTTTTGGTTCTCGTATTTACGATGCACGTTAATAATGATGCGCCTGAAGCTGGAACTCAGACGTAGCCTCGTTTAAGGGATAGTAATACGGGTTCAGAAAACATCAGTTTGATACGGCTTTCTGTTCCAGATGGCCAGAAAACAGGCAGTTCAAAGGGTGTATCATTGATAGGTATATAATTAATTCATTCTCGCGAGAAATAAAGAAATCATTATAACCTCTTGTATTTAGCGCGAGGACTTATGGGTATTATTTGTATTTTTGATAAAGATGGCGGACAAGAGCTAAACGAATAACTGCCGCTCTTATCTGAATGAAATTTCCCAGCTACCCGCGTGAAGTGCGACAGATTGGTGCGGAAAGTGCCAACTGTTTCCGACAAAGCGAAAAACCGTTGAACGCTGACAAAGCCGCAAAAAATATCCCCAACAATTTTCCTCCCCTTGATATAGCCACGCACGGAAAATGCAGTGTTTCGGTGTAGGATAGTATTAAGTTTGTAAAAAATGACCGGTCTAATATTTCTTTGATTTTCCTACAAAATATATAAAAAAATTTGTAAGATAGTGTACCGTACTTGGCTTACACGACATTTTTGACCGTAGACTTGTGTTTAAAGAAAAACGAAGAAAACTAAGTAACTTTTTGCCCATTTTCTCAGTTTTTCCTATCTACTATTAGAGAATGATAATGTAACTCAGAACAAAAATGACTGCCTTATTAAATGTAGACTAAAATGTTAAAAAAAATCTAAGTGCAGCTAAAATAGTGCACTGTAAGGACCTAACACAACAGTTTTTATGTTTTCATCCAAGGAAGACAATATAACATAAAAAGCACCAATCTTCTATATAATTTATGTTATTTCAAGTTCACGCTATATCGTCGTTTACAGGTGGAGTATACAGGGCTGAAGGCGAAAGTTGCCACTGAAAAATAAAAAAATTATAAAAAAAAAGAGTGAACATTTCGTAAAATTATTATCATTATTCTTTCTCTGAAGAAAATTCTCTTTATGTTTTAGGCTCATAAAGTACCTGCCAGCAACAAAACCAATGAGAGATACATTTATGTATAACAATTACTTGTACGTGATGCTGGGTCACGTGGCGGAAGTTCTTGGAAAAGATACCTGGGAAAACCTGGTGAGGTCAAGGTTGTTTAGGCCACTGGGAATGAACAACTCTAGAATACTAAGGAGACGTCATGATTTAATTTCCAAGAATGTTGCCAGACCATATATATACAAGGATGACCAGATCCAGCTTTCTGCTCTCGAGATTTACGAGTAAACAATTCTGTTTCCTTCACAAGATATATTCAATTATAAAGCCCAGGGCATAGCTGTTTATACCGAAGAAGCCTACACTGCTTCGTATTGAAATTTGTCAAAGTAACAAACATTTCAACACGTATCTCCGTAAAAACTTGCACACTGATATCGAATTATTACTCAATAATTCACTGCTAGAGCTGATCTATTTCTTAATTATAGCGGAATACCCCATGTTTTACTGAGACCGTTCTGACAAAAATGCAAGCATGGTGATAAATGTCTGTTTTAAGTGTCGTGGATCGTTAGTTATGGCAAATTTGGGAATTTTGATTACTCTGTTGTTATTGGGGTGATCCCAACATAACTCATTCTTGACAACCGCTTTATAGTGGTCCATATTATGTCCAGGTTTCATGACATTCTGTCTTTTATATCGGGTATTTAGTCGTAGTTTCTGATACGGATTTGTCTCAGTTAAGTGAAAATAACCTTTGATTTGGTTAAGCCATAAAATCATTTGAGCCGCGACACGAGAAAACCAACAAAGTGGTTGTGCGCCCAGCACAGACTCAGATCAGCCCAGTCTGATTAGACTCTTTGCTAAGGGCTTAAAGGGTAGCTAAGGGTCTAAGCTAGCTCCATGCGGACAGCGAAGGCTCTGATCAGACTGGGCGGATGCCCATGCTGATCTGATTCTGCGCTGGGCGCAAAACCACATTGTTGGTTTTCTCGCGTCGCGGCTCAATTTTTATGAAGACCATTTTTCTCTACAGATAAAAGGACGAAAATATGAACGGTCACACACTCAAACTGTAACCCTCCGTGATAAGCAAAACTCGGGTTCAACTCTAGAGATGTGAAATTTTCGGAACGTTAGAAACGTTACATATGCAAAAATTCAATATATGAAACTCATTCATAAAGGTCAAGTGTGAAGCATACGGACAGCTGTCCGTAGCCTTCACAACGTTGTGAAGCTTACGAAGGTGTGAAGCTTACACCTTCATAATGCTTATCTTTCTAGGTTTACCCCAACACAGCCAGCATTAGGTATTTTGTCTTCTGCAAATGATATGGCAAAATGGATGAAATTTCAACTTCAAAAAGGAAAAACAGAAGACGGAATTCAACTTATAGACGAAAAACTCATTGACAACATGCACTGGGTCACTACTCCATTGGACAAACCGAGTACGCTCGGGAACAGATTCTTAACCAAACCACAAGGGCCAGTTGATGATATACAACTTGGCTATGGATATGGCTGGTTTGCGTCAGTATACCGAGGTAAGTACTCAGCAAGATAATATGGTGACATCTCTCGAAATCTCAAACATT
Source organism: Ctena decussata (assembly GCA_963989385.1). Lineage (NCBI taxonomy): Eukaryota > Metazoa > Mollusca > Bivalvia > Lucinida > Lucinidae > Ctena > Ctena decussata. The sequence goes on from OZ022499.1 coordinate 15,172,673, forward strand.
GATATCTCAAAGTATCTTCTTATACGAATGAATATAGTTTGGACACATTTCCTATTTTCATATACATTTCAACTCCTTTTATCTCAAACTACTGATATCTCAAAGTAATTTTTCTTGGACCAGAAATTTTTCTTTGAGATATCAGTAGTTTTGGATGAAATTCGACTTTGAGATATCGAGAGTTGACTGTATATTTTATAAAAGATACATCTTCAAGGTGTATTGGTTCGTCTCCATGTTTTCCGCAATATTTGCAAGGGGAAATAACTTCTATGACTACCTCTTTGCTTCCCTGTGCATCAAAGCCCTTATAAAAGAAGGTCTGATCTTTAAGGTAAGCATTTGCTCCCAGAGGAGCAATTTCTTTCAGAGTCGATCCCATTTAGATGGTAGGCAAAATGACAACAGTATTGTTACTTCGTTTGAACATGTACATAGTCACCTGGAAAGGAAAGGATTTGCTCCCAGAGAAAATATTGGGCTATCTGTAATTAATTGGTGAAGTGGAATCCCAGCGGGCACACAACATCAAAAGAAAGTCATAATGATGTCGATGCGACGTCGTCATGTCGCATCGACGTCAATGCGATGTCATTTCGATGTCTTGTGCCTGCTGAGATGGTATCATTTACGCTCGACAGTTTTGTTATATGCTACAAACTATGGAATGTCCCTTGAGCCCAGGACCAGATAAAGTTATGGTTATATGTTAACTACCCTCGAATAGCGAACAACAAAACAAAACTATTATACGGCTTGTAAAATCTTTAACATTAAACATTTTGCCTCCGATTTCACAACAAGATATACTTATGCTTATCAGCCATCTATGTAAACAAACAATTTTATGCTGAAAAGTTCACTCGAATCTTAATTTGTAGGCTGTGGACAAAGTGGCTATTTCATGCACAGCTTTGTCTGATCTCTTGAGATGTTTAACGTGACCTCTAATATGATGTTAAGGTCTTCCACATTGTGCGTCGTATGAAAATTTGTGATAAATCGCGTTCACGTCGCGGCGTATGTTTCCTTATGACGCCGAAAGTAAATGTTTTACTTCTTTCGAGGTCTTTCTCAAAATATTTCTTTAGAAAACGCCACAATAATGTTATCTTGCATGTTCATTCTATATAATGTTAGAATCCAAGTAATTGTTCCTAACCGGAATATTGTCGCTGATTAACACAAGAGTTGTCGGGCAGATGCAAATTATAATTCACTCCGGCTTTGCTGTCGTGAATTAATATTTTAAATTTGCCCTCTATTATCATGTGTTAATCAGTAAAGATTCACCGATAATTAAGGCATGGATTTCATTTTTCTGATGTTCATCAAAATATAAACTACATTGGGTCGCGTGCAAAGTAAGTGAACCCCGAAGGGGTTCATGTAAACTTTGCTAGCGAACCAACGTAGTTTATACTTCGATAAACACCAGCAAAATTTAGTTCATTGGTTATATTTACATTCTTTACTGTCTATTAATTGACCGCAAATTTGCGTTAGGCAACAGTTGAAGCAGAAAACATTTATACACTGTTTTCGACTAACAGTGGAACAGCATCAACGGCGTCATAACTTCGCCTACGTCCAATCAGATTGAAGAGAACCATGGTGCATTTTGACGTCACTAAACCTCATGTAACGTCGCGTGAACCGGTGTAGTTATTGTTATTGAAGTATAAACTATAAATAAAATTTCTAGCCTGTCGTGTCAAAAGGTCACCGATTCCATTCGAACCTCGTAAATGGGTAACCACGACTATGGCCCTTTTCGACTCGAACTAAAGTATCCACCACAGTAGTATTTTTGGGCATGCGCACTCGCATTACCAGTCAAACGCCAAAAGTTGCTACAATAGTAGATTGTCATGGAGACGGAAATAAATACTGTGCACTTCATTGCCTTTTCCGTCCATGCAGTCTTTAAAAACGATAATTTATAGATTAAATGAAAATATAAACCCATAAATAATTGTATGAACAAATATCCGGAATATAAAAGAAAACAAATACTTGTTGTTCACCCACAAATCGCGAAAGTCTCCAAAGGCCGCCATCTTGCTACTAGACTAACGGCGGTGCAGACCTCGGTAGATCTTTGGTAAGTTCATGACGTCATTTTAGTAGCTACCATCGCATTTTGATCGGAACTTTAGTAAATATAGTAGCTACTATAGTTCGAGTCGAAGTGGGCCATATAGAAAAACAACCGTCCGCCTTTCTCCGTAATATACCCGAATGCACACGTCATTATCCGTCAGTAAAGTGCATGGTATAACTTGAGTAATAATGCTAAAAAATACACTGTCCGCTGTGGCGAAGTGGGTAAAGCAATACGCACTACGAGTATAAAATAAGTTTTGCATGAGCATACCGTTGGGTCAGTGTTTTTTTTTTTTTCCAGCAGCAGGGGCGGTGGCTGGGAATTTTTCCCCGATATAGCATATCGTGGGAAGATTTTTTAACTGTTTATGGGTCTCATTGGCATTGAGCAATTTATTCTATCGAGCTACTGTGTCGTTGCCCTGGTCGTACACTCAAATGATACATGAAGGTGTTCACATATTTGTTTTCATTTTTTTCCGTTCCTCCTACATTTCGGACAAAGTTGGTATAACGCGTGGCGAATCTTCTACGAGAATTGAACCAAAAACTGTTGAACTCATATTATGGCTGGACGATTGCCTCTCATGTAGATTTAGGTACTCTTTCGTGCTGTTTTGTCTGGCAAAGTCATACACAATCGATCTGTTTAAAAAGTCTCTCTTTGAAGACTCATGAACTTGCCTGTCTAACAGAGAAAGAGCGAAACATAACCCCAACGCAGCATGCAGACTGACCACTGACCAGGATATTGCTGATTAGACAAAGCTGAACATTCAGCTCAAAATGTTGGTTGGTTGGTTTTGGGGGGTTTTACGACTCGTTTGGACAGTATTTCAGTCTATATTGAGGCGTCTGCCAGAGAGAGGGAGAAAGAAAAGAGTTGTGATAGGCAAGAGAAATATATCCAAACAACCCCACCCGCACCTACTGCAAGTACAGTAGGCCCTTGCCCTACTATTATCCAAATTAGTTGGACGCTCCGGCAGGACAGCAATTAATCCCGCTGCTCAAAATGACAAAAGTTATGCTTTCCTAAGGTCAGACAGAGATTCGGTTTTGTCACAGTCGAGCGTTATTTTTGGAGTTGCACTTGATGCTGAAGCGTCCGTGTAGCAAAGTTGTCAGCGCTCCCGACTTTTGATCATTGGGTCGAATCCAGATGGCAGACAAGGCTCTGTTTAAACCTAACCGATGCTTTATTGCACATAGTCTTTCACAATCACCCTTGAATCAGCCTGGTAGGACTAAAATATTGTTGAATAGTGGTTAAGCGACATTTCATCCATTCATCATGTGAATTCTCGTTTTTGTCTCGCCTGCGAAGCAGAAGCGAGACATAGGTATTGCTTTTCCGGTGTCGTCGTCGTCGGCGTAAACTTTCATCGGGTTTTTGCGTTTAGGTCAGTTTCTCAGAAACTACAAGGGCTAGAGCCATGAAACTTGATTCATATATACATCTGGAAGAGTAGATCTCAAAGCCATCATCAATACTGAGTCTTGACCTACATTTTACGGTTGACTGACTTTGCAATTTTTCATCGGGTTTTTGCGTTTAGGTCATTTTCCCAGGAACTATAAGGGCTAGAGCCATGAAACTTGGTTCATGCATACATCTGGAAAAGTAGATCTCAAAGCCATCATCAATATTGAGTCTTGACCTATATTTTACGGTTGACTGATTTGGCTATTTTTGTCAAGTTTCCGGAGTTTTTCTCCTTTTGAAGTGTGATTTTCAGTTTGCTGCAATCTCGTAACTGCTGATCAGATTTCAATGACATAAAAATCATCAGAGGTTATTGATTATCATGCTTTGTGTTCTCTTTTTATCGGTTACATTTCTGTTGTTTTTCTCTGCACATCGTCTGATGGTGCTTTATATTTGTTCAAACTTTCATGAAGAAATCTCGAACGGTTTTCAAGATATGGAGCGGACACGAAATTTTACCGTTTGACCTTTAACCTCTTAGTGCGACCTTGAACTTTGTCGGACATCATTGAAGTATACGTTCTGCACATCATCGTCTTGATAAGACGAACATTTGACCCAAGTTTCAAAAAAAATCTTTCAAGGGGTTAAGGAGACAGACAGACAAACAAACAGACAGATGGACGGACGGCGGACGGAGGTCACGACATAATTCGACCCGTCTTCGACGGGCGTATAAAAACGGTTCTAGTTGTAATACATGCAGATATGACGATTTGTCAGTGGTTTGATGGAAATGCAAACTTCTTTTACTTCTTGCGGCTCTACCGTAAACCCTTAAATATTTCAACCCTGAAATTGAAAGACCCTTTCTCCACACTGGTCTTGCATTCAACACAGGTAACGAAGACAACGTACATGAAACTTGCTTGTTCCGCTGTTCAGGATAAGTTTGTTTCAGAAGTATAGTCTCACGGACCATCCGACCCCCGACTCTTGAAATAAGAATCAAAAGTTTTACTGAATTGATAAGCATAGTTAAGAAATGCTTAAAAACAAGTTTTGGGCTACAACGTCTAGGCAACGATTTGGTGCAGAAACTTATTCAAGCACTGTATTTATATTACACGGAATTTCTTCGAAAATCTTATCTGACTAAGAGGTATAACAAACTGCCGGGTCCGTAAGAATAATAGTTTGAAATTAATCTAAGAAGTATGCGAAAACAATCGAGTTTTATAGTACGTTGCTTCGTTGCCTATGTTGAATGCCAGACCAGTGTGTTTCCTAATTCTTTCGTTTTGTTATGATCATTGTAAGCATTACACACAAATACACATTAACATTTTACATAATTTGCATAAAAAGAGTTAAAAGATATCCACTCCCGTACACGCAGAACATGCGACTACGATTGTGCACTATCTGCAGAAATTAATATCTTAAAAAGTTCCTTCAAAAGCAGAGAATACATACAGAAATAGGAACATGGGCCAGACTACGTAGTTTCGGCTAATAAAGCCTCGTCAGTGACCCTGACAATATCTGGTGACAAAACCAGAAAAAAGCATACTGTTATTTCTTAATTTTAATTGGGCAGTCGATTCAAAGACTGATTAATTTCAAAAGGATCCAAATAATATAAAAGACGTTGATCTAGATTAATAGTCTAAATCGATCTCAAATTTTAGATTTCTCAGTATCAAAACACTTCCTGAAAATCAAAACTTTGCTTTCTTGTTCTGAAATGGAATGAATTTATATTTTCATATATCATCACTTACAAGGACACTGTAGGACATATATTTGCCAAAAAATATATAGCTGACTCTGCGAAAGTTATGGTCGGTCGAAGAGTTTTACAGTTCACTCATGGGTATAACTGTAAAAGGTGAAGTCTCCCCCAACTGACATTGAAGATAAATTTCCCGAAATTTGGTGATTGATGATCTATAGAATGACCGTTTAAAATCGATAGCTCAAATCCACTCTTAAGGTTTCAAAATATGGTTGAGCTTAGACTTTTTCAATCGCCTCTCGTACATGTATTTTGTTCATGCATCTATAGTTTTATCCGTTGACTATTGCAGGCTACAAAAGTTTCTGGCATGCTGGTGGATTATTTTCATATACAGCTATTCTCGGGGCTTACCCGGATATGGATATAGGCATATTTGCAAGCGTTAATGGACCAGGCCCCGAGGTTATAAAACTTTTTTCATGCTCAACTCAGCTGAGCATGAAATCTTACTTGCTTATAAGTAACAAAGTACTGATAAGTACAGTAGTTTTCTTGCTCAGTTTAGCTGAGTATGAAAATTTCTCTGCTTATGAATATGAAAATGCCAACATTAGTTGGCATTTTCATATTTATCAGCGGAGAAAATTTCATGCTCAGCTGAGTTGAGCACGAAAAAAGTTTTATAACCTCGGGGCCAGACTTCTGGAATAAATCTATGAACCATCTAACCACTGTTTTATACCATCTATCTGACAACCTTCTTAAGCTTGAACCATGGCTGAATGAAACCGCAGCGTGTACTTACCCAGAGCCTTGGGCCAATGGCACAGAAAGTGAACCTAAAGACCCGGAGATCCCCGTCACCGTTGACAAACCGAGCGAATTCGAAGGCTTCTATTCGTACCCACTTTTTCCAACTGCTCAAGTGATGACCAATTCTTCCCATCTTCTGATGACTATGAATCACCTACAAGGTATTCTTAAACCGTCGTCAGAGAAAGACCGATTTCTATGGAAAATAACGGGTCCGTGGGAGATGGCAAATATCATGTATCATGATGCCCTGTTTAACGTAACTTTTCTCCGAGATGGAACCACGGGTGCTGTTGATGGGTTCAGAATGGTTGATAGTTGGGAGTCGGAAGTAACTATACCATTCACCAAACATAAAGCCAGCAGAGCGAGCACGGCCGTTGTAACGAAGTAAAGTGACTTCCATACAATAACGACCTCCCGGTCATTATTTCTTAAAGAATAGTGACTCACCGATCATAATTGTAATTGAAAACTGCAATTGCATGTGTGGTATGCGGAGAAAAACTTGACGCTTTGGCACCAGTTCCCGATAAGGCAGTACGTGATGGCTCACAGGATCGGTCTTCTGCTTCCTTGTGTGTGTGTGGTGTACCACGAGTTTCTTCGGTCGGATCGCTTCTCTGCTGGTAAGGGCGTGTGATAGACTGTTTACATCTTTCAGTAATGGTTCAAATATTAATTTTAGGCCTAAAAATAGCTGTGTTTCCACTATCATGCTGAATAAAAACCCGGTCGGTAGGTACGGAAAACTTTTTTTATTACTTAATTTTTTCTCCGCAAAAAGTAGGGTCGGGCCTGTATTTTTTTATGTTTTTGGTTTTGTACATGTATTTTGTTGATTAAATTGTATTGTTGAGACTTGCACTGTATATGATAATTCATCTTAGATGCTCGAAAAAGTCAAATCTATATTTTTGAAGGTACAAATCTACTAAAAGGTAGTGAAAAACCGAAATATCTATGGGAAAACGCAAAGGCGAAACTGGTTAGGGTCGGAAATTGAAAATGGTAGGGTCGGTGTTTTAACTTTTATTATGTTCTTTTATTGATAAAAATAGCAGAGACGAGGGTCTGAAGCAGGATTGGTCGGGTTTGTGGAAACACAGCTTTTTTTCGGGGTCTTATAATGCTTATGCTTGTAAATGAGTACTGCTGTGATAGTCTCTTATAATTCTATATTGAATGGTTTGGTGTATTTTTATTTTGTAACTTGTATATGTATGTGATGTTGTACACTAGGATGAGACTCTTATTATCTAATAAACCCTGATTGTATGACCCCCAGCCGTAATACTATGACTCCCCCACGCGAAGTATAACGACCCCTCGCGAAAAATAGTGACTCCATAGAAAAACGACCCCCGATCATTATTTTTAATGAAAAGTAACTCCCAGTCATAATATAATGACCCTTCTACGCAAAGCTAAAAGACGAAATAACGACGCCCCTATCTTCTCCCACCCACCCACCCGCCAAAAGAAAAGAAGAAAAAAAAGAGAAATTCACTCCGAGTATACCGTACGCATCAATCGGTCGTAGGACATTAATTTCAGTCTGATGCTTATTTAAATATTCAAGAAAGTTAGCATTTAATTAAAGTCTATATCGCATAATTACTAAAAGATTAAATCTGTCTTTTACTTTGTTATTTGGACATATAGATACCTCTTCAAAATAAGTAATATCTTGCAAATCTGGAACTCTGGAAATCTTGACGATGCATATTGAGTATTTTTTATAGGTTAGACACATAGTGATTAGTTTTCTATTGGTTTAAACAAAATTTATTCAATGTAAATTACATAATTACAAGAAAAGTACAATATAACATGGTACAGGATCTGACGGTAAGCAAAACGCTTGTATTAAAGTCATCTCCTGTTAAAGTCATCTATTTTCTATTGCTTTCATACTATAGAAAACAGTGGGTAACATAATATCTATGTACCTTTTTATATTTTGTCAAGGTTTCTAGAATGTCTCGTCTTACAAGCCTCCTTCTATTTTGAAGACTTGTCTATATGCAAATGAAACAGACCACTCATCTTTTTTTTTTTGTGGTAAGGCTCGTAAAGGTTGATGCTGTCGGGCCATGGAAGACGGATATTAATAAGATTCACTCGGGCGTTGGCTGTCAAACGGTGACAAAAATAGAGTGCGTAGTTTTCGCAAATTTGAACGAATATTTCGTTGAATTTATTTAATAAGGTCAAACTTTTATCCAATGCATCTAGCGAGGCCACAGTCCCTGTGTACGAAACAATAAAAGGCACACTGCCCCCCATATAAGTTGTGTTTTGTGTGTGGAGCCTCTGTATCTCAGTGGATTAAGCACTGGCCTGCTGATCTAGCGATCCCGGGTTCGATTGCCGCTTTTCAGTCATAGACGGAGCTCCATGGCACACAGCCTTTAATGATCATCATACCATGGACATCGTCCTGGTATGACTGAAATACTGATGAATAGAATGTAAAGAACGTAAACTCGCAAGCCATCCATCCATCGATGTGTTATGAGTGTGCGTGCATATGTACAGTTTTGCAAGTTTGATGAGATGGACTCTACCTCCGATTTTCGGCGACACTGCAGTCCCCGGCTGCTGGCAAAGAAAAGCTTTGCATTCCCCTCCCCTTCTCTCTCTCTCCCTCTCCTCCCCGCACCCAGAAAATGGGTATAGAAAGGACAAATATATTGTGGATTGTCCGGGCCTCATAGAGCTACTTTTCCCCCATAGTCCTTTCTCCCCCACCGGAAAATGGGCTATTAGAGAATTTGGCACGATTATTGGTATTTTGCGGAACGGAACGTAACGGAAGGACTGTTTACGGTATTAATCGCATAAGAAATGTATCAGTTCTTGAAGGGAGGTAATAAATGCGATGTATTCCGAAAATAATATGCAAATTTATCAACCATATTAATAAGTGAATCCAAAATAAAAAGGACATCTCCACGAGATGTCCTTTTATGCACTGAAAATGCAGGTTTTTGGACTGTAAAAAGTGCTAAATAGCAAGTGCAAAACTGAGCATCATTGAAAATAGTTACCTAGAAGCCTAGTTTTGGGGTGGCCGAAATCACACTTTACCAGTCCTGGTTTAGCTATGGCTCAACTGATATCATCAAATTGTAGGAATATTCCTACAATTTCATTCATTCGTGAACCATCAACTTCTTTTAAAATGAACAGCTATTACTATATTGATCCGTCATCATTTTTTTTCTAACTGCAGAAAAAATGCAAATAGGACATAATTGCTTTAACTCTATATTACAAATCGTAGGAATATTCCTACAATTTGGAAATCGCTCATTTGTAAAAAAAATAAGACAAAACTGAGCTCAATTTAAATTCTTCCCACATTTTCCGGATTGTAGGAATATTCCTACATTTTTGAGATTACGACCAATTTTGTTCATTCATATTTCAACATAGACCTTTCAGATTGTAGGAATATTCCTACATTTTTTGGAGATGGTGTTTTTTCAATAAATGAAAAATCTGACCAAATGCATATTTTCAATAAATGAGAGATCCAAACCAATTGTAGGAATATTCCTACATTTTTTTGGAGATGGTATATTTTCACTGAATGAAAGATCTGACCAAATGCATATTTCCGCTAAATGAAAGATCCTAACAAATCGTAGGAATATTCCTACATTTTGAAGAATACCTTTTTTCAAGGAATAAGGGTAAGTTTGATAATAATTCAACCCACATCTGTCAGATTGTAGGAATATTCCTTCAATTTATTCTTTGTTCCATCATTGTTTTTTATTTTCAAACTGCCGAAAATGCAATGAGGAATAATGTTTCTACTTATATCTTACAAAACGTAGGAATATTCCTACATTTTGGTAATTTCTCATTTTCCAAGGGTAAAATCATACGACCAAATTTGAGTTCAATCCAAATACATTCCACATCATTTAGATTGTAGGAATATTCCTATATTCTTGAGATTACGCCCAATTTTGTTCAATCCAATTTCAACACAGATCTTTCAGATTGTAGGAATATACCTACATTTGATCGAAGATTTAACATATTTTGAATAAGTGAAAGATCAGGCCAAATCGTAGGAATATTCCTACAATTCAATTCATGTTCCATCATTGGTCTAAAGGGAGGAAATGACAGTACAAAATTACACTACAGGCAACATTAAAGCTTCCCAGTGGAGTGCACCGCTACCGCCACGTAAATGGAATGGTACCGCCCCGGTAATGCCCTTTGAATGACGCGGGAACGCCGTGGAACGCACCGATATTTCAGACCATTCCATTCCAATTATGGTTGCTTGTAAAAGCGGAGCGACAATTATTGGACGAATTTATTTATTTATTTTTCTGTCGTTAACAAGTTAAGCAATTGTTTTTTATCCTATTCATCTATGTGTCATTAGTTTCAAGAGTTTGTCTTTTATCTATATTTTATTTTATCTTTTTTCAGCTTTATCGATTTTCTTCTATTTTTCTCTGATTCTTTCTTGAAAACTTATATTTGTTGTTTGATATCTTTTCCATATAATTATTCATCAGGACATTTTATCTCAGTCCGTTCAATTTGCAGGATGTGGCTGTTAAATCAGTTTTAGGGTATTACAGAATCCAGTCGATAATCGGATTTAATCACCTGACCCCTCGCGACAACATGCACCTTTTATTTTTCTATAAAGATCTTATTATGAAATTATTATCATATTATTGTTGTTGATGGTGGTGTTGTCGCTGATACGTCTTTTTCTTGTTTTCCAATTTACCAAACGGGCAAAATTATCATAAAAAAAAATAATTATTTTTCTATCTTTATCAAACAGAGATAATGCTCCATTATCATTATTATCATTATCATTATTTTTATTATTATTATTATTATTTACATTAGCTTTTTCTTTCGTAAATTTACCAAAATGGGCATAATTATCATAGAAACTAATCAAGTTTTTTTTCTGTCTTTATGACAAGATACAATGCTTCACAATCCAGAGATCCAGAATAGTCTAGTCAGGCATTGCCCTACTCTCTCTCTCTCTCTCTCTCTCTCTCTCTCTCTCTCTCTCTCATTGCATCATAACTGAATCTGTCAAAAAGTTGTCCTCGCCCCTTTTCCCGGGAAATGGCTATTCGAAAAAAAGACAATGCAGTGGAATATTCCGATCTCAGAGAGCCACTACGCACCCCAACCCGCCCCCATCGCTCCCAGTCATGAATTGCGATTTACGACATTTCAGTCATGTAAGACCATAGGGGGATGAAAATGACAGACCGTGTGCAGTGGGTCTCCGTTTACGGTTGGAAAAATTTCCATCTCCAGCGGGTCTCGAACCCAGGATCGCTAGATCAGCAGGCTACCGTCCAACCTACTCCCCGGAATTCAGTAATCTGAGTACTTAAGTATATGGTGCAATATATAGCTTTAAAATAAACATACGCACATACGCAATTTGGGAAGTAACAACGTTCTAACGCAAACGTGTGTATAAAATAAATGACATAGTTCTTTTAAGCTTACGAGTAGCAGGAATTTCAAAATAAAGTTTGGCACATTTTTGTTGATCGTTACTGTTGCAGTCTCTTTCTGCCATATCAACGCCAATACAGGTGCTGGTCGTATGGATGGATGGATGACTTGCGATTTTACATGCTTTACGTCCTTTTCGACTGTATTTCAGTCATATCAGGACGATGGGAGGATGGTAATGAAAGGCTGTGTGCGATGGAGCCCCGTTTACGAAGAGATTTTCATCTCAAGCGGGTATCGAAACCGCGACCGCTAGGTCAGCAGGCCAGCGCTTAACCTACTGAGCTACTGGAGCTCCTGAGACTGGTTGTAGAATGCGGAGTCCACATATGCCACAGGCAGTTTTAACATTGTGCGGAACCTCTGACCTGCCGTCAGAAGAACGCATCTAAGGCATCTGGAAACAACACACGCCCTGACCAGCCTGTACAAATGTACAGATCGGCTCAGATCTAGATCAGACTGTGCCTGAATGACCAGCCTGGGTGAGTGGGCGTTTTTTTTTTCTTAAAAAAAAGAAAAAAGAAAAAAAACAACACACGCACATAAAACATGTGATATAATTTTTAGAGAAAATGGCCCAATATTTAGAGGAAATATTGGTCACCGGTAACCGTCTATTGTGTTGCATTTTTTGAAATTGAGGCTCCAATTGGGGAAACTGCATTCCATTAGATACCTTGTACGCAATCCATTTGCCATAAAAGTGTGTGCGTTGGTGGGGGGGGGGGGGGAGAGAGGAGGGGTCTTCAAGCCAGCTATGCCCACGGGTGGGGCGGAGAGGAGGGGTCTTCAGGGGTGGGAGGCCTGGGCGTAGCTGGCTTGATAATCATAGTTCATGAGGGAGAGGGGGGAGGGAGCTGGCGTTTATGACATTTTCAGGGTCGTTGAAGCCCAGCATATTGGCAATTAGTTCTTTATCCAACAATATACAAAGATACAAAACTATGCTTCGCATCCCATCGCATTTGGTGCAGAACCATTAATAAGTGATCCAGTTTTATATAAATGTTTCGAAGGAGGCTCAAGGGACAAATCCATACCTCATAACATACACCCATGGCACACAGTCTTTCCATGTAGAGGTATCCCTTAGCTTTTTATGCTTTATTCGTTTTTTTTGCAACAAAGATGTATTAAGCTAATTGGGTACATTTTTACGGGAAGATAACTACCATTTCTAACTCTAGGGAAAGAATTTGCTCCCTAAGGAAAAGGGAGCCTTTCTTCGGGAAGAAAAAAAGTGAAAACAGGAAGACTTGAAAGTTGCTCCCTTGTATGAGCATGGTGGAAAACATGAAGCTGTGCCCATAAAGACTTTAATCAATGCGTTTATACCTCACTTTCTTGCCACTTAAATGTCTACCACAAGGCATGACGCCGCCTTTTTTTCAGAATTGTTAGTTTGTTATTCTTAGCATTGTTGACTGGGGTTCAAATCTTTGCATTCCTTGTGACGGTCTCCTTGGATGCTACAAAACTACTTAAATGGCCAAGGCTAAGATCACTCCGCGCCTTTGAACAGGATGCCCGGGCAAGTTGCAAATTGCACATGATCTGATCAGACAGTGCGCACTAAGCTTGGAATACACAGTTTACCCTAACTGATAGATATTTTCTACAGCCGATTTCAGTCATGGCCAGAACGTATGCGCTGACCAGACTGCATGTGCAGATCGATTTTTACATGCGCTGAATGGACTGCGCATGCGCTGGCTAGGCTGCATGCTATTTGTCGACAACCACAGACTGCGCATGCCTTGACCGCACAGCGCATGCGCGGATTGGAAGGGGCATGCACTGACTAAGTTCTCCTGAAGAGACTACACTTACGCTGGCCAGGACGCGTCAATCTCCAAGAAAAGAGTAATTAAACATTTTCTACTGCCAATTTGTCATGGCCTGAAAAGACTGCGCATGCGCTGATCAGACTGCATGTGTGCACCAAAATGCGCATGCGCTGAATGGACTGCGCATGCACCGGCCTGATTCATGTCGTTTACCGACTAATGAAAGTGCATGCGTTGACCGTCCTACGCATGCGTGGACAGCATGGTGCATATTCATTTGTTTCTTCATTTTGTTCATTCAGACTTACTACAGTATTTCTTATAGATCTGCAACCCAGCAGGCACACAGCGTTTAAGCGTGTAAACGTTGTATCCACGTTAGTTTAACCACATGAAGGTAAATCAAAGTTGATACAAAAATAACAACGCTGGATAAAAGTTGTTTCAACATTAGATCTTACACATTACCTACCCACTCACGCACACCCCAAGCCTCACAAAGTTGTTTCAACTGGATCTCCCACTACACCTCCCCACTCACGCACCCTTCCAGCCCCGCCCCCTCCTCCCCGCTTAGCCTGTATCTCCATACTCCTTAGGTAGAGACCTTGAGACCTTTTGGTTGTCCTAAGAAACCAACACGAACAAATCTGTTCAATAGGCAAGCCCATGGATACTCTTCTTATGTCAATAAAACTTAAATGTTCATAACTCCTCTTGTTGCCATGGCAGCATAGAATTTCATGTATCTGTGTATATGGGAACTTTCTGACACAGTATATTAACACTGATAGGGGTTACTAGATTAAAAATGTTGGGACACCATATATCGATTTACGTAATTATTTCGAAATTCGGACATTCGCCGATTTATCAAAACAGTGTAAACCCTTATCAGAGTGCTCCTACTAATTTGGGTATACGCTTTTGATATATCACTTCTGTCAAGAAATTTAGGGTATTACGGTGCTTTAATAATAAGCTGATCAGTTGGTGCAACTGCGCTGTGTGATCAGAATTTTCTCGTGAAACTCAAAAATTAATGCAGTTCTGACTCGACGTAATTCAGCCGTTGTTGCAAGGACCGTCATTGCATTAAATACCAAAACAATTTGGCTTCATTGTATGAAGCCCCTTTTTCAACCCCTTCCCGCCCCCCCCCCCCCCCCACACACACACACACAAGCGGCCTCTTAACCCCGCCCCTCCCCCTTCAGCAATACTGTTATTAATAGCTTTATTGCAACGCTGCCGTGTTGACTGTTGGCCGAGAGGGATAAAAGCTGTCCTCATGTTTTACAGGTAACGGGTTCGATTCCCATGGACCTGGGTTTTTCTTGCATAATCTCCATCTTACTTATTCTCTCCCATCGGCCCGAAAGTGAGCATGGCCGAGCTATTCGTGCCTTCGAATTCGGATAACCGGGGGTCACACGTTCAAGTCCCGCTGGAGGCGAGATTCTGTTAGAATCTACATGACGCTTCTTCATAAGCACTCTGTCATCGTCTGGAAATGACTGAAAAACTGATTAAAAGGACGTTAAAACCGCCTGCGCAACACTAAAAAATCGTTATGAAATGCAGGGAATTGTGAGTTGTACACGCCCAGACCGACCTGTGCATATGTGCTGTCAGGGTCACAGGAGAACTTCAAAATTGAGCAGCCCAGTTGTCAGTATTATTTTGATCTTTTTTTTCCATTATGAATGGATGGGTGGATGGCTTGCCATTTTACGTTTTTTCAACCGTATTTTAGTCATACCAGGACGATGAGAGAGTGATTATGAAAGGCTGTGTGCAGTGGAACCTGGTTTACGGTTGGAAAGAATTACGCCACCAGCGGGGCTCAAACCCGGGACTGCTAGAGACTGCTAGAATATAAAAGAATAAAATAAATAGTTATACATGTATTTGTATTGTCATATTTGACAATACCAAAAAAAAAATAAATGACTGGAACCTAGGCCATGTGTATGCACGAAACACAGCGAAAAAACAAGTTAGACTGGTCAAAAAAGGAAGGGCCGGATCAGGGTCTACCATGCTTGTCAGTCACCTAGCTTATGTTTCTGGAACATCTTTAATTTGCACGATTTTTTAGGCGAGGCACGGTATCGGACAGGGTAAGCGTCGACCTGGTGATCTAGCGGTCCCGAGCTCGAATCTGGCAGGATGCGGGATTCTGACCGACCGTACATGGAATCCGTTGCATACATTTTTTTTTTATAAAAAGCCTCACGTAGTTTCGATATGACTGGCATACTGTTAACAAAAAAATAAATAAACCATGTCAGATTTAGGGTAAATATGTCCTAGTGTTTACAGTACGTTTTGACATTAGATAATCCCGTGAATTTGACAGAAATGAGCCGCGCCAGGCGAAAGCCAACACAGTGGCATGTGCGCCCAACGAAGACTCCGATTAGCCTGGGCATCCGTCCAGTCTGATCATAGCATTCGCTGTCGGTATTGAGGTAGCGTTGACCCATAGCTGCCCTTAAATAAGCACACGCGAAGTCTCTGAGCAGACTGAGCGGACATCCAGGCTGATCTGGGTCCTCCTTGGGCCGGTGAACATGCCACTTTGTTTATTTTCTCGTGTCAAGCTCACTGGCCGCTTTGTATATTATTGTCTTTTATTCAATGGGGCTCCATTTGGGGAACGTCTGTTATTCAGTGGGGCTCTATTTGGGGAACTGTGTGGTTATGCACAGGATAAAGTGGGAGCCTTTATTGTATGGTTGGTTGGTTTAGGTTGGTTGATTGGTTTGGGTTTAATGGCCCTCTGATTTTATTATGATAATCAATAATAACTAATTTATGAAACAGGGACGGTGTGATTTTTCCTTTCCTATTCGAATTGGAGAGGGGACGAACAGAGAGACTCGGTGCCAGGAGTGTGCAAATAGGGATTCGTTCCGGTGAGTCTTACTTCACACTTTGCAATTAATAGTTTTTTCAAACATATAGATACAGAATAATTTGTAAAACACAATATTAATTAAGAAGTGAACGGAAGCTACAAGTTCATTTGTAATTGTAGACAGTAACAAAAAGCTCTTATAAAGTAAAACGACAACACCAACAGAAAAACGAGAAAAATAGCCTTTAAAATGAAAGTGTGGTACAGGGTGTCAAGTTTTCATTAGTTTCCTATATTTTCCTATATTTCAGAGATTGTCCTGTATTTCAGAAATTTTTCCTATATTTCCCCAAAATTCCAATATTTTCCTATATTTTGATTCTTGGGTAAGCAAGGAATATGAATATGTTAAGGTTGATATTTTAAACAAGCTGTTTTTTTTTCTTTTGAAGTCACATTTAATTATTATGTGTTTTGAAATTAAGTTTGTTGTTTCTGAGAGGTTACCCAGCGGGCACATGACGTCGTAATGACGTCGTACTGACGTCGGTGCGACGTCGACACGTCGCATCGACGTCAGTGCAACGTCATTACGACATCATGTGCCTGCTGGGATATTCCTTTCAGGTGTAGCGACCCTGCCCAGCCCAGCTGCTGCAAAGCTCTTGAAAGGTTTTCAGAGATTTCTTATCTGAAGGTTAAATAGATGTGTATATCTTTCCTCATGATTTCAGACTGACCAAGACTCAATGTTATTCATCTTTATATCATGTGTGGTTACCTCTGCCAAAATCAGAGATATCCTAAGTGAAAGCAAATACAAGTTAAACTTTAGAAGTAGCAGGGCCTTCAGGGGCCGTGTTCATAAAACGACTTAAGTCGTTGCTATGCTGTTGCTAAGGCTGAATTTCTAAGAAGGAGATTCCCTACAACTATGAAATTTGCTCTGGAGGAACAGTCTTTTCAGACTGTTCCTCCAGAGCAAATTTCGTAGTTGTAGGAAATCTCCTTCATAGAAATTTGGCCTTAGCAACAGCATAGCAACGACTTAAGACGTTTTATGAATACGGCCCCAGGTCAGGTCACTAACTCTTCATCTACAAAACAACCCTCTGTACTGAGTTTTACCTTTGTCAAGGAAAATGTTCTATCTGCTGAAGCCATCTGGGTAGCAAAGTGTGTCAATTCTGATATCAGTTTTAGAGCTAATGAATGAGATCCCAGAAACTGTTCAGGCTATGTTCAAAATGTCAAATAGCTGATGATTTCTGTATGAGCAGGACAAAGTTGTCCTACATCTTATCAGATGGTTAGGTCCTGCCTTCATCAGTCTTAGTGTATGATGTCAGAAATTCAAACAGTTTCTTTTCAGTCTAGTATGATGAGGCAACTCAAGTCCAGGTTAAGAAACAAATATACCTCCTGATCAATCTCTGATAAGGAATGATGCATACAGTCACACTTACAATTGTGGTCACTTATATTATGGGATCACTTGTCTAGAGCAGCCACGTTTCCTGGGTCCCTTAAATCTAAATACAGTGCAAATAAACCTCTATTAAGGGGTCACCTTTCCTAAGCAGCCAATTTTTGTCCTTCCCCTGAGTGAACAAGTCATTTTTTCTTTGCCCATGCAGATGGAAAGTCTGTTGTGACAGCTATTGTTGAAAGTCTGCAGGATGACAATATGCCATTAGGGTCTCTAGTTGCACATGGCAGTGATGGTCCTAGTGTAAATAAGTGCATTTTACAGAGAAATGT
The DNA here is from genome assembly GCA_963989385.1 of Ctena decussata. NCBI lineage: Eukaryota > Metazoa > Mollusca > Bivalvia > Lucinida > Lucinidae > Ctena > Ctena decussata. The sequence continues at coordinate 15,190,708 of OZ022499.1, forward strand.
CCAAGCAAGTAAGAGCGGTTGTGTCTGAATGGAAAGGTCTTGTTGATACTGATACATGCACTCTTCATACCATGCGCAATGTTTTAAGTAAAGGAATTTTGGAATATAGCTTTAAAACAAATGACCTTGCAATAGCATTATTTGGTAATAAGATCAGGTTAAACTTAACTACTATAACAGTTGTTAATTTTCATGATTGTTTTCATTTTTTGTGATTGGAATAAAAGAGAGAGGTGAGTGATGGAGGAGGCAAATTTTGTTTGTTTGTACCAGTAAATAAGGATTCCTATTTTTTCACCACAAAATTCCTATATTTTCAAAACATTTCCTTGTTTTGTGTCCAAATTCACTTGACGCCCTGGGACCGTGTTCATAAAGCCACTTAAGTCGTTGCTATGCGGTTGCTAAGGCCAAATATCTATAAAGGAGATTCCCTACAACTATGAAATTTGCTCTGGAGGAACAGTCTTACAAAGACTGTTCCTCCAGACCAAATTTCATAGTTGTAGGGAATCTCCTTCAAAGAAATTTAGCCTTAGCAACAGCATAGCAACCACTTAAGTCGTTTTATGAGTACGGCCCCAGGTGGTACCAAACTGAATTACAGAAGAGGGAAAAATAACGAGGATATTTTAATGCTCTCTTCGAATAGTTCTAGTTCGGGTAACTTCGGACATGGGGGGAAATTCGGACACTGACATTGTTTCCTTTATATGTCAGTTCTTTGGAATTAAAACAAAATTAACCGGGCAAACAGTGAAAATCCTGATGAGACGGCTCATTATGAGCCGTCTCATCTGGATTTTCACTGTTTGCAATAGTATGTCCGAATTTACCCGCCTGTCCGAAGTTACCCGACTCTCCCCTAGCTATAGAGTGAGTGAATGAACTCGGGCTTAATAACTAGGTCTTACAGAGACGGGACCTCGGTTTAAAGTCTCATCCGAAAGACTGGTGAAGCAGGGGATGTTTCTATAGAACGTCAGATGAAATAATCTACTGTAACAGTTTCTTAACCTTGGCCATTTTCATAATGAGCAATATCATGTTTAACCACTGATGTAGAAGTCTAAAAGTTTGACCCTGTGCTGCTTCATAGTGTGGTGTGCGTATTATATCGACACTGAAATCGTACGTCGTTACGCAAATAAAGCTTTACACACGAGCGCGTTGAAATGTCACTTTGACAGCGTATTTGAGTATAAGCAGAGTATACTGACAGGGTTAATGACAGAACTCTTCTGTTTCTTGATCACGCACACGAATTCAATAAACAATTCAACCAAGGAAGTTGTAATGTACATTTACCGTTTCATACAATTCTCTTATATCTTTGGAAAATTGATTTCATTGTTTCGTATTCAAAAGCGGCAGCTGAGCGGAGAAGAGAGTAGAATGCTTTAATATTCAGAGATGCTTAATGAGCATTACCACAGAATTATGTTAAGAACTCGATTTCTCTTCCTGTCACAGAATAGGTGTGCCGGAATGGCAATATCATTTGGTAATATTTACACTTGCAACTGACTTTCCTTGGGTGAACCGTATAGAGCAACTGGCTTCATACACCGATGAAAGACAGTTAATCATGTGACGTTGTCGTCAAGCATCGTCTAAGATAAACAAACGTCTTGTTTGGTCCATGTAACGTTCGATTGACGCCGAGTCGTGGCGAAGGCTGTTAAACGTACTGGCCAAATCCGTCGTTACTAAATTTTCTTCGACCCGTATTTTGCATGTTTTACACTGCATTACCGCGAAAACGGCACAGAAAGGGTTTAGAAATAAAGTGTAAATATTAGAATGAAAATTTGATTTTTCAGCGTTCATCGTGTGAAGAAGCCAGTGGTCGTCGCTAAAATTTTCCAAGAAGCGCTTTTTTTTTTCAGCGTTCATCGTGTGAAGAGGCCAGTGGTCGTCGCTAAAATTCTACAAGAAGCGCTTTGCGCTTCATGGAATTTACCTCCACCCACTGGCTTCATCACACGATGAACGCTGGAAATCTTAATTATACACTCAGGTACTCTTCTCTAAACTAAAGTAGAAGCACAACAGTGATTGTTAACAAGTATGCTTCATTCTTATTCTTCGTACATCTAAGGAAGTCTGTGCGCTTGACAGACAGCAAATCCATTTTTGTAATTACAAAATATTTGCTATCAATATGATTCTTCTTTTCCGTTTTTTCCGTTGTGTATTTTATATTGGGTGTTATATGTGGCTGGTATACCTCAGAGTTGACCAAAATTACTTCTCATCAAATTTGTGCACTTGTCTAAAATGAGGTCAGAGGTGATGAAACTGTTATCATGTTCAGTGACCTACATGTAATTCTTTTCTTAACAAATACTTATGAAAATACTTAGTCAAAATGTCATTAAACTTATAATTATGTAAACTTTTCAGGTTTAATGATATGTCCTGGCGGAGTTATAACTAAATTATCTAAAAGTAGCCTAACTGAAATTGCTGTTAAGCAATTTTCCTGATTTTATCACGACTCCACCAGTTATTTTACTTTAAAGCAAATATTGTGTACAATTATGCAATACTTACCTATAAATTGAATCCTTTTTTTTCTTTTTGTTTAAGGTCAAGAATACGTAAATGGCACATATATAGATTTTTTTTTAATTTTGCACAGGAGTGCATTTACATGTGTTACATCGAAATATGCAATAAAAAGATAGGTCACCGAGTTCCTTTAGTCGCTAGATCAGATTGAAAAACATGAAATTTTGAGGCCGTTTCCATTGACGGCAATGGGAAAGCGATGAAAATACTCAGATTTTAATACTGAGAGGTATCGGAGGTGAGGGGGACATATTGGTTTCAGTGCCATGCGTCGGCGTCGGCGTTACAATTTGTATCCTGTATATTTCATGAACCAGTTGGTGGAATTTTACCAAAATTGTGTGGATACATCATTTGGACAAGCCAGTGAGCTGATTATGTTTTGGTGAGTTTGACCCAATTTTCAAGGTCACAGGCGGTCTTAGACTGTTAAATTTCATGCGTCGGCGTCGGCGTCACACTTTCTTGTACCAACGATATCTCTTGAACCAATCAATGAAATTTCACCAAACTTTAATGGATATATCATCACCAAACTTTAATGGCTATATCATTGAGACAAGTTTATGAGATGATTAGAGTTTGGTGATCTTGACCTCATTTTCAAGGTTACAGGAGGACTTAAAAGGCGTGAAAATTTCTTGTAAGCATAATATCTCTTGAACCTGAGGATGTAATTTCACTAAACTTGCATGGATATACTATTGGAACAAGCTTAAGAGCTGATTAGATTTTGGTGACCTTGACCTCATTTTCAAGGTCAGCGTCGGCGTGATAATTTCTTGTACCCTCGATATCTCTTGAACCAATGAATGGAATTTCACCAAACTTGCATGGATATATTATTGGGATAAGTGTAAGAGCTGATTAGATTTTTATGACATTGACCATAATTATAAGGTCACAGGAGGACTTAAATGGCATAAAAATTTCTTGTATGCACAGTATCTCTTGAACCAATGAATGGAATTTCACCAAACTTGCATGGATATATTATTAGGACAAGCTTAAGAGCTGAATTGATTTGGTGACCTTGACTTTATTTTCAAGGTCACTGGAGGACTTAGATGACAATTTCTTATACCCACAATATCTCCTGAATCAATGGATGGAATTTAACCAAACTTGCATGGATACACCATTGGGACATGCTAGAGAACTAAGTTTATTTTGGTGACCTTGAATTGAACTGTAACCCCTTAGTGGAGCAGAATTTTCGCACAAAATTTTCAGCAAAGAAACAGCAATATCTTTCCTCTATAGATGACTGATTATCTGCTGAGGTCCTAAAATAATTATAAGCATAGGTCAATTTTCATTCCCTATCATTTCCATATCAACAAAAAACGGTAGAAAATGAGTGTTGCAGGAATTTTCAACACTGAGGGCTATCAGCTGAAATTTTGTGAAATTACTACCAAGATGATGTTGTAAAATAATAGTTTAATTATAATTTCATTTGTTTAATTTCGTTTTGCTAATAAACAATTTAAGGTTGACCAATTAATAATGCGCATATGGAAAAATGACACGAGATTCAACTTATTAAAGGTGGGAAGAAGAGGTGGTAAGACAAAATTTAAGGGTGAACAGGGATAGACTTTGCTAGCACAAGAAGGGCAGCTGAAAACAGAAAAAGAAGAAAAATGATTCTTGTAAAGTCATCTGTTGTGCCCGTTTGTGGGATAGACTAGAGGCTAAACCAAGTAGGAATGATCCGGGCCGCGTAGCGCAATCGGTAGGGCACCTGACTCATAAGTCAGAGGTCCCGTGTTCGAAACCCGGTCAGGCCACATACTTTCGTTTCTCCTTCCGCTGATTCAAGAAGGGCAGTTATCAATTACTGGCGAAAGTATGTGCACTTAGTACTGTTTAACCGTTCAGGAGGTCTAAGCCTGCCCAGAAATAGTGTGGTTAGGTTAACTGACCGTCCCGACATGACCATGTAGCTGTTTACCGTGGACGGTAAGCAATAAATCAATCAATCAATCAAGTAGGAATGATATTTTGGGTTTACCAGGCGTGAGAGACTATCTTCATTAGGAAACAGCTTATTTCTTAGATAAGTCTGGAAACACTTTTTAGCTCACTTGAGCCAATGGCTCCAGGGGAGCATATAGTATAGGCAGGCTCCGTCGTCGTCTGTCCGTCCGGCCACATCCATATACGTTTAAAACTTTGAAAATCTACTTCTTCCAAATGGCTCATAAAATTGAAACTGATATGCAGCATTTGGGATTCGTATAATATCAGGATGGTTCAGACAATGAACCTAGTTTGACCTTTGACAATTTAACTCTGGTGGGCGATTCAGGGCCTCAAGGCCCTCTTGTTAAAATTGCCATTGCAAGACTATTGCGTATAAGTTATACACACAAAGATACGCACAGCCACACTCATGTACAAAGACAGGTTTCAGATTATTTTCAACTGTTACAGTAATTATTGACTTTTCGCCCGAGAGTTTGAGAGTTCAAATTTCTGTGCAGTCAGGAAACAAAAGACCCTAAGCTGCTGTTGAATAAACATGCGTTTTGGAATCATATTCAGTGATATCAAATGAAGCTAATTAGTTTCATTACAGTCTCAGCAATTATTGTTCCAGTGTCATATGACGTTTCAACAAAAGAGTTTGCTTCATGTCAGATTGACTTGTGCTATTTAGGGCAATAATAGAGAAAAATGAAAATTAGAAGAAAAGAAAGCAAGCAAAACACTGCTATGGGCACCATTCATGGAACACTGTGAGGATCACATACATGGGTTAATATAATAATAATATCACAATAATATTATTTTCATTATTGCTATTAACGACACAGTCAAATCTGTCTTAAGCAAGCGTCCGAGTCGAAGGAAAATATTGCTTACATTTGGCAGGTGCTTGCTTGATACAGATGAATTCATACTGAAATTGAGCCGCGACACGACAAAACCAACAATGTGGCTGTGCGCCCAGCGCAGACTCAGATCAGACTGGGCATCCGCCCAGTCTGATCAGAGTCTTCGCTGTCCGCCTGAAGGTAGCTTAGACCCTTAGCTACCTTTTAAGCGCTTAGACAAGACTCTGATCAGACTGGTAGGATGCCCAGGCTGATCTGAGTCTGCGCTGGGCGCACAACCACATTGTTGGTTTTCTCGTGTCGCGGCTCAATTGTTTCTCTGAGATATGCGAGTTTCACCTCTTAACTTCAGACAGCTTTTCGCTTACTAGAGATGGCTTTTAAAAAACAGATTTGACTCTAGTAATAATAATGATAATAACAATAATTAAAATAGTACCATAATAAATAAGATGGTAATAATAATGATAACAATGATAATAATAAATAAATAAATAATAATAATAATAACAGTAATAAATGATATAGTTAATTCTATTAAAATTATTATTTTTAATATCTCTGCAGAATATTGAGTTCTCGTTTGAACCGCTGTGCTTACAAAATAACTTAAACCAACTCACTTCAATTTGCTTAATGTTTATGTAATACGGTATATGCTGTTTATATAAGAACATTATGTTAAAAATATATTCATCTTATAATTGTCGAGTAAAACCAGAGGAAGTCCTAGCCGACTGAAGTTCCTCAACTATCTTGTCTGCGGCTAAGCTACGTGGTGCCTCTTGGTCGTCGGGGCAATAGTATTTCAGTCAGCTAAGCGGAGGATTGATTGCACCATATATTGTCACCTCGTACAGAGTAGTCGATTTTACAACAACATTCTTCAGTATAATGACCACTAAATGCTACCCCCGTAAACAGTGTCCATTTTGTTACCAACATTTATCTAAACATGTATAAAATTATTTCAAAGCATTACGTAGACGTTTAAACTCTCTTAAGCGAAATGACTGGACACTTTCTATGTAAAAATTAACCATGCTTATACCATTGTTCTATTTTCGGCCGCATTATGGTGCAAACAAAAATTCGTGTATTCATCAAAACTGAAAAGGAACTCTCAATTTTCGAAACAAATTAATAAACATAATTGAGCCGCGACGCGACCAAAAACAAACAATTACAACTGATATGATACGTTTGATCACCTTTTAAATGCATTGAAACCTGCTTCTTATCTAAATTGTTTGAATCTGAGATATTTTCGGGATGCGCCTACTGACAGTATCAAATCACTACATCACAGTTTACGATAACACCAGGTATTTTACGCATCCGGAATGCTATATTAGATACCCTGCAGACTGCAGACAAAATGTGCATTTGATGCAGATCGAATGTTAAAGATATGGTTATGTGTTTGAATTCAAAAATAACATTACTGTAGGCGCACTGTAAAGTTTTACGGACTTTTTGACGTTGAAAGTGTAAAGACCAATGAATTGTAAAAAATCAAGCATCTCGAAGATAATTTAACTAGGCGATAAACAGCTGAAATGATACGTTTGATTATCTTTTAAATTTATTGAAACCTGTTTCTTATCTAAATTGTTTGAATCTGGTATATTTTGGGGATGCGCCTTCTGATAGAATAAAATCACTACGTCACAGTTTACGATAACACCAGTTATTTTACGCAGCCAGAATGCTGTAGTAGATACCCTTCGACAAACTGCGCTTTTCTTCTCATTATTCGAGGCTAATGCTCATCTTAAAGCTGATCAGAGTCTTCACTGGTTGCCCTTGCTATATCGTCCCTTTTCACGCGACGTCAACCGAAATTGTTGGACAAAGTGTATAATTATCATTAAACCCAATGTAAGAACTGATTGTCATCCTGTTCACTCGCGCTTCAAAATCTAGCGCACCTGGAGAAATATATTAGCACAGAAAGTCTCTTCCCACGGTTTAGAATGCTAAATCTGCAGAAAAAGATTCAACAATATGGGCCGCGACACGAGAAAGCCAACAATGTGGTTGTGCGCCCAGCGCAGACTCAGATCAGCCTGGACATCCGCCCAATCTGATCAGAGTCTTCACTGTCCGCATGGAGCTAGCTAAGACACTGAGCTACCCTTTAAGCGTACAACGTGGACTCTGATTAGACTGGGCGGATGCCCAGGCTGATTTGAGTCTGCGCTGGGCGCACAAACACATAGTTGGTTTTCTCGTGTCGCGGCTCATATATTTTTGCAAAACGTTACGCATGCCAGGTATACGCTACACACGCCAGGTATGCTTGTGTAACATTTCAAGATAAGAAATTGTTTGACAGATGGAACAGAAAAAAGCGAAAAAATAACTTCGTAATTTGAGCCGCGACACGAGAAAACCAACAAAGTGGTTGTGCGCCCAGCACAGACTCAGATCAGCCTGGGCATCCGCCCAGTCTGATCAGAGTCTTTGCTGTCCGCACGGAGGTAGCTTAGGCCCTTACCTATCCTTTAAGTGCTTAGCGAAGAGTTTGATCAGACTGGGTGGATGCCCATGCTGATCTGAGTCTGCGCTGGGCGCACAACCACATTGTTGGTTTTCTCGCGTCGCGGCTCATTTGTTTCTTTATTTTACCGTTATCACTGGGCTCAAAATTCATTTACTCTTGAAAAAAACACTGTCGATGAACCCTGGTCGTTTTAACTGTCTTTTTGAAGTGAATATGCACTATTTGAAATGAGAATTCTAGCTAACACAATAGGCGTATAGAAGCGATAGTAAGTGTTCTTGGTTTATTCTGCAACCATTCACTGTTTCGGAAGGCATGAGTCTAATCGCTGACTTCACAGGCAATTACTGACGCTGTTTGTGATGCTTTGATGACTTTCCTTGACATAAAATGGTATAGCAATAATCTGACAAATATATATTTATCAGTTTTACAGTGAAGAATATTCGCAGGTTCGACAAGTTTGGGAGAGTATGTAGAAAAAGGATTTTTTTCTTCTTTTTTGCATTTTTGAGTGTTAGAATCGAAATAGTTCAGCTCCAGCTGCAGTGAATTCTGATGTAAAAATTCACAGTTGTCGATGAGCTGTAAGTAGACGTATCACTTGTCAACAATTCACTGCAAGAACTGATATATATTTCAAACAACAAATCCAAGGGAAACTATGGAAAAAAATTCTATTTATACAGTTAGATAACGCCTTCCATTTTATATTAGCTGTGAAATCAATGGTTACTGGTATCGCAACTGACTTTAATTGACATTTGCAAATGTAAATTGAGAAAGTATTAATTTATAGTGAAATTTTCACTGATGTGGAAATTGAAAATTTTCGACAAAGACGCTTTCTGAATGGTTTTATTAGGAGGAATCTCTCTGTCTCTGTCTCTCTCTCTCTCTCTCTCTCTCTCTCTCTTAAAGATGAAATCTATATACGCTTTACGTGAATATTTAGCTTAGAAAAAAAATAAAACTAAAATAACATATTGTTTACACTAACAAAAAATAAATAAATAAAAATACTGGTCAAGCAAGGTAACATAATTCATAAAGTCAAATAAGTATAGGCAATGTCTTAGTCAAATCCATTGGCACACGTACATATACATGCATGTGTATTGTCATAAAATTTTGAATACATAAATAATTCATAAAGTCGATGGATGCTAAAATGAAAAGCTCAGTAATAATAATAATCATAAAAATAATAATGGGGATATTTTAAATTTTATGACTTTGGTACATGGATAACACTTTGGTTTAAACTGTAGTTTATTTGTATAAACACATATTACAAAACAGAAATAACAGAAATTACAATATCACATATGTTATACAAATGGGATTCAGAAGGAAGTCATTAGACTTATGCAAGTCTGTATCCCATTGTATCAATCTAAGGCACTCTAATAAAATGTGATTTGAAAATCAAATTCAAACTACAATAATTTACTACATTGGTTATACATTTCAGTAAGAAAAAGAAAAGAGCTAATACCCAATGGCAGGATTCTCGATAATTCATAACCTCAAGCTAAATAGATAAATGTTTCTAGAAGAGATCATAGTGTTATGCATTGTTGGTTTATCAATCTAAATTGTCAAATTCTATCTAAAGTACGAGCTCCATGGGGAATGGAAAATGAAGAACAACCCAACAGTATATATAGTTGCTAAGTCAACCAAATTTTCAAACCTAGTCGTCAAGTTTTACACAGTTTTATTTGTTAATAGTGAAGCTTACTTAATGAATATTTTCCTTCAATAATAAGGGTAATTATAGCAAGATGTAGTACTTAGTAATAAAGTATTACATCATTTGAAATCGTTTCGATTTTAAGATGTACTCACGAACGGCTAAAAATATATGTATGTTTCCTGTATCTGAAAGCTCGTGGTTACCATAAAGAAGACTATTTAGTGTAGGCTGGCAAATTTGATTAATTTTATCCATAAGTTCCTGTCTTAAATCATTGAATTGATCACATACAAATAAATAATGATTAGTATTTTCCACGGCACCGCAAGCACAGAGTGGGTTTTCAATAATATTTTTAGAAAAGAGATGCTGGTGCAAAGAACTACAATTGGTCCTCAATCTAGCATGATGTATTCGACCAAGTCTTTTCCTTCAAAGTAAAATTTAGGTGGTAAAGTAATATTTTTATTTAGCTCGTGTTTAAAGGCTAAAATACTAGGTAGGTTTCGAGTTTGCTCTGGGAGGTCGTTCCACTCACGCAGAGCAGATGGCAAAAAGGATTTATAATATTGCTGAGAATTCGCATGTAAAGTGTTCAAATTCGTTGAGTGACGTAGCTGATAAGTTGTGGTGCTTCCAACAGCTGGAGGTACGAGAGATGCCAAATGTTCAGGAGATATATTATTTTGCATTTTGTATAACACTTTAATAGCTTTCAGATTGGTACACCTACCTGAGCAGCAACCAGTAGGCCCAGATACGTTACCAATATACACACAACGTTGAAACAAGGTCCAATCAACGGTAATATTACACAATTTGACCCTCTGTTTCAAGTCAAGTGGATATGCTGAGATCTCTGGCCCACACGAGACGTTACGCTTGCGTTTCGTGTGTTCCAGAGATCTTTGCACATGCATTTCGTGTGATCCAGAGATCTTTGCACATGCGTTTCGTGTGATCCAGATATCTTTGCACATGCGTCTCCTGTTATGCAGAGACTCAGATCAAGCTACTTTAGTGCTGATATGTTTTGATATGTAGCTTTTTATCTGATTCAATATCCACAGGTTAATTCATTGAATAGGCGTTTAGAATAAAACGCCCGGGCATGTGATACCGAACGTCAGTGTAATGCTTCTCGTTCCTGCATCTGCAAAAGACAATAAAAACGCATCTGATACAGGAACACAGAATCAGCCTCGTTTTTAGGAATGATAGTCATACGGATTCAGAAAGCGCCAGTTTGAACAGGCTTTCTGTATCTGAAAACAGACAGTTCTAAAAGTGTATCTTTGATAGGTATATAATAAAACCCCTTGTCATTGTATTGCATCGATATTGCACAACTATGTTTCAATATTGCTATGTGCCTGCTCAGATGATAAAGAGGAATCTGTATATCAGCCGCGACACGAGAAAACCAACAAAGTGGCATATGCGCACGACGAAAACTCAGATCAGTCTGAGCATCCGCCCAGTCTGATCAAAGTCTATGCTGTGCGCATGGAGGTTGCTTGGAAACTTACCTGCCATTTAAGCGCACAGCAAAGACTCTGATCGGACTGGGCGGATGCCCAGGTTGACCTAAGTATTCTCATGGCGCACATGCCACTTTGTTGGTTTTCTCGTTTCGCGGCTCAATTTTTTCGATCATTTGTTGCCGCAGCTGCCGAGAGGAACGTTATCAGAGTCACTGCGGTATTAATTATAATGAATAATTTATTATCTCTGCAGATAATGGTTTTCTATTAACAAACAAGTTCTTGACAGGTGTTATGAATCGATGATAGTAGTATCGCCTATTTGTTTTAGAGATCCACAGTAGTGATTATATCACTTACATCAGGTATTGTCTGAATCACTATGTTGATATGCATTTCCAATGCTCTAATTGCCTATTTTAAGGCGGTTCTGTTGCAGTAAGTTTGTCTTCGGTTAGAGCAAAAGCGTTGTTTCTTTCTCCGCTTTTTTTTTTGTTATTTCCTGATTCACATTTCTTCACCCTATATCCCGGCTGTAGCACTGGTTGTTATAAAATTGGACCGCAGCCAGACATGAACTAAGACCGTCGCGAGACAGATGGAAGCAGCCAAACCACAAACAATATTTATCATATGACGTCGCTGTAATTCAGTGGATAACGTTGTGTCATAAAAATCGTATGACCACACGTGTAATAACACTTTGGCGCGTACACGTAACGTCATTGACAACGTCCATGTCATCAATGGTTTTTCTTATTGAAATAATGTTCAGTTTGAAGGCGTTAAAATCCCATTTCAAAGGGTCATGTGATAAACAGAATCTTATACTCGTGGTCATTTCATATGAAATTTATGAAACGGGCCTTCATATGTTCATATGTAATGACCACTTGTGTAAGATCCTATATTATCGATATGACAACTTGTGTAAGATCCTATATATCGATATGATTTTTGACCAACGCTTCGGCTTTACTTGAACATTGTTTTACATATTATGTATGCGGGGTATATAGGTTTTGTTTTGATTTTCTTTGTGTGTTCATCAATACGTCTGTCTGATTTAGCCGTCTCGTCCGTGATATACATTCTTCTAAAATCAGCTGTGTTAAAACCTAGTTATACTAATTTGCCTTTAAAACATTATTAGCTCTGAGTGTCAATTCTTACTCTTTTTACGAGATTTTCTTGTATGGGATTATCAGTCTGTGGTATAGTCACAAAATATACTAGCCACAGATAATCAACAAACAGAAAATCAAAATAAAAGCTTCAGCTAAAAAATGAATATTCGAAATATCAAAAAAGTGAAACAACCAAACGTGGTATATCTAATTACTTATTCAACAAGATTCATAACTCAAGCATGCAAACCCACCTTATCATCGTTTATTACTATTGTTATATATAAAACATTACACCACGAGGAATACAAATGAAATATTAAACAGTTTATATGGTATAACACTGTGCAGCAGCAACCCTGTATCTTCTTATATATAATTACTGGCTAGCTGAACATATGAGAGGAGCCAAACCTTTAGCAGACGGAACATGGCACCGTGCTTTTAATAGTGTTACATTATCTCTTCTGTATGTACATGTATATTCAGAATAACACGATTTCTGATTACTATGCCTGTGTTGTTTCTGTAAGTTTAAAGAGAAAGAAAATATCCCTTCCTTTAAATGAACACAACAATATTAGCAGCTTTTGAGGCACTTGATAAAAGACTTTAGTGCATATATATGAAAACGATTGCAACAGTTCTGCTAACTAGATGTTTACTGCGCAAGGCATTATCAAGTTACCCCACCCAATCGAGTTTGCATGTCCAGAGACGCTAAGCCATTATGTCAACGGATCGAACTGAAACGACTACCACATGATTCATTGTGTCCTAAATAAGAAAAGAAAAACAAACAAAATATATTTGTGTATGAATGAAGACGTACTTATTTTATGTTAAGATAGCTGGAAATATGTCTCAAAATGGCAAATTTGGTAACAAAAAGTATAATAAAAAAATAAATAAAAAATAAAAGGGAATGAACATAAAGCGCGGTCTCTATCATACTTGCTTTTTATGGCAATATAACAGATTAAAACTTTGTTTGCGTGCAAAATATAAAGTGTACTGGAGGCCGGGCTGACATGATTTTGGAAAGCCGCAATCGCGATCAAATTCGTCATTGTCGTTGAAGTCGGCAGGGATGGGGTATGATCTAGATTAAAACCCAAAATATTTTATGCCTGAACTGACTTAATTTGTGCTAGGTTGTTACTTTGCTATGTGTGCCTTTTTATTATAAAAATATAACTTGCACTGAGAGCTCTCTCGGGCTAAACATGGGTTTTATCATACCAGATCATTTCACAGGTGCACAGTTTCGCAAAAATAATATTTACAAAGAATGTTTCGATTTACAGCTCTGTTTCTTATGAATTATACCTAGCAATTTGCATGTAAATGCTAAAAATGAATTATCAGGAATTGTTCATTACAACAAGTGTTTGACTTCTGATATTCCAGCAAGAGAAGTCAAACACTTGAACAATTTCTGATAATACATTTTTCAGAAAAGTTGCTGTTGAGTGCCCGTCGTTTTTTCCATCTCAGCGATGAACTTGACATGTTCGTATGTTCGTTGTTTTGACTATTTGATGACTAGAGGTCCTTCACGGGGACCGAACAATTTATATGTGTGTATGAACCACTGCAGAAACTAGGGTGAGGTTGCTCGAGCGTAAAAATCAGTTTCCCCAAGTAGTTTATTACTGAACGTTCAAAGGTGTTGCTCCCGATGCGGCTTAGTCTGATTGTAATTGTTCTTTCCTTTTCTGTTTGTCTTTGACTTGATTGTTCAATTTATTTTAGAGGATAGACTTGTGGCCATCGTTTGAGAACTGCTCTCTTGGCTTTAAGCTGCTGCTGATTATTTCAGTGCCGTTTTAGCTGGGGATGTCCCTTTCCTGTTTGGTGCTCAGGGCGGAAGTGGAATTCGATTAAATCTGTTCCTGGGGCCGTATTTATAAAACGACTTAAGTGGTTGCTATGCTGTTGCTAAGGCTAAATTTCTTTGAAGGAGATTCCCTACAACTATGAAATTTGCTCTGGAGGAACAGTCTGAAAAAGACTGTTCCTCCGGAGCAAATTTCATAGATGTAGGAAATCTCCTTTATAGAAATTAAGCCTTAGCAATCGCATTACCACGACTAAAGTGCTTTTATAAATACGACCCCTGATCATTTCCAGTTTTCTCTACTCTGCACTGAATTTCCTTTTCGAGTCAGTACCAACTTTTATCAGTATCAGTTGCACTGAATAAAATTTAGATTGTGCTATCAGGAACAGCATTTGATCGACAAAAATCCTGAAGAGTTGTAAGTTTTGTGTTACATTGATTTTTCAAGTTGATAGTCCTGAAATCGTCAGGTGCAGTCAGATAAAGCCGAAGATTTATTACCCTTGCACATAAGATGCTACCGGTATGAAATAATTGTGTTGTCAGTCATTATCATGTCTTTACATGTAAAGTAAGGAAAAATAAGAAGCTGTCTGATGAAGATGCAAACTTTTTTTTCTCCAAGCCATAACAGAGATTAAAACAGAATTGTTTTTGAGCAAAAGATTTTTCTTTAATTATACGATTTACCTAGCTAGCATGTTGCGAAGTGCGCGTCAATGCGATCTGCTAAACTGACAGCATGCCTTCGACCTAAATAGAAGGTGGATCAGAATTCTAGTATTTTTCTACAGGCGTTGAGATTCACACATTTACACCTGGCAAGAACTTTCCAAAGCCGAAGTGATATTTTAATCTAATTATCTAATTACCTATATGACCTTTTAACATGAGCTTTCTCAGAAGAAACTGTCAGAGATTGTTTTTTCCCCATTTGCCCCCCCACCCCCCACGGAAAAATGGCTATAGGAAGGACTACTATATCGTGGATTGTCCGGACCTCATAAAGCCACTTTTCCCACATAGTCCTTTTTCCCTCACCGGGAAATAATTATTGGCTATTGGTGAATTTTGTATGGCTATTGGTATTTTGCGGAACGGAACGAAACGGAACAAATGGAACAGAGACATTTCACGGAATTAATCGTATTAAAAATGCATCATTTTTTAAACGAAGGTAATAAACGTGATTAATTCCAAAAAATCAATATGCAAATTTAGCAGCCATATTTTTATAATAATCAAAAATTATAATTTAAGAAACGAGGAAGATCTGACTTTCCCCCATCGCAGATATTTACACATGCAAGCTTACAGGAAGATGTACGAACGGGTGCTTTGTCCAGTCATGTTTGATTTAGCAGACAGTTTATAACACTGAAAATAATTATCGGACGTGTTTCCCGATGGGAGTCGAGCCCAGAACTTCTGCATGAAAGGCAAACACTAATCCAGGCACTCCGCTGCGCGCACGCACAGATGAACGCTTGTACAAACACAAAATTATATAAAATACATACAACCACGTATACTCATAACCGTTTTTGGCTAAAATGGAAAAGCAAAATGCCTGCCTGTTTTCCCCAATACAAAAATAAGACAGACTGATGAACACATGCATTCTGTTCTTGCATCTGTTATCCATCATACTTTACGAACAGATACTCGCAGTTCTGTTTCACCTCACTACTATGATTGGAGAAGGAGCAAATTCAACTATGTAGCGTGTTTTCCTGCAATTATATCCAGTGGCGGATCCAGAGGGGGTTCGGGGGTTCAAACGAACCCCCTCTTCAGCCTTAATTATTTCATTTTCATGGGGAATTTCAGGAAAAATTGGTCAAACTGCACAAATCGAACCCCTCCTCCGCTAATTTGAACCCCCTTTCCATAATTTCTGGACCCGCCCCTGATATCACCAGGGGGAAAATCTATTATGGAGGGGAAAAGCGGCTATGCAAAAACACCTATAGTAGATTTTTCCCGGGGAAAATTGGCTATATAGTCATATATTTGGGAGGAAATTCTACTATATAGCCATTTTTCGGGTGGGAAATCCTACTATGGAAAAATCATAGTCATTTTTCCGGGGGGAAAAACAGTAAGGGGGGGGGGGGGGGGGAAAGCTACTCTCTGACAGAAACAAAGCTATTGCTTGAACTCACATTTCAAAAGTATGCGTTCGATAGAATTTCAGTTGTCTTACTTTTAATACATTTATATCGGGTGATGAACTATTGCATCTGCTTTTTGCAATCGTAATTTTCACAAACAATCATAACTGCACAATCAGATCGTAGCAGATCGCGCCTGATTGTACTATTATGATACGGTCTGCTACGATCTGGTTGTGCAATTATGATACGGTCTGCTACGACCTGATTGTACAATCATAATACGATCTGTTACGATCTGATTTGGCAATTATAACACGATCTGCTTCGATCTGATTATGCAATTATAACACGATCTGCTTCGATCTGATTTTGTAATTATAACACGAGCTGCTACGATCTGATTTTGTAATTATAACACGATCTGCTACGATCTGATTATGCAATTATGATACAATCTGCTACGATCTTATTGATTGTGCAACTATTATACGGTCTGCAACGATCTGATAGTGCAATTACGCTCAAGAACTAATACCGGTGCTGGATATATAGTCTGCGAAGATAAAATGTAAGTGAAAAGTCAACGCGTAATTTGATCAAGGTCAATCGAACTGTTCTAAAATTCACGTCAAATGATAATTTAAAACTACTAACGCTTAACTATCAATGCTAACGCACAATGAACACTCAGAGTGACCTGTGCATTCATATATACTGATTAGATTTATCGGTTTCTATTGCTTATACATGTATATCCGTAGTATATTCAAACGGACGGACGAAGAATTCCCTAATAAAACGGAATAAGTATCGCCACAGTTAGAAACATTTGCTACACAGCCAAACAAAAGTACTGGTTTCTTATTGCTGTTATTACAGCTGATGCAGCTGTAATAACAGCAATAAGAAACCAGTACTTTTGTCAGGAAAATCTTTCTTACGCTAGCGGAATGCAATAGTCAATGAAAAATTTGAGCACATGCCAGAATAAATTTTCTTTAATTTCCTCGTATGTTGGCACATACTTCTTCATTGATAACTGCGAATTTCATTTTTTTTTTCACGTGAGTGCATGGTGCATGTATGTTGAATATGACCCAACATGCAAGGCATTTTCACATCCATTGCTGAACTGTTTATATGTTTGTAACGGCAGCCAAAAATATAGGTTAGTCTGGTCTGGTTTAGATTAACATAAATGATCCTCATTCATATACATAACCCCGCAACTTTTTTTAATTTTCTATTTATTTTTATTTTTTTGGTTCGGTCTCATTTTAGTTTTACATGTATAACAGCCTTTCATTTGATTTAAACATGCATTCAAATTAGTTCATTGGTTATAATAAGTAGCAAACGCGAGTGTCTACAAAACTAGTTCTATGATAATTTTTTGAACTTAGTATGATGTATATCTTGGTTATGATATACTACAAAGCTCTGTGTAAAATATTCTTAGTCACCGCCGAGGCGGGGATCACTACTAACTCAAAAGTGCATAATCGTTGTGCTTGTTTTAGCTTTTCGGCTGACTATCGGTTCATCCAAATGCTGAAAACAGTCGTGACACTGCGACCAATGTAGTGCTATCAAGTTGTAAACAATTTATGTAAAACTTTGTACCAGTCTATCGGGAAACCACTAAGACCCAGATTATGAACGCACATCAACCAAGACTCTGTAAAATCCAATGATTTTAATTGCAAAACACATGATTAAGCTGTTATCTATTCGACCATATACATGCTCACTCTAATAATTAATACAGTTTTTATGTACGAGTATAAATGCCAGAATTCATTTCTATAAGCTTGGTTAATTACGTTTATTGATGAAACTGTTTCCGGCTTTTTTGTCTATAAATGCAAACAACTACATGTATTCTGACTTCCTTTTTCTATCCTTGCATTAAGCGTTTCCAGAGGGTCTACTCTTAAACGAAAGAATATGCTCTTATGGGAGCACATTTTTTCCGTTTAGAGTTGACCCGCATTGAAAACGAAGGCATCAATGAAAATCGCAGAGTTACTTCCCCTATAAATGTACTTATGTAACATTAGTGTCAGAGCTCTAACCTTAGCCAAAAGCCAAAAAATAAGCATAAACGTTAGGATCATATGCCCTTGCATACAAGAGCACATACTGAAATGAAAAAACCCTGATTACCCAAAGCCTAACTTTTCTAAAAATAAAGTGTTCTATAGTAAGGAAACTTAGTATCAGTGTTAATCATCTTTTATTACTCTTAAAAGCACTTTCAGCAGAAGGCCGTAAATGTTTTAAATGCTAAACTATATTGTAAGTTTGTGGTACAGCATCGGAATTACTGATATTCATATTTTGGTGCAAAATCTTCAATAGTTTTTAAGACTCTGTTCCATAATAACAATGTGTCTTGAATACAAAACTAGATTTAAACAAAATCAAATCGTAAAGTTGAATTGAGTTTACTAAACCGTTTAAATTCACATCAATTATTCATTGTCTCTTTGATTTGATTAATCTTGTCTCTGAGCTTGTTCGGAATAATCTGATGCTCAAAGATAATTAAAGCCAGTATTTTACTTCACCCAGGGCTAAAATGTCGCATTTGTCAAATACATTACTGTGTGAGCATTAAAACAATGGAAAGAAAGGAAAACGATATTGTTTATTATCATGTTTATGCCCTCCACAAGCAATGCTCCACATTTAATTATCTCGTGACATTTAAAGTGTATTCTCTCTCTCTCTCTCTCTCTCTCTCTCTGTTTGAAAGCTTGCAGTTTATAGTTTTCATTCTGTCCGTGGATGAGTTTTAATTGTTAGCACAATTTCAAAAAATAATAATACTTGATGAGACTCTACCAATAAACATGGCCTTCTGGTGCTGACCTAATTTCCTTACATATGTAAAAATAAATCTTCCCACTCATGATAGACCCTATTTCAAACTGATTTGTAACGATTGATTTCGGGTCAAGTCAAGTCAAGTCAGTTTATTCGCTCAATCCATACAATAATGGCAACATGAGGAACAGAAATTCACACACAATGTTTACAAGGCTAGGTAAAGCACAGACATTCATGTATAAGCAAATTATATACAAATACAAACAACAAGAATACAAAAGCATTGACTACCAGGTAAGTATTGCATATACGAATAGTCTACTCATATTTAAATTATCAAACATTTTACAACAAGGGAGGGTACCTATAAAGTTCTAAAAATAGCTTTTACAAAAGGACACAATTTTCTGAGAACGCCTATACTTTAACAATTCACTAATATTCGTAATATATAAGTATTTGGGCGTGAACAAAAATATGAAGCATGATATTGTTTCCTTAAATTATGTAACCGTCTACAGGAAAGAAGATAGTGATATTCGTCACCTTATCATTATTACAGAATTGGCATTTTCTTATTTCTCTAGGAATTCTTTTCCAACGCCCTGTTTTAATGGGTAATTTGTGGTTTCGCGTTCTTATCATAAAGAAATTTTTTTATATATTTAGAAGGGACTTTTGAGAGATAACCTTCGTATCAAAATTCTGTTTTAAAAATTCTGTAAATATAACAAGATGTATTGTTTTGACAGTCGTTTTCCAATTCGTTAATATATAAATCTGAAAGTTTTTGTTTTGTAGCTTTGATTACCCAGGTTTTATTTGGAAAAATCTGATTGGGCCAAAATCCACTAAAACCTTAAGTAATTAAAATATTTCGAACACTTTCAAACCATTTGCAACAAGTATTTGGATTCTGGTTGTCAAAATATGTATTACTATAAAATACAATTTTGAAGAGATGCTTTTTGTAGATGGACAAACTAACTTAGCCCAGCATCCAATAACACGACTTTGAATATCAACTTTTATTGGGAGTAAACCTGTTTCGCCGTAAACTATGCAACTGGGAGTGCTTTTCTTTAAATTCGAAACCTGTTTTAAAAATTTCAATTGAACTTGTTCCAGTATGTTTAAATTTCCAAATCCCCAAATTTCGCAACCATACAAAAGAATCGGTTTGATAGTCTTTTCAAATAATTCAATTTGTAAATCTATTGGCAGTAAAAGTGAGTTTGCCTTTTTTAGAAGATTAAACATGGCTCGTGAAGCTTGCCTAGCTATATGCTTTTTTGCAGATAAAAATGATCCTGTTCGACTGAATAAGATACCCAAGTATTTGTATTTCTTGCCAACTTCTAATGCTACATCGCTAATTGTAATATTATAGGTAGGCAGTTCGCCTTTTGAAAATATCACTACTTTCGTTTTACTAATATTTATATCCAGTTTCCAAAGTTTACAATAACTAGCATACAAATCAAGAGCTTTCTGAAGACCCAATGATGAGTCCGCCAAAATAACTGTATCATCGGCATACAACAAGACAAAAAGTTTGAGAAAAATATACATATTGTTTTGTAATACCTGACTAGTACAATTCACACAGCTATATATATTATTACTACTTAAATATATTTCCAAATCATTTAAGAATACAGAAAATAGGAATGGCGATAAGTTTTCGCCCCGTCGTATTACTAGGGAAGAACCCTGACGTTGCAGCATTTACCGCTACGCAAGACTTGATACTGTTATACTTATTTCTAATTAATACAAAACTTACCGGTAATATTAAATATTAAATTCTTCGTATTTTGTAAAAGGTTAATAAGGACATGCAGTGAAAAAATATGATCCGTGGTTGAAAATCCTTGTTGCAGCCTGTTATTAATAATCGACGTAAACAACTTACCCGTGCAACTTAATAATGTGATAGGACGATAATTTGATGGATCCTTAGTATTGCCTTTTTGTTTGTGAATCGGTATAATTTTTCCAACTAACCATGTTTCCGGTAAAATTCCGGTATCAAAAAAAAGATTAAAAAAAATTCAAATATAACTCATGCATATTTGGAAGATCAAATGCATACTTTATATGTTCATTTACGATCACATCGATTCCACTTGATTTACTATTACTTAAACATTCGACAGCTTTTTGTATTTCCTGTAGCGTTATAGGGACATTTATTTCTTCATTTTCCGTTATTAGAGGCGGTTCGGGGGTATCAAAGTTAGTTTCGGTATCACTGGTGTCTTGTGCGCAATTGACGGTTTTGAACTCTACAATTTTGATTCAAGTTAAAACATTGCCATTCGGGACCGGTGCTAGTTTATCGATAGTGGAAACATTTAACAACTCCTGGCCTGCCATTAGTTATGTTTTGTTTCGGTAACAAATATGGTGTTTGTCGGAAAGCCTAGGTTTCCTCCTTCACGTATTACTACAGTGGAAATAAATAAATAAACGCCTTCTAAGCAACGACTGGCTCCTTATTCGCGAGCATCTGATCACACCTCTCTATCGGGGTCCATGTCTCTTTACTTAAGATTTCGAATTTATCAATGTTACTACAATATACGAATGTGAATGTACGATTTTGGTTAACAGCCAGTTCTAAATAACTTCATCCTTTTAAGTTCTCAGTTGATACTATACCACAATTATGATAAACCACGTGAGAAGCGCTGCCTTGGAAAAGTCAGTAATAAATTACTGATTTTGGATTAAGTGTAGTTTAAGCCCCCAAATAAAATAGTCAAACTTTTGTCAATTTTTAGTTTTGAGGGTGGGATATCGGGTCTGATTGCATTAATTCCTGATCATCGCACGACGTTTACTTAAACCGGTTTTACACGTGGTAACCCTGGGTTCTGTTGTAGTTTATAAACATACAAAACTATTTGAAGGATTTTATACCAATCAGTGGAAACATATATATCAGGATTAAATACTGTGATTCGACTCATTTATTGTGGACGGTGGAAAAGTACTGTCCAGAAGTCAAACAAGGTTACAAACAACTCCAATCTATTTACAATTTACTAAAATAATTAACCCTTTAAAGATTTACACCCTCAATATTTCTATTAACTTTTAAATTCTCACAAAAGATTATATCCCAAGCATGATAATGATTGCTATTAAAAGTACATTTATCTACCGAATTTATGATTTGTGATTGTCACTGAAAATAGGAGAATTTAAGAAAATACACAAAAAGAGCGACAAAAGCGGACCGCCATTCCCGCCAAAAATGAAGACTCGATACGCCCAGCAATCATAGTTAATCAGGTTAAAGTTATATCATGAATAATTTTAAGCCCTTTCTTTAATCGACTTCAGACAATTATTGGCTGAAAAGAACTCACGTGCACTGATTAGAGGTTTATGCTATTGTTAAGTTATTTACTCCACCAATCATAAAATTTAAAACATGCTTGCAGAAACGCCTGTGGGAGTCAGTTGAATTATGACGACAAAATATTCGTGAATATCCAAGAAGGGTATGCATTGATATATCGTCTCTGCCTCCGTAGCAAAGATGTTTTCGCTGAAAATTTTTTGAACAAATTTTAATTATGTTGCATACAACTAACCAGTTTCATAATTTTGTGATTATTTCGTAATGAAATACGAGGGAGTATACCTTTAAACTTACAGCCGAATAGATGGATGTGCTTTTGGCCTTTTCACAGGAATCTACAACAGAAACCAAATATCAAGATGACTGGGTACACTCTCTTGGGAAATAACAATGATTATTTTATTTTTGCAGCTCTTCCACACTGGGCACACAACCTTGACTCAACCTTGATTCAACGTCATAACGTTGAATCAAGGTTTTTTCAAGGTTGTGTGCCTGTTGGGTCTCATTGGTTCAACCCTAAGTGTAGACAACAGCTTGGAAGGGCTTTGTCCGCCACGAAAACACAGATGAGGTTACAAAAATTGTTCCCTTTGTAAAAATTGTGAAAAAAATAACAGGAAGGTATATCCAAACACTTTAAGTAAACAAGGTAGCACTTTATTCATTTGAGCCGCAACACGACAAAACCGACAAAGTGGCATGTGCGCCCAGCGAAAACTCGGTTCAGCCTGGGTATCCACCCAGTCTCATCACAGTCTTCGCTGTCCACATGGTGCAAGCGTAGACCTTAGCTACCATTTAAGTGCACAGCGAAGACTCTGCTCAGAGTTGGCGGATGCCCAGGCTGATCTGAGTCTTCGCCGGGCGCACATCGCACTTTGTTGGTTTTGGTCGTGTCGCGGTTCATTTACTCTTGTGCTGACATTTAAAAACCCTTATCAAGCTTTTATTAGCCCTCATAATTGTAATGTGTTAACGAAAAAATATATATTCAAAGCGACACCAATATGATATACTTTTATAACGTGTGAGTTTTTTTTATCAGGTTAAGGTGGTGATTTATGGTAAATGTAAAAATCTGCATAAAACCATAAAAAAACCCGTATCTTCCTGAAAGTTAGCAGACTTCTTATTTTTGTTGTTCTTTACAGTTTAGAATACAAAATAGACGCACATGCTGCTTAAAAAGGTGTTTTTATAAAGAAAGATCAAAGGGTAAATTTCTGCGAATAAATCTGAAAAAATAATATCGTTATTGAAAATTTACGTAGTGCTGAAGGTGCATTATTGCATAATGAAGAGCGTCCTAGCAATTATTTATTCCAACTCTTTCTCAAATTGTAATGTAGACCAGATGAAAACGGTAGCTTTTTCTCAAATGTTCAACCATGTACAAAGTAAATGTACACTGGACGCATTTATTGAATATAGGGTAGGCAAGCATACCTATGTTAACACCTACAATATAAATAATACATTACTGACATGATCAGTGGTGTGTAGATGAAATTGTTCAACCTTGTTAAAATAGTATCACCTCTCTCATCTGTGTGTTTTGTAAAAAAAAATTGGACACAGACTGCATCTTTTTTCATCTGCTCAGCCTGATAGTGCGTGAAAGAGTTTGAAAAAATAATTGCTAGGACGCTCTCCATTATGCAACAAGGTACTCTAAGCACTAAGTATATTTTTAATAATGATAGTATTTTTTTCAGATTTATTCGCAGAAAATTACCCTTTGATCTTCTCTTATAAAAACACTTTTTAACATTAACAAATTCTGCATTTTGGGATTCTAAATTATGAGAAACAACATAAAGAAAGCATCTGCTAAGTTTTGGAAAGATCAGTGTTATTTTGAGTATTTTATGCAGATTTTTGTCTTTGTCCCAAATCAGTGATTATCACCACCTTAAACTAGAATATACAAAGTAAAAATGGGCAAATACCAACCCACTGGGCACAAAACGTTGAATCAAAACTGAATCAGCCTTGATTCAACGTCATGACGTTCAATCTAGGTCGAGTCAGTGTTTGTTCAAAGTTATATGCTGCTGAGAAGGTTTGTATATTTTTAGACAAGGTCAATAGAATCAGTTAAGCCTTCTGCACAAAAATCTTATTTTCATTAATTTATTTTTTCGATCACATTACATCACAGAAATAAGTAATGTGGTATAAAACGTATCGAAGAACGTAATTTGTGTCAACTCTTAAAAAGTTCTATGGGAGACACTATGACTTCGTTGATCCCTACAATGTGGCCGTTTCAAAACTTATTTCCGACCTGATGGCCACGACAGAAATAAAGTATAACTGAACACACCTCTGTTTAGACGGTCCATATCTGTGTTTTAAAATTTTTCGGATATATATATATGATTTACGAGTTAAAACTTATGATTTTTGGCAATTTAAAGGCTCTACTTATAGTCAAACTTGGCTTGGCTGTTGAGAACAAGATGCTTTTTCTTTCAATTTTCATAAGTTTTGATTATATTGTGGACTTTCGTGCAGTTTTCTTTGTTCTTCTCTGGGTACATATACATGTAGCTTTATTTGGTGGTATTTAAACGCATCAGTCTTGAGACACTCTAATGCGATACATTTGTATTTAATTAAAATCTTAAAGAGTTCTTTCAAGAGCAAAGAACACATTAATAAGCAGGAACATGGGCCAGACTACATAGTTTCGGCTAATAAAGCCTCCTCAGTGACCCTGACAATATCTTGTGACGAAACCAGAGAAAAGCATACAGTATTACTGTCATTCCTTTATTTTTATTGGGCAGTTGATTCAAAGACTGATTAGTATCGAAAAGGGTCCAAATAATATGGAAAAACGATGAACTAAATAAGAGTGTAAGCCAATCTAAGTCTCCGTAAACAAAATCAACAATTAGTATGCTTTTCCATTTCAAGAAATGACGAGGGCATTCTTAATTATATGAAAACAAAAGCGCATCAAAAAAGAAAAAAGAAAATAGACGGCTATCATTTTTTTTACATAACTATTTGATTTTGCTGCGCTATATATAAATATGTAAATATCACAGTAGTAAGAAGATACTCTCACGCAGCCACGACCAAAATATTTATAATATCGCAGTCACAACTACAACAGCCATTTTTCAGGCAGTGGGAGTACCACTATCATCACTCTCATTAATACGACTGAGCGGAAAAAAGCTTAACGACCTTCATTTATGCTGCAATATTAATATAGCAGCAGTCGTTTGAAATGGCATTGTCGGTAAACCTTATTGTCTTGCAATGCCACCATATAAAATGGACACAAAAGGGACAACAAAAAATAAATAATAAAATTAACTATAACAATAATAAATAAATAAAAGAAAATTGAGTAAATAAAATGGTACGCACAATAACAAGACAACCAGGAAAACACACAACCATAAAGCACAGCCCATCCAATACAAGAAACGAAGACAACTAAAGTTTAAACAGACATCCCTTTTATGCCCGACGTGTTAAATAAGAGGGCCCGCTAGACATTGGCATAATAGACGGAATAACATGAGGCACAAGATCTATTCATCAATGAGCAAAACCATGAGATGCTACATGTTTCCTTTGTTGTCAATATTTGCTTTAATCGGTCTTTTGTATGGCTGTCAGTTCATCCAAGGGTCTCTTATCACACAAATGAATTCAATAAACTATTCAATTACAGGCAGTTATAATGTAAATTTGCAATATCATATAATACCAATTTTTCTTTGGAAAATTGATTCAGTACCTGACAGTTATCAGAGGCATCTGAGCAGTAACGGTTTCTGGATGTAACAATACTCCTTGATCCTTGTCACTTTAATGAGCCATTCCGGCTGATGCTTGGAGGTAGTTTGCTTTCGAGAAATACACAAAACATAACACTTGTTAATCAACGAGTAGAGTCATGATGCCATACGTGACAATTAAAACCTTAAGAATTTCCTTCAAGAGTGAATAGCACATTCAGAAGAAGAAACATGGGCCATTCTTCGAAGATTCCGCTACTCAAGCCTCATCAGTGACCCTGACATGATCTGGTGATAAAAGCCAGAGCAAAGTATACTGTAATTCCTTAAACTGTATTAAGGCAGTGGCTTCAAAGACTGGTAAGTATCGAAAAGAAAAGGGTCCTAATGATTAAAACACACTGATCTAGAATAAGAGTCTAAAACAATAGAAATTTTCTAATGCTTCATAATATATTCTCTGATCTCAAAGAACGAAAATCAAATGACCTGCACTACGGATCGTGTATGGGGAGACGTTTTACAACTGCCACACGGCACAACACCAACTGCAGTGAAGTAAAATTAAAATCTATCAGAGTTCCTGCAAGAGCAGGGAACACATTCAAAAGAATGAACATGGATCATACTTTGTAGTTTTGGCTGCTCAAGCCTCATTAGTGAACTTGACAACATCTGGCGTCCAAAATAGAGAAATGTATACTGTTATATCTTAAACGTTAAAAAGGCAGTCGATTCAAAGACTGATTATTATCGAAAAGGGTCCCAATGATTAAAAACGATGACCTAGAATAAGAGTCTAAACCAATAAAACCTGTCCGGTTTTTTTGGGTTTTTTTTTTAGAATGTATCCTCTGATCTCAATAGAAAAAAAATAAAAAATGAAAATAAAAATAAATAAACTGCACTATGGATGATGTACGGGAAGACACACGAAACAACATCAGCTGCAGTGAAGTAAAATTAAAACCTAAACAAGTTTCTTCAAGAACAGAGAACACATTCAAAAGAGGGAACGTGGTCCATACTTCTAAGTTTCGGCCGCTCAAGCCTCATCAGTGACCCTGACAACATCTGGCGACGAAAGCCAGTGAAAAAATCATATTTATTGAAATAATGTCGACTTTATAATCGATGGAATCCCAATTCAGTCAGTCATTTGATACAGAAAATAATACACGCATGGTTATTGCATAATTATTAAAATTTATGAAGTTTTCAAGGGCTAAATCTGAGAATAACAATTTTACCCAGCCCTCTGCTAATCTTATCTCTTTCAAATAAATGGAATACATAAAAAGGAGCAACTGTGTCTGGAATATTGATTTTAGACAAACGTACATTTTTTTCTTTTTTTTTCAAGTGAACGAGAAAGTTTTCGGAGAGTGAACATTTATAAAAATTAAAACAATGTGAAGGACTAGTATAAAAAAAGCAGATATTCGAATTTACACATAAGAATGAGTTTGCGTAATACATGCATGGCATGTAATTGCTTCAATAGAAAAGTGACTTTACAGATACGATTTCAAGCAATTAGAATTCTCCAACAGTGACAAAAAAAAAAAAAGCAGAAAGTAACTTGCATTTAATTAACTTGCGCCTGAGCGTAGCAGTTATTACCGTTTGGGCCTAAAAACCTTGAATATTTTTTTCACACTTTACTTTCACAGAAGGAAATGGATTCTATTTTGCGCATACAGTACGAGAGGAATCAAATTATTAAAACTTTATAACAATAATAAAAAAATACTTCAGAAAAAAAAATCTATAAGAGCTCCTTCAAAAGCAGAGAACAAATTAAAAAGAAGGAACATGGGCCATACTTCGAAGTTTCGGCTATTCAAGCCTCATCAGTGACCCTGACATGATCTGGCGACGAAAGCCAGACGTAAACATTCTGTAATTTCTTAATTTTGATAAGACAGTCGATTAAACGACTGAATAGCATCAAAAGGTCTAAATATTTAAAAAGCGATGGCTAGAATATGTCTAAACCAGTTAAAAAAATTTGATTTCTCAGAATATATACTCTGATCTCAAAGGACAAAAGTAAAAAGTATGCAAAGACCAGGAACTGAAACAATCAAAATCCAAATCCAGCCCTCAAACCATAGCTGGAAACAACTAAGATTACAAATAATCAAGATACAGAGAACATATGGCCAACCGAGTGAGCAGCTTGTTCCCAAAAGGTGGCCACTCAGCAACCCAAACCGAACCAAAAATAATAAGAACATACATAAGGTAAAACATCACAGAAACTCTGACACCAAAAACAGGCAACAGAGAACCACAACAGAACTACCGCCTTGGAACGGTCAGTAATGAATTGAAACAAAATAATCTGCACTATGGATGATGCACAGGGAAACGTTTTACGGTCGCCCCACAGCACAACACCAGCTGCAGTGAAGTCAAATTAAAATCCGTGAGTTCCTTTAAGAGCAGCGAACACATTCAAAAGAAGGAACACATACTTCAAAGTTTCGGCTATTCAAGCACCATCAGTGACCCTGACATGATCTGGCGACGAAAGCCAGAGAAAAACCTACTGTAATTTCTTAATTAGATAAGACAGTCGATTAAAAGACTGAAAAGCATCAAAAGGTCTTAATGTATAAAAAGCGATGGTCTAGGATATAAGTCTAAACCAATGAAAAAAATTGATTTCTCAGCAAGCCGACGAAAATTCTAATATACTGATAGACTTTACAGTCACAGACAAAAACGCTTTGATCGATCTCATGCAATTAAACATATAATTTTTTATTATTGTAAAATTGACTACAAAGTAACGAATACCAATGCTTACAAATTGAGGGCTACTCTTTAAAATTTGCTCCCGTAGGTACTTTCGGAGTAGGTAATTCTAACAAATAATATAGCGTCTCCCATTTCATTCTGAGCTTCGCTTAAAGGAAATAATTTGCTATACCTACGGGAGCATTTTAAAGGGTATCCACCCCCCTTCCGCCCCTCAAGGGCTACATCATCAAGGGAAGTAAACAGGGAGTGACATAGTGGAAAACAAGGGGGTTTACATTTGCCGTACCTTTAATTGACAGCTGGATGGTCTTAAAGTTATCTTTTAGACGGTAAACGAGTAGCACAAGACGGTAAACGGGTGTCATTCTAGTGTAAAATAAGCAAATTCGTTGAATCTATACCCCGCGAAGTAGCTCCAAGTTGTGTATGGGTTATATTAAGTTTCATAAAAATTCATTCACTGATTACATGGTTATGGCTAAACTAATGAATATCAAATCAAGGGCAGTAACTCACGCTTGCGATCATTCAGACTGGCTTCAGGTTTATCAAACTGGCTTCAGTTATGCTTTGAAATTTATAATAATAGTGTGCTCCGAAAAACAAACAATTCTTAGCGTATTCATGCTCTCTGTTCTAATTATGAGATTTACGTTAGTTGGCACTTTACCTGAATGCACCTGGAGAAAAATAGCACAGCTACATTTTCCCACGATTAAGAAGCTAGGCATGCAGCATAGGCTTTCAAAACTATTACCTGCAGCATAACAGTGCGTGTCAGGTTTGTAAAATATAATTTTGCTTAATCAGCTATATAAATATATTGCTTTTACAGAACAAAATGGAAACAGAATTCCATTACAGTATCAATTACTTGTAAGCATGTGGCGTCAACATTAAAAATGTTTGACAAAGCAACTTCGTCTCCCTAGTGATAGACATTGAAGCGCATTCGAGTCACAATTTTGACCGAAGCTATTTGTTATTCATATATTATGTAAAAGAGTGCACAATATAATTCACATCAAAAACAAAAATCTAGATTTTATTAATAACACTATAAACTGTGACAAACGGACAACCATATCACAGTTCATTTGACTTTATGAACAAAATGATTAACTGGATTCCGGCAAAACTTATCTCTCGTCGAGCCCGGCATAAAACAAACATTACTTAAAAACCATGGTTTTGGCACAAGGAACGTTTGTCGAAACCTATACAGAATTACAACATGTTAATTATACACAGATAGAATGCCTTATTTCCATTTCATGATAAGAGAGCGGACACTGGAGACCGTTAAGGTCTGTATTGGTATACATACATACATACACACATACACTGGAATGAAATCTGAAAAGCATAAACTGTAATATACTACTGACAAAAATACACTAACTTTCAATA
This sequence comes from Ctena decussata, assembly GCA_963989385.1. Taxonomy (NCBI): domain Eukaryota; kingdom Metazoa; phylum Mollusca; class Bivalvia; order Lucinida; family Lucinidae; genus Ctena; species Ctena decussata. The sequence continues at coordinate 15,221,049 of OZ022499.1, forward strand.
CATTCAGAGTATTTATTCAGGATTTTGCTTAATCTGCTAAATAGTAAAATATATGGCATTTACAGAACCAAATGGAAACAGAATTCCATTGTCGCACTAAATTTGATATGGAAACTTTAATATTAGAACCACTCACTGCTGGTTGACAATTTGTCCGCGAGGATATCATCAACCCAGTATGTCAGTGTTGTTCTCTAGCATTAGGGTCATATTGTGTTATTTCCGCTTGTCTATGTTCTTTGGCGGTTTGGTTACCTGTTTTGCTGCCCAATCTGCCTTATGTTTTGTTTCGTAAGTTAAAAACAAAATAGATAAAAATAGATACTGATGCTGTATTTTTATTGGGGTAGCTGAATTACCACTTGTTTGGGGTAAGAGCTGCTTATTCGGTTTACCGTGCGTGTCTTTCATGAACTTGTGTCAATTTTTCCGTGTGTGTGTGTGCTTCTTTTCCTATTGTTTTAGAGAGCGGGATGTGGGATTTGATTGTATTAATTTCTGATCATTGCCTATCTTTTTACTTTACCACTTAAATACTGATTTTAAGTGCCTTATTCCATTTGATGCATTTCTGGTAAAAGGAGGTGCCGTATTCGAGTGGTTAGAGTGGCTCGGTTATTGTGCAGAAAGTCACCGGAAGGTCGTGAGCTCGCGGCTCATCATCGCCATCCGACGACTGGAAACTTCTCTCTGTCAACCCAGCAGTAAATGGGTACCTTTTTCAAGGGATAAGGCAGCGAAAGGAGAGGGATGGGCTCTGACTTTCATCAGCTGTGCCCAAGATACAAGGGGTCTGTAACCCCCACTGCCCCTACGGCTATTCTTTACCTTTATTAAGACTGACTTGTCATGGCGACATAAATATAAATCTAAGCGGAGTTGGGCTTCCATTCTTTTGAGTTCTTTTGGTTTTATGCTGACTCTTGCTGTATTGGACATCTCTTTCTTGATGCCCTTGTCTGTCGCCTTACTCGAGACACAGGGGCTGATGTGGCTCGGTGGGGGACACCTACGCTCGCAAGTTAATACGTAGGCGTCTCTTATCTGATGTCTGCAGCTAATGTGTCCCGCGGAATACGACAGTAAGTGTTGCTCGGAGAGTGATGCTCGTAGCCTGTCGAAATCGGCGCATCATCTCTTTTCTTTCAAACTTTTGGGGCTTAGCGACATTGAAGAGGTTAGATACAGAGGCGCGCGTCTGTAGCACTAAATTTGGTATGAATACGTTTATATTAGAACCACTGGGCCCATATCACTGCTGGGGGACAATTTGTCTCGAGGAAACCATCAACCCAGTAAGTCAGTGTTTCAGTACTGGGGTTACTACTTAAATACTGATTTTAGAGCCCTTTCCCATTTGATGTATATCTGGTAAAATTTCTAAACTATTCTAAAACTAAGACTGACTTGTCATGGCGACATAAATCTTAGCGGAGTTTGGGTTCCATTCTTTTGAGTTCATTTGGCTTTATGCGGGTTCTTGCTGCATCGGACATCTCTTTCTTGATGCCTTTGTCTGTCGCCTTTCTCGAGACACTGGAGTTGAGGTGGCTCGATGGGGTACGCCTGCGCTCGCAAGTTAAAACGTAGCGTCTCTTACCTGATGTCTGCAGCTAATGTGTCCTGCGGAATACGACAGTAAGTGTGGCTCGGAGAGGGATGCTCGCTGCCTGCCGAGACCTGCGCATCGTCTCTGTTCTTTCAAACTTTTGGGGCTTAGCGACACTGAAGAGGCTAGATACAGAGGCGCGTGTCTATCGCTCTAAATTTGGTATGGATGCGTTCATATCTCAATGGTGTTTTAGTTTTCATGCCAACAAGGGATGCGTGAATGCAGTGCTCTTTGACAGTAGAAGTTTGAAATCAGATCAGATGTATACTGTAAATAATCGAGACTTGTAGTACTGAATCCTGGATCAGCAATAATTTTTCACATAACATTATGACGTCATTATGGTAATTTAGGTAATACTGTTTCGTCGTTATTACGTAGCCGTAACAACGGCGGGTCGCCATATGTCAGAACGACGTGGAGGCAATAAATCGTGTGCTTTGGCGGAGCAAAATGAGATGAAAACGCTAAACTAAATGGACACAGTTCATGGAAAGATTAATTTTAGCTGAAATACTGTTGTTAGTGGTATTATCGATCCGTTTATACGACAGACGATAAGAAATCACCCAAAGGCCCAAAATTATTTAATCAGTGAATTCAAAGAGTTAACAACAAACCCTCTAAAGCGTGACTTAGACTACATAGGCATGTTCATATTGCTACGACCTGAAGTGCTACTCATTCAGTTATAAGACGGGAAATTTCTCTTTCAAAGCAATCCCAAAAATCTAGATAGGATCTAGATTTTGGCGATTGTTTTGGAACAGAAAATCCTACCCAACATCTGAATTACACAATACAGAATTACACAATACAGATTTCTCATAAGTCAGAGGTCCTGGGTTCGAAACCCGGTCTGGCCACATACTTTCGTTTCTCCTTCCGCTGATTCAAGAAGGGCAGTGGTCAGTTACTGGCGAAAGTATGTGCACTTAGTACTGGTTAACCGCTTAGGAGGTCTAAGCCTGCCCAGGAATAGTGTGGTTAGGTTAACTGACCGTCCCGACATGACCTTAGCTGTTCACCGTGGACGTTAAGCATCAAATCAACCAACCAACCAATACAGATTTACATATTTGCAGTCTTCACGAAACTCTGTCTGAGCGCCTGACATGTCTGGTAAATATTCATTCAGTCTGGTAAATATTTTCAGAATTTTCAAGTACATTTTAAACATTTTACCAGATATGATCCCATACACTATCACAGACTTTCTTGAACTCTGTATTTGGGGTACTTTTGGATAGAGACCGCTCCGTCTGATACATTTATCATGCACCTGCTGCAATATTCCACTGATAAAAGGGGTATGATAACACAATGTGATATCATGTCACTGTTGAACTGCGCTTGCGCGAATATTATCAGGTCATGTCTTTAGAAGCGATCTCTGAAGACGATTGGTTGTATACTGACGTTGGCCGTGATATCAACGTTCGATTGGTTAATTGACGTCACCGACTTACGTCATAACGCATTCGCGACGTCAGCAAGTTCGATCAAAACTGCGTTTGCTTATCATTTGTTCGCCGCTCTTTGCGCCGTAAAATCTTCTAATGATGCATGATAAATAGAAACCCATCTACGTGTCTTTTGATATCAAGTTTATCAGCCTCGACCAGAAACACGTCAGACTGGCTCGGCAAGCCTCGCCATTCCTACGCTGTTTCTGGTCTCGCCTGATAAACTTGATATCAAAAGACACTGACATGGTATTCTCTATGTAGCAGAATAAATACGTAAATAAACATGCCTGATTTGAATGACAATATCTTGAGACTGACAGTATTATGAGTCTGTATCTCAAATGCAAACATTAGATAACAATTATCGATTGGTAACGCTTCGTGAGGACAATTATTGTTTATAGAAAGCCATTAATTGCAAACAAAATTAATTATTCATAATAAATAATACCTCTGCGGCTCGCTTTCAACACTTGTCGACAGACGAAGCAGGAAACGTGAAAATGAATTCGTTTTAAGTAGTTGTTATGTTTCATTATTTTTATACGTATGAGTAATTACAAAAGACCGAGGTTTTACTGTCCATTCTTGGACAAGGATCAGCTCATAACTTTTTTTTTAAAATAAAATTTGACATTTTAACAGTTGAAGTAATAGGCAAGAAATGTAACAACAACATATGCGCGAGCGATACAAGTCGCATTACTTATTTATCAGAGCGTATAACAAGTTTATATACTTAGTACATTTAGTGTTTGCCCCAGATAATAAACCAATCAGATCACCCGAATTTTCAAATTTTCAATAGATTTATTGGTGTAGACTCCTCACTTATCCATGAAGAGAGTCTTCACCAATAAATCTACTGAAGACTTGAAAGTTCAAGTGATCAGAAATGTACAGTCTTCTGTGGCTTGTCACGTCTAAAAATAGCTTCAACATGACAGGTCAAATTGATGTAGAAGTCAATGTTGATTTCTCGAATGGGCTTTTTTTCTCATTACAGAGGAACAGATGAAAGGAGTATTTGGCAATATTCTCCATAAAAAGTATTTTATGGTTACTCATTAGAACCACCTCGATGAGGCGGTTCTATGGCAATCCATAACAAACACATAATATTGTAAAAACATGAGGATACTTATAATAGAATCGCCTCGACGAGGCAGTTCTATTGGTACCCACAGAATTGTTTTAAAGCATGTTGTAGATATTTGTTAGAATTGCCTCGAAAAGGCAGTTCTAATAAATATCCACAACATACGTTTTTCATGGAGAAATAAAAATAACCCGAAATTATCACAAAATACTCCTCTTATATGTTCCTCTATAATAAGATGCATCTCGTAACACAAATCAAATAACTATGATTTGTGTAAAGAGAAGAAAATAATCCTCATTCAACAAATGAAAATCGAAGTGACCTGCCATGATTGAGCTCCAAAAACTGAATGAATGGGAATGTGCAAAGTCATCTGAATACAAATCATAAATGACAGCATGACACTCACTCTAGAAGCAGTATTCTAATTATGCTCCTCCTCTCAAAGCTAAATGACAGCATGACAAAAACTTTAAAAGCAGTATTCTAATTAAGCCCCTCCTCTCCAAGCTATTTTGGGACTGTCATGACATTGCATCATGTTTTGACGTTGCATCATTACTATAATCAAAGTACATTGGAGAGTGGTCATTTTGGGATTTTTTAATTTATTATCTTTTTTTCTTTCTTTTTTTTTTTAAACACAACATATCTCTCAAATAAAGATTATCTGAAAGAATTTTGAAAACAGGGCAGACCAGGATCAGTTTATTATCTGGGGCAAACACTAAGCCGGTTAGAGGCTATGAAGAGAAATCTTCGCAATTAAGAACCTTCCGCTCGCTACGCTCGCTTCAGGTTCTTAATTGCGAAGATTTCTCTTCATAGCCTCTAACCTATACTTAAAAACGCAACATATTTGGTTTTTCATTTTTGCATAATGGATAATATTAGGACCAAGAATAGTACTTAAACGTATGTCAGAATACTTGTTTCTTTATGTTTTGGCATAAAATCTCCTCACATGTAGCTGTATTGCAGCGGATAATCACTCAAGTATGAAAATCAATATTTGCTCGTGCGCGTACCATGTAAACACTTAAAAACGTTGGTCAACGCTGCTGGATAATCCGTAGATCAGCATTTAGGAAAAACAACCAGTAACAAACAAATTGCCACAAAAAATCGTTTTGGCACGATTTACGCTGAAAGAAAGTTTGCCCCCAGATTGCCAGTTCATAAAGTCTCAAACTTACAGCTTATGGGATTGTTAAGATGCCATCTGGCCACAATTTTACAGACAATATGTGCCCTTTCTACTGACCAGTACCCTTAAAATTTGATAAAGACCGGCTCAGTAAAGAGAATGCCTCCAAAGACAAGACATATCACTCATTGTCATTTATCACAACTCATGGACTTCCGACAAGCTGATGCACTCTAGCGGACATTTGGGACCAATGCAAATGTTTCTCTTTGCTATGCGGAAAGAAATTCGGAGAAATTAAAAGTTTAAAGAGTTTTAAACTTATACGCTCTTTACGAAAAAATGGTGATGCATTTCTTTTTACGGGCGGTATACAACTGCAATATCGGCGTTCAACGTTTTGAAGAGAAAGACAGTAAAAACCTCACACGTAACTTATGCCACTTTCTCTTTCTGACACCAAATGACATCATTGTGCCAGAATGACCAACTTTGCCATTTGACTGGTAATCGAAATAACGTCTCAGATGAACATAAACAAGGCGTTTTTTTGGTACACTGAATCATCTTCGAATATTGCAAAGGCTCTGATAAAAGATTTATCCAGAAATGAAACACATTTCCACAGCATTTGATAGAAACAAATCAGTAAACGCGAGGAAGTGGGGCCCGTGCGTTACGATTTTTATCTTGTGAATTTTGATGTTAGGGGTGATGCTCCACAAAGAACGTTAACTTAACGGAGTACAAAATAAACTGCCATGAAATTAAGCACTGTAACGGAAAAGATATGAATCTAAATATATCATGAGTTTCAAATGTTTGTCTTAAAATTTCCAAAAGTTATTTCCGAAAAACTAAGTGTTGCGTTTTTAAATGTACTGAGTATATATTCTTATCATTGGTTTCTTAATGAATATAGGTGAATATAGGCGTTGATTTTTTTACTATCTGGGGGTAGCCACACTTCTGCAACTATCTGTATTTTATTTAGTACCTATTTCATTGTCTGAAGAGACATCTTATTTTAGAACAAGAAGCGCATGCAATATCCTAAACATTTATCTGATATTTTCTAATGTATGAACGATCATGGTCAAAGTACCCAAATCATAAGTCCGAACTCGTAGGTCATTTAAACATAGGCAATTCCGGAATATTTTAGATACACAGACATGGACCCCAAAACAGAGGTGTGATCAGGTGCCCGCGGGGAGTAAGCATCACCTGCCTATTATAATACACCCGCCACATCTATGTATCTGTGGAAAAAGTCAAGTGAAAATGAAAGTCCGGTATTTGAAAGCTTAACTAAACTTCGGCTGAGGTCATCAAATCGGAGATTAGTTTAGAAACGGCCAAATTGTAGGGATCAACAAGGTCATGGTGTCCCCCATAAAACTTTTTGACTGTCGACACAAGTTTTGCTTTATGATAACCCTGCTTCAACAGTTTCTGAGTGAGTAGCTTCCCTCTTTCAACAAAGTCTTGATATTTGAAACAGGCCCTAGCATAGCGGACTAGTTGAGAAACATAAACTCCGTAAGCAGGTGCCGAAGGGATATTACTACTCAGAAATGGAAAATTAACTATGAGAAAGTTGAAGTCGTCCCTCTTGTCATAAAGCCTAGTAACAAGCTTTCCATTGTCAATATAGAGATAGCAATCTAAGTATGAAGCAGATGAACTGGACTCTGTGGTATCTTTAATTTCAAGTTCACATAAAGTGTTATGCCTATGGTTGTTATAAAAAGCATTACTTCAGCAGCGGTTCAGTTGTGAGAAAGATCTGTTAACTGAACCAGGCATGCCATATCTGTTTGATATTGGTAATCAGTGCAATGTTAAAGTCAAAATGAGACATCGACAAAGGCAATTTAGGGATGCCTGGATTTGAGTTGGTTATTTATGTTTTAGCCATCATATTGTTTTATAACCTAAACTCACTGTTTGTAGAAACTGTTTAATATGAATGCGGAAATGGAGAGAGCCCGTGAAAGATAGTGGCCAGGCAATAAAGGTATTGGGCCAGGAACGTTTTGTTTGTAATTCATTTTTGCCAGGTAATGCACCTGTGCCATCAAGCTGATTACATATATTTACACCATTATTATCATCAAGTAAGCAACTTTCAGAACTATGCCGCTGTGATGTTAACATGTTACTCCGTGCTATAAATATCAAGAGCCTGGGAAAATAGCGTAAGAACATGCTTTTTGTAAAATACTACAAAAGAGAAGTAGTTTATTATTACGAGGTTCTGCAAGCTCGCAGTTAAGTTTGCTGCAAATCAAAGCATGTTCCTGTGAGATATTTGACGTTTTGACATTTCGTTTAAAGCCTAATTCACGCGAACAATATTTGTTGTCCTTACGTTTTATGCCTTTCTTCGACCTCTAAGTATCTAATCTGTAATAGTTTGAAAGAACAATGTATACCAAACATACTCTAAGTAAAATGATAGGCAATGATCATGAACTAATACAATCAGATCCCATATCCTGCCGTCAAAACCAAAGGAGAAAGAACTATATATACATAAATTGACAGACGTTCAAGAAAGGTACGCAAGGTAAACCGAACGTACAGCTTTTTCCTAGACAGATGGTAATTCAGCTACTCCAAGTAAAACACGACTCACACAACAGGTGAACGAAAGCATCTACATGGACAACACTAACAAGTAACAGTAGGGAATCATAACAGCAGTACCGCCTTTGAACGTGCTGTAATAAATAAATAGGGGGATAGACACAAAATCCTCGCCGCCAGCCTCTGTAATGGTTAGAAACATTCAGTCATTTAGTTAGGTGTTCGGTCCAAGTAAAGGCTCCCAAATCCATCAATTAATCATCACGGGAAACAGAAATACGGATAAGAAACTATGATAAATCCAAGAAGAGGACTCGACAGAAACAATGTCTTGCGATACCTGGAGATCCATTTGGTGTCAAACAACATCACATTAATACAGGAGCAAACGAAAACCATCAGGTGAGCCCCGAATGACCAAGCTGCAGACAAGAAGAGCTGCGGCCTCGTCGGGGCCATCAGTGAGTCTAATGCTCGACCCACCGGCGCAAAATTAACAAGCAAAGTAAAAATATTAACCATCATTTGGTTTACAATAAGCATGCAGACTGTAGCATTACATCTAATAGTCGATACATTATTCATTTAATCTGTGATAACGTGAACCAATTCCACGATTTTTACATTTTCGAGTAAGTAGAAACTGAGATAAGAAAGAGATCAATAGAGAGAAAAACAGAGGAATATGACACAAAGCTCTATGTAACAGGGGTCAGTGGCAAGTGTAAATACAGCCATATAATATATTGGACTTTTGTTTACATGAGTCTGTTTATGAAGTCGTTATTTCTTTTTCTCATTCGTGCAACGTTCCATAAGCTGTTTAAACATAATCATTCATATCATCCACGAATAAGTTTCATCCGCATAGGAATTAATGCAGCTGTGAAATCAGATAAGGGGTTTAGCAATTGTAAGCTTCTTACATTGTTTCCTATCTGAGAAAAAGCGTTCTTCATCTGCGTAACAAGGTCCCTGGAAATCTATTTTTAAATACATTTACTGACGCTTTACTTTGGAATGACTATTTAAGTTGCTTTGTGGTTTCACTACATTTGACATGGGGTTTGCCTAGGACAAACCTGGCTTTAATCTCTATGAATTAAAATCTTAAAGAGTTTCTTCAAGAGCAGAGAACACATTCAGAACCAGACTACGTAGTTTCGGCTAATAAAGCCCCATCAGTGACCCTGACAATAGCGGGTAACCAAACCAGAGATTTCTTAATTTTAATGGAGCAGTCGATTCAATGACTGATTAGTCTAAATAAGTATCAAAATAATATAAAAGACGATGAGATAGAATAAGAGTCTAAACCAATCAAAATTTTTAAATTTCTTAGAATATAGCCTAAATCCCAAAGGACGAAAATAAAATATAATCGATGTACTGGGACACGTTTTACGGCAGCCACACGGCATAACACTAGCTGCAATGGGGTAACATTAAAATCTTAAAGAGTTCCTTCAAGAGCAGTGAACACACTCAGAAGAAGTAGCATAGGCCAGACTACGTAGTTTCGGCTAATAAAGTACCCTGCTTCAAATCTTTAGTTCTAGGTTTCAATTATCCAATCGTTTTTTTTTTCTTTTCAAATCTAATTTCGAAAAAAAAATTCTGAAACCACGGTCATGCCTTCAAAGTAACCATAAGGCGTTGTTTCTTTGAACTTCAATGTTGAACCTTTAAATCGTTGTTTAAGTGGTTAAATTTTCGAAACTGTGTTTTCAAATATTTGGACAAAATATCAGTCAAACTGATTATTTGGACAACTTTTAAAAATTAATAAAGCAAGATGAAGAAAATATAAACGATTAACTAATATCGATTTATATAAAGAAAGGTTCCAATACTGATGTAATTCAACAAACTGCACGAATAGCAATCTCAAGGCTGACAACTTAGTTGGATGAAGGTGATTCAGACCTCATATAAAAGACGACAATTTCCTAAATCTGTAAAAGTAGCATTGTACCTGACCATCAACGTCTAGTTGGGCCCATTAAGGTCAACTGGTGGTTTGCCTGAGAAATCTGGGGCCATATTCATAAAACCACTTAAGTCGTTGCTATGCTGTTGCTAAGGCTCAGTTTCTGTGAAGAAGATTTCCTACAACAATGAAATTTGCTCTGGAGGAACAGTCTTTTCAGACTGTTCCTCCAGAGCAAATTTCATTGTTGTAGGTAATCTCCTTCATAGAAATTCAACCTTAGCAACAGCATAGCAACCACTTAAGTCGTTTTATGAATACGGACCCAGAAGTTTTAGATTGGTTTAGATTCTTATTCTAGATCATCGTCTTTTATGTTATTTGGACCCTTATTGTTACTAATCGGTCTTTGAATCGACTGCCCAATTAAAATTAAGAAACTACAGTACGCTTTTCTCTGATTTCGTTTCTCTGGTTCCGTCACCAGATATTGTCAGGGTCACTGATGAGAATTTATAAGCCGAAACTACGTAGTATGGCCCATGTTCCTTCTTCTGAATGTGTTCTCTGCTCTTAAGGGGGCTTTTGGGGATTTTGGTTGCCTTAACTCTGACTTCGGGTTGCATGGGTCCTCAATTTCGTTTCATCACTCGTTTTGAAGAATTTTTATTTTTTACTATGATGCCTTACTCATGAATTAGAAGGTCGGCGACAGAACACCTACTTGCCTCTTGAGAGGCATCAGTTCTTACTGTGAGGCTGCATGCATAAAAGAAGTATAAGATCCAAGTATGTTTATTACTGGCCGGTTCACGGCGGTCCCTCTGATGCAGTACCTCTTTGCCCGTTATTGAAAATGTGCTGTTCCATTTTGTTTCCGTTTCTCATTTTAGTCTCGACACGACAAAACCAACAAAGTGGCATATGCGCCCAGCAAAGACTCAGATCAGCCTGGACATACACACACCCAGTCTGATCTGAGTCTTAACTGTCTGTATGCAGGTACCTTAGCCCTTTAGCTACCATTTAGTTAACAGCAAAAACTCTGATCAGGCTGGGCGGATGCTCAGGCTGATTTGAGTCTTTGCTGGGCGCGCATGTCACTTTGTTGGTTTTCATGTCGCGGCTCATCTTAAATGTTCTTTCCGTTTCTTGGGTAGGCTGTTTTTTTTCTGATTATGGCCTGTAATAGGCAGCTTATGTATACTGATGAAAAGTTTAAACATATGACAGAATATGAAAGTTTAAAATTCGAACCTAGGTTTGAAGCTTTTAAACCTAACTTTGAACACTTGTCGACTTATTGTATGTTTGCCATGCCGAACTGGTCAAATATGATGGAGGAAGCCGTACATAGTATCCAAAAAGAACAATCGACTGTTTGCAAACCGTTGCTCTTTCTCAAGTTCGACCTATTAGATGAGTAGGACTTAGACAAGAACGTTGAGAAGCCGTTTTTTTGCGTACTGTGGTACTTAGGCCTCTTTCCACTTACCGAATTAGTTGTACTTGTGCCGTGTGGCGGCCGTAAAACGTCTCCCCGTACATCATCCATTGTGCAGATAATATTCTATTTACGTCCTTTGAGATCAGAGGATAGATTCTGAGAAATCTAAAATTTGAAATGGATTTAGACTATTATTCTAGATCATCGGCTTTTATATTATTTGGATCCTTTTGAAACTAATCAGTCTTTGAATCGACTGCCCAATTAAAATTAAGAAATTACAGTATGCTTTTTTCTGGTTTCGTCACCAGATATTGTCAGGGTCACTGAAGAGGATTTATTAGCCGAAACTACGTAGTCTGTCCCATATGACTACTTCTGTATGTATTCTCTGCTCTTGAAGGAACATTTTTAGGATTTTAATTCCATATACTATCTGGTTGTGACAGTAAATTTATGTAAAACACCTATTCAAGTTGGTTTGATAACAATCAGACATTGACCGATTTATATCAATATTCATTAAGATACCACGGTTTAGGCCCGATTTCACGTCGTAGTACACGGATTAGCATTCGGAACACCAAAGTTTTACATTGCGCCTTACGGTAAAATAAACCTTGGACTTGCTAATTTGCATCAAACTGTGACGTGATATTGGGCCAAAGACCTGTATCGGCAATACAGGCAGATTGGTAACTACTGCCAACTACCGACATTTATCGTAATCTGCCGTTGCCAGCTCCGTTTTACACCGGCTGGCCAGATACGTCCAAACACGCACCAACAGCCAAGAGCCAGATTAACTTTTGAAATCCACACATCCACAGGGCACTAAATTTTGAAAACAAATTAACAAAAAAAAAAATAAAAAAAAAAAAAAAGCTTCCGTCAGACGCAAGCAAGACATAAAATAAATAAGAACTTTATTAAAATAACCCACATTGATCCACTCAAAAATACAGTAAACACAGAACGTTGTACTCATCGGCAGCTTAGCCATCTATATCTAGATGTAGCCGTCAATCAGTAAAATGGAATTCAATCAATCAATCAATCAATCAATCAACGTCAGTGAATCAATCAACAATCAACGATATTTCAATAAATCAAGCATCCAATCAATCAAATACCCTTTCCAATTGATTTGCAACATGACAGTCTTAGGTTGGGTAATACTACATTTTCAGAAACATAGCCAAGAATTGACATACTTTGAAATTTTTTTTAACCATAGTTGCAAAATAAAACATCCATTGCACAACTGCATAGCAACAGCGATGTCTTCAAGGAATACGCAGATTATAGCTTGAAAACATAAAAAAGATCATTACATCACCGATAAAGGTTCGCAGATGTAGCCTTCTAAAGAAATGTCGACTTCATCTGAAACATGACGACCTTTAGGCTTTTGAAGAAAGTCGCACGTGACTTCAAGAACTGGCGCGTGTTACTGATCGGAGATTAATTGCATGCGAATGGCAACTGCGTGACAGTCATCAAACCCAGTACAACCAACTCATTCGCAAAGTTTAGAGAAAGTAAGTAGGAAAACTGACACAATTCAATTCCAAATCCCACCAAGACCAAGACACCATATGGGAAAAAGACAGCACAAAAGTAGTCACCACTAAGACATCACCAGCGGCAGCCATGTGAACAGCCATTTCCTATTTAGGTGGTCACTTTATCAGAAGAACAAGTGGAAAAAGTACCGAAATTATAAAAACGAAACGCACTTTCATACCCAGTACTCTGTGAATAGATGACTGAAGCAAAAACTGTCATCCGACAGCATCGATCGCCCCAACTGGTGATTGCCTATCGTGCAATGAAAGTTCTAAATACATAAGTTTGCTTGGTATGTCACCTTGGGCTAGTGACAGGCGCTGCAGAAAAAAAAAACTTCAGGCAATCATACGCTATTTATTCATACAGTATCTCTGAAAAAAAAACACCTTGAAATAAACTTAAAATCAGAACTTTCACATAACATTTCCAAGTCAAATACCTTGATCATAAGGTTCATGAAGGGGTTGGAGAGTAAGAGCCGGAACTATTAAACTCTTAACCAGTTTTACTCAAGTTTGATTCAAAAGAAATGCGATAAAACGCATGAATACAAGGAAAAGTAAGTTATTCGGCATAAAACAATAGAACAGTAATTTCATTAAGTCATCTAAATTGCTATAGCTTTTGACATGTTTTATAAGCGAGCCACAGAGGTATTAATCATGATGAATAATTAATACGTTAGGCAAATAATGTTTTCCTATATTAACAAATTTGTCCAAGGAAGTGTTAGAGTCTGCTTGCTGCCACATGCAAACGCCGGTTTGCTGATGTTCTCGGAAATGACAACAATAATTATACATTTATAACACCATTTTCCCAAATTTGTTAGTGTTTTTGTAAAATACGTTTTATTACATGTAATGCAAAACAAACTGGTCAGCTTCACTGAAGGGTTTATTCACGCAGAATATTATCTGTGACGAATATCATAAACTCATTGTTAACTCCTGTTGTGGGCATTTATGGATGAAAGAGAACAAACATATAAACATAATGCAATGTAAATATCTGCACCAAATTGCATGGCATTACTTGTTACATAATATCATTTTGAAACATTGAGCTTTTGTGCAATTTTTACAGCACATCAGTAAGATGTTGATAATACACGGTGAAACAAAAAAGGAGAAAAACGAGATTTGTAATTAAAACTCAAATGATTAAAATAATGTCATAAAGATAGTATAGTGAACGTATTGGTCATTTGCGATGATACCGTAAAAATTCTAAGAAATATGACAGATAGGTCTGAGCAAGCAGTGCAGACCCAGACCAAACTGGTCGTAAAGGAGCAGGGTCTACACTATTCCCCATTCCATTTGCATCTTTTTGACGTATTAATAAATTTTAAAGACCAAACTGTTCAATTTTATGACAATTACGGTTATCATTTAAGGTGTCTCGATTTTTAGATTTTTACGGTACGTGAAAGTTCTATTCTATTCTATTCTATCCCCTAACCATAACCTTACTAGGTCGTTGGGGCACCACAGATGACTTCGAAACAATCCCTTTCCACCTTGTCCTGTCTTCAGCTGCCCTAGCTGAGCTGGCAAAATCCATCCCTGTCCACTCCTTAATACTGTTAATACGAGAAAGTTAAGAAGAATATAATGTGACAGTACGTGAAATACGTGACAGTTAAGAAGAATATAATGTCAAATTACTGGGTCGATTTGACAGAGAAACCTTTAAGCAAAGCACCTTATACATGTACTTGAATATATTATGAAGAAACCCCGTTTGCATTTGAGAGCAAACACAAGTTTCAATTGAATATATGTTTTCAATATCTATGTTGGTAATACCGTATGTTTGGAGAACAGCTTTTGGCATTGAAACATATTGCTTTTCGAATAAGTTCAGTGGAGTATGCATTTTTTTCCGAGAAAATAGCTGAGATTTGTTACTACAAATACACTCACAGGTAATGCTACCTGATTCACCTGAACCGGATAACTGATTACAAAACTCTACTACACTGTTATCATTAAAACAGCAGCATTCAATGTAAACCGCAGTGAAATAAACATTCTTCTCCAAGCTATAAATATCCGAGCCTGGGAAAATAGTACAGAACAACGTTTTGCAAACTACTACAAAACAGATTGTAGTACCATACTTACCTTCAAGGTATGAAAAATACTACATAATCTGGATGTGATCAACTAAACATGAAATCGTTTTCAGGGAACCTAATTTGCTAGTGCAGAAAATCGGTTTGCAGATCTTGAAACTCAATTCGTTGTTCGCTCGTGTTTGGCTATCTTGACCCATCAAGGCTCTAAAAGACGCGCCATTTTCCTGAATGATAAATATATTCAGACCTTGCAGAGGCTGAATGGTCTTTGGCGCACTTTCTCGCTGTTTACCTAAATATTTCGGATTTGTCAGAGTTTCTATGATTTTCGAGGTCTGACATGAGGTTAGTATGTTGACCACTCTTACTTCTGAAATATGCTACTGTGCTGAAACAATAGATATATATGAGAATGCACCAAGTGTATTTTACCTCCGCACTTCATGCAATGTCGCGACTACATGTTTGAAACACACATTTTTCTAGGATATCATAACAAATGCTAGTAATGCGTATAATTATCCGAAGAGGTTTGGTCTTGTTTTATTGACCTATTTATTCGATACTCTCAATTATAAATTTAATAAACAACTATGTTATAATGATAATAATGCTACTACTACTAATAATAATAATACCGATAATAATGATAATTATTATTTTTCAAACATCTGAGTCCTAATAACTATCAACAATCGCAAAATAATAGTAGGTACAATAATAATAATAATGATAATAATAATTATAATAATAACAATCGCAATTGTTAAATTATTATTGAATTATTATGTTTAGTTTTTACTATTACTATTATTATTATTAGTATAAGTAAGTCTTAAAAATTGACAGTAGCTGTTGCTAGAACCTAAACTCCTGAAAATGATTTCACGATAAAGTATTTATTCATCTTTTATTCTATGAATACAACACTTATACTCAACACCGGGACCATGAATTCATTTTTTTTTTCTAAATACGTTAAATCAAAAGAAAAATAAAAAAAGAAAGAAAGAAATGCTATCTGGTGATGTGCCCAAAACGGGTAAAAGTGCATACTCTTATGAGAAAATGCCCCAGAGGCACACCTATATATACCCGGTATATAAATGCAATATTTATTTGGGCGATTATGTAACAATCAAAATTGCATAACTGCATAGCAACAGAGCTTCCTTAATCGAATTAGAAAGGACCTGAAAAAGTATCAGATTATTCATTAAAGGACCAATGAAAAGCAAGTATTTCGTCCTTGGATATAAACTTAAAGAAACAGAGACTTCAGCTGAAACACGGCGACCTTAACTGTTTTGCATAAAGCCGCACGTGACCTCTTGCAAACAACGCGTGCCCGCAGAACTGAGATTACCAATCGCACGCGAGCTGCAGCTGCCTCGTGACAATTATCAACCAGTAATACTGGCAGAGTCTGTAACATTCCTAAAGTTGACTGAAAGTTTTTCAATGAATTGTCCAATATATCTGATACGCATTGATTTAATAGTTTACTTGGGTATAAAATTACTAGTGTCAATGTCTTCATAATACAGCGACTAACAGAAAGGAACTATCATTACAACGACTGTAAACTCTATTTTCTGACCACTGGCATTTGCTTTTCCGGTAAACTTGATATAACATATGATAGAAGCACCCCAATGCGCGTGTTGCTGAAAATAAATTCAAAATACATATGTATTTTCTTTGGATAGGTCCTTCTAGATGTGGGAATACCGATTCATTATTATTACTGAAAAGCGAGCGCTAAAATGTGCATGTTGAAAGTTTTATTCATAGTTTATCTTGGAAGTTTACAGGATGGATAACAAATGAATGAAAGAAAGTGGAGAACGTTTATATGACATAAAAATGGCACTGTTTCTCTGTACCTTATATGTTTTCCTGACTGTTATTAAATTTTGTTCTGCCTCCGGATATTTTGAGTTCCAGTTACTTTCGATGGAAAACATTCGCGGTGAGCTATCTAATGGGGACTGTTGTGGGGAGCGGACGGGACCCACGGGTGCTCGCAGGTGCCTGAAGGAATGTGCTACAATGTTTCAAATTTGTCTAAAACACTATCAGGCACAAGTTACCTTCGCCGATTCTTGTACTTTCGGAAATGTGACAAGTACTATTCTTGGAGGAAATTCATTTTCATTCGCTTTGAACACCACCAATTCTGTTTTAAAGATACCCTTCGAGTTTTCGTGGACGGTAAGTGAACATATTCAAGATATCATTTTATTACTTTATCAAACTCCTTAAAAAGTATTTAAGAAAAGTAACATTTAAGTTTTGCACATTTATTAGACGAAGTCTAATAAAATCATCGTTGCCGCCAAAACTTGACTTGATCTCTGTATGGAAGAGCGCATATGTCATGGAATTGTTATTCACCTGTCAGAAGATTTAGTTACATTAAAATGTTATTATTTGCACTTTTCATTTAGTTTTAAATATGTTTTTCACTTTAACGCTGTAATGATTGATAGAGTTAAGCAGAACGCAAGAAACGCAAATGCCAATGGCTTGAGAAAAAAAAGATTCTATGGTGCGAAAAGTCTTTCGTAGTAAAAAAGTAGTTCTTTTTCCTTCCAAAGGTGGGTAAATTTACCGGAACGGACTTAATTACCGGGTCGGACCGGAACGGACCCTTATTATTTATATTTCCAGCCGATTTTTGAGATATTTTGATACAATCTACACGCGCAGATTAATTCAAGGCCCTACCTATGACTAACATGTATTATCTTAACTTGCAACCCCTGATTTTGATTTGACAATATCTGATAAGGACTATTGGCGAAACAAATGTCTGTCCGTCAGATAAATTGACGACTTATTGAAACATGATAATGGTGCTAACTGTATAATCGATATACAAAGTTTCCCTTCAACATTTAGACCACTGTAATGTTTCAATTTAAAGCTGAAACACAATAGCTCTACATATTTTCTATGGCTGAAATGTTGGTCATGATACTATGGAACAAAAAAATCGGGAATTTTTGTGTTTTCATTCGCTCCAAGTCTTGGAAGAAAGATAACCAGATTTTTGTATAAGATTATATGATTTTAAGATGAAACGCATATGCGTGGGGTATTAAGAGGCCTACCCATGGCGCAAAATACCCAAAGAGTATTTTGACTAATATCTCTAATTGATTTGCGCTAGATGGCATACAGAATATGTATTAATATTAAATAAGAGTTATTTAATAAAAAATGTTACAAATATCTACTGAAGATAGGGGAAAACGGGTCCGTTCCGGTGTCCGTTCCGGTAATTCAGTCCATTCCGGTCCGTTCCGGTAAATTTACGCACCCGGCTGTACTGAACCGGGTAAAATACAGTGCCGTATCATCGGAAGCATATCGGAATGTACTGAAGAATGTCAGTAATTTACGGACCAGTCTGGTTTCTCGCCATAGTGGATAACCCCAACATAAGGATACTGCTACATAAGGATACTGTATTCAATAATAATATCAGACATATTTACAGCATTTTGAAGTTAGCCAATTTTTATTTTGTTATTATGACATAGCGACAGGGTTTTGAACTTGGAATTTTTTCAATCACAGAAAAAATTTCTCATAGACACCCCATTAGATTTTGGTCCTTTTTTACATTTTAATTATTAAAGGCGTATAGTGTATTTAAAACATTGAGTGCAGATAATTTTGCGGGACGTATTCTGAAACCTTGCTTGCAGCCAAGTTCTTATTTCAACAGAAATAAAAAAAAATATTTGTTTCAAATATGTCTTCTTTCACTTCGTCTTATAGCTTTTTTTAAAGATATTTCTTGTTTTAATTATTATGATGAGAACACTGGTTGTTTGCTATCGAGATATATGAGCTGCGACACGAGAAAATCAACAAAGTGGTTGTGCGCCCAGCGCAGACTCAGATCAGCCTGGGCATCCGCCCAGCCTGATCAGAGTCTTCGCAGCCCGCATGGAGCTAGCTTAGACCCTTAGCTACCCTTTCAGCAAACAGCAAGGACTCCGTTGAAACTGAGCGGATTCTCAGGCTGATCTTAATCTTCAACGGGCGCACTGTCACTTTGTTGCTTTTCTCGTGTCGCGGCTCAATTATTATTAAGGATTCCTCTGTAGTCTTATCCATTACTGAACTATTAAACTATTTTTTGGTTTAAATATTTCTAATAACCGAGTTATAATTTTACGTATGCCCTATTTTTTTTGCATAACACCAATTTAACAAACTACTGTTGGATTCGTTGGATTCGTTGAAAGCAAACAATATACTGTAAAGACTCGAAAATAGCAGACTAGGTTACATTATGCATGTTAACGAATAGTAGAGCAATTTGCTATATTGCTTGATCCCTCTACTTTCAGCTTTAGAAGAATTTTATTTTCAACAGGATTCTAAATAATAAATCAGAAAATATAAATGGACTACAGCTTGGTTTGCTTTTGATGTAAACATATACTGAAATTGACAATTCTAATGTTCTTTTCGCCTTAAATTAATATTTTAAAATGTCTCGGCAGTCGCTAGAATACCCATACATAAACACTGAAATCACAAATGATATTTACATAGCGGTTCTAACATGAGTGCTCCTGTGTTATTGAATTTATTAAACAGGTTGGGGGAAAAGATAAGATGCGAGGCTATGCCGAGCGTCTTATCGGTTTTTCCGAACGAGTTTAATAAATTCAATAATACAGGAGCACGAATACAATATTCTATTTATCATATGACACTGAAATCGCATTTTATTAGCATATTTTGCACCAAAACCTCATGATTTCGCCATTAGAAAAACGCGGCGATTTTATGGACGTCAAAGCATAACGTAACGACATAATTTGCATACTCAATTCACTAGTTGACAATCGATTTTAATTACTGATGGCTTTATTATACCCTCAGATGCGACGTCATATGATAATTTTAGTCATAGTGATGCAACACTCGCTAGTCGTCTAAAATCAGTCAATTATAACTTAACCTCGTGTTCAGATCAGCCAGAAGTAGAAAGCGGAGCGAACCCACTTACGATAGTAGAACAAATAATGTCATTTAGTGGAGTTGCTTATATATAATCCCGTGGACACATTCTGTTAATAGGAATGTTATATATAAAATTGTTTGTTTTGACGAGTAGTTTTCGAAAATAGTTTCTATCTAGTTTTCTATCACCGTTCAAGGTCAAGGTTAAAGGTCAAAGATCAACGCTTTAAAATAAAGACAAAGTCAAGGGCCATGACTTATGGTGGTAACATTGTAAATAGATGGTCTAATCCTGGTATCATCGGAAAGAAAAGATGTTAGTAATTTAAAAAAAATGAATTTTGCAAGGACCTTGACCATAAATTTGGCAAGGTCAAGGTTATTTCATAAAAGATCGAAAGAAAATATACATATAAAAATCATGATTAGTGTGTACTTATTTAATTGTTTTACTATCATCATTACTATATAGAGAAAATGACATTAAATGCAAAACTGGATGTACCTGCACACTTTTTCCTAACCAAGCCTTGCATTGCAAAAATGATTTCCATATTAGGCTATCTTACTTAATAATAATAATATATGACTCACTGTTTCACGTTGTACAATACAGAAACAAAAAGGTCATTGCCTACCCGGTGCCACGCTTTTGCAGTGTTCTGTATTTAACCAGTGCTCTGACTAGTGTTGGAATTTTTCAGCGTACAACCTGGGTGATGGACTGCAAGATGTAGTTTTAAATTTCTTTGTTGCGCGCTCTTTTTGTAAATAAGCACTTTCGTCTGCAGTATTAAATAAATACCATTGGCATTTTGTTGACATACCCTCATACTGTGTATTCAAACAATGAGTTGCGTCCTCAGAAACTTTGTATCAAGGCACTAGCGAACTGCGTTTGCTCAGATCAATATCCGCACACAAAGGCATAGTTTCCTACATGAAAATACGCAGATGTGTGTTGAAATTTTGTCGAATTGTCAAAATTTCAACACGAACCGGCACATGAAAGTTGCTCAGAGACTGATTAGACATTGCCATATTAGTAATCGGTATACTGAATTTGTCGTTACCGGACTTTCCATGTTCACAGGCTAGTCTTGAAAATCGACGTTCCTCAGGCCTATGCTTAATGCAAGTTTGCTGAGAACAAGGTAATTTTGTAGAAAATTAGTACTAACAACACTACTATACTAAGCATATTTAGCGGCTGGTTGTTATGGAATCCTATCATTTTGCGTCTGAAATTTTTGCATAGGCAGCATATACATTAATGATAGGTATAAGGGTATGGTTTATACCCAAATTCCAAATACCGTATCTACAAGTATTCTGTTGAATTTTACTATGTAGGACTTAAAAACAAGACAAATACTGTGTACTATGTGCTGAAAAGTCAAAACGCAATAAGCGAATTATTTATTGAAAAGCGGTTCCTGTATTTCAAGCTTTGTAAATAATATTGTATTCTTTCTGTTGTTTTCGCATCATCTTGGCTTTCCTTATCAATTCCGAATAAAAGTCAAACAAACGAAGATTGCTATCAGCGTTACCTGTGATCATTTATTCAAATTGGTTGACTCTGACATCTGATCAGATTTATTAGAAGATAAGAATACACGTCACTGCAATACACGCACCTATTCTGTTTGCTAGGGTATCTAGTAGAAGTGTTGCTGGCTCTAAAGATCGAAATTAAGATTTTACAGTTAAACTTCTAATAGGCGGCGACCGATATTAAAAAAGTCCGTAAAGCTTTATCACTGCCTGGCCCCGAGGTTATAAAACTTTTTTCATGCTCAACTCAGCTGAGCATGAAATTTTTTCTGCTCATGAATTTTAAAATGCCAACAATTGTTGGCATTTTAATATTTATGAGCAGAAAAACTTGCCTTCTTGGCTTATCTGAGCCTAAAAAATGCCGAATTTCTTGGTATTTTTATATTAATGGGCATTTTAAATTTCATGCTCAGCTGAGTTGAGCATGAAAAAAGTTTTATAATCTCGGGGCCTGGTATAAGAATTTAAATCGAGACTAAAGACTCTTCTTAACAAGGCCTCTCGATACTTGAACTTTCTAATGACTTAATGCATAAAAAACAAATGTTGAGCGGAATGATTTTTTTCTCTCGTTTTCACGCGGACAGAATAAATTGCATGTTTATAAAGTTAAACAGGATCCTCCCTTTCCCAGGAATTTATTACTGACCGTTTCAAGGCGGTGCTTCTGTTATGGTTTACTTTTATTGCCATTGTTTGGCGGCTGTCAATTTATCTTTAACTGTTGTTCATTATTTTTCGATAGCCTCGCGACTTACTGCTTGGAAGAATCTGGCCCCAAGGTTATAAAACTTTTTTCATGCTCAACTCAGCTTTATGACATTCCCTAGCCTGCCAAAATGGGGCTTTTATGACATTCCCTAGCCTGCCAAAATGCATGAATTGGTACGCACTAAATGTAATTCCTATTCATAATATGATAAATATTTGAACGTTAATGCCACTGTTGCGGGTGCCGAGCCGTGTAATAAGGAGTCGCAGAGGTATTAATTATGATGAATAATTAATGCTGTCTGCAAATAACGGTCTCCGATAAACAAATATGTCCTTATAAAGTGTTAGGGATCGATAACTGTAATTATGTTTTTATTTTCTTTCTTTTTCAGACACTAGTGTCAATTTAATGCACGTTATTCATCTGGCGATTCATACTACACTGCTAAAAATATTTAAAGGAACAGCAGGTATTTTTCCATAGATGTTACTACAACATATGCCCAGTTTAACGGCCCATAAATTTGACCGTCAGTGGGCAAGAATTTCCATCTTTTATTAGCACTTTTAAGAAGAATCAAAGTTAAAGACAACCAGAATTTCAACACAACAGATGCCCTGCTCATTTCCATGGTACAAGTTTTGCAATTTTCTTATTTTCTAAAATTGAGTTATTTTGCTGAAGTCTATAAAATCTCATAAACTTCAGTTCAAAGGGATCTTCTCAATAAGGGTCATCTTGAAAGACATTCACTTTCATAGACAAAATGGTTCTTATGGTTTTGGTTTAAATTTTCACGCTTTTCATCTGTTCTGATAAATTGCAAATTTTTAGCAAAATTCCAGTTTTACTTAAATCTGTCCATGGACAAGGGCAGGGCAAATATTGGATCAAAAACTGTGCAGTCAGTAACCTTGCCCCTCTTTAGAAAAATGGCAAAATAAATGGAAAATCCGTGTCTTTATCGATCGAAAGTATATAACCTCAAAGTGGGGATACGTTGCACTGTTGTCTATGGAAAAAAACTAGGTTTTCCTTGAAATATTTTGAGCAGTGTATTCAAACTGATTATGCTTTATTGAAGGTTCATTTAATAGTAAACATTTTCTTAACATTTTTGTATGTGGTTTTGCATAATTGCATGTAAAATTCATTTCATTGACAAATATACATGCATTTTTTAACATACAATTCTCATCCCAATGATTTTATATATTTCTGTAGCACTGACGAGGAGCATTGTGTTGATCTTTTCTAGTAAGCCCGATATTAATAAAGTGTATGAAGTACACTATGCAACTATGGTTACGTACCGCTGAGCCACTTGGGGAACGTCGTTACGAGAATTGAAACAGAACAGAACAGAACTGTGTTACGATGCCAATAAAAAGAATGACTTCTTCTGCCGATAACTTTTCATGATGTTGAGCATGTCTTTCATGATCCATGCAAGGCTTCTGAGCTCAAATCATAATCATATGATATAAGTATTGTTTTCGGACCACTGGGCGGGAAATAAGTTCGGTGGTTACTTTCTACGATCATTTTGGTCATGACGGCTATAACTTTTTTTTATTTTTATTCAATGCTAGTCCTGTCGTATTTTATAAGAAGGCAATCACTGCAAAATACAATTAACTCTCGACATCTCAAAGTAAAATATCATTTCAAACTTCTGATACCTCAAAGTAAATTTTCTGGTCCCAGAAAATTTGCTTTAAAATACTAGTTATTTGAGATAACAGGGATTGAATTGTAAAGAACAAAAGGAAATGTGTCCAAAGAGGGTGCTTTAAGTTATCTATGTTTGAGCTAGGGGAGAGTCGGGTAACTTCGGACAGCGTGTAAATTCGGACACTGACATAGTTTCCTATGTATGTCAGTTGTTTGGAACTAAAACAAAAATTAACTGGCCAAACAGAGAAAATCCTGATGAGACGGCTCATTATGAGCCGACTCATCTAGATTTTCACTGTTTGCAGTTGTATGTCCGAATTTACCCGCCTGTCCGAAGTTACCCGACTCTCCCCTATCAAGAGTCAGCTGTCACAGTCATGGCATGGAGATCACGAGATATTGCAGTCAGTTTTACCGGAAGCCTGTCAAGGTGTTCGATGTCATGGCTTTTGATGATGTCATCTTTCATTCGGAAAATCATATTAGTAACAATGATAATTATATTAATAATTATAATAAATAAAGTAGTTATTATGATAAATGAAAGGATTGGCTCAGTCCACTATTGGCAGACTGGTAAAAGCCATTTAACATTAAAATCGCTTTTGCCAGTCGACTGGTAATAGTGTTTTTAAAAACGCTATTGCCTGTTAACTGGCAATAGCGATTTCACGCTAAAATTGTAATTGCCAGTCAACTGGTAATAGCGATAAAAACGTATAACGGATTTTGCCAGTCAACTGGTAATAGCGATTTCGACGTAAAATGGCTATAACCAGCCAACTGTCAATAGCGATTTTAATGTCAAATTGCTATTACCAGTCAGCTCGCACTAAAACTTTATAATAATAATAATAATAATAATAATAATAACAATGATAATAATATTAATAATAGGTATTAAACGAACCTGGTAACGGCAGAATTCAATGTATGTCAGCATTTACCAACGTGCCTGTAATGGGTCTATAACCTTGACTTGTTTCTTTTTTATTCAAGTTATTAAACTGTGATTTGGGGAGAATAATTGAGCCGCGACACGAGAAAACCAACAATGTGGTTGTGCGCCCAGCGCAGACTCAGATCAGCCTGGGCATCCGCCCAGTCTGATTAGAGTCTTCGCTGTCCGCATGGAGGTAGCTTAGACCCTTAGCTACATTTTGAGCACTTAACGAAGAGTCTGATCAAACTTGGCTGATGCCCAGGCTGATCTGTGTCTGTACTGGGCGCACAACCACATTGTTGGTTTGCTCGTGTCGCGGATCAATTTAGTTGTAAATATAGCTTATGATGCAGCTGTGTAATGCTTCTTCTAGGAAACGAAAAACCGTAGAAAAAATCTAAAATCGTAAATTTTGTGAATGCACTGATGTTTTAAGGTGATAGTACAGACTTGTCTCACGTGCATTTAGATAACAGTCATAAATTCAATAAGTGCGAAGTACAGATCCAATCAAGATGAATATTAATGCTTTCTGTCAATACATCTATTGCATTTTACTGCCTAAGCGTGCAATCGACATCTCTTTGCATGATACTTTATCCGTGTAGGGTTCAAGAATATTCAATATCAAACCTCTGAGTGTTTTTTTTCGACAGGTTTAAGAACTGTAATATGCAATATGTTGGACAAACTTGTCGTAAGCTGAAGACTAGATTTGGTGAGCACTATCGTAAGATTTTAAAGGCTAAAAAGATAGATACTTTTCTATACCAACATTTTAAGCGTACTGGTCATTCTCCTGATAATGTTTCAGTACAAATATCTGAGAAGTTATCATATGATCATAATTCTTCTGCTCGATTCAATAACATAAAAAGATTCGAAACTGAATTAAAATGGATAAAATTATTGCAATCAGCTTCTCCACTTGGTTTTAACGATAACATCTACCATGAGGGAAATATCTCTAAAATGCCAGATTTTGATGTGTTTTCTCTTTTAGAAATTCGAAAACGTAAATCCAGATCTCATGGTATAAGACAAAAAGGAAATGATAAACGTAAAAGATGTGCTGCCAAAAAATCTAACACTTCTCTTAATGATTTATCAACAAAATTATTGGAACATGGCCGACATGCTATGCTTTCAATTCTTAGTTCCCTACCCATTCCAGTCTTATAGAGGCTAATAGGTTTTACGATAGAAATCACCAAATGTACGAAGCGGCACTTCTAACTAGATGTTATACTCAACACGCTCTCCGTCCACTAATTGATTCTGAAATCAATCATAAAAGAAATTTCATTAAAATCCCTTTCATTAACAAAGGTATTGACTTTATAGATTTACCTAGTATATTTCAGGATAAATCTGTTACATCTTCCATACCTGATTATTTCCAAAATTCTGAACCACCTATTATTTGTTATAAGTATAACAAACCGATTAGAAGTATCATATTTAATTTCAATAAACTTGTGTCTGATCTTGACATCGATGCTAATACTCCTGATTCATGGGATTGTAAAGATTCCAAATTTATTTACCCTCTGCAGGTCATGTTGTGACTGGAAATTTGAAGATCATCCCGGATTCTAGAATTCGTAACATTGTTTCTAAGGGTCCTAAGTATAGATTCCCTTCCCATATCGATTTCAACAGATGTAGGGAAGAAATTGCATCTGCATTAAATGATTTTGGTAATCGTTGGTGTAAACGAGAGGGTGTTGAAAGTAACGCTTTAAAGAAATGGAAACTAAGTATCTTTAATATTGTGGATAAACGTATAAAGTTTTATTCACACAATACTAATCTTTTACCTCCTAAGCCTAAATCTTCCTTTAGATATTTGAAGCAGGGTATCCAGGATTTTCATAGGAAGTATGTTTTGGTTCCTGCTGACAAGGCCGCAAACAACATTGTTGTTGTTTGTCGGATGCACTATATTAACACTTTGAAGCAGGAACTTAACGGCACCACGGCTTACGAAGAGACTTTTACAGATGAGAAGACTGTCGTTAATAGCCACTCAAATAATTTGCCTTTAAAGTTTGCTGTTAACGTTAAGGAACGCCAAGACAAACTTCCTACGATGTATTGGTTACCTAAGCTTCATAAAAAACCGTATAAAGCTAGATTCATTGCCAACTCTAGCTCTTGTACTACTACAGAATTATCTAAATTATTAACTTCTTGCCTCACTGCTGTGAAATCTCGTGTCATTTGGTACTATGAGACAGTGTATGAGAGGTCAGGGAAAAATATGTTTTGGTCTATAAAAAATTCTGGTGAGGTACTTAGTAAACTGAAGTCAAGAGGGTTCCGTGCGACTAGTTTGTCCACTTATGATTTTTCTACTCTTTATACCACATTACCCCATAATTTAATAAAGGAAAAACTTGTTGATTTGATTGAGAGGGCCTTCAAAAAGTTCTCCAAAAATGAAGATACCCTTTATATTGCCTGTAACGATAAGAAAGCGTTTTTCACTTCTACTGACCGTAAAATATATAGAGGATATAGTCTTTGGTCATGTCAGAATGTATGTGACGCCTTATCATATCTCTTAGATAATATTTACATCAGATTTGGTAATAAGGTATACAGACAAATTGTTGGTATTCCGATGGGTACAAATTGTGCTCCTCTTGTGGCCGATTTGTTTTTATTTTGTTATAAAAGAGATTTCATGACTTCTCTTTCTGTTGATAATCAAGCTGATATCATTGAGGCATTTAACTCAACCTCTAGATATTTAGACAATCTTCTGAATATTGATAATCCTTATTTTGAAAGCATGGTTAACCAAATTTACCCACCTGAACTTAAATTGAATAAAGCTAATACTTCAGATACCGAGGCCCCCTTTTTGGATTTACATCTATCTATTTCTAACGGTTTTGTATCTTCTAAAATTTATGATAAACGTGATGACTTTGACTTTGATATAGTTAATTTTCCATTTTTGGATGGTGACGTTCCACGTCGTCCCTCTTATGGAGTGTATATTTCTCAACTCATAAGATTTGCTATAGTGTGTAGTCATGTAGATGACTTTAATGCTCGTAATAAATGTTTAACTGCTAAACTTCTTCAACAGGGCTATCGGTATCATAAGCTTAGAAAGGCTTTTTCTAAATTCTATCGCAGACACCATGAATTGGTTTCAAAATTTGATGTCGGACTAAAATTTCTTTTACACCAAGGCCTATCGGAACCAGAATTTTATGGTGACTTAGTATACAAATTCAAAAAGATTAAGGGTAGGACTGATTTTTCTGATCAATTCCGAAAAATAATAATACGTCACAAACGTATTGGCTATAATTCAAATGTTATGCGACAGTCTGCATGCTTAGTGATTAACCCAATCACGGTTGATAGCTTTGCTGCACTCTTTAATTGCACTACGGGGGATCGGTCGTCAGACTCTATGATGGCCCCGACCTAAAGCTATATATTTTAGTTGGTTGGGACCGGAGCCTTTTTGTCTGTTGCTTGGTCCACCGGGGCTCAACTGGTGACCTTCTTTTGCTTCAGATTTCCAGTGGGGTTGTTTGGCAGGACAGGGATCTCCACCTGTCAGACGGCCCGTTGTATCTGTTGAGTCCGCGTCTTTGCTTCTTCATGGTGTTGAAATTTGATTTATGTGTTTACCGTGATGATTCATTGACGAGTTAGAGGGTTATCATGCGAACCGAACAACCAACTAAATGTTTTGTACCACTTCAGAAACTGAGGGTGAGGTTGGGCCTGTAAAATCGATTTAAGCCCCCCAGTAATTCATTACTGACCGTTCCAAGGCGGTAGTTCTGTTGTGGTTCTTTGTTGCCTGTTTTTGGTGTCAGAGTTTCTGTGATGTTTTACCTTATGTATGTTATTATTATTTTTGGTTCGGTTTGGGTTGCTGAGTGGCCACCTTTTGGGAACAAGCTGCTCACTCGGTTGGCCATATGTTCTCTGTATCTTGATTATTTGTAATCTTAGTTGTTTCCAACTATGGTTTGAGGGCTGGATTTGGATTTTGATTGTTTCAGTTCCTGGTCTTTGCATACTTTTTACTTTTAATGTTAAAGGCCCCATCCCAGTGGTGAAGTATCTGAGCATAAGGTGCATGATACGTAAACAGCGGTTCAAGCACGTCTGATGACAGAATGCCGGGTACATATATTGAGCCGTGTAACTGGCCGACAGAAAGAATGGACAGGAATTGGCAAGTCTCTACAAAAACACTAATTATGCCCCCGCCATTAAAAATAGGGGAGGATGCATATAGTATCAACGCTGTCCGTACGTACATCCTGTTCTGTCCTGCCCTGTACGTACGTCCTGTCCTGTTCGTCCCGTATGAAAATGGTTTCCGTTCGATATCTTTTGAAAACATTGAGGTACTGAATTCATATTTTTGTCGCACCTGCTTTAGCAAGGTGCGATATAGGCGTCCGGTTTCCCGTCCGTCAGTCCGTCTGTCCTTCCGTTCACAATTTACGTCGACCCTATCATTTAAGTCCATTCAAATGACTTATTCTCTGAAATCACTGCATCCATGGTTCTCAAATTTCACATGCAGCATGATCAGACAACCGGGCTTCAGAATGGTAAAATTCAGGCGGGTCGAGAATCCAAGATGGCTGCCGTTACTAAAAACAGCAAAACCATTAAAATCAACGTTTTCTCCAGAACCACTTGGTATATTTGGCTGAAATTTTGTATGAGGCATAAGTGGGACCTTGGTATTTAGAATTATCAAAACAAAAAAAAAATCTATAGCGGAATTAGGTCACAGTGAACTTACGTCGACCCTCGAATAATTTACGTCGACCCTAGCATCTAAGTCCATTCAAATGACTTTATCTCTGAAACCACTGCATCCATGGTTCTCAAATTTCACATGCAGCATGATCAGACAGCAGGGCTTCAGAATGGTAAAATTCAGGGGGGTTGAGAATTCAAGATGGTCGCCATTACTAAAAATAGCAAAACCAATAAAATCAAGTTTTCTCCAGAACCACTTGGTATATTTGGCTGAAATTTTGTATGAAGCATAAGTTGGACCTTGGTGTTCAGATTTATCAAAATGAAAAACATCTGTAGCGCAATTAGGTCACAGTGACCTTGCGTCGACCCTAGAATAATTTACGTCGACCCTAGCATTTTAGTCCATTCAGATGACTTATTTTCTGAAAACACTGCATCCATTGTTCTCAAATTTCACATGCAGCATGATCAGACTGCAAGATGATAAAATTCAGGCGGGTCGAGAATCCAAGATGGTCACCGTTACTAAAAATAGCAAAACCAATAAAATCAACTTTTTTCTCCAGAACCACTTGGTATATTCATTGAGTTCTTCAAGTGAAGGCACACAGCAGGTGCGACATAGCATTCCGCGGAATTCTTGTATACATAGATATATAATCATAAAATACAGGTCAAGTTCGATGTTGGGTAAAATCCGTCTATTATTGTGGGAGTTATGGCCCTTTTTCAACTTCATTTTGTATGGAAAAATGGTTTCCATTCGATATCTTTAGAAAACATTGGTGTATTGAATTCATATTTTATACACAGGTATGTAATTATAAAATACAGGTCAAGTTCGATGATGGGAACAATCCGTCTATTATTGTGGGAGTCATGGCCCTTTTTCGACTTCATTTTGTAGCGAAAACTGGTTTCCGTTCAATATCTTTAGAAAAAATCAGTGTGTTGCATTCATATTTTATACACAGGTATATAATTATATAATACAGGTCATATTTAATTTAGGGTAAAATCATTTAATTATTGTGGGAGTTACGAGGATCGTCCAAAAAGTTCTGTCACTGGACTCATAACTTTGCCCACAGACGTGATAGCTTACCACGGTTTGCAACAATCAAAAGAACAATCTTTTATCTTTATATTGATATCAGGTAAATGGTGAAAACATGCCATCTGGTTTAGTTATAAGCTCAGATACAGACCTTATATTTGACACTGGCCTATTTTCACGATTTTTGTTTTTCTGTTGGCTTGCTTCATGCTGCATATCTCGTCAATTACATATCGCAGGATTCTGAAATTTTCAGGGTTGCTGTCTGTTGCATTTTGTGGGACACTACATAAAAATCAGCGACTTCTGTCAATTATATGCGATGCAAAATATTGAGATATGAAATATGGTGAAATTCACAGTCACGTGATTTTCAAGGACCCGCTGTGCCTTCATTTTTGGGATCTTTCTGAAATTTTGATTGAGAACACATTGTCATGATCTACTGCAGTACAGATATGCTTCTAAATTTGAAATATTATACGTTTATGGAGCTTTTGAACTTAGAACATGACCTGGTCGATTTTCCTAAGGCGTTGTTTTGCATAAAGTTGAGGTTACGAAATGCTGTAAACTCTTTAAAATAGACAGAATCACTCGGAGATTTTTTCGTTGTCTTTATTAGCACCTGAGATATCGTAGGCACCGGGCAGCGATAATAGACTTCCCTTCATTGATTATTGCCGGAGTTGCATCTACAAATTTGCCAGTCGGGTGAGGGTACCCTTCTTTTGATGCAGATTGTGAATGTTATGTCATTGAAACAAGAATCATTTTTTTACAGCTATGTGATAAAAACAGGGGTTTTGAATGGTTTTTATTTTAGGTGAATCGCTCTTTTCGTTTTCGAGATATAAGCCAGTGACAGAACTTTTTGGATGACCCTCGTATGACCCTTTTTCGACTTCATTTTGTATGAAAAAATGGTTTCCGTTTATTATCTTTTGAAAAGATTAGTGTCTTGGATTCCTATTTCATACGCAGGTATATAATCATAGAATACAGGTCAAGTTCGATTTAGGGTAAATTCCGTCAATTATTATGGCAGTTCTGGCTCTTTTTCGACTTTGTTTTGTACAAAAAGTAAAAAAACGGTTTCCGTTCATTATCTTTTGAACAGACTAATGTATTGGATTCATATTTTATACACAGATACATAATTATAAAATACAGGTCAGGTTCAGTTTAGGGTAAAATCCGCCAATTTCTTTTAGATTTATGGCCCTTTTTCAACTTCATTTCATACAAAAATGGTTTCCGTTTGTTAGTTTTTGAAAACTTACTTGTTTCCGGGCTATTTCTTTTGGAAAGTTGCATCGCATCCATTTCTATGCTAAGATACAGAACATTATGACATATCACAGTCATGACCTCACCCCCCTCGCCCCCCCCCCCCCCCCCCCCCCCCCCCCCACACACACACACACACACTTCTCTTGATTCAAGAAGCACAATACATCTGCCCAATGAAAACAATAAAACACGTACCTCACAAGTCGGCCTTTGTGAACCCAGTTATCCTACAAGTACTAGTACCTTAAACAAGGCGCCATCTTACTTAGGGTACTAGGCTGGGGCATTCGTGTCCTATGGACACATTCAAGTTTCTTTTCTGGTTCCGGTCAGAGCTATGAAATAGACACAAAAGCGGGACAATGAGAGGGTTCCTCGTACTTTACGTTGTATTTTTACCATATTATAAAATTTGACACATAGAATAAGGATCATTCTGGTTGCCAACTAAAACCCAAGTAATTTTTTCAACAATTTGTATCAGTACCTTAAGGATTGTTTTATTCATTTAGATGTGGCCCATTAGGGTCATTTAAACCCTCGTGCTCTCAAAATATTACACGAATTTGTACCACTGGAAAAGCACATGGGGCCTTTGATAAAAGTCTTCGTTTCGAATTCCATTTTTAATATAACTGTAAGTAGGTTCTTAAAGAATTTGCTATTTGGAGCAATGAACATATTCATAAGACGGAACAACTTTTTCAGTCATTTTGCTAGTTTCGGCTATTGACAATGGAAGTCAAGTTTTAATAGCAGGAAAGATCCGACAGTGAGGCAAAGTCAAAACGAAGTCCAAAATTTGGCCTCATTTAATTTCGGATCGCGGACAGTCTCACACACAGACACATATGAAATTTTGCTTTATTTTTGGTTGATCATAGCTGTCTTTTGTTTTATTTGTTTTGTCTGCACTTTTTTTATACGTTTTGGACAATTTGTTGGATTATATAAAAGACTAGCTTTTTGGGCACCTACGTCGGAAAAAAACTGTTCAGTGAAGCTCTCCACTTGTGTTCAATTATATTTAGTGTTGTCATGTGCTCCCAGTTTTGACGTTTTGTGGGAGGGTGTGGAATTTGATTTTACTTTATAAACCTCTGAATATTTGCAAACTTGAAATACCCTAAACTGTCACAGTTTGTTTCTACACTGTAGTAATGTATCCAAGAGATGCAGATGTAATAGCAAACAGTGTAAGCCCTGGACGTCTAATGTGCATCTTTCTCAGACATATGAGCCACGACGCGACAAAACCAACAAAGTGGTTGTGCGCCCAGCGCAGACTCAGATCAGCCTGGGCATCCGCCCAGTCTGATCAGAGTCTTCGCTGTCCGCATGGAGGTAGCTTAGGCCTTTAGCTATCCTTTAAGCGCTTAGCGCAGAGTCTGCACAGACTGGGCGGATGCTCAGGCTGACCTGAGTCTGCGCTCGGCGCTCATCCACTTTGTTGGTTTTCTCGTGTCGCGGCTCAATTATCTGTCCCCACATTTTAGAAGTTTACGGTTGTTTACGAACAACAGTTGCTCGCTGATTTCAAATTTCTAAGAATTATCCCCGAAGGTCCAGAAAATATAAAACTAGACCATGATTTATACTTAATATGCATGTTATTTGACTCTGTATTTAATGGACTCTGTATTTAACGCGTTCCGCCGTTGCCGCCAATAAGTCCGCTTATTGTTTAAATGTTTTGCCTCAGTTCACGGCATTTAATTTGTTTTGCCGTGATGCAGTTGCGTAAGATGGAAGATTACGCATGTTATCTCCTGGCGGAATTATCGTAAAGTTCTAAGTATTCGGATATATAGGTCTCAGCAAACAGTGAAACCCAGATCAGACTGCTCCTTGAGCAGTCTGATCAGGGTCTGCACTGTTTGTCATTCCATCTGCAGTTTTGGACGCATTACTGAAATGTCACAATAAACTGTTTAATTTGAGGAAACTTGTGGTACTTATTTCAGGTGTCCCTATTTTTAGAATTTTATCATTAATCAGAATTCATAATGCATGCTGGCTTTCTGATAAGCAAAAGACCATGACAGATTCCTGAATCAATAAGCATTATTAAATGTGTTTCTAACGATTGTCTTTTGGATCCATCTAACTCATAAGCACAGCGAAGCTTTAATCTCGAAGTCATCCTGTACATATAGTCTGTTATAATTCAACTAAACAGTCTACCAAATTTTACAGGTCTGCCGCTTTGCTGAGGAGAGGTTAAGTTACAATTTAGATTCTATAAGATTACATACAATATGGATGATGAAAATGTAGTCCCATAACTTAAAGGAGCCCCGGTAGCTCAATAGCTTAAGCGCTGGCCTACTGATCTAGTGGTCCCGGGTTCGATCCCAGCATGAGGCGAGTATCTTTTCAAACGAAATCGGGTTTCCATTGCATACAGCCTTTACATTATCAGCCTCCCATCGTCCTGATATAACTGGAATACTGTTGAAAAGGACGTACAATAGCAATCAATCCATCCATCCAGCCATCCAGCCATCCATCCATCCATCCATCCATCCCATAACTTATTTTGATTCATTTACCTTGTGTTTCAATCAAAGAGCAGATAGGATGAAATGCCAATTTAGCCTTAAAAATATTTTGATTGGTATTAGATATGTCTGTACGTAGAACTGAACCTCACAGGTATGAACGAATTATTAATTATTCAATTTTATTGCTATTTTATATCGGCGTTTCCACAAGTCTAACTGCCGAAACGTTTCAAAGAAAGCACTTGCACGTATTATTTGCATAAGAATTCATAACAGCATATCCTATAACATGAACCTGAAGTGAGGCTACGATATAAAGTTATATTTGATGATTCACTGATGATCTAGGAGACCTCCACCCGGACCGGTCTAAATGCCACATGATCGACGATGAAAGCTAGGTGAGAGTTGGAGCTCCATAAAACCGGTTTAAATCCCCTCCCCTCCCTCAAACTTTTTACTGAAATTTTTAGTGCGACGCTTCCTTTGGGGTTTATATATGTTATTGTCAGTTGTCTCCATTTGTAATATGTACCCAGCGGGCACAGTCTCCATTTGCAGTATGCGACGTAATTGTGTCAGTACGACGCCATTACGACGTCACATTTGATGTCATGGTTGGGACTGGGAGTTACATTGCATCAGTTCCTCATCTTTGCTTTTTAATAATAACAAAAATACTAGTATCAATAATAATATAATGAAATGGTTCGACAATACACATTACAAAGTTCATCATTGAGTTGTTAATCGTATGAAAAGCGACAAAGATGCCCCAGGTTCCAGAAATGGTAACTCCATAGTCATCATAGACGCCGTGGTGCGTTGAATAAAGCAAAGCGGCAAGTCACTATTTATACCAGTGACAGAGGGTTCCTCTAGCGTCTGGTATCCGTAAACTTCACGAACATAAGCAAATGAAAGCTAACCTAGCGAAGTGCAATGGAGAACTATGATAGTGTAACCGGAAACTTTAGCAGAACTCCATTGGAGGGAGGTGGAATGAAAGTCAGTATTGTTGTGTGAAATTAAAATGGAATAGTAAATAAACTGGGTGACCAGGATGTTGTTTATCTAGTAAAAAAGTTTGCAGTAAGCCACAATATTTCGTAAACGCATCTGTACTCCATCTTCGCCACCTCTGTATATTTGTTGCACCAGACGTCACCTCAGGCAGGCTCAGCATCTTGAAGGGTATAGTCTACTCATTATTCATGAGGACCTGCCCTGCCTTATATTCGGGGAGAATATTAGGTTTAATTGTAAGAGAGATGACGTCATCTGCCAATCTTGCATGTTGGATTTTTTGCAGATAACTTTTTGGTAACTAATCCCCTAATAGTCAAAGATGCTATTTTTGTACGAATTGGTGGTCGCCATACTCCATCCAACCTTGCGGCTTAATGAGTTGGGAAGCCAGTGCACGTATTCGTCTCAGATTGATGGGCTAGGATGACACTTTAAAGCAAAGCAGGTTTGGAAAACTTTGTATGTACAGTTCTTTTGACAAGAATTTCGCGGAAGGCGCTGTCGCGACTGTAAAAATATATTTCTCCGAACTCTACTGGCTATGTTCCACAGAGGGAAAAGTAGGTCAAGATCATTAAACGCACAGGCACTGCAGAGATGATGATGGCATGATACATGCTTATGTGCAATTTCCTTACAAGCGTTTAAATTTTTGAGAAATGGAGCTAAACGCAGTAAGTAAACGCAAATTTGGCCTAGCTCAAAAGAGTTTGAACTGCAGGTCAAGGTCAGCAAACAGCACTGGTGTTGTGTAGATGATGTCATGGTGTAAGCTAGTATGAAGTTTCTCAACAAAAGATCTTTTAGTCTATGAGGAATGGAGCTAAATGCAGTGGGTAGAAATACTTTTGGCTATGTTCAACTGAGCGTAAGAAGTAGGTCAAGGTCAAACATTCACCTAAAACGACACTGGAGTTGCGGACCCAATGTCATGAGGTAAGCCTGTGTGAAGTTTCATCACAATATGTGTCTTAGTCTCTGAGAAATGGAGCTAAACGCTATAGGTAAACATTGTTGACGCCAACGACGACGTCTACTACGACGACGGCGCCACCGGAAAGTGACCACTCTGTCGCTCCTGCTTGCTAAATCAGTCGCGACAATAAAATGACCAGGGGCCGTATTTATAAAACGACTTAAGTGGTCGCTATGCTGTTGCTAAGGCTGAATTTCTATGAAGGAGATTACCTACAACTATGAAATTTGCTCTGGAGGAACAGTTTGAAAAAGACTGTTCCTCCAGAGCAAATTTCATAGTGCAGGGAATCTCCAACATAGAAATTTAGCCTTAGCAACAGCATAGCAACGACTTAAGTCTTTTTATAAATACGGCCCCTGATACCGGTATTAACATTTGCATCTATGGAAAATTAATAGTGCACTTCAACCTGAAGGCTGCTGCCTTTTAAATCTGATCCATAGAGATCTAGAAAAGTCTTTTATGCTGTAAATAACAGTCTTACACTGCACTATCAATATTTTTCTGACAATATTTGTACATTAAATCATAGTTTGTTGATGCCCTTAATCGGGAAAAAGGGTTTCATCTAGAACTTTTACCCGGAAACAATGAAATCACATCATTCTTATTCTTGGAAATATCGAAACTTTACCAGTTTTATTCTAGATCATTGCTTTATATTTATTTGGACCCTTTTTTTATATTAATCAGTCTTTGAATCGACTGCCTTATTTAAAATCAAGAAATTACAGTATGCTGTTCTCTGGCTTTCGTCACCCAAAATTATCAGGGTCACTGATGAGGCTTGATTAGCCAAAACTTCGAATTTTGGTCCATGTTTCTTCTTTTGAATGTGCTCTCTGCTCCTGAAGGATCTCTTTAACATTTTAATTAAGAAAATGGCTTAAATTGTGAATAATTTGATGTTGCTTATGTCCCTAACTGGGTTTTCAAGTTTATATTGCCGATAAATGAGAAGACTATTTGTAGAATCATAAGAGACATCTTGACTCGCAACTGTCACGATATTTGATCACTGAAGCTCATTTCCACTGCATAACATCACCTGCTGAATTACCAATACGACGGACTCTCATATTATAGACAGATTAACTATCCACTTCCTGCTCAGTTGTAATAATTGCCGCTTTCTGGTGCTAATGGAACTGGGCGCTATTTTCATGTGACATTGGCACTTGCAAACTGCGATTATCACGACGAATACAATAGGAAGCAGCTGCAGTTACAAAGATAGATAATAGGTCTGGCCTATGGAGAGGTAGTCCCAGTTTAATTATTCCATGGACTATAAGAAGTTTTACCAGAATGACCCCTACCTAACTGTGATCTGCGATAAATGCATTTCAGCCTGGTTCACAAGAATACGCATAACTAGTGTGAAAATGCAATTAAAAATCAAGGTATATAGAAACATTCAAGGGGAAGCAACTATGTCACTGTCATTTCTGCTTCCCGCCTCTATGGGGGTCGACTCTCAAAAGAAAGAATTTGCCCCCACAGCAGTAACTGTTCCTTCAAAGAAGAAATCATTTGGAAGGGTTTCATTGCCAGGGATGCAAACAGGAAGTCACAAAAATTGTTTTCCGTTTGAAAAAAAAAGCAGAAGGCATGAACATGCATCTTAAAAACAACTATATATAAGAAGACAAATCGTAAGGAAATGCATAGAATTTATGTGTTTTCGTTATGTGCATCTTAATAATTTTACATTATGTTTCTTTCGTAATACTATGTTATTTCAGAAACGTTTTATATTGCTAGTATCCAGTATGAGTATTAATACGATTAATTTTCAGAGTTGTACTGACTCGTAAAGCTATATATTTCTGCTGGAATGAACATAATGTGGAGCAGCTAATATCTTAAGCTTTCAATTTATTCCACCACTTTCTTGCTGTTTTATACTCATTGCAGACAGTGAATCTTGATTGAATTATTCTGGTATAGGGTCACAGTAGCTTTAACAGTATCTTTCCAAGTTTATATCTTTTAGCAGTCAAACATGTGAATATTGTACAACAATGAAAATGAGAGACGCCGTGGTTCATTTTCCCTATTATTCCGTATAATTTGTCGAAACTTTACGTGTATTTATGTAAACTTGGTTTATTTAGTTACTTGAAATACATATTAGTTACTTTATGACACTCACTAACCCTCGTGGCATTTTTTTCTATATTTACATTGCTCCAAGATTGAGTCTTGGATTTAAAACTAAGAAACTTTGACTCAATTTTAAGTATACATTCTCTACATCAGCTGTTAAAATACACTTGTGGGTTTTGCGGAGGAAGAGTAAATGTGTTCTAAGTAATATTTTTGTTTTGTTCTACGGTTAATGAAGTTTTTAGTCGTCATAGTCCTGCTGACAAAACGAAATCGATAGAAAACTGTCTGTCGATAGCAACAGCAATGATCAATGAAAAGTTTACCTCTTGAAAACACTATTGGCAAAAAATTCTGTTCTTTTTTTATCAGAGTTCTAGACAAGGTGTTGTCTCGATTATGTTTCTGCGATAGTTATTTATATTTTATAAATGTATACTATGGCTCCTTATTAGAACCATTGTAATGAAAGCCCACACAATTTTTGGAGAAATACGAACAACTACGCAGAGCTATCACCTAAACCCCAACTTAATTGTATTTGGAGCCTTGGGTTAATGTGACGTTTACGATGGTAATTGAGTATGGAATTAGACAAGTGTAATTACAACAAGTTGTAAAACTCAACGCAGTTTGGGGACTTTTAAAAGCAAAACCAAAGGACATGCTACCTTTTATCAGTCATCATAATTGATGGGTAGGATAAATGAACGTATTCATTTGTTAGCTTTTTTTTATTAGTTATCTGAATCTTTCGCTATTGTTGACAATACCTGCGACTATTGAGAAAGGCATAATTTTCCCTATGCAGCTTTATGTAATAAACTCTGTAACCTGTCGTGTCTCAGTTATCAACAAATGTTTTTGAAAGCATTTTCGAATGTTCTGCATATGTACCTTATATATTTTGTCACGCTTAGGGCGAGGTTTATCTTATTCATTAGTTAAACAGTAGTCAAACCGGAAGTGTAAATGGTTGACTACTTTGCATCCCCCATTAATTGCATGAAGATGAATCAGGCCACGAAGTTAATTACAGCCCCTTCCTAAATCTGCTCAAGAAGATTGCTCGACTGACCATTGATGTATGTAGCCAGGCCTTCCATGGTACGCCCAGCTCCGGACTTTGATTGTAAATGAGTCTTCAGCTTTTCTTCTTCAGTTTTATAGTAAGTAAGTAAGTAAGTAAATTCTTTATTTATAGAGGGTAACCCAATTGGTGATACCAATCTTCCTTGGGGCCCTCTTTAACAAGACAAACATGGCAATAATACATTAATACATGTGCAAATTATATACTAATGAAAGGAAAAAAAAAGAAACTGCATACAAAAATCAAACATTATGAGGTCATTTCGCTCAATGTGAAAATAAAATCTGTCTGTGCAATTAAGGCATGGAGAGAGAGAGAGAGAGACAGAGAGAAAGAGAGGGGGGAGAGAGTGGGAGAGTTCACATACAGTCATGTATCTGCATTAACAAATTAAACAAACAATGGCGTCGGAGGTTTACAATTAATTAATTTAAGATTTAGTGACCTACTAAATAGCACAATTAATGTTTTATCCATTCTGTGCATTTTTTAACAAAACTCTGTAATGATAATGCGCTTTTAATATCAACAGGAATGCTATTCCACACCACTAACGTACGTGGCCCTAAGGTCGTCACCTCAGTGCATTTAAACGAATACCTCATGCATATGGTGACATCTATTTATAGTTGCGTTATGGTACTGGCAAGACAAGCCATTCTAAAGGGGTGTTCAATAAAGAAACTGGTCAATTTAATGCAGAAAACATTGAAAAACAGACTGTTTACAGGGGAAGGGTCGGCCTGACGACCTTAGGACCTATGGGACCTTGAGTCGTCATCAGTGCGGCCCTAGTGTCGTCATGGGGTCGTATTGTCTTTTTTTCATGTTTTTAAAGAAAAAAAATCATGTCAAGAAACATATTAACAAATATTTATTAATTTTCTGTGAAATGATCATCAAACAGAAAGATTCTTATAATAATGTTGATTTAAAAACCTGATTGGTCTATGCAAACACTGAGTCTGGTCCGGGTTCTGGTCAGATTGTTTTCCTGTAGCAATGGTGGTATTAGGTATATGTTATAAGATGTCAAAATATGATCATTGAAGATCCCGATAAGACTGCACACGGATTCTTTTGTTTTGGGTTACCTTCTTGTCAAAAGTTCTTAATCATTTGACAGATAACATTGTTGTCGGCGAAAATGGAATATACAATTATTGGGATGTGGCTGACCAACTGAATTATTTGGGGTTTCATGTCATAAAAGATTCTTTTATTTTATTTTACTTTTCTATTTTCATTAACAAAATACTTGACTTGCACAAATAGAAAATGTGTTTTTGTATTTCTATAAGAGGTTAAAAAGTGACAATGAACGGGAAATGCTG
Organism: Ctena decussata; assembly: GCA_963989385.1. Classification (NCBI taxonomy): domain Eukaryota; kingdom Metazoa; phylum Mollusca; class Bivalvia; order Lucinida; family Lucinidae; genus Ctena; species Ctena decussata. The sequence goes on from OZ022499.1 coordinate 15,262,043, forward strand.
TATTTCTGGAACATTTACTAATGGGTGATTTCCTTTTTTCACACCAAATTCGGCACAACTGAAACTGTGCCTGTTTTTATAGACAACTGTTCTACATTCTCTGCCTTTAATTTTAAATCATTTTTGTTTCATTTACTTATATGAAGGCAAACCAACATAAAATTGTTAATTTATACTGGAATAATCACAATAAATGCTTGTCGAACTCGAATGAAAGACGGGCATATAAGAAGTGGAGAAATGATTTTTTGTTGCCTAGTAGTATGTGCCCTAGAGTCGTCAGGTCTGACCTAAAGTCGTCATCAATGTTCTTTGATGTCTAATTCGTTTAATTTCCTCTCTGATCGTCAAAGGTAAGAAAATCTTGATGGCTGAATGTATAATGCGTTTGGGCGAATGCAAAAATACATCTGAAACTTGAATCTAGCGTGACAATCTTGGTTCGCCAGACCGATACCAAAACCAGCTTGCTCCGTCGACAGACTTTGAGTTTTACGTAAAAATGGGTTACCTTGTTTCCTCTTCGATAGTTGGAAGAACATTTAAAAACAGCTTTAAATGTAAGTTGCATAACAAAATTAAGATATTTATCTTCTGAATTTCGCCCGCTTCTGGACATTTCTGTGACACAGATCGAAAAGAATGAAGCAAAAAGACTGATGACGACCTTAGGACCCTGACGACTTTAGGGCCACGTACGTTACACCAGAGTATGAAAAACTGCCTTTGAATAAGTTGCATTTATGATTTTAAGGAGTTATTTCTAATGGTGTTATTTTTTGTACAGTTTTATGGTGGCAGCCGAATAGCCTTTTCTCGTCTTTCATGGTTTGGTAACTACGTTTTCTTTTTCTATTTTCTTTCTCTCTGACTCTTCTGTCTAACATAGTGATTACCTCACGAGCGGAAGTGGGAGCTGGTCTCTGACCAGGCCTTTTTACTTGTGTGTCAGTCTTTTGTGGCTTCGCGTTTCTTGGTGCCAGAGGAGGACTCGCATCTTTGAATATTGCACTTGCTGGAGATCTATTTTTATTTTCTTTAGTCCTGAAAGCACTTATTTGGATCTGAATGTCTAAAACTACATGTAGTTTAAGGTGAATGAGTAGACGTTCAGGACCATAAGAATTCATCATGAGTGTACATGTTGGATAGGGAAAAGTCTCACCCGAGGGGTCGGAATTTCTACCAGGGACTAGGCATGCCGAGTTCCTGGTTGAAATTTCGACTCCGAGGATAAGATGCACCTACTCTACATAGAATGGCTCATGATGGATTATTTTGCTCCCACTTTTAGAGATAATTGTATATGTGAAAGTAGTAGAAAAGCATTTCTGCCATTTAACTTACAGATCAACAAGCCATGGTTTTCCAAGTTTCTCTGTGTTAAAGCGAAACGTCTTCTTCGACTTTAAATTTTAATAGATTGTTAGCAGTTTCAATATCCCCAAGTCACTCAGAGCAGATGGCAAGGTGTCAAAATGACACAGAGCGAAAATTGTCTCTTGTTGGTACACGTGCTTTGACACTTTAATTTGATTTAAAGCGACACAATGAATTCTTTTTTTGTGCTTAGAAAGCCAATAAATTACCGTATTTTGACTCAGTATTAAGACACTTCTTGGGATGTTAGTAGTACACTTTCAGTGGCTGATTTCTAAAAAATTGTTTTATCATATGACGTCGGTGTTATTCAGTATATAACGTCGTATAAAAAAATCGTATGACCACACGTGTAATAACACTTTGGCGCGCACACGTAACGTCATTGACAACGTCGATGTCAACAAAGTGTGTTCTTATTTAAATAATGTTCAGTTTGAGGGCGTTAAAATTCCATTTTAAAGGATCGTATGATAAACAGAATCTTACACGAATCATGCGAATGGTCATTTTACCAAAAGCTCGTTTCATAAATTTCATATGAATTGACCACTCGTGTAAGGTCCTCAATATCTGTTTACATATCAGAAAACTACACTTTGCAGATCCTGTGAGCAGTCAACACTAACTGCTCAAGCAGTTCTGTCGCAATATTTAAGGTCCTTACTGTTAGATGTTCAACACATTTGTATCAATTGTCTTCTTTTCCTATGTGTCACCACTTAATTTTCTATAAGATCATTAAGACACTTCTTGGGATGTTAGAATTACACTTTCAGTGGCTGATTTCTGAAAAATTGTTTTATCATATGACGTCGGTGTTATCATTCTAAAAAGACAACTGTTAGGAGAAATGTCATCGAGATTCTAAAATTTCTTAACAAACAAAACGCTTGTAGCAATATTTTACGCCAGTTCTGTGACCAGAGCATGCATATTTACAATAATTTCATGGTTTAGAAAATACATAGGAAGTGACAAAATTCAGAATATTATCACAGAGCACAGCCTACCAAAGCCCCGAAAAAATGTAAATATGTTACAACAAAAGAAATAGTTCATTTGAGACACTAGAGGTACTACAGCAGAAGGACCACCTGTGATAGAATTGGGTGTTTAAACGTGTTTTATGGAGCTGCAGCCTCGACTTTCCTTAGGATCCTTGACGCATTTAAACATAAAAAATATCTAACGACATTACCATGCAGACAAGCAGTATACAATCATCGGTAATGGACTGCAGCACAATAGGAATAAAGCAACGAATATTTGTTTTTAAGTCTCGCCAGTGCCAATAACCAAATCGGAGTAACAGGAAACCGCTTGATTGGTCATGACGGGTCCGACCAAACACACTACTGGTCGAGCTTCTAAAACAGATGTAGGATGAGGCTGTCATTTGGTCTGAGGACAGACTCACCGTCGTCCAATTAAAGTTGTGACCACGCATACAACTTATCGAAAAAAACTCTGTGCTATGTCATCTCTGTTTTAAATGATGTATAATCCTCTTGTATTATTCCTAAAACAATGGATGTACTTTCTGAATTATAAACTAAAATTTAAGAGGCAATAGGCCATGTTGAAGAAGTTTTTCCAAGATGACGTTATGTTTTACAACATTTCAGAATTTCCAGGATAAAACTAAGAAGATGATGCCTAAGAAAGTTACGTTATTTTTATTTCTTTTTGCTGAGTGTTGAAATTACTGGCTTGACTGGTTGCGCAAGACAAACAAAAAGCTGAGAAATATATTCACCACATAATCTAGCACTCGGACATCCCCATCTTAGTAATTTAAAAGTCACAACCATGCGCTTGATTGTCATGATCTAGCACTTGGACATCCCCATCTTAGTAATTTAAAAGTCAAAACTATGCGCTTGATTGTCATGATCTAGCACTTAGACATCCCCATCTTAGTAATTTAAAAGTGAAAAAACATGCGCTTGATTTTTATGATCTAGCACTTGGACATCCCCATCTTAGTAATTTAAAAGTCAAAACCATGTGCTTGATTTTCATGATCTAGCACTTGGACATCCCCATCTAAGTAATTTAAAAGTCAAAACCATGCGCTTGATTGTCATGATCTAGCACTTGGACATCCCCATCTTAGTAACTTAAAAGTCAAAGCCATGTTTAGTTTATTAATAATAACTCAGTACATGGGAAATACATGTAATATAAGTCAATAAAGTGATATACAAAATAAGTTTTGTGGAACACAGGCTGTATGGTTCACATGCACACTCAAAAACACACACACACTTACAGAGAGAGAGAGAGAGAGAGAGAGAGAGAGAGATTCTATACCTGTACAACATATTAAACTACATGATTATTAAGCACAAATATGTTCAATGAACGTTTGTTATGTTTCTTTTTTCTATCATTAATATAGAGATAAGGTATCAAGTTAACCCAGTAGGCACACCACGCAAAACAGCAGCGCATCAACGTCGATGCAAAGTCAGAAAGTTGCATCGAGGGCGATGCGACGCTGCACAGACGTCCTGCGCCTGCTGGGAACATATTACATGTAGTAACTAAATATAATCTAAACTGGACTGTTAGCACGTAGATTTAAGCCTTGAGTCACATGAAAGCTGCCATAATCTTGCCCAAGAATATACATAGTTTTATTAACTTTGCGGAATTTGTTTCGTTAAATATGTTTGAAAACGTTATACAGTTAAGGTTTCTGTGTGTAATATGGGGACAAAATAATTTCCTTTCATTATCGAAAAACGGGCATTGCCTAACGTAATGGAACTCGTCGCCAATATCATTTAAATTGCATAGCGTACATTTTCTATGATTCCTATCTATTCCCCTCCAGCGACCTGTTTCTATCGGTAACTTGTTACAAAGCCTGAATTTTATAAACGTTTGTATCATTTTAGGTGGCAGGTTAAAAAGATAGTTTTCAAATTTATGTTCCGTCTTAAATAACTTGTAATTGATGCATTTGGAAGAGACATCGATACTTGTCTGCCACTCTTGTTTGAATTGTGATTCAAGAATAATTTGAACGGTTTTGGATAACCAAAGCGGATTTTCAGTCCTTTGTTCAAGCCAAATGTAGCTTAAGCCGACGCCGTCAAAAACAGATTTAACAAATGAGAACCAGTCGTATTCGAATCTACCATTACAAACATCATGTAATAGAATGCGATACATAGAAGATGATAATTTATTTATATGCCCATTTACGAGTTTACACGAAAAGTTTACTATTCGCTTTTTAATGGTGACGGACAACGGAAACCGGCCAAGTTCGCCATATAGCATAATATGAGGTGTGCTTTTTCTAACGTGTAATATATGTTTAAGGAAGTCAGTTTGGACCTTTTCAATACAAGATAAATTCCCGAAACCCCAAACTTCACATCCGTAAGTTAATATAGGCAGTATCATATTGTCGAAGAGTTTTAACTGGCAGTCTAGAGGGAGATTCAAATTACGAATTTTTCTAAATAGAGCAAACATCGCTTTTCTAGCCTGATCTACTACGTGTCGTTTTGTTTTGAAAAAACTTCTTGTTTTCGAAAACAATATACCCAGGTATTTGACGGTATCGACTATTTCTAATGCTTTACCATTTATACTTATATTACTGTTTCGATCAATCCTATCTCCAAAAACCATGATCTTAGTTTTATCGGCATTTATAGTTAGCTTCCATTTATCACAGTAATCAGAAAAAATCATTTAATAGTACCTGTAGTTCCTCTGCACTCTCAGCAAATAAGACCGTGTTGTCGGCATATAGTATAACAATGATTCTCAAAAACGAATTTAAAGTTTCATCATATATGTTCAATCCCACTTGTGGATTTTTTGATAAGAAGAACTGTAAATCATTCAAGAAAAGAGAGAACAATACAGGCGATAAGTTTTCACCTTGTCTTAGCCCGTTTTTACAATTAAAAAAATTTGACTGGCTACCATTTATCCCTACACATGACTTAATATTATTGTACATGCTTTTAATTACATTTAAAAATTTGCCTCTAATATTATAATTCAACAATTTATCCCATAGCCCAATACGCCAAACCGAATCAAACGCTTTTTGAAAATCGATAAACGCGCAGAATAATTTAAGTTTTCTAGCTTTTAGATATTCTATCAAACAATGAATTACAAATATATTATCACATGTTGAATGGCCTTTGCGAAAACCGCTTTGATTTTTATTTAGCGGATTATTACTTTCTAGAAAATTTTGAAGCCGGTTATTCAAAACGGCCGTAAAAAGTTTGCCCATACAACTTAAATTGTAATCGGCCGATAATTGTTCGGATCTTCAACGCTACCTTTATTCTTATAAATTGGTTTAATAACCCCAACGAGCCATGAATCGGGCAATATAGACGTATCTAAAACAATATTAAACAGTTTATGGTAAATAGATATAAACAAAGATGATGTAGATTTTATATACTCGTTTGATAGTTTATCGAGGCCGGACGCCTTATTATTTTTCAAATCACGAATTGCTTTTGAGATTTCGTCGATTGTAATTTCACTATTAAGACAGTTTTCTTCAACGACTTCCGGGAAATCAGACTCGGGTACGTCCGCACATTCCGAAGCTGCTTCATTCAATTTTTTAAAAAAATCATAAAATATGTCAGTGTTAATATTCGGATCTACAGTCTTACTGTTAGCGCTATTTATATATTTCTAATACTCCCGAGGAGAAGTCTGACGCATCTTACGGATTTTATGTCGAAAATCTCTTTTATACTTTATCATACTTTTTTTCATAGTATTTTTATAGTGTTTACTTGCACGTGATTTATGTTTATCTTATTTGAAGCGTAAATTTTTCTAGCTAAGTGGTATTTCCGTCTTGCAGTACGACAGTCGTTGTCAAACCATTTAGTATCGCTCTTTTTATCTTTATGGGGTATCGTTTGTGTAAATGTTCCTAATGCCGTATTTGCGGCGTCCACAAACAAATCCTCAATCTCGGTCATTATGGAATTAATACTCTGTTTATCGAAACTATTTCCGCTGTACAGTTTCTCTCGTATGTTTGAAAATTTCTGTTTGTCAATATTATCATTAAACGCTTCTTTCTTGTCATCATCCCACGGTTTAGTTTTAACTGAACTTGTTGGACTAACCTTTTCATCGGAATTTAATCTTGATTCTAAACAAAACTCCAATGGGCAATGCGCATCAGAATATAGTTCGCAAAAGTCTTTGACTTCAAATGAAGAAATATATTGGATAAGGGACGCAGACGCCAGTACATAATCTACGACAGAAACGTTTTCGCAAGTCCCTTTTCCTATACCTTTATCAGCGAATGTTCTCCCGTTTAAGATTGTAACATCATTATATTTACAACTATCAAGAAGCATTTTGCCTGTTTTGTTTGTTCTGCTATCCTCTGACACTCGCTTAATACTATGACCATATTTACTTAACTCGTGAGCAATATCTATTGAAAATATTTCATCGGGGTTGATATCAAGATGATCCAAAAGATCTTCATCAAGTTCAGAATAATCATCGAGATTCGCTGTTCTGGCGTTAAAATCGCCCATCATTATGACGTTCTTATATGATCGAACGGTTTCATCAAACTCAAAATAAAATTGTTCGATTAAATGCGTTTGACTATCATGATCTAGCACTTGGACATCACCATCGTAGTAATTTAAAAGTCAAAACCATGCGCTTGATTGTCATAAATGCTGCAATAATTTTAATCCAATGATTGGCTAGAAGCATATGCTTTTTCGAGTTAAAGTTCTTTTGATTTTAATCTACCATATGATCAAATTAAATATCAATATATAACGTCTCTGTTTTATCATGTTTAACAATTTCAAGTGCATCTATTGGTTTTCGCTTATACATAAGTTTTGCTACCCCATGCGTCGTCGTTTGCGTCCACGCCAATGTTTAAGTTTTTCCGGATACGCCCACTAGCAGCAGGTTAAGCAGAAATTGACTCTAACTGAACCAAAAGTTCCAAAATGACCAGAAAGTATATGAACTACACTATGATGAAGTTGGGTAGATATGTGAAGGCCGCCACACGGCACTGATAAGGAAATTAAAACGCTCATGAAGATCTGTTCTCTGCAAAAGAATGTGTTATTAATGTTGACGTTATATTAAACATTGATTTGTATTTCAGGTTTGTGTCTACATAGACCGAACCAAATGTCGCATGAATCACGATGGAAGCTAGAGTGAGGTTTGGATTTCCATGAATCGATTTAAGATCCCACCCCCACCGCTCCAGCAATTTATTACTGACCGTTTTAAGACGGTTCTTACGTTGCGGCTCGTCGATGTTGTTGTTGTCCGCCTTTTTGTAGTCCTTGAAACGATCTGTTTACTTTGTCTGTTCTCGTATAAACTGTTGACATTTTACTTATAAATAACAGAAAAGGTAAAAAGATGGTTTGTGTGCTTCATATATTCATGTTAAGTTAGGGATAGCTTTATGACCACCTACCTGGGAAAGAGTAGTTCATTTGGCTATCCGCTCATTTTGTTTTTTTAACTACTTGTGCTGTTACCTATTTCCCGTTTGGTGTTGTGGGTGATATATGGAATTTGATTCCATTAGTTCCTGATCGTTTCATTTCTCACTACTTAGAGTGTTCCTTGGTGCATGCCGCACTCTTTAAACAAATATTATGGTTAAGTTTGCTGTCGGTACTTTCAGCAACAAAACTGCATAATTACTTTACATTCTTGTAACTGACAACTTGTAAGCCGAAAACGTTATTTCAGTATTTATCCTATTGCATCAATGACTGCTGAAAGTAAACGGACATTTTGCTTTTGATCTTAAGCAGAATTTGGTTTAGACATCATGGCGAAAATAATACTCGAATATCACTGTCTAAAATGTGTCGCGTTTCTTTATTTGTTCAGTATACATGACAACACAAGAATCTATAACACATTTCCGGAGCAAAAAAGTCTTTTAAATCTTCTTGATAATATTTATTTGTCTACATTAGACCTGGTACTAAATGATGCAGACAAAAAATGGTTATTCACATATTGTTGCTGTTTTGATTCTGTTTTATAACGTACACGTAAAAAAAGACTTCTCGAGAAACCACTCCATGCTATTAGAGGATTATGTTCAACAATTTAATGGATACTTTGATCAAATGAAGATATATTAAATTTAAAGGAACTTCTGCTGTACTTTGTTTTCGATTTGAATATATTACAGTAACTTCAAAACATAACGACAGAAAGGTTGACTTTGACTTTGTACTGGTGAAACCTATGTACATGTACTTAGATAAGGATGTTTCACGCTGTATATATGTCTATATTCTATTGTTGACATACTCATTTGCGATCCAAGTGTAAAGTTGGCTTGAAAAATTTCTCTACCAAGGTCAATAAGGACCTGCATTTTACGAACACTTAAGTTTAGAAAAAATACAAAGACATTGTAAGTAAACAATGTAACGCGGCTAAGTGTATCTTTTACTGAAAAGAACTTTTTCCTGCCCACTTTTTCTAGTTTCGGTGTCTTTGATGGAGCCTGCTTTGTAGATGTAATCTTTGCTGGATGGCTTTATCAACTGTTCGTCAAAGTAATGAAAACGCAGTAAAAATGAGATAGTTTTACTCTCATAGTTAAATAGTTCGAAAGTGTTTACGAAACTTTACGCTGATGGTGTCATGGTTTACATGTTTCTCTTTTGATTAGGTTGAAATCACTGTAAAACAGGACCAAAACAGGACAAGAGCATTGAGACACCCTCGGATATTAGATTGCTTTACAATACGACATACTGAAATGCAAACTAAATTAATTGGTAGACAGTGGTTGTGCTGGCTATTTACCCTTCGAGTTCCATCACTCGTTTTCACATGGCTTAAAGGTTGTGGAACATCAGGGTGTGGCTTAGCAGAAATTAATGTTTTCACTCTATCAGATAAATGGGGCTCATCAGGTCAATAGCATTGTTACTATTTACATCACATGACCTGGGTAAACGGTGGAAATTCAAACTAATTGTCTTTTATTTTTCGGTTGATTAGCTAGAAATCTGCAAAATAAATGATGAATTACAGGGTTTTGAAATAGAAGATAAATTCAACTTCTACTGAAAAGCAATAACATTCAATGTTTCAGTGAAAAAAATAAAAATGTATCTAAATCTGAATTGATTTTGAACTTTTACACGGTGGCCTTGGGTTTAACCTCTGCTATGGCATGTGAATTTTGTTGAATGTTATCATTGAGAAAATGCTTAATCATGTAGCAAGAAATATAATGTAGATGCTTGTTTGATTTGTCATCGGAAGTCTCTATTATGCTTTGTTTCAACTGAAAAGCGATCCGATTTAACTCTTCAAATCATTTCCTTCCGAAGCATATTACTTCTCTACAAGACATGCTTCCGCTTCACATCCGTAAAGTAGTTCCAATTTTAGTTTTGTACGAACTGTTGATCAATTTTAGCTCAATTTATCAGGATTGTTGTAATTACATTCCAATCTTCTTGGTAGGAGAGCGATAAGGGCATGCAAACACGCTATCACTTTTGTGTGCTTCAATGTTTTCAAGTGATTGATTAAAACGCAATTAACGCTTGATTAAGTTAATCAAGATTAGATAGGCGCTCGACGCAAAGCTCTCAAATGATCTCAGCAAATGCAGCCTCATGCTCTTAAAGCCATTGATTTTCTTCCCAATTTGTTCTGTACTGTAATTTACTCTGTAAACTGCTTAATTTTATCACAAAGATCCACCTTTTCAATATTAAGAATTTGATCTAGATGACCTTTTTGAGGAAAATTCGTTTAAACCATGTAATAAGATCAGTGGGATAAAAAAAAGAACTGGGGTTTCTTGATTCTTTTGTCTGTCACACAAATTGCTGGTTTCTGTTCTCAGACTGCAGCTTTCTTTGCAGTGACAGTACAAAAGCTTGAGGACTTAGTCCATGGCTGATAGAATAGGCATTCAGACTATCGGACGAAATGACTACGGTTTTCAGAATTAATGGTTTCGTTAAGATACATGGGCACATTTTGGTTTAACTTTATTTTATTTGTATAAACATTACTATATTCATTCACATACATTTCAAAACACAATATTCTTAACAAATGAGATTCAGAAAAAAGTCAGTTGACTTCAGTCGAATCTTAATCAAAATAATAGATATATAGCAAGGGGAGAAGAGTTCTGCTATTTGCAGTTTTTCCTCCCTTCTCAACCAGGCTCTGTTCTAAAAGGAAAACAGGCTCCGAGGTTATAAAACTTTTTTCATGCTCAACTCAGCTGAGCATGAAATTTAAAATGCCCATTATATAAAAATACCAAGAAATTAAGCATTTTGCAGGCTCAGATAAGCCAAGTAGGCTATTTTTTCTACTCATAAATATTAAAATGCCAACAATTGTTGGCATTTTAAAATTTATGAGCAGAAAAAATTTCATGCTCAGCTGAGTTGAGCATGAAAAAAGTTTTAAAACCCCGGGGCCAGTTTGCTCCACTTGTTCATTCATTTAAGACTTCATCACATTGAGGAAGAGCTTGTTTGTCCAGGGAAACAAACAGAAAGTCACAAAAACTATGTTGTTTTTTTTTTGAAAAAAAAAAAATAAAATATCCACTTTGTTGGATCTGGCGTGTCGTGACTCAAATGAAATATTCGGAAAGTCTTGAATTCGCGTATACAGTTATGAATGGACCTATACATTGAAAAAAAGTCATAACATTTGGCAACAGGCTCGGTTTTGGCAAACAGTTTCCCATTTGCAATAACATTACTGACTTGGCATGTTGTTGCTTAGTCAAACATTCATAATTTTGAAAACCTTATCAGCGTTTTTATCTATTTCGCAAGGCGTATGCCCTATGTCCGTTCACATTTGTGTTCGCTTTTACTCTCTGTTTGCAAAACAGTGTAATTTGGGTTGTCTGGGTGTAGGGTTTATAAATGCTATTTCTCAACTAAGACTTGTCAAAACTGGTTGCTTAAAATGATACGCTGCATGAAAAAAGAGGGTTTTATGCCATAAAAAGCAGCAACTTTTAGACGCGAATCATAGCTGCTTGCACTGATTATAGTCATCCCTTTCCAGTATGTACATTCATTATAAAAGTTCCTATATTGCCATTGCAAAAATAGAAGAATATGAAGAGACTGTGCAGGCCGATCTGAACCTTTGCTGTTTGCAGGTGCAAAAGCACATTTTTCTAGTGGCAAGGTGCAAATAATGTCACATAGAGATCTGGTATTGCGATGCCTGGCACTTCTCTAAGGAATTACGAACTTTGAAACAAGAAAAAACAGTGTTACAATGATTTATAGCAGGAACCGAACGCATTTATCACATTTTAACTCTCTTAAATGATAGAAGTCATTTTCAAACATGGTTAGTCATGTTTCATCACAAATTAAAAACAGATATCATGTGAATGTCACATATTTTTAAGTTAAATGTCTTTGTCACGAAAACTTGAAGTGCATTCTGAATGAGAGGAATTAATCTTTGAAACAATTAGTTCTAATTAAAAGTAATTTGAAACTACAGGAATTTTAATTGATACTGAATTATATTTTATACTATTTCTTGTAGTTCTCAGTTTAGGCGTCGAAGAGTTGGTTAATGTTACAGAATCATAATCAAGAGGTTTTTCGGACACATTTTGTGACGGACAGACGGACGGACAGACAGACAAGTATGAAAAAAAAACATATGTCTCTCGTGGGAGGGGGAAACATAATGATCAATTCTAGTGTTTTGGACGTCAGTTTTTAAGACGCCTGTTTCGTAAAGAACATTTTTGATCGTGATCAAAAGCCAAAACCATAAATACACTGATGTTTCGCTGTTAAAATAATATGTTTTATGTTTTTTACATCTGAAAGTGTGGCTGTTGAAAGTGAGACGGGATAGACCGACCTGGGAGGCGAATACTTTTACACTAAAGTTGTTTCGTTTGTCAAAATGTCTGTCAGCAAATGGCGGTGCAGCCATATACTTTAAGGCAGCTTTTCGTTGAAATGATACAGTACGGCTATAACAATCACGGTCAAAAACAACTGAGTGAAGAATTCGGTTGCAAACAAACGTAGCCATCAGGGACGCATCGGCAGTGTTTTAATGAGCTAACAGAAATCTGGTTTGCATATAAAGCACCAGCCCGTGCTATAAATCATTACACATTGTTTAGAAATATTTTAAGATAACGATATAAACTCTTTATTTCCTCCATTACGAGGGCGGCATAAAACGCACATAATAAGTAAAGATTTACAAAAAAGTCCGATGATGAATATACCAAATGTTCACAAGATGCCATGTATGACAATAAATGAGCCGCAACGTGAGAAAACCAACAAAGTGGTTTTGCGCCCAGCGCAGACTCAGATCAGCCTGGGCATCCGCCCAGTCTGATCAGAGTCTTCGCTTTTCGCATGAAGGTAGCTTAGTCCCTCAGCTACCCTTTAAGTGCTTAGCGAAGAGTCTGATCAAACTTGTTGGATACCCAGGCTGATCTGAGTCTGCGCTGGGCGCACAACCACATTGTTGGTTTTGTCGTGTCGCGGCTCAAATGACAATAGTGATAACGCACGCAGCCACTCTGTGCGTTTCTCTTTTGCTGTTGACATACTCATATATGAGCCGCGACGTGAGAAAACCAACAATGTGGTTGTGCGCCCAGCGCAGACTCAGATGAGCCTGAGCAACCACCCAGTTGGCTCTGACTCTTTGCTTGTCGCTCAGAGGGTAGCAACGGGTCTAAGCTACCTCAATGCGGACAGCGAAGACTCTGATCAGGCTGGGCGGATGCCCAGGCTGATCTGAGTCTGCGCTGGGCGCACAACCACATTGTTGGTTTTGTCGTGTCGCGGCTCATATATGTAATGACAACAAAGCGGCTTTCTCTCTCTCTCTCTCTCTCTCTCTCTCTCTCTCTCTCTCTCTCTCTCTGGCTGGCCGTTTAGGCCAAAACGTCATTTGAGCCGCGACACAGGAAAACCAACGAAGTGGTTGTGCGCTCAGCGCAGACTCAGATCAGCCATTATTATCTTTATCATATTTGGTCTGTTTCAAGAATACTCGTTTGTCTTATGTAAATAGTGTAGACCTGATCAGACGCCTCGTTTCGCGGCGTCTGATCTTGGCCTGCGCTTTTTGCCTGTATCGTCTTTATGGGACACAAGGCATGAATGGGTTAATGGCAAAACAGCCAAAAAAAAGCCAAGTGTTTATTTTAATTAAATTTGAGCATGTTCAGCCAATTTGACTTACATGGTCCCTGTTTAGAAGATTATGTTTTTGACACACTTTATTTGATCTGGTTAAATTTTCGTTTTCTATATGTGAACATGTTCTCTTTTTCGTTACTGTTTATTTATTTTATTTTTTTTTTCATTTTTATAATAAATAACAGGTTACATTATTATCATGAGTTAACATTTAACATGTACAGTGTATTGCTTGTACTGTGTTGATTAAATATTCGTGGAGTTCAGTTTAAAACAAATATATATATAGAAGCAGTTCTTTTTACAGACAAATCCATTAATTCGCAAAAGATGTATATCTGTTTACTCGAAAGTTTACACGGAACGAAAATAGGTGAGCAACAGTTATATTGCTGTTGTATGCTATCGACCTCCAAAAGAATCCAAGAAAAAAAAAGATACCAAAAGGTATACTACTCTTAACAGGGTCAATTTCCTCGGTCCAGTTTCACCAACAGTTCCTAAAGAATCTGGGGCCGTATTTATAAAACGGCTTAAGTCGTTGCTAAGGCTAAATTTCTATGAAGGAGGTTCCCTGCAACTATGAAATTTGCTCTGGAGGAACAGTCTGAAAAAGATTTTCCTCCAGAGCAAATTTCATAGCTGTAGGGAATCTCCTTCATAGAAATTCAACCCTAGCAACAGCATAGCAACCACTTCAGTCGTTTTATAAATATGGCACCTGCTTATTATAATTTCCAGTGTATGATGTAAGTTTGTGGAATCGTTTAATAAAAAGATATTTTTATATCTAATTTCAGAGGTCTTACACACTGATAGTGACTGCATTAGACCACGGAGGACAAAAAGGTACTTATAATGATTGTTTAATTTAAACAGATTCCATATGTATAAAATATTGGGTACATGTAACATGAACTTAAAATTCCAATGAAGTTCAAGAGTCACTTCATTTAACCGTTTTAAGGCTTATAAAGCTCTTCAGGAGGAAAAAAGTCCGAAGGCAAATGCGAATTGTGCATAAGCATCTGTCATGGATTTCGCAGTTTATATTTGTCAAAAAACACGAGGATTAGTTATTGCTAAAATGGACTGCGCATGCTCCAGACTTGACACACTGCGCATGCTTGCAGACTATTCTGGTCCTGCACACCTGCCATATGCTCATAATCTCGATCACACGCTTTCCCATGGCGCTGTCAATAGAGAGTCTGCATGCATCTCATGCTCGATCCTTCATTAGAAAGGTCCCTTAAACACAAACGAACAAAGAAGGATCTTGGCCAGGCTTTGTAGTGCTTAATCTGGTGAAATCCCTCACTGTTCTCAGAAGTTGCTTAATTTGATCAATGTCCTCAATGTTCTCAGAAGTTATCTATGTGTCCTTCGGAATCTATGTAGTGAAAAATCAGACTGCTCAAAAGCGCAGTATCTTCAGGCACAGTTGTCATAGCTGTGCAGAAGCCACGGATTTCTGTACTGCCAGAGTGACAGTTATTACCTCATTATGGGTAAATTACGCCTCCTTGTCAAGTCTTAGAACACTTTAATACTCTCTTTAATACAATAAAGATTTACGCTAGATTAAGCCTTAACACCAGTTATTTTTCAATTCAGTGTCCGTAATTTCTTGAAATGAATCATTTTCAGTTCCATGGCCCAGAAGAAAACGTCCTGTTTTCACCATAATGACACAAAATATTGGAACGTGTGCAATAACAAATAGTGTAAATGTGTGCAATCGCAAACAGTGCAAAGACTATGAATAGCCTTATCAGTATCTGTGTATCTGTTCTACTTGTTATTGTCCCAGCATTGACACATAGTCGGATAGTAAATATTAACTTGTCCAAACGACAGGATAATTCAGATATTTGTAAAGCTGACCCAACATCCACCAAATTGAAGTCCTATCCGGAATCAATTTCCTAAAAGCATCATGAGAAAAGATGCTCCACGGCTCATGCAAACAACGAAGTCTGCGCATTTGCGCAGTCTGATCAGCATCGACGTTATTCACTTGAAAGACTCTCAATAATATGAAGACCGATGTTTGGAACTTGGAAAACTGTTGGCAGATAGCACCAACAGTTATTTTTTCTCATGATCTACTCATTTAAACTAGGTACCAGTTTCCGATTGCTAATTAAAACTCTTTACGCCTAATTATTTCCACTTGATATTAACCTAAGAATGTAACTGAATAATCGATCATCGACCATTGACATTATATTGTTTGTTCAGTCGTACAATGTAATTTTATTGCCACGATGAGCGATAATCGATATGCAATATTTTGAAATATTTAGCAAAGCGAACAAAAATGCTTATGATAATAAAAACGAAAATACTTATGATAATAAAAACGCCGCATTCCATTCATGTTAGAATTTTTTAGAATATTTCTGTGAGCATCTTTGAAATAATATTATACTGGCTGGCGACCAGTGATGGCCGTTTTTTTGTTACTCTTTTTATCTTGTAACGGACATATAGTGATTAGTGATTCTATATTTTGGTTTAATAAACTAGGGGTAACTGTCGTTATAACACTGATTTATTTTTTGAAACAGACTATAACTTGTGCCTGTGACAGATCCTCAAACTAGGTCACCAAACCGCACTGAAATACGAGCGTGGCGTACCAGTGATGGCCGTCACGAATGCCATGCGTTGAATGATGCATTTTTCAAAACCTTGTTGTGGATTTAAACTTTGATGATATGTCATTTTAAGTCTGTGGTCTTTGTCAGAGTTAAATAGTTTTAGCGCGTTCAGCACAGATGGAATATAAGCAACAATCAGAAACGGACTTTAAAACTCTGACGTAGTCATTTCGTAGGCGCACGCTACGTTACGTCGAAAACAAACATAAATAATGGTTACACGTGTGCTGTCATTTACAAGAATTTAGATGCTTTTTTGCAGGCTGGTTGCAGGTTATACCTTTTTCGTCGTAGGTAATCATTTATAAAGCAATTTGTTCATGTTTATTTCTGTATTTAATTATGTGTGTATCAAGGGTTGTGATCCCCGGCAAGGCAATAATGTTGGTATGAGGGTAGCTTTGGGAAATTGTTAACCTTTTGCCTTCCGGGGAGACAATTTAACCAGTCTTTTTTTGTGGGAGTTCCTTTTGTTTCCTTTTACAAAATGGCCAAATCTGAGACGGATCAAATACGTAATTGCGCGTGCAAAATGCAAACGGCCACCACTGGTACGCGGCCACCACTGGTCGCACGCCAGTACATGTTTAACGATTGGATTTTTTAACGTCATGACGCCATTTTATCAGTGTAGGCTTCCTAAAATGGTCTCACCTTTTAAAAAAATTCCAATACGTGTTTAGTGTCCTTGACTTCTTTGCTCAGAGATTTTCAAAATATATTTTCTTTTATTAGGCCAACATAGAATGATAGAAAGGTCAGCATATTCAGGGATTATTCTCCCTGGTAACAACTGGCACACCCTCACTCACCATGGCTCGACGGCAATCATGGTCTACCGTATACGGGTTCGCTGTAATGAGAATTTCTACAACACAACGTGTTCGGAGTTCTGCAGACCACACAATGATCGGCTGGGTCACTACACATGTAACAAGAATGGCGACAAGGTCTGTATGGATGGATGGTTAGGAGCTGATTGTGATTTTGGTGAGTATACATGAGCCGCGACACGACAAAACCAACAATGTGGTTGTGCGCCCAGCGCAGACTCAGATCAGCCTGGGTATCCGCCCAGTCCGATTAGATTCTTCTCTAAGCGCTTAAAGGGTAGCTAAGGGTCTCGGCTACCTCGATGCGGACAGCGAAGACTCTGATCAGACTGGGCGGATGCCCAGGCTGATCTGAGTCTGCGCTGGGCGCACAACCACATTGTTGGTTTTGTCACGTCGCGGCTCACATGATTTTGTAGCTGGAAATACCAGACAACAAACACGCCTGGTAAACGCGCAATTTCAATCCTCACTTGCAAATTAAAAAACATTAAGCTTCTGCAGATTGTGAGCAAAAAAAAAAAACTGTTCGGTTCATTTGTTTGAAGGCAATTGTGGGGTGGCGTTATAACGAAACTTCTGGAGCTTTTTGTCAAGCTTATTTTCATATACGAATGGAATTGTGCGTTTACCAGGCGTGATAAAAATGATAAACGAAATAAAATGTGAAGCTTAATTTTGCCCTAACAGAAAATACCAAGCAGAAAAAATACAGGTCAGGACAATATAGCAGGAAAAATGTAATTAACTATTCCCACATGCTCTAGTTGTAACAGAAAACATCTTTGCAGTAAACCAAATACCGTTGAAAAACGTTTTTTCAGCAAACACTTAGTTGAGTCAGATAAAATGAAATATGAAATTTCCTGCATATGCTGCTTTGTACCAGGACAATTTAACATGAAACACTAGGCCTGAACCGAAATAGAGTTGAATGTTCCTGATTATTCTACTTTGTGCCTGGAAGATGTCATAGGAAATACCAAAACATTGAAATAAATATATCATATTATTTATCTGCCTATGCTAACAACATTCTGCCTATGCTAACAACATTATAGAAAATAGCCTCGACCCATATCATCAGCCTCGAGGGCAGATGTAGGAGTCCCGAGTTGATGAAGAGTATGGTATGAAAGTGAAATATGAAATTGATATGAAAATGAAAACAATACCATTTACCAATCTCTGTGCACCATGTTTACTTTCAGCAATATGCAAAACAGGCTGTCATGCGCTACACGGATCATGTGAAAAACCGGGCGAATGCAGGTTAATGATCCTATTTTCTTACACTTTCTTTTATCTATTTTTATTTTGAATATAGCAAGTCACAAAAGTTGTTTCCACTTTGTAAAAATGGCCCAAAACTTGGCTGTTTACCCATACGCCTCAAGCTTGGTTTTATAAATTCTCAAAAGCCATAGTAACTATAGTACTAACTAAGCATTTGATAGTTTACGCCTCATACAACTGTACAAGTGAGCCGCGACACGACAAAACCAACAATGTGGTTGTGCGCACAGCACACACTCAGATCAGCCCGGGCACCCACCCAGTCTGATCAGACTCTTCGCTAAGCGCTTAAAGGGTAGCTAAGGGTCTCAGCTACCTTCATGCGGACAGCGAAGACTCTGATCAGACTGGGCGGATGCCCAGGCTAATCCGAGTCTGCGCTGGGCGCACAACCACATTGTTGGTTTTGTCGGGTCGCGGCTCAAGTATTGTCTCAAACAGTCAGATATGCCATTTGAATGTACTTTTACGGACAACAACTTTGCTACTATATAGAGTTTGTATCCCGTTATGTTTTTCACTGTGGTATACAAAGCCATACGGGACTTGAAATTCAAATATCAGAGTCACTTCACTCATGAGAAGAGTGTGTAAGTAAAAATATACTGAAAATAGGGACTCTCGGATTTTAATCTTGCTGATGTAAATAGAAAGAATTTGATTTTTGAAAAATAAAACGATAGCATTTATGATACATTTATTGTATCAGCAGTAATTTGACGTCTAAAGTCATAATTGAGCCGCGACATGACAAAACCAACAATGTGGTTGTGCGCCCAGCGCAGACTCAGATCAGCCTGGGCATCCGTCCAGTCTGATCAGAGTCTTCGCTGTCCGCATGGAGGTAGCACAGACCCTTTGCTACCTTTTAAGCGTAAAGCAAAGACTCTGATCAATCTCGGCGGATGCCCAGGCTGATCTGAGTCTGCGCTGGGCGCCAAACCACATAGTTGGTTTTCTCGTGTCGCGGCTCATATTTGATTTGAATAACTATATCATCCAAGGTTTGAATACTCAAAATATCATTGTCTCAGAAAAATATTCACATGACCAAGTCTCTGCTCTTGGCAGTGCTCTTCTAACAGCGTGCATTGCTGTGCGAGACAGCCGTTTCGGGCAAAAAAGGGGGAAATAATTTCATTTATTGTATGATTTCCTTGGCTGATTATGTAATTTAATCTTTTTGAGCTTTTTTGTTGACCACACTCATATCTGCTCTGAATCTAGGTGTGCCTTTGGCTGGGAAGGCGAACTATGTGACCAGTGTATTACATACCCCGGATGTCTTCACGGGTCCTGTCATGACTCCCCATGGACTTGCTACTGTAATCTAAACTGGGGAGGAATTCTCTGTGACAAAGGTAAGGTAGATTACGCCATTTTGTTTTACTTAATTAAGGCTATTATAATATTATGTTATCGTTCTTTCAAACAAATATTGAAATATCACAGTTGATTCATTGTTAGGTGACCACTGACACATCTCAGGGGCGTAACTAGGGGCAATTTCATAATACGCACAACCATGTTTTATTCTCTACTTCTTGAAGGGAAAGCTAGCATTTCAGCCACTTTGGTAATTGGTATTGAAATCTTGTTTAAATTATAAATTTTCAGCATGCAAATATGCAGGTGCGTTTTGAAATTTTGTCAATTTTGACAAAATTTCAATACGCACTTGCGTATTTGCCGTATAGGTAGCTACGCCCTTGCATCTTAAAATTGAACTCTGTTTGCAATAATTATTATCATTGGAGAATGTAGATGTTAAGACTTGCAGCTGTATTCTTTTATAAAAAAGTCTTCTGTGATATGCCTAAATCTTTGTAATTCTTACTTTATTTCAGCTGCAATGCACAAACTTTAACAGTCTAAATACATAATCATAGTGATAGGTTTAATACCAGTATCTATTTCTTGTATTATGCTGTAACAGAATGTTGTGAAACAAGCTGAAACTCATCTTCGATATCTCTTTTGTCACTATAAACACAGAGTCGATCTTGGTCCTACCTTTATCTTCCCGTCGCAGTCTTTTTTGTGCATGACTAAGAGGCATTAATGTGAATGCATGTTCCGTCTGTACGATTGTTGCGAGGTACTTCATGTGAATATTACAGCATTTTTTTTTCATTTCTACAGATTTGAACTATTGTCGTCTACGTCCATGCTTGAACAACGGTCTTTGTATGAACGTTGCTCCAGACAACTACAAATGCGTTTGTCCGGCTGGCTTCACGGGAAATAACTGCGAAATAGGTGAGTGAATTGTAACCCCTTTAAAATCCTTGACTGGAGATCAAGAAGATTAGTGCAGAAGAATCACAGAAGTACAAGAAGTATATGTTTAAATTTTTTGATTTACAAGGAATGCTTCGTGCTTGCAGGTTAGTTTTTCGTTCTAGCTGATAAAAAATGTGAATATTCTTGACAGATCTACAAACAAGTAAAGCGCCAAAACACTAGCCGTCAAAATTTTGCGTCTGCAAATTTTCAAAAAGTGTACGCCCCAGCTATGAGATATTGAGAATTCAAACTTTAGAGGATGAACAATGCAGATCCAAATAAATCATCTCATGATGAGCCGCTTCATCTGGGTCTACGCTGCTTGCCAATTTAGCTATAGTTTCAATGTGTAACCACAGCATATACGTTTCTGCAGTGAGAATGTGGGTTACGAGACCTACCTATTATTTAAGGAATGAATGTTATTTTTTTAACGTTTACTGAAGTATAAACTACATCGGGTCACGAGCAAAGTAAGTGAACCCCGAAGGGGTTTACGTAAACTTTGCTCGTGACCCGATGTAGTTTATACTTCAGTAAACGTTTAAAAAATAACATTCATTCCTTATATTTATATTATTAAACTATGCTTTTGATCAATAAAAAGATAAACAAAATTAAGAAATACATATATAAAGATTGTTTAAAAAACATTACCGGCCGAATTTAGCAATAGTTTGGAACAGCCGCATTGTCACTGCCTACCAGTAAATTCCACCTCCTGCTGTAGATTTCGCGTGCAAGTAGGCGTAGCGGGCTGTCACTCAATGTTTACTAGCCATTCAAGTACATGGAATGTTGTACATTTCACGTGCTAGTTAGTGAGATGAGCTGTCACTCTGAAGCGCGTGATACAATGTAATTATTGACTTTTAAACAACATTGACGCCCGCATCACTTAATTGGGTTAACAGAGAGCTCTACACTGATAATGTAAATATTGTAATATAAACAAAAAATAAGCCAAATCTATCGTCAACCCGTATATTTTCTGAAGCTGTATTGTTTCTTCCGTTTTCCTTGGCTTCATTTCGAAGCCCGACTCTTATAAAGTCACAATGTACTGCCTTTGCTTTTAAGGTTAATGGAGAAAACCTCATATTTTTTTTCGTTTTTGCACAGAGAGGTAACTTTTCTAACTTGCTGTTTGCTTCCCCCGATAATAAAACCCTTCGGAAAATGGAGCTTCTCTTTAACAATAGAATATGCATGTACTGATCAGCAGCAAATTCTTTACTTTAAAAGTTGACCCCAATTAAAATGGGGGACAGAAATGTATACGACAGAGTTGCGTCCCCTGCCAGTGTAACCATTCATCTAAACCTACGTTTTTTGTATTGTTTACGACGAAGAAAAAGAAACATATAGCATTTGAGCCAAGGCACGACAATAACCAACAAAGTGGCATGTGCTCCTAGCAATGACTAAGATCAGCCTGGGCATCCATCCAGTCTGGTCTGAGTCTTCGATGTGTGCTTAAAGGACAGCTAAGGGTCTAAACTAGCTTCAAGCGGACAGCAAAGACTCTGATCAGACTGGGCGGATGTCTAGGCTGATCTGAGTCTTCGTTGGACGCACATGAAACTTGTTGGTTTTGTAGTGTCGCGGCTCATTTGTCAAACTGCTTCTGTCTTGACCAGACTGCACAGAAGCGCAAGCTGGTCTGGCCACAAGCAATTCGCATATTTTGTTTTTAACTATTTCAGCTGAAAATCCTTGCGAGTCTAACCCATGCCAACAGGACAGTATTTGTGTGGAATTAAGCTCGGGCTATGTGTGTAACTGTATGCCTGGCTGGACGGGTCGGCACTGCGAAACTGGTGAGTTTTTCACTTTAGCACCAACCAGTTTAAATGCTTAGCAATATTCTTACACTTAACATTGCCGAAAAATAATTGATTTTACTAACTATTATACCAGTTCTACTTACATGTATAAGAATTAAGATTTTTGCGAATAAGTTCCGTCTAGGTCTAGGTTCTTTCTAAATCTAAATACGGCGATGGATGGATGACCTGCGATTTTACGTCCTTTTTAACAGTATATAAGTCATATCAGGATGACGCGTGAGTGACAATGAAAGGCTGTGTGCAATGGAACCCCGTTTACGATTGAAAAGATTCCCACCTCAAGCGGGGCTCGAAACCTGGACCGCTAGATCAGCAGGCCAGCGGTTAACCTACTGAGCCACCGAGGCTGCTACACCGAAGGCTGAGAGAGAGAGAGAGAGAGAGAGAGAGAGAGAGAGAGAGAGAGAGAGAGAGAGGCGGATCTAACCCTTTGGCTTTACCTTAAAGGTAAATTCATAGATGTAATCCTTAATCCGAAGATGCTTAAGCAGGGGAAATGAGCAAAATCTATCCTGTAGTCCGTTAGTGTGCTTGGGATGAAGGTGGTCTTAAAACTGTTAGTCCTAGCATGCGGTACTTTGTCTAAGAATGGTAAGTTCTGCTGTTCCTGCTGGGGAAATGAAGTCATATGTAGGTATGGCAGTCTAACCATTCAGACCCTGTAGTACAATTTGATCCAATCATTCAGTTAGCAGTGTACATGTATATCTTTTTCAGATATAAATGACTGCAAGTCCATGCCCTGCCTCCATTCTGGGAGCTGTATTGACAAGCTGAACGGCTACGAGTGTTTCTGTCCCCAGGGATGGCAGGGACCCCAGTGCCAGCTGGACGCGGACCAGTGTGAGGGTAGACCCTGTGTCAATGCCCATACTTGCAAAGATCTTTTAGGGGACTATCAGTGTGACTGCCAGTTGGGCTGGAGCGGCAAAAACTGCGATATCAGTAAGTCCTTTTAGCCATGCAACTACAGAAGGGATCTTTGACCTGCACAGGGGATGTCTCTCCTTGCACATGGGGCTTCCAGTTAGCGTCCCGATCCGAAGGACGGCACACTTTTTTAATGTAATCCCTGCAAACGACATTTATGAAGCAATTAAGCAAGTACTCTTAACACAGATACCAAGCATGCATTGTAGATTTTTTTCTTTTATGACTTAATATGTAACTTAAAATTAAAAGTTGCATTTTCGTTTTTGTTTCAGTTTATGTATCCCGCAGCTAACTTTGTGCTATTTTCTGCTTCGTTTTTTCTTTCCAGATATTGACGATTGCATTGGCCAGTGCGAAAATGGAGGCCAGTGTGTGGTACGTAAGTAAATTAAAGAATCAATAAATTAAACACTTTTTGAAATTATTTCGGACTCATAACTGTGCAATTTATTGCAACTAATTTAGATGTAACACATTTGTAAACCACGAGTGTTGATCCAGAAGAAATGTCAACCTGTTTTTGCGAGTTTATTTATCATAACAGATATAATATCAAGAGCAAATTCCGATTAACAGGATAAATATTATTTTTAGTTTTTTATTCAGTTACACAGTTTTAGTATACCATTGACGCTATATCGCCGTACATTAAGATAGTACTAATTTCATAAACAAAGGCAATATTTGATATAACATGATTCATGGCCCGTAAATTCTCTCCCTCATATTCGTTTGTAGTTTGGCCTCGATCAAATGCTACTCGCATAAAAACAGCATACTACCTTTGTATGGATCGTTGGAAATCCTGGTCCTCAGGTTATAAACTTGAGTACATTTTCAAACTCAAAATGAAGCACACTGATTGGCTGCTTCCGAGCACATGCTCGGAAGCAGCCAATCAGTGTGTTTTATTTTGAGTATGAGATTATTCTCAAGTTTTATAGCCTCGAACCCTGTTTCAGTATTACACCAACAGCTGAACGTTTGCATGGTAAACAGAATTCACTAATAAGACAATTGTTTCTGATGAAAAAAGAACAAATATACAAAATCTGTTATTCAGTCAATGTCATGACATCTATGCAAACATCTACCCTCAACCTACTTATGATTTTAAGTGGATGTTTCTTATAGGATCTCACGAATGATTTCTACTGCATTTGTCTGCCTGGCTTTGAGGGGAAGACATGTCAAACTGAAGTTAAAGAATGTGTCAGCAACCCGTGCTTGAATGGTGCCACCTGTATAGATAAAGTGCCCGGATATTCATGCCACTGCGCGGAAGGATACAGCGGTTATAATTGCCAGGTACGAACAGAATTTCACATACTTGTTTATTCTTTCAAAGAGGATTGGTTATTTTTTATGAAATAATTGCAGTTCATTCTTCATTCAAAACTACTGCCTAAGCAAATAATACGAAAGTCATAGCATACATTTTAATTTTGGTAATAAAAATATACTTGTTATCAAACCTATACTGTCCTGTATGAGAATTCTAAATTATCTTATATAGGCATGCTCAAAAGTGTGAACATAGCATTTCTGAGTTATCAAAGGAAAACACGGTGCTCATTATGTGTCATCCTTTGAATAATTGCAAAACTCAATGGATTTTTCTTGATGTATACTAAATTTTTGGTAAAAAGGTAGCTGAAATGTCAGGTCTCAGAAGTGCAACACTTTTTGTGTGACATTTTATAACTGTGTTTGTAGCAAGCATTGTTATAAAAGTGTACCAAGATAGCGTTCATATTAGCCATTATTATGATTTTAACTCATTTAACCCGCAAAGAAAATTCAGTCTGATGTCCTTTCGCTATTGCCTACGCAACAGTTATGCTAAACACAACAGCACTATACATGTACCAAGACAAAGAACACATTAAGATTTAAACGGGATGCTACGTGTTTTATGTTTGCAGTTTTTAACTATTAGAAGATTTGTCAGAGAAATCAACCAATGGCACTAACTTGTGTTGTATTCAGCAGACTTAACAGCATCCATAACAAAAACATTCATACAGTATTGTATAGTACGTTCTGATATCAGGAATATAGCAAAGCATGTAAAAATACTAAACAAATCATTTTGTCAGTAGTAGTATTTCAGTTCTCATATCGACGTTCCCCCCGCACCTCAGCGGAACGAATCCATAGCTGCAGTAACGAGGCGCCGATCGTCCGTCCATCAAAAATCACTTTGTCTTTGTTTAATCATACTTTTATCACTGATGGACACTAGTTTGTAAGCCCAACACTACGTAATATGTCTCCGTTAAATATACTTTACTGCAGATTGGCTCTGATCTCCTCAGCCCAGTCCCTGCTAAATGTATTATCTTCTATAACAGACAGACGCAACATGACATTATATATGTATAAAGAGAATAACATCTACGCGTTAATATCTTTATTACAGAGAAGGGCTGCACTCCTCGTCCCTGTAATAATAAATTTCATTACACTGTAAACATTTCCGTAGATTTTACGGTAGAATACCTGGCAACAAGCTGTCAGTCCTTTTCCCGCTATTTTTACAGGCGTCTGCTTGTAGAACATTGTTGGAACTACGATATGGTAGTGTTGTGTTTACTGGCCATACTCAATAATAACTTAAAAGCATTGAAGGCCAATATGACCAAAACAACATACATACTATTCTATCCTACTCTGCTTGATAAAATCATCAAAGTTTTACGGGCGCACGTAAAAATAACGGGAAATGGACTGGCAGCTGGTTGCCATTTATTCTACGGTAAAACCCACGTAATGTTTTTACAGTGATCCATGAACGCCAAGTCCCTGTTACAACTAATGTCTTCTGTAACAGTTAGTTACTAAACCATATACGCAAAGTCCCTGTTACAACTAATATCTTCTGTAACAGTTAGTTACTAAACCATATACGCAAAGTCCCTGTTACAACTAATATCTTCTATCACAGATAGACACAGATCCCTGCATGCCAAGCTCCTGTTATAGCTAATATCTTCTATTACAGATAGACACAGATCCCTGCACACCAAGTCCCTGTTACAATGATGCTACTTGCTATGTGACAGACTCGGACTACTTCTGTTACTGTACAGAGATGTATATGGGCAAGAATTGTGAGCAAAGCAGGGTCATAACTGTCAACAGTAAGTCAACAAGCTTTTGTAGTGGTTGTTTATGCAAACTGGTTGAATTGTCACAATTTTGATGGGGAATTGGTACAATTTCAAGGGAAGTAACTCCATCATTTTTATTTTTGCTTCCTTGTCAGTAGAGGCCAAATCTTCAAGGAAAGTATTTGCATTTCTAGTAGACCCCCTTTTGAAAGTACAGCAGCTCAACATTCCGTTTAATCAGGTGCTTGAGGCCATGTTATAAAGCTGATCATGTGTATCTTGCCTGCCAAGAACACTAACGTGTAAATATTACCCTCCTTCAGGAAGGCAGATCACGGAATTTTAATTCACGACGGCCTCAGGTCGGAGTGAATTAATATTCGCACCTGCCCTACAACACATGTGTTAATCTGCGATAGTTTACCGTTAAGGAAAAATTATTTTGATTCTAACCTTATACACGATCGAATTGCATGGATATTGCGACATTTTCTAATGGACTCTTTTGAGGCGGACGTCGCCAGAAGTTAAATGTTTACATCCAACGTCATCAAGGCTCGAAATGTGCACGCCGAGCGTTAACAACGTGATTTATCACAAATTTTCACATGGTGCCGCTTCCTATAGGCTCAATGGGGAAAACGTTAACGTCATGTTAGAATTGTTTTCTTTATTTATTTCATTATTTATTCATTTACTTTTTATTTTGTTATTTCTTTCTTTTATTTGCAGGCATTGACAGTTGCACAATTTCGATTCCGACCAATGAGAGCATCGGTGGTGTTCAGTTGATATCTTCCGGTATATGCGGCAGACATGGCCTCTGTATCAGTAAACCCGGGGGTCACTTCGATTGTTCCTGCAGTGTTGGTTACACTGGATCCTACTGTCACAAGAGTAAGTTATTATAACGAATTAAACTTATTTCAAAATACTTCCATTTGCTACTGAATTCCCTTAGAAGAACCTGTTTGGACCAACTGGCTTCATACATCGGTGAATGCTACTGCTAACGCGACATTTCAAATACCCGGTAAGTGACGTCACCGGTAAATGAACAGGTTGATTGGCAGACGTAACTTTCGGCTGACGTCGCTTCGTGGCGATATGGCAGAGCTTGTTGATTAAGAACTTTTCTCCTCCGCTTGCTCGGTAAAGTTAACACTAAGTACTCACATATAATGCACAGAAACGACCATGAGTGAAGTGTTATTACAATAATACGGTATACATGAATGTATAAGAATTAAAGTTTGCATTTTCGGCGTTCCTTGTTGTGATGAAGCTAATGGACGTTGCCCAATCGGAGCATGCTCGGCCAATTCCGTTGATTCACGGAGTTGGCCGAGCGGTGTTCCGATTGGGACGTTGCCTTGCGCTTCAAGGAGTTTTAGCCAATACCATCATCACACAATGACGTTGCAAAGTCAAAAATATAACGCTACTAGAGGAGGCAATTCAAAGGCACTTAGAAATTTATAGACGAAACGAGTTACGCTGCTTTCTGATGTTGTAGATTATTCAGACACTGTCTCAGTGTAGAACAAACTTTTATGGATGCTTACACGTCTGGTAGACGCGCAATTCCAATCCCATCTTTAGCTACTTCAAATAGAGCAAACTATAACAATGGTTTCCGATTTGCATGTATGTAAAGCATATTTGTGCACAGTGTTCGTTTTGAAGTAGAAGAACTGATGGAGTTATCACCAGTCTCCTGAAAGTGGCCAAACCGAAATTTTACACACATTCATGTTGTTATACATGTAGTTTGGCTATCCAGGTGAGAATGGAATTGCGTTTTTTTTCCTTATATCGGCTTCTAGGCCCTTTCAAGAACAGTTCAGATATGTCTAGCCAATTAAGCAAAGGTAGGCAAAAACCGGAGCTCCCAGAGAAAAACCGCCTGACGTAACATAAACAGAACTTGACTTTCTCACTTGTGCGCCAGCTATGGCTCGAACCCACCACGGCCACAGTATGCGATCTAATGTTCAACAGTCAGCGCTCTTAACGACTAGGCTACGGAGGCCCGTTAGGAATTGCGCGTTTACTAGGCATGGAATAATAGTAAATGCGAAGGTTCGGAAATATGAAACTTTCGGGTATATGTCCCGACATACAGTCCTTGACGTTCAATGAGGTTGGCTGTCTTTACCGTGCAAAACAATGCTTGGTGAGCGGAGAACGTGAAAATGCTCAATATCTAGTTAACTTTGTTTGAACAATTCAATAAATATGCAATTAGGTAAGGTTTTGCAGGCATCTAAAATTTTACCAAATTTAAGTCCATGGTTTGTAAATATTTTCGACCGTTCAGCGCACTTAGTTGGCAAACTTCCTACAACAAGTTTCTGCAAAGGGTCTATATAATCTCAAATACACCCCTCCTACAAAAGAAATTATCCAGGACAATCAGCAAAAGCGTGAATTTTAATACCCATAAATTTCTCTCAGATTCGTAAATCTCGATATTTCGTCCCTGCAAATTTGAATACAGTAACTGTTGCATTTGGCGCATGGGGATAACTTTGTTATTCCTTTTGTTTTTACTCTTCTAAAGCCATTTTGACGAATTACTTTACTACATGTATATTTTTTATTCGTTTTTTCTTTACAGATGTAAATGACTGCGCGAGTCAGCCCTGCCAGAACTCCGGGACATGTGTGGACCTCGTCAACTCTTTCCAGTGTATATGCAATGAAGGCTGGGAAGGAGCTCTTTGTAATATCAGTAAGTTATTCTGCAGAAATAAGTATTGCTGCATGAAATACACATTAATACATTTCTTATACAATTCACCTACTTTAGATACAACATCTTGTAGTTTCATCCACGATGATGCTGTGAACCATTTTTTTCCTAAACTAATTTCTGATATATTTTGTTAATCAATTTCAAATACGTTTTCCCTTTTCATTCTCATACAATCTCATATCGATGTTCCCCAGTAGGCTCAAAGGAACGAACCCCGGGCCATAACTGTCACCTCCTGGCATCGGGTTCTTCCATGTCCTCTCCAATCCGAAGAGGACAACCAAGTTATAAATAAGATTAATCATATGACGTCGCTGTTATTCAGTGGTAACGTCGTGTCATAAAAATCGTATAACCACACGTGTAATAACACTTTGGCGCGTAAGTGTAACGTCATTGGCAACGTCCGTGTCAACAGTGCGTTTTTTATTGAGATAATGTCCGTTTTGAAGGTGATAAAATCTGATTTAAAGGGTCATATGATAAACAGAATCTTACACTCCTGGCCATCTCATATGAAATTTATGAAACTCGCCGAAGGCTCGTTTCATAAACTTCATATGAAATGACCACTCCTGTAAGCTCCTCTATTTTCTTTATGTGTCAATGCTTAATAGAAATAGTAATTTTCAGCTACTGTAAACTGATCTTTTATTTATCTATTTATTCTTTTACTTACTTGACAAAATTTCGCAGTAATGAATGTAAAAATCGGCCGTTTTGATAAGTTGATGCCGATTGTTTTTAGTCTGTACGTCGTACATCCTTGTACTATTTTCTTGCTATGTATTTGAAAAATTGAAATCTATTTTCGCAAATGGCTAGAAATTACCATTTTACACATGAACATGGCGTTCAGAAGCTTATGATAGGCCTTTATTCACTTTTGAGACGCTTATGAAATACACTTTACCTTTTTTTATTCGTAGGACGTTGAAATGGTCTCCTACTAACGTCATGCGGCTGTTTAGAGGCTATATTCTTACTTGGAAGCTAATCAGACTATCAGACTACTTTGTATTGAAAACAAAGACAGTATTTAAGATAACGTGTTTTAAGAGAAAATTTGATTTAATACTAATTAATATTCAGAAGCAAAAGGTGCTTGGTAAAAGCACTTAAATTTAATTGTAACAGTTCGTGTTTTTTCTTTTGAATACTTACTGTATTTTATTATTTCATACTCAGATAAAAACGAGTGTGATCCGAACCCGTGTCGCAATAATGGTAGATGCATTGACCAGGTAGCTAGTTATTTCTGTGAGTGTACCAAGGGCTGGAAAGGCAGAACATGTATTCTCAGTAAGTAGCATTTGAGCCGCGACACGACAAAACCAGCAATGTGGTTGTGCGGCCAGCGCAGACTCAGATCAGCCTGGGCATCCGCCCAGTCTGATCAGAGTCTTCGCTGTCCGCATGGAGGTAGCTTAGACCCTTAGCTACCCTTTAAACGCTTAGCGAAGAGTCTGATCGAACTGGGCGGATGTCCAGGCTGATCTGAGTCTGTGCAAGGCGCACAACCACATTGTTGGTTTTCTCGTGTCGCGGCGCATTTGTTTCTCCCAAGCAATTAATACCATAACAATGAGTGATTCCTTTTACCAAAATCTAGATGACATCATGAACATTTTTTTAGAAAAAATGGAAATACTTTGGAAATGTCAGGTGCGAGAATGTTTATGATTTTTGTAATAACAGTTTTTATTTTTTGATAGAGATTGAATAAAACTACAAGTATCTCAGAATTTTCAGAAAAAAAATAACCTAACCATGAGCTTTGCACAGATGTTCCCAGAGGCACAGCTGCTAATATGCATATACGCAGGTGCATATTGAAATTTTGTAAGTTTGACAAAATTTCAGTACGCACATGTACAGTCGCTTATTGAAGTTTTGCGACTCAAGACAACATTTGATCCACATGTACCATGGCGATGTGAACTATGCTAAAGATTAAACGCCTAATTTTCTCCTCGATGTGTATAAAACATAAGTGTGTATATCATGTAATGGTCCCTAGTTACATCCTTAGCTACCAATGTTCTCTGTTTTTCCTCTATTTCTAGGAGACCATCAGTGTGACAATTTTACTTGTGCTAATGGTGGAAGGTGTCTTGACCTTGGGAACACATTTTCGTGCCTGTGCCCTAATGGCTGGGAAGGAAACACGTGTCATTTGCGTATGTTCATTTATACACACTGACATCAAACAGGTCGCCAGTAAATTGCTGTACAGTCAACCCTGTCTTAGCGGCCACCTGTATTAAGCAAGTACCTGTCATTAGCAAGCAGTTTTTGCTCTTTCCTTGACAGCTTGCTTATGACAGGTTCGTAATAGTACTCTCCATCCCGTGCCAGAACATCATATTGACAATATTCAAAATATTTTGAATATTGTCAATCTGATGTTCTGGCAAGGCCATCTTTCAGCAGACTGCATCAGAACAATATCATGGCTGAGAAAGAAATCATACTTACATGTACCCAGTCTAGTACACTTCCCAGATTGAGATCTACGGGATGGAAGTAACAGTATTAATTGTTAGATTTAACAGCTGCTTACTTAGGAGGGTGCTTTTACTGTAGCCGATGTTAAATAAAAAGTGCTTTCACCCTTTGCATTACAGTAACTGTTTATACATATGTATGATATTTGACACGCGTTATGAAATCGTTTGAAAACATTTACAATTGACGAAGATTTAGACTGGTATGCGTCAAAATATCTCAATTCGACCCTCCATTGAAAACTTACACAAACATAAATCTCCGAATTATCCTGACTGGAATTTCTTACAGCAAAATTGCTCTTTGGACATTTTAAAAAGACGTTTTAAGGGCTATTATGTTCATGTATTGAGTGTCCAGACCTGTCACCATATTATAAATAATAGTAATTTTAAATGGCATGAAATCAGCCGTCAAGATCAAAATCGACCTAACATTGTAATGATAAGCCGTTTCTTAAGACTTAACAGAAGACACATGTCAAGTTTAATTCGGCGCTAAATTTTCTGTTTGTTCTATGTGAAAATACGTATTTCGTAGTTTACAGTTATTGATGTAGTTTTCATACGGCAGGATTCATGTTTTCAGTCCTCAGCCAAGGCAGTTTTGCTGTGGGCTACAGAATAAATTTCAAAAAGATTGTAAAAGAGTTATGACGAGGAGAAATAAAATATTACACAATTCCACGAATTTCACCGTATTTGAATTGCTGATTTGGGACAATATACTTTGTGTAACTGAAGTCTTTCGCTCAACTTTGTAGCCACAGTCCGGGGATGTGACTCCAGCCCCTGCAGTAATAATGGCACGTGCGTCAATAGTGGGGACAGCTATACATGTATGTGTCCCGAGGGGTTTGAGGGACCCATATGTCAACACAATGTGAATGACTGCAATCCGTTTCCATGGTAATCAATTATACAACGTTCTTGTGGCATTTGTTTGTTATAATTAACATAGGATAGCTGTCAGATGTACGTTATAACAGAATACAAGTTCTCTTTTGTGTCTACAGTGTTTTTGACTCTTGTAAACTGGACAAGTTTCGCAAATTATTACTTTTAAGAGTCTGTATTAAGTAAAATATTCACAAAGTCTTTGACCTCGGACTAATAGCATTCTGTGACAAGGTTGAGATTGAAGCTCGTAATGATCAGACTCTTCTGAATCCATTCTGTTTTTCCTCTTGTCTTTCAATTCTTTGTCATTTTGCTGACGTAATTTTTATGCTTTTTATGCGCTTTAAAGGTTGACGCTCTCCTCTTTAAGATGTATTCAGACACATCTAAGAAACTATATCTTGCCTATTTTTCTGTTCTTCACAGCTATAATGGTGGCAGATGTATTGATGGAGTCAACAGGTTCTTCTGCGAGTGTGTTGACGGCTTCTCTGGGCCGGACTGCAGAGTCAGTAAGTGAGCCGCGACACGACAAAACCAACAATGTGGTTGTGCGCCCAGCTTAGACTCAGATCAGCCTGGTCATCCGCCCTGTTTGACCAGACTCTTCGTTAAGTGCCCAAAGGGTAGTTAAGGGTCTAAGCTACCTCCATGCGGACAGCGAAGACTCTGATCAGACTGGGCGGATGCCCAGGCTGATCTGAGTCTGCGCTGGGCGCACAACCACATTGTTGTTTTTGTCGCGTCGTGGCTCAAGTAAAGAATGAGCCGCGGACATGATAAAACGAACAAAGTGGGATGCGCGCCCAGCGAAGACTCCGATCAGCCTTGGCATCCGCCAAGTCTGATCAGAGTCTTCGCTGTCGGCATGAATGTAGCTTAAGCCCTTAGCTACGCTTTAAGCGCACAATGAAGACTCAATTAGACAGGGCGGATGTGCTGGGGGCACATGTCCCTTTGTTTGTTTTGTCGTGTCGCAGCTCAAGTGATAACAGTTGAGCAATATCAGTGAAGACTCTTGTGAATTTTATCATATGACATAAAAGGCTCATATAAGCCTGCTTGTCAGCTCACATTTACTTATTTATTCGGTAGCAAGAAGGGTCTCCTTCCGAACTTGGACGGACACACGGCGCCAGGTGTGTGCAACTATGGTTACGTACCGTTGAGCCACTTGGGTAACGTCGATACGAGAATTGAACAGAACAGAACAGAACAGTCTCCTTCCGAAACAATCTCCAAAAATCTAGATTGATGGGTTCAGAAATTTGGGACTGTTTTGGAAGAGTAACGTCATCTTATAGCAGAATAACACAACTTAAATTTTAAACTATCTAGAGAACATATTTTTTGCAGTCGTGACATTGCCTTCCGCGGAATTCTTGTTTCGCTGTAAGATGGGGAGATGCCAAATGGGCGCGGGCGCTTGCTCTCAAACATTAAGTCTCTCGCCGCTGTGTGTTCAAGCCTCGGCTACGCACATGCGACAAAGTCGAGTTCCGCTATTGGAAGATCCGATATGGGTTCTTCCCTGGAGCTCCGGTTTTCGTCCGGCTCTGCTTAACGATCGTCTACACAGAGTCTGAAGTGAAATATTCTTGACGACAAACGTCAAACTCATATACATTGTATATCGGAAACGCAAATTATTGATACAGTGAATGTTAACGGGCATGATTTTTCCTGGTGTCGATTAGTCGTACCCAGCAGGCGCACAACAATGAATCATCAGTGAATCAACGTTGATTCAACCTCATCACGTTGAATCAATGTTGATTAAACATCGGGCATGAAACAACGTTTAATGCCCGATGGGAACCATGGCCGGCTGTTAATCGAGTGTTATTAAACCTTATCAAATTGGTGTAATCACAACGTCAGTTTCACGTCACAACACGCTGATAGCTACAGATGACAGTCGTCCAAATAGCTTCATTGAAAAAAAAATCAACTGCAACTGTAAATGAGCCGCGACGTGACAAAACAAACAAAGTGGTTGTGCGCCCAGCGCAGACTCAGATCAGCCTGGGCATCCGCCCAGTCTGATCACAGTCTTCGCTGTCCGCATAGTGGTAGCTTAGACACTTAGCTACCCTTTAAACACTTAACGAAAAGTCTGACCGAACTTGGTGGATGCCCAGGCTGATCTGAGTCTTCGCTGTGCGCACAACCACATACTTGGTTTTGTCCTGTCGCGGCTCAAATATCGATTATTATTCTTAGTTCTTTCTTGTTCTTGTACTCTTTAGATATCAATGAATGTCTGTCCAGTCCTTGCACATACGGAAGCACGTGTATTGATGGTATAGGAGAGTACAAATGCATTTGTCCCCCGGAGAGGGCTGGGGACAGGTGTCAGAAGGTTAAAGGTCAGATCCCAGCCCCACAGTCTTGTATATATAAACGACGAACATATCATGACAGCGTGACCTGGGAAGATGACTGCAAGAGGTGTGAATGTACGGATGGTACCATTAATTGTGAGCAGGTAGGCTATTTAATACATTCTTTGGTAGCAGATCACTATGGCCCTTCGGAGCAGAGGAGACAAACTTGAGGCCTTCAAAGCGAAAATAATGGTTCGATGTATTGAGTGTACCAGAATTTGGCTGCTGGTGTTCATTCCTCCTTTCATTTACACATTTTCTTTCTCTTGAAGTTTCGGTTTTAAAGTTCTTCAAAAGTATCTGCTGCTTACATGTAGCCGGATATAATTTCGATATTTCATGCAAGTTTTTACTCGGTCGAACGACATTGCATACAAAAGCGCACAGATAACCGATATACATTTATAGATGCGATTATGACTTTGAACTTTTCTGATGACGTCGGTGGAAAATGACACCAATAATACAGTAAAGAACTATTGGACCATTTCTACTTTTTCCCCTTTGCATTATACATGTAAAGAGTTTACAAACCTTATACACCATTTCATTTACAGTTACCATGTGGACCCGACAACTGCGCAGTAGACATTAATATGACCACTACTGCAAACAAGTGCAGTGAAAGAGAAACATGCGTTATCAGTACAGATCAAGTGTGCTTTTCCCCGCCCTGTATGCCCTGGGGTGAGTGTAAGCCAAAGGACATGATCATTGCCTCCGCCGCACCCCAGTCACAACATAAGTGTGTACCAGAGGCGCCAGTGTTCGATCCAAACTGCGCAAAAATCACACTGAAATTCGACATGTCCAAAGTACCTTTAGTAAGTATAGTTTATTCAAAATTCATGTATAAACAGCTTTGACACAGCTGTGGAGTATGATCAGGCCCAAAGATTCTAAAACTTTTTTCATGCTAAACTCAGCTGGGCATGCAATTTTACCTACTAATAAATAGCAAATTACTGATAAGTTCAGTTGTTTCCTTGCTCAGTTTAGCTGAGTATGAAATTGTCTCTGCTTATGAATATGAAAATGCAAACATTAGTTCGCATTTTCATATTTATCAGAGAAAAAAATTCATGCTCAGCTGAGTTGTGCATGAAAAAAAGTTTTAAAACCTTGGGGCCAGTTTTCCTTGTTTACTTTAACAATCTAGGTGTCCTTACGGAATCAATAAAACAAAAAGCCAAAACTTTGCGTATAGGTGCAGATGCGCAGGCTCATCTAAGTCTTAGCTGTAATAAGATGCTTTTTAATGACACTCGTCAGATTCGCAAAATTATATACATGACTATCTCGTTCAAGTCAAGTTTGTTATATACAGTATTGTATACTGTCTTTTTTCACACTGCAGACAATCAGGATAAAGTGAAGTTTTTCCTTTCGAAATAATGACAGCTGTTCCAGTAGGCAACCAAAGTTGTAAAAAAGTTTATATCTACGTCGATGAGATTTATGCCAAGTATATTCCAACATAGTTTTACCTATAATGCCGCACTTAATTCAGCAGTCAATGTTAAAGCTGCACACTATTAGGTGATTTTCTGGCAATACTACTTTGTGCCATGTAGCGTTGCATCACGTTATACATGCATAATGAAATTAATTTTCTACTATGATAATCACCATATAGATGATCACACGAGTGACCATTTCTTATCAAATTTATGAAACAAAGTCTTCGACCACTTCTTTACAGTTTGCTTGCAAAAAACTGACAATGTCTTCAACAAATAATGTAACACCAAGGATGGCGCCAACACGTTTCGCAACGTAACTGATGTTTAACTTGTGATCAAATGCTTGTGTTATATAACGCCGGACCGCCAGTCATATGATAAATTGTGTTCTATTTAAAATCTTAGTGGGTTCTTATTTGGCGGAAATTCTTTCCAGCTGTAAACGGGGCTCCGTTGCACCCAGCCTTTCATTTGCTTCATGATTGAAATATGGTTGAAATGGTTACAAAACAGTAAATCATCCACACATCCATGTTCAATGCCTATATAAAACGATGTCATGTTATTTTTCAGAGCGTTACCGTGGATGAGCTTTGTTCTACAGTCCGGACTCTACCACAACTGTTAGCTGTGATAAATAGGACCAGTTTGTTGATCACATGTACCAAAGCAGGCTCTAACGAGATACAAATTTTCATGGTAATATACAAGGACTATTTCTAAACATCAGATCTTAGCATTTTGTTATTTTTCGGAATGAACTATGTTTCAGAATCCACTCATCATTATACTATCGCTAGTTCGAATGTGCAAATTTATGTGTCCGTAATTTGCTTCATTCCAGTGTACAGTCAATTCCCTAAAACGTTTTTCCACCGCCCAAAGCTTTGTGATTGTTTAAGGCAACTTCTGTAGCCAGTACAGGTGCAATGATCTTATTGATATCAAACCTTTTGAAGTTTTTAAAATATTGTTGGGATATCATCAACCAATGAAATGAAAGTTGCCATTTACAAGACCTTTAATGGTGTGGAAGTATTTACGTAGAAGGGCAAAGCTATAGGAAGAAGCAAGTACTCTTTAAATGACTGGTGTCGCGTAAAATGGTACCTTACGGTATGTACCGCACGTTCGAACATGAAAGCAGTCTTCTCTTTTCGCAAATATGAACTATGAATCCTGGAGAATCTAAAACGTAAAAATTGAAGACTGTTCAGTTTGCACAGCTGTGTCCCTTGATTTTAGTATTTACATTACTCACAAGGCTTCAGCTCCCGTTTCATGCAACGACAGTCAAATACAATCACAAATAATACTTTATCATATAACATCGCTGTTATTCATTAAATAACATTTTGCATACATGTTATGCCATAACGACGTCCGTGACATAAATGTTTTCTATTGAAATAACTTTAAAAGCTATAAAATTCAGTTATAACGGTCATATGATAGACAGAGTCTTACACTCAGAGCCATTTAATTTTAAAATGTATGAAACTCGCCAAAGGCTCGTTTCATAAAATTTATATAAAATGATCACTCGAGTAAGATCCTCTATTTACAAATATAGTAATCAATGTTCTCTTTCAGTCTGTTGATGAAGATAAGAGATACCGACATGAAGCAGAGCTTCGGGTTATGGTAGATGCAGTTGTTAATGCCATAAGTCAGAAAAGGATCAAGAGTTCCGCGTTACAAGCTGTTATTGAGGTCAAGGTCGAAACGGCAGCTCCCTCTGATAAAGACAAAGGTAGGAGCGTTGTTGTTTATATATGGCTATACACACAGATATCAGTAGCTATTTTGATACATATGTATCATTTTGCAAGGTTTGCTCTTATACGATGAAGAGGCCATTTAATATGAAATTCATAAATTTTATTGAAATGTATACAAGTATGAGAGTCTGTTTATACTGTATGATGATTTTTCTTCGCATTTTCTTGCAGAAACCCGACAATATCTTCAACGATTAACATAACATTGTCACTGGTGGCGTCATAAATTTGACATTTTCTTCAACAATAACCATTGTCAGTAATTTGTCACTGGTGGTGTCATAACGTGACAATAACTTCAACGATGAACAACACATTATCACTGACGGCGTCCTAAATCTGACAATAGCTTCAACAATTAACATACCATTATCACTGGCGGCATCATAATACTGACAATATCTTCAACGATTAGCTTAACACTGTCACTGGCGGCGCC
Source organism: Ctena decussata (assembly GCA_963989385.1). Lineage (NCBI taxonomy): Eukaryota > Metazoa > Mollusca > Bivalvia > Lucinida > Lucinidae > Ctena > Ctena decussata. The sequence goes on from OZ022499.1 coordinate 15,300,871, forward strand.
ATAAACCTGACAATATCGATCTATATCTACAACGATTAACATAACATAATCACTGATGGCGTCATAAACCTGACAATATCTTCAACAATTAACATAACATTGTCACTGGCGACATCATAAACCTGACAATATCTTCAACGATTAACATAACATTATCACTGCCGGCATAATAATTTCTTGGAGTCGAAACTGATATGTCACGTGGTCATATGATTATATATAAGGACGTTAGTCACAGATAAATGACTATAAATCAGATTTGAAAGCTTGCATTAAACCCCAAAGACAGGCTTAAATGATTACGATATGCATATATATAATTGACCCTATATTTTAGATATGGAAAAACCCGCAAAATTATGGACTACCCCGTATCTTAAAGATGAAAGATTTACAGGTACATCCGTAAACTTGCGGATACTTTCGCATCCGGTGCGAGTACAACCCTAAAATTGCAGTATACCATATATGAGCCGAAACACGAGAAAACCAACAAAGTGGTTGTATGCCCAGCGCACTTAGATCAGCCTTCGCATCCACCTAGTCTGATCAGTCTTTGCAGTGAGCTTAAAAGGTAGCTAAGGTTCTAAGCTACCTCCATGTGGACAGCGAAGATTGATCAGACTGGGCAAATGCCCAGGCTGATCTGAGTCTGCACTGGGCACACAACCACTGTGTTGGTTTTGTCGTGTCATGGCTCATACACATATATTTGTAAATGTACAGGCCCGGATCCAGACAACCACATACTGGTGGGGCTCTGGATAACTGGTGGGGCTGGGAGGTACCGAGATGTATTTGGGAAGGGGGTGGGAGTGGGACGGGGAGTGGGGCCACCACATACTGGTGGGGCTCTGGATAACTGGTGGGGCTGGGAGGTACCGAGATGTATTTGGGAAAGGGGTGGGAGGGGGACGGGGAGGGGCCACCACATACTGGTAGGGCGCTGGATAACTGGTGGGGCTGGGAGGCACTGAGATGTATTTGGGAAGGGGGTGGGGGCGGGGGAGTGGGGCTTGAAAAAATATGACAGAACTAGGGATCAGTTTAATGAGAATTTTCGATAATATCTTTTTTCGCCTTGAAATATATGTTGTGACATCTCATTAGAATCGCCTAGGCGAGGCGATTCTAATGATATGTCACAACATATATTTTAATCTAACCAGGCCTAGGTGGTGGGGCTGAAGCCCCAAAGCCCATCCCCCTGGATCCGGGGCTGATGTAAGTACGGACATGTCTTTTTCATTATTTCAGACCCTGCCTACCTGATCCCTCTGGCATGTTCAATAATAGGACTTCTGGGAATGATTGCTATTCTTTTACTATTCCTATGGCATTGCCAAAAGAAGAAAGTTATCAATAAACTGAAACTGGCAGCACAGTTTGCTCGGGACAACACGACAAACGAAAATAAGAACAATAATAAAAATTTACGCAGGTATAGAAATCCCTTATATGAAACTGACAAAGGTGGTGGTACTACACGTCAACAGATTCAGCCTCTTGAGCTTCATAGCTCAGATAGATACGAGATAGACTCTGATAAATATAATGGCAGCCCTACAAGACTGCTAGCACATGAACATAGTACATCTAATGAATGGACAGATAACTTTGGATCTCCTTGTAAAACTAAAGTAAAGGACATAAACGTAGAACTGCACAAAACTCGCTCAAGGACAAGAGGCAGGGACTTTATGCAGATGATGAGAGATATAGATCTGGAGGATAATGAAGTGATCGTGTAGTTGATGTCGGTCGGATAATCCAGTCTGTAAACCAATGGTGATCCAACGGTGTGTGCTGGCTGTGAAGTAAATGCTTTGTTTACTAGTATTAGACGCATTTAGCGTCGAGTGTACAGTCAGAGCAAGAGATGATGTATTAAAAACAAGTCATAAGGCAGCACTCACATTTTGTGACTTAGATAAACATTCCTTGAATAGATTAGTGGATACTAATGGTGCAATACATATGTGTATCAACTGGTATTGATAAACTGAAGTTAATCTGTAAGGACCTAGGCATTAGATCTTGTGGCAATTTCTAGTCATCTGATGTAAAAGAATGTGGAAATATAGTCATTCATAATTCCAATATGACTTTTGTGAAACTCCACAAGCATAAGACAAAATCCGGAGTTATACTGTTTGTATATGCCTAAAACTAGGAAAGGCAAGCTACTAATGTATAGCTACATCTTCATGTTTTAGCCACTGCTTTTTTCTTAAAAGGCCCACAACTTATGCAGTTACGTATTTATATCACTGTAAGAATAGCATCCCTATTCATATTTAGTGAAAGAAGTTGCTCCAAAGGATGCCAATTCTTTCTTAAAATTAATAATTGATCCCTACTAAAGGGAGGCATTTAAGGTGAAGCTGCTTATTCTGAAAGTGTATACATCCACCTTTACTTTCTGATGGTGAAAGATGCAAACATTGCGGAGTGTGTCAAACATTGTGGAGGCTAGTGTCAAAACTCTCTAATGGAAGTTTGCATAAACGGAGCGTCGTCAAAACCACAACTGTTATTAGTGTACGACCATTGTCTTGATTTCATTCACATGTGACGTTATGTGCACGTTTTTGTATAACTTATTAAGGAGTGCAAGAGGTTGTAGCACCTTTGTGTATCAATGTTTAATGTTGTCTGTTTTTGCTTTGGGGATTTGCATCCCTTTCAAGAATATTTCAAACATTTTGCTGATGTTCATCCATGTGGGGAAAGTATGGAGTGCAGAAGAACTGGTGCATAGATTTGTCGGGATGGGTCTAATTACCAAATCGGACTAGAACGGACCCATATTATTCATATATTTCCAGCTGATTTTTAAGCTATTTTGATACAATATGCACAGAATATTCCATGTTCTGCTCATGACTTACATGTATTATCTTAACTAGCAACACCCTGATTCCGCTTACAAACTTGATACATCTAGATTTATATGTTTCCTATGGATGAAATGTTAAACACGCACTCCAGAAGAACTACCTTACTTCCCATTTGCAATACATGGCGTTCTCACGTATGATCCAAGCTTGGCTTGAGCCAAAGTGGAGTCTAGTGATTAAGAGTCAGCACTCAAAACTACTAGGTCGTGGGAGAGTGTGGCGTGCATCTACCTTGTCTGCTATTTGTGTAATTTAAAATTACTGAAGAATGCTGAAAATGTTAGTAACTTTTGTGGATTTTGTAATAATTTCACTGAATGGACAACAAAACAAGAACTGTCGACATCCGGAGCAACCTGTCAAAATTACTTTAATTAAAACTCCCAAGTGCTGACACTCAAGCAGAAACAGAAGGTGGAACAAAAAAAAGAGTTCCTGCAACACTTGTGTACAGGTAAGAAGTTTATTTCCTAGAGCAGCAAACCACAAAACATATTATAACAAGTTATGAAACTTATATTTCCGGAAGCATTTGAATTTTCTTTTAACTTCTTTTTTTCCTGTGACTGACGTTTAACTTGCTATATGTGTTGTTTATAAACACCATGATTTGTTTATGTCAGTTATGTAAAATGAAATAAATGCCACAGAACTTAACATCTTTCTTTTCATTGTTCATATGATTATGAAACACTCTGCTTAAAGCACAAATCTGAAGTAAACAGCCAAAAGTAGGAGCTGTCTGATGTACATGTATGTCTACACTATGATCATTCACTGCTGACCCAGCCTGTAAGGTCATGACTAGTGAAGTTAATTTAATTCTAGATAAGATGTACTAAATCCCAGATTCTGGTAGCCAAAGTAGGACCTTAGCTAGTTTCTGGACTCTTTTAACTTTACTCAAATAACTTGACTTCCATCATCAGTTCTCTGTGACATCCAAGGTCAGGTGTTCTTGACATCCGAGGTCAGGTCTCCTTTACAACCAAGGCCAGGTCTCCTTGACAACCAAGATAAGTTTCTTTGACATCCCAGCTCATGTGTCTGACAATTCTCGAGGTATCCAGAGTTGAGTTGAATAAGCTAAAGAATGTCCAATCAGTACTGCAGCAATCAACACCATGGGACTCCATTTGGGATAGAGCACTGAAAAAGTCAGAAGAAAACAGAATGCATCTTTAATATGGGACCTTGCATTATACAGGATAATTTGGCATTATCTTTTCTAAGCTCTGGGAACCTGGAAACAGATACATTTCACTTTTATAAGTTGTTAACATTTAGCATGTTGCAGGGGAAATGAGCAGACAACCAATGTAATATTGTTAGAAGAAAGTACATTGTCCCTTTGCAGGATGATTTAAATAAAATGCCTACTCTACATCCTGCCTAAAATGCTTTTACAGAATGCTATCTGCATGCTAAAGGTAAATGTCAAATGCAAAGAAATTCTAGGAGCACCTGTTGTGGTTACTTAAGAACTGACTTAAACACAGCATATGATCCTACATTTTTACCCTCAGTGACCAATAGAGGCTTCAAGTATCTTTCATGGGTCTGAGATGCAGACAGAAGAATCCAAGACAAGGGATAGTTTGACATCACAAGGCTCACTGTGACTGATGCCACACAGCTATCCCCGGGGTGGGATTTTTCTGTCCACAACTCACATCCATGAAAGTGTCCATTTCTTGCATACCTTTTGTTTAATAACGTGTAATTTTAAATGTATCTCTTGGTAAAACGCGTAATTTTAGCATCTAAAATGTATCTATTTTAATTTTATAGAAGCAGACCCCATCAAGGACCAATCCTCACTTATTTAAGTTGCCATAGCATAAAGTGATGTCATGTTTGCCATATTTGTGAAGTCGTAATCTGTATAGCCATTAATTGTCTGGATAAAGCAGATACTTGAGCTCCTATATGACCAATGCATTGCCTTTTCTGTTTTCCTACGGCCGGATAAAAGATTAAAGAAAACATTTTCCGGATTGTATAAAACCTTAGAAAACCTTGTCTGATATACAAGAAAACCCAATATGAAGTAATTACAGACTGACAGAACAACAGAGTCTATTTATACACACAGAATATGCCTGCACTTACTTCATAAAGGCATTTATAGAACTGGCTCAAATTCAAGTACACATAAGTCTTTGCAAAATCTTACCATTTTACAAAAGCAACTAACATGAATTATTCTCACCTCTTGCTGCCTGGATGTTGGCTGCCACTGTAAACATGTTGCTTAGCCAGATATAAACCATACCATACTTCTGACCCCACAGTATGGCTGGTATCACCAGGATCTTGCCAAAGTTAGACAGCATTAAACCACATGCAGTTTCTCTCAGGCTGAAACAGGTAAACAATACATGAGCTATGATGTGCATAACAGCCTGAGAAAGTTCCCCAAGAACTGAATTGCGGTAGAAACAGATCTGTAAAGGGTAGGCACACTATTTAAAGTTACCATACTTTCGAATTATAAAATACTTTAAACTGACATTATATGTGTACAAATAATTATATTCTGGACTAATTCTAGACTATTTCCTTTGAATAAAAAATAGATTCCATGTTTCATACATTGCAACATCCTGCCAGTGAAATTTATGATAAACGTATATTATTTTGCAGTAGTGTATATTATTTTGCAGTAGTGTATATTATTTTGCAGTAGTCATAACCTTATTTTATTCCTGTGAGATTGCATGACATTATAACAGTTTTCTTTCTTGTAACATTACAATTGACTTTGCTAGTAACTTTCAAAATAAAGCAGATGATGCCATGGAATTCAAAGAACATGAGGTGTACCGAAAATAACAGAATTCCAAAGTAAGCATCTGAACTGAAAAGAGCTTTTATTTTGCCCTAGTTGACCGCTAGCACCATATCTCTTAATTTACCCAACAGCACTGAAGTTGTTTTCGCTAGTAGCTGACACCATCAACTTTACTAGATGAAGGAGAAGAACTAAACAAGCTTCTGGTCTCGTTTTTATTGTATTTGTGTATATAATCTTAGTTGAAACAAATATGTTTTACAATAGATAGTCATACTGATTCAGCTCACTATTGCAAACAAGGGCTTCGCAAGCGGTGCATGATACGCCCGTTTTAATGTCATAAAGGAGTTCCAAACTGAACAAGACTGTTTACAAAAGGACAGGCAGGCAGACAAACATGGGAAACCACTCTATAATTAATGATGGCAATATTACTTAAATATTTAACACATCAAATACTATTAATAAACCAAAAATTAGCTTCCAAGAGGAAGTGGCTCCTAAGCTGTGTAATGCCAAAGTCAAACAAGGGAGGTAATTCACTTACTAAATATATGAGCTATACCATTCTTGGTTCTGATACATTCCCTTGACAATATACTGGTACACATCACCATCAAGTTGTGTTAGAATATTCTAAACGGTTAATCTATGGAAATTTATGCAAGGGCAGATAATTAAGTAAGTAAGCCAGAGTTGTGGTTCTTGCTCAGGATACATTTACCGATTATTATACACATTCCTACAAAGTTTCATTCTAATATTTCAAAAGGTTAAAGAGATTTGGAGTGAATGGAAAATCCTAAAAATACTATTCAAAGGGAGGTTACTCGTAAATTAAGAAAAGGGGAGCAACCATTCTTATATGTGATGCAGCATCATCTGATCATGCACATTCCTTTAAAGTTTCATCATGATATTCCAAACAGTTACCGAGTTAAGGGACGCACAAGATAAGTATACACAATAGTCTGAAATAACTAATAAAAGGAATGTAACTCTGAAACGAAGAAAGGGAGAGCAGCCATTTTGTGAGTGACACATTGTTGGGACTTCATACACATTGTTATGAAGTTTTATGAAGATATCCCAAACAGTTATCTAGTTATGGTTTGCAAAAGACCTGCAGGGTAAAAACAATCAAAGGGGCATAACTTGAAAACTAAGGAAAGGGGAGCAACCATTCTTACACGTGACACATTCCCTCTACCTAATACTTATGCCTATAAAATTTCCTGAAGATATCCTAAATTGTTACTGGAGTTATGGCGCACACAAGAATATTTACAGACTATTCAAAGGGAGGTTACTCCAAAATTAATAAAAGGGGAGCAACCATTCTTATATGTGACACATCATCTTGTGATCATGCACATTGCTTTAAAGTTTCATCATGATATTCCAAACAGTTACCGAGTTAAGGGATACACAAGATAAATATACACAAAAATAGTCTAAAAGAACTAGTAAAAGGGATGTAATTCTAAAACGAAGTAGAGGAGAGTAGCCATCATTGTGCGCGACACATCGTTGGGACATCATATACATTGCTATGAAGTTTTATGAAGATATCCCAAACAGTTATCTAGTTATGGTGCGTACAAGACCTGCAGGGTAAAAATCAATCAAAGGGGCATAACTTGAAAACTAAAGAAGGGGGAGCAACCATTCTTACACACGACACGTTTCCCCTACCCAATACATATGCCTATAAAATTTCATGAAGATATCCCAAATGGTTACTGAGTTATGGGGCGTACAAGAATGTTTACTGACGGACAGACAGACAGACGGACGGACGGACAGCGCCACGACATAATACGTCCGTTTTTGTCGAAACGTGCATATAAAAAGATTCTACACCTACAGTTTTTCTATTTTTACCAATACAAACCATAAATGAGTTCCTTCTAGAACAATAAAAACATTCATAACAAAGAAGGTGGGTCAGTATAAGTAAAACTTCGGCTAATAGAGCCTCATCAGCTGCCACCATGTGTCATTCTGAGGACTTTGCATGACATTGGCTAAGTTTCTTTTGCTACTAACTAGCAAACATAGATGTTGTATTTTAATTAAAGCCACAAGTGTACTAAGATTATGAAATTGCAAAAAAGTGCCTTTGCTGATAGTATGCATGAATGCTAAGTTGCAAGAAGTCAGATGAGATATCATCTTTCCTCTTCTGGCAGTTATTCCCACAAGAACTTCAAATCTCACTTAATTTTCAGTAGGCAAATTCTTTTTTTTTTTTTTTTTCAAGTTTTCCTTACAATGCGTAAATTGATAATTGGATGTATACATATTTTTCAGTAAGCAGTTATGCTTTTTTCTTCATTTTAAGATTTTCTTCAAAGGTAAAACGGGTTGGAGTATACCTTCCAGTTTCACATTTTAAGAACTTAAAACCAGCATGCTATTATATATGTTTCTTCCTTCTCCATACAAAATAAAATATTATAAGCCTGTTTATATTAACTTCACTTATAAAGCAATCAGATATCACAGATTGCAGTCTAGAAATTATTAGAATGTGTGAGTTTGGTAAGTCAGAAAATCTGATAAAATTCAATATAGCTCATAGGAACAATATACATACCGGTAATTCTAACATACCGTGTAATCCCTAATTATTAGTTACCTGGGGCAAGAATCCTTTTTCTGTACAAACTGCTGCCAAACTGACACAAATAGCAGAACTCCCATCAGGAAGGCAAACAGCTCTGGAAATAAAACAGCAGACATCTGGCCCCTTGTTCTAAACTAATGAGGTGGATAGTTAATGATACATTATACAGTGGACCCTCTTTACAATGAGGGCATTTGTCCCAAAAACTTTTGATGTTAAACTGAATTTGCTGTTATAAAGAATACCAATTTTGAACAATAAAGCCATTTCGTGCAAACCAAAATGATATTGTAAAGAATTCTGCTGTTGTAATGAGTGCCGTTATAAAGAGGGTTGACTGTATTTTCAAACCTTATGTATGCAAAAAACACACCCTTTTTTTTTGCTGAAAAAAAAAATGTGCAGAGTTTTGATTTCCAAAAGTGCCTCATGTTTTTGTGGCAAATCGCTTTTCGTAAATACATTAGTACATCTGAAATTATGTGCACTAGAAGACTAAACCAATCCTTGACTAATGCCATCATTAAAACAGCAATGCTTTGGACAACCCAGCTCTGATACTTGTCCTACAGAAGCAAATTTTTCCCATTAAAAGCTGACCCCCATTAGGAAGAGAGCAAAAATTGAAAATGGCAGAGTTGCAAATTCTTTCCTTTAAAAGCTGACTCCATTAGGAAAGGAAAACAAAAATATTCCTCCGAAAGAAAGAAGAAAAAAAACTTTTACCAACAACAGCAAGGAAGAAATTCCAGTACAGGTCCACTTCTAATGCTGAATAGATCACATGGTCAGGCAGCCATTTTGTCTTGTTATCATCTGTTCTCTGACTCAACAACCTTGTAAATGCATCACAGATCAGCAGAACAAGACAGAACTTCCAATGAGCCTGTGAAGATAATATGAGTTTTGTCACACAAACAACCAGTCTGTACCATACAACAACCAGGGTCCGAGGTTATAAAACTTGAGTGAAATCTCAAACTCAAATAATTCACACTGACTGGCTGCTTGCATGTGCTCGGAAGCAGCCAATCAGTGTGCTTTATTTTGGGTTTGAGAATGTACTCAAGGTTTACAACCTCAGGGCCAGTCTTTGACTGTGCAGCCCAACTAGAGCCTTCTTTCTGTGCTTGTCTGAGATGAATGAAGTCTAGGTCAGAGCCTCTCATTTTCCCTGAAGAATACTTCAGGGAACAGGAAAACCTCTGACCAGACTATGCCCAGGCTGGTTTAACCTTTGCTGTTAACACATTCCATAAACACCCTTTTTCATGTCATGGCTCATATAGAATAGTACCTATTTATTTTATTGATGGGTAAACTCTGGACAGCAAGTCACTCACTGAATAAACCCAATTCTTGATCCTTTAGCTAGCTTGGTCTCTAGCGAGAAAATGGACCATGTGTGTGTGTGACTGCTCATTCACTAGCCATGGTCGGCACATGGTTTATGCTAGAGAATGTGTAAAAGTTTATTTTACTGTTTTAAGTGTAAATTATGGATATCATCATATCTTCATGATCTTTGGGCATTAAAAGTGAGTACATTTTATGAATTTTTCAGCTCTACAGACACAGCATTGAAACAACCATAAGTTTACTGGTGATATATCAAACAGACGTTCACACACCAAAGGTTGTACAATCAACTGGATTGATACTGATATGACATTATTTGCACATCATATGCCTGTTGTTTTTGTTTGGACACTAAAAATGTCAAAAAGGCACCAAAAAGCAGTCAGACAACAAAATTTACATTTGTAAGATTTAAAGATTGTTCTTTCCAAACTATATCATATCATATCAAGAATTCAAAGACTAGAGTCACATAATCTGGATCTACAATGTTTGCAAACTCAATTGCTTTCCTTTTTGGCTCTTTAAGGGTGCACCTTTATTCCACTGTTAACAAGAATATGCCTGAAAGCTTGTCTCTTCAGCAACATGGCATCAAGGCTGATTATTACCAGGTCATACTCTATATATTTGTCAACAACATTCTCACACTTGGCCTGCAAAAGAATCAAGAAAAAATCAAAACATGTGTGTGACTAAATTTTAAGACCATTTTCATATTAATCAGCTCTCCAGATAAGGTGGGATTTTGAAATAACTTGAAAATGTGTTAATGAAACACTATGCCCCTAACCATATGCTTGCCTCTAAAGAAGGCTCATCCCATAATGTTTGTACCTTTGTACCATAGGCTTAAATGCACTAAGTCGAAAAAGGTGCTTAACTCGGTAAAAAATTTACGATTTTTTTCAAATGTTAATCAGGTTATTTACACTTTGGGCAATATCTTTCTGCAAAAAAAAATCATGATCCTAGTGTCAGGGGTTCTCAAGATATTTTGTTCAAAAATGCTTTAAGTTGAAAAAGGGACATAACTCGGCCAAAAATTCAAAAATTCGCAACATTTTTTTTTAACATTAATCCGGTCATATACACCTTGGGCAATAAAGTTTCAAGTCCCTAGCTCTTATACTTTTCAAGATATCTTGCTGAAAAAGTCAAAATGTCAAAATTTTCAAGGGGCCATAACTCCTACAAAAATTGATAAGATTTTGTTTAAAAGTTGATCAGTTCATCTACTTATCATCTCCAATAAGCTGACAAAGTTTCAAACCCCTAGCTCAAATACTTTTCAAGATATATTGCTGACAAAGTCAAACGGCTGAATTTTTCAAAGGGCCATAACTCCAACAGAAATTGGCGGAATTTGTTCAAAAGTTAATCATTTCATTTACTTAATATTCCTTATAAGCTGTCGAAGTTTCACGCCCCTAGCTCAAATTATTTTCAAGATATCTTGCTGACAAAGTCAACATGCAGAAATTTCCAAGGGGTGTAACTCCCTCAAAAGTTAACAGAAGTCATTCAAAAGTTGATCACTTCATCTACTCATCATCTCTAATAAGCGGACACAGTTTACAGTCCCTAGCTCTTATACTTTTCAAGATATCTTGCTGACAAAGTCAAAATGCCAAAATTTTCGAAGGGTCATAACTCCTACAAAAATTGACAGAATTTGTTAAAAAGTTAATTAGTTCATCCACTTATCATTCCTAATTAACTGTCAAAGTTTCAAGCCCCTAGGTCAAATACTTTTCAAAATATCTTGCTGACAAAAGCAAAATGCAGAAATTTCTAAAGAGCCATAACTCCCTCAAACGTTGACAGAATTTGTTCTAAAGTTAATCAGTACATCTACTTATCATCTCCAAATAGCTGACAAAGTTTAAAGTCCCTAGCTCAAATACTTTTCAAGATATCTTGCTGACAAAGTCAAAATGCAGAAATTTTCAAAGGGTCATTTCTCCTATAAAAATTGACGGAATTAGTTCAATAGTTAATCACTTCATCTACTTATCATTCCTGATAAGCTGTCAAAGTTTCAAGCCCCTAGATGAAATATTTTTCGAGATATCTTGCTGACAAAGTCAAAATGTGGAAATTTTCAAAGGGCCATAACTCCTACAAAAATTGACGTAATTTGTTCAAAATATTATCAGTTCTTCTACTCATCATCCCTAATAAGCTGTCGAAGTTTCAAGCCCCTAGCTCAAATGCTTTTTGAGTTATCTTGTTGACAAGATTTTATTATGAATTTTTGCCAAGGGGCATAACTCTAAAAAGGGAGACAACTTGGACAAGAAATAAAATACATGTCCGCTAATTTTGCATGACAAATCCGTATGTGAAATTTCAGAATGCTAGCATGCATGGTTCCTAAGATATGGTATGCGTGACGCACGCACAGATGGACGGACAGACAGCCGCACGGACGGACAACCTAGAAGCAATATGCCCCCTCAACTTCTTCGAAGTTGGGGGCATAATTATTGGGTAATTTTTCTTAAAGTGAATGGGTACACTTACAGGTGAAACAACTCTGCCCTTGCCATTAGGTGTATTTAAAGTCTTATAGAAAAGAATTTTCTCCCCTAGGAGCAAAGGCGATATGTTAATTCACTGGATCCGACTGGATTGGGCCAAATCACTGGATCAGACTGAAATTTTACTACCGGTATTTATAGCTGTTATTATAGATTTACTTTTTTTGACTGTTAATGTTAAAATATTTAGCATAGGATAGTGTAGCCAACAGATATATTACAGTACTATTTGAACTTATGGAACTTACCATTGCTATTGTTTTAACGTGTTCTTAACGTGTTCCTTGTAATTTCTTAGACATTTCATAGAGACAGGAACGTAAACATGCATATGAAATATAATGCGACTTTAATGGCTATAAAAATGAAACTCGTCAGGTGAAATAATGTGATTTTTTGTTATTTCTGTTCAAAACATATATTGTGGGTACGTTATTGAGGCGGTTCAGAGCAGAACTATTATCTGCTCAATACATCATGTTAACAAGACATCTATAGATGGATTGAAAACTCCTTTAAAGCCAAATATCAAGTTACTCTAATATATCCCTTGGATACACTACCTTATGCAATAAATAAACATTAAGTCAAAGAAGGTATAATGAAACAGCTATAAATGGTAAAAGTCAGGTCCTATTCAGGTGACAGGTCAGGTGAGTTAGCTCGATCCTGTCCAATCTGTTGAGTAGACACACCCTAGCAATGCAAATCCTTTCCTGTATGAGTAGACCTCATTTTGGCAGTGGCGGATCCAGAGGGGTTGGGGGGTGGGTGGTTCAAACAGACCCCCTCTTTTGCCTTATTTCATTTTCATGGGGAATTTCAGGAAAAATTGGTCAAACTGCACAAATTGAACCCCCCTCAGCTAATTTGAACCCCCTTTCCAAAATTTCTGGATCCACCCCTGTTTTGGAATGGAAGGGCTTTGTTGTTCAGGAAGGCACACAGGAAGTCACAATTGGTCCCAATTCGTAAAAAACGGCAGAATAATATGGAGGTATAGCCATACTTCTCAACTATCCATAAAATCAATCATGCTATGAACCTGTGATAGCTTGAAACTTCCCACATGCCAGTGATTATTTCCTCTATATAAGTGGTGCCCATAAAAGGCACCAGTCCTAATTCAAAATAGTATCTTTTTTTCCCAACTGCAAGTTGAAAAATTCCCAATTGCAGGAAGAATTTTTCTAGGGACCATCTTACAAGCATAATTTACTCGCTTCCTTAAAGAACTGGCAGGTATATACCTAAAATTGAATGTAAATATTATATACATGTATTCAGTATCATGTAGCGATAATAAAAGTCGCAGGGGGCGCTGCGTCAAGGTAGGTAATCTCCAGCCGTTTCTTGGCAGATTTTTTTCAAACAGAAAGTAGGCATAAAACCGGTTGTTAATCTGAAGATCGGTAATTATTTTCGCTAGAAATCTTGTTCTTTTATGCCTGTTTATGTGTTGGGTAAGTTCTACATTCAATGACACATAATTTCATGATTTTAACTTTGCTTATTTCCGAATTCCAGGATACCGAACCGTACCGGAAATAGGATTATGTCCCGTTCAAATGTTATGTATTATTTAAAGCTGAATTTATTTTTCTAATTTCGCCGTTTTTAGCGCATTAATAATTGTGTTTCTGGAATTTTCTCCCTCAAGAGAAGGTCAACATCCATTACTAACATTTTGGGTCATTGAATTTGGTCATTCAAAGTGGACAGGTAAATTCACAGGTAGATGACCTTACTATATACCTGTGCATGATTTTCTCAAGACCATATTTGGGAGCAATAAGAATTTATAACAGGATATAACCAGAAAAGTGAGTTTTGTGCTGATATTACTCACCCTGTTTTCTTCCAGTTTTTGGAGTGTTTACTTTTGTATCTAAGGGTCTCTAAGGGCCCACAAAGGACATTTGAAAGGATCCAATGAGGTGCTCAGTGGTAATTATGTGCTTTCTATGGTCCTGTGATATCATTTCTATTATATTTTGTAGGAAATTTTGCATTCTATTTTTAATTACAAGCAGCTATATCATGTCCCCTATCCCACCACTTGAGACTAAAATAAAGGTGTTTCTGAAATTCCAGATTTTAGGCGAATACATGATTTTTCCCAATTCCGTGGGTACCGGCACCATTCCCAAAATAATGAAAAAAAACCACTGCACATGCACAGATCGACAACTAGTTCCCAATCGACAACCAGTCGCAAGAACTGATAAAATGAAAATCAACGTACACAGTGTGCAATTTTGATGATGTCACCTTTGTATTTTGTATACATTTTGTCTGTTGGACTGCCACAAGTAATGCAAATAAAGTTTCCCTGCTTCATTATTTTGTAAAAGGGGAAAATGTGCAGAAAAAATCAGTTTCAGGATTGTTTACATGCACAAAAAGTGCGTACTTGTTTTATCATAGGTAAAACACAGCTTCCCAGCGCGGTCCTTCGAATCACCAGAATCCCAACATTTTTTTTTCAGTCTCATCAGTAACAACGGCATCGAACCCTTAAAGTTGTGAAGCAGTGCCAAATTCTAAGCAGTTTTTTTCTGGGGCCTCCTGCTTCAATCAATATATATACTAGCCAAAAGTTCTAACCGGCCAATTACATTTTGTCGATTTTCTTCATGCCCCCAAACCATGTGCACGCCTGGTAAACTATCACATGTACCTATAAAAATTGTGACAGACATCCGGGGCTACCTGTGACGTTCCAAAAATAAGCAAAAAAGGGTAGGTTTTCGTCTTTTTTGATAAAATACATTATAATCAGGGAGTTTAATTATTCAAATCAAAGAATGCTATTCGACCCTTACATACGTTAAGTTTTGTCACACAATATATCCCCGGGAACTTTACATATATACGGAAGATATGACTTTTGAAGTAACTTTAAGGTCAGTCGAAAGTACTCAAAACAAGAACAAATCGGTTGTTTTCGGTCCTAAATGCACTTTTCTTGCATAAGAATCTGTTGATCTGGACACACTGACGTAAAGTAAACCTCCTTGCCCAAATATAAATGCCAATGAGCTCCAAATAAGGCTGGATCTGTAAAAAAAAAACTGGGGGGTGACTGTGACGAAATGGAGATGCCTGTGATGTAAGAAAATAGAGCCAAAATCTGAAGATTTATTGTGGTTGCAAATATTGTTATTCTTAATCTCTAGACCACTGCCTTGAAAGAATCGTTCATTCAATTAATCTATCATAATGCGAATACCAAGCATATTTTTGTTAAAACGACAGATAATGATCATGAACTTATACAATCAGATTCTACATCCTGCTCTCAAAACTAAGATGGAAGTTAGTATACATTGACAACAGTTCATAAAAGACACGCATGGTAAACCGAATAATGAGCTCTTTCCCAGACAGGTGGCCATATTCACCTACCCCGAATGAAAACAATGCTAACTTCTGTTTTGCCTATTTTATATTTTAAATTACAAAACAAACCAGAAAGCAAAGTGTGCAGCTGTACCTTATTGCCAGAAGACTACAGACATGCGGACATAAGAACACGTAACAGTGATGCTTCACAACAGAAATTCAAAATCCAAAGCATCTCACAGAGTTATTGCCCGTTTTGTTTCCATATATGTTACTCAAACATTGACGAGTTGCACGTAGCTGTTGAAAATTTACTGCCTAATTCAGTGTTAGAATAGTTCTGAAATACGCTTAAATAAGAGGCAACGTTTTTGTGAATGGTGATAACTGCCTGTTAGTCATCTACATCTATATCTACCAATTAAGTGCATGGCCAATATTGGCATAGTCGCACTGTGAACAACCTTAAAACATTCGTGCTGGGAGGTTCTTATGTACAGTTAAAATAAGATAAAAACATGTTGTTCACAATCACGGTCTTAGGACATCTGTACTGACAAGGAGCTTGAAGTCATCCAGAGTCGGTGCAGATATGACCTTGGCAGGCAGACCATTCCAGAGACGGACTGTTGATGGAAAGAAGGATCCCTTGTAGGCGTTGATGGAGCAAAATATTGGCAGGAAACGTTGATGGTGTCCTGTAGTTGCTACTCCTGTGGCTGCCAGGTACTGACCTAAAGGGATTTCAACGAGGTTATTGACCACTGGGTGGGAGCGTACAGTACAAGTGACCGGTTGTCCCGATCTGTATAGTGGACGCATCTTTGTCCCAATATGTCGGTTAGGTTTCAAAATGGTTTATTTTTGTGTTTTAAAATCATTGAGTGTAGGCAGAACAGCTTACTCGACAAGCTTTAATACAGATCTTTTCGACATGTCACCTTAATTTTCTGTAAATTGTTATGATATGCTTTATTTTCACATTTAATTTGAGAAAATCACTACTCTACTTTCGATTTCGAAATCTGCGCCGGTACCATTTCTTCAAATTTTGCCATCAATTTTATATGAAACAACCTTGTTTTCTTTAGAAATATTTTATGGTGTATTTAGGTTCAAGATTAATTAATCTTGTTAGATATCATGCTAGGTAAGGGCAATTATTTTCAAAGAAAACAAAGGAGGGGTCAAACACTATTCTGTATCGTGGGTCGTAAAACCGATTGTCAGTGAGACATCCCATACAGTCAGAAAAATTTGGGGATGCTCAGCTTTGCTTGTCTTGTGGATTCGTCCCGTACTTAAAGGATACTTATCATGGGTAAATCTCTTAATAGATCATTAATCTATCTTAAAAAGGGACTAACTAACATTTTTTTCGAATTAAAACGCTAACTCGGCCGATTTTCTGGTTACACGTGACGTGATCTGATTACAAACACCAGTGATTTGCAGATGAAAATACGAATTTAGAGCAAAGAAAGCAACATCTTGCCATCTCCAAAGATGACCATAATGGAAAACATAAATAGAGAAAACACTCTTACCAAGTGGTTTACATCCAAACAAAAAAAGAAAACACATTTCACACAAACACACCCTGAAGGTCATAACAACGGACAAAGATTTGCCCACTATACACATCGGACAACGGTGCACATGTACTGTACGCTCCCAACCAGTGTTGACGATCCTGTACATCATTGTGACTTTGCTCTGGTCTCGCCTTGATTGAAAGTCCTTCCATCCAAGTTCTTGCAACATTGAAGTGACACTGCTGGTTCGGCGGTAGTCATTGCAGCATAACCTGGCGGCACGCCTCTGTACAGACTCCAATTTGGCTATGTTGGATTTTGTCACTGGGTCCCATACCGTCGAAGCATACTCAAGCTGTGGACGAACTATGGACTTGTAGCAGTTGGCCTTAACATCCTTTGGGCAGCTAGAAAGATTTCTGCGAAGGAAAGCTGTAGTCTGGTTGGCCCTTTTCGTCACTGCATCAATATGGCTGTTCCAGGACAGTTTACTGTCTATGGTGACTCCAAGGTACTTTGCTTTTGACGTTTCTTTCAAGGTCTGTCCATGAATGCTGTAAGAGGTTGGTATGACGTTTCGCTTGTTGGTGATCACAGTCATTCCAAATCGTTAGAAATTGTCGAGGTCACACGCCATGCTAGCTACACGAAACGTTTGCAAAAACAACAGTGTTTCGGAAGATGACTTTTATGTAGTAAAAGTGCTCTTTTGTTACCAAATTTGATGCAGTGGCTATTCGGAGATTTTGAATTACACATAATTGCAGTGAGATTCCGACCACTTCAACATACTGAAAGGTGTAATGTAAAGAATATGTCACCTGCAGATGATCTAATTTGTAGGCCTTACGGATGTATTTGGATTCTAGCGCCAACAATTCAAAACTAGCCAGACTGAATCACTTGTAGCACCTGTCACTCCTGTTACCACAAAGTTAACACATATAGCGAGCGTCATACGACACATGCATACACGCATATGAGGTACCAAAAGGATCAACACTATAGATACCTGTACGTGTATGCCTGTTGACGGGTATCGGCAATTTTGACCCATTTGACACACCATACGTGTAGCTGGCATGACGTGTGACCTCGATAATTTCTAACGAGTTGGAATGACTCACAGGCAGCACCTCCCGATCACAGTCATCACCATTCACAAAAATGTTGACTCTTATTTAAGCGCACATTTCATAACGATTCTAACTCTGAATTAGGTAGTCAATTTTCAGCAACTATGTGAACTTCGTCAATGTTTGACTAACAGAAGCGGAACAAAATGGGCAATAACTCTTTGAGATGGTGTTTGAGGAATTTTAACATGGACTTTCATAATATACTTATACGCATTATGATAGCTTAATTGGACGTTGAATGAATGATTCTTTCCAGGCAGTGGTTTAGAGAAGATTATTTCCATCTGCAATAACCATTCAGATTTTCACTATATTTGCTTACATCACAGGCACCTCCACACCATTGCAGGCACATCCAGCTGTTGTTTTGAAAAATCAAGCCTTATTTGTAGTCAATCGACATTTGTATTTGGGCAAGGAGGTTAACTTCACATCAGTGTGCCGAGAAAAACAGATTCGTATGCAAGATCACTGCATTTAAGACCCAAAACGGCCGAATTCTTTATGTTTTGAGTACTGTGGGCTGACATCAAAGCCACTTCAAAAGTCGTATCTTTGGTTAATATGGAAAGTTCTGGGGGATATGATGTGTGACAAAACTTTATGTCGAATAGCACTTTTGATTTCTAATAAACTCCCTGGTTATTTTATATTATGTCAGAAAGGAGGAATACCTACCGTCTGTTGTCGTTTTTTTTGACAATCACAGGCAGCTCCAGATGCCTGTCACAACTTTTTATCGGTACCTCCACCGGAGGTACCCGTGATAGTTTACCAGGCGTGCAAACAATCTTACAGTTCTACAGTCAACTTAGCCAACAAAAGACTTGACAAACATTAAATTTAGGATGCGCTGATAAACACAAGTACACCATTTTTAAATTTCCCAACAGTCAGCATTTTGTGACAATTTGTGAAAAATCACTTCTTGGAATATCCAACTTACGTGAGTAAAACCATTTCATTACAAAAGCAAATGACTTAAAAAACAGATTTATGCCGAAATGAAGACACTTCCTGCATGTAAAATACGTTAAACATACGTTGACGTTGACGTCATTTCTGAGATAAATGGTAAATTATCCACAAACTAATCGTTGAAATAATGATTGATTGTATACATTTCACCCTTTTTTGACTTACATTACTTACATAACAGACAGCACTGGATAGTTTTGACTATATGTATGTGACCTTGACCTTAATTCAAGGTCATGGTACACAATATTATCCTTGAAGATCACAGTGCTACTGTTGACCATTCTTCTTCTTTGGGTTACTGAGTATCGTCCCCCCCCCCGTGACCCAGCTTCCCACTCATATATATTGTGTACTTGCATCGCATAAGTCTGCTGCATGAAGGAAATGCTGGGTCACGGGGGGGGGGGGGGAGGGGGGGGGGAAGTACTTGCATTTTAGTTATAGTGAAGCGTTCCCTTTTGGCCGTTTTGACCGGAAGTAGAACTGCGGTTTTGAATGAAATAAGGTATATAGAACGCGTAGGAATATCTGTCAAGGAATAAAGTCAAGTTATACTGAACTAAATAAGAAATTACTTCAGGAGAGCACTTTAGCGAGTTCCAGCAGTTCCGCCCTGCAACATACCTCGCTGCGATTCCATCGGGACAAATTCAGGCAAGTCATTCTCAGAGTTGATTCTTCGAACAGTATCATTTAAATGTTTCACCAGTATCACTCCGTCAGAAGACCACGCACTTTTGAGTTGTTGGGATTTCACCCTCTGACGCGCCTGATACATAAGTTTGCCACGAACTTTGGTTAGATGCTCATTTACAAACACTCCTCGATGACCCCGTGATTTGGTCAGTACTCTGGCCTTGTAAAATTTGGCTCTCATCCGGTATGTAGCGAATTTCACAATTATATCTCGTGGCTTTCGAGCGCCAATGTCGCCTGGTTCCGGCCTACCCAGTCTGTGAGATCTGTCAATGTCCTGCAGATTGAGCTCCACGTCAATGCTACGGGCCAGATCGATGACAATGTCATCTGTAACCTCGTTCTCAGCCTCCTGGATACCTGTAATCCGTAAACAGTTGCGGCGGCTATACTGTTCAGCGTTGTCTACAGCTTCCTCAAGTTTCACAACTCTTGATCTGAGATCTTGATTTTCTTTCTCCAGTGAAGCAATTTGTACTTTAAGACCTGCCAAGACACCATCGACAATTGAACTAACAAGGTTTGTTACTTGTTGCTGGAACGAGTCAATGATAATTTGGTTGACATGAGGCGCAAAAGAGACGTTCTCAGTTAAGCTGGGCCATTAGCTATTAATTTTGTCCTTCGTATTGCCTTTCTTTAAATTACAAAATGACGGCCCTGTTTACCCTCTGACAGGTAGCCCTCTGTCTAAAGAAGTACTTAGTAGATAAAAGTACCGAGACATGCATGCGTTTTGTTAGACATTTTTAACACCGATTCGAATAATGATACCCTGGTTTAAAATGCGACGTTTTTAAATGTCGCAATATTGCCGTTGCACAGACAAGAACGCCGCACGGCTAAAAAAGATAAATCACTGCTGAAAATCGAGTTCCATTATTAAATTCAGGTAATTTCTTACACATTTCACCGCTTAAACAACATCTAAAGGGTAGTTTTTGCTACGAAATGAGACGGGGGACTAATGTCGCAAATTTTATGTAACCTACGTCACAGCGCTAAATTCGTGATACATGTATTAACTAAAATGGCCGGCATCATAAAACTTACAAGATCACACGAAGAAATATGTGTTCTTCAATATCTTATATCATTTGTGCAAATTTGCTCAATTTTGTACATTTTACTCGACTTCAAAATACATTACCCCAGCATTTTTCTGTAAGAATGTAACCTTACGTCACGGGCTTTTCTTACAACTGAGCAAAGCAATCGCTCTGAAACTCATGTGCAAAATCCTGCCTAGTAACAGCTACAAGATGGTGTGCTTAGTTTTCATGCACTGAAACATTAAATGATATAAAAACATTAAAATGTGTGCACTGTAACCTACGTCACACGTAACCTACGTCACAACGTCACTAAGACCACGTTTTGAAAGCGTTGACGTCACTTAATTAAGCAGCGCTTCATAGAAAACCCCTTTCTTCCAAAAAAGCAAAGAAAAACATTTTAAATTGAAACCAGCCAAAATAATCAAATGTCAGTAGATTAGTAAATGTGCAATGCTACGCATGTCAAAGAAATCGTATGCGACATCATCTTTCAACGTATCTTAATAACGTCATAAAATACGCCGTTTCTAATTGTTAGGGTATGTCTCTAAATATGGTTGGTATTCCATAATCTAAAACTATTATCTGAAAACATTTAAAGGATTTGAAGCAGATATAATGAGCATTATGTTCGTGATTTTTTCTTGAATTCTGGGAATGGTTGTATATATGGCCATTTTTGTCCGCGAATGGCCCAGCTTAACTGAGAACGTCTCAAAAGAGTCCTTCATCAATGACGCAATGTTCTGAATGTCAGTTTGTTGTAAAGTAAGATGAGTAGAAACATCACTGGTGGTGGGGACTCCAGTAGTCTCGGCTGAGACAGTGTTAGAAGTCATTGTGTCGGTGACTGAGAGGTCTGATATGTCTGCTTCTGATTCTGATATGGATCCAGAGAGTAACCGGTTTTTCTTTGTATCGAAGTCAAATTCTGGCGAAGAAAGTTCACGCTTTTTACTTTGTGATGAGCCGACAGGAGTACTCGTTTCTTCGCTCATAATACTGTGCCGTACTTAATAATGTTGTGTAGTATACTCTATAGTAATCCGGCGTGGGTCGTCTAAGCAGTCACGGTTCATTCATATGTAGAAACAGTGTTCACATTGTAAACAAAGACTATATCTGCATGATTTTTGGGTACAGTGTAGAAAAAAGTTACCTAGTTATTCCTTAAAACAGCATTTAAATTCCAAAAGTAGATCACTATCGAATGATCACATCACTACACTAACACAAAATCAGAAAATGTTCCCCCAACTAAGTCAGAAACACTACATTTTAAAGATTTTTCCGAGAGCGACAAAAAAGTTAGACTGTCGCCATTATCACGTGACACTGTGCCCTTTGAAGCGTTCCCTTTTGGCCGTTTTGACCGGAAGTAGAACTGCGGTTTTGCATGTTTAAATGCCAATCAGGCGTAACAAGAAGAAATACATTGCTTTGTATTGTGATATGCGTGTATTTAGCATGCATTTATGAGAAAAAATTATGGAATGAATGACTAATTTCAATATTTTTATTACCTCAAAAAATGAGGTATGCGAAAACCTTGAATTTAGGGTAGGTAGAGTCAGACTGGATTATCTCCCCATGTCTTTGGGTCTGAATCACAAATGATCTGATCTCATACGGTTTACATATTTATGGAAGCTCTGCTACGAAAAAATTGCATACTTTATACTTTTGAAATTTCGGACCTGTCGCGCCGGCCTAATGGGGAAAATCCTCGCCTTAATCATAGAAGTCCTTATAAAACAGAAGGTACATTTTATTTAGATGATAATGATATTCGGCGCGCAAGGAAACGCCGTTTATGGTGTAACAAATTCCGTCGCAGCGGGATTCGAACTAGGTAAGCCAGGTCTTAGCAGACTGCGCTTCCGACGTTTATATACTTATAAGTTATAACATCATCCCCGTATGCAAAACTTTAAAATAAGAGTCCGCATAGTGCCTAAGTCGGGCACACACTACATATAAATACTCACGTCAGTTTATTCGCAAATTAAACGTTTCACGAATATCGGAACGCTTAAATTAAATTTTAGGCCAACTGCAATGTTGAAAAACGTCGTATCGACGGTGATGCACTCAGCTAAATCTAAAAGCAGCATCGTGTCAACATTGGCATTAATACGACGTTCTTTCAGCGGGTTTGTACCCATTGGATGTTTTGCCGCAACTGCAGTACTTGAGACATGCCAAAATAATGCTTTTATACAATGTGCAGATTATCGACGTAAAAGCGAAGCATCAGATCAGCCTGCACATCCTCCCTGTATAATAACCAGCTTCTTTCATATTTTGTACGTGCTGATTTCAGGCATAACACATTGTTGGGTATTTTTATCACTTGAAATGGGAAGAAAAACACAACCCTATACATTCTGTACGTTCTAAAAAATGGACTCAGCCGCTTAATATTATTCTCCAAAAAAAAAAGAAAGGACAACAAACAGCTCTGCTGGAACTACAGAACCACCAGCCTCGTCAGCCATCTGAGCATATCTATGCTGAAAGTCATCTTGAACAGACTCAACCCCCAAGCTGAAGAGACAATCACCGAGGAACAGGCTGGGTTCAGAACTTCAGAGCCGGAAGGAGCGCCACAGAACAGATCTTTAACCTCAGAATACTGTGCGAAAGTACCTTAAACATCAGCAGAATCTGTGCCATGTCTTCAAACCAAAAATTTTAAAGAGTTCACTCAAGAGCAGAGAGCACATTCGAAAGAAGAAACATGGACTATACCCCGAAGCCTCGGCCAACCAAGCCCCATCAGTGACCCTGACATGATCTGGTGATGAAATCCAGAGAAAATTTAAATGCAATTTCTTAATTTCAATAAGTTAGGTGATTCAAAGATTGATAAGTATCAAAAAGGGGGTCAAAAATGAATAAAAAAACGATGACCTAGAATATGAGTCTAAATCAATAAAAAACTTGAATTCTGATTTCTCAGAATACATCCTCTGATCTGAAAGAAAAACAAACAAACAAACAAAAGAAAAGATAACCTGCACTATGGGTGATGTACGGGGACACGATTTACGGCGTTCACACGGCACAATACCAGCTGCAGCGAAGCCAAATCAACTTCTTAGTTCCTTCAAGAACAGAGAACACATTCGAAAGGAGAAACATGGGCCATAGTGCAGATTATATCTTATTTACATCCTTTGAGATCAGAGGATAGATTCTGAGAAATCTAAATTTTGAGATCGATTTAGACTATTATTCTAGATCATCGTCTTTTATATTATTTGGATCCTTTTGAAATTAATCAGTCTTTGAATCGACTGCCTAATTAAAATTAAGAAATTACAGTATGTTTTTTTCTGGTTTCGTCACCAGATATTGTCAGGGTCACTGACGAGGCTTTATTAGCCGAAACTACGTAGTCTGGCCCATGTTCCTTCTTCTGTATATATTGTTCTCTGCTCTTGAAGGAACTTTTTAAGATTTTAATTTTACTTCACTGCAGCTGGTGTTGTGCCGTGTGGCGGCCGTAAAACGTCTCCGAGTACATCATCCATAGTGCAGATTATATTTTATTTCCATCCTTTGAGATCAGAGGATAGATTCTGAGAAATCTAAATTTTGAGATCGATTTAGACTATTATTCTAGATCATCGCCTTTTATATTATCTGGATCCTTTTGAAATTAATCAGTCTTTGAATCGACTGCCTAATTAAAATTAAGATATTACAGTATGTTTTTTCTCTGGTTTCGTCTCCAGATATTGTCAGGGTCACTGACGAGGCTTATAAACCGAAACTACGTAGTCTTGCCCATGTTCCTACTTCTGTATGTATTCTCTGCTCTTGAAGGAACTTTTTAAGAATTTAATACCCCGAAAACTCGGCCAACTAAACCCCATCAGTGACCCTGACATGATCTGGTGATGAAAGCCAGACAAAAAAAAAATCTGCAATTAATTCAAATAAGTCAGGCGATTCAAAGACTGATAAGTATCTAAATGGGTCCAAATGAATGAAAACGATGACCTAGAATATGAGTCTAAATCAATAAAAATCAGAGTTTATGTTCTGAGAAATCAGATTTTTTTATTGATTTTATATATTATCAATAATTATTATACTTTCTCTGTCCGTTTCCAAACTTTTATAGTATTATATAGTATATAGTATATTATTATATAGTAAAAAGTGTCCCTTTGTTCTTTTTACTAAATTATAAAAAGAGGGTAATTAAGTCTAGAAGCGCATTTAGATCCCAGTTTAACTTGTTCATCGTGGAACATTATGTGTTGTAGTTCCCCTTACCGGATCAGATGGTATAATCAAAATGCAATGAACTCTCTCTGGTTCGCTGTGATTCTCATTCAAGTAGCTCGAAGAACTGTGCATCTGTAATCTTATACAGTCAAACCTGTCTTAAGGGGTCACCCAAGGGAAGCCCCAAAATTGGCTGCTTAAGGCAGGTGACCCCTTAATACAGGTTCATTTGCACTGTATTTTGGTTCTAGGGACCCAGAAAAGGTGGCTGCTTAAGGCAGGTGACCCCTTAATAGAGGTGGCCACATAAGCAGGTTTGACTGTATTAAAGTATCATTGGGGGTGGTCGGGTCGGGCAATGGTGCTGGGAACCTTTTAGTGCCGGCCCGGAGCGTCCTACTAATTTGGATATTATACTGCTCACAAAAGGTAAGGGATATTACATTTAAGATAGCAGAATTAAGAAACATAAATAGATGAACATTTAGCGGCTATAATTAATGAAACAAATATTCAAAAAGACATTCAGTATGAATATTGATACGTTTAAGCTTGTCACGTGGCCTACAGTAAATTGGAAGTAGACAAAAGGTCGACACCCAAATTTCGCACAAATCCGTCAGAGCAATGACATATCATATTTACAAGATACAGATATGTACTTTTTTTCATGCTGTTCTATTAAATGACGAAACAGGCATTAACGATACCATTTTGTGACACTGATGGTGACACTGCCATGGGCCCTACACATTAAATAACGCATGAAAGCCTACCAAAGTGGGGGTCTGCCTAAAAACAGTAATGATGCGTAACGTAGCGTAATGTAGCGTAAAGATGGACAATATTTCCTGAAAATGACCTTTGAAACTATAACATGAAATTTTAAGTCCATGGCCTTGACCTATAGGTCATGAACAGGGTGGAAGGAGGGGTGATTGTGCTGAATAAAATTTAGGACCAATCTATTATCATTACAAATATACTTCAAATCGACAGAATGGTATGGAAACTAGATAAGATCTTAAAAACTTTCATGTAAAACTTTAACATAAAATTTCTAAGTCCGTGACCTTGACCTATAGGTCTTTACCAGGGGTGGGGATAGTGCTGAATAAAATTTCAGACCAATGTCCATCATCATACCAACTATAATTTACGCCGATCAAATGGTGTAGAAACTATGAGATCTTAAAAGCTACAACGTAAAACTTTAAGATTTTGCTAACGCCGGCGCCAGGTAGTGCAATAGCTCTTCAGCGAACTAAAAATCTTTGGTGAGACTGGGAAGTCGTAAAAATTTTGTTGAGCATCCCGCCCAACCTGCCCCCTACCACACCTCCCCTCACCTAATAAAAATGCATCGTTCCTAAATAATGCAGCCATGTTTTAATACCAAAGCAGCAGAATCTCTGAGGTTTGTTGACAGTCTCAGGACGCAGAGAAATATGTTACAAATTATATTTATTAAAAAAAAACATGAAAAACAATACGTTACGCATCATTACGTTGCATTACGCATCATTACTGTATTTAGGCACGTCGCAAAAGTGGGTGTCCTCAGTTCGGAACATTATGGAAAATTCTAATAATGACAGAGCTTGAGGATCTAAAAGAATTTTTTCCGCCGATGCGAAATTCAGGTCTAGACCCCATCGCCCTTTATGTGTTGCTGCAGATAATGAAAAGGTGTGTGTCATGGAATCCCGCTTATGGCTGAGAAGATTTCCATCACCAGAGGGAACAGAACCCAGGACCGCTTGGTCAGCAAGCCAGCGCTTTACCCACTGAGCTACCAGAGCTCTTGGTCATGTTGATAATGATCCCAAATGGTACAGTAATTCATGTTTTAGTTCACCACGATACGACGGCGAGTCAATAAATAACCAGCCTAACCGAAAGCTAAATGATCGACAAAGAAAAGATGTTGACATTTTGTAGTAAACACGAATTAGAAATACATGTATGTCAAAGTTGCACTTGTTCTTTCACTGATAAGATACCGGATGTTGAACATGGACAATAATATAGAGGCTTGTGTTTTCATCTACATGCATATTGGAGAATCTTCTGTAATTTTTGCCTGTTTTGAGAGGAAAGCGGACAAGGAACACATAGCGATTTAAACAATGCATATAGGTCTTCTGTCCCATTATATAATCCAGTAAAATTCTGAACGGGGGTAGACCTTCCTTTGAAGATGAAGCAGCTCTGGGTGCCCACTAGGTGCTACCGATGAAGAAATGTGCAATAAAGCTGGGATCTTGTATATTTTGATAGGCATATTCAGGTGGACGAGACAGCAAAGGCATTGTGCATTTCACACGGTAGCATGTCAACAAACTTACATTGATTGTGTAGGTCTCTTAATCCCTTAACGATAAGCAAATGGCCTCTTAAGGTGGTGATAATCACTGATCTAGGGCGAAGTAAAAAATTCTGCATAAAATGCTGAAAATATAACAGATGTTCCCAAATTTTTGCCTTCTTCATGTTGTTTCTCACGTTTCAGAATCCAAAAATGCAGGACTTGTTGAAGTTAAAAAGGGTTTATGTAAGCAAATTTCAAAGGGTAATTTTGTGCGCAAAAATCTGAAAAATAACCATCGTTATTAAAAATGTAATAGGGTCTGAAGGTTCTTTAATACATTATGGAGAGCGTCCTAGCAATTATTTTTTCCATTTTTTTTCACACATTTTCAGGCTGGGCAAATAAAAAATGGTCTCCTCTGTGTCCCAAATATTTTCCAAAATACACAGTAGAGTCCATTTTCAAGGTTGAACAATTTCATATACACACCTGTTTCATTGTGGTAAAAATTCTAAATATTGGGACACTAAAAATAATTACCATAACTGTCCTAAAATTGGAACAGTTTGGTTATACATTGCAATAATGTGCCCCAAAATGCAAATGGGATGGCAAATAGTGTAGATCCTGATCAGACGGCTCCTGTCTGATCTGGGTTTGCACTATTTGCTCAGACCTAACTGTCCCAATATATATAATTTTTATGGTATACTGTGAGTATGATAAAGGTATAAGTGCTCCACCTGTATTAATTAATGCATGCAGTGTACATGCACCATACATGATCAGACATTTGAGAAAAAAGTGACTGTTTTCATCTGGTCTGCCTTACAAATTTGAGAAAGAGTTGGAACAAATAATTGCTAGGACGCTCTTTTTAATGCATTAAAGAAACTTAAGAGCTAAGTATGTTTTCAAGAATGAAGTTAATTTTCTAGATTTCTGCGCACAAATTTACCCTTTGATTTTCCATATAAAACACTTTTTTAAACAACATGTCCCTCTTTTCTGTATTCTAAACTGTAGAGAACAACAAAAATATGAAGTCAGCAAACTTTCAGGGAGGTATGTTAATTTTTTATGGTTTTATGCAGATGTTAGTATTTACCACAAATCACCACCTTAAGCACCAGGAAGCAGCAGATTGTTAAAACGGTTTAGGTCAAAGGAAAAGAATGGTAACTTAGGTCTGGGTCCATTACTATTATCTAGAAAAACGCTCAGTCATTTGTTGGTAGGGCATTGTTCCCTATGGCGCAATAGGCGATGTCCACTGAATTTTGGATCGTCAAAAGAATAATTCTGTTTAAAAAATAATTCTGTTGGAATTTTACCAAGAGGAGTACAATTACTGGTGAGTACTGTGCAAACTTCCCTGACCAACCGTGAGCAGGACGCAAAAATATAGGGGCGTAGGTATCGGTGGGGCTGGTACGGCTTTTTTACCAGTAATTTGCCAATTTACAGATTAGCACTGGCAAAAATGTCAATAATTTATTATCTGAGGTCCGGCCCCCAGACCTCTCGCCTTTAAACGTACCAATCCAAAACACGTAGATATGGAATGGGCTTGATACCGCTCATCTGGGTACTAAAAATACGTTCATCTTGAAACACTATGAAGAAGTTGTCGCAACGAATTTCTTATGTTAAAAGTTTGCTATTTTCAGGAACCATGGCCAACTTGGATGATCAACTTTTGCATAAATATCTGAAAGAACTCTGTGCAAGGAATATTTGGACACGAATTTTGTCAATTCTTCTGCCAAAAAGTTTTCTTTAAGCTTATACTGCAATGCGAAAGATAGTTTTGCTCTAGACTTTTTACGGAAATTACATTCCATGAGACAAATACCTATGGTGAATCTATGTCAACCCTCACGATCGCAACCTTGAAACGCCTGGAGCATGTGTGCGAGCTGTAATGTAAACAGATGGCGGTGGATAGTGGCAAAAGCAAGCGTGATTTGTTGGACATGCAGATGACTTCAAACCCAAGGCAACACAGATTTGGAACGTGCAACAAGCAACACTAAAGCGAATCTTCATTAGTCAGCCCCGGATCCAAGGTATGGGCTTTGGGGTTTAAGCCCCGCCACCCGGGGCTCTGTGTCCAATATTATGCGGGGATGTAGGTAATAAGGAGCATCTGATGACAATTTGAGATGATATTCCATAAAATAAGATTGAAATATATGTTGTGACATCTCATTGGAGATGCCATAAAAATATATTTAAAGGTAAGCATGCTATTATCTTTATTTTTCATCAAATAGACTAGAACCCCGAATACGGCCTCTTTCTATGGGCCGTAAGCCACACCAGTTGTCTAGAGAGAGAGAGAGTGCCGCCAGCTAATGGGCCTGATTAATTTGTGCATAAGTCAATGGACAGCTCCTGGCTAGTTACATAAAACAACAACACGCTATATTTACGATTTGATTATCTTGTTTCAACATACATGACAAAGCATACATTTCTGCTATAGACTATACACTAAGAGTATTAAACAAGTAACAAACATTACAGAACATTTAATGACATTCATAAGCGCCTCTTTAACGTCTCCATCTTATTCGGAAGAAAATGCCTGACCAAATACGTTCGTTGCACTCTGCCTGAACTGTTTATGTTGTATGGGTATACCTTCATGTTTTTCAGCCATTTTTAAAAAGGGGGGGGGGGGGGGGGGGGGCAATTTTTGTGACTTCATGGCTTCTTATTTGCTTCTCTGGACAAAACAGCCCTTGCAAAGTGGGTTCCTGAATGAGCAGTTCTTCCCTTTAAAAGTTGATCCCACACCGAAATTACAGAGAAGGAAGACAAACAAGAATAAAGTAGAACAGGCTCCACTGCAATTAAACATTTTCCATGCTCTGAACTCAGCTGATCATGAAATTTTACCTGCATTTCTTTTCTTGCTCTATTTAACTGAGTATGAAATGAACTCTACTTATGAATATGAAATTGCCAACATTAGTTGTCTTTTCATATTTATCAGCAGAGAAAATTTCATGCTCAGCTGAGTTGAGCATGAAAAAAGTTTTATAACCTCGGGGCCTGCTTCCCCTGAAAGTGTACCCATTCAACTAAATATCCTTGGTCTTGTCCAAACTGGAATCGGCCATGATAACAAGAATTTTCAGAAAACAAAGCAGAGTAAGATCAACTGCAGTGTCAGCATAAACAGTTATCCTCAGAATTATTCAACCCCTAAAATATTGCTAAAGATACGAAAATGTGACTGAACTGTGAAATATAGATCAGTGACCTACAAGTAATATGAGGTTAATCTCTGTGTGACTGAACTGTGAAATATGGATCAGTGACGAGGTTAATCAACCACTACACGCAATATGTGAGGAGTCCATGAAATAGAGCTTCTGGCCAAAATTACCAGACTACGACATATATAGGTCACACTGACCTACAATTAGTATGAGGCCACTCGTGTGTAGCAAGTTTGAAGTGTCTATCCCTTTTTGTAAGTTAGAGACTTAGATAAACGTAACTAGTGAACTAAATTTTCTATGTTAAATAATCCATAAAAAAAAATATGAGTCCTGGCTCAACAAGCATCAGTGCATTCAGTTGATTTCCACAGATGATACTGTGTATCGAGTTTGAAAACTCTTTCCCTTTTGGGTACTTAGGAACTAAGCTAAACGCAAATAGTGAACCAAATTTCTATGCTCAACGATTCTTTGCCTGATACGCATCACTGCATTCAGTTGATCTTCCCCAGATAGTTTGAATACTCTATCTCTTTAGGTTACTTAGAAACTGAGCTAACTGCAACAGAACCTTATCACAGGGTATAATCGATTCCGCCAATTTTCGCTTCCTGCAGAGACTGTCCGTCATATTTGGCTTCCGTCGAGACTGTCCGCGAACTCTTGCTTCCTGCAGAGACTACTGTCCTCGAGAAATGGCTTCCTGCCGAGACTGTCCGCGTGACTCTGCTTCCTGCCGAGAGCCTCGGCAGGAAGCAGAATCACGCGGACAGTCTCTGCAGGAAGCCATTTATCATGTACAGAAGTCTCGGCAGGAAGCAAGAGTTCGCGGACAGTCTCAGCGGAAGCCAGATATGATGTACAGTCTCTGCAGGAAGCGAAAATTGCCGGAATCGATTATACCCTGTGCTTATGAGCACCTGCAAGAATACGCTACATGCACAAAGGGTATTGTATAAACCCCCGTTTGCTTTCGCAAAGGCACAACTGCAACAAAGGCCCGCTAAAAAGGGTTGCAGTGTCCAAATGTTCAGGATATAACAGTAGGTAGAGAATGGGGATGATTACCAAAATATGAGTATATTATGAGTTAGAGACAATGAGACACTGGAAAATAGAGATCAATATAAAAACGCAAAACTAACATTAACTTAGGGTTTTACTACGTAACACGTGTTTTCCTTTTCGCAAAGAAGCAATGAGAGAGAATACAAAGACTTACTTATGCACCCCCAGTGTCTTCCCTGTGCACTTTAAGGGTAGCTAAGGGTCTAAGCTACCTCCATGTGGCAACAAGGACTCCTATTATACTGGGCGGATGCCCAGGCTTATCTGAGTCTTTGCTGGGCACGCAATCCACTTCGTTGGTTTCGTCGTGTCGCGGCTCATCTGTGGTTGCATGAAAGGGACCTTATGCCATGTGCTCACTGGAAGTACTTAAATCAGCCTGTAACCAGGATTATTATATGGTAAATTAGAAAAAGAAAGACTGATCAGAATGTGTCAATGCACAGGCTGATATGAGGTTTTCTTGTTTACACATGTCATAAAATTCCTTTTTTACGCGATGCAAATTGCTTTATGTCTCGAAAATAAACGAAGTGTGTATGGCCTGACCAGACAGCAGGTTTTCCCACAATATAGATGTTAAAGGCCAAACTTTCAAATGAGACTATTTCTCTAACTTGAATAATAAAAGGTATATGAGTCGCGACACGACAAAACCAACAATGTGGTTGTGCGCCCAGTTTGATCAGGCTCTTTGTTAAGTGCTAGAAGGGTAGCTAAGGGTCTAAGCTACGCCCATGTGGACAGCGAAGACTCTGATCAGACTGGGCGGATGCCCAGGCTAATCTGAGTCTGCGCTGGGCGCACAACCACATTTTTGGTTTTGTCGTGTCGCGGCTCATATAAACAATTTGTTAGTGCATTTGTTTTCAAAAATTATTTCAATAAAAGAACAAAAATAAAACATAGACAAATAAAACAGATTTCTTGCCAACCAAAAGAGACAGCCAGAAACAGAAACTTTGAGGAAGACAGGTTTGCATGTCTTTTACGTATAAATGAAATTTGCATTCCTAAAAACAGTGAATTTCACAATACAAACATTTTAAAATCATCAAGAACTGATTTTAACTCTTTTCTGCAGTTCCGTGTCTTTGTCAATGAAACAAGAGGGCCATGAGGCCCTGAATCGCTCACCTGAACAATTGGCAAGGTGGCTTATACTTATCATGTCTGAAATTGTCAAAATATGAGTTTTGGGTCAAAAGTCAAAGAATGACCATGACCACTTGTACTCATAAATCTTCATGTACTCATTACACAACCATATATACCATTTTTAGGCCAAAATCTCCAAAACTTTCCATGAAATCTTATGTTCTAGCATTTTCCCATATTTGACCATGCCGCAAAAAAGGTCAAGGTAAACCCAAGGTCACCATTTGAACAGTCTTGGTGGTACTCTAGTACTCCATGCTATTTACCAAGTTTCAGGGCCATAGGTGTATTGGTTCTGGGGAAGAAAAATATTAAAGATTTATCCCGTAAGCGGTAATGGCGGCCGAGTTGGTCATGTGACCTGGACCGTTTGAACAAATTTTCATTCAATCAACCCCTGGAGGCTCTATATGAAATGTGTTCACAATTGGCCCTTTGGCTTTTGAGGAAATGGTTGAAAATGTCAAAATATGAGCAATCTGGATCAAAGGTAAAAAAATGACCTTGACCTCTAAGTCTTGTACTCATAATTCTTCATGAACTCATAAAGACAACTGTATATACCAATTTTTTAGGTCAAAATCTTCAAAACTTTCCATGAAATCTTATGTTCTACCATTTTCCCATATTTGACCTTGCTGCAAAAGGTCAAGGTCAACACAAGGTCATTATTTGAACAATCTTGATAGTACTCAAGTACCCAGTGCTACTTACAAAGTCTCAAGGCCATCGGTCAATTGGTTCTGGAGATGAAGATTTTTAAAGGTATTTACCATATATGGGCATGGCGGCCATGTTGGTCATGTGACCTGGACCGTTAGAAAATATTTTCATTCCATCAACCCCTCGAGGCTCTATATGAAATTTGGTTTCAATTGGCACAGTGGTTTTAGAGCAGATTGTTTGAAATTGTCAAAATTTGAGATTTCTGTGTCAAAGGTCAAAGAATGACCTTGACCTCTTGTACTCAAAAATCTTCATGTACTCATTAAGATGATTCTATGTACCAATTTTTAGGCCAAAATCTTCAAAACTTTCCATGAAATCTCATGCTCTAGCATTTTCCCATATTTGACCTTGCCGTAAAAAAGGTCAAGGTCAACCCAGGGTCATAATTTGAACAATCTTGATAGTACTTGAGTACCCAATGCTACATACCGAGTTTCAAGGCCATCGGTCTACTGGTTCTGGAGAAGAAGATTTTTAAAGGTTTTTACCATATATGGGCGTGGTGGCCATGTTGGTCATGTGACCTGGACCGTATGCACAAATTTTCATTCCCTCAACCCTTGGAGGATCTATATGAAATTTGGTTACAATTGGCCTTGTGGTTTTTGAGGAGATTGTTTGATATTGTCAAAATATGAGAGTTCTGGGTCAAAGGTCAAAGAATGACCTTGACCTCTTGTACTCATAAATCTTCATGTAGTCATTAAGATGACTGTATGTACCAATTTCTAGGTCAAGATCTTCAACAGTTTCCAAGATATCTTATGTTGCAGCATTTTGCCATATAAAAGCATGAGTAAGCAAATTTGACCTTACCGTAAAAAAGGTCAAGGTCAACCCAAGGTCATAATTTGAACAATCTTGGTAGTGCTCGTGTACCCGATGCTACATACCAAGTTTCAAGACCATCGACCTATTGGTTCTGGAGAAGAAGATTTTTTCAGGTTTTTACCATATATGGGCATGGCGGCCATGTTGGTCATGTGACCAGGACCGTTTGAACAACTTTTCGTTCCTAAGGTCCCAGGAGGCTCTATATGAAATTTGGTTACAATCGGCCTAGCGGTTTCAGAGGAGAAGTTGTTTGAAATTGTGGACGGACGGACGACGGACGGACGACGGACGACGGACGCCGGAGCCTTACCATCCTATAAGCTCCCCCGGAGCCTCTGGCTCAGGTGAGCTAAAAATGGATCAAAGTGAAAAAAATGACCATATTTAATTACTATATTTAGTCACACTGACAATACTATACATGAATCTGGTAATATAACCTATTTTGGCTTTGTACCTAAACCAATAAAGCCCTTTAATAACAAATTGTGCAATAGCAATCACATGTACGTATGTATGAATTATTTACAACATTATACTTCACAATATCTGATACATATTTTTGGCTTTATAAAAAAAAATAACAGAAACCTTTCCTGCAAAATCATCAACAATCTATGTGCCTCTGGTTTATCCACTGATTTACATTCAGTGCAGCATTCACTACACTATACTTATAAAGCATCCGGGGCTACACTAACATGTTTTCCCACCATTTTTACAAAGGGAAACAGCCTTCGTGACTTCCTGTTTGCTTCCCTAGAGAACAAATCCCTTCCAAATGGGAACCCACTCTTAAATGGAAAGAATTTACTCCTACTGGAGCAAATAATTTCTTTCATAGAGAGAGGGATAACTTGCGATTTTACGTCCTTTTTAAGAGTAATTCAGTCAGTGATACGAGGACGAGATTTGTGGTTACTGTTTTCTCATTGACTCATATGAATTCCGACCAGGTCTGTATGTGCAACAGTTTTAAAGTTTTAATAAACAATGTGTTGATGAGCTAACGCTTTCTGAAGCAAGAGTGTCTTGACATCTTACATGAATTTACAACTTTACCTAATGATTTACTCATTTTAGTTTTAAATTTGTTTATGCTTCTTAGAAATTGATTTTATGATCCCATTTTAACTGACCATGTCGGACAAATATTTCTATGCTACAGAATGACAAATGAGAATTTCAGATAAATAATATGTTTTTATTAATATCTTAAATAATTATAATGCTATTCTACCTCTTTTATGATTGAAATTCATTTTATATTTTAGACGCAGTTTTGTTACTCTGTACATGTATCTGATGTTTAAGTTTTGCAATGGTAGCTGTGTTTATATTGTACTTACTATGTTTATGTTCTGAATTACTTAACTCTAAAGAGCTTAATATGTTATCTTCTCAAAATAAAGAGATTATTAGTATTATTATATCAGGACGATGGTTGGATGATAATGAAAGGCTGTGTGCAATGGAACCCCATTTACGATGGAAAAGATCCACACCTACAGCGGGGCTCGAACCCAGGACCGCTTGGTCAGCAGGCCAGCACTTAACCTACGGAGCTACCGAGGCTCCTCATTTCCTTCAGAGTTGACCCCCACTGAGAATGGAGAAAAAGATGAAAGTGAAAGAGCTGCTTCCGCAGAAAAAGTGTCCATTCATCTTACTTGCAAAAGGGAAAAAAGAACTGAACCAAAACCTAGTTACTTTCCACTGAAGAATTAAAGGATATTATGCGAACTATATATGCTCAAAAGACCTGTGTAAAATACAGTCTGAACAGAATAAACTTCTCGATATTTGAATATTTAAAATAAAACCACAACACCCTGACCAAAATGAGCACAATGAGTAGCTCACACATACACAGGGTATAATCGATTCCGCCAATTTTCGCTTCCTGCAGAGACTGTCCGTATTATTTGGCTTCCGCCGAGACTGTCCGCGAACTCTTGCTTCCTGCAGAGACTACTGTCCACGTGATTCTGCTTCCTGCCGAGACTGTCCGCGTGACTCTGCTTCCTGCCGAGAGCCTCGGCAGGAAGCAGAATCTCGCGGACAGTCTCTGCAGGAAGCCATTTATCATGTACAGCAGTCTCGGCAGGAAGCATAAGTTCGTGGACAGTCTCGGCGGAAGCCAAATATGATGTACAGTCTCTGCAGGAAGCGAAAATTAGCGGAATCAATTATATCCTGTGACACATCTAATATACCCAAGAGATGCTTAAGCCTCAAACCACTTGGTAAACACAGCAAAATCTCTCTCCCCTGTGTCTCAGAGCTCTAGATAAGAGGGAGTATTTGATGATAATTAAGGATAATTTTTCTTATTTCTCATCGAAACCATATGTTGTGACCCCTCATCTGAACCGTCTCACTGAGACGGCTCAGATGAGGGGTCACAACATATGTTTATGTTGTGACCCCTCATCTGAACCGTCTCACTGAGACGGTTCAGATGAGGGGTCACAACATATGTTTTTATGCAGAATTAACAAAAATTATCCCTAATTATCACCAAATACTCCCTCTTATCTAGAGCTCTGGTGTCTCCACAGCTCCATTAAGAAACAGTTATATCCATAATAATTACGAAGAAACTGATGAATGATGCTTCAGCAAGTCAATCTTAAAATAGAATGTTACAAGAATCCGAGACTTAAACAAGAAAATATCTAACAAAATAACAACACAATAAAACGCTTAAATTTGCATATATTACCATATTGCACTAAAGCTAGAGACGATATTCAGATACTAAAAATAATATTTATGTAATCAAGGAGAGTATTTGATTAAAATACCTTTCTTTTTTGTGTCTCCATAAACATGCCATATTTCCCCTAAAAGGAGAATCACAAGAATGAACCCCTATGAATGTTACACAAAAAGAGTCTCATTCTAAATTTCATAGTTATGGAATAGATTATACAAACTTTGAAGTATGGCTTTAGTAACTGTAAGCAAATTTACATGTGTAACCAGACATCTTGAGTCCCCCTATCTTTGAGTGCAATTCACCAAGGTGAGGCAATTGAAATAAGGTTAACAACATATGCTTTTACAGAAAAACTAGTAAAAAAAAATATATCTCACAATTTATATCATCATATCCCCACCTTACTCTGGAGCTCTGATCCATACCATCTCATTGGTCCTCACTGTTTCGTCTTTGCATCCATGCATGAAAACTCAAGAATACGACAAGAATACGAATATATGAACTGCAACACGACAAAACCAACAACACGGCATGTGCACCCAGCAAAGACTCAGATCAGCCTGGGCAGGAGCCCAGTCTGATCAGAGTCTTTGCTGTGCACCCAAAGAGTAGCTAAGTCTCAAAGCTAACTCCATGCGAACAGCAAAGACGCTGATCAGACTGGTAGATGCCTAGGCTGATCTGAGCCTTCGCTGGGCGCACCAACCACTTTGTTGGTTTTGTCGTGTCGTGGCTCATATATTGAATGCTCTGTCCTGTCTGTGAAGATATCAATACTAACTTATTTCTTGGTTCTAAGCATATGAGTGAAGACGCTTTTTCTTGAGGTTAGGATCAAATACTCTCCTTGTCTGAAGCTGCATTACTATAATACTACAAACTTAAAGGAATAAAATAAACATCGTAATAGTACAATATGTAATTTTAAATGTGTAAGTAAAATAACTTAATCAGTACTCTTGTTATGAGAATACAAACAGTATTTCATAATATTCTCTCTTTTTTTTTCTCCATAAAATATTAACTATCATAACAACCGCTTCATTTTTGCAGTTCTACGGAGGGGATTTCATGAAGGTACTTCTATTTTGTGCACGTGTAAGCTCTGAAACATGTTTTATGGAGAATTTACGGCAATTATCTCAGAATTTTCAAGGACCCTTCTTATCTGAAGCACTGTTAACACAAAACAAAAATATTAACAAATAAATATATACATGAGAACAAAACAGTGATAAACCTGAGCCAGTACAGAGATATAAACAAATAAGTTTGTAAGGTGACTAAATGGGCTTAAATGACATCATACCATTATGAATTAAAATCCTAAAGAGTTCCTTCAAGAGCAGAGAACACATTCAGGAGAAAGAACATGGGCCATACTTGGAAATTTCGGCTATTCAAGCCTTATCAGTGACCCTGATAATATCTGGTAATGAATGCCAGAGAAAAGCTTACTGTAGTTTCTTAATTTCAATAAGGCAGTCGATTCAAAGACTGATTAGTATCAAAAAGGGTCTAAAAGATTTAAAAGCTGTGATCTGAAATAAAAGTCTACACCAATAAAGAATTTCTGATTTCTCAGAATACATCCTCTGATCTCAAATGACAAAAATAAAATACAAACCTGCACTATGGATGATGTATGGGGAGACGTTTTACGGCCGCCACACGGCACAGCACCAGCTGCAGTAAAGTCAAATTCAAAGTTTAAAGAGTTCCATCAAGAGCAAAGGAGCCTGCATACCGGATTCTTCCATCTTGAGCAAATGCTTTGGAAAAAAATCCTAAAAAGCATTATGTTGAAAATCTGGACTGTTTGCTCAGCATTTTTTATACATCAATTTCTAGTAAAAGCAATCAGTTCAGTTTTAAATCGAATGGGCACACTTTCAGGGGAAGCAACTCTACCATTTCCGTTTTTGCTTTCCTCCTCAATGGTGTCAAATCTTAAAGGCAAGAGTTTGCTCCCATAGAAGCAAATTCTTTCCTTTAATAGTAGACCCCATTTTGAAGGCTTCGTCCTCCGGGTAAGCAATCAGGAAGACACAAAAGTTGGTGATTCCCTTTGTAAAAAAGACGGAAAAAAAACAAACATGAAAGTACACCCATTCATTTGAATACTTACTGTAATTAGTTATGGTTTTCCTGTTATCATGTTTAACAACTTAAAAATGGAAAATGGACAGAACTGGAACTCTTTCAAATGTAATAGGCTATGTGGCTATATACATAAATATTTACATACCTATGCAAAAAACATGCATGAAATAGATATGCATAAACAAAATATAAAAAAATAATATTGATCAGACAAAACATGCGATAAATCAAATAACTAAAATATAGGCAGGCACCAAAACAAAAGTATAAGTGCTAGATTTGATGGTTCTTTAGTAAAGGGTCCTTGTTTTGCTGTAATAAATTAAATTTCTAGGGTCTTTCAAAGCCTACTGTTTTGTTATGTACACATAATTCTGCTGGATTATCAAAGCCATATTAAGATACGCTGTCTTGAAGTTGATGCCATAAAAGGTTGTCATTTACATATAACAGAATAAGACGTTTTCAAAGCAGATTATTTCTGAAATTCTACAAAAGTTTCTGTTTTGAAGATAAATGGGTCCACCTCCATGTTTTTTCTGCCATCTTACAAAGGGGAACAACTTTCATGTGTTCCTATTTGATTCCCTGAGAACAACTCCTTACAAAAAGGGGTCTAACCTGAATGGAAGAATTTACTCCTAGGAGCATTTTCTTTTTCTTTAAGCACTGACCTCCATTTATTTGGGAGGCAAAAATGAAAGTGGCAGAGTTGCTTTCCCGGAAAGTGTACCAATTTATCTTAAATATATCTGCAAATATTGGATACTGCATATAGTATGCATAGTATACATGAGCCACAACACAAGATAACCAACAATGTGGTTGTGCGCCCAGTGCAGACTCATGTCAACCTGGGCATTTGCACAGTTTGATCAGACTCTTTGTCGAGTGCTCACAGGGTAGCTAAGGGTCTAGATCTACCTCCATGCGGACAGGGAAGACTCTGATCAGACTGGGCGGATGCCCAGGCTGATCTGAGTCTGCGCTGGGCGCACTACCACATTGTTGGTTTTGTTGTGTCGCAGCTCACATAGTATATTTCAATAATAATATTTATTATTTATACTGCCACAACCGAATTATTTTATATTATAACTATGCATAAATTACAATTAGAATTCACGAAACATTTGTATGAATATTTATGATCAGAGTACCATGGTAAGAAAACCTGTTTTTGGGCACAAGCTAACTGCTAGAACTGCCGACCTGCATATAAAAAGCAGCCTGGTCAGAGCATGCACATTGTACCCTAATATGCTTAAATATTGGGACACATAAAACTATTAATTTTCTATTTGGGGCAAATGGAAAATTAATGGTTTAAGGTAACCCAATACTTAAGTGCTTTAGGGTATGTAGGCTCTAACTGAGCCTTCTACAAATACAAAATTTCAACTGTGTGAATCCTGGCCAGACAGCATATGTTTCCAGGCTGGTCTGGGTATGCACAATTCGCATGTGCCCAGAAGACAGCTTTTCTTGTGAAAAGTCTCATTTGTAGATAGACAAAAGAGCAACAAATAACTTTTAGGTGGTTAAACTTTAAATAAACCCTGCCCACGATTCATTTAAATACAATGTTAACCATAAAAGAGCGGACATTAATTCCCGAGTACACAGTGTAGACCTTGGAACAATCTTGCTGGGCCTATTTTTTTTTACATATATACAAGACAATTGGAGTTGTCCGAATCCCAAGATGTTTGTGTCCATGCGGGGCCTGACAATTTAGGGTCGATGAAATGCCGGACTATTTAGGGTTAACAGAGTACACCACCTGTGTTTAACTGACAATAAATTATGGAACATGTTAGGGTAGCATCAATTTTCTGCATTTAGGTAAGTGAACAAAAGAAAACCCTATAATTAGACTACGCTATCTTGAACCATTATAAATGACATTCTAATTTTGACTACCTAAACCTGTCCTTTAATGGACGATACAGAAATTTTTAAACATGCAGGTTGTGAGTTGTTAAAATAGTTACCATTTAGACAGTCTGATATGGGGCTGGTTCAAATCTAAAATCTGACAATTATTTATATAGAACTGCAACGAACACGGAAGTCGGCAAATACAGAAACTGCTACCGTAACTATTGGACAGAAAAATCAAGTTCATAAAAAGTTGCCTTCCATACAGACTTTCTGTGTGTGTCTTTCATAAACTTGTGTCAATTTCTGTATGTATGTGCTTCTTTCCTTATTGGTTTTGAGAGCGGAATGTGGGATTTGATTGCATTAATTCCTGATCATTGCCTATCTTTTTACTTTTCAAGTCTAAAAAAAGACTGTGTTCCATAAATATCTTAAAGCAAGACAAAACACAAAAATGCATTCATAGTTTTAAGCAAATTACTTTTAGCAGTACAAGATCTGACTTACACGTCATTTTCGAAAATCTCATACATGTACATAATGTACCCCCCCCCCCCCCCCCTTGACAATTCTAGGAGAAAGCACTCCTTGTCAACAGCCACTCCAGCAAAATTGATCATGTTTCCCCGGCGTCTACTCAGGTAGTCAATACAGCCTTAATTGAGAAGAGAACCATATCTTTTCAAGTTCAATGCATTCCTGTAACGATAGTCCTCAATGAAAAAGGAACCAAATATATTCAAGTCAGAGTGATTTCCCTTACAGTTTACATGTTCATACACTGTTTAAACCGCTTCAATACATATACCTATCTAATCCACTATAATAAACAAACCAGCATCTTTTTCGTGATACGCTTCATTTAAAATAACAAACTTGAGCCGCGACACGACAAAACCAACAAAGTGGCATGTGCATCCAGTGAAGACTCAGATCGGCCTGGGCATCCGCCCAATCCGATCAGAGCCTTCGCTGTCTGTATGGAAGTAGCTTAGACCCTAAGCTATCCTTTAAGCGCAGAGTGAAAACTCAGATCAGACTGGGCGGATGCCCAGGCTGATCTGAGTCTTCGCTGGGCGCACATGCCGCTTTTGTTGGTTTTGTTGTGTCGCAGCTCAAAACTTTGTACTTATTTCATACTGGAATGTGCTAAAGTTATCTTAGCTGTATACAGTTACAACCATCCCAGGTCGGTATAAGTATATGTACTCCTATTTCTAACACCTCATGGGGTAAACTATTTGTCCAATTAAGTCATCTTGTTTCA
Organism: Ctena decussata; assembly: GCA_963989385.1. Lineage (NCBI taxonomy): Eukaryota > Metazoa > Mollusca > Bivalvia > Lucinida > Lucinidae > Ctena > Ctena decussata. The sequence goes on from OZ022499.1 coordinate 15,343,404, forward strand.
GATTTGGTGTCAGTATCATCCTACTGTCAGGACAAGAGGACTGTTTTTAAATGAATTGAGACTAAATTTGTTTGAGAAAACCTCACTGTTCGATTATGCAAATTTAACTGTCATTGCACAGAAACCTTGTGCAATTGCAATACTGGCATAGCACAACCAGGGACTTGCCTGGCTTTTATTCTGATATAAAAGGATAAGGCATCCGTTTATAACAGAATACAAGCCAGGCATGAACCTGGTTGCACTATGCCAATATGGTGAGGCTTTCTGCAAGGACTTTTTATAGCGGAATAAAAGCTAGGCATGTTCCTCCTAGTTACTAGCTACAAGTCATCTGCTTGGATATGCAAATGAAATTTGCATAATGAAAAAGTGAAATTTTCATATCATTTAATTTCATGGTGAAAATGGGATTCTTATGTTTCTTTGGACTGATAAAAGCCATAAAACTAGAGCAAGTGAGCAGGGGCTCACGTATACCCCCGGCCAGCGCCACCGCCTATAGGAAATAAACTTTACATGCCCATGTAGGCACATACCACTAGGCTACATCTCAAGATTTCGCAATAATCAAAACAAAACAAAGTTCATTTTTAACACAAATGGTTGTATAAATTTCAAAGTCTGTGACCCTGACATACAATCAGCAGCAGCAGTCAGATGATGTCAACAAAACTGTTTCAACCTTGCAGTAAACCTAGTTTCCATTCAAGTATATCAAAAATATAAGCAAACAGATACAACTTAATACACAACTTTAACACTAATGTTATATAAATTTCCAAGTCTGTGACCTTGCCCTTAGGTACTAATATGTGTCCATCCTGTAGTAACACTAAGCACATCTGAACACATTTCAACAGAAGCTGTCAAAAACATAGGGCAAAAGCAAAATCTTAACACAAAACTTTAACACAACTGCTGTACAAATTTCTAAGTCTGAGACCTTAACCTTAGGCCTGCAAAAGTATCCAGTGGTGCAAACTGATCAGTATCCATCCTGTAGTACCACTAAGCACATATCAACAAGTTCCAGTAAAGAATTTCATCAAAACAGAGCAAAAGCAAAAACTTAACGCAAAACTTTAACGCAACTGTTATACAAATTTCTAAGTCTGTGACCTTGACCTTTGGTCAGCAGCAGCATCAAGCCGATGCACACTGATCAGTATCCATCCTGTAGTAACACTAAGCACCTATGAACAAGCTCTGGATAACAGAAGTAAAAGAAAAAAACTTAACGCAAAACTTCAACGCAAATGTTATACAAATTTCTAAGTCTGTGACCTTGACCTTTGGCCAGCAGCAGCATCAAGGTGATGCATACTGATCAGTATCTATCCTGTAGTAACACTAAGCAATTATGTACAAGCTCTGGATAACAGAAGCAAAAGAAAAAAAACTTAACGCAAAACTTTAACGCAAATGTTAAATTACGTACAGACGAATGGACGGACGGACGAACAGACGGACGAACAGACGAACGGACGGAAAGACGAAAACTATATACCCCTCGACATACTTCGTATGCCAGGGGTATAATTAAGCATTTCGCAGTAGGTTTATTTTTGCAAAACTTTACATTTATGAAGTTTCACAAAAATATTTACCAATGAAGGCATCAAATATTTTTATGAAATGAAGATGATGACAATATAAACACTCAAATTTGAATAGGTAAATATTTGATACACAACAAAGTTTTTTTTGCATTTTCAATAAAGTGAATGGATACACCTCCAACATGGAATTAAATAACGTGAATATAATTATTTGTTTTGAGAAAATCTGTTTGAAAGAACTCCAGTTTGCAATGCCATTGAAAAATTGATGGAGCACGACAAACACTGTTTGCCATGCTCCGATACCAATGAAGTAATAAATCTGTTACCTTAGTACCTTAGAGCCCATACCGACGCTAAAATGACGTCACTGAGACTTAATGGAACAAAGTACAACAGCTGGTAATTCCATACTTGCTATGGTAACATATCCATGACGTCAATGGTATAGGAGCATGGCAAACAGTGTTTGCCAAGCTTCGCAAATTCTTCAATGACACTACATACTGAAATCCTTTGAACAGAAACCTCAGATTTTCCCAAACAAACAATCATTCTTAAGTCATTCAATTTCCTGGAGCCATATTCATAAAGCCACTTAAGTCGTTGCTATGCGGTTGCTAAGGCTAACTATCTATAAAGGAGATTTCCTACAACTATGAAATTTGCTCTGGAGGAACAGTCTTTGTAAGACTGTTCCTCTAGGCCAAATTTCTCAGTTGTAGGGAATCTCCAACATAGAAATTTACCCTTAGCAACAGCATAGCAACGACTTAAGTTGTTTTATGAATACGGCCCCGGTTCTCCATATTTATTCTGCCATATGATTTTTTTTTCTCAGGGGAAAATCTATTGGGGCCTAGTATGACTTTTCGGTATGACAAGCCCATTCTGAAGTGAAGAGAAAATGAAAATGGCAGCTACTTCTTCTGAAAGTGTATCTATTCAGCTTAAGATAGAGGGATAAACCAAGAGAAAGAACTCTAAATTGGAACAAAGTGCTTCTCGTCTTTCAAAGGAAGCCACATCAGCACATAAATAATTCGCTTCCATGGTAACAGAATCTCTAAAATGGGCGTCACACTAAAAGGAAAGTAGATTCCAAAAAGAACAGGGCAAATAGGGTGAAATGATTTCTCTTGAAGGTATATCCATCTACCACTGACCCTGTGATCTAGACAATAGACATTCATCCTTCTGTTTCTAATTTGCATGATAAATCTGTATACAGTTTCTATACAATAACGCTTCTGACACATATTCTTGGGGCAATCCATTTACTTCCAGTGCGACTTCCCGTCGCACACAGCAGAGAAACTTGGGTAAAAAAATTCCTTAGTCACAGGAATATGAAACTTTTAAAACCTAAGATTAGAGGTATAACATTCAGGCACATAAAGCTTGAACAATACTTAACATGCACAAAGCCTATGCAAAGCTGCCAACCTAACATTACCATGACTAGTATGGCTTTGAACATTTACAACATTTATGGTCCTGTAACGGTTTGGCGGTATATCATATACATCGATTATTTTGTTAATGAAGCTCTTGTTGTTCAAGTTTTACATATTCGTCGACCAAAAGGTTGCCAGCCAAACGATGCTGTCTTTTAATTTTACATTTATATATTTATTTATCGTACAAGGTGCAGATATCATGTAGACAAAAAATACTGCTGTTAATCGCGGTACCTACAGACTATCAAAATTATGCAAAAATGTGGTTAAAAAGCCGCCCGTTTTTTTTTTTCCTGATATCAACTTCACCTCTTAATGTATTTTTTCTCTCTATATTATCTGACGGATCCCTTTGATCTTATTCGTTTGCCTAATCTGCGAACCCATTTTTCTTGGAAGGGGGTATCAAATGTTCTGGTAATTCATTTGGCAAGTCATGTCCTTCAATCTTAATTGCTATTAGATGATTGGCAAGGGCCCATTCATCCTTATCTAACATACCGTCTCTATCACAATCTGACAGTTTCCAAATCTTACCAAGCATAGAATTGGGCAGTTTTGATTTCACCATCTCTGCTTTGGCCGCTGCACCACTAATTTTGCCGTTTACTGGGTTTAACTTTTCAAATATTTCATCGGACTTATACCGCTCTTGATTTACAATCCATTCATGCTCGCCTTTTCCAGCGTCGGTTCCCTCCCCGCGTCCGAACCCAAACGGACTTTCAGTGTATCCTTCGAATGCGCCACCTTCCACAGCTGATTCTTTCATTTCTGCATCCTCTTTCGGAATCATCTCCATTAATCTCGCAATGTCATTTGCCAGCATAGCATCAACAGTCTCTATAAGTTTAGGTCGCAGATTGTGAAACTTCGTGAAATCTTGGTGAACCAGCTGTTCTTGTACGCGCTTCAAGTTTGGAAAATCCCCGCGGGAAATCTGATGCTCTCTTTCTAGGGTGCTGTAAATGTCTCCTAACTTGTTGATCAGCTCTTTCTTTTTCGAATCCTTTCCGAACATGGAAGGCATCTCTTTCTTCAGACTACTGATGATATATGCATGTACCTGAAAAAATACATAAAAAAACAAAAGTGAATGTTTGCCTTTAATCTGTTGATTACTTTTCTACCTTTGAATGTAGTGGTGGTGTTATCCTACTAATGCACAACGTCCAATAACATGGATCTTTGCAATCAAAACACCAAAATAGGTGTATACTGTTTGCAAACAAATTCTTCTCTCTAGAGCCGGAAACATCTTACTGTGACAATGTGTCTCATATAAGAATGACAACTATTGCTTTCTTGGTTTGTGACTTACGTGCCCTTGGCACAAAATCGTGACCGGGTCGTAACTCATGAACCGCTCGGGAAATGTTCATGAAATTATCGAGTCAATGCGTAGCGAACAGGTATTGTTTTCTCAATTTAAGAGCGATATTCCCTTATTTAAAAAAAGTGTCTACATGTATGTCATACCAAGAAGAAAGAGGCATTTTCATGAAAGTTCACAGAAGCGTTTATATGTTTAGAAAATGAATGACTAGTCTCGCTTTCTCGGTAATCTTTATGAGTAATCTTTTCTTGACAAAAGCCATGTAAGGGCCACGATTATTTAAGAAATGAATTTCATTTTTCTGAAGCTTATCGAAGGGTCGCGTGCAAAGTGACTGAGCTCCGAAACGGTTCCTGTAAACTTTGCTAGTGACCAAATGAAGTTTATACTTCGATAAACATCAGAAAAATTAAATTCATTGCTTATATTTACTTATTTTTCAATCAAAACCTTGATGAATAATCTTATAAGCGCTAAAATTGAAGCATTGAAGCAACATTTACATACAGTTTTTCTGCAAACAGGGGAACAGCGCCAATGACGTCGCCGACGTCAAATCAGATTTTAGAGAGCCATGGTTTATTTTGACGTCATTTAAAGTCATGTGGCATCGCTTGGCTCAATATAATTATTGTAATGAAAAGTACATTACGCTCCAAAAGTTTACATTAATATGGATTTTCAGTAAAACACCACGAATGTAAATACTGAGCCGTTAGGACTTCTCAGATCGCAATGAAATGTCGCGAATAAGAAGGACATCGCCTACTTTTTTTATGAAATATCTTGTCTGAAGTGCATATCTGGGACTTAACTCATGCAACTTATGGAACATAATCATGAAAATTTGACAGATGGATTTACTATGACGATGTGTCGTGAACAAGACCGAAATACGGTTTCGTGCTTTATCAGTAATATGCCCTTACATAATCGATTTTTGGATCAAGAATTCTCGGTTAAGGAGTTATCTGTCCTTGGCAAAACATCGCTTCTTCATCTTCAGTAACGTATGTGTGTGTGTGTGGGGGGGGGGGGGGGGGTATTTCATCCAGACAATGGGCCACGAAGAAGAAAGACACCACTTGTTTCCTTGGTTTAGGATTTATCTATTCTTGGAAAAACTCATGTCTGGGCCAAAAACGCTTGAATAGTATATGATGTATTATATATAACATCAACTGATGGCTGACAATAATGGATATTTCACCACACAGGCTCAAGCCATTAAGGAAATAAGTGCTGCATCATTAGACATTTTTTCATGCATTGTAGTAAGTCTCAGATCCTGGCAACTTTTAATATAAAACGAGATTAAAAAATAAATAATCCTGTAATATTTAACTGATAAGCACTTTATATGGTCCCAGAAAAATTCTTCGAGAATTCGATACCACTCCATGAAACCATCATATCAAGCCTTAAATAATTGCATATTTGGAGATGTAGACTGATAATAGCTGATATGGAGGGTCAAATTTCCATCTAGGACTTAAACTTATGAAATTTTAATGTAGTTGCATGCAAAATTTTACAGATGATTCTAGTTTTTGTTTTCCCAATTACCTTGAATTTTGCTGATAATCCAACAGCTGGCCAAATCTGATCCAAGAGTCAAGCCTTGGGGGGAATTCACACATACACTATGAGATGATTCGCAATGCAAAGCATCAACCAATCGGTTGTTGTAGATGTTCATTTTTATTATTTTTAGAAGAAGAGTTTACACACGACTGATTATGGATGGCAGAAAACGGACGACGCTTAACCCATAATCTCTCTGACCCTTCAGGCTTTTAAAAGTTGCATATTAATTGGATAATCTCTCTGGTCCTTGATAATTGGATATATATGAAACTAATCTATCGCAGCCCAGAATACCTTTGATGAGATCTAACCGTTCCTCACTAGTTTGTTTCTGATTAGGGTCCACAAAGTATGGAAAAAAAAAACCTTTAGAACTATTGTCATACCGACTCCCCCTTACAGTGAATCCGAGTCGAAACCATGATTCATGAAACTTGACCAGTATCTGACATGTTTGGGATATTTGCTTGGTGTATGAATGGCAGATACATAGCATTCCTGGGTGTAAGTGACTGGCCGAGGGTTATCGCCAGAACATTTTAATCCGGAATGCTACCAAGTATTTATGAACGCTACCAAGACAAAATTAAGCATTTATGAAAACGTTTTTTTTTTCCTTTCTTTCCCACATAGCCAAATATCTAACCAAAGTACTGACCTTCAGCAAAAGGCTAGTTATTATCATTTTCTTTTATCTACTTTTACTATTGTCACACCCTAGTCCTTATAAACACGGTAAGTAATAACAATTAAATTTATGGTAATTACATGCATAATGGTACAACTTCGCCAATTATGGAAATTAATCTGCAGTTTAAAAGATGAGTATCCGATAAGTTTGTGGAATGCCAAACAGTGCAAATCCTGATCAGACTGCTCCTTAAGCAGTCAAATCTGGGCCTACTCTGTCTGATCAGTCAATTCTGTCCAGATTTTTCAGTAACTACGGAAAGATTATTTTTCATCCTCATCTAAATAATCTTTGACTACTTCCGTATAAAACAATATCGCACTATGTTAAAACAATGCTGGTACATGTATATTGTATTGTGCCGAATTTCTGGTATCTTCGACTACTATGACTGATGCAGAATTAACGGTGCATGTTTCTCCACTGTTTTTAACAACGGAAACTACTGTTGTGTTGTCATGATTCTGAAAATTACTCAGCACCATCAAAAAGGGATCTGCTCTTTAAAGGGACAAATTTGCTCCTGTAGGACAAAAAAAAAATAGTGATAAAGAATAAGTAAAATGGAGTAAATTCTATCTTTAACGGCATATACTCAAATCAGGCAAGATCCCCAGATCAGAATTAACTCCCTTGGAAGTATATTAATTTCACCTTAACGTAACCAGCCTAGTCGCAGATTGTTCTTGTTTTTAGTATTGCAGCGTGAAAATGTACCATACTGTGGAGCGCTCTTTTACTATTACTCCCGAGTTTTGGATATTCATTATTCATTTAAGGATATCCATAATGCATTTTTAAATTTCCAATAATTTATTTTGAGATATCACAACCCTATAAGGACTTCCTAAATTATTTTGGATATCCTAATTCAATTTTTGAATATCCAAAAATTGATTTAACGATATCCATAAATTGGCATTTTGATTATCCAATATTCATTTTGATATTTGGATATCCATAATTCGACTTACGGATATCCATAATTTGATTTTTGGATATCTAAATTTTAAATTCGATTTATGCATATCCAATAATAAATATCCTATAAGCGAATAATGGATACCCATAAATCAATGTGAATATTGGGCATCCCATATATCGAATAATGGATATCCCAAAAAATAGACTTTTATATATCCATAAATCGGAAATAAATGGTAAAACCATACGACATATGATGCCAAATTTTGGATATCAACAATTTGATTTATGGCTATGATAAATTTTCTTTATGTATTCAATATTTAGCAGATTTTTAGATATCCATAACTTGAATTATTAGGATTTAGGGCCCTCATAATGCAATTTTGGATATCTAATATATCGCATGTTTTGATATCTATAATTCGATTTACAGATATCCATAATTCGATTTTTGGATTACCGAGAATCGACTTATGGATCTTCAATATCCATCATGATTTTTGTGATATCCACGATTCGATACACGGATATCCATAATTCTATTTGAAATCTTATGGATATCACAAAATCAGGGTGAACAAGAAAATCGGTGGAACCGATGGATGCTCCCCGAAGGCTTGGAATAGGAGAATGGGTATCCTGGTGAAGGAGTGATTTTCTGTGTAAATTAAATGCAATTTAAAATAGAAAAAAAAATAATACTCTTCAATACTTTTAGAGCAATGCTCTAGACAGGCATACAACTGAGAAAAAATAAGAAGGAAAGTAACTCCAAAATAACTTAGGATACAGTTATGGGTCTTCTGCTCTGCACTTCTTGTCATTGCCGGCTACCGGCTATTATCAATATTTGAAGTTTCATTCATGTTCTCTTAAATATGTAAAGAGATATACTCGGAACAAGTTAAATAAGTAAAAAAAAATAGGAAGGGAGCTAACTCCGTAACTTTTAAAGGTAGGGTTATAGTTCTTAAAGACAAATATTCTTGTATATTGGGTCTCCTAATCCTATTATGCAACAGTTCAGTGTCACTGCTGTTTTATCAAAGGAAATACCCCATCTCACATAGGTAATGACATAACAGGGTCATAAAACCAATAAAGACTGAGGGTGTGTTCTATATAGTACAGAATATTTGTCTTTAAGCACTGCACTTCCTTTCATTACCCTCTATCAATGTGTGAAAGTCCATTTAGTTTCCTTAAATACTTCCTAAGATATGCTCCATACAAGCAAAATAAAGCAAAAATTAAGAAGGGAGCTAACTCTGTAATTACTAATGACGGGGTTGTGGTTCTTGTGTTCTGCACTTTCATTGCCTTCTATCAGTGTGTGAAGTTTCATTAAGTTTCCTTTTATACTTTCAGAGATATGCTCTGGACATGCAAAATACTGAAAAAAATAAAAAGGGAGCTAACTTTGTAAATACTTAAGACAGGGTTATGGTTTTTTGTGCTGTGCACTTCCTCCTATTGCCCTCTTTCAATGTATGAAGTTTCATTCAGTTCTCTTTAATACTTTTGGAGATATGCACCGGACAAGCTTAATAATGGAAAAACTAGAAAGGGAGCTAACTGTGTAAATACTTGTGACAGGGTTATGGTTCTTGTGCACTGCATTTCCTCTCACTGTCCTCTATCAATGCGTGAAGTTTCGTTTAGTCCCCATTTATAGTTTCAGAGATATGCTCCGGACAAGCAAAATATTGAAAAAACTGGAAAGGGAGCTAACTTCGTAAATACTTGTGACAGGGTTACGGTTCTTGTGCACTACACATCCTCTCAGTGTCCCCTATCAATGTGTGAAGTTTCATTTAGTCCCCCTTATAGTTTCAGAGATATGCTCCGGACAAGAAAATATTGAAAAAAACAAACAAAACAAACAAACTGGAAAGGCAGCTAACTTCGTAAGTACTTGTGGAAGGGTTACGGTTCTTGTGCACTGCACTTCCCCTCGTTGTCCTCTATCAATGTGTGAGGTTTCATTTAGTTCCCCCTCATACTTTCAGAGATATGCTCCGGACAAAAAGTGTGATGGACGGACGGATGGAAGGAGGGACAGACGGACGGGCAAAGGGCAACTATATGCTCACCCTTCGGGGAGCATAATAATGGTTATCCATAAATTGAATATTTGATACCCAAAAATGTGTTATGGATATCCAGATATCCATAAATAGGGATTTCGTAAAACGGCACCCCTTACCTTACAGAATGTGCAAACAAGAAAGCCACAGGAGCAAATTCTGTTTGATTTTTAAGAGACACCTCTTTTTGGATGGGCTTCGACGCCCAAAAGGAGTAAACAGGAAGTCAAAACAAGAGGGCCATGATGGCCCTGGATCGCTCACCTGAGTATCCTGTGAACTTAACCTCAGAAACATCCATACTCCAACAGACAGAGTTTCACAAAGATTCAATGGAAAATGAACCCTTTATTGTGTACCTTAGGATTTTATAAGATTTAACCTAATGACCTTGTTTTTGACCCCACATGACCCAGTTTCAAACCTGGTCTAGATTTCTTGGATATAAACATTCTGCAAATGTTCATGAATATCGGATCAAAACTGTGCCCTCTAGAGCGTAAACAATGCTTTTCTAAGGTTTGACCTAGTTTTTGACCCGACATGACCAAGTTGCACCCTTGGTCCAGATTTGTAGGAGAAATATTTTGACTAAGTCTCATGAAAATTAGAACAAAACTGTGTCCTCTAAAGCAATCACATGGTTTTTCTAAGAACTGACCTAGTGACCTAGTTTTTGACCTGACATGGCCCAGTTTCAAATCGGGTCTAGATTTCATAAAAATAAACATTCTGACAAAGTTTCATGTAGATTATATCATAACTGTGCCCTAAAGAGTGTACACAACGTTTTTCTAAGATTTGCCCTAGTGACCTAGTTTTTGACCCCACATGACCCAGTATCAAAGTTGGTCTAGATTTCATTCAGATAAACTTTCTGACCATGTTTCATGATGATTGGATCGTAACTGTGCCCTCTGATTCATTCTAAGCTTTATTTCTATTTTTAGCTCTGGCGGCCATTTTGTACAGCAGAGTGGAACCGTTTCAGCAATTTTTGTTTAGAACCATGAGTCAAACACTTCTGTGAAATTATTTTGAAATCGAGCCATTGGCTTTAGAGGAGGTGTCGTTTAAAGGTTTTTCTATATTTAGCTCTGGTGGCCATTTTGTTCAGCAGAGCTGAACCATTTTAGCAATTTTGGTAGAGGGTCTCCTAAGGAACATTTCTGTGAAATTATTTCAAAATCTTCCCAGCAGTTTTGGAGGAGAAGTCGTTTAAAGGTTTTTCTATTTTTAGCTCTGGCGGCCATATTGTTCAGCCGAGCGGAACCAGTAGAGCAATTTTAGTAGCAGGACTCCTAGGGAACATTTCTGTGAAATTATTTCAAAATCTACCCAGCAGTTTTGGAGGCGAAGTCGTTTCAAGGTTTTTTCTATTTTTAGCTCTGGCGGCCATTTTATTCAGCGGAGCGGAACCGTTTGAAAAATTTCGGTAGAGGGTGTCTTAAGGAACATTTCTGTGAAATTAATTAAAAATCTGCCCAGCAGTTTTGGAGGCAAAGTCGTTTAAAGGTTTTTCTATTTTTAGCTCTGGCGGTCATTTTGTTCAGTGAAGTGGAACCGTTTTAGCAATTTTGGTAGAGGGTGTCCTAAGAAACATTTCTGTGAAATTATTTTAAAATCTGCCCAGTAGTTTTGGAGGAGAAATTGTTTAAAGGTTTTTCTATTTTTAGCTCTGGCAGCCATATTGTTCAGCGGAGCGGAACCATTTGAGAAATTTTGGTTAAGGGCCTCCGTAGAAACATTTCTGTGAAATTATTTCAAAATCTGCCAAGCAGTTTTGGAGGCGAAGTCGTTTAAAGGTTTTTCTATTTTTAGCTCTGGCGGCCATTTTGTTCAGCCGAGCTGACTCGTTTTCGCAATTTTGGTAGAGGGTCCCCTAAGAAACATTTCTGTGAAATTATTTCAAAATCTGCCCAGCAATTTTGGAGGAGAAGTTGTTTAAAGGCTTTTCTATTTTAGCTCTGGCGGCCATATTGTTCAGCGGAGCGGAACCGTTTGATTAATTTTGGTAGAGGGTCTCCTAAGGAACATTTCTTTGGAATTATTTCAAAATCCGTCCAACATTTTAGGAGGCGAAGTTGTTTAAAGGTTTTTCTATTTTTAGCTCTGGCGGCCATTTTGTTCAGCAGAGCGGAACCGTTTTAGCAAATTTGGTAGAGGGTCTCCGTAGAAACATTTCTGTGAAAATACATAAAAATCTGCCAAGCATTTTTGGAGGAGAAGTCGTTTAAAGGTTTTTCTATATTTAGCTCTGGCGGCCATTTTGTTCAGCGGAGCGGAACCGTTTGAGCAATTTTGGTAAAAGGCCTCCTAAGGAACATTTCTGTGAAATTATTTCAAAATCTGCCCAGCAGTTTTGGAGGAGAAGTCGTTTAAAGGTTTTTCTATTTTTAGCTCTGGCGGCCATATTGTTCAGTGGAGCGGAACCGTTTTAGCAATTTTGGTAAAGAGTCCCCCAAGGAACATTTCTGTGAAATTATTTCAAAATCCGTCCAGCAGTTTTGGAGAAGAAGTCGTTTAAAGCAAAAGTTGACGACGGACGAACGACGGACGCCGGACGACGGACAAAGACCGATCACAATAGCTCACCTTGAGCACTTCGTGCTCAGGTGAGCTAAAAATTGCCTCCCTTTGGAAACTTGGCGGCAAAAACATGTAGGTGTATCCGCAAACCTTCTGTACAATCGGAACACCGCTAGGCCAATTCCGTGAATCTAATTCACGGAATTGGCCGAGCGGTGCTCCGATTGACTTTCAGTAGTTTCTGTGCAATGGTGGCATCCCCTGGAAAAAGGAGACTGTAACTTATCACCTCGTGATGCGACCTGTATTAACTCAAGCGAGTTCTACAATAACAACAGACAAACGGCAGAGAGGTATTTTATTTTAAATTCACATCTATTATATATTTTCCCACATGACACAACATACAAAACTGATTCACATATTCAAATATGCATCCCAAAACAATGATAATGCAAGAATTTTAAACACAGTGAAATTGCATGCCGATGTCATAAATGCTCTCAGATTTCCCACAACAAAACTGTTCTTTTATAACTACAGTGAATAAAATAGATAACTGTCAGATATAGAATTCCCTTCAAAAACATCGAGAAAGATCAGCGGCATGATTATCTCTTTTTAGGTCCTTTGGGAGCTCTGGATTCATTTAGAGTCGTTCTAAAGTAGAATTATGATTAAGTCGGTGCTAGTGAAACTGTCCCGATGATATATCCATGCAAGTTTGGTGAAAATCATATACTCATTGGTTCAGGACAATTACACTTGAACGCTCAGGTCGTCGTAAAGTATGGACAGACAGACTTTAAGTCAACCTTTGACTTGTCTGTCGTTTTTCAATTTCCACTTGCTGCTCTAGGGTAAAGTCGGGTAAATTCGGACAGCGGGTAAATTCGGACAGTGACATTGTTTCGAAGTTACCCGACTTGACCCTAATACATGTGTATTTTTTTTTCTAGGTGCACCCACCCCTTAAATTAAGTGCTTTAATCAGTGCTCCAGCTATGAAGGTGTAACTGATATGATTTCTGGATGATTTTTCCCCTAATTCTGCATAAAAAACCCATAGATTTTGACGCCTCATTTTAACCGTCTCGCCGAGACAGGATTTAAATGAAAGTCACAGCGTATGTTTTCATTTAAAAATATCTCAGAATTATCCTTGAAACATTATTATATCTGGAGCCCTGCTTTGACCGATAGCAATCATGTGATATAACTGTAATAACAATTGTCATGCAAAACTTGACTGCTTGCAATCGTTTCCATAATGGTCATAACTTGGCATACAAGTTGTGTCATAACTTGGCATACAAGTGTAGTACAATAATTGACATTTAGTAGCTAAAGTAGTTTAGCAGTTAAAAATATTGTGTTTTAAGTGCACTGCTTATGCATGGCAGCACGGGTGAATGGTTCAGAACAATAGCTGGAGTTCGACACCACGCCTTCTCTCATACATCCTTATCAGGATTTTTCTCGAATGGGCCATGTCTGATATTACAGAAGAACATAATGTAAAGGTTATTAAAGGCGACAGAACTGTTACCACTCTGCGGTTCGTCGGCGACATTGACGCTTTTACTGAGAAAACAAGTTGCCCAAGGGCAAAGATCGCTCACCTGCCAAAAAAAGTGCATTTTTCTATTGCTATGAGACTCTATGATATGGAAATGCCGTCTACCAGCATAAATCTCATATGCATTTGACATTAGACCATATTGTACAATATGCCTTAGATTAACTTACCCTAGAGTACTGAGGCTGAATGAACTTAGGTGAGCTACAGAACCAATGGTCCTCTTCTTCAGTTTTCCCATTCAAAAGCATTTGAGACCAATTTTGACCTTGCGGCAAAACAGGTCAAGGTCAACCCAAGGTCATAATTTATATAAACGTGGTAGTACTAGACTCCCAGATGCTACATACCAAGTTTCAAGGCAATCGGCCCAGTGATGCTGGAGAAGAAGATTTTTCAAGGTTTTTGCCAAATATGGGCATGGTGGCCATCATGGTCATGTGACCTGGACCAAATATATAAACTTTTGTTCCCGCTTTGCCTAAAGGCTGCATATAAAATCTTAGTAGTTTCAGAGGAGAAGTTCTTTAAAAATGTTGACATATTACAGACAAACCAAGGTCACTAAATGACCTTGACCTCTAGAATTACTAGGGGCTCAAGTTGTCTGCATTTCCATATCACAGAGCACTATTGCAACAAAAATGCATGTTTATAGCTTTTCCCATTCAAAAGCATCAGAGACCAAATTTGACCTTGTGGCAAAACAGGTCAAGGTCAACCCAAGGTAATCAGTTATATAAACTTGGTAGTACTAGAGTCCCAGATGCTACATATAAAGTTTTAAGGCAATCAGCCCAGTGGTTCTGAAGAAGTAGATTGATTAAGGTTTTTGCTATATATGGGCATGGTGGCCATTTTGGTCATGTGACCTGGACCAAATATATAAAATTTCTTTCCGGCTGTGCTGAACGCTGCATATGAAATTTAATAGAAATTGGCCCAGTATTTCAGAGAAGTCCTTTAAAAGTGCGGACACACAACAGAAAAATGACCTTTGGCCATGGTCACTAAATGACCTTGACCTCTAGTATTCATAGGGGTTGACGATGACTGCATTTCCCTATCACAGAGCACAACAGCATCAGAAAAATGCACTTTTTCAGCTTTTCCCATTCAAAAGCCTAAGCGACCAAATTTGATTTTGCCATAAAATAGGTCAAGGTCAACCCAGAGTCACCATTTATATATATTTTGTAGTACTAGAGTCCAAGAAGCTACATACCAAGTTTCAAGGCAATCGGCCTATTGGTTCTGGAGAAGAAAATTTTTACATTTTTACCATATATGGGCCAGAGATGGGGTCAATTACATTAGGAAGTAATTCATTACCATTACATTGCAGTGTTAGCATTACCATTACCATTACACAGTTTTCGGACAAGTAATTAATTAAATTACCATTACTTGGCAAATGTAATTCATAACCATTACTCATTACATTTTTCCGTCATAACTTTTCACCTATAAAATAAGAGAGGGAAAATATATTTTAACTTTTAATGTATTTGCTATGTTACAATAGATACAAACATGATTATTTGAGAGGGGTGGTTGTACTTGAACTAGCTTCTGAAGCTAGATATTCATCTCTTTGTTTTCTCTGAAAAAATAGCTGTTACTAATGAAAGTTTTGAACTTAACCTTGAGGGGTCATTAAATTACGATTATGGACAATACACACTATATACTTTATCTGTCCTCTCCTGGTTCATTGCCTGAGGGACAAAAAAGACCTGAGTGATCCACTGACACTAATTAACAAACCAAACAACTAACTTGTCCATGAAGATTAGGCTATAGCTTGAATTTGGACTGATTAAATGTTTTTCTTTGATACTTGCTGAATTAGAGCTACAGACTGGTCAAATAATTAAGGTATCAGTTTGCATTTGGAGGGGTTTTCCACACCTAATAGCAGAATAAGACTTACAGAGTAAAAAAGTCATAAGGTGGCCTTTGAATAATCTCTGATAAAGAATATTGTTGTAACATGTACATGAAAACAAAAGACGGTCTTATTTTCACAATGACATGTGTTATGAAATTCGATGTCACTTTCAAGCTCCTTGATATATAGTTGTAAGTTGTCTAGGGGGTTCAAAGAAAGAAAAAAATTGTACTTGTAGCCATCTTCCTGAATGCCAATAATGAATATGCCACAATCAGTTGTCACAGTTCACTCAGTGTTTAGAGGGTAGGGGAAATGAATATCTGATTGTCAGTATTTCTTTTGAAATACCCTGCAATTCAGTGATCAGAGTAATTTTTGTGCAAAAGGAAAATTTTGTTCACTTTAGAAGTCTATTATCATTTTTTTTTATTTTATTAAAATACCTGTTGACTAGAGGGACAGGATCATTGATATCCAGAAGCAACAAAAGTGGATAATAAACAGTGTATAAATAAGAATTTATTAACAGCAGTTCTTTTGAGCAGTAATATAGATTGCTATTTTTTCATTGTTGTTGTTGTATTTATTACTATTATTACTATTACTATTTTTATTGTTGATTAAAATAATATTCACTATTCTTTTTCTCACTGTCACTGTACTAATAACTGTAGTCATTTTGATCTTGAAAACCAGCTACTTATGATGATGATGATAATAACAGACTACTACAAAGTAATGAAAATGTAATGCCAAAAAGCATTACATCAGTACAGCAATCTTGTACTTGTAATTAATTAAATTACCATTACATGTAATGAAAAGATCCTTCATTACCCATTACTTAGCATTATTTTGAAAAAAGTAATGCATTGTAATGCATTACCGTTACTCATTACCATTACCCCATCTCTGATATGGGCATTGCCGCCATCTTGGTCATGTGACCTGGGCGAAATATATAAACTTTCGTTCCCTCATCTTGTTAAGGCTCCATATGAAAGTTGGCTTCGATCGGCCCAGTGGTTTCAGAGAAGATGTTTAAAAGTGTGGACGCCGCCGACGACGGACCAGAGCTATACTATAAGCTCACCTTGACAGGTGAGCCAAAAAAAAACCCAAACTGAAAGTCTCGACAAAGGCTGCATAGGGCATTTTGTCTCGCCTGAAATAGCATAGCTATTAAACAAAGTTTTTTTTGTTAAAGTAGGTCACAGTGCCAGATTTTGACCTGGAGTGGTAAGGTCCATGCACTAATGGAGTTTCAAAGGTCATGGGCTCAATTTGTGAGGAGTGGCCTCGAGTGGTAAGATGAATGCAATACTGAAGTTTCAAAGGTCTGGGGAATATGACACTGCATATACTTACTTCCTGTGAAAGTTGGCGAGTGACCTAGTCTTATGCGGGGTGTGTGTGTGTGTGGGGGGGGGGGGGGGGGGGAAGCGGTAAGCTGCATGGACTGATGGAGTTTTAAAGGTCTGGGGCCTATGAAAAGCCAGCTATGTACTTTTCAGTAAAAGGAGGTCAGTGACCTAGTTTTATATGGGGTGGCCTGACGTGGCAATGATGGAGATTCAAAGGTCTGTTTCCTATGAAAAGCAAGATATGTATTTTTGTGAAAATAGGTCAGTGACCTAGTTTTATGGGGATGAACTGGAGTGATGCGGTACATGCATTGATGGAGGTTCGAAGGCCTGGGGCTTATGGTAAAAGAGACATGTACTTGAATGTGAAAGCAGGTCAATGATCTGGTTTTGTTTGGGTTGGTAAAGAGTGGAAAGTGCATGCAATGATTGAGTTTCAAAGGTCTAGGGCCAATAGAAAGCAAGATATGTGCTTTGTGCGAAAGATGGCCACAGATACCTAGTTTTGCTGGGGGTAACCTAGAGTGGTAAAATGCACTCAGTGATGGAGTGTCGAAGGTTTGCGGCTGATGAAAAGCGAGGTTTGAACAATTATGTTAAAGAAGGTCAGTAATCTATATTCTATGGGGTGGTCTGTATTGAAAAGGTGCATGCACTGATGGAGTTTCAAAGGTCTTAGATTTATGAAAAGCAAGATATGTACTTCTAAGTGAAAGTAGGTCAATGACCCAGTTTTTTAGGATGACATGGAGTTAAAAGGTGTATGCACTGATGGAGTTACAAAGGTTTCGGGCCTATGATAAAAGATATATGTACTTTAATTGGAAAGTATGTCAGTGACCTAGTTTTATGGGGCTTGATCGGTTCTGGAGATGAAGACTTTTGAAGGGGTTTTACCATATATGGGCATGGCGGCCATCTTGGTCGTGACCCAGATAAACCGAACAAACTTTCGTTCACCCAACCTAGGTAGCTTCCATGTGAAATATGGCTTCAACCGGCCCAGTGGATTTAGAGGAGAAGATATTTGAAAATGTCGACGAAGGACGACGGATGCCTGTCTATATATAAGCTCATCTATGAGCCTAAAGGCTCAGGTGAGCTAAAACGCCAGCATCTGCCGGAGTATTTCAAGTGAATCAGAAAGTGCATATTATTCATTAGGCATTTACTATGTTTTGCAAAGTATATAAAGAAGATCCCACCCCACATCCACACACACACAATTAACAAAGATCATATATCTTGACCGTGAAAAATAGGTTTCCTTTTACTTCCTACAGTATCAGGATAATCACTTGTACAAAACACGTTGACCTTTAACCTGCTTTGTAAGTCGTCTTCCTTGTTAAATGAGGACTATGACTTTCTCAGCAGGTTAAAAAAATACTGTAGATCAAAACAATACGATAAAGTTTGTCGCAGTGTACGTTTGAGATGATCATATCCTTGTAAGTTTTATGTAGGGATTTTATAAACCTAGTCATAACAGATTCCGGCTACTCTTCTACCTAGAGTCATATAAAATATATTGGCCATAGCGGAAAGCTGACTTATAAGCATACAAATCCTGGCCTGGGTAGGCGAGTCGTTATATGGTCAACTTTCCAAACGATGCGGACAATGTGGTTTTTCTCCCTCTCTGGACTGCTGAATGTAAATGGATGCATCTCTAAAGGAGCTCTATATGACCTGAAAGAATTGTTTTCTCTCATAAGGGAGAGGTCTAAAATTCACTTCATGGGTATAGGGGAGAGTTTAATGGTCTTTTCTTTCGCAGTAGCCCCCTGTGGTGAACAGGGATTCAAATACAGCTATAGAAAAAGCTGTAAGATATCGATCTCTCTTTCAAAGTTACTAAGTTATGCCCAGTGGACTCTTCTATGCATAAAAATTGGATGAGTCCATTAATAATTTTAGGGGTGACTGGTTTATTTTTATAGAAATTGCTGTTAATTTTGTGCAAACAGTGTAAACTCTGATCAGACGCCGCATTTCCTGAGTCTGTGTTGTTTGCATTTGTCCTTTTGATAGAGCGCTATGTATTCCTTGGTTAATTTTAGGTTTAAAACGCGTCCTCTTTCCCATATAGTATAGTGAAGCTATGGACTCTCGTCTGTCGTATACACACTTCAGCCCATTTGAAGATTCCGACTTAAGAGCAAATTTTAAAATATGTTCGGCATACAAGCAGACGCTAGAGGGCGTGATCATTGTTGCTCTAATCAATACAGGTCAAGACCAGACTTAATACATTCTGGTCCGTTATTTTCCTTGTGTGTGTGTGTGTGTTCCTAACTTCCAAAAGATTCAGCTTTTCAGAATTTATTGGATACTTCAAATAAATTTCAATAACTGGTATCCAATCCTGGACAGACTATCCTCGAACAAAAAAGAACATAGTGTGACTACTATGATCTCTCTGAGAAAGAAGAGGTCGTCTTGTAAATAATTACGCATAGGTTGTATAATGTGTTAAAGGCACCCGTATCATGACCATCCCATACTGTAACCGATAAATTGAACTTTACCGTGTAAAGGTGTGCCTAATTCTATATGGTTAATGAAATGTTAAGTAAGTTCGTTGCTCTAATAAATGGGTGGTTCGTTTCACTTACTATCCGTAACTCAAAAATAGCCATCAGAGATGGCAAATCCCCCGACCAAAGGCCCCCTGCCACCTGGTAAACAGGGTGCACGTCAAAATGCATATAAATAGTGTACTGTCATTCTTTTATGCTTCTTATTGACATTATCTGTGTAATAGATGCATGATTTTCTAACACTCAGACCAAAACAGTATGCCAGATTGCTAAAAAGAGTAAAAATTTCGAATAGCAACCATATAGACAATGTATTGCATATGATACATTCAACATTTCAAAAGTGTGAATAACTTCTAAAGTACAAGCCCTACAAATCTAATTTTGAGCTCTCTAGTAAGTGAATTTGGACAAAGAATCCAAATTTTGATTTTTTTTTTTTGGGGGGGGGGGGGGGGGGGGGAGGGGGGGCGGCTCGGAAAAGTATGAGAGCAAAGGTTGTCATTCTTGTATGAGACAAACTGTCATGATCGGATCTCCATATCTGTGAAGTATCATAAAAATATTTCAAAGGGTATTCAAGTTAAGGAGCGGACACTAAATCACACCTACAACCATCAAGGGAAAATAACTCAAAAAGTTAGGAAGCAAGAGTTGTCATTCTTGTTCACGACATAACTATGAAGTATCATGAAAATATTCCAGAGGGTATTCAAGTTATGGAGCGTACACGAAACCACACCTAAAACCATCAAGGGAAAATAACTCAAAAAGTAAGAGAGCAAGAGTTGTCATTCTTGTTCGCCACACATCGTCATGACTTGCCCTACATATCTGTGAAGTATCATGAAAATATTCCAAAGGGTATTCAAGTTACAGAGCGGACACGAATCTGCCAAAAATTCACCAAAGGGGAAATAACTCAAAAATTACAAAAGCAAGAGTTACCATTCTTGCACGCGACACATCGCCATGACCTGTTCTACATAACTGAAGTACCATGAAAATATTCCGAACGGTATTCAAGACATGGTGCGGACAAGAAAATGTTTACGGATGGACACACGGACAGACGCCAGGCTCATCACTATATCCCCCGAACCTTTCGGTCGGGTGATGAAAAATCATATTGAATTATGTGACATGTTTGAATTACTAATTTAAACGTTTTGTAAGTAGATCAAACCTTCGACAATTACAACTCCGTTTTCGAGGGCTATAACAAAGAGATTGCAACGCTGGCTAGGAAAAAATGGCTCACTAGTCTCGGAAGAGATATGAAAAAGTATTTGGAGGGGGTCTCCTGTGAATTAAGCCCTGATAAAGATACCCATGACATCGACAAGCAGCATAATCTGACTATTTTGCCAAAACGACACAAAACTACTATACTGATATGCATGGAATAGATCCGCCTGAATCAGCATCGCAGAATTCATGTAAATCTTGGAAGCTTTAGACATTGACTCTCAAATAGCTCTATACCCAATAACAGTTTAGCAGTACCCAAGTATCACTCGGGATACCCGAAAATATGTATATTCATATCTTCGAGTAGCCCTAGGAATATCTGGTTGCTGCGAGTATGCCAAAAGTGTCTACTATGCAAGCACAGTTGAGTGATCTCCCCCTAGGGTCCAAACAAAATCATAATGCTCAATGTCGCCAGTAATCTATGTTGAAACAAACGTACCTTGAACATGGTAATACCACATTAGCAATTCTAATCATGTGAAAAAGTTGTCGAATAACGTTGAATAAAAGATGAATCCTTAATTTAATGTACGTCTGAGAGGTGTCGCGTGAAAAGGGTCCAAAGGTCAGTGCATAAATGGGACAATGTCTTCATATTTGAATATTTACAGCTTTCATGGACTGCTTTTTAGAAGCCTCGGATGATGCATATACAGTGACATTACATGTAAAGAGACCCTAAAGCATACGCAGTAACAAGAAATGTACATGACGCTACCCTTATCTTCAATGTGACATACAGGCACTATATTCAAATAGGCAATCGGCGTAGGTAAAGCTAAACTACAGTGACTCTAACAAGGTGTAAAATAATGTCGCAAAAATTCAGACTCTTTAAAACTCAGTAACATACTACCGCAGTCTGATACCGTCTGATCCGACAACCAACAAGAAGGCCATGAGACCCTGAATCGCTCACCTGAGCAATTGGCAAGTTGTCTTTTTCTAATCATGTCTGAAAATGTCAAAATATGAGTCTTGGGCCAAAATTCAAACAATGACCATGACCATTTGTACTCATAAATGTTCATGTACTCATTAAGGTGGTGATAATCACTGATTTGGGACAAAGACAAAAATCTGCATAAAATACTCAAAATAACACTGATCTTTCCAAAACCTAGCAGATGCCTTCTTTATGTTGTTTCTCATAATTTAGAATCCCAAAATGCAGCATTTGCTAATGTTAAAAAGTGTTTCTATAAGAGAAGATCAAAGGGTAATTTTCTGCGAATAAATCTGAGAAAAAAAATAATATCGTTACTGAAAATATACTTAGTGCTTAGAGTACCTTGTTGCATAATGGAGAGCGTCCTAGCAATTATTTTTTCAATCTCTTTCACACATTTTCAGGCTGTGAGCAGATGAAAAAAGATGCAGTCAGTGTCCAATTTTTTTGTCAAAACACACAGGTGAGACAGGTGATACTATTTTAACAAGGTTGAACAATTTCATTCTCACACCACTGATCATGTCAGTAATGTATTATTTATATTGTAGGTGTTAACATAGGTATGCTTGCCTACCCTATATTCAATAAATGCGTCCACTGTACATTTACTTTGTACATGGTTGAACATTTGAGAAAAGGCTACCATTTTCATCTGGTCTACATTACAATTTGAGAAAGAGTTGGAATAAATAATTCCTAGGACGCTCTTCATTATGCAATAATGCACCTTCAGCACTACTTAAATTTTCAATAACGGTATTATTTTTTCAGATTTATTCGCAGAAAATTACCCTTTGATCTTTCCTTATAGAAACACTTTTTAAGCAGCATGTACGTCTATTTTGTATTCTAAACTGTAAAGAACAACAAAATTAAGAAGTCTGCTAACTTTCAGGGAGATACGTTACTTTTTATGGTTTTATGCAGATTTTTACATTTACCATAAATCACCACCTTAAGAAAACCATATATACCATTTTTAGGCCATAATCTTCAAAACTCTCCATGAAATCTTATGTTCTAGCATTTTCCCATATTTGACCATGCTACAAAAAAGTCAAGGTAAACCCAAGGTCATCCTGTGAACAGTCTTGGTGGTACTCTACTACTCCATGCTACTTTTCAAGTTTCAAGGCCATAGGTGTTTTGGTTCTGGAGAAGAAAAGAATAAAGATTTATACAATAAATGGTAATGGCGGCCATGTTGGTCATATGACCTGGACCGTTTGAACAAATTTTATTCAATCAACCCCTGGAGGCTCTATATGAAATGAGTTTACAATTGGCCTTTTGGCTTTTGAGGAAATAATTTAAAATGTCAAAATAAGAGAGATCTGGATCAAAGGTCAAGAAACGACTTTGACCTCTTGTACTCATAATTCTTCATGACTTCATTAAGACAACTGTAAATACCAATTTTAGGCCAATATCTTCAAAACTTTCCATGAAATCTTATGTTCTATCATTTTTCCATATTTGACATTGCCGTGAAAAGGTCAAGGTCAATCCAAGGTCATAATTTGAACAATCTTGATAGTACTCGAGTACCCAATGCTACATACCAAGTCTAAAGGCCATAGGTCAATTGGTTCTGGAGAAATAGATTTTAAAGGTTTTTACCATATATGGGGCGTAGCGACCATGTTGGTCATGTGACCATGACCATTAGAAATTATTTTCATTCCCTCAATCCCTGGTGGCTCTATATGAAATTTGGTCACAACTGGTCCAGTGGTTTTTGAGGAAATTGTTTGAGATGGTAAAAATATGAGAGTTCTGGGTCAAAGGTCAAAGAATGACCTTGACCTCTTGTGCTCACAAATCTTCATGTACTCATTCAGATGACTGTATATACTAATTTTAGGCCAAAATCTATCAAACATTCCATAAAATCTTATGTTCTAGCCTTTTCCCATATTTGACCTTGCCGTAAAAAAGACCAAGGTCAACCCAGGGTCATAATTTGAATAATCTTGATAGTTCTTGAGTACCCAATGCTACATACTGAGTTTCAAGGCCATGGGTCAAATGATTCTGGAGAAGAAGATTTTTATAGGTTTTACCATATAAGGGCGCAGTGGCCATGTTGGTCATGTGACCTGGACGGTATGAATAAATTTTCGTTCCCTTAACCCCTGTAGGCTCTATATGAAATTTAGTTTCAATTGACCCAGTGGCTTTGAGGAAATTGTTAGAACTTGTCAAAATATGAGAGTTCTGGGTCAAAGGTCAAAGAATGACCTTGAATTCTCTTCACATATTCATTAAGATGACTGTAGCTACCAATTATTAGCACAAAATCTTCTCTAGTTTCCAAGATATCTTATTGTGTAGCATTTGCCATATAAAAGCATACGGAAGCAAATTTGACCTTACCGTTAAAATGTCAAGTTCGACCCAAGGTCATAATTTGAACAATCTTGGTAGTACTCGCGTACCCGATGCTTCATACCAAGTTTCAAGGCCATCAGCCTTTTGGTTATGGAGAAGAAGATTTTTTAGGTTTTTATGGGCATGGCGGCCATGTTGGTCAAGTGACCAGGACCGTTTGAAAAGATTTTCCTTCATAAGGTCCCAGGAGGCTCTGTATGAAATTTAGTCACAATCGGCCCAGCGGTTTCAGAGAAGAAGTCGTTTGAAATTGTGGACGGACGGACGACGGACAACGGAGCCTTACCATCCTATAGGCTCCCCCGGAGCCGCTGGCTCAGATGAGCTAAAAATGCAAACAATGTAACATAGGCGATCAACTTTGGCAGTTTTTTTTGCAGCTTACTACCCTTTGCATGTTATAACTGACTTTTAAGAAATCTACCTGGGCCAATTGCAGTCCATGGCTAGACTGCTTCCCAGCAAGCACACAACGTTGACTCGACATTGAATAAACGTTGATTCAACGTAATGACGGTGTTGATTTAGGGTTATGTGCCCAGTGGGATGGGTCTAAAGACCAGGCAGTCTTCTCCAAGAGCCGGTAAGCACCTGTACCAGTTAACTTTATCCGGAGTCAATTTACTGATGACATGAATAATAGTTATATACGAAGTCTGACTCCATTTTGAACATCGAGGTGCACAGCTTGAAAAGTCTAATTCAATGTTCAATATGCATATTAAAATTCAGCTGGTCAGTGGTCAAACAAAGTGGCACAACGTTTTAACATTTGCCTTCTGTTGGATTAAATATGACTTGAAACCTACATCAACATTATCTTAAACATATGCTGTCTAAAGCTTCCTGCTTGTGTTTAACCATGACAGACAAAACTCGACTGCTACAATTCGGCACTCTAAAGCAATTCACATGGTGGAATCAAATATCCCTTTTAGACGGAGGTATCAAGTGATCCGGCAATTCATTTGGCAAGTCAAATCCTTCCAGTTTGATGGTAATCAGATAACTGGCAAGAGCCCATTCATCTTCATCCAGCATACCATCTTGATCACAATCAGCCAATTTCCATATCTTTCCCAGAGTAGAATTTGGCAGTTTCGATTTGACCATTTCTGACTTCGCTATTGAACCTGCAATTTTACCATCAATAGGATTCAACTGTTTAAAAACCTCATCATAAACATAACGATCTTGGTTCACGATCCAACCCGTTTCACCTTTTCCAGCATCAACCCCTTCTCCTCTGCCAAACCCAAAAGGACTGTCAGTATAACCTTCAAATGCGCCTCCTTCAACTTTAGCTGTTTCTTTCATTTCTTCAGTTTCGTGAGGGATCATAGCCATCAGCTTTGAAATTTCATTTGCCAGCATTTGATCAACATCATCGAGATACTTTTGCTTCAGCGTATTAAACTTACTGAAGTCATAATAATACAACTGTTCTTTTAGTTTCTTCAAGTTTGGAAAGTCTCCACTAGAAATATTTTTGGTCGCCTGTATGGCTTTGAAAACATCTGCTAACCCCTCAATAAGCTGTTTCTTCTTAGACTCTCTTCCAAACATGGCCGGCATCTCCTTCTTCAGGTGCCCAACAACACATGCATGAACCTAGAAAATAAATATACTTAAAGTAAATAACTACCCCGTCATTTCTATTGGCAATACACTTAATACTTAATGACTCTCTAAAATATGTCTTAGTTCAGTTTTTTTTTTCTCGCTATTTATGGGAAAGGAGCCGGTACACAATAAACTGGGACATTCGCGTTGTTTTCTCCAATATTTCGGGATTTTTTTTTTACTATAAATGTGTCCATTGGACACGAATTCCACCGCCTAGTGCCTTGAGTAAGATGGCACCTTGATCAAATTGCAAGCACTTGTAGGATAACTAAGTTCGAAAGAGGCAGACTTGTATAACATTACTGAAAATCAAGGGACATGAAAGATGGGTCAACAAGACCTGTCGCTGGACATGACAGCTCGCCTGAACCTGCGCTTGTCCATCGTCAGGTACTAGTATTTTTTTCTTGGGGTGGGGATGGTGCTGATTAAAATTTACAACCAAAATATATCATCATACCAAATATAATTCAAATCCATCAAAGGGTTTAGAAGCTATAAGTTTTCAAAGACTTTGATGTAAATCCGTGATCTTGACCTATAAGTCATGTTCAGGGGTGGGGGTGCAGTTGAATAAAATTTCTAACGAATATCTATCATCAAACAAATATAAATCAAATCTATCAAACGGTTAAGAACTTAGGAGATCTTAAAAAACTTTATTGTAAAACTTAAACATATAAATTGCTCCGTCCGTGACCTTGACACATACGTCATGTCCAGGGGTGGGGATGCGGTTGAATAAAATTTCCAACTAA
Organism: Ctena decussata; assembly: GCA_963989385.1. NCBI lineage: Eukaryota > Metazoa > Mollusca > Bivalvia > Lucinida > Lucinidae > Ctena > Ctena decussata. Next base: position 15,369,944 of record OZ022499.1, read on the forward strand.
TATCTATCATCAAACCAAATATAATTCAAAAAGATCCAATGGTTTAGAAACTATGACATCTCATGAAAACTTACACATAAACCTTTAATCTAGAATTGCTAAGTCCGTGATCTTCACCTAAAGGTCATGTCCTGGAGTGGGAATGTGATTGAACAAAATTTCGGACCAATATCTATCATCATACCAAACATAATTTAAATCGATTAAAAGGTTTAGAAACTCTGAGATCTTTAACATAAAACTTTAACATGAACTTTCTAAGTCCGTGACCTTGATCTAAAGGTCATGTGGAGGGTAGGGGATGTTGTAGAATAAATTTCAGACCAATATCTATCACCATACCAAATATAATTAAATTGATCCAAGGGTTTAGAAAATATGACATCTTAAAAACCTTAACGTAAAACTTTAACATGAATTTCTAAGTCCATGACTTTGACCTATAGGTTTTGACCGGTGGTAGGGACGGTGCTGAATCAAAATTCAGACTATCTATTATCATACTTAATATAATTCAATCGCTCAAAGGGTTTAGAAACCATGAGATCTTAAAAACTTTAACGTAAAACTTAAACATTTTGCTAACGCTGACGCCGCCGCCAACGCCGGGGGTAGTTCAATAGCTCTTCGTGAACTTCGTTCAGGCGAACTAAAAATGCACAGATTTTGCAGACAACCTCGTACATGAATATAACACAAACAGGTTTTCAATATAGCCTATTCATATAGCTTAAGTGTTCACTATGACCTTGACCTAAATCCCACCATGCTATACAAAGTTATGGGTCAAATATGAACACTATTCACAAAGTTAAAGTGTGAACTGTGAACTTGACCTTTGAGCTAGCGTCATGGTTTTTGCACATGAGACATCGTCTTGCCATTATCATTATTTAAGCCAAATTATTTCGAACTTTCACCATGCTAGACAAAGTTATCACCCGAACACAAAAATGTTTTCTTTATAGCCTAACACACAAAGTTTACGTGCGCAGTGTGACCTTGACCTTAAGCTTGTGACATGGCTCTTAAAAGCGACATGTCAAGATAATTATTTGTGCCAAATAATTTTGAAAACTCATAATGCAGGACAAAGTAATGGGTCGGAAATGAACATGTTTCACAACAGCTATGCACAAAGTTTACGTGCGCAGTGTAACCTTGACTTTCAAGCTAGTGAGATGGTTCTTGAACATGACACATCATCTTGTCATGACGATCACTTATGCCAAATAATTTAGGGATCCCACTATGCCGGACACTGTTATGGACTGAACACGAACATGTTTTCATTATAGTCTATGTTTTCATTATAGTCTATGCACAAAGATTAAGTGCGGACAGTGACCTTGACTTTTGGGCTAGCGACATGATTCTCGAACGCAACACACCGTCTTGTCATGATGATCATTTGCACCATACAGTTTTATTTCCCACCAAACAAGCCGAAGTAATGGGCCGGAGACAATTCTGGTAACAAACGCACACACAGAAGGGTAAACTCTGTAGGCCTTCCACCATTTTATGTAGACTCAGGACGGGCGAAGATAGTGGTGAGAAGATACTGGTGATGGTCATTAATGGTAGTAAAGGTGCTTTACTTTTGCAAAACTAAATTTGGACTTCCCATAGCAATTCCTTCTTCCCACTCTAGAGATACTACTTGAGATTGGGACAGCACCACCTATAGAAAGGGAAAAATCACTTAACTTATTCAAATCAGGTTCAGTCATGTGTAGTTAGTTCTAAATGACACCGGTAAAAGCTGCAAGAAGTTCCTCCTTGCAACACGTGACTTTTACTGACCTAGTTTCATCTCACAGAACCTTGAGTGCTCAGATGTATGCACTGATAAAATCTGGCTATAGCACCTAACTTACATGTTCAAACCTGTCAGTTGCACTGATCATTATTGCCTATCTATTTACTTTACGAAAAAGTGGGTGCCGTAAAAGTTCTAAAAAATTGGACTCTTATAATAACTACCGTAACGGTACCAAAAAGGAACAGTTTTTTTTTCAAAGCAGTAATCTGTCCAAATGATGAAGCGGATGGAATGACAAGAAGTGTAGGTCCTGATCTCTGCTGCATGGTTTGCTACGACCTGTCTGTCCCAATCATTGGAATTTTACAGTATGATGAAATCTGCTAGTAGCACCGAATTTCGGAAAAGTAGGCATGATGACCTAAGGTGATCTCATTCACTGCACACAGCGCAGAGCCTAATCAGAGACAGCCATTTCAACTAGATAAACTCACTCGAGTGAAACTGGGATTTTTAGCCATTTACATAGATTTTTTCCAAACAATTTAAAAGCAAAATCAATGAAGTTGTGTGGCAATAAAAATATGCTACTTTGACCAGATGCGAAGTATGTTTATATGAGCCGCGACACGAGAAAACCACAATGTGGTTGTGCGCATAGCGCAGACTCAGATCAGCCTGGGCATCTGCCCAGCCTGATCAGACTCCTCACTTAGCGCTTAAAGGGTGGCTAAGGAACTAAGCTACCTTAATGCGGACAGCGAAGACTCAGATCAGACTGGGCGGATGCCCAGGCTGATCTGAGCCTGCGCTGGGCGCACAACCACATTGTTGGTTTTCTCGCGTCGCGGCTCATAAGGGAAATAATCCAGTATTCAAAATTGTATACAGGTTCATATGATTATTGTTTGGAGAACCAGAAATAATAACATAAACATTTACTTACCTGATGTCAAAATTCTTTGAAAGGTTAGACTCTGTGATAATATTAGGTTCTGTTAGCTGTATCTGTTTAATCCATCAGGCTTCACCTAGTTCTGCATCTTTTAAAGCTGTTAAAACTCCGATGTTATTTATTAATAGTCTGCGGCATGTACATGAATTTCAGAATTGTGTTCTTTTCTAAGTTAATAATCTAAGGTCGTATTTTGTGGTGAATAAAATGCTTAAAAAATAACATATATTCCAAAAACTTAGCAGAATTTGTTTGTTCTAGTGCACAGTTTAAACTGAGTGACATGTTAATGGAAATAAGTTTCTGTAAGGAATGATCAAAGGGAATCTGGGGCATAAAATCTAAAATAATAACCATCCTTAACAAAAATGCACAATTTAGGTCTGGAATTATGTAAATGCATTGAAAGAAATGACACACCAACATCTGTTTTCAGCTCTTGCACAAATTACCAGACTGAACAAATTAATAAAAGGTAGCTTGTGCCCAAACTTGTGAAAGATTGGAAAATATAACAAGAGCTGTCGCCTGACAGCATAGCTCGCCTGAATAGGTGCTTGCCCATCACACAGTTGCTATTGTAGTGTGGACAGCTATGCATAAAATCCAGGCAAGCATGTCCATAATGACAACACATTTATAAACAAAAGCTATCTCAGAAATAAGTTTAACATGATATTAAAATAAAAAAAATCCACATGAAATTTCAAAGTACATGAGCTTGAGCTCAAAGAACTAAGGGGTGGGGGTAGGAGGGTTGGGTTGGGGGGGGGGGAGGGGGGGGGGGGCTAGGATGTATCAAAACTTTGAACCATTATCTAACATCAGTCCAAGTATAAGTATCAACTGATACCATCGTGGCACTGTGAAATTATGTCTTCATAAATATAGAACTTTAACCAAAATCTTTAAGACATAATTCAAAGTCGATGACCTTGACTTCAAGGTCATCCGGTGGGGTAAGTATATAGTGTTTTGTAAAATCTCAAAAAATTGTCTAACATCAGTTCAAGTGTAAACTAAATCTCTGCCAAGCATAATGAATCAGTATGCAATTAGAAAACTTTAATAAAAGCCAAATTTCTTAAGTCCCTGACCTTGACATCAAGGTCACTGAGCGGGGTTGGGGTAGTACTCTGTAAAACTTTGGACTAATATCTAGGTACAGTGCATATATATCAAGAATTCATCTATGGCTTCAGGAGATATGTGTCTTTAAAAAACTTTAACCAAAACATCCCAGCAATAAATTTTCTAAGTTCATGACCTTGACATCAAGGTCACTGAGGGGGGTGGGGGTAGTACCTTGGAAAACTTTGGACCAATATCTAACTACAGTGCAAGTATCATAGGAATCCATCAATGGGTTAAGGAGATATTGGGCTTTATAAAACTTTAACCAAAACATACAATTCAAAAACACTTCCAATTTTCTAAGTCCATGACCTTGACATCAAGGTCATGGAGTGGGGTGGGGGTGGCACCCTGTTAAGCCTTGGACCAATACATGTATCTAACTACAGTGCAAGTATCAAATGAATCCATCCATGGGTTAAGGAGATATAGGTCTTTTAAAAACTTTAACCAAAACATCCAATCCGGACGCCGACGCGGACGTGGACGCCGACGCCAGGGTGACAACAATAGCTCTTCCTGAACTTTCGTTCAGGCGAGCTAAAAAAAGGACACTAAAGGGCTGTCAAACCTAAATGCGTATAAAATACATGCAATAATAATAGTTATTTTTTTCGAAGTTTGTGCCACAAATTACCTTATGATCTTTTCTTATACAAAATCTTTATTTTCAACAGCAATTCATTCCACTGTGGAGAACAACATGAAGAAGGCATCTTATCTGCCAAGTTTCGGGCAATCTCTTGTATTTTTCTGCATTCTGTGGAAATTTTTGCATACACCACAAAGCACCACCTTAATTTCTCTGCATGATAATTGTTTCTCTGTTAGTTTGTATATCAAGAAATTTATAGACAAATATCACTCTCTCATGAGAAAAGTATTTGTTCATAAATGTGTCCAATTAGGTTTTACTGCGGAGAAATGAATGTATCACTCACTACCTCATGCCCTGTTAGTGATGTTCTTTCGTAACCTTCTCCATTAGTCAGTATGCGCGGCATGAATATCTAACCTCTATTTTGACTCGAGGGGAAAGATATGAAAAAAAACAAATTTACCAAACAACTCTTGAAGTCTGAGAAACATCTCCCTCTTTTCAATGCCTTTATTAGGTTCTTCCATTTTTTTTCTTAATTTTCCCAATGTCACACACACATACATGCACACACACACCATCCTCACCTCTGTGATACAAAGTAGAAGACACTGTCTGTCAAATCCATAGGATTATTACAAATATTAGGGTTAATGTTGATACCTGTTACACCTGATGTCTATTTGCAATATGTAAAATGTGGTATTAAAAAGCACGGAAAGTGAGAGACATTGTCTCCATATGCTGACTAACTTCTTCGTTTTTTTTAGCTGAGAAAATCTAACATTTGGGATAAAACTTCTTCCTGAAATTCAGAAAATGTCGAAAAACTTCTCCCTATCTTAGAACCCTACATGTAAGCTTACATTTGTAAAAATCAAAAGAGGCTCTGACTCACTCCCCATCACAAAGTGGACAGCAGGTGAGACATAAAGTAACTGTCATCCTCATCTAAAGGTACTTCTATGACCATATCAAGTTTCATAACAAGTCCACTTTTGTATAAGAAATGATGGAATTTCACTATTTTGCACTGAACCTCAGGTAAGAAGGTTGACAAATTGACATAATGATCTATATATAAGGAGGATTAACTGCCACAGTGTCATTCTTAGGAGCATGCACATACAAACAGTTGGATGAAAAGTGGTCACAGTCAGCTATGCTGACACTTAATGTCAGTTGAACTTAGAACCAAAGCTTTGCCATAACTTTTAATGACTACATGTAGAACACCAAACCACATAGATAACTTGTTTGCTGCAATTAATATGACCACATACTGATGTCCTCACAAGCCTTGGGCTTTCGACCAAATCCTGATCTATTGCTTCTGTACCTTAGTTGAAATTTTGATTAATAAAATATTGTTTAAACCAAAGAAAGAGATGTTAGATCTATAGCTGTCTATGTTCATCTCCAACTTATTGGTAGCTAAATGAAATGTCCTTCCTACAGTCATTCTGAGCTAGGTTTTCACAAAACTACCATAAAAATTCTAAATATTGGGACACCAAAAATAATTACCATAATTGTCCTAAAATTGGAACATTTTGGTTTCACAATGCAGAAATGTGTCCAAAAGATGCAATGGGATGGCAAATAGTGTAAACCCTGATCAGACTGCACCTTGAGGAGCAGTCTGATCTGGGTTTGCACTATTTGCTCAGACCTAACTGTCTCAATATATAGAGTTTTTACAGCAGACTCACTGACATTTATTCATCTACAGATTTAACTTAAGTATCAACAAATGATTCAGTCTCAATTACAAATAATGATAACTGATACTGAAACAATATACAATATATGCTCTAATTAAATTCTTTAGAATCATGGCAAATGAATCATGAGGAAAAATGCAAGCATTGAATAAAGAAACGTCTAAATGGAGTAATAACAGTAATGTGCAGTTACTGTTTCAATTGTGATTGCACTGAAGTTTACTCAGGACTGTTTAAAGCATACATATAACAAAAAGAGAGAAAAAAAATAGTGAATTAGTATCAGATTATAATAGTTAATTCAATACAAAGAGACACTGTACAGTCAAAAATAAAGGTACAAGTTGATGGGAAAAAAATTAGCCCTGGGCCATGCTTACAAAATATTTGGTTTGCTGCTTCCTACTGGGAGATTTTAGAGTTGGGTAGGTAGGTAGCATTTTTTTTTTTTTGCATTTGCATAATGCTAATGAACAAGTTATATTGGATATCCAGATCACAAGCTTTTTCTAATACTTTTTAGTCAAATAGTGCTGAAGAAAAAGAAATCATCATTTATACAAGAGTTAGGCCCAATTTCACGTCGCCCATAAACCGAGAATTAAAGCTATTGGTTGCTTATTTACACAGATAATCTTCGGAATGAATTTCACGTTCAAAGATTATTTTTAATTGTGAATAAAACTACGGATCATTTTGAGCGTCGAAAAATGAAAGATTAAGGACTGACAAACATTGATTCTGTGAGAAAAAAGGATGACTATGATGATATTCTCGACATAAATGATATTCGTGATGCACAATGAGCCGCGACATGACAAAACAAAGGTATGTGCACCCAGCAAAGACTCGGATCAGCCTGGGCATCCGCCAAGTCTAATCAGTCTTCGCTGTCCCCATGGTTATGCTAAGATCTTTACCCTTTAAGCGCACAGACAAGACTCTGATCACACTTTGTTGGTTTTGTCATGTCACGGCTCATTAATGTTTCAAAGAGCCCAAGAAATCATTTTCAAAGACTTGACCCTTTTGAATATTACGATGGTGCATAATTTGTAAAATAGTTTTGTTTCGCAAAGAACAGAACTGCGAAGGCTGGATTGGCTCACAAGCACCGGGTGGATGACCTACAACTTAACAAAGTGGCGGATCCAGAGGGGGTTCGGGGTTCACATGAACGCCCTCTTCAGCCTAAATTATTCAATTTTCATAGGGAATTTCAGGAAAAATTGGTCAAATTGCATTATTCAAACCACCATCAGCTAATTTGAACCCCCTACCAAAATTCCTTGATCCAGCCCTGTAACAGGCCCTGGAATGGCTTTTCAACAAGTTTTTTTTTCTTCATATTTTAGGTTATTGAGTTTGTGTAATCAACTCCTCCCACAGTTTTAAATGCACCTTTTTCAAACCTGGCATACTTGCAATGGACATAATAAAAATGTGCATGCAGATTTTTGTTAGAGTAAAAATTTGTTTTGACAGAATTACGGCCTGATTAAAGATTGTCTCCCTCATTTATTTCATGTTTTCAGAAACAAATATTTTAACGAAATTTCGTTAGACAAAATCTAGTAGTCTCATAATTAACCGTAAAAGTTTTGTGAAAATGCATATTTATTCGATAAATGTGGAATGAAAAATAATCTTCAAATTAAAATGCAAGTTACCTATTTCCTCACGGCCTGTAAGAATATCGATTTTGACCACGTGTGTCATGTGATCATGTAGAGGTATTTTTCTTATTCGTTCACGTGATTGTGACGTATGAATAAATTATTTTTGTCCAATAATGCGATTTCAACCGCGGTCCGCGATTGTATACAAAAATTATCTTATTTTTTGTTTAAAGTCACTTTTATCAAATATTATTATCTAAACTCTAATTCAAATGTATAGTTAGACCATGTCGGAGGTATTGCATGAAATATTTCATCAAATCAGTATTGTTATTATTATAAAGGGAGTAAATCGTTAACTTATTCATTTTGGGCAGCTGGTTTGCACTATAGGATATGAAGTTGTAATCAAGTTCTCTTACTGTTTTCAATGAATTCTTTTTGAAAAAAAAACACATATTAGGGAATAATGAAAATGTGCATGTGGCTTTTTATATAAATAAATTCAATTTTGACAGAATTACGGCCTTCGAACTTAGTCATTTTTGTTAGTTTTTCGCATTATAGGATTATGGAGTTTATATAAACAACTGTTCCTGTTTCCAATGGATTCCTTGTAAATTGTGTTTGTCTTTAAAAGGTGCTTTAGGGATGTACACGGCCCTGTGACTGGCGCTGTACCGGGGCATCGTTCGTATCTTACAGAGACAATTTTCTAGTTCCTGCAATTTAACTTTCCAGTTTTTTTCTTCTACTGCGCATGATTAAATCGGCTTCGCATTAAATTGTTTCATTAATGCCTCCCATGTTTTTTATGCCTTTTTTTCTCACTTTCTGTGTCCGTTTTTATCCTTGTCAGCTTGTCCTTACTTAGCTTCCGATAAAAATAACATGGATGGCCATCCTCGGTCTGCGGAAGTATGTTGAACAGAGTAGACTGCTCATTCGAATAAGTGATGCTATGTATTTTGCATGTAAATTACTGGCTAGCTAGGGGTTTCGTTTTTCAAGGATGGGGATGGCATTAGGCAAAGTGTACATACAATTATAAGACACACTTCAGAACAGCAGCATAATAAGTGCTGCTTCAGGTTAATCTTGCATTACAGCAGAAGTAAGTCTGTCTCCTTTTAGAAGCGCAGCAGAAGTAGCGCTTCTTCAAAGAAAAAAGAAAAGAAAAACAAAAACGAAACAAAATCAAACCACCCTCTAGTGGCGGGGAGGAACAAGCGCTAGTTCAAAGGACACCACCCCTCACCAGGGTAGCGGAAGTAGCGCTACTTCTGGAAACATCACTCTTTTGTAGAGCAGCGGAACTAGCGCTCCTTCAGATTAAATCCCCTTTTAGTCGCGCAACGGAGCTAGATCTTTAGTATATCAGACATGGCATCCAATTTAGCAGTAGCAGTTACATGTAGCGCTACTTCAGAAGACACCATCCTTCAGTAGTGCAGCGGAAAAGGTGCTACTTTAGAAGATGTTTGTATGAGGATACATAAGATTGATTACTTCTAAAGAACAAGTAGCACTAATTTCGCTGCCCTGCTGAAGGGTAATGACTTCTGAATCAGCGCTGGTTCAGATGTGCTACCAGAGTGAAGTGTTCTAAACTAGCCCTAGTTCAACTGTGCTACAAAATGCTGAGATTATCTGGGGTGGCCGTTTTTCAGCTGCTCTACTAATATAAACGTACTTTTACCATATATGGGACAACAAGCACGCGTTTCTGTATTTGACTTCTGCTGTGTCGCTAAATCTAGAGCTTTTGATAGAGAAATGAAGTGGGAACGTCTCAATAACCTACGGCCGAACTCTAACTGATACCTTCCGCGAGACATAGTAGCTGCAAAAATCAAGTAACAGATGCCTACGTATTAAATAGCGAGCGCAGGCGGCCCCCACTAAGCCTCTTTAACCAATGCGTCCCGAAGAAGGCGTGACATGAGTGAGGGTGGTGCCTTCATAATGGTGCTAGTTACCATGCGCTACCAAAAATTAATATTTTCTGAGGCAGCCCTTGTTCTGCTGCGATATCTTGCTGCGCTATTAAAAAGGCGTGTCTTCTGAGGTTTCTATAATTCCTTTGCGCATACTAGATCCTTTGCGAGTCAATTTTACATGATTTCTTACATGAAAGAATAATCAACTTGGTAAAACCATGGTTTTACTGAATCAGGTAAATTTTGCACACGTGAAATCGATTTAAACCGTGGTTTTATAGGCAGTTTAGCGAAGTCGCCACCGCAGTTTAAATCACCAAGAAATGATTCGCCGACGTGAAATTGGGCCTTAGAGATGAAACATAAAATGTTGGCATTTTGCTCAGTAGGCAGAAATGAAAAGCAAAAAAGAAAAAAAAAAAACAACCTAATTCTGAGGCCATAAAATTTTTTGGGTAGGGGGATAAATTGCTGGGTAGGTAGGCAACGGCAAACAAAAATTTTTTAATTTAGGCCCTGTATTAATTTCATTAGTACCTATCAGTGCTATGCACTAGTCACTTGCAACCCCTGGCTACACCAGGGCCAACAAACTGCCAGGCCTTATGTACCGTAATTTTATCCTTGCAGTACCATGGATTATGTATGTTGTAGCTTCGTAGCTTTTGATTCCCTGCCAAATACTGTAGATGGGACAATAATAGCAACCCCAAAATGAAATGTTGAACATAGCCTTAAGTTGTTGGGACATTTAAACGGACTTGGTCAGAAATGTGTTACCTGAATCTGCCAGATACTCTAAACACCTCAAGAAGAGTATTACATAGAGTGCATGCAGAAATGGTCAGAACCGTTAGTCAAAAATATGCCAGAAAGTTTTCCAAAACAAATATTGAAAAAAGAACAATTCAGAATTTTGCTTGATTATTATGGAAATTTTGGAGCTGTGAGATTACCAACAAGTGCATGGAGAAAAGTCAAAGCCCCTCATTGGCCATTAATGCCTGGGGTAGCAGGGGTTGCAAATGACTAGTGTCTTATCTGGTATGCATGCCGATTAATTTAGCAACTTAAATGCAAAGATGGAAGTTTAGGTTTTTATTTACCTTAGCCAGTCTGGCCCTTTTAATCAGGTCATTTAGTTTTCGCAAGGCAGCATTTCTTGGCAAGCTCTGAAGATCAGTGAACAAATCTTTCTCTTCTAACTCAAATAGCTTTCTGTTCATATCAAACTGTAGTGGATGATCCCAGAATGATCCAATATAAACTCTAGCAACTTCTGGGGTGTTTATTACTTTTCCAAGAGACCACATCAATGCACCATAAACTCTCATTAACTGCTGGTGATCAACTCCATCTGCTTTATTTAAAACAATTCTGATCTTTTCATCATAGCCTTTTATTGCATCAATAGCTCTACGAAATTCATCTGAAATGTCAAGTTTATGTGCATCAAACAGAAGTATGATCCTGTCAACTCTCTCAGCAAACCACTCTAAGACTCCTGGAAAATCATAACCACGGTCCACACGCTGCTTTTCTCCAGATAAGATTCCAGGAGTGTCAATAATTGACAAACTCTCCACCACCTGGTTATTCAGCATAGAACATTGAAATCTGTTCAGGAAGGCATTACCGAACTTGGTTAATGGTCTAAACTGTTTTGTTGGATCAACAACAGCAGCATTTCCTGGTATAACACCATCCTGGTCTCCATGCATCACAGCTATGAACTTATCAGTTGTAGGCTCTGGTCCGATCCTTATGCCTGGAAAATCAGATTCTAACAAATAACGAATAAATGTGGTTTTGCCTGTTGAATACTGTCCAATCAGCAGAATCATTGGTTTCGCATCAAAATCAGGGTCGTCGAGCTTTGGAGAATGAAAATCATGGAATTTATATGTTTCTTCAAGTGGAAGAAGCTTGGTTCTGTAAAGTTTCTTTAAACCCTCCGCCACATTACGGAACACCTCCGGTTCCTGCTTCCTTTTATCGTCGTTCAACCACCGCAGCATCTTGTTCTCATCTAGTCCTCATAAGAATCCAAATATAGCTAAAATTTCTGATAATTTAGGCGTTGACGTTCACGAAAGTGAAAATGACTATCCCGGAAGTCTGTAACCGGAAGTTCCTCATGAAAATAAAACTCAATACCTTGCACCGAATTTTTGGAGACAATCGGTACACCTAACTACCGAAAGACAAGGTCCTCTCATCTCATGGTTCCTTGCTCTAAGGACCTTATTTGTTGACCTCTGGACAGTCTATGTTCATTAATTTCTCTCTGTAATAATTTCATTGCTGTCTATATCTGTAGCCATCCTGTCTACGTTTAACAATGAACACTTCTATGGAGTTTTGTTTGATGATGTCTCGGCGCGACAGAAGTACGTTTACAAATGATTTCTATGTTAAAGGCGTGAATTTTCCCTATAATTTAAACGTATTCAGATCACTGACTTTTGGTTTGCACTTACGGCTATGACATAAAGCTTGCATGACAAATGAGTTAACAAGAGTTTGTACCTGTGTTAAATACGTTCGTAATCAAGAGAAGTAAACATAGTAACTGAATCTTCTGCATATTCAGCCGCAGAAATACAGAGGAATCTGCAGGGAGTTCCAATCTCTAAATTTGTATATTGTATGTGTTAAAGTTTTGTATTTAAACTAAAGTTTAGCGTTTTGGGGTTTGGCCGGGGGTACGCGCGTTCCCCTGCTCACTTCCTCTACTTTGCACTTTTATCTTTTTACACAACTGTTGTTTGGTTTGGGATAGGGGCTTAGTGACGCTGTACACTTGATTAGTTGCACAGAGAGCTGCATATCATATGACGTCAATGTCCTGTTCGAAGTACATGATTCACATGATATATGTTAGCAACATTTTTCTCGGAGATTTCTAATGCTAAATATTTAACTTTGTTTCTTTGGACTTTGTCCAAATCAGGACTCATTTGTTGCCATGTCACTTTATAGAATAATCATGCACATTTACAACTGCGAGTTTCCGAAATGCATCTGACCTATTTATTATCGGCAAACACATTTGCCCAAAAATTCAGACACATCATGAATTGAGATATATGATAAGTCACCTCCCTTTACTTATGTACTCTTTGGAGAGGAAGGCATTTGGCAGGAGACTTGGTTTCATTTTTAGAAGAAATACATCTCTATTTCAATCATAAATATATATTTTAGTAATGATGGGAGGTACCGCTATTTATCATACTTTAGTTTTCTTGTAAATATTTTTATTTAGTATTTTTATATCTATATTTGCAGATATGAAGATGTTAATGTTTTCTTGTCTCTAAGCGCAGTTTTGCCTTTCAGCTCCTTTAGTTGTAACTAACAACCAGAAATCAAATAAATAAATAAATCTCGGTTTTAAAAACATTTTCTTTTCTAATATGAGTGGCCCAAAGATCGGTATCGAAAGTTTTAGAAAATCAGAAAGCATGACGACACAATTACACGCTTCGGTATTTCAAACTTGGACGAGAATAATTTCTTTTATTTTTTTATGAAGCACACTTGATCCAATAATTATTTTACTTAAAATTGTTACAAAAACGTTGTATGACATGCTTTCTAAAGAATAATAATATCCTGTGTAAAACTTCACATTTTCAGTTTGGTGAGCTGAGCGAAAGTGTAAATTTCAGCATTTATCAAACGATTGTATTAAGTTAAAACAAATTAGAAATGGTCTAATGCATATAAAATGAAAGTTTGGTAGTAAACTATGTTATGATGTGAAAGGATGGGGATTTTTCCATGCTACCATTGATGGCATCTATTGAGCATAAAATGGACTATCTTACTATAAAACAGTTTATCCCTTTTTTGTGTCAGATTGACATAAGTGAAATGTTATGTTATGTTATGTTATGTTATGTTTCACTTCAGTAAGCAAAATATTCATCGTTCTTACTCTTCCAGGAATCTGTCGAAACACTTCAAACCGCCCCGAAACACCACAAACTGCTGTACATAACAACACTGTAGATCAGTTTATAAATACCCGAAATAACAAAGTTATATATTATGTCTTTTAGCACAGTTGATACTTTTTATATATTTTTTATCAATTTTAAAGTACTCTCGTCCCTAACCTTACACCAGGCTGTAGTGCCTTATCACCCTAATCCTGGTAGAGCCGCAGTGAGTAAAAATTTGATGCTAAATAAAGCAAAAGACATGGTGTTTGTAACTTTTTTTATTCTTCACTACTTTGTAATGTTTTAACACTATCAACTTTTTAAATACGCATTACATGTACTTTTATCTTTTAATACTAATTTACTCTGACGCGCAAACATCCTGCACAAAATCCTCGTGAGGGGGTATTGCAGAAACAATAGAAAGATAGAGTGTAGATTTGTGCCTTATTGGCATGCTTGAGATAAAAGATACAAGAAACTTTATTTAAAGTCGACTTTCGAATGTTTAATAGCTTAACATTAGCCAATGGCTATTTTGTCAACAAACAAGATAAACTGAAACTGTACAGGTATACACACTATAACAAGAATCACAGTTTAAAGGGGATACAAGTTTAGCTTTTGTAAAAGCTTGAGAGGTTATCCCTTAGCAAATGAATCTATAGGATGCAACTGGTAAAGCAGAAACATGACAGCAATACAAGTTAATTTTATTGTATTCTTGGATTTGTTGAAGCTGTATGTAAGTGGCGAGTTTGACAGTTTTTTTTCTTTTTGTCTAGTGATTGCTTGTAACAGGTGAGCTTCAGTGCTGATGACCTGTACTGTTTTGAAATGGCTCTTCCTAAGTGGACTGTACTCTCTGGTAAGTGCTTGTATTAGGTGAGATTCTTGTATTAGGCGAGATGAAGTCTTCAGGATACGTTTTACAGCTCATGTCTTAGCAATGCTGGCAGCTGGGTGTGCCAAACTATGGGAGCAAGTACCGGTAAATAGTGGAACCTGCATTTAGCGTTAATTATTGATCTGCACTGTAAAGTGCTAACTGAACTTTCAGGTAACTGTTTGTATAAGGTGGCATAAAGGGTTTTAAGATATAAGCTATAAAGAGCATGCATTAGCGATGCTGGCGAGAACCCTGTAGCTGGGTGTGCCAAATGTAGAAGTACCAGGTGATAGTGGGACCTGTAGGAAACGGCGAAAGCAAAGCAAAAGAAAATGGCGTACAATCGAGTACGAATTCCTATCTTAATATGGTTATCCCCGAGGGGATAACCAATCACAAATTTGAACTATTACAATACCTTTTTAAGGCCGTGCAGTCATGACTAGACTATAATCGACTAATTCCATGACACTGTCTTCCTATGAGAGATGGCAGATATCATGAAAATTAGTATTACGAGATGAAGTATAGCCCTCTCCTCCTCTGCCTGTCATCCCTTATCCCGAAAAACGTTGAGGGTACCCAAAGATGCACCTGAATGAGTCCCTGACGAAAGAGAAAGTCAGATACGAGAAAAATGCAGGGAGAAGTGGGTAGTTAGGAAAAAAAGATTAAAATATGAAAAAGCTGTTAACAAAAAGCACCAGAAAATACGCTGCATAAGCATCATAGTGTAAGTAAAACTGGAAAAATCTTAAATAAATGCATATTACATGTATTTAGTGTAAGGTCATTTCTAAAAAGCAAAACTCGGCTTAAAATATGTTAAAGAGTCTGAGCAAAACAAACCAACGAACTAAAATAAAAAACTGGGCAGAGCAATATAAACAAACTGAAATCTAAAATAAAAGCAAAATTGAAGTGAATAAAGCAATACAGGCAAACTGAAATAACACAAAGAATAAAAAATAAAAAGAACTGGCTGTTGCTTGATTATTCGGTTCAACATAGTTTTCTTTTGCCCCGGTATTTCAGTGGTGTTGTCTGACTTCCCAGGGGTCACCTGGTGTCGCAATACGTTCTTTCCGTTGAGTCCTCATCTCTGATTCATCATCGGCCTTATCCGTAATTTGTTTGTTTCCGATGAAGATTCATTGGTGAGTTAGGAAACCTTCATGCGAACAACACAGCTTAATGTTTCAAACCACTGCAGACGCAGAGGGCGAGGTTTGGGCCCAGTAAAACATGTTTAAGCCCCCCCTCCCTCGATCCCCCCCCCCCCCCCACACACACACCAGTAATCTTTTGCTGACCGTTCCAATGCGAAATTCTGT
Organism: Ctena decussata; assembly: GCA_963989385.1. Lineage (NCBI taxonomy): Eukaryota > Metazoa > Mollusca > Bivalvia > Lucinida > Lucinidae > Ctena > Ctena decussata. The sequence goes on from OZ022499.1 coordinate 15,385,852, forward strand.
TGCGGTTTCTTGATGTTATATTTTGCTGTGTCCGCTTGTCTGTGGTCTCTGGCGCTTTGGTCGCCTGTATTGCTGCCCAATCTTTCTTCTGTTTTGTTTTGTTTTGTAATTTAAATAAAAATAAGTAAAAATATATGTTAATGCTGTTATTGGGGTAGTTGAATGACCATCTGTTTGGGAAAGAGCTGCTCATTCGGTTTACTGTGTGTCTTTCGTAAACTTGTGTCAATTTCTGTGTGTATGTGCTTCTTTCCCTATTGGTTTTAAGAGCGGAATGTGGGATTTGATTGTATTAATTCCTGTTCATTGCCTATCTTTTTACTTTTAAGAGATAAAAATCTAAATCAGCTTTTGCCTATTGAACAGTTGCACGCAGAGCCGCTCAAAAATAGACATGTGATATAATTCATTGAAAAGTTTTACAACTTTAACTGTTTTCATTTGGCTCTTGGTTGGGCATATCTCTCTTTAATTAAATCTATCTTTAATTAAAATTAGTAGAAGTACAAACATGCCATTTCAGTACTGCCTGCTGAGTAATGCCATATTAGGCTATTTAGTGCATAGTGACCGTTGCCTGCAGTCAAAAGTAAATGACCTTAATATATGTTATATTTAATTCGAATTGGAAGTAAATTTGATATCCAATTCAATCAGTATTTCATATAAAGGAGGTGATTGGGGGTGAAGGGGTGGGGGCTGTAATATTATTACTGGTTTTGTGGTGTTTTGTGGGTAGTTTTAGATGTATCAGTGGACCGCTCTTCCAGTTTAATTGACAGACCTACTTTCTTTCTCCACACTAACGGGTGGTCGTGGTCGGGCAATGGTGCTAGCATCTTTTAGTGCCGTGGCGTCCTACTTATTTGGAGAATAGGAGGGTAAAGGGCCATATGTCCTCGCAGTAGGTGCTGGTAGGAGCTGTTTGGGTATTTTTTTCTCTTCCCTATCATATCCCCTTTCTTGCTCCTTCTGTCTGGGAGAAGGCTTGATATAGACTGAAATACTTTCTCAAAGAGCTCAACCAACCAACCAATCGAAGCGATACGTTGCGGTGTTTAGCAAAACCATTCATGGAACCAGGTTCTGGATTTTACCAATATGACCTTCAACCTTTCTAAAAATATACATGTGTCTTGACGTCATGTAATGTTTTGGTTCTGGTAACACAGCTGAATAACAGTCAAATAACTTCTACCAGCATTTCCTTGAAAAATATTTGCTTTTCGAATTCATCACACATTCCAGCTTGTAGAAAATATACTGAGTTATCGAAAGAAATAGGTAACTGTGGCCAAAATATTGAAAGAAGCTTTAAATCTGTGATTATTTGCTTGCATTATGCTTTGTTTTTATTATGACCTCAACTAAGTATGTTCAGCAGGCCAGTGACACTTGAACCGTTATGTTAAAAAAATGTTTATTCTGTTCTGTTCTATAGCAGTTCTCAATGAGCTTCATTCCGAATCAAAAGTTACTATTAGTACAAAGCGTCGTGTCTTAAAATTTGAGATTGCGTTGCAATATTATCAAGAGCATTACGGTTAAAGTGCCAGTGGGTCAGCCTAATACCAAATCTAATGATGTGATTATATGAATGGAGTGACTTGCAAACTTAATTATGGTAGCACAGTAATTAAAACTGCTGCAAGGTCAGATGGTGGTAATTTAATATGTTCACGCCATGGCATGATCAATCAGATAAACTTTGAAACAAATTCATTATGTCACACTCTTAGAAAACCTACGCCCCAGCCAAGGATCAAACCAGGGACCCTTCGATCTAAAGTCCAGCACTCTACCATGTCGCTATTAAGGCTGGCTTATACCACAAGGCAGTACAAGTGTATAATATACCTAACCTTTACCCTGTGACATTCTCCCCCTCCATTTTGAATTGTCCTCAAATTCTCAAGAGTAGAAGAATCACTCGAAATGAGACTAAAGGAGTTCAAATGCACATGTGGGTCATTTACTTTTGGCGCCATTTGTCAAGGAGTTTTTAAAAATCTCAAGCCCTGGCCTAGGATCGAATCGGGGACCCTTCAGTCTAAAGTCGAGCACTCTACCACCTCCCTATAAAAGCCGGCTTGGACTGCAAGAGTACAAGTGTGTGATATACCTAACCTCTACCCTGTGACAATTATAAATATTATTTATTAACATCATGATAAGTTATAGGTAGGGGTGTAACAATACATCAGACTATCGATATATTGGAATAGTGACACTGGCAATAGTCACTATCGATAGAGAAAGCTGCAATATCAATACTATCGGCAATAGTGTTTCCAATATCGCAATAGTTTCAATAGTTTCTAGACATGCATCTGTTTCTTGAAGGAAGTATTTTTAACTAAAATAATAATAGAAAAGGATGTGTTTTAGCTTGTATTCATAATTGGATTTCAAAGAATGGAAAATATAACATTTTCTTGTATTTTGTTGTCATGTTGTACACATTGTGAAATTACAGTCATCAAAATAATGCTTTTTAGCCACAAACTTATGTGAACAAACAAGATTTCATACATAAAAGCAGAATTTCTGTATAAGAATGCTGTCTCCAATAGTTATTGCAATGCATTGCAATAGTAACCTGCAATAGTAATAGTATTGCAATAGGGATTTCTGCAATTATAGTAATAGTATTGCAATAGTCATTTTGGCCTGCAATAGTCACCCCTAGTTATAGGAAAACCCATGTGAGAAGCAACCTGAGGAAAGTTGCCTCATGTCTGCACATGCAGAATGTCAGTTGGAGATCTGATTAAAGCCTCTCATTAGTATCCATGAATCAGCAGGCAGAGCAGTCTTTTTAGTCCATATTCAGTGCTCAATCCAGATAAGAAAGGGTAATTAACAGATAATTTAGGGATAATTTTCAATATTTCTTCAGTTAAGCATATGTTGTGACCCCTCATTAGAATCAATGTGGTGAGACGGTTTTGATGAGGTGTCACAATATATGTTAAAAAAATTTTCGTTGAGAAATTTATATAAAAAGTTTTCTCCAAATTATTTTCAGACACCGGCCACTTTATGTGTATCTGAAGCTCTGATATTGCTCACTGTTCATTACTTTTCGGAATAGTTTTAGGGGTATCAGGGTATGATGCAACAGGGAGACTATTTGATCTGACTATATAATAAGGTGACTGCAACTAAAGTCTGCCATTTACTATATAATAAGGTGACTGCAACTAAAGTCTGCCATTTTTATTCCCCCCCCCCCCCCCCCCCCCCCCCCCCCCCCCAGCAACCTTTCCACCCACCTCACTTCTAAATATGGTAAAAACGGGGTAAGTCTTGCAGAATTTTCTTCCCTTTGTGCACATTCTTTCCTTTAAGATTAGACCCCATTACAGGAGCGCTTCTTCATCCCAGAAAGCAAACAGGTTGCGCAAACATTAAAAGTTCACAATCTGACAGTGTATAGAAATTTGTTTGCTGGATGACCAACAATTTGGACCCTGATCAGATTGCTGGAACATTCTGATCTTGACTTGGCTTCACTGTTTAATCAGTCTCCAGCAAACAGGTGTAAATTAACCTTTATATGTTTTTGCAGATAGCAAGTATTTGCCATTTGGTGTAAAAGTTTGTAGCAAAACTAACATACCTGGGGCAAAAACTGGCAGCCAAATAGCAGCTCTTTAGCCACCCATACTGGGAACTGTCAGATTGAGCTGCAACAAAGTGGCATGTGTGCCCAGAAAAGACTCAAATCAGCCTCGGCATCCACTCAGTATGATCTGTCTTTGCCTATGCTTAAATGGGAGCTAAGGATCTAAGCTACCGGTATCTCCATGCCAGCAGTGAAGGCTCTGATCGGACTGGGCAGATGCCCAGGTTGATCTGAGTCTTCACTGGGCACACATGCCACTTTGTTGGTTTTCTCATGTCTTGGCACATTTAATTATTTATTATGTATGTCAAACTTTTGAAAGGCAATGATAATGCCTTTGACTATATGGAATTGTGTTTGGTCTTCCAAGCTGAAGTATTATTTCGTTGGAACTCATTGGCAGATCAAAAGGGGTTTGTGGGGGTCAAACAAACCCCCTTTTCAGCCTAACTGTTTTCATCTTAATTTCTGGGGAATTTCAGGAAAAATTGGTCAAACTATACAAATCGAACCACGCCTCCTCCAGGCTCCTCCAAAATTACACAAATCAACCCCCCCCCTCGCCCCACTCCCCCTCCCCCTGAAATTCCTGGATCCAACCCTGAAACTTGGCTTGTGTTTCCAAGAAATACTTTTCACTACAGCATTCTTAGGAGGCAGCATGTTTTGCTACACACCTTTTCAGCAGATGGAAAATAGGATTTTCAGGTGACAGATTTGCTTTTAAACCCTGTCACGGTATTAAGGTTATGGTACATGTACTTTATTTTATCTACAGGAGCAAGATGGGGAGGATCTTTCTGAGTCATATTGGTGGGACACGCCTGTTTTCCTGTGCCAGTTGTGATACACCACTTACCAACAGAGCTGAACTGGTGTCAACTAGATTCACAGGTAACTGATCAGCTCAGAAAATGTCCTAACCTTACTGAGATCAGGACATATTTCAGAGCTGATCAGTTTTAGCTGCGGCTTCCCTCTGTGCAAAAGTACATGTCTGTATAGGAAGGTTTATTGCACATTTGGTACCATGTACTGATTATTCTTACTTCAGTACTGTTGTTCATGTCTCTCAGCAACATTCAGATATGTTCAAGCCTTTTGAACTAAGTTAAGATATCTTATACAGTTGTCTAGAAGCCACCACGACACCACTAATGGTAGTACTTCTAATGGTAGTACTTCTACGTTCCCTAGCAACAGCATTCACAGGATCATGAAGTTTCTGGAAATTGTTGACTGGGAAGAAGGGAAGATGCAGTGGAGAAAACGGGACCATTTAATTTGCTGTTAATCATTTGGTTGAAACTCAATTGTGTACAGGGTTGACTTATTGGATATGACCCTTATGTTATTGTCCCCCGCCTTTTCGAAGAAAAGCGAGGGGACATGGTATTCGGCTTTCTGTGGTTCTGTGGTTCCGTTGCTCCGTGGTTCCGTCCCCCCTTGAGAGTGGGTACCTTGTGTGTGCAACTCCTCATACAGTTTTTCATGAATCATTCTGAAACTTTGCAGGCTTCATTTTTATTGTCTTTAGATGTCATCATGTGCCTGTGCCTTAGGGTTTATCGTCAAATAACTTTTTACCACTTTTTTCACTTTGTGAACTTAGTCATTTTTCAGCATCAGAAGACCTTTCGAGTTCATACATTGTGTGGGCAACTCCTACAGTTTTTGACAAATCATTCTGGAACTTTGCAGGCTTCTTTCCCATGGTCTGTAGATGTGCATGTGTGTTAGGGGTTATCGTCAAATAATTTTTAACATTTTTTTGCTTTGGGAACTTAATCATTTTCCAGCATCAGAAGACCTTTTGTGTACATACCTTGTGTACGCAACTCTTCCTACAGTTTTATTCCGATACTTTTGAAACTCTACAGGTATTTTAGGCATGGTTTGAAGATATGCATGTGACTTTTGTTTAGTCTTGAGATTTTTTTTTTTTTTTTTTACTTTTTTCACAGTTTTAACTTAGCTGTTTTTTCAGCTCAAACACTGTATAAGTGTATATACAGTGGTTGTTTCCAAGGCGGGGGACATAAATTCATTGAATTTGCTTGTTAAAAATATTCTTATTAAGCAGAGGCACAGATAAGGTGAGAATTTCAAAATAAATTAATAATTCTAAGATAATACTGTATCCATAAGTTTGCCATAAAACACACTGAATGACCTTTAAGTGTCATAGCATGTTTTAGCTGAGAAATCCAAACAAAAAATTATTTAAATATTATCATATAAAGTTTCAGCTTTGTCTAAGTTTAACTGGTGGTCATAGAATTCTTGAAAATGGCCAAACACAATTTTGATTTGGCCACTTTCAGGATTTTTATGATAATTACACGAGCTCTTTTACTTCAAAGTAAATTGTGGGCACAGTTATTCTTTTCATGCTTTCGAGTAGAATAGCATTGTTATATTTGGCTAAATACTTGCAAACGCTATGGGATTTTTTCCAGGTAGGTACATATATGGAATTACACATTTACCAGGTGTGAGTATTTATCTTGAGCTCTGTTAATGTACCGTAAAAAACCCTAAAGATTGGGACACCACCCAAAATAATTGCCTTAACTATTCTCGAATTTGAGCATTGTTTTTTCGGTGCAGTGTCAAAGATGCAGATGGAATGGCAAAGAGTGTAGACCCTAATTAGACTGCTCCTTTAGGAGCAGTCTGATCTGGGTCTGCACTGTTTGCTCAGACCTATCTGTCCCAGTACTTAATCTTACTACATTTAATTTTCTGTTTCTTCATCAGGTGCCACAGGACGTGCCTTTCTTTTCAACAAAGTCGTCAATTTGACCTACAGTGAGGTTCAAGATCGTGTCATGTTGACAGGACGTCACATGGTTCGTGATGTTATGTGTAAAAATTGTGACGCTAAACTTGGATGGATCTACGAGTTCGCAAATGAAGAAAATCAACGTTACAAGGAAGGGAAGGTTATTCTTGAGCGTGCCCTTGTGACAGAATCGGAGGGCTTTGAAGAACATGTAGGAACTGATAGCTAGGGTTGAAATCAGAATTTGGTGGAAAATTCATACAATACATCAGTGGTGGATTGAAGTTGAGGCAGACTTTTGCTATAATTTGTGGAATCAGGTTTTTGTACAGTATGCAATATATATGATTTAACTATCATATTAATAGTTTGTTATGAGGTTGGGAAAGTTGAAGACAGTTGTTGAAGTTTGTTTGGTCAAGAAAGTAACTATATTTTGGACACCTTTGCAAAAGCAAAGAAGAGCTTATGCTATACCCTGGCGTAATAGTCTCGAGTATGCATCAGTGATTTTGTTCAAGTACCCATCTGTGTCTGTGATCTGGTTAACCTATGTAAACCTTCTACAATAAAGTCTGTTTCTTCAATAGGATACTGGGTGTGTTTCTCCAAATGTATAATGGGTGCAGACTTCAAACTTGGTACACACATGCATCATTAAATTCATTATATGATCAGCTGAATGCATGTAACATGTATGACCTTGACCTGATAGTCAAGGTCTACTGCCTTAAAAAAAACAGGCTAACCTATGTTAAGCATCTGTGTTAAGGTCTGTTTCTCAGTGAATATACAGCTGAGGATCATCATATGGGGCTAATATGAGCTGCTGGAGGGTAGCATCTGAATGCATCAACCCATAAATCATTCTATGCTTACTGACTTTATAATAATTCTTTGCCCCTCAGAACACTAGATAAGAAGGGGTATTTGGTGATAATTAGGGATAATTTTTGTTAATTCTGGATAAAAACATATGTTGTGACCCCTCATCTGAACCGTCTTGTTGAGACGGTTCAGATGAGGGGTCACAACATATGGTTTAGATGAGAAATTAAGAAAATTATCCCTCAATTATCATCAAATACCCCTCTTATCTAGTGCTCTGGTCCCTGCATGGGTTAGGATACCATCAACTTTTGAATTTGACATATTTCTATATGCATAAGGGACTTTACAATATACATGTATATCAGTCCATATATGGGTTAATGTTTTACAGGGCACACTTTTATATCTGGACATGAACATTTCAACATTACCATCTTCTTTTGAATTTGGCTTGAATATTCATGGTTCTACGACTTCAAGGCTGCAAAATCTGTTAAGTTTGATTGTTTGTTTTTAGCTCACCTGGCCCGAAGGGCCATAGTGAGCTATTGTCATACCAATGCGTCCGGCGTGCGTCGTGCGTCGTGCGTCGTCACGGAATTTGTCCGTCAACACCTAAAAACAAATATTCAAACATCTTCTTCTGTAAAACTACTGGTCCCATGGTTCTCAAATTTCACATGGAGCATGACCTGACTCCAGGGTCTCAGAATTGTAAAATTGGGTCAGGTTGAAAATCCAAGATGGCCGCCGTTACTAAAAATAGCAAAAACAACAAAATAAACTTCTTCTCCAGAACCACTGGGTATATTTGTCTGAATTTTGGCATGGAACATCAGTGAAACCTTGGTATTCAAAATTGTAAAAATGAAAAAAATCTGTAGCGGAGTTTTGTCACAGTGACCTACTTTCTGTTTACGTGTGTAATTTTGCTCAAATGCCAATGTCAAAAAATGACCTATTTAAACAACTTCAAACAACTTCTTCTCTAAAACTACTGGTCCCATGGTTCTCAAATTTCACATGGAGCATGACCTGACTCCAGGGTCTCAGAATTGTAAAATTGGGTCAGGTTGAAAATCCAAGATGGCCGCCGTTACTAAAAATAGCAAAAACAACAAAATCAACTTCTTCTCCAGAACCATTTGGTATATTTGGTTGAAAGTTTGCATGGAACATAAGTGGGACCTTGATATTAAAAATTGTAAAAATAAAAAAAATCTATAGCGGAATTAGGTCACAGTGACCTACTTAGCGTTTACAAGGCCGATTTTGCTCAAATGTCAATATCTAAAGAAAGTGCAACCAATTCTGACCAGATTTGGTCAGAAATGGTTCTTGAATGGAATTATTTCAATTTTGTGCTAGTTGACTATCCAAGATGGCCACCATGGGGGCCGTTACTAAAAATAGCACAAACATAAAAATGACAATTACTCAAGAACCCTTGCATGGAATTGGACCAATTTTGTGTCAGAATGTTCCTTGCATGAAGCCGTTTCGATTAATTGCAATTTGGCATTCCAAGATGGCCGCCATCTGGTGTTACTAAAAATAGCACAAACATAAAATTGACAATTACTCAAGAACCCTTTAATGGAATTGGACCAATTTTGTATCAGAATGTTCCTTGCATGAAGTCGTTTTGATTAATTGCAATTTGGCATTCCAAATTGGCCGCCATCTGCCGTTACTAAAAATAGCACAAAACATGAAAATGACAATATCTCAGTAACCGCTGAATGGATTTTGACGAAATTTGTGTCAAAATGATTCTTGCATTGAGATGTTTCAAAAATATCTAACTGTAGACCATTCATATTGGCATCTGTTACTAAAAATAGAAAAATGTGAAAATTAGTAAATCTCAATGGAGTTGGATTAATTTTGTGTCAGAATGGTCCTTTAATTAAGCTTTTTCGATTTTTTGCATTTTGGCATTCCAAGATGGCCCCCATTTGCCGTTACTAAAAATAGCACAAAACATGAAAATGACAATATCTCAGTAACCGCTGAATGGATTTTGACAAAATTTGTGTCAAAATGATTCTTGCATTGAGATGTTTCAAAAATATCTAACTGTAGACCAGTCATATTGGCCTCTGTTACTAAAAATAGAAAAATGTGAAAATCAGAAAACCTCAATGGAACTGGACCAAATTTGTGTCAAAATGGTTCTTGCATGAAGGCTTTTCGATTTTTTGCATTTTAGCAATCCAAGAAGGCCGCCATCTGCCGTTACTAAAAATAGCACAAAACATGAAACTGGCAATATCTCAGTAACTATTGAATGGATTTTGATGAAATTTGTGGCAAAATGATTCTTGCATTGAGGTGTTTCAAAAGTAAATATATAAAGACCAGGCAAGTTGGCCTCTGTTACTAAAAGTAGCAAAATGTTAAAATGAGAAATTCTCAGTGGAATTGGACCAATTTTGTATCAGAATGGTCCCGTTGCACAATAGCCAGGTGAGCGATATCAGGCCCATTTGGGCCTCTTGTTAGAATTAGCATTCCCAATTTTCAAGAATACAATTTATAGGATACAGATTTCACTAGACTCATAATACTTAACAGATCATCACTATCACAACATACAATATTTAGGTAGCAGTCAACTGTTAAGAATATCTGGAAAAATGAATATAATTACAAGCAAGGAAAAATCACCTGTTTTCATAAAGATTTTTCACTTTTCCATGCAGTTGGTAGCTGTAGTGAACAGATTCTTGGTGATAGCGTAACTTTCTGTTACTTTTAAAAACGATTTAAAGAGAAAGTAAAAGTTTCCAAAACATGGTCATATTTGCAGTCCCTCTCTGCATGTAGCTAATAATTCTAATATTTCTCTGTATATGTAAATTTATATATTTGTCAGTGTTCTATTTACATGGCAAGGAAACAGCATACTTCCAGAGCTCTAGATAAGAGGGGTATTTGATGATAATTAAGGGATAATTTTTTTTATTTCTCATTGAAACCATATGTTGTGACCCCTTATCTGAACCGTCTCGTGGAGACGGTTCAGATGAGGGGTCACAACATATGTTTTTATCCAGAATTAACAAAAATTATCCCTAATTATCACCAAATACTCTTATCTAAGGTTCTGTACTTCAGTCATCCACCTATGACTGATCTATATTAATGACTCAGACTCAGTAACTTTATGATATTCCCTGTTACCTACATTGTTAGGAGTCAGTGAGTCGAGCAGTCAAGCACCCATTAGGCGCACTTAGTTGTCTTCCAACAAGTCTTGTTATGTATATTGTAAAATGATCCTGTTTATACATGTATAATAAACATTTTTTGCCAAAAGGGTGTTTTTCAGTTTTTTGCACTGTGGCTTAAATTTCACTTTCTTGTTAATCTTCGTTTGTTGAAATAAAGATAATACATGTTTAGCTGCAATAGCATGAACATATATGGGTCAAACTGAAGGAAAGTATATTGTAGAATTGTAGAGTTACAATTTATTGATCAATATCAGACAAATTTAAAAGCCTCTGTAAAAGAGATTTTGCTTTCCTTTAAATTGTTCTTGTTGCACCAGCCAGTGCTCCAGATAAGAAGGGGTAACCGAGATAATTTAGGGATAATTATCATTATTTCTCCACAAAAACATATTTTGTGACCCATCATTAGAACCGTCTCGTCGAGACGGTTCTAATGAGGGGTCACAACATATGTTTTCGTTGAGAAATAAGAAAAATTATCTTTGAATTATCCTCAATACCCCCTCTTATCTGGAGCTCTGACCACCTGTAGCAAGTTGTGTTATAATCTTACTGTAATTTATTTGCTGTTACAATTTAAAATCTTACTGTAATTTATTTTTTCTGTTACAATTTATTTATTTCTTTTTCTTTTTCCGGATTTTGCTTTTGTTACGTCTTGACCAGACTGTTTTATGACTGTTCAAATGAAAAGGGGCTGTGGATTGGGAGATCTTTAGATAAGGGTATGGTGGAAAATTGGGTATTAGATTGATATTTATTCTGAGATTATTTCTGTTTGAGTTAGGGCGCGTCTACACGAGCAAAGTTTCTATGTCACAGAAACTTTAACAAAGAAAGTATGACAAACATTTTGCGTTTACACGAAGCAAATTATTTGTTAAAGAAAATGTGCCATAGAATCTTTGACACATAAACTTTGGCAATGAAATATTTGCTGCAGTGTTCACACGACCAAATATTATTTGTCAAAGTTACCTGCAGCGATGAAACAAAATCTTTGTCACATTTTCCACGCTTGTAGCAATGTTCTTTGTTATATAAACTGTAGCAAAGATCCCCGTTTACATGGACAAATTTAATTTATCGAAGTAACTTTACCATATATATTTGTCAAAGAAACATTGTCATATTTTGGCATTTACACGAGCAAATTTTTCTGTGACAAACCTACTTTGTCATAGAAACTTTGGTTGTGTAAACGCGCCCTTAACCATAAAGCATATATGAGCTGCAGCACAGCAAAACTGACAAAGTGGCATGTGCGCCCAGCGAAGACTCAGATCAGCCAGTGCATCTGCCCAGTCTGATCAGAGTCTTCACTGTCCGCATGGAGCTAGCTTAGATCTTTAGCTATACTTTAGTCTTCGCTGATCGTGGGTGGGCACATGCCTTTTTAGCTCGCCTGAACGAAAGTTCAGGAAGAGCTATTGTTGTCACACTGGCGTCAGCGTCCGCGTCCGGATTGGATGTTTTGGTTAAAGTTTTTTATGTGATGGGCAATGCGCTGCAGGCGAGCTATTCTGTACGCGGACAGGTCTTGTTGTTGATTTTATCATGTCACAGCTCATATGTTTTGACCTGTCAATGGAACTGCTATGGCTATTAGGCAGTAAATAAGGTGCATAGGTTTACCTCTGTGTGTTTGCCATTTTTACCAAGGGGAACAACTTTTGTGACTTCCTGTTTGGCTCACAGGATGACATGAACCTTCAAAATTGGGTTTGCTTTACTCCTTAAGGAAAGAATTGGCTCCAACAGCAGCAAATTTACTCCTACAGGCCTGGAGCAAATTATTTCCTTTAAAAGTTGGCCACCATTGACAAGGATGGCAAAAATGAAAATAGCTAGAGTTGCTTCCCTTGAAAATGTTCCACCCAGGCTTTAGCATTGTGCTTATTTTTGAATGAAAATAAAAATAACTCTAAATAAAAATGATCTTGGAATTGCCATTAACAAATGCGGCCTCTGTATTTCGAGACCCAGATTATAGTTTATAGCAGAATATGCTTGCATAATTTGTATATCCATTATGATCAATTGTATGAATGAATTCCAGTATTCAGTCATGTTTCAAATGCTGAGACATCTAACCTGTACAGATCTCATACTTGTGGTAAAATTTTGTCATCATTTACCAGCTGCTGTCACATGTATAGGTGGTTGTTTCAAGGAAATAGGGAAAGTCAAGTCAGACTAAGGATCTGTGTGCTGACTGTGTTTGTGATGGCCAAGTGGGCCAGGTTATAACTGAATTACAACATTGTACATGTAATATTATCTTTATTACATACTGATTTTTGTGAATGTTAGTTTTTGCAGACTGTAGTTGAAGGAAGTATTTGCAAAATTCTGAGTTCAGAGTTATAATGCTGATAATGGTTTTCTGTGTTGATGAAAGCAGTGAACATTTTGAGGTCGCACATGGTAGTATGGTACCTAGGACCATCATGGCATAAAGAAAATAATTTTGCCATTACGATCAGATTGTTTTGTTTCCTACATGATGGTCACAGTATGATACTACATGTATCACACGTTTTAGATACATTCAGCACTGGTTATTTCAAAGTGCAAAGGACCAGTGATTTTGCTCTGAAATTTTAAAAGTCGGAGAGAAGAAAAGTTGAAATACAAAGAATATGTACAAGTCAACTAATATAATCTCAAGGTCACTTTGACTGAAACAGATCTCCTTCCGCTGATTCAAGAAGGGCAGTTGTCAGTTACTGGCGAAAGTATGTGCACTTAGTACTGGTTAACCGCTTAGGAGGTCTAAGCCTGCCCAGGAATAGTGTGGTTAGGTTAACTGACTGTCCCGACATGACCTTAGTTGTTTACCGTGGACGTTAAGCATCAAATCAACCAACCAACCAACTGAAACAGATACTTTAAGATATCTTTGTATGGTAGAATGGGTCAGCAGTACTGTACTTATTTTTTTGCAAAACTTTGTGTAGGTCAAGTTTTGAAGTTGTCATGAACTTTGTTATTTCACATGGCTCCACTTCTGCCAGGTTCGAATAATTCTTAAGGTGTGTGGGTACAGCTCTATTTTTCCCCAGTTTTAATAAAGGGAAACAAATTTTGTGACTTTTTGTTCACTTCCCTGGACAACATAGCCCATCTGAAGTTTGGTCTACTCCTGAAGGAAAGCATTTGCACTTTTGGGCACAAATTCTTTCCTTTAAGAGTTGCACTCATTGGGAATAGCAGCAAAAATGAAAATAGCAGAATTGATTTGTTCCCATACTCCAGTAAAAATTTGAACTTGGATGTTACTGTAGCAGAATGTAAAATTTCAGCAGAAACAAATCTGTTGGAAGAACTGTTGATGAAATTAGAGCTCTAGCATATTGTTTAACAAAGCTGATTAGAACATGGTAGATATTTTTCCAGTGACACAGAAATTCCATAGGCTCCATATCATCCTATGATATTACCCGCAATATTACTTGACTGTTAAAAAAATACTTGCAAACTTTCAAATTCACAATTTTGATAATGGCTGTTGCTCTTTGTTTTGATAAAAGCCATAACCATTTTCTGATAGTTTTATTTTTGCAATCATGATGTTTCATGAAAATAAACTTTGCAGTATTTCTTACATATAGCAGCCATGAATGGTTCACAGTGTTGCATTACTAGGTTGAAACAGACTTTTATACCTTGAAGTAATATCATATTTCACATAATTGCAGTGAGAAAATTTTGGGATGGATTCAAATATGCCAAAAGTTCTTGAATATGAATATTATCGAAACTGCGGTACAGAGACATAATTGAGCTGTGACGCGAGAAAACCAACAATGTAGTTGTGCGCCCAGTGCCGACTCAGATCAGCCTGGGCATTCGCTGTCGGCGTGGAGGTAGCTCAGACCCTAAGCTATCCTTTAAGCTCTTAGCGAAGAGTCTGATCAGACTGTTTGGATGCCAAGGCTGATCTGAGTCTGCACTGGGTGCACAACCACTTTGTTGGTTTTCACGTGTCGCGGCTCATATATTTTTGTTCGACTAAAATGTTTTGCAAACTAATTCTTCCAAAGGGAATAAAAATTATAATAACAATGTATTGAACCACTCTTATTTCAAATTTTCGGCCTTAGGCCTTCTTCAGGAAATTTGGAAACAATTATTTCAACTATGTTCATAGTTGAAATAATTGTTTCCAAATTTCCTGAAGAAGGCCTAAGGCTGAAAATTTGAAATAAGAGTGGTCAAGTTGTTGAAAAATGTTCTGAACACTAAATTTGGTATCCATGTGAGAAAGACAAAGCATAATTTAGTAAATCATTTTTCCTTACCAGTGAATCATTGCAGATTAACACATGATGTTAGAGAGCAGATCAGAAACATTAATTCACTATGGCACTGCTGGAGTGAAATAATATTAGCTCGGCTTTACAGCACATGCTAATAAATGATAAGTTAGTTGTAAGGAAAAAAGTATTTGAATTCTAACATCATACAGAATGAAAATGCATGATAATTTTGATGGATTAAAGGACTAATTTGAAGTGGATGTCTACAGAAGAAAATCTTTACATACATCCAACTTCATTAAAGCAAGATCAAGCACACTGGGACATTAGCAGTCTGATTTATCATAAAGTTTCACATGACTCCGCTTCCTAGAGAATCAATGAGGAAAATATTAACATCATATTAGAAAAGTGAATAGCTTTCTATAGAGATTAAACTACAAAAGGAATATAAGAACCGTGACACAAGAAAACCAACAATGTGGCTGTGCGCCCAGCGCAGACCCAGATCAGCTTGTGCATCCGCTCAGTCTAATCAGTCTTCGCTGCCCTCTTGGAGGTGGCTTAGACCCTTAGCTACCTTTTAAACCCTCAGCAAAGAGTGTGATTGGGCTTGGCGGATGCCCAGGCTGATCTGAGTCTGCACTGGGCGCACAACCACTTTGTTGGTTTTCTCGTGTCGTGGCTCATTAGGCAAATGAGCATTACTCATTTGCCTTGTATTCCTTTGTAGTTCGGTCTTTGTGGGAGCCTTGACATAATAGCCTTATATCTAAAATAGCATTGACATGAACAGAGGTATATTAAGGACCATTGTAAGTACTTGTGTTGCAGTCAAATATTTGAAAAGGTAAAATCAGGAGTGTGAAATTGTTGTGTGTTTTGTTGAGAAGATTCTGTTTGTCTCTTTTAGATTATATTTGATCTATCTCTAATGATAATACATTTACAATTATTACAATAAATGTTGTTGTTTTTCTTCAGAGCAAATTAATTCTGAGTGGTCAGTCTCTTCTTTTCTATGGCAATCTTTATGGCGGCAAGAGGGCTGGTCCGAGTTTCAGTATTTCTTTGGTTGTAAGCTGGGGAGTTCCCTTCCACAACAATCCCAAAAAATCTAGATCCATCTAGGTGGATCTAGTTTTTTGGGAATATTTTAGAGTGGAAAACCTGGCCCTGAGGTTATATAACTTTTTTTGTGCTCAACTCAGCTGAGCATGAAATTTCACCAGCCAATAAACAGCAAATTACTGATAAGTACAGTTGTTTTCCTGCTCAGTTTAGCTGAGCATGAAATTTTCTCTGCTTATGAATATGAAAATGCCAACATTAGTTGGCATTTTCATATTTATCAGCAGAGATAATTTCATGCTCAGCTGAGTTGAGCATGAAAAAAGTTTTATAACCTCAGGGCCTGATCTCATAATAGAAATATATGACTAATTTAGAGCTAAACTAGCAACATGGTTCTGGCACAGGACACGTCGTCTTGTAATGATGATCATTTCCGATGAATAATTTTGAAATTCCACCATGCAGGACAAGTTATGAGCCAGACATGAACATATTTCACTGAAGCCTATGCAAAAAGTATAAGTGCAGACTGAGCCCTTGACCTTTGAGCTGGTTACATGGCTTTTGCACCTGATACATCATCTTGTCATGATAATTAGTTATGCCAAATAATTTTGAAATTCAGCCATGCAGGACAAAGTTATGGGCTGGACACAAACATGTTTTACTAGCATATGCACAAGGTTTACCTGCCCAGTGTGACCTTGACCTTTGAGCTAGCGACATGGCTCTTGCACGTGACACATCTTCTTATCAAGATGATCATTTATGCCAAATAATTTTGAAAACCCACCATGCACGACAAAGCTATGGGCCGGACACGAACGTATTTTCACCATATCCTTTGCACAAAGTTTGAGCGGGCAGTGTGACGAACTTTTAGCAAAATTCTTTGTACGCAATACATGTTCTTGTCATAATGATCATTTGTCCAAAAAATTCAAATCTTGTCATGCAGGAGGAAGTTATGGCCTGGACACGATTCTAGAACACAAACGCACATGGACAGGTAAACTCTATTTGCGCTTCCGCCATTTGATATGGTAGGGGCATCAATAGGTGTCAGCTAGCTAAGCATATCTTATTTGACATGTGGGTTCACTTTAAAAACTCATAAAACAAAATGAAGCAGAATACTTTTATTTCCATAGTATCAAAAATATAAATATTTGTTCCCAGCACTTATTTTCACAACAAAATAAATTTTTCTCTGTATATACATATAGTACTTTGTAGATATATATTTCAATACCATCTTAGCCAAGTCCAGGCGTCAATATTCACACTACCCTCAAAATGAAAGTGGTCAGAAGTCCATAAAGAGCAAATTCACCAAATTTTTCGATTTCGCCAATTCATGATTTGTTTTGCAAAATTGTTCGCTAGTCAACAAATTTAATTATTTTAAGGTCAGCAAGCTGTAACAAGTTTAAAACTCAAAGCAATTTTAGAAGTTATGCCCGATAAAACTGACACACTATCAATTCTCTATGGGAATTCAAACCACTTTCGTTTTAGGGGTAGTTGGACTAAAGCCTGGACTTCGTCAAGACAAAGGCTATAGGTTCAAACTTCATGTTTACAAAACTTGCAAAAAGAATAAAATGGAATATAAAAACGATTTATTTTGCCAAATATTTGAAATCTTACAGATATCACAGGGTAAATTCTGACCCCTTAATTTTTTGCGAGTATATATTTATCCCTTCTTGATTCATTAGACCCAAACCATAAAGACTGGAGCCTGTCAAAGCATAATGCTTAACATGTTTGTTCCTCACCTTAAAACAATAAGCTGTTTTAAACATTCGGACGAGGTTTGAAGACAGCGACAGTGTGTGAATCAGTTTTATCATATGAGGTCACTGTTATTCAACAAATTTAATTATTTTAAGGTCAGCAAGCTGTAACAAGTTTAAAACTCAAAGCAATTTTAGAAGTTATGCCCGATAAAACTGACACACTATCAATTCTCTATGGGAATTCAAACCACTTTCGTTTTAGGGGTAGTTGGACTAAAGCCTGGACTTCGTCAAGACAAAGGCTATAGGTTCAAACTTCATGTTTACAAAACTTGCAAAAAGAATAAAATGGAATATAAAAACGATTTATTTTGCCAAATATTTGAAATCTTACAGATATCACAGGGTAAATTCTGACCCCTTAATTTTTTGCGAGTATATATTTATCCCTTCTTGATTCATTAGACCCAAACCATAAAGACTGGAGCCAGTCAAAGCATAATGCTTAACATGTTTGTTCCTCACCTTAAAACAATAAGCTGTTTTAAACATTCGGACGAGGTTTGAAGACAGCGACAGTGTGTGAATCAGTTTTATCATATGAGGTCACTGTTATTCAACAAATTTAATTATTTTAAGGTCAGCAAGCTGTAACAAGTTTAAAACTCAAAGCAATTTTAGAAGTTATGCCCGATAAAACTGACACACTATCAATTCTCTATGGGAATTCAAACCACTTTCGTTTTAGGGGTAGTTGGACTAAAGCCTGGACTTCGTCAAGACAAAGGCTATAGGTTCAAACTTCATGTTTACAAAACTTGCAAAAAGAATAAAATGGAATATAAAAACGATTTATTTTGCCAAATATTTGAAATCTTACAGATATCACAGGGTAAATTCTGACCCCTTAATTTTTTGCGAGTATATATTTATCCCTTCTTGATTCATTAGACCCAAACCATCAAGACTGGAGCCAGTCAAAGCATAATGCTTAACATGTTTGTTCCTCACCTTAAAACAATAAGCTGTTTTAAACATTCGGACGAGGTTTGAAGACAGCGACAGTGTGTGAATCAGTTTTATCATATGAGGTCACTGTTATTCAGTGGAAAACGTCGTGTCATAAAAATCATATGGCCACACGTGTAATAACACTTTGGCGCATACACGTAACGACCTTTCACAACGTCCATGTCAATAATGCGTTTTCTTACTGAAATGATGTTAATTATCTCATTTCAAAGGGCCATATGATAAACAGAATCTTACACTCATAGTTATTTATATAAAATTTATGAAACTCGCTGAAGGCTTTTTTTTTTTATAAATTTCATATGAAATGACCACTCATGTAAGATATTCTATTTATCATATGACGTCGCATCTGAGAGTGTAATAAAGCCATGCATTAAATGCGATAATCCACTAGTGGATTAAATATGCAAATTACGTCGTAACGTTATACGTTGACGTCAATAAAACGTCGCGTTTTCTAATGGCGAAATCGTGACGTTTAGTGCAACATTTGCTAACCAGAGGGCCAATGGCCCTATATCGCTCACCTGAGCACTGAGGTTACAGCAACAAAACACCATGTACAACAGCAATAAAAAGCACCATTTATGTGGAGGATAATATCACAAATATTTATGAAAAAAGCTTTATCCCCCCGTAATGGCTTCTCAGAAGAAGATCTTTGGCTGCAATGGCAACCAATCAAAATCAGGTATTTGGGAAATATTCATATGGCTGGTAGAGGCCTACTCCAGGAACATTTCTGTAAAGCTTTTGTCAAAATATCTGCAGTAACACAGAAATAAATAGCAAATGTCCACTTTCCCCATTATAAGTCTATGGAAACTTTAAGTTGCCATAGCAACGAATTCACACGGGCAATGATAATATAAAACCTACTTTACGTAGAGGCTAATGTTATCAATATGTATGCTAAGTATCAGCTTCATCCCCCTCATGGCTTCATTTTTCCCATAATAAGTCAATGGAAACTGTAAGATGCCATAGCAACCAAAGTTCTTATGGGATTGGAAGAAAAAGAATAAAATTTATGTAGAGGCTACTGTCATCAACATATCTGCACAATATCAGCTTCATCCCCCATATGGCTTCTGAGCAGATTTTTTTTTTTTTTCGAAAATTTACCCTATATTTTGCCATGGCAACCAATCAAATTCAGCGATTTGGAGAAAATTCATATAAATCGTAGAGGACTACTAAAGAAACATTTCTGTAGAAAAAAAATCTAAATAACTGCAGTTAGACAGCAAAAATTGCCAATTTCCATTTTCCCCATTATAAGTTAATGGAAACTCTTAGTTGCCATAGCAACCAAACTGCTTGAGCAGTTGCCATGAAAAACAGTAATTCTATAGAGGCTAGTACTAAGGTTTTTTTCTGTAAAGTTTCAGCTTTATTGGCCACACAGTTTCTGCGGAGATGATTTTTTAATATTTTTCTATTTTTAACCATTCGGTTGCAATGGCAACCAGCCAAATTGTGCAATTTGCATAAATCTAATAAGACTGGTTGAGGACTACTCAAGGAACATTTCTATAAAAGTTTTGTCAAAATATCTTCAATGACATAGCAATAAATGCAAATATTCTATTTTGCGATTATAAG
This sequence comes from Ctena decussata, assembly GCA_963989385.1. Taxonomy (NCBI): domain Eukaryota; kingdom Metazoa; phylum Mollusca; class Bivalvia; order Lucinida; family Lucinidae; genus Ctena; species Ctena decussata. The sequence continues at coordinate 15,406,053 of OZ022499.1, forward strand.
TCAATAGCAACTGTAAGTTGCCATAGCAACCAAACTGCTAGAGAAACTGCCAAGAAAAACAGTATTTTTACAGAGGCTAGTACTAAGATTCTTTCTGTGAAGCCTAAGCTTTATTGCATGCACAGTTTCTGAGGAGAAGATTTTTTAATTTTTTAACCATTTGGTTGCCATGGCAACCAGCCAAATTGTGTAATTTATAGAAATTTCATGTGGTTGATAGAGGGCTACTCAAGGAACATTTCTGCAAAAGATTTGTCAAAATATCTACAGTGACATAGCAATAAATGCAAATTTTCAATTTTTCCCATACAAGTCAATGGAAACTTTACGTTGCCATAGCAACCAAAGTTTCACAGGGATTTGGATAAAAAACAGTATTATTGGTTCCCCCTGCCTATAGATGCTGTATATGAAATTTGGTAACAATGGGCCTTGTAGTTTCAGAGGAGATGTCGTTTGAAAACATTGACAGACGGACGACGGACGGCGGATGCCTGCCTATACTATAAGCTCACCTGTGAGCCTTCGGCTCAGGTGAGCTAATAAAATGCGATTTTAGTGTCATATGATAAATAGAATCTTGCATTCTTGCTCCTGTATTATTGAATTTATTAAACTCGTTGGGGAAAACCGATAAGATGCTCGGCAAAGCCTCGCCTCTTATCTTTTTCCCCAACTCGTTTAATAAATTCAGTAATACATGAGCACTCATGTAAGATCCTCTATTTATAATATCTCATAAAAATTGCAATCACAGCTGGCACTATACATGATGTAGCTCAACAACAGTTTCCACCACGGCTTAATTATGGACGAAACACTTTGAAAAACAAAGCTTAACTTGCTCACGAGCCAGAGTATTTCAAGTTTAAAATGTTTAAAGCGATTAGCAAAAGTTGCTAGTATATTTTTACAAACTGCTCACAAAAAAACACCAACTGACCAGAAAATAATGGGAGACCAATAGAGTATACTGATAAATGCTATATAAACAATTTTGAGGTATTTAGATGGGAATGTGAAAGGGCAGTGAGCAGGAACTAAAAGCTGGATGAGTTTTGATTACCATATCTATTCGGCTATAAAACAGGGGTTTCCTGGGCTCTCTAGAACGACCCCAAATGTCTCTTTCACAGGTTAAAATGTTAAAATATTTCTGTATTCTAGCCTAATCCGACTTCTGGTTTAAAATCTGCTTAAAGTGGGAGAAAAACTGTCCATAATGAGCCAGTCCATGTAGGATAGGTAAATCACACCCTCGTGGTCAGAATTTCCATCAGGGACTCGGCAAGCCTCGTTCCTGTTTGAAATTCTTTCCCCTCGCGTGAGATTTTCCTATCCTACATGGACACTCGTGATGGATAGTTATATTCCCTTCTAAAACAATTCCAAAAGTCTAGGTCCATCTTATAAGACGGATCTAGATTTTGGGATTGTTTCGGAAGGGAAAAAGCCTTATAACCAAAGAAATATGATAGTGCATGTATCAGACTGCATTATCTGAGACATTGAACAGCATTCTGTTAATTTGTAAGTGAAAGCAGAATATGGTGTTAGGTGTGTGGATACACATCAGGGGGAGCAACTCTGCTATTTTCAGTTTTACTACCCTTCTGAAATGGAGAAAATTCTTTCTTTCTAGAGTAGACCCTATTTCGGAAGGCTAATATGTAATTCAGAAGGTGGGGTGCAAACTGGAAGTCACAAGCTGTTTCCCTTTGTTAACAGGCGGGAAAACAAGGAGGTGTACCCATATCCCTTAATGGTTCCAAAGTGAATCAGCTGCTGCGTTTGATGAAGGGAGACTCGGGTGCATCTGGTGCCAGGTAAGTTTTTTTTTCCTGACAATTGTAATTAAACTGCAAACATGAGTTTGCTGTTGTCCGTTAAACAGGTTCTCCTCTGGCAGTATTCCAGTAATGCTGACAATAACCGTTAACTTTTCGTCCGTTTTGTACTGGCCATATTTCATACCACATATATTGCCAGTCATTCATCCAGACAATACTGCCTATCACTTGAAAACTTTAATCCTGGTTATATTTTGCTTTGTGCATTTCTGGTCGTACTAGCATATTTAAATGCCCCGTCATGCGCTATCTTTGATCCTCGAAAAATTCCATATCACCTGTATTGCAAATTCCATATCACCATCATGGTCATATATGACACCTTTCACACTGAAAACGTTCCATTTTACATGTACTGCCAGTCACATCTTTCACCTTTAATCCTGACAATATTCCCTGTCAGTTGCTATTTTCAATCCTGGTATTGCACTGTATAAAGCAATATACAATGCAAAAGTATATAGCAAAATATTACTAGCAAGTGCCCAACATGCAAGTGACAATGAAGAAAGGATTAATGATAGCCATTGTCATCCCACCACTTGCTATCATTAATCCTTTTTTCATTTCATACCACATAGTATTGCCCATCACGTTGCCAGGTTTCGTCTGCACAATTTTCCAAGAACTCCACTTATCAAATTAAATCCTGACAGTACTCCAGTATGGAATATACCACTTCAACTGTCAGTCATGTGTTACCTTTCATGCTGTCAATGCCGCATGCTATATCATGACACCTCTCATGCTCCATCATGGAATATACCACTTCAGTGGCCGGTTATGTGTCACCTTTCATTCTCAGCAGGTGAGATAAAGTTGCTGGTAAAAACAGACGATAAAATCCTGGAAGAGTTTAGCCTCATATGAAAGTTGCACAGTGCCTGTATATTCTACAGTACCAGTCTGGGTGGCTTTCTTACACAGATAAAGCTATGGCAGGGCTTGAAAGGCGAACATTTTCAGAAAAAAAAAACACAAAGTCTGCATTTCGGCTCCCGTTAAACGAATCTGAGATGGTGCCCAATCTGTTTGCTTGCGTACAATAAAACCTCAGTTAATTAGCAATATTTCTGCCAATTTTTGATGCACAGTTTAGTTTTATAATGAAAATACACGCTTTCAAAGAGGGTAGGTAGCGAAAAAATGGTTGCCTTTGTCAACAGATGCAATTTTAGGTGGATAGCTGGGATGACAGATCGGTTTGTATGGAAATGGCTGACATTGATGGCAGGTATCAATATATAAATTTGTGTCCTTAAAATCGCATTTTTAAAGTTTTGGTTGTGTCAACAGAATAAAATCACCTTAAAAACTCGTAAAAAGTATTTTTCTAGATGTCAAAGGAATAATGTTTGTGTTTATCGAAGCTGGTTATGCATTCGTGGAAGAAACACTTTATTGTCAGAAAGAGGTGAACGCAGAACTATTCGAACGGTGGTTGGCCTGTGTATCTTTTCGTTGTATTTGTTTCTCATTTCGAAGCAAATTTCTTGTGTGTGTGTGTGTGTGTGTGTGTGTAAGTGTGTGTGTTTTGCTTCCTAGTTTTATTTGCCGCCGAAGCAAAAGTTTGTCTCTCTGTGAATGAGCATTTGCAGAGGGGTGTGGTTGGGTGTGGGGTTGGGTGGGGGGCTTGCTGGTCAGCTTGGTACCGATACTTGAATAAGGGATTGCGAAATTGCCAATTCATCCTTAAATACCAAAACTACCTTTTTAACTGTGGTACCGTTAAAAGTAGCCTTTTACTAGTATGTTCATTTGAATGATTTTTTTGGGGTTGATTTGATGCTTAACGTCCACGGTAAACAGCTATGGTCATGTCGGGACGGTCAGTTACCTAACCACACTATTCCTGGGCAGGCTTAGACCTCCTAAGCGGTTAACCAGTACTAGGTGCACATACTTTCGCCAGTAACTGACAACTGCCCTTCTTGAATCAGCGGAAGGAGAAACGAAAGTATGTGGCCAGACCGGGTTTCGAACCCAGGACCTCTGACTTATGAGTCAGGTGCCCTACCGATTGCGCCACGCGGTCCGGAATGAAATCCTGTTTTGTAACATTACTCTAATCAATCCAGGGTTTTACGCAAGAGTAGTGAAAACATGCCTTTTCCAACTAAACTACCGTTTTTCTGACCCTAAACGATGTCAGCACTACGCACAACTCACGTAAAAAGAAAGAGCATACCCTTTCTCATATTTTTTGGTTCAAGGTTCAGTAAGAAGTTGACCAGCAAGCGCCCCGCTGCCCAAGCCCCCCCCCCCCTTCCCCCTCATCCCACCCGACTGCTCAAAGCAAGTTTAAGCTAACCTCGAGTTTAATCCATACAAAATGTAACTTCGGGATTAACTTAAACCAGCATGGAATGTTAGTAAACGAAATTTTCTGAGAGATGTAAAGCTATCAAATGCAACAATATGCATTCTAGTGGACAAGCATGCATTATTCTCCATGATTTCACGCCGAAGTCATAGTCATAATCAGTTTAAAGGCACATACTAATGTATTGATACCTGCCATCAATGTCAGCCATTTCCATACAAACGGATCTGTCATCCCAGCTATCCACCTAAAATTGCATCTGTTGACAAAGGCAACCATTATTTCGCTACCCACCCTCTTCGAAAGCGTGTATTTTCATTATAGAACTAAACTGTGCATCAAAAATTGGCAAGAAATATTGTTAATTAACTGAGGTTTTATTGTACGCAAGCAAACAGGTTGGGCACTATTTCAGATTCGTTTAACGGGAGCCGAGATGCAGACTTTGTGTTTTTTTTCCCTGAAAATATTCCCCTGTCAAGCCCTGCCATAGCCTTATCAGTGTAAGAAAGCCACCCAGGTTGGTACTGTAGAATCTACAGGCACTGAGCAACTTCCATATGAGGCTAAACTTATCCAGGATTTTATCGTTTGTTCTTACCAGCAACTTTATCTCACCTGCTGAAATCCTACTTTCGATTTCGCCCATCTGTTATCTCTGTAGGCATCTGGCATCACTTCATTCTGTCAATGTCGCGCGCTGTCATGCTTCGCCTCGACACTATTTCTTTCCATGACGGAGTCGCTTTTCACCCTGACATATCTTTTGTATCATTTATTCCATAACTTTTATTACTGAAAGAGTCACAGAGCTTTTCTACATCTTTGGTATCAACTTTTTTATTGCAACAGCAAGTTTCAATAGTCCAACTCACAACCACTAATAAAGCCTGTTTACAAAAAAAAAGAAATCACTTTATTATCAGTATAGATGTACTTTTACTAAATTTATGGCGACACATGTGCATTTCAGTATTTAACTAAACGAAATTTTGAAACAAAAAAAAACTGATGGGAAGGTTTTGGCAGGCAACAGACATCCCTCTACGATCGAGTAACGCTTGCTGACGTAATGCATAAGACAGGGCAGCCGCTAATTCCAGGCGAGAGACGCAAGCGAGATAGTTGCTAAAGCAGACGTCTCCCTATCTCACCCAAAAGCAGCCTCAGCCCCCAAGGCCAAAGAAAGCATAAGGAGGAAGATGTCTGGTGTAGCGAGAACCTTCAACAAGACAAGATAATTCAAAAGAATAGAACCCAAACTCTACTAAAAGAGAATGATGCAGAACTTTTTACTTTACACTGGAGAACAGTGCAGACCAGCAGTCTATACAGGGTCTACACTGTTAGTTCAGGCATTTCTGACAAATTGTTAGGGAAATACACGAACGGTAGTCAGTGTTTAAAAAAATAACACTCACATGATTGTCTTTTGAAGAGCTTGTCATCATTTTAGCACGTTTTGGCACGTCGATATGCAGAGACAAATAAACTATGTAAAATAAATTTAGCAGTTGTATATGAAAGATCCAGCAAATTATGCTTTTATTGTCACTTTATTGCACCAAGATACAAACGTCGATCGCCCGAGATGGATTTCCAGGAAAAAAAATAAGAAGATCGCTTACTAACATGACGTCAGTTTTAAGACCATTATTATGTAAAAGATATTTTTGATCATGTGCAAAAGCCAACTAATAACGCGGCTAAAAAGGAAAATACTTGAATATTTGCTGCGAGTATGAGCTTTACAAAGCTTGAAAATTTTGACGTGGGCCCTTGGTTTTTACGTTATTGCCTAACCATTGTTTCTAATCAGTATTTTTTTAATCTCTTTCGAGTATATGGTTGTTTGGTATCTATCAACATGCTATCATAAAACAATTCTGAGCTACCGAACATAAGTCAAAGGTCTTAGACTAACGTCATCATTATCACATAATTACGTTGCACTTTACTTAAGGAACTTTACAGTTAAATTCATCACGCTGACATTTAGGTTTAGCCTATTGTTTTTCTCGGGTTTTGAGCATTGAAGATTGGACCGAATTATGACGTGCTAACGTCAATGACGCATGCTAAGATTCGTCAGTGGTTAAACTGAAACACATCTTTTAGACAATTAATGGCTTTGACAGGGAAATGCGCATAAAATGATGAGGAAGACGGTACAAAAAACCCCACGTACTTGCCGTTTAACTTAAGCCCCAAATACGGTTCCTTTCCTTGCAATGTAATTTTGCTCAATGTTGCAATTGAGTGATGAGAAAAATTGCAAAACATAAATATTTTCTAAGTAAATTTCGCACAGTATATGTATTTAAAAGTATCTAAATAGATTCGGCCGCGTAGGTGCTTTTTGTCTGGTAATAAGGAGCAGACGTATTGTTCGTAAAGTGCGAAAAACAGCCGAGCAAAGTGAGTAAATACATTGGAACATAATTACTACTTAAAATTAAAAAAAAAAAAAAAAGTTTTGCCTTGCCATATAATTTCCACGGCGTGAACAATAAAGGCATATGTCTTCACTTTTATGTTTATCTTTTATGTTTCTCTCACAATGTCTCTGTAAAAGCCTGGAACAATCTGCCTGTTGAGACACTAAAAATGTTTTTGGATGACTATCTGGTAAGAGCTCTTAGAAAATCTTAGGGAACTCATTCAGAATTAAAGTGTTTTCTGAAAGCCTAAGTTAACACAGAGTTGTCATGCCGAAAAGTAAGACTTAATTCATGAAAATGAAAATGTTTAACACTGCTATGCTGATGAATTTTATGCAGGTGAAGTAACCCAATGGGCACAGAACGTCGAATCAACATTGAACCAACATTGATTCAATGTTATGACGTTGAATGAACATTGATTTAATCTTGATTTAACAGCGCGTGCCTGCTGCGCTTGATTTTTTGACTAGCGCTAGTATTACTGTATGGAAGACGGTATGATAATGCAAGAGTTCTGAAAGTGCATATTGTTTTTTTTTTAATTTAAAAGAAGAGTCCAGGTAGGTGCTATAAATCTTTTCGTTTGATTTTTAATCTATGTAGGCGAGCCAAATGTTCCATCATGAAATGGAAACATTCCCACTAGGTACACAATGCTGAAACAATATTGTACCAACGTTTTATCAATGTAACAGCTGTGTACCTAATGAAATATCTTACCATTGCTAAACACAGTCCTGCTGTGTAATTGCACATGTCGTTAAAGCCAATATTATCCAACAGAAAACCTCCAACAGACGGCCCCAGAAAGTCTCTGAAATACAGTAAATATGAACTCAAGCAATGATTCTCTCCAAAGGACCATGATGCTTCCGCCCAGTGCCTTCTTAAAATACCTTGAACATTATACGTAGCAAAATTTTGTTACATGCTTTATTTTTTGTCACCAGGATATATATTTCTTCACCCGTTTTGTTTGTCAGAAACAATTTAAGATTATATTTCCTAAAGACTTGAGGTATTTTGTATCAAGTAATTAGGATTTTAAAAATTCAAAATAACATTTGTTAAACAAAAAAGATGCTTGGTGAAGTACATTATAAACAGATTATAAGTCTCATATTCATATCTGATATAAAGTGTCAAATACCCAAACGTAGCATGCATACTATATAACCTTTCCGACTGTCTTGAAAACACATTTCTCAACAGAATTCTTATGAGTGCATCGTATCTAACAATATAAAACAGTTTTCCAGACACTTCTTCTCGGGCAAAGTCTTTACTATAATGGAGGCATATTTGGCTCCCGTGGAAGTATCCCATATCTTAACCCTATAAGCACAAAAAGCAGATGACAAAATTTACGCCCGCAAATTAAAACAAATATTTTATCAAAGCTGTCTCAACTTTAGAATTAAAATAGGGGACAAACCCAGATGAAGTGGCTTATTATAAACCACCTCACCTGGATATATGCTTTATACAAATTCAGTTATTTTCGTTGTTGGCGCTTAAAATGTTAACTTACCCTAATGAGTACATGGACATCCATAGTCCTGCAACCATACCATACGTTCTTGTATCATCTTCGAAACCTAAATCCCTGAAGAAATCAGCACAATTTATTATCTTTATTACGCTGTGATGGTCCTTTATAAGGCATCGTGTTATAAGGAAATAGTGTTATAGACTAAACTACTATGGAATATAAGGCTAATAAACATTCTAATTCGCGTACCTGTATAACCTGACGTTTGATTGCAAAACGTCAAAATTTTAATCATACCCTATGAGTTACTGTGACTATCGGAAACCTGACGTGATTGCGCAATGTCGCTTCTCATTTGGAGAGGTAAATCAATGGTTTTGTCATACTATAGCTAAGTTCGTTTTGCAGAGCTACAAAACGCAGTTTGCAACAACAAAACCGAAGACTGCCTCCCAAAATGACAATTTTGAGTACAGTTATCACTGAAGTGATGACAGATGGCTGAAGTGATTCAAGATGTAAGAAAAAAAAATTGACTTTCTTTAATGTTTTTTTTCTCCCCTTTTCTTTCTTTAATTGGTTTGACATACTGACATGAATACTTTTGTGTTACACTTTGTATGAACACTCTTACCGCATTTAAGTAACTCATGATTACAGGGAGACAGATTAACATAAGCCGATCGGCTTCTTTCTGAATCCTTTCTTGCATTGTACTGTTATAGTAAATGTATAATCAAAGTCTTTGCTGTGCGCTAAAAGGGTAGCTCAGCTACCTCCACGCGGACAGTGAAGACTAGGCAGATGCCCAGGCTGATCTGAGTCTTCGCTAGGTGCACATGCCACTTTGTTGTTTTTGTCGTGTCGCGGCTCATTTGTTGTTAACTTCAATGGGAGCCATGACATGGCAGCAGCAAGTAGTGTAACAAAGACTGAAGTTCTACTGTATATTCATATATTCGAATATAATGGCCCTAAAACATAATGGCGTACTTGAGCCAAAACTCTAGACCGAGATCAGACTGTTGTTTAAAATAAACTGACTCTAAAACATAATGGCATACTTGAGCCAATACCTTAGACCAAGATCAGCCCTTTTTTCTAAAAAAGAAAAAAAAAAAAAACAAAAAAAAACAGTATGATCTGAATTTGTGTTATACATATAATTACATCAAAAACTATTTATACATTGCCAGATAATCGAATCAGTTTTGTTCACATTTTAGAATACAAGTAACTATAAAGGAGTGAGTTACAGTATCCTGGGAACTGGGCATTAATGACGTTGCATATACGCAATCTACCCCAAAGACGATTATAATCGTTGTGAAAGAGATATGATATTATTTAATTCATATCATGTACCTTCCAACCATGTGAAAGTTTTGTCATGTGATATTATCACATACACTGCAGAAACCCGTACTTAGTACTTACTCAAATATGGTAAAATACTGGTTAAATGTAGGTATAGATGATAAACTTATTGAAGCACCCAGAATGACCAGAGCTACTATGATCAACCACAACTCACTGAAATAAATATAAATAAATCAGGCAGTTTAGAATTAGTAATTATAAATACATCCTATTTTACAAATACAGTCAACTCTCGATATCTCAAAGTCAAGTTTTATTCCAAACTACTGATATCTCAAATTAAATTTTCTGGTTCCAGAAAATTTACTTTGTGATATGAGTAGTTTGAGTTAAGAAGAGTTGAAAAGTAAAGAAAAATTGGAATTATGTCCTAGCTATATTCTTTGATATAAGAGGGTACTTTGAGATATCAGAGTTCGAGATATCGAGAGTTGACTGTGCATAATGATAATGCTGTCTATTCTTGACTACTCCTTGACTTAATTTTATCTATTTGCCAGCCGCCAACAGTCTCTTGATGACAATTAAAAAAGGTGTTATTTATTAGATCAAAATTGTCAACCACATTTTTGGCCCCTCATTTACCGTATGTGATCAGTTCTCTGGATCACCAATGAGATATCAATAGAGAAACAAGCCAGTGTGCTTTTAAAATATTATAAAACCAGAACTGCTGTTTAACTCTTAATATTTACATTATCACTGCAAAGCTCTCTGTAAACCCAATTAAGTGATGCAGGAGCCAATGTTTTTACAAATCAATAATTACATTGTGTCACGCGCTTCAGAGTGACAGCTCATCCCACTAACTAGCACGTGAAATCTACAACATGCCATGTACTTGAATGGCTAGTAAACATTGAGTGACAGTTCGCTACGCCTACTTGCACGTGCAATCTACAAAAGGGGGTGGAATTTACTGGTAGGCAGTGACAAAGCGGCTGTTCCAAACTATTGCAAAAATCGGCTGCTAATGTTTTTAAAACGATTCATATATATGTATTTCTTATTTTTGTTTATTTTTTTATTGATCAAAAGCATCGTTTAATAATATAAATATAAGGAATGAATGTTCTTTTTTGAACGTTTACTGAAGTATAAATACATCGGGTCACGAGCAAAGTTTACGTAAACCCCTTCGGGGTTCACTTACTTTGCTCGTGACCCGATGTAGTTTATACTTCAGTAAACGTTAAAAAAATAACATTCATTTCTTAATGAATGTGTGTACATGTACTGATCTCAGTGGTCAATCATTTTAGTACTTCTTCAAAACCTCTGTGTGGCAACACATGTAAATCCATCCTACTGTAATTTTAGTTTGTTTAACTTCGATTCCATATCATTGTTACAAACCTACTATACCACTATACCATTATAAGCAGACGCATGAGAAAAAGTATCTGATAGCATCTGCAAACAACAAAGGATAACATCATTAGCTTATTCATTCCGGCAGTCCGACCAAAGTCTTCCCTGTTTCTGTGTCTGATATCGCGCCTTCAGAGCTGTGTCCATTCGGCGGCCTCCGACTATGGTACAAACAATATTCCTTATGTGTACCCCAGGCTCCGTTCAGTGTGCACGGAAGCGCAGGTCAACGATTTGACGTTGTATTTGAATGTATGATCGCTGGGCTTATACATCGTACTTACTAGTAAGTGTCATCAAAGCCAATTAAAGATGAAGGACCGATTAATAACGAGCCAACACATGCTATGACGAACCCGCCTATAAGTAATCCTCGCTGATCTGTCTGAAATACAAGAAAACTATCATGATTATAGGCTTTATAGCATATAGAGTCTGTCTTTGTACTAGAACTCCTTAGTGACTTCGTGAATTCGGATTATGTTTTAAATGGATAATGCACCGCAGTGTAGAGTGCAACCCTTCAAGGTAGATGTCTGTAATCAAACAACCACCCTCCATTCTGTTATTGTGTACTTTTGATGGATATTATAGTTATAGAGAATTATCAACCTCGCATTACAATAAATCACCATTCTAGCTCCAGGGTGTATTGACTGTATTTTCGATTGAAACAAATGATACTCGCGTCCGGCAAAAAGACCCTGCCCTTTACAGACCCTGATATTTTCTGACTCTGGTGTGAGTCTTAACAGATCGCATCCGTTCTGGCCCAATCTTAGATGGAATTGGAATGTATTTTTGTGCGCGGTTTGCTTTTCCACAAAAATCATCACATTATATATGTCTTTAAAGATATTATTCTTGTATATTTTTGTTAAATCTTGTTGATTTTTTATCATCACTGGCATGGCTGGTTATAATTTCATAAAAGGTAATTTAAGAATGTTTAATAATTAACCTCCGGATTCGGCGAGAAAATAAAATCAAATGGGCGGAATCTGGGACAAAAGCTTGCGAACAAATAACCGTGTAAGCACTCTGTCAGCTGAAATATCGAGCCACATAGTCGATCTCTGACATTTGTCAGTATCGCATCCTATGCAGCCTTCAAAGGAAACCGGTTCATGTCGTTGTTGATTATATGCAAGAACAGCGACCAACAATGCTTTTTTATGCACTAACAGTCTAGATGTTTCAAGACTCTTTTTGCGGGGTCCCATACAAACACCTTCCTAGAGACTCCCTGAATGTGCAGGAAACACAATGATTGATCTCTGCATTGTTTCAACACAGTATGTCTACTGAGAATACCTACCATTTTATCAGCCACCCACCCCCATATTGGGGATGACACAGCGTAGGCAGCAGCCATCACAAGAAATATGACACCAATTAATTCGGGACTCAGCTTAAACTGAAAATAAATCATTTTTCTACATGATACCTCAAGATTACCGTGAGTCTAAAGCGTACGGCAAGTATGCCTGTAATTATGCCTTTCCGATGTACATGAAGTACATTGGAAAGACATGATTATAGACATACTTGCCGTACGCTTTGGACTCACGGTAATCCTGCGATCTCCTGAAGTTTTAAAAGTGACATCTGATGAAAATAAGTGCACTTTTCAAACATCACAACAAGGTTAATTTAAATTCATTTTATGTTCCTGTGCAAAAGAAAAGAAATGTAATTGTTATTCTCGTTTATTTCTAATGTAATATTAAATTTACTAGCATTATGTAAGATTAAAAAAGTCTTGCAGGAATCGGCCTGTAGCTTACCCTTGCACACATGGCATAGCTCACAGATTCAAACATACATTGAAGATAAATTATATGCACGCAGCATTTTCTTTTAGTTATAACATACAATTGCAGAATTAACACACACTTGCAAATATATATAATATACCCATTCGAGAATACGTATAACATTTTGCAGATAAAGCATAACTTTGATGATATAGAATACTCGTGCAGAATTTGCACGCCAATTCAAGCAAAACATTAGTTTGCAGATGCTAACAGAATCTGTAATGGGATTGAGACCTCGACAAGGAAATCTTATGTTTGTTTCCAGATCAAAATATCTGAAAACGAGCTTGAGATTTCCTTCTCGAGGCCTCAACCCCATCAATTATTATTTTTCTCACCTATTATATTTTATAAAACAGAATATTTATTTCTTGTTGAGTCCACTTCTAAAATCTTCAAGCTAATTTTATCAATAAATAGTTCTGTCTTGTTAAGTTCACCTTGTGCATGTATTTTTCATTACTGGCAGCTAATCAGAAATCAACAGTAACATTTCATGCACACCACTGGCTGTCATTTTCATATTCTGCCATCTGGATGCAATTTACATGAGAGGTAGCAACTGAATTCTTTGAAGAAGTAGGTGCGTAATATGATTGGGCTGTACCATTAAACAATGACTGACATCTGAGGCTAGGGTGAGACAGAAGGCCGAGATAAAAAAAAAAACACAAAAAAAACATCCCAGCTCTAGAAAGAGATGTTCTTTTAAAGCATACTCTTAGTAATAAATGTGATATATATGACGTACCATAGCTACCAAGGTCTCATTCTTGACGTTCCGGGAAAGAAATGAGGGCGATCTCAATTGTCAATACGTAAGATTATTTAAATATTATTTTTTCTTCAAGCGAAATATAATTTTAGGAGAAGCCGAAAAATATCATTTCCAGTTTTGACTCCTTCCTCAAATGGGCACACTGTCCACTCTAAAAAGAACAAATCTGCTCGTTGGAGGGGAATGAAGGTCCTTTAACAGTAGACCCCATTTGAGTAGGACTTTCTTTACAGGGGAGCTAATTCCCCACCTCTGAAAATGTTTCTTCTTGAGAAATATGGTGGAAAAACTGTAATATCCTAGCAGACACACAAGGTTGAATCAATATTGATTCAACCTTGATTCAACGTCATGACGTTGAATCAAGGTTGATTCAATATGGATCCAATCTTGTGTGCCCGGTGGGCTCATCGGGCACACAAAGTTGAATCAACATTGATTCAAATTTGATTCAACGTCAGAACATTGAATCAATGTGGATTCAATGTTGATTTAAAGTTGTGTGTCTGCAGGGTATTATGATATTACCTGTCTGAGATGGGGTTCTAAGGTAGGGTCAAGTATTGACCAGGAAAAAGTACTGACAACAATGGCGAGACTAGTAACAATGGCTTTGGGTGAGCGTAATACTTTATAAAGTGGAATCTTTTCTGAATTGGCATCATCATACACTGCAAATAGAAAGAAAAACATAAAAAAGAATTCAAGTCATAAAAACGTCATCACATTGCCTCTAAGTTTATCTGGCGTTGTTTTAAAGCTGTATTCCATGGAGCACTTTAATGCTTAATTAATATGTCAATTTTTGTTTTTAGAAAATTAGAAAAGGATCAGTTTATTACTAAAATCTAGCACAAAAACTGGCAAATTATGTACAGGAATCGTTGTAACCAAAAATACCCTCGCTTAAAAATAACAATAGAAATAAGAAATAAAAAAAATAAATAAAACAATAAAAAATCGCAATATTGCCTATTCGAGGTGCCTTCCTAATAACGAGATCATGAATGGTAGAGTTACTGCCGAAATCATTTTACTGTATCACATAAATGAAATAAAAGAAAAAAAACTTAAAAAATCAAATCGTGTTAATGAATAATGTTTCTGCTGTTTAATGCCAAGGTGATCTAGCGATTTGCACGGTGCATCGGTTTTCCATACCTATATAAATCCAATAAAGCCTGATCTGGTCACTGAGCGCCATTTTTATAATTCGTATATTTGTGTTTATCATATGACGTCGCATCTAAGAGTGTAATAAAGCCATGCATTAGAAAAGATAATCCTACTGGATTAAATATGCAAATAACATTGTAACGTTATGCGTTGACGTCCATAAAAACTTCCAGTTTTCAAATGACGAAATTGTGACGTTTTAGTGCAAAACTTGCTAAAAAAATGCGATGAATTTAGTATCATATGATAAATAGAATCTTGCATTCGGGCTCCTGTATTATTGAATTTATCAAACTCGTTGGAGAAAAAAACGATAAGATGCTCGGCATAGCCTCGCATCTTATCTTTTTCCCCCCAAAACGTTTAATAAATTCAATACTGCATGAGGACTCATGTAAGATCCTCTATTTAATATAAGAACAAAATCAAACCACTTCATGCCACAACTATCTGATCAAATGAAGCTCGTCAAGGGCTGACATCGACTTTTCTGTTGGCTCTCAATTTCATTTACGTGCAGTTCAATGACATATACTTCAATGTTTTACGAACACAAATGAGCCACGACACGAGAAAACTAACAATGTGATTGTGCGCTATGTGCAGACTCACATCAGCATGGGCATCCACCCAGTCTGGTCAGACTCTTCGCTAAGTGCTTAAAGGGTAGCCGAGGGACTGAGCTACCTCCATGCGGACAGCGAAGACTCTGATCAGACTGGGCGGATGCCCAGGCTGATCTGAGTCTGCGCTGGTCGCACAACCACATTGTTGGTTTTCTCACGTCGCGGCTCAAATTAATGTATATTACATGTATTAACCATGTGCGAAAGCTTTAAGGTATGACGATAAATGGTAAAAGAATTTTAGTAAAGCAACTTAATTTATAATAATTATGTAAAACGTGAACGAGCTTAGAAGATAATTTACCGATAATATCTATTAATTTTCCATAAAACATATGCTTTCATCCCTTTTAAATCCACCCTTTCCAGACGGTCGAAAACTGTCCGACTTTTAGCACCCCTCCCCCCACCCCTTCACACACACACACACACACACACACACACACACACACACACACACACACACACACACACACACACACACACACACACACACACACACATTTTTATCTTTGTGATGCCTCCACTTACTAACTTCTGTGGGAATGATCCACCACATAAATGGTATCACAGCCATAGACAAACCTCCTATTACTGTAAACGGCAACATGAACCCACCTTGCTGAAGAAAAAAAACTATAATTATCACATAATATATACTGGAGTATCTTAATAGAATGGTTTCATTATGCCACAATTTGGGAGATTACACTGTGCAGTGCGGATATACCGCTGTTCAGTGCCACAAAAACATACTTAACACGGAATTAAATGACTTGAGAATGATAATTTGTATGAGAAAATCTGGAGTTTCTGCTGAAAGAATTTCAGTCTGTAATGTCATTGAAAAATTGGTGAAGCAATGCATGCTCCGATACAAATGACGCCATAGGCCTGCTACAATAGCAACCAAGAGTTCATAATGATGTCAAAGTAAGGATATCAAGACGTCATTCTGCCAAGGTAATAAAGGTATCAGTTGGTATTCCATAGTTACTATGGTGACAGACCGATTGCGTCATCTCGCTTATAATTCGAGAGGAGCATGGCATGCAGTGTATGCCATGCTCTTCTCGAAGTTTAAGTGAGGTTCTACCTGAAATTCATACAATGGAAGGCGTGATTATCTCAAACCTATAATTTACATATATTCTCAAATACATGTAGTATAATTCTCTGTTCTTTGCTGAGGCTCGCGCGTGTTTTATTGCTTGGCTTGTCTTACTGTTTTGGGGGTTCTTGCTGTATCAGGCATCTCTTTCCTGATGCCGTTGTCTGCGCCTTTCTCAAGACGCAGAGGCTGAGGTGGCTCGATGTGGGACGCCTGCGCTCGCGAGTTAATACGTAGGCGTCTCATACTTGATGTCTGCAGCTAGCTAATGTGTCACGCGGAATACGATGTCCAATAAGTGTGGCTCGGAGAGGGATGCTCGTTGCCTGTCGAGACCTGCGCATCATCTTTTTTTCTTTCAAACTTTTGGGGTTTAGCGACACTGAAGAAATTAAATACAGAAACGCGCGTCTGTCGCACTAAATTTGGTATGGATGCGTTTCTATCTGACTGTTTGTTTTACTCATTGCCTGGCAAGTAACTTCACTTTGGAATAATATTTAGATGTTTGTTGACACAATTTGAAGAAGTCGTCAAAGCTCACTAAATCTCATTTTTTCTGGCCTTCTTCAATGTATATCTATAGCTTACCTGGTTTATTTCTTTATCTATAATACATGAATCACTCTACGTGCATCATAGGATTTCATGATCATTTCATTTGTCGTATTGGAAAAGGTCATAAGAACTCGGTAAAGTCTGCTTTTCCGATATTCTCTGGCTCACTGATATACACATTTTATTTAAGAGATTACTTCATCAGGAACCGCTTTATGATACTTACCCCATAAAGAAGCCCTCCAACTGCAGGCCCTACAACCAGACCAAGACCTACGAATATCTCTCCTATACCCTAAAAGTAAAATACAAATGTATAAAGTAATTAGAAGCATTGCTGAGTAATCCCTACCCTTTACGAATGAAGGTAGTGGTAAGCTAAGTAAACTTAATCATTGCAAAGGGGAGTGAGAAGTTTGCAAAGGGAGATGAATCAATTATTTTCCTTTAAGAAAAGCACTTTGCCAGGCTTGGAAAACCTGATATAAGTATTCTGAAGTACTAAATATTTTGCAACGTGAGGTGGTGCAATTTAATTTTATCCTTTGGTAAAAAAACTTGTTTTCCAAATATTAATATTTAGCTTAGCAATTTTTCTGTTAAGGAAGATAATCCGCTGTCATCTCCCATTAGTCAGTATAATTTCAGCCGCGATACGAGAAAACCGACAAAGTGGCATGTAGCATGTAAGCCCAACGAAGAATCAGATCCGCCTGTGTGGCCGCCTTTGCTACCTTTAAAGTGCAAAATGAAGTCTCTGATCAGACTGGGCAGATGCCCAGGCTGATCTGAGTCTTTGCAGGGAGCACATGCCACTTTGTTGGTTTTGTCGTGTCGCGGCTCATTTGATGCAAACATGTCTCCGTCGGTTAAGCGCTGGCCTGCCGATCTAGCGGTCGATTCCCGCTGAAATCATTTTTAAACATATACATTTGGTTCCACTGCATACAGCCTCTCACCCTGGAGTGACTGAAGCACTGTTGAAAAGGAATTAAATTGCAAGCCATTATTCATTCCGGTGAAGTATTGAGTTATATATTTGCACAACAGACGAAATAAAAAATCCTTTATGTGCACTCAGCAGGGAAAGTTTGCTAATCTAGTATTTTAGTAGCAATTAAGCTTTACTTTACTGCATAATTTTCAGTACTGGATAACATCAAGTTAGAAACCTTTACAGCAGTGTAGATGGCGAAAACATTGCTTATGAGTAGTCTCATCTAGCTAAAACTATTTGTCATTTGAATGATTTTCCTTTTGTGGTCTTTGGGTGTACCGCCAGGTTTCTGTGACCCTTACAGATGGAATAACCCTTTCCAAAAGAGGTCTAATCTTAAAGGACGCTCTTTTCAGAATTGCCCAGTTCAGTGCAACCGCCTAAACATAACATAGCTAAACAATGACGTTAAAAATTAACTAGTGGACCGCCGGATGAACAAATAGACCAAATAAGAAACAAGAGCTGTCACCAGAAAGCAAAGCTCGCCTGAACTGGTGCTTGCCCATCGTGAAAACAGAGTTGTAAGAGTGTGATCTTGATCTTCAAGGTCAATTAGGAGGGTGCTGCTGCTACCATGTAAAACTCTGGATGTAGCAGTATCTGTCATCAGTCTGTGTATAACTTTCCATCTAGGCAGTGTGGAACTATTAAGCTTCAGCCTGTGACCGTGACTTAATGGTCAATGAGAGAGGTAGGGTTGGTACTGTACAAAACTCTGGACCAGCATCTAATAGAATTCTAAGTATCAACTGAATTCATCCACACCCTAAGAAAATGCTGTGCCTTAAGAAAACTTTAAACAAAAATTTTAACTAAACATTTCTAAGTCCATGACCTTGACCTCAGTCATGAAGAGGGATTGATGTGGTATTGCATAAAAATGTAGACTATTACCTAACTTATCTGGACGTATAATGTAAATTTATCAAAGGGTTAAGGACAGTATGACTTAAAACAGTTTAGCCAAGAAGATCCCTTGACCTATAGGTCATATCCAGGGTTGGGGATGGTGTTGAATAAAATTTCCAACCTATATCTATCACTACACCAAATATAATTCAAACCGATCAAAGGTTTTAGAGACTATGAAATCTTAAAAACTTTAACATAAAATCTTAACATAAAATTTCTGAGTCCGTGACCTTGAGCTATAGGTCATGACTTGGGGTGGGGATGGTACTGAATAAAATTTCGGACCGATATCTATCATCATATCAACTATAATTTAAATCCATCAAATGGTTAAGAAACTATGATATCTTAAAACTTTTAATATAATACAGGCCCGGATCCAGCCCATAACATATCGGCGGGGCTCTGGATAACTGGTGGGGCTGGGAGGTGCCGAGATGTATGTGTGTGGGGAATGGGGGAAAGTTGAGCTTGAAAGTGTATGACATAATTAGGGATCAATTTGATGAGAATTTTTGATAAACTCATTTTACCTTGAAATATATGTTGTGATGTTTCATTAGAATCGCCTCACCGAGGCGATTCTAATGAGATGTCACAAGATATATTTTGATCTAACCAGGCCCAAGTGGCGGGGCTTTAGCCCCAAAGCCCACCCCCTGGATCCGGGGCTGTAATACTCAAACATAAGTTTCTAAGTCCTTAACCTTGATCTTTAGGTTACGACCAGGGCTGGGGATGGTGCTGAATAAAATTTAGGACCAATGAATATCATCATACCCAATCTGCGAACAGCAAAGACTCAAATCACATACTCTTTTCGGCCGAGAATTCTTTGGAAACTATGAAAAGAAACGTTAAGAAACACTGTGCCCAGTTGTTCAAAGCATCGTACTCTTAACGAAGTTGTTAGTCAGTGATTGGTTAAGTCTTCTGGTACACAAAAATCTAATTTGCTAATGTTTCTGCTGTGCAAAAACCTCCTCACACATGTTTTCGTCGCGAATATTATTATACTGTCCCTTTTTTACAATGTCAATGAAATACATACAAACACTGTAGCTATATTGTCGAATTCCTGCGCAAGATAGACGAATGACGCAGTGCTAGTCGCACACGTGCCCACAGACTTCATGATTTGAAGTAAAAAGCATAGCACAACAAATGAAATAAACCCGCTGTCACCAGTTTCAGCTGTTTGAATGTAAGTCAACACTCTGAAATAAGTAATGGTATGAATTTTATACAAGTATCAAACAAAATTTATACATGTATCACTTAAATTTTATGCAAATATCATTTGAATTTTATACTAATATTACTTTGAATTTTATACAAAGTATCATTTGAATTTTATACATTTGATACATTTGAATTTTACAGATATTATTTGAATTTTATACAACTATCATCTGAATTTTATGCAAGTATCATTATCATTTGAATTTTATAGAGATATAATTTGAATTTTTTACATATATAATTTGAATTTTATACAAGTATCATTTGAATGTTATACAAGCATCATTTGAATTTTATACAAATAACATTTGAATTCTATTCAAATATCATTTGAATCTGATACAATTAACATCTGAATAACACAATTTGCATCCGATTCAATCGCTATTTCCCATCATATAAATATATGTCAAGTCAATGAACTTGACCTCACATCATACATAGAGAAGCGAGAAAGACATTGAGTAAAGCTATGAACCAATGTCTATCAGCATGCCATACGTGAGCGAAACCAATTATATATATATTAGTAACTTTGGCTAGAAAAATGTAGCTCAATAACTTGCATTCCTAATAGTAATCCATGTCTTACATTATTGTAATAGTCTATGTGCTTACCACCGTCCACTCCCCGTGGAAACTTTTCTATTGAAAATATGCAATGCCCAAATACATTTCTTTATACGATTATTAATATAATATAAATCATTTTCATTCTAAGTTCAGAAATTCAGCATGATTTACCCAAATAAGATGGTACATCCACCGCTGAGGAACTGCCCTGAGAGGAAGGTAAATTTGACACCGGCATATGGGATCTGGAATTTTAATGATAATGATAATAACATTATAATAAAAGTAAATATCATAATGATGAAAAAAAATTATCATATGACGTCGCATCTGAGAGTGTAATAAAGCCATGCATTAAAAACGATAATTCACTAGTGGATTAAATATGCAAATTACGTCGTAACGTTGTACGTTGACACCCATAAAACGTCGCGTTTTCTAATGGCGAAATCGTGACGTTTTAGTGCAAATTTTGCAAGTAAAATGCGATTTTAGTGTCATATGATAAATAGAATCTTGCATTCGTGCTCCTGTATTATTGAATTTATTAAACTCGTTGGGGAAAACCGATAAGATGCTCGGCAAAGCCTCGCATCTTATTTTTTCCCCAACTCGTTTAATAAATTCAATAATACATGAGCACTCATGTAAGATCCTCTATATAAGAATGATAAGAATCTGATAAAACGATTGAGGAAAGTGTATAATAAACACGATATTGTTACGAAGATTTTGTGACCCAAAACTATGTGCCTAATACAGGCGTCTTCTTCCGAGATGGTTGAACTTTCTCACAAAAATACCAGCCAATATAGCACAGAGGTTTCTTTAAGAGTCTAAGTATTCTTGGTGAAAACAGTATTTTTATAGTACACTCAACAAATTTTCTAATTGGTCTCTTTTCTACTTTGCAGAAATATGAGTTTAAACAATATTTTTGGATATTATTGTTATTAAAATGTTGGACTGTTATCTACCTACGAAAAGAGAATGTTGTCATTAAAACTTTTTTGTATCATTAGAGTTATGATCCCTTCCTTGTAAGTCATAGAATGTGTTAAATACGCATTAAAACTGCATCAAGCTGCCTTGAGTGAGTGAGTGAACTCGGGTTTAACGTCCAACCAACAACGAGGTCATATGGAGACGGGACCTCGGTTTAAAGTCTCATCCGAAAGACCGGAGAAGCGGGGGTTCGAACTTGCGATCCCTGGATTGGTAGTCCGGAGTGTTATCCACTACACTACAGCCGCTCCTAGCTGCCTTGAGATCAAAACATTTCAGACGTAAATTAAGTTTTCTCTCATAAAAACACAAAATCTCTATTCTCTTATCATTATTTTTTGTCTGGTTTAATTTTCATTTTGCTATATTCAAATTACCTCCCTTTTAATGATTATGTAAATCTAAGTAGGCGCCGCGAATTGTAGCGATTCCTTTTGCAAATGCATCAGCGATTGCTCTGTAAAACACAAGAAAATATATGCGTTTATTCTTCCATATGTGAAGTCAGAATTATCTAAATTTGCATAAGGCTCAATTCTATGGAAAACGTGACCAATTAGAGATTTTGTTCAGTGTAGACTTACACTGAACAAATATGAGAAAAAAGTTTGATTCTTCAGATTATTTCATCATAAAGCTAAGTTCAAGAAAATAATATTAACACAGAAATGACACAAGGTCAATACTAGACTTTTGTCAGCCGAAGATGTTAGATTTTTTCTTTTTATCTATTTTTTCCTTGTCCCTCTCTGATACTTTTGTAAGACTCAACATCTTCGAAGATGTTTGGAGCCAGGAGTATATTTTAGATAGAAGTAAAGAAAAAATTGTAAAATATGAATATAGAATCTCTAACATCTTCGACTGAAATCAGTCTAGGTCAATACTGGCAATTCGTTGTACAACTAGTGCCAATCAGTAGCTAACGTACAACTATTAGCAAACGTTAGCCAACGTTTGCAAATGGTCTTAAGTTTGTTTAATGGTTGGTTCCAGTCTTCTACCTTGGTGAACTTTTTTCTCTCGAAACTTAGCTTATGTGCATGATTTGCATACCAGCTTGCCAAACATGGGTGAAATGAGGAACTGTACAAAGGGTTGAGTGCCAAATATCCAACCAGAGAGAGTATCACTGATCCCCTTCTTGAGAGCCTGCAAAAGTAATCGTCGAGCGGTATAACTGTAATGTGCCTAAATTTTGGGACACCTAAAATGATTAATTTTCCATCTGTTCCAAATGGAAAATTAATCATTTTAGGTGTCCCAATAACTAAGCATGGTACATACAACGTTGTATCATACTGGCTGCATCGACGTTCTTTGAACATTGTTAAGTTGACCTCGCAATGGCGTTGGTATGGTCTTCTATCCTCTTTGTAACGTTGCATCTATGTTTATCATGCATCTGTTGCATAATTCACTTGATAACAGGGGTATGATAACATGATGTGATATCATGTCACTATAGAACTGCGCTTGCGCGAATGTTATCAGGTCATGCCTTAAGAAGCGATCTCTGGAGACGATTGGCTAAACACTGACGTTGGCCGTGATATCAGCGTTCGATTAGTTAATTGACGTCACCGACTTACGTCATAACGCATTCGCGACGTCAGCAAGTTCGAATAAAATTGCGTTTGCTTATCATTTGCTTGCCTCTCTTTACGCCGTAAAATCTTCATGATGCATGATAAATAGAAAACCAAGTGTCTTTTGATATCAAGTTTATCAGGCTCGACCAGAAACATGTCGGACTGGCTCGGCAAGCCTCGCCATTCCTACGCTGTTTCTGGTCTCGCCTGATAAACTTGATATCAAAAGACACTAACATGGTATTCTCTATTTATGCTACGTTGTGTCAACGTTGCGTGCCTTCTGTGAGAATGCAGCTACGTATAAGCCATCCAGTCATGATGCCAGTAACGAAGCAATTTCGAACATAATTAACAATGGAAGACGGCAATACAAAGAGAACTAGATGTTTCGATGTTAATTCTTATTCTTATTTTTTTTTCTCTTATACCTCTCCATTTATTTCTTCTTATTACATGTGTATAATTATTATCTATTGTTTCTTACCATGGATTGTACTTCTAGTTTTGTTAATAGCTTTCTTTCTTCGATCTAGTTAATATCCATTTCGTTTATCTATCTTTTTTATTAGTATACTTATTTTCAATATTCTATAATTAACCACTGACTACTTCAACGTTAAATGTCTTGTGTGTTTAAACCATCTATTCTGTTTTAAAATGTGTATGTTTCAGGCGATGATATATATAAGCTTCAAGCTTACTTTCAAATCCTGATCTATTTGTATTATGTTGTAAAAAAATTATTCTGGAATAGATAGTGTTTAAACCAATTCTTATAGCGATATTTGTATGTGTCACGGACTTCTGATTTTGTCCTGATAGAAACGAGGATTGTTCGATAACGAGACTTGTTTAGTAACGAAGCATGTCTTGGCATGCATGGAAGGCCGGTTTCCTCGCGAAACGATAGACGATAATAAACTTTGTGCATCACATAATAAGGAACAAGCCTACATGTATTAGAACACATACTAAAATATTTTGAGTCTAGGTTATCTCATTTGATAACATGAAACAAGTTAATCAGATAACTTTGACAAATAACAAACAAATAAACCTCCGATCATTGGCATGATATATATTGCGCGCATATAAACACCACTCAGTTGGCATATGCGCATATTGTTTCAAGCTGGCTGGTGAAAAGAATTTTTTGTTTGCTTGATGATATGTCAAGTGGTGTATGCAAAACTATGCATTCCTATACACAGTGTAGACACATATCAGACGCTTTGATAAACAGTCTCATCGGCCTATACAGTGCTTATAATTCTTTTCTGTTCTTTACCTTCAAGTGATGAACAGACTGTTATCAAATTTCAAAAAGACATACAAAACCCGAAACACTACTGGAATATTGGCATAAAAAAAGCTTTTTTTTATGAGCGAATGGTACAATTTCCCCTATATGTCAGCTCAACAGTTTCGCAAGCTCTGGTTCAGACGCCTAAACATACGTATACATGCACTAATTAAGATGATAATTTGTCATATTTACATATCCTGTCCGTCTAGTGTATGTCTAGAACCTAAAAGGACACTGCACTACTGCACTGATCAAGTTTGTTACTAAAGTACATACGAAGTACACCTGGCTTATCAGTCATAATGCAGCGACCACATACGCAGATTTGAACAAATAAAAGTATGCTGCAGAAAAAGTGTGCACTTCAATTTTTGATAAAACAACTTGATAATGATGACCGGCATGAATGTATGATATTGCCAAATATCTTCAATAAATTACTTCAAGGAAAACATTTATCAGACAGACTCTGTGTAGTTGCCCATAAATATGTTTAAAATCGAAAGTGATATAGACCAAAAATGAAATACCTCTTCTGGAAAGAATGGAGCCATAATTGAAAGACTGAGGTATGCCAACAGGTCAGCTACAGCTGTAAACAATATTGTCTTTTTCTGCGCACTAGTCAGTTTCCTCAATGATTCGCCTCCACTACTGTGACCAGAAACGGAAGGAACCGAGTTGCTCCGGGATAAGCCGGAGTATGGTCCATGGCCCGTTCGAGAATGTGATCGAGCAACACCATTTAACAATGGCTTCCTTTCGCAATACGTTTCATCATCATCATCATCATCGTCAATGTGTATAGGAGACTCCAGTCTGGTATGGTGGGCGTGGGTTTCTAGGGCGTCATAGAGCCTGGAACTGAAATTTGCTGCGTCGTCGTCATCATTATTACCTTCACTCATTTCGCTCATGGATCTGAAAGAATATTCAAAGTACACCATTAAGCTCACAATTAGGGGATAACTGTCTTGAAAATTGTCATTTGGGGAGGTAAATCATCGGTTTTATGGTCGGAAATTTCGTTTTACGGCGACGCGCCAGCGGAGCCGAAAAACGCATTTTGCGACCATAAAACCGATGATTTACCTCCCCAAATGACAATTTTCAATACAGTTATCCCCATTCTAATGCACTTTTCCACATTTTCACCCTTCATAATGTACTATTTTGCACCCATTTCAAGCGCCGTGAGCAGCGTAAAACCAAACGTCAGCCAATGAGAAGCGACGTTACTTAATGACGTCGGGTTTGCGACAGTATATCGCAGAATATACTGTCGCAAATTTTTGACGTTATCCAATCAGACGTCGCGTTATATTTGTAAGTGCATTAGAATGTTGATTCAACGTTGATTCAACATGATGTTGAATCAACGTTGTATCAACATTGTGTGCCTGCAGGGATATTGTGCTCATGTTGGAACAACCTTTCCGTATTTTTTTTCAATTGACCAAATCTAGAATGACAGATGCGCGTTTTTGTATTTGACTTCTTCAGTCACGGTCGCTTGACCCCAAATATAAGAAACAAAAAGTTGCATGACAGATCTCGACAAGCAGCAGACATCCCTCTCAGGGCCACACTTACTGGCGCATTCCGCGGGACAAAGCGGACGCAGATAGCAGGAAAGACGCATACGTAATAATTTGCGAGTTGTTCCACGACGTGCAGTGTTTTCCACACACGTAAACAAACTTTGCTCGGATTTCTGTTTAAAAGTACCGTCATACCAGATGCTCGTACCAGCTACAAGAAGGAATCGACTGGTCATGCTGACAAGGAGCGACAAAGACATGCAGGATGGGATTCCTGTGGCACTTTCGTAACATGTCTGGCTTTAAACTGTAACTACATCTGTAGTGTCATAAACGTCCTTTATATAATTCAACATTTCAATGACATTGCTTTGTATCTTAGAAGCTATCTGCTATATTGTCCCAATTATTGGCACCGAAGTACTGTCTGACTGAGCTAACAGTGTCGATCCATAACAGCGTACTCATAATCGAATGCAGTTTGGTTTGGTTCTGCGATGTACGACAACTGCCCAGTTTTCCAGTGTTTCAACGAAAGTTACATAGTAATTGGTTACCGTGTCCAAATTATTGAAATATGTAAGATTTATACCACCTTTACCAGAAAACGCCAACTTCAGCACGAAATATGTCACAATGAGCAAGGTCTACACTGGTAAGGGTGGTATAAAATAGTTATACCATGGTTTGTCCACCTGTATGGGAAATAATCCACTCGCTTATGCTCGTGGATTATCTCCTCGTGCAGGCGGACAAACCATGGTATAACTATTCCATACCCGATAAAAGTACTATAGAATCTAGCCTAATTTGACCTTGCTCTCAGAAGTTTATTATCTATGTCTTGTTTAAACCAAGGCCATTATTTAGTGGTTAGAGACCGCAAAGTGAGACAAACACTTCTGTCAGTTATAATTATTATTTCTTAAGATGTGTGACTACATTGCCAAGGGAGATAACTTTTACAGATCATTATAGCATGATTCCCAAATACCCAAAATCTTAGGAATGAGATACCCCATAACGTGCATGGTCGGCATCGGGTATCGTACTTTGAGTGGGACAGAGCATGGTTTGTCCGCTTGTA
Source organism: Ctena decussata (assembly GCA_963989385.1). Lineage (NCBI taxonomy): Eukaryota > Metazoa > Mollusca > Bivalvia > Lucinida > Lucinidae > Ctena > Ctena decussata. The sequence continues at coordinate 15,433,243 of OZ022499.1, forward strand.
CGGCCAATAACCCACTCACAAAAGCTCGTGGATTATCTCTCCATACAGGCGGACAAACCATTCACTATCTGAGGCATATTTGTCTCTCCTCCCCCCCCCCCCCCCCCCCCCCCCCCCCCCCATCACCGATATTGTGATATCGATTTTGTGATATCACAAAAAGGGGATTAATTGTAAAACCTCGTATCATTCTTAAAAATATAATATATCTGGCCTGGTCTGATCAGGGGAAAAAAACTAGCTTGAAAGTGTGCTAGATTGTGTAGTAAGTGTATAAGCATACGAATAAGAATATATCGAAACGTGTCAAGTACAATCAAAACAGTACAGGTATGCTACAGGTATACCAGTCAATATAATAATAATTATTTTCATATGCTACAGGTATACCAGTCAATATAATTATAATTATTTTCATATCTTCATTGCAATATGTTACACGTATATGAACATATTTCAATGATTCTAAATCTTCGGACATAAGTTGAGCAAACCGTGTAGACCAATATCTGACTGCTTGAGTAGTACACTGTTTGCAAGCATCATGACACGTCAACAAACAGCAAATAATCGCTTCATGTGTCCAAATAATTAGGAAAATTATGCAGAATATTATTTTATGCAACAAAAATCTACCTCTTTTCAAAGAAGTTCCTGTTACTTTACAATTCTGTTATTATTATTCACAAATTTCTTCTTAATGTTTACATACTCATACTTTACATACTGTAGTACTTTTGACAAGATCAACTAAATCCCACGTGATTTGAACAGTTTACGTGACGCGTCACGACAGAAAGCGCCTGATGATATTTGCGGGCAGCGGACAATCAATTTCTTTTGAGTTTTCCGATGGCTTTACCTTTCACAATTAGAAAAAAAAATCAAAGTATGAAGGATCTTAATGCTTACAGTGAAACTCTGGTCAGACCGCGCGGATGCGCAGGCTGGTCTAAGTTTTTATTGTTCTTACGTGCGGTAAGGTCTATGTGGTGCGGCAGACACGGTTGTGGCACATTGAGCTGTGTGGTTAAATGGGCTGAATCTATTCCGGCTATAAATAGAAACTGTCACATGAGCCTCACTTCGTGACAGTGCTTATTGGAACGGAACATCACATTATTCAGCCCTAGATCCGAGAGAGAGAGAGAGAGAGAGGTGGGGGGGGGGGGGGGGGGATGGGGGGAGCTATGGGGCTTTGGCCCTGCCATCTGGGCCTCTGTGTTATGTATAATATGTAGGCCTCCAGAAAATAAGGAGTATCAGATGAGATTATTTATCCATGTGGTTAGTTAAAATATATATTGTGATATCTCTTTAGAATTGCCTCGGGAAGGCGATTCTAATGAGATATCACAACATATATTTCAAGAAAAAAAGGACATTATAAAAAATTCTCATCAAACTGATCGCTAATTATGTCCTGTATTTTCACGCCCCCTTCCCCACCCACTCCACCACGACACACTTCTCGGTGGGAGTGTGAGATGGGTTTTACGGACCCTACGTTTCATTCTGGAGTAATAAGCGTTTTGAACTGGCCTAATATCTACTTACCTGGCTATGGTTGGTCCAGAGCTTTGCCGGCCAGTTATTACATAAAGAATTAGTTTGAGTGAGTTGGACAAATGTCCGTGTGTGTGTTTGTTTCGCTTTCAGTTCTAACCTGCAATCTCCTTGCATTGAATGATTCGTCGAGTAGACGGTAAAATATAGCATACAATTCCATAGAACCATAGATCAGTAATCGACAAAAACTCGTATCCAAAATAACTGAGCTTCATTTTGAAGCGTTTCGTCCTACGGTCAATAATACCGCGCATGCAACGACACAGAGTTTCGCTGAGCAGTCGGCAAAACCTCTCATTCGGAAAAAAACTCGAATGCAAGTCCCAGGCGTACCAGGGATCACCATTCACTGGTATTTCAAACACAGATGGATGAGACTGACATTTAAAAGGTCCAGTGTCTTCCTCAAGACTATTGGAGATTGGTATTCCCAGGCAGATCCCCTTATTCGTGCTGCTGAGTGTGTGCAGAGGATTTAGCTACTAAGTTTACTTCTCTTGTAAGGGCCAGGGACTATCTTCCCTGATCACACGTCCTGGTGAATGAAATCTTGTCCCTAGACGAATCACCAGTAAACAGGTATGATTCTGGTTCTGATTCCACTGAACTTCGCCATGCAGTCAGTGGAACCTCGTATGCCATTTGACTAATCTCAAGCTATTTTCAAGCAATAGGCAAAAATGGACTGCCTCGGTGCCAGGATATGCAAGCTATTAATCCGTTCCCCTGTGCATCTTGAGAACGTCGGCATAAGAATTAAAACAACAACAACAAAAATTGGCAAAACCTCTTATACAGGTTTCATTGTTCCTCGCCTGGCAAACGATGAAACCTAGTATGAACTTTGTCAAGCAATCGGCGGCAAAATTCCACTGCGCAATCACCAAACCCTCGTATGCAGCTCGATTGCGCCTCGTTAGCACTCGGTTACATGTATACCCCGTGTGCAATTTCATTTAGCTCTGTCAAGCAATCGGCAGAACGTCATATGCGATTCCATCGAGTTGTGATTAGAAATCTGAAAGACATCATATGCAGTTCAATTGAGCTTTGACTGGCGCAGAGTAAAAACTCGTATGCAATTCTACTAGGCTTCGTCTAGCAATCGGCAAAATCTAAGTTATACTTTCATTACGTTTCTTCTACGCATCTGCAAAATCTTATATGCAATGCCACTGAGCTTGGCCTAGCGATCGGCAAAACCTCGTAAGCAGAGTTCGAGGTTATAAAACTTGAGTATAATCTCAAACTCAAAATAAAGCACACTGATTGGCTACTTCCGAGCATGTAAAATAAAGCACTCTGATAGGATGCTTCCGAGCATGTGCTCGGAAGCAGCCAATTAGTGTGCTTTATTTTGAGTTTGAGAATGTACTCAAGTTTTCTAACCTCCGGGTCAGGTCTACTGAGGTTTGATGAGCAATCGGCAAAACTCCATGTGCAATTCCACTGAAATTCGTTCAGCGTCCCGCAGTTGGCAAAGCATTGCAAACAATGCCACTGAGCTTCGTCTAGCGATCAACAAATGCTCGCTTGCAATTACAATGGTCTTCATCTAGCAATTACATGTAGCATAATCTCGTACGCAATTCCACCAAGGTTAGTTTAGCAATCGTGCAGTTCCGCTGAGCTTTGTCCAGCAATAGACAAAACCTCGTATAAACATGTAGTTTCATGAGCTTCGCCCAACAATTTGTGAAAGCTCTTTGCAAATGACCATACTAATTTTTTTTACCATGTGACTCCTTATAACAGGTAAACTAAAATCATGCATAAACAGAAGCAGTAATAAATCGCAGACAGACGAATGACACATGGCTGTGGCTTAATATATATTATTATTCAATTGAGCTTTGTCAAGCAATTGGGATAACCTCATAATACAAATGCACTGAGCTTTGTCAACCACTTGAAAAACCATGAAAACCTAGTAAACTGTTTCACTGAACTATCGGTCAAACTCACTGGCACATGCATATACTTGTATGTATGCATATGTTGTCATAAAATTGCGAATAAATTACACTGAGCTTTGTCGAGTATCGGCAAAACCTCGTTAGCAATGTCATCGAGCTTTGTCAAGGAATGGTCAAATCTCGAATCAGTTCCAATAAACTTAGTCAAGCAATTAGCTAAATCTCGAATCCAATTCTACTGAATCAAACAATCGGCAATGCTCTATATACAGGAAATGACTTTATATATTCAGTAAATGACTTTATATATAAGCACAGGAAATGACTTTATATATAAGCATTTTGCTTACTGTCAAATCCTGATACTTTTGAAATTGTATTGTAGTAAATGTATGTAATTTATAGTTAATAAAATATCGTTTAAACCAAACAATCGGCAAAATCTCCTTCGCTATTTCAAAGAGCTTCTTTAAGCGACCGAAGAAACCGATAGCTTGATGCAAGACACTTATGAAACATTTACCCCGTGTGCTACTGAACAATCGTTCGGAATGGAACTATGGGGGACTGACTCTATGAGGTCCGGACAATCCACTATATAGTGATTCTTCCCATAGCCATTTTTCCAGGGTGGAGGGGGGTTGGGAATTACTGACGGCTGTTGCATAAATAAATTACACCTAGCACTTGGCCGGTGCAAACAGACTTTAATGAGCCGGGACACGAAAAAAACTGACATGTGCGCCCAGCGTGGACTCATATCAGCCTGGGCATCCACCTCGTCTTATCAGAGTCTTCACTGTTGGCATGGAGCTAGCTCAGATCCTTAGCTATCCTTTAAGCCCACAGCGAAGACTCTGATCAGACTGGGCGTATGCCCAGACTGATATGAGTCTTCGCAGGGCGCATATGCCACTTTGATGGTTTTGTCGTGTCGCGGTTCATACGTGTGCGTGCGTGCATGTATTTCTGTATACACGTGTGTAAGTATTCAGCTATGATGAGAACTGGAGGTCCCACTATATACCAAATTTTCTAACATACATTTTGCCGATGGGGGGAAAAGGAACTATGGGAGAGTTCAAAGCGATTCTATGAGGTCCGGACAATCCACTATATAGTGATCCTTCCTATAGCCACTTTCGCCGGGGTGGAGGTAGGGGGTGGGGGATAGATAGAGGGACAGGTGTTGCATAAAGAATTTACATTTACGGCTAGTACTAACAGACCTGCGGGATAAGCAGTACTATAAGTATTGACAACTTTTATGTAACCTATTATACATTTGGTCAGGAGTATACACGGTGACGTAAATAAGATTACCAGTAATCCCCGGATAATTTTGATATGGTAGGCCACCGTTTAAGATAGTTGTGTTTCATGTTGCATCCGAAATAATGTTAAATCTCTTATGAACAGTATGCTTTTTATTTATGACTTAAAGCCATTTAATCATGGATTTAAGGTGTATGAATAACCGCCATGTTTTTTTCTGCCATTTTTTAAAGCGGGACAACTTTTATGATTTCTTGTTTGCGTCCTTGAAAAACGTTACCTTTGCAAAATGGGATTTATTCTTTTTCTTTCCTTTCAGAGATGATTTCTCCAAAGGGGAACAAATTCTTTCCTATAAGAGTGGATCCCCATTGGATAAGTCGGAAAATGAAATTGACAGAGTTACGTCCCATGCAAGTGTATCCAGTCCGCCTAAGATCCGAAAATGACAAATCTGATTATTCGCATAAGTTGTGTTTCCGCAAAATATGCAAAATCAAACCATCGCGAAATGTATGTGGCCTGTCTCAGTAAAATGCGTCATTATCAGAATCACTATTATTAGTCTAAATCAAAAGTTCTCTTTAAAAACAACAAAAAACTAAAGGCCTTAAGGCTAATGGATTCACCCTCAGAGGAAGCAATTCTGTCGCTTTTTTAGAACTTTCAATTTTTGATGCCTTTCTTTCGATGTTGTCAACGTTTAAAAGAAAAAATTGCTTATAGTACCCATACGTAGTATCCGCGATCATTTTTTAATTGTCCATAAAATTGTTGTGGCCCTCACTAGAACTGACAGATGAGACTGTTCCTTAGGAACTGTAAATTTATGTCAATTACGCTTGATCATGAGTAGAACAGGATCAGAGCAGGCTAAAATCATAATTGAGCCACAACACGAGAAAACCAACAAAGTGGCATGTGCGCCCGGCGCAGACTCAGATCAGTCTGGGCATTCGCCCACTCTGACCAGACTCTTCGCTTTAAAGGGTAGCGTAGGGTCTATGCTACCTTCATGAGGACAGCGAAGACTCTGATCAGACTGGGCGGATGCCCAGGCTAATCTGAGTCTGCGCTGGGCGCACAATCACTTTATTGCTTTTTTTGTGTCGCGGCTCATATCATAATCTGTTTGGGGCGACACTAAGCTCCCTAGCTTCCCAGTGCTGCAAGCAAGGCCTGGTACCAGCTGTAGCTGTCTTAGTGGTCAGCAAACACTCAATTCTTTCATACTGGTCTAAACTGTACAATCTGCACTCTATTTACTCATGATTTAGACGTGTCCTGAGAAAACCCATCATGAGGAACATTGAAACTGCGCATGCCCAGATCAACCTGCGCTTGCCCTGTCTACCGTGCATAGATATTTCGTCCAGCCATGTAGATTTGAAAACGGGGAACTTCGCATAATGTGGCATGTGAACGCTGGAACCTGGGCATGCGTTTCTCACCCACACTGTAAGGCTGCATTTTTCACGGCGCGGTCTCCATTATCAGCTGTTAGCACCACATGGAGTTCAGAATTGAGGACTGTCATTCATTTTTTCCTTCATCCGATCGTATTTATCCGATCATATAGTGAAAAAGTTCGACCAATAAAATAGAAAATGACGGATAAATCACTCGCTGGGAAAGTTTGTATTGTCACTGGGGCAACTAGAGGGATTGGAAAAGGGATCGCCCTCCAACTCGGTGAAAAAGGCGCTAAGGTTTATATCACAGGGCGTACGCTGGACCCACCCAAGGGGTCAAAAGTAGGAGGTTCTCTCAGAGACACTGCCGAAGAAATTCAGGCTAGGGGAGGGGATTGTATACCAGTTCAGTGTGATCATTCTAAAGACGATGATATTGAGAGATTGTTTGAACAAGTTAAGCGAGAAAATGATGGACAGTTGGATGTTCTTGTGAATAATGCATACAGTGCCGTTACTGCTATTTTCACGAATATGGGTGTTAAATTCTGGGACACACCGGTCTCCATGTGGGATACTGTCAACAATGTTGGTCTACGTAATCATTACATATGCTCCGTATATGCTGCACGCATGATGGTACCGCGAAAACAAGGACTTATCGTAAATATCTCGTCTGGCGGTGGTCTACGTTACTTATTTAACGTAGTTTACGGTATTGGAAAAGAGGCTTGTGATAGAATGGCGGCTGACTGCGGCCACGAACTTTACAGCTCAAAAGTTGCATTTGTGAGTCTGTGGCCTGGTGCGGTAGGGACGGAGGAAGTCCTAACTAGTATTAGGAACATTAAGGAGGACCCATCGAGTGCTCCCAAGGGAGGCCTTCCACCTAGTATGAAAGATACGGAAAAGATGGCGAATTTGTTTGAAAATGCAGAAACACCGGAGTTTGCTGGACAGTGTATTGCACGTTTAGCTACAGATCCTAATATAATGAAGAAATCAGGGAAAATTTTACTAACCCATGACCTTGGCCATGAATATGGTTTACAAGATAAGGAGGGTCACTCGCCAATGGACATGCGCTCTGTCAAAAACGCTTTGAGTCAAACTGGACATACTTGGATGGCAATGCTTACGCCGTCGTTCGTTCGGATTCCAAAGTGGATAATGGCTCTTGGAGGAAATAAATTCTATTGACCAAACACAAATTAACGAGAAATATGCTCGAAAGTTTTGTTTTCGGAAGTTTACTTTGGAAAGACTTCGCTAAATCAAATTTTTCGAAATTTGCGCAAAAACAACGAGGAAACTCATGAATTTAAGAACAATTATTCTAGTTCGTGTAAATAATTCATGACTGTTTTCCCTTTTCGCAGTTGTAATTGGTGTGACGGTGTCATTAGAACAAAATTGAACTTTCAGTTTAATTCATCATAAACTGCATCGGATGGATGACTTGCAATTTTATGTCCTTTTAAACACTGTTTCAGCCATATCAAGACAATGTAGGGTGATTTTGAAGGGTTCTGCGCAATAGGCGCCATTTAGTTTCGGAGAGAATCTCGCCTTCAGCGACCCGACGACCCCCATGATCCGAAATTGAGGCGCTAACCACTCAGCCACGAGGACGCTATACATCATTAGACATAACGAACAGCACTGACGTTGACTACGAGACTAAGCAGAGCCTTGTACATTATGATATTCAGTGTTCACATGACATGATAATTCAACAAAGTCTCTTTTCAGTATTAGTGAAAATACTCAGACTGATTTGAGTCTTTGTTATTTGCATATTATAGCTAAGTGCCGTGTTTTCATTGATACTTTACAGGTAATCAGAAGTTTCATAGAAAATTTGAAGAGAATGGGTACACTTTCAGATAGATAAATAGAAGACTTGCGATTTTACGTCCATTACAACAGTATTTCATTCATATTAGGACGACGGATGGGTGATAATGAAAGGCTGTGTGTAATGGAACCCCGTTTACGACTGAAAAGATGCCAGCTTACAGCGGGTCTCGAACCCGGGGACACTTTCAGAGGAAGCAACTCAGCAATGTTCATTTTTGCCGCCCTTTTCAATGGAGGTCAACTCTTAAAGGAATGAATTTGCTCATGTCGGAAGAGCTTCTTCGTCCAGAGAATCAAACAGGAAGTCATAAAATATGTCTCCGTCTGAAAAATAGCGGTAAATATGCTGATGTACCCATCCCCTTAATTACAATGCTTTCACTGAACACAGAAATGTAAATAAAACTAATATTAAATATATATGTATAAGTTGTAAGTTTTTCATCAGCGGTGTCACGTGAAAACAGTATATGCAAAAAGCGAAAACTGAGATCAGCATGCACATCTAAACAGTCTGACCAGAATCTTGACACTCTGAGACTCTGGAAATTCGGTACAGAGAATAGTAAAGACTTTAACAGCTTGCTCGGAGGCACCGGCTGATTTTTGTTGGTTTCCACACGGCTTTATGTTCCACTGTACGGATCTTACGCTTATTTGTACATAACATATTCAGGATCAAGATACGAAGAGGAATTGTAAGCATTGGCCAGATGGCTTATGTTGATATTTTAATTATTCGCCGGTACAAACCGGCGAATTTTGTTAATTGAGATTGGTTTTCAAAATTGGCTATGGAAGATTATCTTTTCACATAAACCAGGACGGCTAGGAGCACAATGGAGTGGTACCCTTGTAGTTGTAGAAGTGGGACCCTACCTAGGCAGGACACCGGGTGCGTATGTGCTTGTCATCCAAGGCACCTAGCACATGGTTAAAGATCCGATGGCTGGGTAGCCTGCAGCTACTTTCTTCCACCCTCATAAGTATCTATCTGTCAGCTTGAAACCCAAGCCTTCTGTATTGTAACGTTTCTGTAGGTACATACCGTTGCAATACGCCGAATGAGACCCGTAACCTCCGTAACAAAAGGAAACGAACCGCATGAGACCGTACAACCGCGGTGCGAACTGCGACATTATTGGTTCAGATATGGGTTAGATATGGATGAGATACGGATAAATGCGTTCAGTTTCGGACCATTACGGTTTACTCATCCTCGCCTGAATTTTGAACTTCTCAAAACTTGGACTCGGACCCTGCGGACGCTGCAGATACGATACGGACAGTAACGGACTCTGCGGTTTCGATACGGACCCATTACGGATACAACGGATAGATACGGGTAGCTACGGACAGACCATCCGTAGCATCCGCAGAATCCATGTTTGTGTGTGTGTGTGTGTGACTGGGGCATAAACCCATAATGCTTAGTGCCCCGTGAAAAGGATATAGGCAAACATTGCAGATCCAGATCAGACGCCGCAAAACGCGGCGTCTGATCAGGGTCTACACAGTTTACATAATATTAACATCAGTAAACCATTAAAATGATAAAATAAAGAAATAGATAAAATGAATTATTAATACAACAGACACCCCTAAAATAACGAATGGACCCAGCCAATTTATAGGGATAGAAGATTCCACTGGAAATAAATGGCAAAACGCGACTACGCAAACCCGATGTTCATATTTGTATTCCTAAGTTCGCTGCTGAGCGATAAATACAGTAACATCCAAATCACGAGCTGCCGCTGCTAGCCTCAGCAGCAGCTGCTGATAGCCTCGCAGCAGCTGCTGATAGCCTCGCAGCAGCTAATGACGTTTTACCCCTGTAAGTTTGGTTTTCGCCCACTTTCTAGGAAAGATCGGCTCGATATAGGTAAGTGTTCTTGTAAGGGCTTGTAAAGCCCAAAATAATAATGACAAATGATGATTATAATAATAATAATAATAACGTCTGTGTTTAAAATGAATAACTGTAGTTGCAGTTATACAATAATAGGATTTATCTTTCGCAGGCTTCTCCCTTGTGCCTATATATAGTTTACAGACATGTTAACTTATTTCCTTTGCGAGAATAATATATACTAGAATGGAATAGCTACAAAAATAAATTAAAAAATAAATAAATACAAAAAAAAAATTTATTTCCTTGGTAAAGATTAAAACATGGTACATATAAGAGACTGAATTGGAATAGTTTGCTTCCCTTACATACCAACAAAATATAATAAGCTTCTAAATTATAAATAAAAAAATAAAGGTGTACCGTATTCGACTGTGCGCTAATAGTCAGGACGCTGAAGCCGAAAAAATGCAACTTTAATGCCCCGACGATTCGAAAAGAAATTTTTACCAAATTTGATAAGCACAACATTTGGCCTTTATGATAGGGTATGATGTGGTCACTGAAATAGGATCCCGTGCTTTTAATTACCCCCTTTTTACCCCTACCCCTTTTAAACCTTAATTTGCTCAAAATGTAAAAGCTATTATTCTGTCCATTTAGAGGTGCACTAAAGTTTTCTGATTAATTCGTGAAATGACATATTTGTGTGCAAAGTATCAGTTTCTGTAATAATTTACAAAATGCACGCTTGAAATATTAAGAAAACCGGTGTATACACATATTAACACAAGGATAATTCATCCTACCAATTGTTGGTGTTTGAAGGTACTAAATTTCATTTTAAATTACTGTCTTCCAGATTCTCATCAAACTGCACATAGAGTTATAAGGCAGCTGACTCGCAAAATATTCAGTGATAATGACACTGCACTCTGTACTTCATAAAACGTTTCTCTTTGGAGTCTAACCACCACCATGGATCCCGTTTTCCTCAGACGTTCATTTCAATTTGAATTTCAATTTGAATTTTCCCCGTGCTGTGCAGTTTTAACAAGAAAACCAGCCTAACCACTTCTGTGTCTGAAAAGACTTCCAACAACATATGCATTATCACTAGCGTTTGTCCGTTACAGCTCGATCGTTACATACGTTACTTCATATAATTTTGTTAAAAAGTATAATGGATGATTTTGGTTGGTTGGTTGATTTGATGCTTAACGTCCACGGTAAACAACTAAGGTCATGTCGGGACGGTCAGTTAACCTAACCACACTGTTCCTGGGCAGGCTTAGACCTCCTAAGCGGTTAACCAGTACTAAGTGCACATACTTTCGCCAGTAACTGACAACTGCCCTTCTTGAATCAGCGGAAGGAGAAACGAAAGTATGTGGCCAGACCGGGATTCGAACCCAGGACCTCTGACTTACGAGTCAGGTGCCCTACCGATTGCGCTACCCGGCCCGGCTATAATGGATGAAGACGATTCAGAAGATATATAAAGATGTAGAATACAAAAAACAGGATCATATTTGTTTTACCGCATTAGAGTATAGCTACTATAATTTGTAAAAAAAAAAGTTTCGAAATGCTTTTCATAGCAAATAATACAAATTATATATGTTACCCATGAAACGAAATAAAGAAATAAAATGAAATAATATTTCAACTTTAAATCATTTCGTCGTTCAAATATGTTTTTGAAAATAGTGCTTTTAAACTCTGCATTTTTCCCTTGTCTTAAAAGCTTCAGTTCTTTAACAAAATGAAGTTTTATACACGTAATTGGTATTTAGTGTGTAAATGAAGTAGTTTGACATCATCTGTAAATATGTTAAGTTGGATTGGCACTAATGTAATGACGGAAGTGTCAAAATTGAAAAAGACGATGTACTAACGAATATTTGCACTTACTGACAGGCGGAGAAACGAACGGCATTCAAATTTATGTTCAAACATGGTTTGAAGAGTAATTACAACGTTAACTACTTAAATATCAAAAGAAGATATTCAGTAATATGCATATGGTAGATATTAGCAGAGTTGTGGGATCACTGTTTCCTCCATTGGGTGTTTAAAACCATTGTGAACAGCGCCATTTTGCAAGTTCGTACGTCTCTCCAGAGAATAAAACTCGTCTACATGTTGACTATCTTAATTTTGTAACAGTGTATTCATTAGATATGCATGTAGACCTATATCTACGTATATGAGAAGTAGAAAACGTACATAGCAAACTGTAAATAAAATTACCCAGGAAAGGCCACAGTTATAAAACACAGCCCACCCAAGACACCAAAAGAAGATGGGAAACATACATACGACAAAACGGAACAGTACAACTTTGGTAACAGACACTCCATTCCAACACAGAGTAACTTTACATAAGTAAGCACAAAAAACAATACAAAATACATTCAAACATTTAATACATCTAATTTTACCTATTTTCTATTTTAAACCACAAAACAATATAGAAAGAAAATAGGACAGCTATAAAGGCGCCAACAAGGCAAGAAAATGGGACTCGCATGTAGAAGTTTTCATATTTGTATAGACAGATGTTCATAATCTACCAGGGGCTTTAACTAGTTTTATTAGCGCAACCTCACACTTCTGATGCAGCAACAACGCGTATGCGTTGCGTCATAAACATGGATGGTTTTAGATATTTGAATACGCAACGAAAAATGAAGTTTCAAACGGCTCAGTCAACAGTCATCATATAAATATCGCGTATATAACATAACAGAAGAAATAAAAGCATCAGCACAGCATTCAGTATCCGAATAAATAAGTAAAATGAAAGATTCTTACTAACAATCTAGTATAATTACTCAACCGTTAACGTTAAAATCTTGCCTAGCGTAGACTTAATTGCTTGAAACATTTTGAATATCGATATATGAAGAATAGATAGCCATAGATGCTACAGCCATTGATTATATTTAAAAGTAGTGAGTGCACATGCCACCATGAAAATAAACAAATAAGAAAACGAGATTGTTAGAGGTATTTAACTTTCATCTCTTTGGCATGTACCTGAATAGACGTTATACTGCGTTACATAATTGTAATTTGAACCTCGTTTCATTCAGTACCAAACGATAATATGTGTTTGTGAATAAGCTGCTGTCAAGGCCTCAATGTCTGCATGCCTCAAACATTCAGTCTTTACAATTAACTTATCGTGTGTATTTAAACTGTATACTTTTATCATTATTGAGCATAAAATCGCAACAATGAAGCACGAAAGTTTTTATAGCTAAAATATTATGATACTTCTTTTCATCTCAACTTAAATCTAAAACAAAGTCTCAAAATTGATCTTGAATAGCGTATTCGACCGTTAATTACGTATCCATTTAAAGAAACTTGTAGTGTTTCAATTAAGTACCAAAGTTTACTGGCTGAAATGTTGTCAACGTTACCGGTCTGTAGCGCTCTCATCAGTTATAAGGCAAAATATTAAAAATATTCTTGTTGTGACGAGTAAACGAAAGAAGGAAAATACCGTAACTTATAAGATGTCCCATCAACAGTCTATTCAGGAGTTTTGTCAGTGTTTATGGTAACGGGACGGGTAATTCACAACATTTGCCACATTATTCCTACATGGTATTATCTACACCCAAAATGTTACAAAATAGTACATTTTACTTACAGTCGGACGGCGAGTAGTTGACCGGAGGCTGGGGCTGTAAAAATACATTATCTCAACGTGTAGCATTGCAGCAGTGAAAATTTTGATTAGCAGTAACATTAACTAATAAGAAGTTTACATGTTTCCGATGTTGTACTACCAAGCGCATGATGTATCACCGGCTTTCGGGACTTAAGAAATTGTTCAAAAAGGTCAACGCTATAAAATAACGTGATTTATTGATATATTTTGGCTGTTTCTTGAATTTAACTGAAACTATCACATGATCATAGTCGTTTATATTGGTAACGAAAAATACCTCCATGCAAGTCTCATAAAGAATGCGTACTTAGTAAGCAGATGCTTATTTTCGATTTGGCAGATACTTTTCTGTGCCTCATGTCATTAAATTCAAGTGTGTATTTTAGTTTTCTCACTTTTCTGTAGTCTTTCAATTTCTATGCTCTATGAACATATTTTTTTCAGTTTATCAATGTCACAGCAGGTTTAGTAGTGAAAATTACTAGTATTTCCCTAATTTCATATTTATTTATATTAAAAGAAAACGATGATGTTTGATTGTCACTTGACTGACACCACTATAAATAACAATATTCAGAACATCAGTAGTTTTATTTCCCTTTGGGATATAACTGCTCTATCTCTCAATTTATCTATTTGTTTCTTTTTCATTGCTTTGACTAAAAGTCACGTATGTTAGTGTCATGAGAAGCGTAGCAACAAAATTGAACCGTTGTATAATCATGTCAGCAAAAATGTTGAGCGTTGCTACAAGAAGAAAGAAATAGCGAAAAAGACTGTTTGTTTAGTATTTGTCAAGTCTTTCAACACATAACAACCCTATTTTCTGTTTCACGTATAAAACGCAGCTTGTTAGGGCCTTAAACTTCTTGGTGAAAATAGCGACAAACTTCTGTCAACAATATTTCTTAAAAAATGTTTGAAAACCGTATTTATGACAATTTCATGGGAGTTGGTCAAGGTTGCTGATTAGCTGTGATGTAATGGAATACATTTGTTTAAATGTTATCTACGTTAATTCAAGTAGAAACATAGGCGAATGACAAGGAATCAAGCAGGCTGTAATTCTTCTAATATTTAAAGATGATTTTAAAGGAGGATATACTAGCAAAAGAAAACAAAACGATTCTGCCTTCAATTTACTTACATTTTGGAACTATTCTCATATGTAACGTCTATAACCGAATGTTACGGGCTTAAGCCAAATTTAATCGAAAGTTAATAAGTATCAGTCGCTAACAGTATAACAGGCTTCTTCTAAAACTTATGTTGTTTGCTTGAAACTCCGCTTCAAGTGACATAGAAATAAGGAGAAAGGAAGTCGATCATTTTTAGCATTTCTTTGGTACCCAGTTATCTCCCCTTATTTTACATCCAGGATCCACTTTTCAGGACCACATCATACCCTAAGTTAAAGTTGGGATGATAAACTTTCATAATATACCAAATTCATCCTTTCGAATCGTCGGGGCATTAAACTCGAAAAATAGGCCCTTTTTGAATTTCAGCGTCCTGACTATAAACATTAAATACTTTCAGTAGACATTCTTCCTAATAAACGCACATTTCAAAGAATTATTATATATAGAAATAAACTGAATCATTAGAGAAAAGCTGCATATAGTCATGCAGGATGGAGATGCTTTGTAAGTGAAAACTGTAAGATTTTATAGTGTTTTCAGCACTTGTAACAAGCAATCAAAGGGATAAACCAGTAAAAATATGTGCGCTAAAAATCATATGCCTCAGAACTTCCCATGATCTGCGCTTATTGGGTCACGTGCGCTAATAGGGTCGATTACAAAATATAAATTTGGACGGCTGTGTGCAACTATAGTCATAGTTACGTATCGCTGACCACATGGGAAACGTCGTTAGGAGAAGAGAAGAGAACAAAACAATATACATAGGACTTGGATGAACACTCGGCGCCAGGGGTGTGCAACTATAGTTAAGTACGCACTTGGCGAACGTCGTTAGGAGAACTGAAACAGAACAGTACATAAAATCCAATGTCGTTACGAGAATTGAAATACACATACAATAAAATCCAACAGATGGAAACCGCTGAGCCACTTCGGGAACATCGTTACGAGAGATGGAAAAAAAATCAGCACTGCGAATGCAGGTTGGGGTGGGGAAGGAGACATTTTCAGCACTCTTTTATTTGGTTGATATTTGTAAAAAATGCTGAAAAATAAAGTTTATCATATATCTCAGCCCTGTCTCGTAGATCACACCTGTAATCTCTTTCATCGGAAATTTGTGTTACAACAATAATTCTGGAGAAGTAAGAAATTTTGCTGGTCTAATAAAAGTATTTGCTTTCCCAGTGCGCAGTGAGCAAGTAGAAAATTGTTACATTTGTCAGGTCTTGGTCAGCCCATTTATTGATACCACTTATTCAAAGAATGGATATCACAACTTCGAATTATGGATGTCAAATATCCGATTTTATGGATATCACCAATTCGAATTATGATATCACTAATTCGATTAATGGATAGCCATAATTAGAGTTATTGATAGCTATGGGCAGTATTATGGAAATACATATGAGCCGTGACACGAGAAAACCAACAATGTGGTTGTGCACCCAGTGCAGATTCAGATCAGCCTGGGCATTCGCCAAGTTTGATCAGACTCTTCGTTTAGTGCCTAAAGGGTAGCTAAGGGTCTTAGCTACCTCCATGCGGACAGCGAAGACTCTGATCAGACTGGGCGGATGCCCAGGCTGATCTGAGTCTGCGCTGGGTGCACAACCAGATTGTTGGTTTTCCCGTGTCGCGGCTCATATATGTAATTCGAAGTAGGGATATCCATATTTTGAATAAGTTATATCAAGAAATCGGGCTGAATAATTGATATCCATAATTTGAATAGTAAATATCCATAAATAATCGCAGAGCAGTCGTTATTTAAACTTATTATTTGTAACGAAGAATATATAATATCCATAATTCTAATTAGTGTTATACATAAACGGGCCCAAATATTGATATCCGTAACCCGAATTATGGATTTTACTTAATATTTGAATTATGGATATCTAATAATCTTAATGATTAATGGATATCACTAATTCGACATTGGTATCACCTATTTGATTTATTGATATCCATTAGTAATAAGTGATATCCGATATCCATAATTCGATTTATGACCATCCATAAATCAAATTATGAATATCCAAAAATCGGATTTGTGATATCCATGATACAAATTATATCTATTAATAATTATGATTTTCGGATATCCTGAGTTCGAATTATGGATATCGATAATTCGAATTATGGATATCTATAAAAATATTGATGTTCATAATTCGAATTATCACTAGGATACGTGTACAGTGTTTGAGAGTCCGCGTATTATTTAATGTTATTAATTATTATAAATGAAATAAACTCAGAGTTAAATATGACTATTAACATCTTAAACAGCGTTGAATTTCGGAGTTAAAGTACTTATTACAGAAAACGTATCTTAAAAAAAAACATGATAAAGTTGTCTCACAATACCGTAATACCGATATATCGCAAATCCGTTTTCGCTCAGCTTGCAAGTTAATTTAAGGTAGGTCAATAGTACCTCTGGCATCAACTATCAACTGCAGCTGTACAGAAAGAAACAACTGCTGCTGCCTCTGAGACAACACCAGGTCCGCAACTTCAGCTGAGACTCCCGCAGAAGATACTATAATTATCTATTCAACATGACATTTATTTTTTCTCATCGTTTTTAAATTTTCCTACAGATCTTGGCCACTCTTTTCTCTTTTTCCCTCTCTTCTTATTTGCCTTTTTATTGCTCATTTATCCCCTGTTTTTAGTTTGGCTCTACTTGTTGGGTAAGATCAGCAAGATGTTTGAAAAAAAAAGACAAGGTCAAAGTTAATTTTCAGAAGTTAATTTTTCAAGTTTATTTATTTAATTACAATTATTTTTTCCTGCATTTAGAGCTTCTAGTGTCATCTCAATGTATGTGTTTGAGGACTAATACTAAGAGCATGCAAGACCATGGTACTGGTATAAACAGAGAAATAAAAACAACAGAATCCTTGAATATGCAAGGTCGTTAGGGTTGTTCAGAAAGCCATTGTCAGCATCAACGAAAAAAATATATATAGCAGCTGATGTCCCTCTGCTGCCATATATTTACGTAAGATTTATTTTCTCTTTTTTCCTTCAAATATGTGTTTTCAGTGTAGACACAAAACTGTTTTGTTTGTTTAGGTACTCAAACTGGTGTTTGCTTTTTCACATAGCCACTTTGGGTGTTTTGCATGACAGATATGCGTTATATGTAGTTTAGGGCTCGCAACGAATTAAGTTACCTCTCAAATATCCCTTCGGGCACATGGGGTTTGATCAGCTTTGAGCCAACGTCGATTCGACGTCATGATATCGAATCGGCGTTGGTTCAATGCTGGCTAATCATAGTGTCCGAAGGGATATTACAAGAAGAAGCGTCACACAGTTCTCTTCAATTTGCATAACAGATGTGCCTTATATGTAGTTTAGGGCTCGCAACGAGTTAAGTTACCTAACAAATATCCCGTCGGGCACATGGGGGTTTGATCAGCTTTGAATCAGCGTCGGTTCGACGTCATGATATCGAATCGACGTTGGTTCAATACTGGCTAAACATAGTGCCCGAAGGGATATTACAAGAAGAGTCACAAAGTTCTCTCCATTTTGCATAAGAGATGTGCGTTATATGTAGTTTAGGGCTCGCAACGAATTAAGTTACCTTACAAATATCCCGTCGGGCACATGGGGTTTGATCAAGTTTGGACCAGCGTCGGGTCGACGTCATGATATCGAATCGACGTTGGTCAAATGCTGGCTAAGCATAGTGCCGAAGGGATATTACAAGAAGAGACACACAGTTCTCTCCAATTCGCATGACAGATGTGCCTTATATGTAGTTTAGGGGTCGCAACGAATTAAGTTACCTTACAAATAACCCGTCGGGCACATGGGGTTTGATCAACTTTGAACCGAAGACGATTCGACGTCATCATGGTCATGACATCTTTTGATATTTTGTGCTGGGGCTTAATATTTGTTGTTTCTAGTTGTTGATAGAGAGTGTTGCAACTTTTTCTACTTTGTTGCTGTTACACTGCTGCTTCTGTTCGTGGTATGATAGTGACAACTGATGCTGATGTTTTCAATATTCTTTTCTTTTTTTAAGATTGATATATGCTGCCTGTGATAATGGTGTTATTAAAAGTGTCAGCCACTGTTTATAGTAAGGATTTAGGCTTATATTACTGTTTTTGCCGTGTGTAGTATTTGCAGACACTAATGTTGGTGGTTTGACAGGAGTAACATCTGCTGCTCCGCCAGTTTTCATAAGCAGATGCTGATGGTTGTACCAGAGACCACATCATCTGTCGATATTGAAGATCAGAGGGACATCAGGTGCTGCCATTAGTACTGAGAATAACTTTTGCTGCTGCTGTAAGTAAAAGCAATAGCTGCTGATGGAGAAGTCAGTTCCTGATGCTGGTGTCATAAGCAGCTGCTAGTGTTTTTTATAGTTACACCACCATCTGCCGATATCGGAGAACAGAAGGACATCAGCTGCTGCCATAATGTATTCAGGATAACTTTTGCTGCTGTTGTTGATGAAATCTTCAGCTGCTGATAATGTAGTCAGTTGCTGATGGTGGTGTCATAAGCAGCCCCTGATGTTGTTTATTAGTTATAGTGACACCACCATCTTTTGATATTGGAGAACAGCGGGACATTAGCTGCTGCCATAAGTATTTAGAATAACTGCTGCTGTTGATGAAAGCATCAGCTGCTGATGGTGATGTCAGTTGCAAATGGTGGAGTCAGAATGAGCTGCTGATGTTATTATTAGTGACAGTGACCCTACCATCTGCCGATATCGGAGAACAGAGGGATATCAGCTACTGTCATTAGTATTGAGAATAACCATTACGGATGCTGTTGATTAAGTATTAGCTGCTAATGGTGATGTCAGTTGCTGATGGTGGTGTCATAAGCAGCCGCTGCTTTTAGTAAATGACACTATCATCTGCCTATATCGGAGATCAGAGGGATGTCAGCTGTAGCCAATAGTGTTTAGAGTACATTTTGCTGCTGCTGTAAGTAAAAGCATAGGCTGCTGATGGTGGTGTCAGTTACTGATGGTGGTATCATAAGCAGCTGCTGGTGTTGCTTTTAGTGGCACCACCATCTGTCGAAAGCATTAGCTGTTGATGGTGGTTTTTAATTGGTACAATTGCTAATGCCGCAGTTGCAGTTAGTACGGCTTATCGCTTTTGTCTTATTCTTTTCTGATGATAAAGGTAGCAGATTTTATGGGTTTTTTTTTAATTCACACGCTGCTGCAGCTGGTTGTAAAAGAGCCGCATCCTGCAACCTAGGTGGAGAGTAAGATTTGCTGTTGTTGTCTAAGGGGAGGAATGAAATAACTTCTACTGCTGTTAATTTGAAGATACAACAGCTGCTGCTGTTGTCACAGCAAATATCACAGAAACCATCAGCATCAGTTTTCACTCGTTGATAAACAAAAGCACAATAAATCACTCTAGTCACGTACACCACAAGAAATAGTAACTCTCACTAAAACTTACTGCAGATATCACTCCGTCCACTGTCAGCAGCAGCTATCACCCTCGTAACAGAAGGCAGCAGCAAAGGTTAGTTTCGTCTCCAGAAGCAGCTCCTGGTATCATGAGTATAACCACCAACAGATGGTAGAAAAAAGATATAATTCAAGCAGCAGCAACTGCAGTCACTCTCACTACTTTCCTTCAACAGCAGGCAGTCCACAAACAGATGACATATACAGATATTTAATCCAGCAGAAGCAACACCTGCCATTCTCACTACCTATCTTCAACAGCAGGCAGTTCATCAGATGGCAGATACAGATATTTAATCCAGCAGCAGCAACAGCTGTCACTCTCACTACCCTTCTTCAAAAGCAGGTAGTCCACAAACAGACGGCAGATACAGATAATTTGTCCAGCAGCAGCAACAGCTGTAACTCAATACCTATCTTCAAAACGGGCAGTGCACAAACAGATGGCAGATACAGATATTTAATCCAGCAGCAGCAACAGCTGTCACTCTCATTACATATCTTCAACAGCAGGCAGTCCACCAACAGAAAGTAGATACTGATATTTAATCCAGCAGCAGCAACAGCTGTCACTTTCACTACCTATCTTCAACAGCAGGCAGTCCACCTACAGATGGTAGCTACAGATATTTAATCCAGCAGCAGCAACAGCTGTCGCTCTCACTACCTTTCTTGAACAGCAGGCAGTCCACCAACAGATGGCAGATACAGATATTTAATACAGCAGGAGCAACAGCTGTAACTCTGACCACCTGTCTTCAACAGCAGGCAGTCCATAAACAGAAGGCAGATACAGATATCTAGTACAACAGCAGCAA
The DNA here is from genome assembly GCA_963989385.1 of Ctena decussata. Taxonomy (NCBI): domain Eukaryota; kingdom Metazoa; phylum Mollusca; class Bivalvia; order Lucinida; family Lucinidae; genus Ctena; species Ctena decussata. Next base: position 15,454,254 of record OZ022499.1, read on the forward strand.
CAGCTGTCACCCTTACTACCTATCGTCAACAGCAAGCAGATGGCAGATATAGAAATTTAATCCAGCATCAGCAACTGCTGTCACTCTCACTATCTATCTTCAACAGCAGCCAGTCCACCAACAGATTGCATGAACAAATATTTAATCCAGCAGCAGCAACAGCTGTCACTCTCACTATCTATCTTCAACAGCAGGCAATCCACAAGCTGCTTGCTGATACAGATATTCAATCCAGCAGCAGCAACAGCTGACACTCTCACTACCCTTCTTCAACAGCAGGCAGTCCACAAACAGAAGGCAGATACAGATATTTAATGCAGCAGCGGCAACAGCTGTCACTGTCACCACCTATCTTCAACAGCAGGCAATCCACAAGCTGCTTGCTGATACAGATATTCAATCCAGCAGCAGCAACAGCTGTCACTCTCACTACCCTTCTTCAACAGCAGGCAGTCCACAAACAGATGGCAGATACAGATATTCAATGCAGCAGCGGCAACAGCTGTCACTGTCACCACCTATCTTCAACAGCAGGCAATCCACAAGCTGCTTGCTGATACAGATATTCAATCCAGCAGCAGCAACAGCTGACACTCTCACTACCCTTCTTCAACAGCAGGCAGTCAACAAACAGATGGCAGATACAGATATTTAATCCAACAGCAGCAACAGCTGACACTCAGCTGCTGCTATTAGTAGTAAGAATAGCTTCTGCAGATGCGTTTGATAAAAGCATCAGCTGCTGATGGTGGTTTAGCAGTTGCTGATGGTTGTGTCGTAAGCAGGTGCTCATTTTCGTATTAATGACAACATCATTTGGCGATATTGGAGAACAATGGGATATCAGCTGCTGCAATCATGAGAAAGAATTGCTTTTGCTGCTTTTTTTATGAAAACATCAGCAGCTACTGTTGGTGGTTTGGAAGCTGTTGGTGGTGATATGGTGGTGATGTGATAAGCAGCTGCTGATGTTAATACCTGCGACAACATCATTTGCCGATATGAAAGAACAAAAGGACACTTGCTACCTATTAGAACTAAAAATAGCTTTTGCTGCATCTTTTGACGAAAGCATCAGCTGCTGATGGTTCTTTGGCAGCTGATGATGGCGGTAACATAAGCAGCTGCTGATGTTACTGTTAATTACACCATCATCTGCCGATATCGGAGAACAAAGGGACATTAGCTGCTGCAGTCAGTAATAGGAAAAACTTTTGATGCTGATTTTGATGAAAGCATCAGCTGCTGATGGCGCCAATATGGAAGAACAGAGGGGCATCACCCGCTGCTATTATTAGTAAGAATAGCTTCTGCAGCTGCGTTTGATAAAAGCATCAGCTGCTAATGGTGGGTTAGCAGTAGCTGATGGTGGTATCATAAGCAACAGCTCATCTCAGTATTAATGACTAATTTGCTGATCATTTGCTAATTTGCTGATCATTTGCTGATATCGGAACAGAGAGACATCAGCTGATGCCATCATGAGTAAGAATAGCTTTTGCTGCTGATCTTGATAAAAGCATCAGCAGCTACTGATGGTGGTTTTTGCAGCTGCTGGTGCTGGTGTCATAAGCAACTGCTGATTTTAGTATCAGTTGGTAAGGGTAGTATATACTTGGCAAGCAGAATTCTCAGTTGGAAGAGAATTATCACATAAATGGTTTATTAGGTGTGAATCTATAGTCTCCCTTGAAGCGAAATACTCAGAAAATTATGTCCGGAAAATGCTATTTATTGTGCAGTCTACAGGTTCAAAAACCGTTCTTCAATTAGCAATATAATCTGCCTGAATTATGTATTATCTCATGTGCTTTCATTTTGTGTTGTTAGTATAATTTAGTTAAAACGGCTGAGAATTGGAAATTATGCTAATGAAGTTGGTATTTGTCTATAATATCTGGTTTATACTTATAATAATTTATATGCTACGGTAAAGTGTGATTGTGTATTCTGATACAATTAATAAGTTTTCAAATAGATACCAAGTTTTGCCTAAGAAGTCGTTCTCAGGAACACGAGTAGGCCTACCATGTTTTACTTGATCTAAAATATTTGAAATCTGATCTTTGCTAAATTTCCTCACCCCCTAACTCTGGGGTTGGGCTGCAAAATACGTTCACTTAAACTAAAATAAGCTTGCTAGTTAGTGTTAGGCTATAGAGGAAACATTATCTGAAATCATGCCATTTTTCATTAATGTAAATAAAATCATTGAATACAAATTACTTTTTTTTCATATTCTCAGACAAGCTCAAAAGAAGAACCCGTGGGGAGAAGGTTTGCTATTGTTCATCTGTCTGACTGTCCTCGACTGGGACTGGTCGTCCGTCTGTCTGTCCTTATCTGGGTCTGTTCGTCTGTCTGTCTGTCTGTCTGTCTGTAGGACAGTATTTGTTCGTTAGTCCGTACAACACTATTGTTCGTGTTTAGTGTTAGACAGGGCTATTGACCTGCCCGGGGGTGCTGATTGGGGCTAAACGGACAAAATTATGTGTATAAACTTGTACAAAGCATAAGAGAGCCAATATGATAGAAGAAATAGTGCGATATACTATTTCAGGACAGTTTAATACTTAAGTTGAGAGCTAACCTATTGCGTTTTTTCCCTTTGAAGTATTAAAGGGCTCGTCCCGTTACATTTTTGGGACTCGTCCAGTTACATTTTTGGGGCTCGTCCCGTTACACAGTGACCAAATTATCTGCCGATATGGAAAAAACAGAAGAACACTTGCTGCTGCCATAAGAAGAAAGAATAGCTTTTTCTGCATCTTTTGATGAAAGAAACAGCTGCTGATGGTTCTTCGGCAGCTGCTGATGGCGATAGCATAAGCAGCTGCTGATGTTACTGTTAATGACCACATCATCTGCCGATATCGGAGAACAAAGGGACATAAGCTGCTGCCATCAGTAGTAAGAAAAATCTTTTGATGCTGCTTATGATGAAAGCATCAGCTGCTGATGGTGGTTTGGCAGCTGCTGATGGTTGTGTCATAAGCAGCTGCTGATGTTAATATAAGTGAACACATCGTCTGCCGATGTCGAAGAACAGAGGGACAGCAGCTGCTGCCATTAGAAGTTAGAATATCTTTTGCCGCTTCTGCTGATGGAAACATCAGCTGCTGCTGATGGTTTGGCAGCTGATGGTTTGGCAGCTGCTTATATTGGTGTACAAAGCAACTGCTGGTGATAGTTTTATTGACAACAACATCTGCCGTAATCAGAGAACAGAGGGACATCACCTGCTGCCATCATGTATAAGAATCGTTTTTTCTGCTGTTTTTGATGAAATCATCAGCTGCTGATGGTGGTTTGGCAGCTGCTGATGTTGGTGGCATAAGCAGCTGCTGCTGTTATCATCAGTGACCACATCATCTGCCGGCATCAACTGCTGCTATTAGTAGTTAGAATAGCTTCTGCAGCTGCGTTTGATAAAAACAATAGCTGCTGATGGTGGTTTGGCAGCTGCTGATGGTGGTGGCATTAGCAGCTGCTGTTGTTATCATCAGTAACCACATCATCTGTCGATAAGGAAGAACAGAGGGCATCAGCTGCTACTATAAATATAAAGAATAGTTTTTGCTGCACCTTTTGATGAACGCAACAGCTGCTAATGGTTCTTTGGCAGCTACTGATGGTAGTATCATAAGCAGCTGCTGATGTTACTGTTAATGACACCATATATCGGAGAACAAAAGGAACATACGCTGCTGTCATCAAAAGTAGGAAAACTTTTGATGCTGCTTTTGATGAAAGCATCAGCTTCTGCAGCTGCGTCTGATAAAAGCATCAGCTGCTGATGGTGGTTTAGTAGTTGCTGATGGTGGTTGGCAGCTGCTGATGGTGATGGCATAAGCTGCTGCTGCTGTTATCATCAGCGACCACATCATCTGCTGATATGGAAGAACAGAGGGGCATCAACTGCTTCTATAAGTAGTAAGACTTTCTTTTGCTGCACTTTTGATGAAAACAACAGCTGCTAATGTTTATTTTGGCAGCTGCTGATGGTGGTAACGTAAGCAGCTGCTGATGTTACTGTTAATGACACCATCATCTGCCGATATCTGAAAACAAAAGGAGCATAAGCTGCTGCCATCAGTAGAAGGAAAAACTTCTGATGCTGCTTTGAGGAAAGCATCACCTGCTGATGGCGGTATGGCAGCTGCTGCTGCAGCCGCATCTGATAAAAGCATCAGCTGCTGATGGTGGTTTAGCAGCTGCTGTATGGTGGTTTGGCAGCTGCTGATGGTGGTAGCATAAGCAACTGCTGCTGTTATCATCAGTGACTACAACATCTGCCGATATGGAAGAACAGAGGGGCATCATCGGCTACTATAAGCAGTAAAAATAGTTTTTGCTGCATCGTTTGATGAAAGCACCAGCTGCTTATGGTTCTTTGGCAGCTGCTGATAGTGGTAACGTAAGCAGCTGCTGATGTTACTGTAAATGTCACCATCATCTGCCAATATCTGAGAACAAAAGGATCATAAGCTGCTGCCATCAGTAGTAGGAAAAACTTTTGATGCTGCTTTGAGGAAAGCATCACCTGCTGATGGCAGTATGGCAGCTGCTGCTGCAGCTGCTTTTGAAAAATGCATCAGCTGCTGATGGTGGTTGAGCAGCTGCAGATGGTAGTTTGGCAGCTGCTGATGGCATAAGCACGTGCTGCTGTTATTATCAGTGGTACAATAAGCAGCTTCTGATGTTACTGTTAATCAGCATCAGCTGCTGATGGCGGTATGGCAGCTGCTGCTGCAGCTGCGTCTGATAAAAGCATTAGCTGCTGATGTTGGTTAAGCATCTGCTGATGAAAGTGTGGCAGTAGCTGATGGAGGTGGCTCTTTGGCAGCTGCTGCTGTTACTTTTAATGACCCCATCATCTGCTGATATCGGAGAACAAAAAGGACATAAGCTGCTGCCATCAGTAGTAGGAAAAACTTTTGATGCTGCTTTGGAGGAAAGCATCAGCTGCTGATGGCGGTATGACAGCTGCTGCTGCAGCTGTGTCTGATAAAAGCAACAGCTGCTGATGGTTGTTTTGCAGCTGCTGATGGTGGTTTTGCAGCTGCTGACGGTGGTCACATAAGCAGCTTTGCTCTTACTGTTAATGACACCATCATCTGCCGATATCGGAGAACAAAAATGATATAAGCTGCTGCCATTAGTAGTAGGAAAAACTTTTGATGCTGCTTTTGAGGAAATCATCAGCTGCTGATGGCGGTATGCAGCTGCAGCAGCAGCTGCGTCTGATAAAAGCATCAGCTGCTGATGGTGGTTTTGCAGCTGCTGATGGTGGTTTGGCAGCTGCTGATGGTGGTGGCATTAGCAGCTCCTGCTGTTATCATAAGTTACCGCATCATCTGACGATATGGAAGAACAGAGGGGCATCATCGGCTACTATAAGTAGTAAGAATAGTTTTTGCTGCATCATTTGATGAAAGCAACAGCTGCTGATGGTTCTTTGGCAGCTGCTGATGGTGGTCAGTAGCACTATCAACGGTAAGTTTTGTTCCAGTAGCAGCCCCTGTTATCATTACCATCACCAGATACAGATATCATTTCAGCAATAAAACTAAAGTCACTCTAATTACCTATATTTTAACAGCAGGCCGTCCACCAACAGATGGCAGATACAGATATCATTACAGCAGTATTAACAGATGTCACTTTCTCTACCTATCTCTAACAGCAGGCCGTCCACCAACAGATGGCAGATACAGATATCACTCCAGCAGTATCAACAGCTGTCACTCGCATTACCTATCTTTAACAGCAAGCAGTCAACCAATATATGGCAAATACAGATATCATTACAGTAATAGCAGCAGATACCACTATCACTACCTAACTTCAACAGCAGACAGTCCTCAAATTATGGATATCAATAATCCAAAGTGTGGATATCCAATAATCTAAATGAGAAATGGATAGCACTAATTCGAATTATGAATATCACAATTTCGATTTATTGACATCAATAATTTGACTTAGTGATATCCATAAATGGGCAAATTTGTTGATATCTATAAATCGATTTATGGATATTCATGAATCGAATCGGTGATATCCATAAAGTAGTTAGACTAGTTGATATTCATACTTCGAATACTGTACATCCATAAGTCGAATCACGGATATTCATGAATAATTATGGATGTCGCTTATTTGTATAGTGGATAGCACTTTTTCACTTATCGATATCATAAAAAGATAATGAATAGTTAACCGGCACCCCATAGAATTTCGGTGATATCTATCTTATATTACTTACGCAAGATATAGGAAATCCGCTGGTGACAGACGGACGCATAGACTGGCGGATGGACAAAAGGTGTTGCGGAATATATTATCATATACCTCAAGAACCCTTAAGCAAGCTTCATAGTCTAGTTGACATGGTGCATTGCTGGAATTGCTTATAATTGTCAATCTTTAAATAAAGACTCTCTCAAAATCAAACTCTTACAGCTGTGAGCTCTGGCCAGTTGGACATGATCAGGCGACATAGTTTCAACGTCTAAGTTCTCGCAAAAAAGTCTTTTTTAATCGTAAACGGGGTTCCATAGCCCACAACCTATCATCATCACCCTCCCATCGACCGGATACATGTACATGTATGACTGAAACCTGTTGAACAGATCGTAAAATCGCAGGTCTTTTCTGAGAAAAAAGTGAGAAAAGAATAAAAAATATAACCTGAAAATGTCATTTCTTAAGCAGATGGCCCTTTCGAACATTCTAAGACTTGTCTCCGAATCAATCCTTGGTCTGTGTTACGTGTATTTATCGCAAAAAGAAAGAAAAAAAATAAATGAAATATATGCCGTGAATCCAACTCGCTGCATTTAGCTTCCCTATACGTTCCGACTGGACAGAAAAGCGTTAGCTGGGCACCTCGCGTTAAATCAACATTGACACAACCTTGATTCAATGTCACGACGTGGAATCAACGTTGAGTCAGTGTTGATTCAACTCTGTGTGCCTGCTGTGAGGAGACAACCGATGGTAGGATAAACCCTTTTCACTGAAGAATTTACAGTTTGAAATTTGCAAAAACCCAATGACAACATGACGTTTGACTCTCCGTATTTTTTCAGTATTTTCTTGTGTATAAATACCATAAATCATTGCAAGATATTGTTTAGCATTAATGCTTCACCCAAGCACTTAGCTGATTAAAACACACACAAAACTCTTTCCCTACACATAAATTTGTCTTTTAAACGGTATGCCCAATGAGCGTTGGCATTTTTTTAAAAAGCGAATACTTGTAAAATGAACGAGAACTGCTAATGTCTCACACTTTCTATACACGCAGCTGCACTCTCAAATATCAATAGATTGGCATTTTTGTTTTTGTTTCAAATCCAGGCATGTAGCAATCGTTCATTAGGTAGAATTTGCAATATATTAGAGTGTGACGGCTTCACACATACTTTCCTGCATGAATTTTAGTCAAAAACTATAATTTACAAAGAAATCCTCAGCAGCAGCTATTGTCGCAGTAGTAGCTGCTGTTGGGAGATCAGCAGCTGCTGTTGGGGACAGCAGCGGCAGCTCGTGATTTGGACCCCTCTCGATAAATATTTGTTGGTCAAGCAGACAAGGCATATAACAATAGTGTGTTCGTTTGCAAGGCCGGGTAGCGCAATCGGTAGGGCACCTGTCTCGTAAGTCAGAGGTCCTGGGTTCGAATCCCGGTCTGGCCACATACTTTCGTTTCTCCTTCCGCTGATTCAAGAAGGGTAGTTGTCAGTTACTGGCGAAAGTATGTGCACTTAGTACTGGTTAACCGCTTAGGAGGTCTAAGCCTGCCCAGGAATAGTGTGGTTAGGTTAACTGACCGTCCCGACATGACCTTAGTTGTTTACCGTGGACGTTAAGCATCAAATCAACCAACCAACCAACCAATCGTTTGCAAGATGCTTGAATGAGGAGCTTGGTACGGAAACTCGTTGTCGGAAACCTACGGGCATTTCATTACGTTACCTTCATATCTACTTGCTGACAGTTTTAGCGACTCCCCCGGATACCGAGGATGAGGCCATTCAGGCACACATCGTTGAATCAACACAGAATCAACACCGATTCACGTTATGACGTTGAATCAATGTTGATTCTATGTTGATTCAACGTTGTGTACCCAGTGGAAGGGAAACCTTACATAGATTGTGGAATTTTCACAGCAGATGAAGAAATTGTATTGGTTCCCAAAGTTGCATCCTACCGTATAAGACTTCTGGGAGGGTATTGTCATCCGGCGAAGAAAGAAGTTCAGAAATTGTCCCCCTTTGTGAAAGTGGCAGAACAAAAAACATAGAGGTGTACCCTTACACCTTAATCGGTGTAGCCTGACCACTCTGCTCGTATATAGTTTCTGATGTTAAGTTGGACTGATACTCAGTCTCTTGTTCTGATCGTCTGCTCAGTATTCACCTATTTTACGTCTCAGATCCCTTTTCAGGAGCAGGAATAACCCTTCGAGCAAATCTTTAGCTGATGCTTGAACTTCAGAAAAAAAAAAAGAAAAGAAAAAAGAGAAAATATTATGTTTTAAGTAGGAGACTGGTACAAGCCTAATGTTAACTAAACATAATAGTTTTGTCGTAAGAAAAATTATCGCAAGGCATATGTTATTTGAACAGGACATGGCCTGGCCAATTTGCGCACCCTATAGTGAGTGAATGAGTGAACTCGGGTTTAACGTCCCATCAACACAAAGGTCATACGAAGGGACTTCGGAAAAAAGTGTCATCCGAAAATTCGGATGAGCGAGGGATCGAACCAGCGTAGTCTCGGGCGTTAACCTGTCACGCTGGAGCAGTTTGCCCTAACGACTGATTAGACCTTTTTATAGGTAAGAGAAGCGAGCACATGTATGCACCAAACAAGGTTATCTCAACGCGACTTCTAATCTGGCTACAGTCAACATTTAGATGATAACACTTTTGGATATTTTTTCCTTCATACAAAGTGGTTCATACGCTTTACTTGTTCAAATTAGAACAAACATGGCGGATAAATCACTCGCCGGGAAAGTTTGCATTGTCACTGGGGCAACTAGAGGGATTGGAAAAGGAATTGCTCTGCAGCTCGGTGATAAAGGAGCCAAGGTTTACATCACAGGGCGTACGCTGGACCCACCCAAGGGGACCAAGGTCGGAGGATCCCTCAGGGACACTGCCGAAGAAATTCGAGCTAAGGGAGGGGAGTGTATCCCAGTTCAGTGTGATCATTCTAAGGACGATGATATTGAGCGGTTATTTGAACAAGTAAAACAAGAGAATAAAGGACAACTAGACATTCTTGTAAATAACGCATACAGTGCCGTTTCTGCTATTTTCACGCATATGGGTGTTAAATTCTGGGACACACCGGTCTCAATGTGGGATACTGTCAACAATGTTGGTCTACGTAATCACTACATATGCTCCGTGTATGCAGCACGTATGATGGTACAGCGGAAACAAGGACTTATCGTAAACATCTCGTCAGGTGGTGGTTTACGTTACCTGTTTAACGTAGCTTACGGTATTGGAAAAGAGGCTTGTGATAGAATGGCTGCTGACTGCGGTCACGAACTTTACGATTCTAATGTAGCTTTTGTGAGTCTATGGCCTGGTGCGGTAGGAACTGAGGAAGCCTTGGTAAGTGTTAGGAGCATGAAAGAGGATCCATCGACTGTTCCCAGTGGAGGTTTTCCACCTAGTATGAGAGATGCAGAAAAAATCGCAAACTTGTTTGAAAACGGAGAAACACCCGAATTCGCCGGACAATGTATCGCACAATTAGCTATAGATCCTAATATAATGAAAAAATCTGGAAAAATCTTACTTACCCATGACCTTGGCAAAGAATACGGTTTACATGATAAAGAGGGCCACACTCCAATGGACATGCGCTCTGTCAAAAATACATTAAGTCATCTTGGACACACCCGGGTAGCAGCTCTTACGCCGGCGTTTATTCGGATTCCAAAGTGGATGCTGGCCATCGGAGGAAATAAATTCTACTGAGCAGGCACTGCTAAAATCCTGAAAGGACTGTTACAGTGGAGTTTTGCAAATGCAGTATTTTGTGAAAATTAAAATTATGGTAAAATGTTCATGCAAGAACTGATATGAGAATCGCGAATTGAAAACGCCATGAATATTTCCTTTAAGGTGTACGAGAACCAGTCTCCACGGATGTGCAGGCCAGTTTTAGGCGTTAGTGTTTGCTTACTCTTTTAGACCTTTTTTTACATGTATTAATCAATTGAAAGTTCACGTTTTGTTCATTTGACACAAGGAAGATACAATATTATACATAGGAAATGTTCACAAATGCATATTTTTGCAAATTACAATTAAGGTGAATGTATACACTTAAAGGGGGAGCAACTCTTCGTTCAAGTTTCGTAATTTTTGCCTGAGGTCAACATTTAAAGGAAAGAATTCGCTCCCAGGAGCAACTGCGAGCAAATTCTTTCCTTTAAGAGTTGATCCCTTGTTGGAAGGATTTCATCGCCGAGGACGCAAACAGGACGTCACGATTATTTTCCTTTGAAATTACTGGCGAAAAAAATATGTCCGTGTACCCATACAGTAAGAGCCTTCTCAGCGACTGTTGTAGCTTTCTCAGTGCCCATTAGTGCACTTGCTTCAACAAGATGGCAAGGATGCACAGGGTGGTCTAATTTTTATCTAATGGGCGTTTTTGCCTGATACGACGCACAATAAGTACAGTAAATGAGTTTTATCACAGAACATTTAAGGTACATGGGTACATTTCATGGAAAACAACTCTTCCATTTGAATTGTTGACTCCTTTCTCAATATGGGTCATTTCTTCTAGGAAAAAAACCGGTATTGCTTCTCAAGAAGGTAGATTCCTGCTTTGAAAGGGTTCTGTTGCCCTCATAAGCAAACAGGAAGTCAGACAGTTGTCCCTTGTTATAAACGTGGCGGAAGATATAGGGTGTACCCATATAGCTTAATTGCAATGCTTTCTGTAAGCCGATCTCCAAAACTCTGACACAACAATACTTTTGCCAGTTTCTAATTTGTTTCCATGTCAATATAATTGGACGGTTCAGTTATAGAGTTTACGACCAGGAAACTCATTTCAATCTGCACACCCGCGCAGTTTTGCTCTGTTTTTTGTTATAATAATAATGTTCCCCAGAAGGCTCGACGGAACGAATCCATAAGATGTACCTCCTGGCACCGAGTCTGTGTGCGACCTCTGCAATTCGAAGAGCAGAGGTTTCCCCCACGCCTTGTGGACTTTTATCCTGGGGTAATTTGATAAGTTTATTTGTCATTTTCCGGCTGCCTAGTTTAGTAGATGTTTTCCATTTCGACAGAAATTAATTATTGTATTTGTATGCAAACAGTGCAAACCCTTATTAGGCGCCGCGTTCTGTGGTATATGAACTGGGTATACACTGTTTTCCAAAACCCTTAACTGCAAGGGGGTTGTACCAATAACGGTACTTTGCAAAGTGGCTGTCGACCGAGAATCGGTCAAAAGTAGTACCAATAACGGAAAATGATACTATTGTTAATGACTAACGACCGAGATGATACTGCTATCGACTGTATGGGTCGACAGCCAATTTTGCATGTCGACAACAAAGGAAATTGGTACATTTATTATCCCCGTGTAATGGGACAATAGGCATAAACGGGTTAATTCCACGTACTTGCGATATCACACGTATTGGCAGTAAGATAATCTTAATCTTGGTCAGAGCACAATAAACTTATATAGGACACTTGTAACTATTGATCATAGCACAATAAACGTTTTTGTGTCAGTATAGGATAATTTTGTAAATGGCGGTCAGAGCATAATAAACGTTTTTGTGACACTTATGGGGTAATTTTGTAAATGGCCTGCTGTTATTAATGGTGAGAACATAATAAATAAACTCTCATTAGATTCGGCGGACAGAATTGTTCGAGACAAATATGATGCTGGTATGGTATGGTCTTTGGCGTCCAGAAAACAAATGAAATATTTTTATTGACGTTGAGTATATTTTGTATAACTTTGTTCTGTTGAAATAAAATTTATTTAGTCTAAATGTTTAGTATTCATGAGTCTTAGACGGTGCACAAAGGTATAATAATCAAGTACATGTACTATTACAAATCTGCATAACTGAGGTTTGCCTTGAGAAAAGCTATCTTAAGGAACAGCCAAAGAGCATGCCCAGCCCAACTTAGGCATACGCAACCGAAGAGGTAAGGACAGCATAAACATTACCGGTAGATCAGTGTAGAGTTTAAAAAGCAAAGTTGCATTGAGTCTAGCTGGGCATGTCTATGCATTAAACGCGCCTTCTTTTAATGAGCCGCGACAGGACAAAATATACAAAGTGGCATGTGCGCCCAGGAAAGTCTCTTTCAGCATGGGCAGTCGCCCAGTCAGATCAGATTCTTCGCTATGCGCTTGAAGGGTGGTTTAGGGTCTAAGCTAGTCCACGCGGACAGCCAAGTTTCTGATCAGACTGGGCGGATGCCCAGGCTGATTTGAGTCTTCGCTGGGCGCACATATCACTTTGTTGGTTTTGTCGAGTCGCAGCTCATTTTAATTGTTAGCACATGTAGTGCTGCATGTAGAGCACTGGTTATCATCATACATGCACAAACACGTTAACAACTTTACTCGTTCAAATAAAACTAAATATGGCAGATATATCACTCGCCGGGAAAGTTTGCATTGTCACTGGGGCAACTAGAGGGATTGGAAAAGGGATCGCCCTCCAGCTCGGTGAAAAAGGTGCTAAGGTTTACATCACAGGACGTACGCTGGACCCACCCAAGGGGTCAAAGGTTGGAGGCTCTCTCAGAGACACTGCCGAAGAAATTCAGGCTAGGGGAGGGGAATGTATACCAGTTTTGTGTGATCATTCTAAGGACGACGAAACTGAGAGATTATTTGAACAAGTTAAACGAGAGAATGATGGACAGTTGGATGTTCTTGTAAATAACGCATACAGTGCAGTTGCTCCTATTTTCAGTTACATGGGCGTTAAGTTCTGGGACACACCGGTGTCAGTGTGGGATACGGTCAACAATGTTGGTCTGCGTAATCATTACATTTGCTCTGTTTATGCTGCACGTATGATGGTTCCGCGGAAACAAGGGCTTGTTGTTAATATCTCGGGAGGCGGTGGTTTACGTTACTTATTTAACGTAGCTTACGGTGTTGGAAAAGAGGCCTGTGATAGAATGGCGGCTGACTGCGCTCACGAACTGTACAGCTCTAATGTAGCTTTTGTCAGTTTGTTGCCTGGTGCGGTAGGGACGGAGGAAGTCCTGACAAGAACCAAAAGCATGAAGGACGATCCATCGACTACTCTTAAGGAAGGTGTTCCACCCCATATGAGTGATCCGAAGAAAATGGCAGAGTTGTTTGAACACGCAGAAACACCGGAATTCGTAGGACAGTGTGTTGCTCGATTGGCTACAGATCCTCATATAATGAAGAAATCTGGGAAAATTTTACTTACCTACGACCTTGGCCAAGAATATGATTTAAAAGATAAAGAGGGGCACGCGCCAATAGACAGGTGCTCTGTCAAAAGTGCTTTGAGTCAAACTGGACATACTTGGTTAGCAGCGCTGACACCGTCGTTCGTTCGGATTCCTAAGTGGATAATGGCTCTTGGAGGAAATAAATTCTATTGAAAAAAAATATGTTCGTGGGTAATCTTCCCCAGATTTTTATTTGATTTGCTCTTACTAATATACCGTATACACGATAATTTTCGCGGTGTTCCATTTTTCGCGGTATTTCGCGGTCACTTAAATATCGCCAATATTAAAATCGCAAAATAATTTCCTGTTTCTTACAAAGTATCACCAGCAGACACCGCGTCCATATATGTGACAGTGTCTGGCATTTTGAGCCTTATGGAGCGAAAATCGGAAATTTTGTTTTTGACATTTTCGTATTTATTAGTGCTTCCGGAATAGATTTCGAGAAACACAAAGAAATACGGCTAAGGTTTACTGCAAAAGCAAACGAAACTCACGCCCATCCGAATTTTTGTTTCCGTTTCACTGATTGGATACAATTTACATACTGTAGCTGAATAAACCTTTATAATTCTGGTTCGTGACATCTCTAATGCGAACATTCTTAAAAGAGTGTAGATGAAGAAAATAAAACACGCCGATAAAAATGTTGAATCACTCTTTTCAGGTGACGCTTTGGAATTTATTAGTCAGTGCGCGGAAATACAATTAACTTTACGTGCAATTTTTATGACGTCACTTTCATTTCACGTTTCATGACGTCAACGTCGCACCTCCACAAGGCTCAAAATCGCAGGCACTGTCACATATTTTGTTTCTGTTTGCATCGGTAAAGTCTGGTACTTTTCATTTGAGCCTGTTCTTTCATTCACCTGCGGACGCAGGTTAATGAAAGAACTGGCTCAAATGAAAATGAAGCAATTTTGCTTTTTGCGTATGTTGCTAACCACCAAAATTAAAAATCGCGAAAATTAATCTTTTTTGCCCCTATACCGCGAAAATTTGAACCCGCAAAAATTATCGCGTATACGGTATCCTGCTCAAAGACCTACTTCATCAAAAAGGTAAATTCTTCTCGCTCCAAAGGGCACTTTTTCTTCTCGCTCCAAAGGAAGTTTTTCTCTTTTTTTTCGCTCAAAAGGATGTCCAATCCGCTCAAACGTTTCTCGCCGTTCCTATCTCATATTTTCTTTTGTCAGTTTTATAGTAAATATGGTAAATAGCTCACTCTCATCTTATGAACAATTCAGCAGAAAAGTTGCAGTAAATGAATTATACTTGTATTTCAGAGCTCTAGATATGAAGGAGTATCTGATGATAATTTTTTTTATTTCTCATTGAAACCATATGTTGCGACCCCTCATCTGAATCGAGACGGTTCAGATGAGGGGTCACAACCTATGTTTTTATGGGGAATTAACAAAATATATCCCTAATTATCACCAAATACTCCCTCTTATCTATTGCTTTGTATTTAACAGTTTGCTATGACAATATAATTAGGGGATAACTGTACTCAAAATTGTCATTTGGGGAGGTAAATCGTCGATTTTATGGTCGGAAATTTCGTTTTACAGCGACGCGTCAGCGGAGCCGTAAAACGCATCCTCTCAAAATGTACTAAAATGTACTACTTCGCAACCATCGTAAACACTTTAAGTATATCACAGGATATTCTGTCGCAAATTTTGGACGTTATCCAATCAACCCTCCTGTTGCATACGTTAGTGCATTAAAATCGTGTTTAATGAGTTGTTATACTTTGTTATTCCATGCAAACTCAACTTTTAAACTGAGAACTGTATGAAAACAATATTTATGTGTCAATTATCTTAGTTTATACAGTATGCATTGTGAGACCGCAATATTCATGGAACGCATTTTTCACATGCGTGAGAAATGCGTTTGCATTTTTCACACGTGTGACAAATCCGGTCGCATTTTTCACAGACTTTGAACGCATTTTTCACATATGTGTGAAATTTGCGTTTGATATGTGCCATGAAAACGTAATTTTCCAAACGCATGCAACACCCCTAAAATATGACAAAATATCACAAAAACGCATTTTTCACTTCTTACTATTTTTATAACCGTGTTATTATGAAAGTTATGAAAGTCATACTAAGTGGACGAAAAAAAAAAAAAAAACGGTACAGTAAACCAAAAAAAAAAAAAAAAAAAAAAAAAAAAAGAAGAAGAAGACTGGAAATCTACTCTGATCTTGGCACAAAAGGTCGCTGGTTCGATTCGCCAGCCAGCCAACGACTTAAAAACTCTCTCTGTCAACCAAGTAGCAAACAGGATACCTTTTTTCGACTTAAGCAGGTGAAAGGCTGCGAAAAGAGAGAGATGGAATCCGTCATTCATAAACTGTGTCCTAGACACGTTGGGTTCTAGCACCAACTGCTCCATAGTCAAAAGGCTACGGGAAACCTTTACTTTTGCATTTTAGTCACTTTTGCGTTGCAAAACGCTTCTTAAAGGTCGACACAAGACTGAGGATGATAGGCTGAGCAGAAGGTAAAATATAGGCATTTTCCCCGAAAAATGGGAGAGGGGGTTGGAGAGAGGAAATGTCCTCAGAATAACCACCGTGTCACTCTTAATGTTCCAACATTTAGGATAACACGGTGGTAATTCTAAAGACATTTTCTCCCAACACACCACTGCCTCACTCGCATATTTTTGTTATCTAAAATATATGCCGTCGTGATGTCACTGTCATGACGTCGTGACAATGTTTTAACGTTCATAGGGCAACAGGAAAAACTAAAAAGTAAAATAGAAATAAAGCAGAACATCATTGTGGTTTAAAGCATTCTATATACGCCTCTCCCTACCCCCCCCCCCCCCCACCCCCCCCCCGTCCAAAAAAAAAAAAAGATGAAAAGTTAAAAATATTCAAGCAGTATATTGTATGATTTATATTCCCGTTTGGAAAGGAATTTAACAGTTATTAATAATAAAGAAAAAAGCTAGGTGTTAGGCTTGTCAAGATGTCAATTATAGACTTCATCGGCAATCGTGGAGACACATAATTTCGTCATTGTCGGTTGGATCTGAAGTCTGAGATTTAATGCCTGACTTAGTGATCTGTAAGTTTAAACAAGCTAGGCTAGCCAGAAGCATCTCTCAGTTATAAGTCTACGGAATATTTCACTTGCCATAGCAACCAAAATCTCAAGTAACTGGATTAAAGGACATATCATTTTTCCCCAGCCTTCTAGATGCTATATATGAAATTTGGTCATGATTGACCCAGACGCTTAAAGATATATAGTAGCTCGAAGGTGTTGACAGACGACGCCAGTCAACGGACGAAGGACAACGGAGACCGCCTTTCCTATAAACTCCCCAAGAGCCGAAGGCTCAGCAGCTGGGGCTCAAGCTCATAGTTGGAAAGTGGTATCAAATAATTCATTCTCAGGCTTCCCTTGTCGCATTGATGAAAAGCGCGTTTCTATTAAAAATCGCTACAAAATCCGAACGCATTTGTCACACTGGCAAAATGTGACGAATAGGACCGTATTCATCACACACGTGTGAAAAATGCGTTCTGTGAATATTGTGGTCTCTCAATGCATCAAATTTTGGTTAACATGTCATCTTAGTAGTTTTTAAATTGCAGTTTTATTCAAGTTTCGAACTGATTAGAATACAGTATGTACTTACATTTGATTCAGGTGGACTGGAAAATTGTGTTGAGTTATTCAGAAAAAATCACAGATAACAGAGAATTAAGATATTTGAAAATGAATTACAGGTTTGAGACATATCACATTTTTCCCTTAGATGAATTTCAGGTAACATCTCATTTATAATTCGAGAGGAGCATGGCATACACTGTATGCCATGTTCCTCTCGAATTATAAATGAGATGACGCCATAGATCTATTACCACAGCATTTATGGAATTAACTGTTGTACTTAGTACCTTGGCAGAATGACGTCTCGATGACGTCACTCTGACATCTCTATGAATTAGTTTCTACATTAACAGATCTCTGACACAGGTGTGTGCAGCTATGGTTACATACCGCTGAGCCACTTGGGGAAGTCGTTACGAGAACTGAAACAGAACAGAACAAGGTCATCTTTGAATAATGAACTTGGTAGCACTCGAAAACCCAATGCTACATGATTCTTAGTTTCAAGGCCACACATCTATTGGTTCTGGAGAAGATTTTTGAAGATTTTTACCATTTATGGGCATGGGTTCTTTGCTGGTCATACAACCCGGACCATTTGAACAAACTTTCGTTTCCCCGACCCATCTATATTAAATTTGGTTACACTCAATCTAGTGGATTCAGAAGCTGGATGGCTGGATAAATGACCTGCGATTTTATGTCCTTTTCAATAGTATTTCAGTTAAATCAGGACGATGAAACGGTGGAAATGAAAGGCTATGTGCAATGGAACCCCGTTTACAGTAGGAAAGATTTTCGCCTCAAGCCGGGCTCGAACCCGGTCCGTTAGATCAGTAGGCCAGCGCTTAACCCACTGAGCTACCGGGGCTCATGATTCAAAGAAGTCGTTTGAAATTGTTGACGGACGACGACGACATCGGACGACGACGGCGGAGCCTGCCTATCTTAAGCTCCCCTACAGCTTTCGGATCATGTTAGCTTAAAACACGCTGTACTTTAGATCTACCACATCTTACCTACTGCTTTCTTAAACGCATTAAAAGTATTTGAGCCTAAGCACGACAAAACCAGAACCAAAGAGTGGCATGTCCGCCCAGTCTGATCTGAGTTTTCGTTGTGCGCTTAAAGCGTAGCTAGGGGACTAACTTACCTCCATGTCGACAGTGAAGACTCTGGTCAGTGCGGATTCTTGTACTTTTAGTGTAAGCGCCGCGTCCTACACGATGGTGTTCACACGGTGCCCCTTAGCGTCACATTCACCACCCAGGCTGATTTGAGTCTTCCGCGGCTTGGCGCACATGCCACTTTTCTGTTTTTGTCATGTTGCGTATCATTCAGTGTGAATTTCCCTGTTATTCTAACAAGCCCTGATTCCCCGTAGCCGTTTCGTGGGTTCCTTCAACAGTTAATTCAAAAAAAAAAAAAAACTTTAAAATTTCGTTAGAGCATGCAGAATCAAAGTGTACCAGGACTACTATTTTATTTTACCTAATCCGAACAAGAATCAAAGGGGGCTAGAAAGCCTCTTCTTTTCAGTAACTTGCTATATACATGTATACTAGACGGGTTTCCGTCATAAAAAGCTCGAAATTTACTAAAAAAAGACTTAAAATAGGCTGCCAAAGGATTACAAAAAAGACTGTTAAAACTTAGTTTCAAAAAAATCCACTAGAACTATAGATACATAACCCACGCTGAAGTAAAGAAAAGGGAGAAACCCAAGGGAAGAAATCATACTAGTCAAGGGAAGTAAACAATTTGCAAAGGGAGACAATTCAATAAAATATATACATCGTCTATGCAGTGTGGGCTCGTCATTAATTGTTAGCAAATGCTAATTAGGTAAGCAAATGCTAATTAGGCAGTCTGATAAAAACGGCCATTGTTGGCCTATAAATTAATTGAGCATTCTATGTTATATATCCGGAACAGTGAAATCTCTGATAAGACTGCGTTCAAACGCAGTCTGATCAGAGCCTTCACTGTTTGCATACACTACATTGTGATTTTTTTCTGCTCCAGCCATTTATTATTTGTTTGGCACTTTATAAATGGATTGTCATTCCAAGTCAACAAATTGACTAGTGCGCATCTTAGTCATCAAGCCGTCATTAAAATTGACTAGCACTCCTGTTCATCTACTATGATCTAGCTGCTATCTCCTCGTCTCTGCGATGCCGCTCTGTATGTTTATTCATATGAACTATTTCCCATTTCTTCATCCAGGGTCCGGGCAAAGTGGTGTCAAACTCAGCGTCATGTATTTCCGGCTGAAAAAAATAAAGAATTATTAAGTTCCTTCTGTGAATACTGGCTTTCAGTTATAGTTAGCATTTCATACTAGATTTTCAGTTCCGTATTAATGGGTGGACGGGGCATACGTGGCCTACTGGTTTAGAGCACTGACTCTTAAACATAAGGTCTCTCATGGCTGTGGGTTCGAACCTCGGCCGGCGCATTTGTGGGAAAGCCAAGTTCTGCTTACGGAAGGTAATGCGGCTTTTCCCAGGGAGCTCCAGTTTTTCGCAGATCTTTGCTTAACTATCGGCTCGACACAAGTGACTGAAATTTCTGGAAAGGGCCGTAAAGCCCACATCAAAAATGAATGGATGGACAGTTGGATATATGATTTGAGGTTTTACTGCACTGTCACCAACACTATCTCAGTCATTTCCGACCGATGGAGATTAAAAGGATGAAACAATCAGGCTAGAGGAGAATCAGTGCACATGCATCTGCTTGGGTTTCGAACACGCAACCTCTAGACTATAGGTCTGTAAACTTCTCGGCTAACATGCCCAAGTATATTTTTATTCAAATTTCATCCAACAAGGGCAAGGACCGGGTGTAGGCAATGGATATATTACCCTTTTCCGAATGTAACCATTAATAACAAGATATGTACCATGTACATGAAGACACACATACTGAAATGCTCAAGACCCACAGTCGACCATACTACATGTATATGAAAACAGGGAAAGCATTTAGACAACTCAAACTTCATGACCAATTTCTAGTCAAGCCCTGACATCAGCTCAGTTTATATATTTCTCAGGAGCTATACTATGTCTATGTGAACAAGGATGACACTGATCAGACTGCGCATGTGCGCAGGCTGATCTGAGTCTTGCTTGTTCGCCACACCAAACGGTTTCTTTTATAGTGACACAGCTCATACACTCACCATTTCAGCACCTGCAGCGGCTTGCTTCTGCTTCTGATGTCTATCAACAGAATCGAATTCGGTCCAGTCTATTTTAAAGTCCGGATCGTCCTTCTTTCTCATCAAAACAGGTTTCTTCAGGCCCCAGAGGCCATCTGGGTCTAGTGGTCGCTGCCACCGCAAGTCCAGACTCCACCGAACCACATTAGACATGTTCGGTAAACTGAAACGGAAGAATAAAACTCCTCCAGCTTTAACTTCCGTTCTGATCCTGTAATGTTCTCATGCTGGTGCCCATTACATAGACGTTTTTTTTCGAAACTAACCATTGCCGGCTAAAAAAACTAAACATATACAACAACTAGTTACGTCTAGGCCATTTCTAGAACGTAACGAAGCGCCTAGACCTCACAGACACAGAGGTGCTAATTTCTAACTGATTTATTACACAAGCTGTAGAAAATGAGAAGATGCGAGGCTGTGCCGAGCATCTTATCTTTTTTTTCTTTTTTCCTCCAACGAATTCGATAAATTCAATAATACATGTACAGGAGCACATGTCCAAAATTCTGTTTATCATGTGTCTCAAAACTCGCATTTGTGTCATAATTTTCTACTCAAAGCTTCTTGTTTTATCATTAGTAAAGGACATCATCGTAAATTATTCATAATTCGTGCTGTTTACTCTGTTGTAGAAATAATTCTTCGGCGCAGAAGTTGTGGATGAAGACATCTCGAAGATTAAAATTTGAACAAGAGCACCGCAAGCGGGGCAATATACGCCCATTTCTGAGTGAGTTTGGCCCAAGCCCTTAAAATCAGCTACAAACAGGTACTACTGTGTGCACAAGACAGCCTGTAAATACTAACTCCAAAATTAAGTAGGGGCAGCAACCATTCCCATACCCAACACACAGTATCAAGCAAATGCACATCGTTATAATGTGTCATCAAGAACCCCCCTCCCACCCCCCACCCTCGGAAAAAATAGTAATGGCACGTACAATTATATGCCACAAGCCGTTTCATCCTCTTCCACATTGCTATAAAGTTTCATCAAGATATTCCAAACTTAACACAACCTAGTACGCATTGCTATAAAGTTTCCTCAAGATATTCCATACGATTACCTAATTATGACTTGCACGAGAACAGTCATAGAAATTTTCAGCTTTCAAATAGGTAAAGTTGAGATTTTGCGTCCCTGAGATTTGGCGGCAACCTCGATTTTGGTGTAAATACATACCTTCTGTGTGGTAAAAGATTATGAAACAAGACAAGGCCACCATACGGTACTGGGACAGTTTTAATGTCTTTTTCCATATCCACACCTGAAAAAAATACGTAAACGGTGCTTGACAGAAGTACTGTAAAGCACTTAATATCTGCGGTATCAAAATTTCGAGGCTTAATGAAAATGACAGTTTGGCGCAAAATAAGTTTGGCGTTCAAGATATACCATGGCGCCAGCTAATTAAACTGATAATAATCTGTGACATTTATTCTTACTTTCCTATCAAAATATATATTGCTTTGCGGCATCCATTAAATCGCCTCAATAATTATATTGAGCAACGCGCCGTCACGTGACTTTAAATGACGTCAAAGTAAACCACGGCTATCTACAATCTGACTGGACGTCGACAACGTCATGACGTCATTAACGCTGTTCCGCTGTTAGCAGATAAACTGCGTGTAACTTTTTACTGCTTCAGTTATAGCGCATATAAATATAAGATTTTTATATAGGTTTTAATTGAAACGAATGTAAATGTAAGCAATGAACTTAATTTTTCTGATGTTTATCCAAGTGTATAGTCCAGGAGCCCAAGAGAAAAAGAAGAGGTTCGCTCTCCTTTAATAGTAGAGTTTGGTAACCCTGTGCATTAAAATATATATTTATTTTACCACAGATTTTGGCCCGGAGACATTTCGAAAAACGCCGTTGTTATTTGGAACGTGCATGCCCACATCTGGGTTTTTGAACTTCTCCCGGTGAAACCTCAGTCTTGGCTGGCTTGTCTTTCTGGTCTTTCTGGTCTCCTTCAGACGAATTTGAGAGGTTATCGTCAACAGGTAATGTACACTTCCTTTGTCTTCGCTAAGAAAGCTCCTTGTCCTCCTCATTGGAACCGCTTCCGCACCATTCCGCACCAAGATGCAGTCAATCTGGTCTTAAATGCCTCCTGTCTCGGCTGTGCTATGTCCACCTTGTGGATGGTTTGTGGGGCCCAGGTATTTGTCAGTGCAGGTTGTTAAAATTGCAAATATAGGAGTTTGAGGCCTCTCTCATTTGTCTCAGCATTGCAGTAGGTTCCTGCGTCTCTCCAATCTGATTGTGATTCCCTTCCACTCCTTGTACTACCAGAATGTCCTTTGTAATTTACTGGAGTTACTGGTAGAAATGGTGTACCTTCTTGTCATCTTGCTCAGATCTTTATGATTGTGTTTTGACATTGAAAGGAGCTGCTCACAAACGGAGTCTGCTGCAGACTGGTTGGCAAACCTTATGTCTGTCATCCGTTGACATTTCACCAAAGTTCTCAATGTATCTCCCAGAGCTCCAGTAGGTTCCAGCAGTACCTGTCATTTTGCGGATCAGCTGTTCAAGTTTGCCGGATGGCTCAGAGCCCTCATATATCAGGTTTCTACTGAGATGTTCTCCCTATCTCTCCTTATCTCGATCTTTGTCACATCAGTCGCACACTTATCACTACACGGTAGACGTGATCATTGTTAAGCCGGGCCCCGACAGACCCAGTATCCCAGTATTCAAGTATAATTGGGTGGTGGGGGGAGGGGGCCGGGTCGCAAAGCGCAGTCGGTAGCGCGTCTGACCTATAAGCCAGAGGTCCCGGGTTTGATACCCGATCCGGCCACTTACTTTCGTTTCCCCTTCCGCTGATTCAAGAAGGGCAGTTGTCAGTTACTGGTGAAAGTAAGAGCACGTTGTACTGGTTAACTGCTTAGGATGTCTAAGCCTGCCCAGGAACACCATGGTTAGGTTAACTGATCGTACCGACATGACCATAGCTGTTTACCGTGGACGTTAAACAATAACACGACAACAAAAAGTATCCTTGTTTCTGTCTTCCAAAATGTTACTTGGGCAAAAGTGAACTTGATGGAGCCCATACTTCTCCAGATTGATTATGTTGACTACAACCGAATTTTAAGAAAATTATATAGCTTGCCTTGGTCATGAACACGTGTCCGTTGGCTAAAAGTGTTATTGCACTCCGGGGGTTTACCTCTTCTAGGAAGACGTTCACTCTTTGATGTTGGGTCTACACAAAACCAAATTGACCCCTAGGCTTGGGAGACTCATGGAGGTGGAAGTGGCGTCTTGTTCAGCAAGCCACTGAATATCATACAACCAGACAGAAAGGGCCAAGCTGATTCGGCCTATCCTAATCAATAGTGATCTCTGAAATCTAGATGTTGTTCCAAGCTTAGCAAGGCTCGCTCTGGTCTTGCAAGTAACACACGACTGTTGAACTTATGTTGGTGCTCTATACTGGTCGTTGACTTCTTCTAGGAAGTTTTCAACCCAGTGATGCTGTTTTTACAGGTGTTCTTTAGCACGTTTTGTTCGCAGACCTAGCAATGAATTTCTAGGTGGACTGCCAACCAAGGCTAAGAATTGTACCTACCCTTCTACATATAGTTCTTATTACCCTTAAATGCTGATGAGATCCATCAGCCCCCCAGCAACCGTTAGTGTTGGACAACATGGTACCATGACGATTGGGTTATACAATGCACTAATACACTTTGAAGTTCGAAATAGCCCTGGTTCCACAAGTTTTTAAAATGACATTTTATCTTTATACAGTATAATCGAATCGTATTGTACATTTTGTATAAATTGTAGGTTACATATAAATATGTAACATATATGTCAGTAGCATATATGAATATGCATATATTCTTCTTTAACAGGCTACCAACTTGTAAGGGAACTTTATAAAATGTCTATTTACTACATTACTTTTGATACAGATTAAACAGGGTTGCGGCGTAACGAAGGGTAGCCTTTTTCTTCAGGGTTTATATAGACTTAATATTAATGACTAATATGTGTGCCAAATTTGCACCAGATTAGACGTTAATATTTAAACATTTCAGTGTTTATCAACAAAATTCCAACCAAAATGCGTTATTCCATGTCAATGAGAGACAGTTGTAGTTTTAATTTAAATAATTTGGCCATCGGTTTAAGAGAATTTTTCATTCACATATCTCATTTTACCGTGGCACGCCCGTTATCTCGAACAAAACTGTTATGCACTCAAAAACGGTCACAGGCTATATGCAAACCCTCCATACTTAAATAAAATCAAAATCTTTTAGAAGTGGTTCAGAACATAACATTTTTATGGAGTGGGGTCAAAATCACGAAAATTTTACTACTGGTAATTATCCCTTCGTGGGGCCCCTTTGGTGATATTTACCTCACCTTGGAAGGTTTTATTTATTAGAACACATATGTGGCAACATATGTATGGGTGTAATTTAATATAAAATTAAGACAACCGGATTTTTTCAAAATTTAAAAAAAATGAGAGAAAATAGTCCTTTTTTGTCATTTTTACAAATTCACCCCTCCAGCACCCCAGAGGGGTTTCTCAGAATGTCTCCGGGCTTTATTATGTCCAGAGGGGTACAGGCTATAACATCCACATGGGTGCCAAACTCTACTCTTTAGGGAGAGCGAAAGTGTTTTCTAGCGTAGATACAGATTTCGACCCCAGCACTATGTAAACTGAATCGGGTCACTAGCAAAGTTTACATGAGCCCCTTCGGAGTTCATTCACTTTGCACGCGACCCAATGTAGTGAACACTTCTATAAACCTTAGAAACATGAAATTTATTCCTGAAATAAAAGTGTTTTACAGTAGTTTGAGTAAGTCGACAGTACATGCCATCCCGTCAGCCATTTTGGCACATTGCCCGGTTGTAAACTCAGCGATAATTATGTGTCCAAAACGTTAGAGGTAATGGAGTAATTTTCTAAACAATTATGGGTTCATTGTAAAAATGGGTGGTTAAGATTGAAAATGTATTTGGTTTATTTTTAAACTAGCACTAGTTTTCCCGTAGCAGCATTGAAACGCAATTCTTACATTAATGTATGTTTGGCTATTGGCAGACCCTCAAACTTGTACAGAGCCAAGCAAACTGGAGAACAGTGAGCAGTTTGCACAGATGACATGCTTTGAAAAGTGTATACCGCTTTTCTTGCAACCGGATGTAATACATGTATGAATATGCAAGAGGGCATCGCTCGAGGAAGTGAAAAAAAATATTTTGTATAGACATTTACCAAGTTTATCTTTCATTTCCTGGTCTTCTAGAATAACATACCAGGTCCCTCCCCAACAGCATTGATGGGTTGCGGTCCGACCTGTTCGATGGCCTTTCACTGCAAACTGACACAGAACACTTTGTTATAAATGATTATTAAAAATACAGCAAACGGGTCAAAAGTATAGATGCCGGTGTCATTTTTTTTACTAAAACGGGGATACGTTCGCATTCAAGACACTCACGTGTAATTGGTGTCCCTAAAACAGTAATGCCCCGTAGTTTTTTCATTTTTATCGTGCATCACCAAAGTGACAATGCCAATTACTGCCGAAATAACCAGGTCTACGTTAAAGTCGGCGGAGTAGCATTTGCACGAGCTTCTCAACTATATACATGTACATGTATGTGTGGCTGAGAAGCTGGTGCAAAAGCTACTCAACGGGATTTATTTCTTCAGGACACATTGAAAGGACAGAGAAGAAGTGGTAGACAGAAAAAGAGGTGGGAAGACAATGTTAGCACAACTAGGGCAGCTGAAGACAGGACTAGGTGGAGGGGGATTGTTGTAAAGTCATCTGTGGCAGGGGCGTAACTAGGGGCAATTTCATAATACGCACAACCATGTTTTATTCTCTACTTCTTGGAGGGAAAGCTAGCATTTCAGCCACTTTTGTAATTGGTATTGAAATCTTGTCTAATTTATAAATTTTCAGCATGCAAATATGCAGGTGCGTCTTGAAATTTTGTCAATTTTGACAAAATTTCAATACGCACTTGCGTATTTGCCGTATAGGTAGCTACGCCCTTGTGTGGTGTCCCAACGGCCTTTCAAGGTTTTGAGATAGACTAGAGTAGACTTGATCCAGTGTTGCACCACCATACATTTTCCATAGCAAAATGCAAAATCAACCGCTTCCAAAGGGTTCACAATGAAAGCATGTATATGCTTTACTCTTAGTTTTCTATAACTTACACATTTGTAATCACCTGACAAAATTCGGCCTGTTGGGGTAGAGAAAAGTTTCGACTGACTGACCAATGGCAATGGTATAGGCTCATAAGATATCCTATGGAAAATCATTCAAAATTAGGTTTTTATGCTGATAGAGATTATATGTACCAAGAACATGAACTGAGGACTACCTTTTCACAGCTGTCATACCAAGCCATAAGACTAGTAATTCGTAAAACTAAACATTCCTTTTTCATCGCTATAATTATGAAATATATACGAGTGGAATATAGTTGTATCGTATTCGCGCTACGTAAAAAGCTAAAGTGATGAAAAACTTTTTTTAGGTGTAAGTGAACTCGGTTTAACGTCCCATCAACACATATATGTCATGCGAATACGGGGAGCTCTGTTTAAAGTCTCATTTGAAAGGCCAGAGAAGCGGGAATCAACCTTTCGACCACTACGTTGTTAGATTAGATTAAACATATTTTATCATATGACGTCGCATCTGAGAGTGTGATAAAGCCATGCTTTAATTACGATAATCCACTAGTGGATTAAATATGCAAATTACGCCGTAACGTTATGCGTTGACGTCCATAAAACGTCACGTTTTCTAATAGCGAAATCGTGACGTTTTAGTGCAAATTTTGCTAATAAAATGCGCTTTTAGTGTCATATGATAAATAGAATCTTGCATTCGTGCTCCTGTATTATTGAATTTATTAAACTCGCTGGTGAAAACGATAAGATGCTCGGCAGAGCCTCGCATCTTATCTTTTTGCCCCAACTCGTTTAATAAATTCAGTAATACATGAGCACTCATGTAAGATCCTCTATCTATTGCATAAATTACAAAAGGATTAGACGCAAGTTATGACAACATTAGATCGTCTTCTCCTTAACATTTTAATATTATAAAGATACAATGGCGAATGATGAACACAAATATACTGTCAGAACACAAACTGTACACAATTATAACAAAGGAAGGAAACCATGAGAAGAAAAGGTAATGAGAAAAAACAGCGAAAAAAAAGATGAAAGTGATAAATGTGATACATGTGATAAAGTGGCTCCCAAACAGTGCAAGCGTCCTCCGATACAGCAAACAAAACAATCATGAGTGAAAACAATGCTACACAGTACTCAGCTAAATCTACGTGTGTTCTTGATAAAATGTAAAACTGCGAGTATAACATTTTTATTGCTATCATTATCTAGTAAAGTACTGCCATTTAATAATAACTCTAATGTCACTATGTAGTTTGGATTTAATTGTTCTAGCAATGCATTTCTTGAATTTGTATAAAGAGGGCATTCGAAGAAGAAGTGACTGACACTTTCGGTTCGTGCACCGCAACTGCAATTTGCATAATGTATATTGATTACCTCGAATAAATCCGCGTTTAAACTACTACAGTTATGCCTCAAACGTGTAAGTAAAATATTATATTTCCTTTCTCCAATGTACAAGTAATTAGGCGGTTTCAGATGCTGGTTTCTAATGTTTGCTTTAAATTGAGATATAGATAAGCTGTTTCGTATATATGGCGGTAATTCGTTCCAAAGTTTTAAAGTCGATGGAAAACTTACGAACTTTCATACAAGCACAATCTAGTAAATGGAATTTCGAAATTTAAACTATTTCTTAAGTTATAGTTGGTAGCTGCGTTGACAGTGTTTGGAAGTAAGTCACTTAAATAACTAGGCGCTTCGTTGTTGACTATTCTGTGCATGAGTACTAGCTTTTTATTTTCCCTTCTTTAGTCAAGTTTTTCCCAGCCGGTTTCAGAATAAAGAGAATTTAAAGACGCAAATATTGGAAGACCTGTTATGATACGAGCTGCATGTAGCTGAACTTTTTCTACCCTACGTTGGTAGACTAGCGCGTAAACCATTAGACCATTACCGTTCCTAACTTCCTTTCAGTAGTATGCAATAAGAACAAGAACGATAAAGCTACCCAAACCTGAAAAATCGATTTAAAAAAAATATGAATGCTCCGTGGGCACGTACCAATTTAGGCCTCACCCGGTGAGCCTAAAATCTTACCTCTTGATACTCTCCTGAAGCAGAGACGTGAATAACATCAAGGCAAGGAGGGGGAGGCGCTTGCAACAAAATAAATTGCGCCCCTTTGCAGACTATTGCTTCCCTCATCTAATATTGGTGAAGAAAGGGAAAACATTAATGTCCCGGCCTAACATACCTGAAGGCATCCGTTAGTTTCATTGGCATCTAAAAGAGGAACCCAAGCAGTAGGAATGAGCATTTTATAGGAATTGTTGTCTAAATAACCATTGTCTGAAACACAAGACAGGGAAGGATTGAGGTTACAAACGAAATGCAAGAAAGACATAGAAAACGAAAACCGTTTACCTGTTTCTATCTATGCTTCACCGCGAGTCCAGTTTTTGCTGTACCGTTTCACGACACAGAATGATTTTGTATGGAATCTAGAGCGCAGTATGATAGTAATGCAACACATTTTGAGACGTGTCTCTGGTATATGCGCATACAGATGGATGGTTAGATCATTTGCGGTTTTACGGAGGAAGACTGATAAATTTCAAATTCATTTTTTTTTAAATATATCAGCAAGGTATAGTTTGAAACGACAGAAATGAAAGCCTGAGCAATGACACCCTGTTGAAATGATTTCCGCTGCCAGCGGTCGTAGAACCTGTTAGTTATCGGGGTCGCCGCGAACGGTGTATGCGCTGGTTATAACGCATTCATGCACACGCTGATCTGAATATTCACTGTTTGCCAAAGCCTTTAGGCTCCTCTGACATGTCTTTAAACACCTACGTGACAGGCGTCGAGTAAAAAGGTACCTTACGGCATAACAGCAAATTGTGGCTCATCTATGTCTGGTCATGCCCACGGACTGACCAGTTTTGCCTTTTTTCATATCAGTCTACGGATCCTTGGGAGTCTAAAAATTTAACAGTGAAGATGGTTATTTTTAACAACTAAGCAGGCTGACTAGGGTATATTTAGTAGGTATATTTTGAATCGATGCCCTTCAACACAAAAGAATCTTATACTACTAGCAGTTACAAACCTTGATGCCATGGAACTGTTGTGGCCTCATTCTGAGGAGTTTTAGTGCGCAAGTTCCAGACTGGACTTCCGGCTATATCTTGACCAATCAGCTGCTCGATCAGATTCAATAGGCGCTCGTTTGACCACAAATCCCTGTAACCCTGAGGAAAAACAAACGAAACATTCTTTTTTTTTTCAATTTCAAAACATACAAATGACGAAAAGTTCGGTTAAATCAATGTTACATGTAGTACTTAAAAAACTAACCAACAGAACAATAGTTGCTTCTCCTGAATGTTCACCGATTCATCTTAATGTCATCGAGATAGAAAATTAAGCAGTCCTGATAAGGCACACTTACCATTGGCATATTAGGAACCTTGTGCAGTATGACATTTGCTCCAGGGAAATCTTCCTCAATTTTTATAAGCCGCTCGAATAGTCCACATTTCTCATGTAAGTCTAAAATAAAAAGAAAACAAATGAAGGATTTCGCGTGAAAAGGTATCTTAAGCCAATTGCGTACAGTAAATAGTATCTAGTACAGACTGATGAGATTCTTCACTTTTCACTCTTTAAGGTTCCTCAGAATCATTCTCAATTCGAAAAGTTTCAAATTATAATCGGGTGTATAGGTTCGGACGGTATTCAAATGGAGTGGGAAATATATAACCACAGTATCCGAACTGACTGTACCGTCTCTTCCGGTTTTCATAGCGTTGAATCGAGAGTACAAACATTCGCTTATAACCAGTAGTCGGAAATCATATGTTTTGAAATTTTATCCAAAATCTGCTGCGTCATTTATAGTTATTCAGCTTCAAAAATGTAAAGAGGTAAGTTTAATATACTTCTCTCTTCGGTCTTTTACTTTATTGCCCTGTACAATGAAAACCTCATGGTCGTCACAGAAATTTTATTCCGAACAGCTGATTTAACACGAGTTTGTGTCGTGCAAAATCTAGCTATCATCCTACTATCAAAGCTAACAAACCGTAGATCGATAACACCTTCCGTTTATATTAAATATTTTTATAAATCATGTAAGAAAATGCTCAAAATGGTTTTAGAATCATGCCAAGGGCGATTTGAATACTGTACTCATTACTATCGTCCCGTACACGACATTGTACAGGGCAATAAAGTAAAAGACCGAAGAACAAATTACATTAAACTTACCTCTTTACATTTTCGAAGCTGAATAAATATAAATGACGCAGCAGATTCCGGATAAAGTCTCAAAACATAATGATTTCCGACTACTGGTTATAAGCGAATGTTTGTACTCTCGATTCAACGCTATGAAAACCGGAAGAGATGGTACAGTGCGTTCGGATACTGTGATAACGCTCCTGCAAAATATCAACCGAGGCATCTGAGCTCCAGATACGGTGAGGTTATGAGGATAATTAAAACATAATTTTCTTAATTTCTTAACGAAAACATATGTTGTGACCCTTCATTAGAACTGTCTCAGCGAGAAGGTTCTTATCTGGGTTCACAACGTATGTTTTTGTTGAAAAAATAAGGAAATTATCCCTGAATTATTCCTGTTACCCTTTATTATCTGGAGCACTGTTTATAAATGTTGCATTGAAACATTGTATACATGATGGATATCGGTGTCCGCAGGCGGAACAGTTTCATTATTATTATAATATGCTTTTTGTACGTAAACGGGGTTCCATTGCACACAGCCTTTCATTATCACCCACCCATCGCCTTTTATGCCTGAAATACTGTTAAAAAGGACGTAAAAATCGCAAGTCATCCATCCATCTAATTTTTGTACAGTTACCTGGAATTTTGCCCGCTTCGAATAGCCTATTAGCCAGGTCATCTACAAGTTTTTCTGTGGTCTTCCTACATGGTTCCAGTTCTTCTTTGGTGAAAAAATCCTTCAAGACGAGATATCCCTATGAAGAGTATATAAAGGCCTAAGATTAGTATGTTCCGAAATTAAGTTAAAATATTATTTACTGACATTTTTATTTTCACTTATGGGTTCACATATCTCCATATAAAAGGGAGTATTGAGGATAATTAAGTGATACCATTTCTTATTTCTCAATGAAAACATATATGTGATCCCTCATTAGAACCGTCTCGGTGAGCCGTTTCTAATGAGGGATCACCGAGACGGTTCTTACGAGGGATCGTCACATAATTGTTTATGAAGAATATGGATAATTATTCCTAAATTATCTGTTCCCTTTATCTGGAGAACTGGGTACAGTAAATTGATAAACAAACCATTGCGGTGGATGCTCAAGGGTCGGCCTTTAGTTCGCAAATGCTAATATTATTTCGAATGAATGTTAATGCAAAATGCAAGCAATTTATTTAAAGGTAGGTTCCTGTACTTTGGAATGCATCATGATTTTGATGATCTTTCATCCAAGTTGTTGGAAAGCACTTATAAAAAGGGAATGAATAAGTTTCACTACAAAGTGTAAATAAAAAAAATATTAGAAAAGTTGTTTTGCAAGGGATTTCCTAACTCTGCTTCGCACACCAGTTAGCGCTATTTTTAGTTCGCGCCATAAATAGATAACGATGCTGACGTCATGCTGCATTGCATTTTGGGATAGTTTTAACCATCCGCCATGCCAGGACCTCTAGAAGAGCTCATGGCAAGAGAAAATTGACCTTTGGAGAATGGCATAAAAAATCGCGCACTTATAGACATAATAAATATAGCTATTTTTAGAACAGGAATTCCAACGAAAGAAAATAAACCAAAAGGGAAAACGACTATTTTCTTCAACATCTGACGATTTTCTCAGTAGCAACATAATCAGAAAAATTAGAAAATTCAATACTACTCAGAAAAAGACGAAATTATTTTTTGAACATAATTGTTATCGCTAGTCCAGGAACCTACCTTTAAGAAATAGATCAGCTCTAGCAGTGAATTGTTGAGTAATAATTCACTGTTTGGAGGTCAGTTGTAAAGTAGATCATATCACGAGCGCGGAGCGCGAGTGATATATCTACTTACAACTGACCGACAAACAGTGCATTATTACTCAACAATTCAATGCTAGAACTGAACTATTTCGAGTCTAACACTCAAAAACGCCAAAAAACTATTCCTTTCATTCAAACTCTCCCAACCTTCCTGCCAGCGCGTTCATGCTCCCGCCAATATTCTTAACTGTACCTAAGACAAATATACTTTTTTATGGCGATTTTAGAAAGAAAAAGAGACGTTACACCGTCTAACGTCTCAAAACGTCACAAAATTACGTCAGCAGTTGCAGTGACGTCATCAATTAGACTCACGCGCTCCCAAACAGTGAATTGTTGCAGAATAAAACACGGTAACTTTCCATTGCTTCTATAGGCGCACTGTGTTATAATTATTCATATTTAACAGCAGTTTAAGGTTACTAGAGTATATAAAAATGACCTAATATTCTTTCTGCCCACAAAACTACACTTAAAAGACATGCATGTATGCCGCAGAATACATATTGCAGGTTTCTAGTCAAGGGTCCGAAAAAGAAACTAATTTGTTACATTTCAGAGGATTTTCCAAGGCCATTTTATCATTTGAGCCGCAACACGACAAAACCAACAATGTGGTTGTGCACCCAGCGCAGACTCAGATCAGCCTGGGAATCCGCCCAGTTTGATCAGACTATTCGTTAAGTGCTCAAAGGGTAGCTAAGGGTCTAAGCTATCTCCATGCGGACAGCGAAGGCTCTGATCTGATCTGAGTCTGCGCTGGACGCACAACCACATTGTTGGTTTTGTCGTGTCGCGGCTCATTTCAAGAAAATCATGATTGTACAAGTAAAATCCATTATTCGGACAATGACAAGTGTAGACATTGTGAGTTCGTATTTCGTATTTCTAAGTTGGACCGAAACATGGCGGCACTGTGAGACCGCAATATTCACAGATCGCATTTTTCACATGTGTGAAAAATTCGTTCGCATTTTTCACACGTGTGACAAATCCGGTCGCATTTTTAACAGAATTCGAACGCATTTTTCACATATCTGTGAAATTTGCGTTCGATATGTACCATGAAAACGTAATTTTCCAAACGCATGCAACACCCCTAAAATATGACAAAATATCACAAAAACGCATTTTTCACTTCTTGACATTTTTATAACCCTGAAATTATGAAAGTTAGTGGACGGAAAAAAACGGAACAGTAAACAAAAAAGAAGACTAGAAATCTGTTCTGCCCCTCCGCGCAGAAGGACGCAGGTTCAAGTCGCCAGCCGGGTCAACGACTAAAAAACTGACCCTGTCTTCCAAGCAGTAAATGGGTACCTGTTTCTAATCAGGGTCGGTTAGGCTAAGGAAGGAAAGGGATAAGCTCCCTCTTTCGTAACCTGTGCCTAAGACACTGTAGGCTCCAACAACCACTGTCCCTATGGCCACAAGACTATGGAAAACCTTTACTTTGTTTGTTTTAATTCACATGTATGCTGATGACGTAAGCTGTAGTGCACAGCTTCTAGTACTAACTGTTGGGCGGTGCAATAATCCAGCTCTGGTATTCCTGTGCAATATTAAGCATTTCAAATACAAAAAGTTTGGGAGGTAGCTCCTTCGTAACAGTACCCTATGTTGCATCAAGGTTAAATGTATTGGTATTGTAGGTTGCGTGTTGGTATATGGTTTCATGGGGGAAATTTATATCTGGGTAGAAATAGGAGGTACATATGTAAGACATATCGTTCTACCTGTCTGTCCGTCACTAATCGTTTCCGCTTCATAACTTTAAAAGGTAGTTTGAGAAAACTTGGTACTAATATAAAGCATCACGAACGTACGGACGAACGGATGAGCCGAAATCAACATGTTTCCCACAAATTATTTGGAAACTGGGGGCACTGTTCTGTTTTTTTCACCAGTAAGGAACCAGGTAATAATAAGAATAAACTTTAATGCTTTTCCTGGGATTCTTGAATTCACTCCAGATCACATGTAGACCCAAACAAAGTCAAACACTGGTCGATTTGGATATCATGTGCAAGTCAAACTCTGAATAGATGAAGAGTTAAAAATATTCAAGCAGTAGTGCATAATTTATCTTTCCGTTTGGAAAGGAATTTACCAGTAAAATAATAAAGTCAAAAATTGGAAGGTGTTGGACTTGTCATAAGGTTAATTATACTAGTAGACTTTGTCGGCAATCGTGGGGACACATAATTTCGACATTATCGGTCGAATCTGAACAGTTGTCAGTTTGTCCAAGCATTAATGCCTGTCTGAGTTCTCTGCAAGTTTCAAGAAGCTAGGCTGGTCAGAAGCATCTCTCAATTATAATTTTAAGGGGATTTCACTTGCCATAGCAACCAAAATCTCAAGCAACTGTCTTAAAGGACATGTCATCGTTCCCCAACCTTGTGAACGCTATATATGAAATTTGGTTGAGATAGACCCAGATGCTTATGAGATATAAAAGCTCGAAGGTGTTGATAGACGACGTCAGGCGACGGACGCCGGACAGCGGGAACTGCTTTTCCTATAAACTTCCCAAGTCGGAGCCGAAGGCTCAGTGCAGTTTGGGCTCAACTCATAGTTGTAGCTGGAAAGGAATAACAAAGCATTCATTCTTAAGCTTTCCTTGCCGTATCTGTGAAAAATGCGTTTCTATCAAAAATCGCAATAAAGTCCCAACGCATTTGTCACACTGGCAAAATGTGAAGAATACAACCGTATTCATCATACACGTGTGAAAATGCGTTCTGTGAATATTGCGGTCTCTCACGGCACCCGGTATGCAAATTATTATTTTTTTTTATATCATATTTTTTTTCTTTATCCATGTTTTAATGTACGAAGTTTGCTCAAAGTACAGATAATGCGCCTGATAAACGCTTTTTGTAACACATAAAATTATAAACCAAGATAGCCAAATATAACCATACTATTTAATACTGTATGTCAAAGGTCAAGGGCGTACAGTATCAAGCTATACGCAGTACGCAGGTGCGTATTGAAATTTTGTTAAATGGACAACATTTCAACACGGACCTGCATACATAAATTTGATATTTTGTAAATTTGACACGATTTCAATAGTAAGGCCCTAACTGCAAACAGGAGCGACTACACGAAAGATATCTTTGGGCGAAACTCTTACCCTGTCCTCAAGGGGTATAAAGCATAATTGTGCGTGACATGTAATCACCCCTAGTTACGCCCCTCGTATGTGAGGGGAAAAATAGTACCGGTTCGCACAACTGAAATTAGCCGAATTGGCCTCTTTAAGATTGGCGATTTACGTCATTTTTAGCAGAAATGGTGCCCACTTTTAGTATATAGACCCTAAACTTGATTGAGATTGAAGACACTAGTGCGCCGGCTTTGAGTTTTCACACAGTATTTTAGTCACAACATGTGAAAAAGTTCAGGAGAGTGTTAATCAGCATGTGCAATCCAACAGAAATATTTCTTCCGCACAACTCTATGAATCAAGTCACATTAGTGAAATGTGAAGACTATAACCAGTCTACATGACAGTTACTGCATATACGCGAATTGGCAGGTGCAAATTAAAATTTTGTCAAACCTGCATATTTTATGATGCTGAAATTCCGTAATTGGACAAGATGTCAATAGTAATCGCAAGCAGACGCAACTCATTGAAATATCATTTGGGACTTAACTCTTATTCTTGTCCTCAGGGGGTATAAAACATAATTGTGTGCGTAACTTGTATTTACTCCTAGTTACGCCCCTACATAACGGTATTTGGGCATATTGCTGCAGGTCCCTTTTCAAGCGACACTGTTCATATATATCAGGTGTTCTTAAGCGTTCTTACTTCGTCTAACATGTTAAACATGTTAAAGGGAAACAAAACAACAATGTAGAGATGGACAAGCTTCAATGCCTGCATTTTAATAAGACATTTTGTAAAAGACATACAGATTTGTCAAAGTGAAGTAAGAAGTCAAAATACTTACCTCTTCGAAGTACTGTCTTATCTGTTCATCAGATACCTGCCCCGGCTTCTTCTTCTTCGGCTGCGGGAGCATAGCCCGGGGGTCAAAAACCTCCGGGTATGCCTCGTTTGAAACACCATTCTCAACTTCGATCTTTGACATTTTAATAGGAAATAATGCATATATAGGTCTATACTAGCACATTCCTTTATCTGTGTCACGAAGGTCATGATCAGGTCAACAACAGAAATAGATAGCATAAACAAGTTATAGCTTTAAGAAGAAAAAATCTGTAAAATAGACAATCGGCGCAGTGTGTTTTGTAATAAGGCACTTTTCAGGAACATGACTCAAGTGAACTACATGTCGGTGGGCACCTGAAACCGAAATTTTGACACTGAGTAGCGACAATGACCTATCTCAAGATTGAGCTGTCCAGTTTGGAATTTCAAAATGGACCGCGGTCAATCTTGAGATGGACCTGACTCCAGTAACCAACATAACCGAAGGTAGAATTCGAAAGTAGATCTGCACTGAAAAAAAAGAAGAAAGTTTTGAATATCAGCGTCTGTTTTCGATAAAAAAAATTCCACCGTAAATTTACAAACAAGAGAAATAATTTGAATTAACATCTGACTTCACGCAGTGCAGTACAACGGGGAAAAATCGAAGATTGAATACTCATTGATCTTTGATACCATTGGCTAAATTTTGACATACGCCTAATTTCACCAATGAAATCTTGTGAAATGTGGAACAAAAGTGAAATTATACTCGAAACTAAAACTCGATTTTTCGAAATTATAAAACTAAGGTGAAAAATGGAGAGCCATATATCGGACTATGTATAAATATACATGTATATACAATCATAGGTCTCTACATTAATGGAAATCCACTGAAAAAAATCAGTTGAATGTTGGATATCTAAAACTCGACTTTGGATGCGCGAAAATCTAATTTCGGCGGATATTCAAAGGTCAGATGCCATTTTACTGCTTAAAGATATCCATAATCAGGTGTGAAATCGAGGATTCATGGTGATTGTTTGATACACAAAATTTGAGTTATGGATAATAACAATTTTGGAATAGTCACGGTATTTCGTAGAAATAATTGTCGTCCATTTTCACTTGGACATACATGTATGTAGCGATAGTCAGTTTTTGTTTTTGATGCATGTGTCATAGAGTTCTTATATAAGAATCGACCCAAATAATGATATGAGGAAGGGCCGAAAAAAAAGGAAGCCATGAATGATGATCCATGAATGCACCTTGGAATGTCTACAACATTGAGGAAAGTCGGCTTACATCTTGACAGGCACTGCGCACAGGAACACTGGTGACTTACAGACCTTTCTGCTCCTTTGAGCTCATAGAGCTCATATGCTCATTATGAAACCAGATCCGGGGTTATAAAACTTGAGTACATTCTCAAACTCAAAATATAGCACACCGATTGGCTGCTTCCGAGCACATGCTAGGAAGCAGCCAATCAGTGTGCTTTATTTTGAGTTTGAGAATATACTTAAGTTTTATAACCTCGAACCCAGGGTCGGTCGTATGCAGATTTTGAGCTTGCAACATAACACTCACCATCACTCTACCCATCTCATTAAATAGTAGTTTATCCTTCTAAATATGAATAGATCATAAAAAGCACAAGTGTTAGTGTTTTATATCATTTGTCCAGCACTACAATGTATTTGGCTCAAACTTTTTCACAGTAGTAGGAGGGGCATTTCAAAACCTGGGTATACGCTTGTTTGAGGAGCCCTGGTAGCTAACTAGCCTAATGATCTAGCGGTCCTGGGTTCAAGACTGTGAGTCCGTGTAAGCTATAATGCTCATTTTGCTTTGAGAACAAAACTAGAGCGATCAGCGTTAATATCGCGTAGCCAGAGAATGTGTGATTAAGAAAGAAACATATCAACCACGCAGTCTAGTCAGAGTTTCTTTTGGCTGTGTTGAAAAAAACTTTTTTTGTCAAAGTTACAAAGGTCTGTCACTTGCAAATTTAACGAATACTGGCTATTAATTGATAGCCAATCTGTCAGTAGCTTACCGAACAATTTGTTTGATATGTTTTACTAAATATTACGTCCAGTATATGCATTATACTGCATATCTAATATGCTCTTTGAAGCTTTGACTTCACAAGGACAGCGTAAGCTGCTATATTGCACCTAAATAAAGAAGCCCATAGAAAATGCTTTAAGCAATTTCTATGGACTTCTTACGGCTATATTCAAGAACAAAACTCACACTCACCCTCGACTCAAACTCCAGTAAGTAACCCTCAAGTGTGGTTAGAGTGGGATTAACAAGAGTGTGAGTGGAGTTCAGCTTTCATATTCACAAAACTATCTCAACCTCACCTTTCTCGAGTGTTTCTAGAACTAAATAAAAACTGTTGCTTAGCACTTTGTTTTGGTTTATATGGCCCTTAACACTAGTAAGTCGATAATATTATCCCTGTCTGCCGTCTGTCTGTCCGTCCGTCCGCCTAAAACGTTTGTATACTTCTGTTAATCTATTTGAAACTTTGCACATATTTTACAGACATACAAAAGATTTGCATATGACTTTTCATTCCTTTTTGAAGACAGAGAGTGAGGGCTTGGGGTATTGGGGAAGAGTCGAGGTCTAGGGGGTGGGGCTGGGTGGGGGTGGACGACAACCACAGCACAGTGGGTTGGGGTGTCATCAGTGTCTTAAAAATATACAAATTTACCTTGTATATTTACTATTATTCTTTCTCTTTTTTTTTTTCGCATAGGGCCTAATGCTATTTCGCATTTGGCACATTTGTTTAACTGGCCAATATTTTGTCTCTGTTTGCTACCCGTTGTTATGTGAAGGTAACAAAATTTGAAAAATGTAACAGGAGTTAGCTCATCTAATAGCAACAAAACATGTAATAAAACACATGCGTACTGCTTTGTCCCGGACCAATGCACGTTGCTTACATGTACGTAGTCAAGGGTTGGCAGTTTGCCTTTTAAAAGCTCAAGAGATATCGAGTGGGCAAATAAGAGAGAATGACAGACATACGGACTGTAAATGGAAGAATGGTTATGTACATATTTGTTTTTTTTTCCTGCCAGCAATCTGAAACTGTGTACAGACATAAAATATTTTAAATATTTCAACTTTGACCTATTCGTGTAACCTTGATCCGACATTCTTAAAGCACACATTCTCATATTGTTTTGATTAGATAGACGTATGACACAAGTTTCAAAGGAATGCAGAAGCTATAATTTATGTAACAGACAGACGGACAAACCCAGAATATAAGTGACGACTGGTCATTAACATGTCCAAACACGAATGTTGGATACGCTAAAAGCAACTGATCGTACTAGCATGCGCATCAAAGTCAGTTAAGTTCTATTTCGTATTCATAAACAACACTTGAGTTGAGTTCAAGGGAGATATCGGTCTCTCTCAACACTCACTCACTTTATCGAGTCCACTCAGAGCTTCCTTACCTTTGTGAATACCAACGAGCCATAAGTTGAGTCTACCTGTGACCGCTAGACGACTATCTCAATGAGTCGAGTGTGAGTTTGGTTCTTGAATATAGCCGTTAGTCTAGATGCAATAAAAGACAGCAAGGGGACTAGTTTTTGACAATATTCTAAACTGGTCTCCAACAGTATCGATAATCGACATTTATTCGATTTATAACCTTTCTAACTGATCCTGAGCTGAGTCCAGCCACTAAATTAAAGATTTACGCCCTTGTTTTTTGTGTTTGTTTTTTTTACAAAAATGTTTTTGTCTTATATTTTTACAGTAACTCCGAAATGACCCATTTATACATTTGACAATAATTATTAAGAGCAATTTTTGTGAGAAATAACTTTATTCCAAGAAATAAAATAAATTTTGTAAAAACGCGGTCCGCTATCAAAATCGCCTCATTTTTGTTTCAATTAAAAAGTGCATCAAACTGAATCACTTTTTCTGAACTTTTGCAATGGATTTACATATGATTACATATTATCTAAAGAAATTAGTCATATTTATTATTTTAAAGATGGTGAAATAAATGAGGGAGTATAATTTTAAGAGCGCCCGCCTTATTCGTGATTGCTACGGAAAAAGTCGAATCTTTAAATTTAAAATGAACTACCTGCATGACCTTTGGCACAGTTTGCTTGAAATTGTTTCATTCGTTATACTTTGACAGTCAGTGTTATCCCGTACCATATTTATTCCATGTGTTCGAATACCGTAATCTCCTAATATCGCCTAATCTATCTTTACATTTGAACAAAGTTTTATCTTATATAAAATAAAACTATAAATTTTATGGCTGGCTGTCAGACAGTGCCGACTCTGATTAGACTATCAATTCAGTCTGGATCCTATTGTTCATAATAATTATTTGCTCAGGTATTTCTGTTTAGACCTTTGTTGAACCGCTTATGTATTTGCAAGTTTATGCTTTAGCACGAACTCTCATTACGAAAAACAAAGTAAACTCTTTAAAGATAAATTATGCATTCACTGTAAATCAAACCTACCCCGTTTAGCGTAATGTTTCAATTTTCAAGTCTGTTTACAAACCTTCTTGACCTACATTAGGTATAAATTTGAATTTAGCTACCTCACTATTTAACCGACTAACTAACGTTTGCGTGTATATTTTGGTATAAAAATGAGGAAACTGGCATTTTCTTTGTTCGGGTTTCTGTTATTATTTACCTCGTGTAATGGAGCTGTGTTCACGCCGGAGTTAGAGATGGACATACATTCCTTTATCAACGTCAGTACGAAATGCCATCATATTCCAGGAATGACGTTAACGGTGGTAAAAGGTAAGTCATTTTTATTATGTTTACACGTCTAATACTGAATTTAGTTATAGGACAAAAAATATTTTTTGAGAAAATTTTCTCAAAATATATATTTCTTATATATTGAATTCAAATCCAGTATACAAGAGCAAAATAGCAAGAAACCGCAAGTCTAAATTTCCAAGTCGTTATGGTAAAACGGTATGTGACAACATTTTAATTAATGTTTATTACGTCATTCGGTTTCAAGCAAACTATAACATCCAAAACAAATCCGGATTCAACACTATTTGGCATTAAATAGCTGCATCTTGGAAGTCAAATCAAAATATGCATATCTGAAGCGCAATATACTGTTCATTTATATCGTAAATCAAATTTTAGACTTCAGAGACCAAAGGGGCGGCTTCCATGTCCACCATTTTTAAAGTTCCAAACTCAGTTAAATGTTTTTTTTATACTTTTGATCTTTTTAGAAAGATCAAGTTACATTGTCATTCTGGCATTCTTTTTTTTTTCAATGCTGCATGTCCCTTTAAAACAATGAATGCAAATATGATCGGACTGCCATTGGTCGTATCAAAGACTGTTCTTTAAACAGACTTGCATGGATTTTATTATGACTGTTCCTTTTCAGATCTGTTTACATTCAAATTAAAAGGGTTGTAAAGCAGTATTTATCTGATTTCCAGGCAATGACATATGGTCAAGTGGATTTGGAATGGCCGACTTTTCAACCGGAAAACAAGTAGAGCCTGCTGTTAGTTTATTCAACATAGGTTCTGTAACCAAGTCATTTACAGCGGTTTTACTTGGTATGCTGCTTTCTGAAAATGGGTAGGTTTACTATTTCTGTTCTACTAAATGCATTTGTTTAGTCACTGAGAACCCACAGGGTGTAAACTAGATCGCCAGTTTTCGCTTCCTACCGAGACTGTCCGTCATATTTGGCCCCCGCCGAGACTGTATTCCTTCCAAGGCTACCGTCCGCGAAAAGGCTTTCTGCCGAGACTGTCCGCGTGATTTTGCTTCCTGCCGAGACTCTCGGCAGGAAGCAGAATCACACGGACCATGTTGAACATTCTACGGGGTTTTGGACGAGTAGTCGTTCCTGTTTACCTGTACAGTATTGTCAATCGGATTATTTCCCTTAACACTGATCTAGGAGACTATCGGTGTCGCTACTAATCGATAGTAGAATAAACATACCTGAGTGGTATATCAGATAACTTAATGGCAGCTCAAGTTATCGGCTGAAGTGCGATCAGTGTTATGTTTAGTAGTTTTCTCACAGGAAGCGAAAACTGGCGGACTAGTTTATACCCTGTGGAACTAAGAACAGCAAAAAGCAATAGCAATAAACCTTGCATAAATTTATAATACAGTATTTATTGGGCTGTAAAACAGCGGTTTCCCGTCTCTGGAATGACCACAAATATCTCAAGTAGTCTTATAAAATTTTGCTTTGAAATGGGGGTCTCCTTTTCAAAACAATCCCGAAAATTTAGATCCGTCTTCTAAGACGGGTCCAGATTTTTCAAATTATTTTGAGAATAAAACACACACAAAACTCCTTCTTATAACGGAAGAAATACGGCCGTTATTATCCAATCAAAATGAATCACTAGACACAAAATAAGCATTTATTCAGAGCTCTAGATAAGAGGGAGTATTTGGTGATAATTAGGGATAATTTTTGTTAATTCAGCATAAAAACATATGTTGTGACCCCTCATCTGAACCGTCTTGACGAGACGGTTCAGATGAGGGGTCACAACATATAGTTTCGATGAGAAATAAGAAAAATTATCCTTAATTATCATCAGATACTCCCTCTTATCTAGAGCTCTGTTATTACGTACTGTAGCATTTCTTTTGCGTTTCTGAAATCTTTATCACATTTAACAACTGAATGTAACAACTATCCTAACAACAATAATGCAGCTTTGACGTGAGCCAGAGCTACAAAACGGCCCATTCAGCGATAGCGAAGCAAAGCGATTTGTCAAGGACATTTGTAAAAATATGACAGTCTGACAGTTCTGTAATGTTAGAAAGTGTTCCAAGGGTAAACAGACCGACAACAAATATACTGTTCACAAAAAGTAGGGGATATTCAGCTATGAAAAATCGTAGCATCTACAACAAATGTGATATCCATATGAAACGCTGAATATTGATAAGATAACTATCTGTTCAGATACTTTTCATGGAAGTTTAGACGATATATCCTGAAACGTGATCTGCATACAATTTGTTTCATACAGGTGGTCAGGACTAAAATGTGGTAAATTCGAACAAAAATTTATTCAAATTCTTAACTAAGCTAACCTTTTTATGCACTTTTAAGTTTCATATGCTAAAAGATTTTTTTCTTCTTCAAAACTGTTATTTTGGGAAGAAAACCAAAAAACGAAATTCGTACAGGTGCATCAAGTTACCGAAAAATTTAGACGTTTATGGCTTGCACTCTTTATTTTGATGCAAGAGTGTGTAAACCCAATTTTCAGTTTGTTAAATGAAGCCTGGCGAGTGTTTCTGTGTAAACTTTGTAATCTGAAAACAATCTGTTTCCACACAAGTTTCATGTGAAATTTGGGTGTCGATCCCCTGTCTAAAGCGAATGACACGCAGATCATGTGACAGGATATACCATCCAGATTGTAATGCAAAATGTCTGTTCGAATATTTGTCTGATGAATATTTGCCGTTTCAGATGGATTTGGTATTTTTTCTGATTTATACAATTTTTAATAACTTAATATCCCCTACTTTTTGTGAACAGTATACAATAAGCCAACAATCAACCAAAATAATTTTCGGCATGCTCACCAGCATATGTTATCGTGTCTAAATATTGCAATCTATAACTAAAATATCTTTGCAACATCCTTTATCCAGAGCAATGACAAAACTGCCATCTTATCGGTATCAATTGGCGTATTCGACTGGGCGTTTAATGCTTCACAATTCTTAGCGTGAAGCACTTTCTCGATAGTGATTCGTGCTTCACGCTAGGAATTAGGAAGCATTAGGTGTTCCGTGCTTCAAAATCCTTAGCATGAAGCACTTTTTCTATAGAAAAAGTGTTTTGTGTTTCACGCTAAGAATTATGAAGCACTAAGTGAAGAAAAAGTGCTTTGTCTTTCACGCGAAGAATTATGAAGTACTAGGTGTTTCGTGCTTCACGATTGATAGCGTA
The DNA here is from genome assembly GCA_963989385.1 of Ctena decussata. NCBI lineage: Eukaryota > Metazoa > Mollusca > Bivalvia > Lucinida > Lucinidae > Ctena > Ctena decussata. The sequence goes on from OZ022499.1 coordinate 15,498,845, forward strand.
AAGCACTTTTTCTATTGCTTCACAATTCTTAGCGTGAAGCACTTTTTCTATGGAAACAGTGATTTGTGTTTCACGCTAAGAATTATGAAGCACTAGGTGTTTCGTGCTTCACACTTCTTAGCGTAAAGCACTTTTTCTATTGCTTCACAATTCTTAGCGTGAAGCACTTTTTCTATAGAAAAAGTGTTTTGTGTTTCACGCTAAGAATTATGAAGCACTAGGTGTAGAAAAAGTGCTTTGTGTTTCACGCTAAGAATTATGAAGTACTAGGTGTTTCGTGCTTCACGATTCATAGCGTAAAGCACTTTTTCTATTGCTTCACAATTCTTAGCGTGAAGCACTTTTTTCTATGGAAAAAAGTGATTTGTTTTTCACGCTAAGAATAATGAAGCACTAGGTGTTTCGTGCTTCACACTTCTTAGCGTAAAGCACTTTTTCTATTGCTTCACAATTCTTAGCATGAAGCACTTTTTCTATGGAAAAAGTGATTAGTGTTTCACGCTAAGAATTATGAAGCACTAGGTGTTTCGTGCTTCACACTTCTTAGGATAAAGCACTTTTTCTATTGCTTTACAATCCTTAGCGTGAAGCACTTTTTCTATGGAAAAGGGGCTTTGAGTTTCACGCTAAGAATTATGAAGCCCAAGGTGTAGAAAAAGTGCTTTGTGTCACACGCTAAGAATTATGAAACACTCTTGGTGTTTCTTGCTTCACAATTCTTAGCGTGAAGCACTTTTTTCTATAGTGATTTGTGCTTCGTGCTAAAAATTATGAAGAACTAGGTGTTTCGTGCTTCACGATTGTTAGCGTGAAGCACTTTTTCTATAGTGATTTGTGTTTCACGGTAAGAATTATGAAGCACTAGGTGTAGAAAAAGTGCTTTGTGTTTCACGCTAAGAATTACGAAGCACTAGGTGTTTCGTGCTTCACAAATCTTAGCGTGAATCACTTTTTCTATAGAAAAAGTGCGTTACGCTAAGAATAGTGAAGCACTAAACACCCAGTCGAATACACCGAATGTTCAATTTAGATATGACTGGTCTACCAAAGTGACAGATATTCTAGGACCGGACTTTGAATTCATCGACAACATTCGGACTACCGAGCTGACCTTGCGGGATCTTCTGTCTCACAGAACTGGGCTGGCTAGACTTGATATCGGCTTACTAGCTGGAGAACCGGATTCTACCTCAAGGGCCTCTATGAGCAAGTATGTTTTTTTTTTTTTTTTTTGCCATTTTCTCAAGTGACACATTATTCTACCACCTGCTTGCTGTCCTGCTGGATGACGAAACCCTCAAAAAAATCTGGCCAGGGACTAAAGTCTTTTCTTTAACCCATTGCATTCTGGGTATTTTTGTCGTCTGCTGAAATTGTCGTCTGCATCAAAAATTAAGAATATTTTGGCAATATTGGTCGAATTAACTCTTGCAGAAATGATGTCTAGGCAGCAAACAGTTTGGATCTCAGATCAGGCCCCACGTTTGTAGGGCCTGATCTGAATCCAAACTGTTTGCCCAAATACCCCTAAAGGGGTATCCCGAATGGAATGGGTTAAGAGAAGCTACCAAATGATAGGGGAAACCAATGCTTAACATAAACTGCCTCTCCTGGAAGTGATTCCATTCACTTTACCAGCTGGAGAATCGGGCCCTGTATTAATGCCCGCTGTGATCAATTTGACATTACTATTATCTGAATAATTTTAAAAGGTAAATGGATACACCTCCTTTTTTTGCCGTTTTTTTACAAACAAAGTGGAGCAATTGAACAAAGTGGAACAACTGTTGTGACCGTTCTGTTTGCATTCCTGGATCACAAAACCCTTTCAGGTTGGGGAAGGTGGCGGGCGGGGGGGGGGGGTCTTAAAGGAAAGAAGGAAAGAATTTTGTTTCTTGAGGGAAGGGTTCATTCCATTACTTCATTCTTAGTCATTAAAATGCACAAAAAGTTGAAAAGAGTTTTCACATGATGTTTCACTATGATTCTAGTGACGATGTTTTCCACGTTGCCCCTTACATTTCCTTTTAAACGCTACAATTCTATTTCAGACGCATGAAGTACTTGCCAGGAAAGAGACCAATGAGAGATGGCTTTATCTACAACAATTACATGTACATGTTGCTGGGTCACGTGACGGAAGTTCTTGGTAAAGATACCTGGGAAAACTTGGTGAGGTCAAGGCTGTTTGAGCCACTGGGAATGAATAGTACCAGAATTTTAAAGACACCACCCGATGTGCTGGAACCGGATGTCGCCAGGCCATACATTTATAAAGATAATCACTTCCAGAGTGGCACTCTCGAGATATACAGGTAAATCTTGTTTTAGATTCTTTTTTTTTTCCTTGAAATATAATTGACATGTATGGAAACAACTGTCTAATTTGCTTCTCTTCTCAATGCCTAATGGATGTCAACTCCTAAAGGACAAAAAAAATGTTCCGAGGAATTTTTTGTTTCAAGACTAACCCCTTTTGAATGGGTATTCATCTTACAGAAAAGCTAAATACTAAACTCAAAGCCTAAAAGTGAGTGAGTGAGTAAGTGAACTCGGGTTTAACGTCCCACCAACAACGATGTCATATGAAGACGGGACCTCATCTGAAAGATCGGAGAAGCGGGGGATTGATCTTGCGACCCCTGTATTGCTAGTCCGGAGTGTTATCAACTACACTACAACCGCTTCTCTCAAAGTTGTCTTGGAAAAGTCATGTGTATTTTGATTAAGGCGAACTGTCAGGGGAAGCATCTCCCATGATCATTTTCCCTCCCTTCTCAATACGATTCAAATTCACAGGGGAAGAGTTTGCTCCCCTTGGAACAATTCTTTCGTTTAAGAGCAGACCCCATTTTTGAAGGGCAGCATTGCCCTGGGAAGGAAACAGGGAGTCATTAAATCTACACCCTTTGTAAAATGATGGAAAAAACATGGAGGTTGACCCATGCACCATAACATCTTATTCGGAGAGTGTAAGCTTAATGTGCGTATTACTGGATTTTCCCTTCCCCAGTAGGACCAATACGGACAAGAAAAATTATTGTTTTCCAAAGGGATGCAATTTAATCATTTATCATACGCACAACACTATCGTAAAATGTTAATGGGAGACAGTAGCTCTCCAGCGGGCACATAACGTCGAAATGATGTCGTACTTGCGGCGTGGGGTCAGTACAACGTCATTTCAACGTCACGCGCCTGCTGGGTCTTGTTCTTCTGTCCCAAAACTCAAAATGCTTAAGTTGCAGTGCTTATATTTTCAGCATTCATCCTACAGAACCGGCTGGAGCTATACTCTCCACAGCCACTGATATGGCAAAATGGGTTAAATTCCAGCTTCAAGAAGGAAAAACAGAAACGGGAACCCAGCTTATAGATAAGAAACTTATAGACCAAATGCACTGGGGCACTACTCCATTCGACAGTCAGAATACGATTAAGAACAGATTTCTAACAAAACCACAATATCCAGTTGAAGAAATACAACTTGGTTATGGGTATGCATGGTTCGTTTCCGCGTACCGAGGTAAGTTTTAATTAAAGGCCCCATTTCATTGGGCACCATGTCCTGGTAGAAATTCATGAAATATTTTATCGTGAGGTATTGCTGCAAGCTTCTCACTACAGTTTATTATAAATGGCCGTGATAAGCCGGCTTGAAACAAAAAACATCATTGAGTTTCACATAAAACGGTTTTGACAATTGAGTTGCGTCATTTTAGCTGGCAACTAAAATGACTTACTTTCGATATCATATATCCAACTGAAGTGGTAAAAATACAGTGTACAGACATAGGACCCCCATTCGTTGTCACTTTGTTTATTTTGCATCGCTCGACAAGGAACCAGAAATTGAAACTGTATTTTGTGGAGAAATTGTCATCTTTCAAAGATTTGTTCTCCCTATTTTTAGTCTGTTACATGACTCAGCTTATGCACATCAGCTCGCATTTTAATCACCAATCGCGAAGGTTGAATCGCTTTTCATAATGATTTGTGTTTACATGTTTTACCACTGGTAGTACTATGGAGACTTTAAATGAGTTGTACGAGTCGAATCGTTCGAAATATGGTTTAAGGCATATGCGAACTCCGAGCAGGCTGTGCACATGTGCAGTCTGTTGTTGTTGACGTTTTAAATTCTAAATGCAAACGCGAAATCAAGGACAATACCCGCTGGACGCACAGGTACATGTAAATGGTTTGCAAGCTTCCGTGCACGGTTGTATTAGCCTGCTTACATGGCGTAGGTCGCACCGATACATTAAGATACATAAGCATGTGTTTTCTTTTTTCTTTCTTTTTTGTTGTTGTTGTTGTTTTATTTGTTTATTTGTGTATTTATTTATTTTTTTCAAATTGTGAAGCAGTGGTATATAATATATGTGAAAAAAAGAAAGAAAAAAAAGCTGCTTGCGACGCAACACATTCCGATTAGATGTTTCACTATGGGTTGTGTCTGTATCCAAACATAATGGGTCAGCCGGCACGGATCTTCTCTACCTCATAACATTGGGGCACCACAGATTACTTTACAACAATCCGTTTCCACCTAGTCCTGTCATCGGCTGCCCTAGTTGAGCTAGCAAAGTCCATCCCTGTACACTCCTTAATAGTGTCTTCCCATCTCTTCTTCTGTCTACCTGTTCTTTTTCCTTCCACTGTGTCCAGAAAAATTGTCTTCCCTAAGCAAGACGACTTTGAGATGCAGTAAAACCACCTCAGTGTCCGTTTCTTGGTCAAGGTCAAGAGTTCGTCGTAATCTGCTGTGCGCGGATACATGTACCCCCGCACTGATATCCGTTGTTCTGATATACTAGAGGTTTGTTCAGTAGCACCCCCAGCTGGCACACAGCAATATTGCACCAGCGTTGCGTTAACCCTGATTCAACGTCATTTACTTAGTACCAACGCCAGTAGTAAAGGGCGCCACTCTGGCCTCATCCGTCCGGAGACTAAGTCCACAGCCTGGGGGAGTCTCCGGCCGGGATGAGGCCAGAGATGACACCGCTTTAGTAAGCTTGAAAAGGCTAGTTTGAAATAACTTGTCTTTTTCAGGGGAAAAGTCTATGTTAAATGGCATAGGAGATTGCTTAAGAGGGTATACAGTAATATGCGTCTGCTATGAGTCTTGTATCTCAAGACCTCACTATACCAGAGGCATAACTCTATAGCGTCAGTTGATGGTGTGAGTTGCTGTGGCATACTCTTGTTCATTCTGTTCAATTTCTGAGGCTTTACAGTAATATGCGTCTGTTATCAGTCTCTTGGTCCTGTATCTCAGGGCCTCACTATACCAGAGGCATAACTCTATAGCGTCAGTACTTGTTCCTTGGGGATTATAAAATCTTGTATCTCAAGATTTTAATGTTCTGGACTGAAATTATTTCTTACTAGCCTTCTAAAGTTTACCTGAAAAAATAACAACGACTGTATTTTTTCAATAACAGAACTTTAATTACCCCGCTAACGAACTAACTGACGATTGACAAAGGATTAGGGTCGTCCCTCAGCCATCGTTTACAAACATATTTACAACATCGTATACATTGGATATTTCTTTGATAAACAATTGGTATTTCTTAAGCATTTACAACTTTGAATCCTATGTTCAAAGAACTGGTCTGGTGGCGTTATTGTCTTTTTCACTGATAAGTATAGTCTTCCATAATTCAAACTGAACCACATTTCAATGTCTCTGTCATTTTGGTATGGATCTGCTCCTGTTCCCATCAGGTTCTCGTGAATGGCCGTCTTCAGATCTAGTCCTCTGCTTAGCTGATGTAATATGTAGATACAATACATTCCACACACTTTACTCCATGGACTCTGAAGCATCTCTGTATTTTCTATCCACGTCTTGGTATTTCTTTGTATGAATGGTAGAATGTAGTCTTCTAATGGTGGTTGTCCATATGAATCGAAGTAAATCGCCTTGTCATCTTTGAAGTATAAGGCCACCCAATGTTCTCCTGGTTGGTCCGAGTCATCTGTATTAATGATGTATGCTTTCACATCCAATGGCTTCTCCTGTGGCAGGAGATCCTTCGAGACAACTTTGGCGTTCAAATGCATAAGTTGAGACGCCTTGGTCAGAAGGGCCGTCAATTCTAGCGTATTCATCTCTGTTGTAGGAGTCTAAGATTCTCAGTTCCCAGTATTTTTTCCAGTCTTCATTCAGTGGAGAGCAGTATTGGTTTTTCTTCAGAAACATCCAGTTTTTATAAAAATAATAATATATAATAAAAAAAATAATAATCTTTATTTATAGTCGCTTATTCTTATTAACAACTAACATAAGCTCTGTAGAGCTTTTATTGCGACTTGACAAGACTATATACATATATACAAGCTGAGCTGTGGATATGTGACTTGCTCAAAGTCACAACGCTAGGGCCCTGATGGGATTCGAACTCGGGACCCTTCGATCATGAGTCGGGCACACTACCACTGCACCACTGCGCTCCACAATTTTATAGGCTTCCACGGCTTCTTCCGGCGTGAGATGACTCATGCCTCTTGCATCTCCAGTGTCTTTTAAGCCAAATTTTAGGCACAGTTCATGGTTCCAGTCTTTGATGACATCGTAGATGTTGAGACAATCTAATGCCGGTTCGTGATAGTGTAAGTCTCTTATCCAATCATCTCCGGCTCCTAGACAGAGCATGTGATTTTTCTGGCTGGGATGATCTATTCTGCAACCTTCACACTCGTGTTGAGCATATTCTCTGACAGCTATTCTCAGGTTCTTTAGCATTGCAAATATCAAAGCAGTCTTGTCCTTGCCAATAAATGTTTTTGGTGGTGACACATCAAATTGTTCTAGCAGTTTTCCATTTTTATCACACACAGATCTGATCTTTGGGTGTAACAGCTGTTCAAGTTCGTCCTCCAAGGAACCAATTTCGTCAGAGTAGGATCCATGTAGTTGTTCGTAGCATTCCACTCTAAACTTTAGTTCTTGTTCTACAAAGTATCCTTTGTTCATGGTCTCAGTAGTCTGTGATGACTTCTCTCAAACCGTTGATTTCTATTAGGTTGTCAAACTCTGCATATACTATGACGTTGATGGTTTTGCCGAGTGCTCTAGCAAACTGAAGTTCCACTCGCAGGTTGCCAGTTTTTATAGGATGTAGATGGCTCTGATCGGCTCCTTGGTCTGGCGTGAAATCGTATCCCCAGAAGCAGTATCCACCTTTGTAGTCGTCGTAGTCGATGTTACAATTCTGAATCTGATTTTGACTGCCCAAAGCTTGATACAGAGACATGTAAGATCTGAGATATTGATCCAAGTTAAATTTCGGTTCAAATGGTTTTCCATAAATGCTGTGACCGTCACAACTCACTTCAAGTTTGCTGAGACCGAAATGTTTGAAGTTGAAAGGATTTGTGGCGAACGATCCATTGAATGTTGCATTATCTACCATGCCAATGAATAATTGTTTTGGAAGTTGTCCCTGAAACAAGTGGTCCTCGACTTTTGATCTAAGACCGGTGCCGATGGTAAACGTCTTAACTTCTACACGCCGTATGGGAAATTTGGCATTGTGATGTGCAATAGTTTGATTGAGATCATTGGCTATGGCTGGCAAAAGTTGAACATTGCGAACCGATAAGACTGCTGCATCGATCTTAACCATAACAGGGTACTCATCCTTAGACATGATACAAAATTGAGGAGAAGCACGATTGAGACGAAGTCTTAATTCTATTCCATTAGGTAAATATTTTTCCTGCATGGCCAAATCTAGATGTAAACGCCCTTGAAGTTCCTTAGGGTTACTTAGTTCAAAAGGGGTTATACGGGCTGTTACATTGCCATGACCAAAATCTTCAAAGTGACCAGGTTCATCTTCGTACCAAAATTCTGCAGCTTTAAGTTGATTGTCTTTCACATCAGATCCAAAAGAAAATAAGTTTTCAATGTAAGCCCTGTAGGGATACGTATCCATATTACTGGTCACCAGTTTATTGTTAAGATATAGATCAATTCCACTAAACATACTGTGAAAGAAGTTGTTGATGGGAGCAACTTTTTTATCATTCTCAAGATTGTCACCGTTTGCTCTCAAAATCCTGAATTTCAAGTACAAATAAGTTTGTGATAAATCAGTGTAATATTCCGTATGGCCTGGTACCACAAATTCGATGGGTGCATGATAACTGTCTAGAGAAGCTATGGGATGATAATCTATCCACTGAGAATCTTGCATGGTGGTCAGAGTTGGAGGAACAGTTTGCATGTCTATTTCAGACTTGCTACATTTACAAGATCCACTTTGCATCATTTTCTTAGTCAAAAATATCGTGGTCAAATTTTAGATTTGAATATTTTTTCCTAATGGCTCTGTTTACAGAATTCTTTCTGCCTCTACCCTTTTGCAGTTTGTTGTGAACAGTTCGACGATTTGTCTTAGACTGAGTTTTTCTACGTTTCTGACTTGATTTTATACCTCCCGAAGCCAAATGATCCAAAGCAGATTTTCCCAAAGATTTTAAAGCTGATTTATCTCTACTTTTTAAAACTTGTTTGATATTTTGACCATCCATGATGTCGCGAAGTGCATGAATTCCTTGATCTTTGGCTACATGTTTGATACTTTGTAAACCTGCTTTTGCAACAGGTTTTAAGATTGGCATGACCGTTCTCAAGGCAGTTTTAAACATGGACCCTAAACCATAACCGTACTGTCTCGATACACCTCTGTAAACTGGAAAGTTATTTCCACCCGACCCTTGTTGACACACTACACCACGAGTTTGGAAATACATTTTTTTTGGCTAATTATGTTTGAGTCTGAAATGTAACTTGATCAAAGACTTTCCCGTGATAAATGGAATATCTATTCCCGTATCGCCTTTTGTACTCACGTGAACTTGATCTATGAATGATTTTGCCACTGGAACGTAATGCAAGTTGACAAACTCTTGATGAGAATGATAAGAGCGTTTTGAAATCTCAAATGGAACAACTCGCAAAATAGGAGCAGTTATGTCACCTACGTAAGTGTAACTGGCAATATCCGAGTAAACGTACAGTTGATTATTAGCCGTGTTTAAATCTACTTCGTATCTAAAAGCATGTCTTTCGTTTCCGATGGGTCTTTCTGACATTTTTGGATTTACCCCTAATTTCTCCCCAAGTAATTTTGGGAATATCAGTCTGACGACTTTTGGATTGTTGTAAAATATTTTGAGACGTTTACTGTTATTGCCATAACTCATTTCTATCGAAGCATTAACACGTCTCAAAGCAATTCCGAAACGTGTATCGATGATGCCTTGTATTTCTTCCACCAAATGTTGTGGACTGCTGTAATTTCCTTTGGGAATTTTCAACTCGTATTCTGCGCAGGTGTTGTCTTCCGTACAATCCTCGCTCATATTTTCTACTCCGAATTCTTGAGCTAAGACTTTATCGTAAAATCTCAAGTAGAAAAAATTGGTTTCATCCGAAATATTCATGATTTGAGTTGGTGTAATCATTTCTACCAAAGCAACTTCCCACTTTTCTTTTTCGATGTTGATGGGGTGATCTAATCTGACAGTGAAAGAACTTTGTGTATTGTCAGGAAAAGTCGTCATTGAACTGTCACTTAACAATGTCAAATAAAACCCTGTCATGGTGCTTGTTTGGAAGTTTCTTCAAAACCACTACGTTTTCTGAATTTTAACCCTGGGGAAGGAAGAATATAACCGACAGAGCTGCTCAATAAAATCAACCACAATTCTTTATCTGGACTTTGAAGACTGATTTGAACTAGAGAAGTGATGATGATGGCATAAACGATAATGATTTGAGATAAAAATGTCAATCTATTTTTGGGTAACTTGGCTAAACTTTCAGAAGATTGCAAAGAATCCGTGTCCCTTCTTATGACTGAAGATTTAAAATTCATGTTCGTGTTTTTATACAAGATCGGATTCCAAAATCCAACTGTCAAATTTGGATGGATAACCTTTCCAGTGAACTTTAATTTCTTTGACCCACTTTTTCCCAACTTTTCGTTTACGACGATCTAAGACAGATTCTATTTCGTAAATTTGATATTTGTCCACACGTTGTAATTCTTGCGAATAAAAAGTACCTTTTATGAGTTCCCCGTCTAGATCTTCTATTTTATAGGTAACGGGACTCTGACTTTGTATGACACCCCTAACCTTAAACAATTCTTGCGTCCAGTTTTGTAAATAACCTTTTTCAAAATTGCGTTTTGTTTTGTTGATGCGCACAAAATCACCAATTCTTAATTCAGGACTTGCAACTTTTTGCTTTTTGCCGTACAAAATTTGGGATACTTGAACTTCATTTTTGACATCGACAGATGCAGGCGTACGTTTAATGCTGCGATGATAAGCATGAGTGTACCCGTGAACTAATTTTGGAAGTACATCGACATATTTCAGTGTACGATTATGAGTAAAATATTTCCACATGCGACTTTTCAGAGTTCTTTGAAACCTTTCTACAATACTTGCTTTTGTTTCTGGATTTTCTGTCGTGAAAAAATGAATATTTTTAGATTTCAATAACTTTTGAAACTCTTTATTTTTGAATTCCGTACCTTTGTCAGTTTGCAAACTTTTTGGAATACGTCCATGTTTCAAAACAGATGTAAAAGCTTCCACCAAAGTTTTTCCAGATTTGTCTTTGATCGGTACAACCCAGGCGTATTTTGAAAATACGTCTATCAAACAGAGCAAGTAACGATATTTGTCGTTATATTTTGCCATACTAGAAACGTCTGCCAAATCTCCCTGCCATTGATAATCTATTCCTGCCACCACAGTTTTGCGACGCACAAATTTTCTACGTATGGGTTTGTGCAAAGTGTAAGTTTGTTGTTTTCTCAACCAAGTTTTCACATCGTCAAGTTTGATTTTCTTTGAAATTTTCTTTGCTGCTTTATACAAAGCTTGCAACCCCGTATATCCCACTGGACTTTTAGGATCGTAATAAAGTTTTGATAATAATTTATTCATTGTTCATCATAAGATAACCATTTTCTGGGTGATTCAAACAGTTCTTCTTTTATAGGTTTGATAGAACTAGGTGTAAACAGTTCGTCTCTGATATGTTTTCTAGTGGCAGACAAACTTTGAGATAAGTCTTTCTTGATGTGTTTTCTAACAGATTGTGTAACGGGACTTGTTCTTTTTCTAAGAGTAGGCATGCGTCGGTGTTTGGTTTTAGGAGTGACATACTCTTCTTCATCTTCGTGCTGAAGAGGAGTACGATGCATCCATTCCCATCGTTTCTTATTTCCGACAAAATCTTGAGGCACGTTCATGTCTCTAAGAGCCTCAGCAAAAGGTTGCCAACCCCTGGGCTCAGTGTCTTTTCTCTGTCTTAAAACAGCATTGACTAAATCTATGATATTAGACCCTGCAACTGGTTTGCCATACATCTTAACCGTCCCATCTTCGTCCCAAGATAAGTTAGTTAGGATTATTTTCTAGCCAAGATATCAATAATTTAGCTTTCTTTCGCATCGTGGTAGGAACACTATCAAAAATACGTTGATTAATTTTCGATTCAGGCTCTACGGGAAGAGAAAGTTTTGTTTCTGTCAGTGCTTTGCGATGTGCCGTTTTAAATTTATGTAAAGTTTGACCAAACAATTGAGATTTTTCTGCCTCTGACAAATCTTCGTTGGCCATGACCGAAGACAAGTCCCTTTGAAGACTGGCCGTCGCAGAAACATTTGGATCGGGTGGAAGTCTTGGTTTTTGAATTTGTTCTTCTTTCCACCGTTTCATATCTTCCCAAAGTTTAAATGGTACGACGGCCATTTTACGCCCTTCCATTGCAATTTTTTTTACTGACCAAGAATAGATCCTAAGACGGAACCAAGCAAAGGTTTTAAAAGTAAACCCAGGAGTGCACCACCTTTCTGATTGAGAATCTTTTTCTTGTTTGCTAGTGCAACACGTTTTGTAGACAATAATCGAATATCATTCTTCCTAGAACGTAATTGTTCTTTCTGAGCTTTTGTGAGTTTGACATTGCCTTTTATAAGATTTAAACAACATTCCCCTACACAGTCTAATATCTCTTTTGGACAATCATTGACAATTTTTTGACGAAACCGATATGGAATGTTACAAAGTCCTTCCAGAAAAGGACCATACTTTTTAATCAGTGAACCTCTTTTCTTTTTGATATGTGTTCTTTTCTTACGTGCAGCCATGATTGCAGTCAAGAATTAAACTAGTAAAAGATCATGTCAACCAAGTCCTTTTATAGTGAAAGTTTACGTTTAGCCAACATCTGTTTCATGGCAGCTTCAAATCCATGTTTTCTGGCAGTACGAAGATATTCGGTTGCAGGAGAAGAACTCCTTCGAGGAGAAGCCCTTAGAGGAGAAAATCTAGAAATGTCTAGAGAAGGTGATTTTGCAGCAGTGCGTCTTTCACCAATTTTTCTGAGACTAGAGTTTGGAGTAGAAAATTGAGTAGAAAATGGAGAAGGTGTTTTTGCAGGAGTGAATTTTTCACCTATTTTTCTGATACTTGAACTTGATGTAGAAAATCGAGTAGAAAATGGACTTGGAGTTCTTAGACTAGAGTTTGGAGTAGATGCAGCAAATGGACTTGGAGTTCTTGCAGTTGACGGTCCTGCAACAGGAGATGAAGGTTTTCTAGGTTTCTTAATTCTTACAGTGACAAACTTATCGTTCACTTTTATTTTTCTCCTTGATTTAGTCTTAGGGGATTTTTTCCTCTGAGTTTTTTCTTTGGAGATTTTTTCTTGCCAGTTTTTTTTCTTAGACTTTTTAGGACCTTTTCTACCCACTTTCTTTTTCTGAGAAAACCGTCTAAGTATTTTATTACCGTCCCAACGAATGAGAGATCTGATTATCACCCCACCAAAAAACCCACCGCCGCCAGGTTTTAGAATGATTTCTCGTTTTGTATCTGCATTTACCAAAGGACTTGCTAGTTTTCTAACATCGTCTTTGCGTTTGTCCATGAATTTTTGAGTTTGTTTTGGTAATTTCATTTTATTTTCAGCTATTTTTCTAGCTGCTAAAGAAAACCATTTGATCATTTCCATCAACCCCGCATTAAGCAAAGTTTTTCTTTTGTTCGAATCATGCTCTCTACTCAAATTGTAGAGAGCCCTGATCAAGTTTGCCGATGCTTTTTGAGCCATGTCTGGTTTGATTCTGTTCCATGTAAGACCAAACACACGTTTTTATACTGGAAAATACACAACTGGACCTTGTTGACCCGATTTTGTATACCAGTTTGTAAAAATATCTGTTCTAAACCTCAAATGATTTGGTGTGTCTGGTTTTAAATCGATCAGTAAATAACCGTGTGGCTTAGAAGTGGCATCGTTGAAGGCAGACATCAAGTGTGGAGCTTGAAGTTGTTGTGCCAAAACTTTAATTTGCATTTTGTCTCTTGGACTTTGAAACAAAATCAAGTAATGGGCATTCAAACTGATGGTACGTGTCGATTTACTCTGTTGGAACAAGTTTTGTGTGATGTACACAACACTTGCATTTCTGTGATGACCTTTTCTCGTGAACCAAAGTTTAATTTTTTCTTCGTCTTTGTCACCCAACATATCGTCAAAGACAATCAAGTGAGTTTCACTCGTGTCTGTGACAATATCGTCGTCGTCATTTGGAATTCCTAAAATAAATCTGATGTTTAAATCTTTGCATTCTTGCAAGATATTGTACACAGGTTGCCATTCTTTGTAACACCACACGATACGTTGTGGTAAAATATCAAACAAGTCTTCTTTGTACTGAATCAGTTTTTTTAACAAATTCAGTTTTTCCCGATCCACTTGGACCCGATATAAAAATATTAGCAGGATGTTTAAAAAACAAACTACCAATATTTTCTTCTTGAACTGTTACCGACATGATTGAAAGATAAAATGAGAAAGAATAATGAAAGACATGTGTATATATAACATATTTTTATTTTTTACTAACAACAAATTGTTTTACTAACATTCTTTACAAATAATTTTCTTACCGAAAACACTGTTTCACAACAGTCTCTGATCTGATTTTCTTTGTTTACAGTACATATCCATACGGAACAGTTTCTCCACTTTTTAAAATCACACGTTTGTCATAAGTAAATCTATATGTCTTAGATTGTCTCTCAGTCGTAATTTTTCTGTCTTTATGTTTTCTTATACGGTGCTGATATTCCACAGATTCTTGAAAGTCCCTCTTGTCGCTATTGGCCCATTCCATCATGTTGTAGAAATGGATTACTTGTGAAGTATTGTAATCCAGGGTCAATCCTTTGACTTTACAGGTAGACTTGCGTTTCCCAGTATCGTGCTCCACATACTCGTAGCCATAATTCTTCGGTCCCATACCCACAAACTTGGTGATTTTCGCAGTAGGTAGTTCGTCTGTCCATTCGCCGAGTCTGTTGTTGATGATCTCTGGATTCCATAATTCTGGTTTGTGAATGTAGATGACAGAATCCGTATCGAAGTACAACACACGTTTGTCAAGTTGATGTAGGACACTGTATAACTTCAGTCTGGCTTGTGCTGTCACAAAGGATCCTACCACCATATTGCTGCAAGCATGAGGTTCTACAATCGATTCCAGATCTTCTCAGTTGACTAACAAAACTCTTCTCCAGATACTTCGACGTTCTTCACTTTCTTCAATGGATTAGTCACCAGTTCAAAGTAGTCAGATGGATCTGACACATATTCTGTTTTGGTCATGTTGTCTCTCTGTGCTAATTTTCCCCACAAACTGTTTAAACTGATCTTGCTGATTCCACGTCGACCTTTGTTCTTTTCCACCTTCTCTAGTCTGATACCTTCTGCTTCGAAATAATCCTGTTTGAATTTGATCTTGTCTAATTCCGTCTTGCACCAGTCGGGATAGCCACTTGACTCTTGTTTAATCTTCAGGAAAGTATCGATATATCCAGCAAAGATTCCACCTTGTCCAGTTGACTTGTCGTACTGTGAAGATTGGGGAAAATGCCATATTTCGTAAACATCTTTCAGCTGGTAACCCAGTTTCATCGCCTCAAACAATTCGACGCTCACCCAAGTTCCCACTAATTCTCTGTCTTCTTCTCTGTCGTGAGTACATAATTTCGAATTGTCAGATGTCTCTGCACAACTTCTACAGAGTGGAAACAGTAATTTGTTGTTGCACTTGTACGGCAATACCGGATGATACAAGTTTCTGGGTGGTAACACTTTACATTTAATCAGTCCAAAATATTGATGTATATTATCTCTGTCGATGTCTTCTTGTGAATAAATTTCTGGATGTCCAATAGGGAAGATTCCATACTTGCAGATGTATGGATAAAGTGAACACACATCGATATACTTAATTTCCTCGTCTCCTTCAATTTCGTAGAACAGTCTTGTAGAATTCGTACGTCCTCCAAACAGTGCATCTCTGGGTTTGAGTGGATCCAAGTTGGTAAATTCTGCATCCACCATCTCCCTAAAATCTTTGTCATCTTGATAATATTGGTCGTAATCGCATTCCCACATTTCTATCACTTGATACCCTTCTCTTTTCAATTTCTCGGTCTTCTCCACAGTCTGTTTGTATAGCTGGTACATCGTCTGGCAGTTGTAAGTATTGATCTTAGTTCTGTCGGGGAAATGTTTGGGACACCCATGCCAGTAACATCCATGTAATTCGTACACTGTTTCTTTTTCTGGATCGTACCCATCCACATAATGTCCACACACTTTCTGTTCACCACCATTCAAAGCGTGACGACTTTGGATGTGATTCTTTCTAGCCACGGCTTGAATCCAGCGCACAGCTTTGATAGAATACTTCTTTTGGTTGGGATAGCCTTCTGGTGGAATGATGGCCACAGAGTTTTCAGGCATGTGATTCTTCCTCCATACTTGGGAACAAGCTTGAGCGATCGTGCATGCATTAGCAAAAGGATCCAAGTCGCTGATATCTATCGATTGTTTTCTAAAACATGCACAACCTCTGCTCAGGATATCAACATCGCTGCGACAGTATTCTTCCATTTCACGTCTGAAGTCAAAGACGGCACTGGATTCCACTTTCTGCTTGTGCCATTCCAGGAAAGTTTCTCTGTCTTTGACCGACATCTGTCCAGGATTATGCATCTCCACGGGAAAGTAAGGTCCCACGTAATTCTTGTTGGCATCAACATTTCCCAAATGTGGGAAATAGCCTTTCTTCATCTCTGTCAATCCAAAGGTATCTGGAAAATTGGCTAATCTCATATGCAGAAAATGATACGAATCCAAAAACTTGACTTTGGCAGCAGTCATCGTCACGATAGTATTTCCATTCATAATCACATCGGGTTTAAAAGTTCCATTTTCTAGTATGTAGCGTAGAATAAATTGTCCATCGTATCCTCCAAAATTATGTGCAATAACAGTCACTCCTTCATTTTCTTTTCTAAATAACCAGGAACAGAAATCTGATAACGTATTTTCACCTTCAAAGATCATTTCTCGTCCAAACTGACTACAATTGTCACAATACTGATCTACAGGTGAATTAACGCAATGGTCACACGCTTTGTTTGTGAACTTATTACAAATTTTACATTGCTGTTCAATAGGTAAATCCATACACTGATCACAAGCTCTATGTGCAATACAAAAGTTGACAATATGTTCGCCAGAGTCTTGCTTGGATTCAAAGTCAAAAAATATGAACTGAGGTTGAATAACGGTACCTTTCTCTTCGTCGATGATATCGTCCTTCTCGGCATCTTCTTCCAACACTTCGGTCTTGGGTTTGCACACGTAAGGTTGAATATAACACTGATGTTCGGCTCCAACAATCAGTTTACAAAACTTACATTTCTTCTGTCCTGGGCACACGTGATTTCTTTTATTTCCTATAATCCTATTTCCACACTTCTCACAATTATGCACAAGTTGACAAATAGATTTTTTCTGTCCTGGTTTGACTAATGTATGATTAGCAAAACAAGATGCACTATGGAATGTTCTCTTACATTTTGTACAGTACTGATTGTGTTCGTGAAGACATGGCGTTGCACTGTAACAACTAGTACATCCATTCGAACAAGCATGATCCTCTCTATGATTAAATCCCTTGTCACAAAACTCACAATAGTAATGACATCCTTGAAATCCTTTGACATTGGTGATAGTGTCATAGTGATCTGTGCCATTGAAATAAATATGAATCACCTTTGTTTTGTCGCTAGGTTTAAATCCAAGTGGAAACAATAATCCGTCATTGGGACGCTGTGAATGTACTTTGATCAAATAATCAGGAGCTAACACAGTTTGAATTTTCTTGTATTCTTCAAATCCACAAGGTTGATTGTGAGGAATCTTAGCACGATCTAATAATTTCATGGCTTCTCTAGTTTGTAGTGGCCTGTCAGAATTTCTCATGTAATGCCAAGTCTTCTTCCATGAGTCAGATGTGTCCCTATCGGCATGATCTTTTCCTACCACAACAGCTCTGGCCATACACATGACATCTTTAGTGTTGTTGATTTGAACAATACTAGTTTTCATCTTTCTCATATTGCGTGATTCAAAATAAAGTCCATGGTGTAATGCCTTTCTTCCACTCCCTGTTGGTAACTTGGTGTGTGTCACTTCCAAACTCATCTGTCCATCGTTGATTTTGAAATCTTCATTGGATTGTAACACTTTCTCGATTTCTTGAGTCAAAGATTCCCCAGTCAGACTTGTTACATCTGTGAAAGGTACAAAGATCCCTAATTTCAGTCCGGGATGGTAAATGCTCATTCGAATCCTGTCATTGCCTTGAGCTTGAGAATGGGTCTTGATGTCATCCACCAGCTGTTGAAACATCCGAGGTACAAATTCCAGCGGTGATACATCTTCTGGAAAATTATTGACATCCACATTGTACACATTAGCTCTTGTTCTGAAACGTCTCGACTCACGTTCTCTGACAGGCTTGATCACATAGTACTGCTGGTAATCATCTTCTTCATCGTCCGAATAAATCACCATAGGTCTTTTTCTTGGTGGTGACAATTCATCTTCTGATTCTTCACTGTCGGAATAATCCACAAGTTTCACCTTCTTTGGCGGTGGTATCTCGTCCTCCTCAGAGTCTGATGAAGTGGGTGGGGTACGTATTCTCTTCCAATGTCTCTTTGGCATGTTGTCTTGTCACTGTTCAAACTCAGAATGTCAGAAAATCTGAATATTTGACTTATATATCTATCATCAATTCATACAAGAATTGTCAGGCAAGATACATAGTATTTGCTTTAGCAGGCGAGACAACAGTCTTAAGGAATTTTTGTGGTACAGGCGAGACATGGGCTTTACGGAATTTTTGTGGTAAGGCGAGACAACAGTCTTAAGGAATTTTTATTAACTAACAGGCGAGACTACATGCTATATGAAATTCTTATCGCCAGGCGAGACACTTAGAATTTTTGTGCTACAGGCGAGACACTAGGTTTTTCGGAATTTTTTGTTATTTTTAAAAGAAGTGCAAGAAGAGTGTGCTGTTCAGCACCTTTTTCTTCCCCGGTCGGTTACCCTATGCCTGGGAAGCCCTGGCGATTTGAAGCCATATCTACATGATCACAAGTCCTGAATGTCGCTGTGGACCAGAGACCTGCCAGCGGAGGTTCAGTTTACTGCGATAGTGTCCCGACCCCTTAAGCCATAAGGCTTCTACTGTTTCACATGTAATTGATAGACTTCGCATCTGCGGGCCCAGGCGGTATAACCGTTGTGCACACCAGTTCCAGTCCAGTGGTGACCGGCAAACCAGCAATATTAATATGTTAGTTTCCAATATATATACCCAAACATAATTCCAGTTAACTGGAAACAAGTTAAAAATTTGCATATCAGATATATCTTATTTCAATAAAGGTCATGTTACTATTTATAGTAACACATTTCAAAATATAAAAATCAAATAGAGAATAATAAAATCTACATTTTGGTGTTTATTTTATCAAAATCGGTCGAAAAATAACAAAGTTATTCATTTTTTTCATATTATGGTGTTATTACAAGGGAGGTAAATCTTGATAGACTTTGTTTATTCTATAAATAGGCGAAACAAGTAATAGCTTTCAGAAAAAATGATACAAATGAAAAGTGAATATATGTATGGTATTACAACTTTCGTTATGAGTATATTATATGTTTACTAATAAACTATTGAAACAACCCAAAACAACAAAAACTGTCAGGCATGTGCACTGCGCATGCGCGGAATTTGGAGGGTAAGAAAACTGTAATAACTCCAGATTGCCTAGATGGATTTTCATAATTCTTTTTTTATTGGAAAGAGCAAGTCAGCACCTACCAAATAAAATTAAAATAAATTGTCACACTGCGCATGCGCGGAATATGGAGAGTAAGAAAACTATAATAACTCCAGATTGCCTTGATGGATTTTCATTATTGTTTTTTCATTTGAAAGAACTGGTCAAGGCCTACCAAAAAATATTTCAAAATAATTAACCACAATGTGCATGCAGAGAATCAAGAGATATATAATGTGTACATTTCATTTTTGCAGCTCATAAAGTTTCAAGATGTCTGAAGAACTAGTCGATCTGGGTGTGTTACCAACTGAAATTAGAAGTATAATCTACTCAAGGCTCGTCAATATTTCGAGGAAAAGTAAAAAGTTTAGAGACGAACTTCAACTGACGTGGTTTAATATGTGTTTTCAAAGAGCTCTGTCTTGCAACAATGTTTACCAGAGCCTAACACAGCTATTATATGACATCGATGGAATATCGAATCTTGACCAGAACATGAGATTATACTTTCACAAACGCATGATGGAAGTGTTGAAGGATACTCATTCTAGACATGACCGATGGATCTTTACAATTTACAATTTCAACGAGGAAACATCTAAACAGTTTTTTGAAAACTTGTTGCCTTTCCATTATGACATTTACGTACATGGAAAAATCGTGGATGGAAATCTGACTGGGCTTCTAGTATTCTTTCAAAGTTTAGCATTTTTTTACTACTTACCTTTTCTTTACCAGTTAAATTTTCCTGCACCTATGAACGGTTTGTTATTATCAACCTGGGAAGAGCAGATAAACAGTTTGCATGGTCGTGATGTGTCATTTGGAAACAGAGACGCATATGAACAAGTTATCGAGAGTGAAGAGAGATTATTACCATTACGTTTTCCAACAGTCTATTCAGACCTGCTACTTGAAATAAAACAATGAACGTGATCAAGAAATCTCCTCCAGTATCGTTAGGTCGAATTTTACAGTTTGACATTTATCGAGGGTCACTTGAACACACACTGTCCTTACAACCTACAAGTTCAGAATTTCTGGAGTCAAAAGATGGACTCAGAACGTGGTTGGGACGATATGAAACATTCATGACCTTTCGACAAGCCATGTGTGAAACAGCTTTGATAATGAACCCTATATTAGACGCATCGCCTGTGAAGTATAGGCAATGGCTACTTCATGTGGCAAACAACGAGGACGTGGTTACTTACCTTTGCAACGTACTCAAAGATGTTGAAGAGGCTTCGAGAGAACAGTCGATGGATATCGACTCAACAACAACAACAACAGAAAATATGGAAATTGAACAGGCATCACAGGAAGAACCAATGGATATTGACATGGATGAATTGACTGCAAAATTTGAAGCTTTGACACTATAAAGTGGAACTGCTTGTCTCTTGCAAAATCATTTATCTTACGGCAAGCATGGAGACAAAGTGGTTTGAAATTCCTCTGACACAAATTCTGAGATTTAGACCTTACAGAAAATTACTAGTTTGTGTTTACATACTACATTCACATAAGAACATTACTTTAGATGAAATTCAGATGAAATTAAACACAGAAGAATATTTCAAAGATTTTAAAAGACTCTGGTGTTCGTGTGCGAAACAGGAATTATCAGAGGAGACGGTCTTTACATTTGACAACTGGAAACTTCATGTGGCCAACAATTCAAAAGTGATTGACTATCTACAGTCGAAGACAAGGCGTATATAAGGACTACAACTAGATCTGCGAGTCATTTCAGCTCTGACTTTCAAACTGTCAAGATGGAAAGTAAACCTGTGGATCCAAGACTTAATAAATACAGTGATGCCAACAGTATTTATTATCACTGCACAGCACTGAAGAAACTTTTGAAAGAGAATGACAGAAAATTAATTCAGCCATTGGAAATTTCACTAAAAGAACAAGACCTGTTGAAACCACCCTATGGTTATTGCTACAATTGTGGGTCGGTGGATCATTGGACTGCCTCGTGTACCGAGGAGAAGAAGAAAACTACTACAAATAAACCACCCAATGGGAATTGTTACAACTGTGGTTCACCTGATCATTGGACTGCCTCATGTACCGAGGAGAAGAAGAAAACTACAAAGAAGCCACCGTATGGGACTTGTTACAACTGTGGCTCGCCTGATCACTGGCTACCCTCATGTCCTCATACCGACTTACAAGATGAAAGCTTGGGATCACCACAACCGGCCGAGAAGTCAGAAACTACGAGGAAAAGACGCCATACTGAACCGACATTCACCAGAACCGACAAAACCTACTGCTAGACAACATAAGAAGAAGAAATACTGTGTTGTGTGCAAAGAAGACACTCATATGATGAAAAACTGTCCTAAAATAGTGAAAAACTAGTGACTAGATAAGAGATC
The DNA here is from genome assembly GCA_963989385.1 of Ctena decussata. Classification (NCBI taxonomy): domain Eukaryota; kingdom Metazoa; phylum Mollusca; class Bivalvia; order Lucinida; family Lucinidae; genus Ctena; species Ctena decussata. The sequence continues at coordinate 15,520,510 of OZ022499.1, forward strand.
TAGTGGATAGACAATATCTAAACGGTATTGTGTGTCTACTGGACAGTGACTACTATTGTGTTCATAATAGATTAGTTTTCATAGTTACATGTAAGTTTTTATTCAATAAAATTGTTTTTAAAGTATTTGTTTTTTGTTATTTCATAAGGTTACTCTTTAAACGAAAGAGTTGGGTAGCCCTGAAAAGGGCTGTTTGGGTGTTCTAAGTCTTCACTTACTGTGAAGACTTAGACACAGGTTTTACAATCCCCACAACAGGATTCGTCTTGGATAAGTCGATCCCTCTCCTCCTCATAAATACTTCAAACCCCATCTTATTCTGCTGCCTTTCAACTTCTTTCCAATCTTTCTTCTTAAACGCCTTACACAGTCGACTCAGGTCAAAAGGAATATACTTTGACAACCCCATATTTGAGAATGAAGTTGTTAAAGGCAGTTGAATATATATATGGACTCATGGCGAACGTGAAAGAGAGCATAGTCTCTTAACCAATCAAAACTATGCAAAGTAGTTATGGGGTTTTATGCAACAATCAACAAAGTATTTCTTTCTGAATAAGTTGTGGTGGCCCTGAAAAGGGCCGTTTTGAGGTTTCAATAAACCTTTCTATGAGCAGGGACACCGCGAGGGCCTGCCACCACAAGCTGGACAGCGTACTGCCCAGCTCGTGTAGGTCACAGTCCTCTCTGCCGGCAGATAGAATGGTGGCTGATCAGCCTCCCTCTCCCAGTCCTCAGCCATGGGACTTTCTCTTTCCTGCCGTCGGTAGTTGGCTGGTGGCGGCTCGCGGTCCTCTGGCTTCATCTCTGTCCATTCTTCTTTTACTGGAACTCTCTGTTCCTCCTCTCTTCTTCTTTCTATTGCCCGCCGAGTGATGTCAAAGATGTTCTTCAACACTTCCACTGCCCTCTGCACAGAGTCCAACTGCGCCTCCAAATGTCTCAAACAGGTTTCTTCGAAGTCAGCCATCGTAACAATGTGCCAGTGGGTCAATGCGCAAGCTATTTATTCTCTCAGCACCGACCTGAAAGAAAGCACTTTTCTAAGTAGGTCAATCCGGTCTTGGGAGTATAAAACGGCACTGACCTACTTACAAACTCAATCATGGAGCCACTACTGACCTTAGACGATCTTATGAAAGAACCAGACCTTCTGTCGACGGCAATTAATACAATTGCTACTGATGCATCGTTAACTCAACAACAACCGAACGTGCAGACCTATTACTACCACCCACAGCAATCACAACTGCAACAAACACAGCCACAGGTGTCACAGCCAAAGACGGGAGCTGTAGAAGTCTTGCTCAAAGAACTCAATGATCTCAAGAAAAGAGTACAGCAGTTAGAGGACCAAAAGCAACAACATCCCATAGAATCAAATCCGATCAGAATACCATTAACTATAGAAGTAATGACACCAGAATCGTCTGTGAACGTACCAACTCAAAATGGACTTGGGTCGCATAGCAAAAACATAGATAATTCAAAAAGAAAGAAGAAACAATAGATTCTTCTTAGCTCTAACCACAAAAAAACAGTCCTTTTCAGGACTACCAATTACATCAGAAAGAATACCCCACTGATTACCCTAATACTAAGGAAGCGATAGAGTTATGCCTCTGGTATAGTGAGGTCTTGAGATACAGGGCCAAGAGACTCATAGCAGACGCATATTACTGTATACCCTCGTAAGCCATCTCCTATGCCATTTAACATAGACTTTTCCCCTGAAAAAGACTAAGTTATTTCAAACTAGCCTTTTCAAGCTTACTAAAGCGGTGTCATCTCTGGCCTCCTCCCGGCCGGAGACTCCCCCAGGCTGTGGACTTAGTCTCCGGACGGATGAGGCCAGAGTGGCGCCCTTTACTACTAACGCCATAGGTTTGATCAAAACTGATACGAGGGGTGATCATTATTACTTATTGAAAACAGGCATGTAACTAATATTAGTTGCATGTTAGAACAACTTTCTAGATTTATTATATATTGGAGGCTTGCATATGACACACGGTATATTGCCATGACAATAAAGCCTTGAACTTATAAGGGTTTAATTTCCTTTTGGTGTGTGTGTGGGGGGGGGGGGAGAGAAGTGGGGGTGCAATTTTTTACGTAAATATGCTACTGAAAGCAACACAGAATAGATAAAAGTTTGTGAAGATTTGTTGGCTAGATGCAAGCCTTAGATATTAAAAGAAATATAAGGCTACTCGTGGCTTGCTTTCAAACCTGGTAGAAATACAGACTGTAGAAGACGTTTGATCGAGAATAACATGACATTTTCGCCTGACTTGGAGGCTGAGTGACCAATATGTGACATCATTGCACTTTTACAAGAAGTATCCTGTTACTAGATAACCAACCAATCAAACTCAGCATAATAATGCACATTATAGAGTAAATTGACAAGAAATCCAATTTTTAAATCAGTTATTTTAAGCACCCTTCTTGCTTATAATCAATACCAAATTTCAGAAAATTACCATAATTATTTTGTGTGGTGGTGAAGCCAAGACCAAACTTATACAGAAACTGCTTCTACATTCTGAATCCCTCTGCTTATTTCAATTAATAAGAACGCCCATAAAAGACTCTTTGGTATAATATCATTATCATTTGTTGACGTATAAGACTTATTAGCCGACAAAGGTGTTTTCATTATTTAATAATCAGCCGTCGTACTGTATACACTCTTGTTTGAACGTTGTGCTCTCTCATCTTTACTTTTAGGTTATAAGAACATATGGCACAGTGGTGGTTTATTTTCCTATATCACACTGTTATGGACCTACCCTGCTATGAATATTGGTATATTTGCCAGCGTCAACGGCCCGGGTTTCAAAAGTTTTTCTATCAACCATCTTAACAGCGTATTCTACTATATATCTGACCATCTCCTTGGGCTAGAACCATGGCTAAATGAAACCACAGCCTGTACATATCCTGAACCATGGGCGAACAAGACTGAGACCGAATCAAAAGACCGTGAAGTCCCCATTGCTGTTGACAAAACAGATGATTTCGAGGGGTCCTATTTCAGCCCTCTTCTTCCAGTCGCTAATGTCTCAGCTAACTCTTCAAATCTTCTCTTTAATATGAATCGCCTTCATGGCATTCTTCATCCGTCATCTGAGAAAGATAGATTTCTTTGGGAGGTGACTGGTCCCTGGGAGTTTGCTGTATCTTATACCGATAATAACAACGAGACTGTCTTTACAAACGTGACATTTCTTCGAGATGGCGCCACTGGTGCTGTTGATGGTTTGAGGATACAGTTGGAAGTTAATATGACATTCACAAAAGGCAGTTTGAGGCTTGGGAAGGTCAGCAGTGCAAACAGTGTTGTGTTCTCATCTGTATTAGTTCTGTTGTTAGGCATTATACAGCTTGTTAAATGTATTGAGCAGTGATTTGATGGTGTTGAGCAATCAGGCATTGTTCACAGGGTATAATCGATTCCGCTAATTTTTGCTTCCTGCAGAGACTGTCCGTCATATTTGGCTTCCGCCGAGACTGTCTGCGAACTGTTGCTTCCTGCAGAGACTACTGTACTCGAAAAATGGTTTCCTGCCGAGACTGTCCGCGTGACTCTGCTTCCTGCCGAGAGCCTCGGCAGGAAGCAGAATCACGCGGACAGTCTCTGCAGGAAGCCAGTTATCATGTACAGAAGTCTCGGCAGGAAGCAAGAGTTCGCGGACAGTCTCGGCGGAAGCCAAATATGATGTACAGTCTCTGCAGGAAGCGAAAATTAGCGGAATCGATTATACCCTGTGTTGTTTAACCTGCAATACATACCCGGTATATGTTTCCAGAGCCGATTCTATTGCTAAGGCAGTGGCCTTCAATTTGTCTTGCAAATCCACCTTTCCAATGAGTATTAAAATAGAAAGGATTCAATAATTCTACCCCATGTCACAAAAAAAACTTGAGAATATTCACTTTGACACATTCATGTCCCCAGTAACCACGCGGTGTTTCGACAAACGTTCTAGTATGTCAAGATTGTACGATCCATGCTGTTGTTATTCTTGTTTATTCCGGTAAGTATAATGTGCCTAAACTAATCCGTATTTTCTATTTTTGTAATAAATAGTTTATATAAAAGAGACAGTTGTTCTTTTTTTTATTCTGTTATGTTCCAGTTATAATTTGCCCTAACAGTCGTCTCACCATATGGACGGATACACGGTGCCGGGTATGTGCAATATGCATACGCTCCGCTGAGCTATCTGAGGAAAATCGTTAGGAATTAAAACAGAATAGAACAGTCTCAACATAGTACAACAACGCTGAATAAAATTTTGATTTTAGATGAAGTTTCAAGGTTAATCAAATCTTAATTTGTCAATTTTTAATCAACATTGACACATCAATGTTAAAACCAATTGAACTAATACAGTTACGAAAGTTTTGAAATTGCAAGTGTCCGGTTTAATTCGGTGTGTAATAGTTGCAACGAGGAAATACTGACAACCAGTTTAGATAAATAATAATAAAATGATCATTGTCACCCCACCCACCCACATTCCACCATTTAATTTGATATTTCCTGTCACAGAGAGAAATAAATTTGTACTATGACACTGTAAAACATTAGAATATCACGTAACAGACTAGATGCAAGCACTTTACTTAACACTACTGTACAAGGGCGTAACAGCCTATGCGCAAATACGCAGATTTGTCAAATTGACAAAATTTCAATACGCACCTGCATATTTGAAGATACTGAAGTTTTGTAAGCTGGACAAGATTTCAATGGTAGCTGCAAACAGACGCGACTACATGAAATATCTTTGGAGCTTAACTCTTATTCTGGCCCACAGGGGGGTATAATGAGTATATTTTTACGAACGGATGGACAACGACACATATAAGCTATAACTCATCTTCGCAAGCAAAGGGTACTAAGTCCAGTGCATTCCTTATGCTTAAGGAACGAAGTGCGCTTATACTCTTGGCTTTCGAAGATGACTATATAATTCCTAGACGTCTTTGTAGGCTGAGAAAAAATCGAAGATGAAAATGCTCAAATCACTCTTTATTTATCATTTTTCAATGTGAGATATGAGATTAAGCAACAGTTGCTCTTGAGCCAAAAACCCTCTGTCTGACATGTTCAACATTTTCTCTGATGCGTTGTGACCATTCGGCAACTGATGTATCTCTCACTCTCTCAAACTTGTATAAGCAGCTTCGTTGAATGTCGGGGTCGTTTCTGCTAGTCCGGCATGGTCGATAATGATGAATAAGACCCTCATTTGTGGGAGCCACTTTCCTTGAAATAAAAAAACGAGAATTTAAGATTCATGGAAACACTTTGAGGGGAAATAAGACTTAAGGAGTAAGACCACCAGGAAGCAAATAAGAAGTCACAGAGGCTGTTTCCCTTTGGGAAATGGCGGAAAACCAGGGAGGCGTATCCATACACCTTAAACACGAAAATTAAATGAGCCGCGACACGAGAAAAAGCAACAAAGTGGTTGTGCGCCAAGCGCAGACTCAGTTCGGCCTGGGCATCCGCCCAGTCCGATCAGATTCTTCGCTTAGTGATTTAAAGGTAGCTAAGTGTCTAAGTTACTTCCATGTGGACAGCGATGGATGGATGGATGGATGACTTGCGATTTTACGTCCTTTTCAACAGTATTTCAGTCATATCAGGACGATGGGCTTGTGATAATGAAAGGCTGTGTGCAATGGAACCCCGTTTACGATGGAAAGAACTCCGCCTCCAGCGGGGCTCGAACCCGCGACCGCTAGATCAGTAGGCCAGCGCTTAACCCACTGAGCTACCGGGGCTCCCTGTGGACAGCGAAGACTCTGATCAGACTGGACGGATGCCCAGGCTGATCTGAGTTTGCGCTGGGCGCACAACCACTTTTTGGTTTTCTCGTTTCGTGGCTCAAATAAGAATAGTAATCTGTTTGAAAAAGTCTGAAGTTTCTGTTGAAAGAATTTTAGTTTGTAATGATTTGAAAAATTGGCACAGCATGGCACACATTGTATGCCATGCTCCAATATCAATGAAGTCACAGATCTGTTTCAATAGCAGCTAAGAGTTTATATTGATGTCTAAGTGGTGTCATCGAGAGGTCATTCTGCCAAGGTACTATTCACAACAGTTGCTAACTCTATAGTTGCTATTGTAACAGATCTATGGCGTCATCTCACTTATAATTAGAGAGGAGCATGGCATACACTGTATGCCATGCTTCTCTCCAATTATAAGTGAGGTGCTACCTGAAATTCATACAATGCAAAATGCAAAAATGTTTTTTTTTTCAAAGCTATCATTCTCTCTCATATAATTTGGTTTAAACAATATTTTATTCATACAAGATTCACTGACAAGATAAACACATGTAATACGGTATTCATTGAGGATCTGAATGGAAGCATGTTGCTTATAGAGTTAATTTCCTCGTTCAGATAATTTAAAATTCTCTGTTCTTGATATGCAGGGATACCAACGTGGTTTGGTCGCCATTTTACAAGGGAAACATCTTAAACAGAATAGTTTTGTGTGTCTGAGTGATAGGGCAATCTCTTTTCTAATGGGAGCTACCATTATCTCTCTTAAGAAGTCAAGATTTGTGGGTACCACACCATGTTTCTGTCATTACTACAAAACGATAACCACAATTTTTGACTTCATGTTTGCTTCCCCGGACGAAACGTTTCTTCAAAAATGGGGTCTACTTTCAGAGGAAAGAATTTGCTGCCATGTGAGCAAATTATTTCCTTTGAAAGTAGACCCCATTTAGAAGGGAAGCAAAACTGAAAATGGCATAGTTGTCCCCCATCCCCACCCTAAACGTGTATCCAGTTGGTCAGTGATAAGGTTTCCATAGGAACAGTAATTTCGGATGGATTAGCTAAATAAATTCGCATAATTTCCACTTAAATATATATTCGTTTGTAGTGTCCGCGTAGCCGAGTGGTTAGAGATCCCGACATCGGATAACGAGGGTCACGGGTTTGAATCCTGTTGAAGGCAAGATTCTGTCCGACCCTAAATGGCTCTTCATAATCACCCTGTCACCATCCTGATATGATTAAAATACTGTTATAAAGGACATAAAACCTCCAAGTCATTCAGCCATCTGGGCAGTTATCAAAGGATTCACAGTTTTCCCTCTAATCAGAGGCTTATGAACTATAAGCCTCTGCTCTAATGAAATATCATGGTAGGGGACTATAAATAGTTTATGAGCACAGACCCGATCATCAGCATCAATAACTAGTCATGGCATGATTCATGTCAGTCGCCGTAAGAAAGGTTTAAGGCTTTTCCAGTGCGATGCAAATTATCATATAATAATAATAAAAAAACTGACAGCATGATACTGACTGAATCGGTTAACATACGATTGTCTTCTTACATTTCAAAACCATTTAAAGGTATGATGTGGTGCGTGTGTACCGAGCCAGGTGATACATATTCCGTCTTATAGATGAGTTTGTTAGACGACATTTCTGGACCAAAATTCGTCTTGTTGATGTATGTGCCCAGGATGAGATCGTTCACGTGCCCAGAGGGACCCCAGGAGAGATAATACGGCTGGGTTTTGAACACGAATCCAGCAGCTTTTGGGTTCTGTTTATACAGACCAGCCTGAAGTAAAAAAATAATATATGAGCCACGCCATGTGATTTCCAACAATGTGGCAATTTTGTGATATTCAGATCATCCGTCTCATTTGTAGAGGGTATTCAGAGACCTAACAGTTGGCTCTATGGCTAGGACCACTTCTATAGATGGTTGATGTGACAAGTGAAGGCTCTAATCAGACTGCACTTATGTGCAGTCTGATCAGAGCCTTTGCTTGTCAATAATGCCACATTATTGGAAATCACATGATGTGGCTCATATGTATTTGTCAAACATTTGAATTAAGGCTTCGTATCGGTACGCACCTGGCTCATAAGTCAGAGGTCCTGGGTTCGAAACCAGGTCTGGCCACATACTTTCGTTTCTCCTTCCGCTGATTCAAGAAGGGCAGTTGTCAGTTACTGGCGAAAGTATGTGCACTTAGTACTGGTTAACCGCTTAGGAGGTCTGAGCCTGCCCAGGAATAGTGTGGTTAGGTTAACTGACCGTCCCGACATGACCTTAGTTGTTTACCGTGGACGTTAAGCATCAAATCAACCAACCAACCAAAAAATCTTATCGGTACGCCTCCCGCATTTTTTCTCAGCCATTTTGTTTTCAAATGGAGACAATTTTGATGCTTTTCTGCTTGCTACCCTGGCTGTCGTAGCATTTCCAAAACGGAGGCCTCTCTTAAATGAAAGATAAATTCTTTCTTTTAAGAGTTGACTCCCGTTGGAAAGGGAGGTAAAAAAAGAAACTGGCAGAATTGCTTTCCCTGAAAGCGTACCCGCCGTACACCTTACTTTCAAGTCATATCATATTATGAATGATTCCAGTGGACAAACAACGTTGAAAAAACGTCGTATTAACGTCGATGCGATGGTATGACTTTTCATCAACGCTACAGCGACGTTCGTTCGACGTTGTGAGGCAGCTGGGAATTCTAAGAAATATCATTTCAACGAAAGAGATGACAACAAACGGCAACCAACATTTACACGATAACACGTTACATCCGTTACGTACGACACCATTATCAGCCGAATTCTTATACGAGCAAAATTTTGCGCCTTTCATGAACAGAGAAAATTTGTTCATTCTCTTTCCACCGTACCAAAAACTGTGCCAGTCTTTCACTCTAAAGGGAAACTTTATCAACATTTCACCAGCATATGCATATTCTTCCTTACCAGCATCTGTTTCAGTGACCTATTTCCGGACGGAATCAGAAAGTCGTCGTGATCTAGTATACCATAGTACGTATAGCCGGACATTCTCTCATAAGAATCAAACACTGTCATCTGTTTATCATGACAAAACTGAAGATTGGCATTCGAAAATGTCCGCCGATGCTCTGAAACGAAATAGAGGATATTTGACTGTTTTAGTGTAAGATCGATTTTTATTTCACCGAATGAACACCAAAAGCAGTATTTTCACGAGTGGCGAAGCCCAAAAGCAGTATTTTCACGAGTGGCGAAGCCACGAGTGAAAATACCACTTTTGGTGTTCATGAGTGAAATAAAAATTCATCTTACACTGAAAAGGTCAAATTTTCTATTTCTTTTATGCTTGAAAATCGCAATAATTCTGTTTGTTCAAGAGCGTCAGCCATCACGACAGAAACACAACCTTTTTTCTAGCCGTTTTGCGTCAACTTTGATGCTTCCAGCGTGTTTATTGGGTATGATATTGGTTGTAAACAAAGTTTGCAACTGAAAAACAGCTTCAAATACCATTTTGATAAACAGATCTCAAAGAATTTGCTCAGATAGAATGCCTACAGGAGACTTAGGCGGCCTGACGTCGCGTGCAGTAACAATGTTACGTTGGCGCTATAAGTGACGTCATTAACGTCGTAATGACGTGCAAACATGCGTGGCGTAATTTTTGTCAATCCAGATAAGATTTAGCTAGTTAATCAACAAAAAACTTGAGGCTATTTCACAAAAATCCTATTTCTGAAACAGTGAAATCGAAAGTGATAATTTCACTGTTTTAAACAGTGAGATTATCAGTTTCGATTTCACCGAGAAATCTCTATAATTCATTGAAAAGTATAAAAGAAATGGGGGTAAATCAAAACATTTAATGAAATAATAGGTAAAACGTCTGTCGTGAACCTGTTCCAGAGTTTAAAACCTGAAAAAAACGTGGAAAAGCAATGGTAGCCACTCTTTTTTATCATTTATTCTTATTTTCTTTGATATGCTGATGTGTGTATAGTGATATTAGTGATAGTCAAGACAGAACAGAATTTATATTCTCCAGTACCATACCATGCACTGGATGACACATGAAGTTACTAGAACACAGCTTTCTGAATGACAGATTCTATCTGTCAGTTCTAGCGATGACTGGCAAAATATTGAAACTGGCTTTCACTACCAACCATACATCCGCAATGAAATATAGTACGACATGAACTACTGTGGCGGGAAATGTTTTCAACATTTAACGGATTGGTGTAAGTGTAACTCAAAATATACTTTATGTAACTTCTTGTGTGCATTTGATCGTAACTATCAAGGTAATGGCAGTACACAATGCAATAAAAGTAGAAAACGAATATGCTTGACTTTATTGATAGAAAACTTTTGTGTATATCACTATACCAGTTGTGTACTGCCTATGCATGGCTCTGCCTATTCAGTATACTTCGAAGCAAATGAGAAGCAGCGTTTCGAAATGTCGGCGAATTTCCGACAGCTTGTGCTTTGGGACAGGACATACAGATTAAGAAAAAGGCATCAACTGTGAATGAAGTTGATTGAAATCGATTGAAAAACACGTTGCAGAAGTGAACTTGCTGAAGTAAAGATATGATTTGCTTTTTTCGTTGTTTTAATAATTGCTTCACTTATTTTAGACAGTCTTACAAACAGCTGAGGTCAACTGGTAATGTGCTGGACTTGGAGCCAGAAGAAGCAGGCTCGAGGCGCCGCTCTATCAGTCTTTTGGTTGAGACATTAAACCGAGCTCGAAACATCGTTTGTCATTATTATTGATGGGATGTTAATACCGAGTTCACCATCTCAGATTGAGACAGACTCGTTGGGCCAAATCGTTGAAACAATGTCTTAGTAAGGTCGACGCAACGTCACCACAGTCGATAGAACTTTATTTCAACGTTTCGCTTTGCACAACAGGGTCACTTCTAATCTATGCGGTACCTGAAGCGGCCAGTTCGTGTCGATACAGGTCCAGTTCACCAATGGCGGCATAATACCTCAAGACTTTAAGAGCTTCATCGTTAATATCTTTAAAGTAATGAGTTACAATCTTATCGACTCCCAAATATTTGTAAGTCTCCATCCATTCAATTATCTGTTCCGCACTTACTTTGCCGTAAGCGGCTTTGGTACTCACTGCCAATGTCAATCCGGGTTCCTTCAGTGGCAAAAATGGCGGCACATAGATCACGTGGCGTTCATCACATGACCATTTGTCAACGGCAAGAGCGACGCCATTTGGAATTATTCCCATTTTAGGATTAGAGCATGTAAAATGAACGGCTAAAGTGGCATCTTTACTGTAAGGTATTCGTATAAATGTTGTTTGTTGTCTAATCTGTTCTGTTCTTCCACTTATATTATATTTAAAGCAACAACTGAAGTTCCCTCCTTGTTTGTTGTATAGTGATAGGCGAACGCTAGCATAAACTTTGAATATATCCCATGAAGAATTCTCCGATGTGTTACCACCTGCAACTCCAAGAATATATATTGGTCCTGATTTCATTTTAGTATATTTCGCAGTTTTAACTGGGTCTCTACTTTGCAAACTTTGGGGAGTGAGTTCAAGAAGTCTTGTAGTTTTGACAGGGTTAACTACCTGAAGCTGGTCTACACCTGCAAGAGAAGGAAAAAATTGGGCCGCGACACGAGAAAACCAACAAAGTGGCATGTGCGCCCAGCGAAGACTCAGATCAGCCTGGGCATCCACCCAGTTTGATCAGAGTCTTCGGTTTACGGTTAAAGGGTAGCTAAGGATCTAAGCTAGCTCTATGCGGACAGCGAAGTCTCTGATCAGACTGGGCGGATGCCCAGGCTGATCTGAGTCTTGGCTGGGTGCACATGCCACTTTGTTGGTTTTCTCATGTCGCGGCTCAATTTATTTAATGATGTTAATGTTTTTCGTGTACTCTGACTCTCCTGATGCTCCAAATGAAATATTCATGCAAGAGCATACGAAACTGTGGATGTCCGTCCAGATGTACTGAACAGCTTTCTTAAGGAATAGAGACCTTTTCTGTGAAAAATTGTACCAAAATACTAGTATTCTAAAGAACGTTAGAGCAGCTGTCAGTATAGGGTAGAGTCGGCTAACTTCGGACAGCAGGTAAATTCGGACAGTGACATAGTTCCCGTTATATGTCATTTGTTTGGAATTAAAACAAATGTACCTGGGCAAACAGTAAAAATCCTTATGAGACGGCTAATTATGAGCCGTCTCATCTGGATTTTCACTGTTTGCAATGGCATGTCCGAATTTACCCGCTGTCCGAAGTTACCCGACTCTACTAGTACATACCCTACCAGTTTTCCAGAGTATGTCAAAGTGAAATTAGATTATCATAAGAACTGAAGCTAACAACTGATTTTTATCAGATATTTATTATTTACTTCATGAATATCACTTATAATTTCTTTTTCCACAATCAGCTTCCTGGCGCTAGTGGCTCATGAGTCTATAAATTTTGCATCATTTTTTTCCATTTCACCATAAAAAATCAATGGGAGGTTTCTGTTACCATTTACCAGCTGATTTCCGCAGAAAATTCAGTCATCACATGTAAAAATTAGCACCATAGCCCAATTTTAACACAATATCTCCAGTTACCCTGTCGACACAAACTTTATGACTAGCAGGATTTTAGCTATTATGCATAAAGAGATGCTCCAAACGCTTTCTGCAAATTATCTGCAAAATCGGTCAGGTTTTACTGGAGACGTAGTGCACTGACTTTTTCACCATTTTTGAGCATGGCGCACATCGTGCATTTTCGACGATATCCTAGGACCCAACAAATTTCATGCAGCAGCCGTTTGAATAAAATGTAAACTAATGCATGGACGTATGGACGGACGAACGGACGACGGAAAGACAGACAACGGATTGACGATGAATGGCGACTCATAACAAGGGGAGGTTGTAGTTTAGTGGATAACGCACTAGACTACCAATCATGGGGTCGCAGGCTTGATCCCCCGCTCCTCCGGTCTTTCGGATGAGTTTTTAAACTGAGGTCAGATTTCAAACTGATGTCCCGTCCTCTTATGACCTATGTGTTGGTTGGACGTTACTCCGTCCCTCCCTCCCTAACTTCACTCCTTTCCACTCCATTCCACGCCTGAGAATGCAGTTTTTTCGTTTAATAGTAGACCTTCTTTTAGAAAGGTTTTGTCGTCCAGAGAAGGACACAGTAAGTCACAAAAGTTGTCCTTCTTTGTAAACACAAGCAATGTTACAGTATGTAACAAATGCTCCCCCCCCTCGCCACCCAAGGACCCTTAAGCTTGCCCAAGACTGAGACCTTGAACTTAGGCATGGAATCCCAAATTTTGCAAATGGACACCTTCTTATCATGCTTTACCTTTCTGGGAAGTTTGATGAAATTCACTTCAGCTGTTTTAGTTAGTTTTAAGACATAATCTGACCTCTGAGTCTCTGACCCCTGAGTATGGCCCTGGTCTTGGGTATGGGGACCTTAATTTTGTTTGTGGCATACCATCTCTTTATGTTTTACCATTTCAGGAAGTTTAATCCAATTTACTTAAGACTTTTTTTATGTAATTTGGGAGAAACAATTTGATCTTCGACCTCTGACTGTGACCTTGAACTTGAGTGTGGAATCCTATGTCTTGCGTGTGACATGCGTTCTCATTAAGCTTTATCTTTCTGTGAAGCTTAAGGAAATTTGCTTGCAGCTTTTTTGGGCGATGACTGAGACATGATTTGACATTTGACCCCAGACTGTGACCTTGACCTTGGGCTTGGGAACATGAATATTATATGTGTCAAACCTTCGCATTATGCTTTACCTTTCACTGAAGCTAGATGAAATTCACTTATGTAGTTTTAATGCTATCGCAGAGACATGGTTTGACCTCTTACCTCTGATAGTGACCTTGACTTTTGGTGTGGAAACTTCAATTTTATTTTTCTGTGACGTGTTATCTTTGCTACAGTAGTTTATAAGTTATAGCTGAGACACGATTTAAGACCTGATTTAACTTTTGACCCAACTGTGTCCTTCACCTTGGGCGCTGGAACCTCAATGTCGTGCGCGACACACCTTCTCATTATGGTTCATCTTTCTGTGAAGTTTCATCAAATTTGCTTAAGTAGTTTTTAAGTTATCTCTGAGACAGGATTTGTTACGGACGGACGGACGGTGCGATTTTAATATGCCTCCCGAAGTCCCTACGAACTTCTGGGGCATAATGACAGAAAAACACGACAGTGTACTCATGTACGAAAATTAAATATTAAAATGACCCTCATTGTTGGAACACATATTTCTGAAAAAAAATGCAAACTCGGAATACCTTGATAAGGCAGTTCTTTTCGCCAGTATTCGTAAAGATTTTTTCTTTCTTTTTCATTTTGATACTTTACAGCACATGTACTTGTTTTCTGTTAGGGTAAAGTCAGGTAAATTCGGACAACGGGTAAATTCGAACAGTGACATTGTTACCTTTATATGTCAGCTGTTTGGAATTAAAACAAAATTAACTGAGCTAACAGTGAAAATCCAGATGAGACGGCTCATTATGAGCCGTCTCATCTGGATTTTCACTGTTTGCAATGGCATGTCCGAATTTACCTGTTGTCCGAAGTTACCCGACTGACCTTGCGGTGCTCAAACATACCTATATGAATATAAGTTCCAAATATTACCATGATTACTAGTATCAGAACTAAAAATGTGCAAATGTTGCGACTTAATTTGCTGAAATTTTTCGATTTCTTATACATCTTCATAAAATATAAAACTATCATAAATTTTTTTACCTAGCTTTATAAAGCTCTACCGGAAAGATCCGAAAAGAGGTATGGACTAGAGTTCTCATCATGTTTCATTTTAATATGAATGCGTACACTTTCAGGGGAAGCAGCTCTTACATTTTATTTAGTCTCCTTTTTCATGCTTTTCATTGAGGTCAACTCTGAAAGGAAAGAATTTGCTCATTAGGAGCAAATTCTTTCCTTTAAGAATAGATCCCTTTGCGAATCTAGAAAAGCAAACAGGAAGTCGAAAACAACGTCTCTCGTTGAAAAAAATGGCGGAAAAGCATGTAGGTATACCCGTACACAGCCTTAAGTCGTTACCGCTTGCGTTTAACACCGGCTCACCGGTTCAAAGCTGCAATCGCAGAATAAGCTATTTTACGATATTTATCGATCTATCCCAGTTTTAAGAGACTGCGGTATTTTGGGGTTTATCCATATGCTTATATTCTACTATTGCGAACAAAAAAAAATAATAATAATAATAATAAACTACATATAGAAAGTGTCCATGGGACATGGATACTCCCGCTTGAACTGCCTTTCTTGTTCACAGCACATCGTCTCAATAATTTAACCCATTCTGTTTGGTTTGAACAGAGCTATGGCGTGGACTCAGATATTTGGCAAGGGCATGTAGCCTGAAAGGTTAAACAACCAGAGTCGTCTTTCTTGTTCGCGACACATCGGCCAGTTAAAACCATCAGTGAAGTTTTATAGTTAAATACCATAGGGTTCCGGCGTGACGGACCACAGACGAATTTTTGGCAAGGGCAAAAAAAAAATACATGTATAAATAAAATTAAAAAAAATAAAATAAACAAACGTATAAATAAATAAATAAATAAATAAATAAATAAATATAAATAAATAAATTAAAAAATAAAAAATGAAGAGTTGTCTTCCGTTTTCACGAAACATCATTTGAATAAGCTAAAGCCATGTGTGAAGTTTCGTGTACACATCCCATAATGGTCAAGGTTTAATGGCCCAGACACCTATTTCTGGCTAGGCAGATAACTTAGAAAGTAAAACAGTTAGAGTCATCTTTCTTGTTTGTAACACATCGTTTATGTAAAATTAACCGATCTATTGAGTTTAATGGCTAAGTTACATGCGATTTAGGAGATATGGCCTGGGAATGGTTTTAGGCAGGGGAGATAATTCAAAACTTAAAAATGCGAGAGTTGTCTTCCTTGCTTGCGACACATGGTTCCGTAGTAGTCTACTTATCCAGTGTGAAGTTTCCTGAATAAATTCCATAGGATTTAGGAATGGACAGATACATGCATGAACGCACGTACACACGCCCGGACATGGGTAACACTTGATGCCCTTCTGCTATTCTGACGGAGGCATAATAACTTAGTCTAGTGGGCTGTCTGGCCCAAACTGGGCTCTTGCTTGCATGTATATCAGCAATCTAATAAAAATATTGCATATACTTCCTTCCCCTCGGGACTGTATGTATGGCAAGGCAATGCATAATGAATCTTCACTCCTAGGTTTCAAAACTACAAATCTATCAAACTATCAGCTACTTGAATAGATTAGGGTCAAGTCAGGTAAGTTCGGACAGCAGGTAAATTCGGACATTCCATTGCAAACAGTGAAAGTCCAGATGAGACGGCTCATAATGAGCCGTCTCATCAGGATTTTCACTATTTGCCCAGTTATTTTGATTTAATTCCATTTGACTGACATATAAAGAAAAGGAAGTCACTGTCCGAATTTACCCGCTGTCCGAATTTAGCTGACTTGACCTATAACTTTTTCAAGTCCCATTTTCGAAAATGAATTTCTGAAAACTGAAAACACTTACGGTAAAATTAGCAGCTTCTTTTAAATCCATACCATTGATCCGTTGATTGCAGATGGTAGTCTCCCTATCCAAGTATTCTAATTATTATTATTTTTTTCATTTTTTTATTTTTTTTTTTTTTTTGGTTTTGACCAAAGGCAGTGCGCAGATATGAACACTCATCAGGGCCCAGTTGTTCAAAACTAATTATGTCGTTAGTTAACGTTTCGTTAAAATTTCAAACTTTAATATCTCAAATATGCCAATATTTATGTTGAAAAAATGTGAGAAGCTTTTGCACTGCAAAAGTTTCTCACATTTTTTCAACAAAAAATATCAGTGTATTTGGTTACAAAGTTGTAAAACACTTTTAAACGAGTTGACCTCTTAACGAGCTCGTTAGCCTAACGATGCTTTGAACAACTGGGTCCTGGCTTTTAACTGTTTGTTAGAATAATCTAATCTGTGGGACCTAAAACAGAGAGAGAGAGAGAGAGAGAGAGAGAGAGAGAGAGAGAGAGAGAGAGAGAGAGGGAGAGAGAGATTACTAATACCGTATCAATTCTAAAACGTGGGACACCTGACATACTGTATAAATTTATCCTAAAATGGAACAGTACAGTTATGCGCCCAAAAGATGCAAACAGTGTAGGCCTTGATAAGACAGCTATTTTAGGAGCAACTTGGTCTTGGTATGCACTGTTTGCTCAGACCTGTATCTGTCCAAATACTATGAATTTTACGATAGGGTACGGCAGGTTACAGTCAGTGGCGGATCCAGTGGGGGTTCGGGGGGTTCAAACGAACCCCATTCTGAGCCCAAATTATCTTATTTTCATGGGGACTTTCAGGAAAAAATGGTCAAACTGCAAAAATCGAACCTCCTCAAGTAATTTGAACCCCCTATCCAAAATTCCTGGATCCGCCCCCCTGTACAGTACGTTGTGTGGGTGGTAATTGTGATGAACCAATTTAAGGCAGAACCAAGGGCGTGAGTTGGTCGACCACAAACCGGTTAAGCCTTACAGAAAAATTATTGCTGGCCGTCCGAAGGCGGCACTTCAGTTTTGGTTCTTCTTGTTTGTTTTATGTGCTTTTTGTTGCTATGTCTTTTATGGATATATTGTTTGTGATGTTAAGGCTGGCCCTAAAACAAAAAATAGATAAAATAGTTAAAATAAATGTTTAAGGGACGAGTCATTCATTGTCGGGTGGGTGGTGGGTGGGGCGGGTACATTTAGAGGGGGAGGTCGGATTTTTTTCGGGGGATGTACTGGGGGGTCTGTACTGGGGGGGGGGTCGGAAATCAAAAAGCCTTGGGGCAGGGGGTCATATATTTTATTAGGCGTGTTAGCGGTTGGGGGGGAGGAGGGGGTCAGAATTCTTCCATCAGTCTTCATTTTTAAAAATGTCTCAGCTTCTGAGGGGCAAAGCCCCCCCCCCCCCCCCCCCCCCCCCCCCATTACTTCTATTCTTTCAAACTCAAACTTAAACTGACATTTATGAAAATGACACACAAAACTTTGGACCGCTTCATATTCATAAAAATATATTTTTCATTAATTTGCTAGAAGGACAGTATACAGTTCATATATGTGTTCCTATTTTCAAAATTGATGCTTTCGTTAGTCTGTTGTTGGTAGTAATTGTTCTGGTTAGGTTGGCCAACTAAGTATCTGAAGAATCAAGGCAGAACCAAGGGTGAGGGTTGGTCAACCACAAACCGGTTAAGCCCCCCAGTAATTTCATTACTGGCCATCCCAATGCGGCACTTCTCTTTTGGTTCTGCTTGGTTGTGTTGCTATGTCTGTTATTGATATATTGTTTGTGATGTTAACGCTAGCCCGGTGACCATGTAAGCTACATGGGAAATGGCTGTTCACATGGCTGCCCCTGGTAATATGTTTGGTGGTGACTAGTTTTGAGTTGTCTTTTTCCCACATGATGTGTTGGATGGGATCTGGGTCAGTTCCTGAAAATTGTCCTACTTAGATCTGCTTTAAACTGATATTTAGACTCATTTCGTACATGCTACAAGATACATTATATTTCATTAGCACCGGTACAGCCATGCGCTATCCGATGGGTGACTTTGAACAAGCTCCAACTCCAAGCTCCAACTCCACCAAGTTGTTTTGAAGGACACACTCTACCTATCCTTCCGTCCGTCCATCCATGTCTGCTTCTCTCGTGGAGATGAAGCCAAATATCAATGGATTCTGATCGCCACGTAAATTGCCAAGTGCTGGATTATAATAGAAAATTTTAGCCATTCGAGCAAATATCGACATTTCAAAGTTTTCTACACAAGTCTTGACAAAACCACTTATCTGAGTTAAAGATGTTCAAAAATGGATCTACCAATGAACCAATCCTATAAATGATTTATATCTGAAGCTTTTTTTAAGCTAAACTTGTTTGATTTGTGATAGTGTCATATTTTTCAATATCTTTACCACGACAACACTTTTGATCACTTTTAGTTCAAAAGCGAACAAAAATCAAGCAAACAAAGGATCACTTTACATGGGCTAGTGATTTATTTAATATTTTATATAGCAAATAAAAAATTTGTTATCGCCAACTGGGGAATTAGCTCAAGTGGTAGAGCGCTCGCTTAGCATGTGAGAGGTACCGGGATCGATACCCGGATTCTCCAACTTACTTTTTTTTAACCTTTTTTTCAGTCGATCCTTGCGATGAATCACTTGAGATATCCAAACCTGTTTCCGAACGTGAAACATTTTCGCAAAATTGATTAATTAAGGGTGCCTCTGTTTGATCCTGTTTGGCATGTCTAAAACTAACATTATACCATTTTCACAGGCCACACCAGTCTACATCAAAACTTCAAAAATGAAAACAAGAAAACAGTGATGCAAAACATCAATAAGCCGGGAAACTCAATCACATTTTATCTTCTGCGACCAGAAACTGTGCACATATAAAGAAAGCAAAGTGGTGTTCTCCGGCTGATTAGATGTCATTGGCTTTATTCTACAATTGTATGTATACATGTCATAAACATGTGGGCTAAAGCTCGTGGTTAATCTCCTCGTACAGGCGGGCAAACCATGGTATAACTGTTACATGTACGTACCAGGCCTCCGCCACTGTTTCCAGAACAAGCAGCGAGTGTCAGCCCAGATTCGTTTGTCCTGACAACCTACCATGAAGAGATTCAACGCCGTGTCCCATTGCCGTAAAAAATCTAACTATTCGGACAGTCATATCTGAGCAACCATTGCAGACCCAGATCAGACTGTTCCTATAGGAGCAGTCTGATCCGGGGTCTAAACTGTTTTCAGTTCCATCTGGAGCGTAAAACCAAACAATTTCATTTTTAGGACAATTACAGTAATTATTTAGGTTTCTCACCTTTTAGTATTTTTACAGTATGTCACCTAAGAGATCTAGGTATCTTCGAAACCGTTCATCTTTAATATCGACATTCAAAGACCTAAGAGAGGGCTTCAAAACAATCGTAAGCTGCTCTCCTATACAGCTAAAATATATCGTATCTTACCGGCAGTTACCAAAGGAATATAAGATCAAAGGGCTCCCCTTTTCTGATAGAACCGTTTCTCATCCCTTATAGATATACGATGTATATATCTTTTATATCCTTTTACGGCTGTTTATGCTGACCACAGCCGAATTCCATGATAACTATAACGATTTTAATACTTGTCAGATATACAGTTATATTTTTACAAAAAAATGCTTTGTGCGATAAATGAATATTGTTACTGTTGATATGAATCAAAATTGAAATCTTTCTCCGCCTCTATACCAGAAAAATAGGTAAAATAGAAGCTGCTGTTGTTTTTAAAATTAGGATAGCCGAATGACCACCTGTTTGGGAAAAAGCTGCTCATTCGGTTTACCGCGTGTGTCTTTCGTGAACTTTTGTCAGTTTTTGTGTGTGTGTTTCTTTCTCTCTTGGTTTTAAGAGCGGAATGTGGGATTTGATTGTATAAATTCCTGATCATCGCCTATCTATTTACTTTAAAAACCAACAACTTAAAATTCAAACAAAATAAGGGATATGCCCTTAAAATAGGGAGACTTGGCCATTTTGGCAAAATAGGGAGGGAAAGCGGCAGAGCCTCCCAAAATAGAGAAACTCACTATTTATGGGGGAGAGTCGACAGCTATGCCCCTCACATAAACAACATATTGATAACTTTACCCCTCCCCACTTCAGCACATCTACATCTACCAATTAAATGCATGGCCAATATTGGCATAGTCGCACTGTACACAACCTTAACACATTCGTGCCGGGAGGTTCTTATGTTAAAAATATTTATTCACAACCGTGGTCTTAGGATACCTGCAGAAGGCAGACCATTCCAGAGACGGACCGTTGCTGAAAAGACGGATCCCTTGTAGGAGTTGATGGAACTAAATATTGGCAGGAATCGTTGATGGTGTGCTCTAGTAGCTATATTTGTGGCTGTCAGTTACTGGTCTGAAGGGACTTCAACGAGCTTATTGACGATCCTGTACATCATTGTGACTTTGTTCTAGTTTCCTTGATTGAAGGTCCTCCAAACCAAGTTCTTGCAGCATTGAAGTGACACTGCTGGTTTGGCGGTCGTCATTGCAGCACAACCTGTCGACACGCCTCTGTACAGACCCCAATTTGCTATGTTGAATTTTGTTACAGGGCCCCATACCGTCGAAGCATACTCGAGCTGTGGATGAGCTATGGACTTTTAGCATTTGACCTTAATATCTTATCTTTTATCTATCTAGTCTATTCTATCTGATAACTGTACTAGGTAGTATGGGCACCACAGATGACTTCGAAACAATCCCTTTCCACCTTGTCCTGTTTTCAGCTGCCCCAGTTGAGCTGGCAAAGTCCATCCCCATCCATTCTTTAATATTGTCTTCCCATCTCTTCTTCTGCCTACCCCTTCTTCTTTTTCCTTTTACTGCTGTTGCTAAACCAGAACACATTGAGACGTGGCCAAACCACCTTAGTTTCCGTTTCTTGACGAGCGTCAGGAGTTCATCATATTATCCAATGGCTGCGAGGATCTTTCTGCGAACCTCCTCATTGGTTATATGGTCCTTGTACGAAATGTTCAGTAACCTTCGGTAGCATCTCATCTCAAAGGCCTGCGTTCTTTTCTCTAACTCTGCTGTCAAGATCCACGATTCACAGGCATACAGAAATATGGAAATGACAAGAGAGCGCATAAGTTTCACCTTTGATCCAAGAGATATGTTGTTATCTGTCCGAATTGGTTTCAGCTTGGTAAGAGCTGAAATGGCTAGTACAATCCTTGATAGAACCTCCTGTTTTGAGCCATCATCCGAGACAACTGCTGCAAGGTATTTGAAGCTTGTTACGGTACCCAGCTTCTGCCCTTTTGCCTTGATCTCCCTCTAGATGCCATCTGCGCCGTTTGTCATCAGTTTGGTCTTCTCAACACTGATCTCCATCTTATACCTTGTGCAGGTTTTGTCGAGACTTTCAACTACAGCTGCTAGTAGTTCCTGCTCTTCCTCAGCTAGAGCGTCTGTGTCATCGGCAAACCGCAGATTGGTTTCTGCCGCCTATGCTAACTTTTCCGTCATGTTCTTTCAGAGCATCAGACATGATCCGTTCGAGAAAAATGTTGAAGAGGGTGGGTGACAGAAGACATCCATGTCTCATCCAACTGTTGTTCTGGACCATTCTTCGGTGGTACCATTTATCAGGACTGCACTTGTAGCCTTGGCGCATGGCTGCTCAATGGTGCGAACTAGGTTTGCACAGATATTGTACTTCCGCATGGTGGCCCATCTTTTGGGCAGCTCGAAAGATTTCTGCGAAGGAAAGCCCCTTTTCGTCACTGCATCATTTTGGCTGTCCCAGGGCAAAAGGTGCTTGGCTTTTGACGTTTCTTTCAAAGTCTGTCCATGAACGTTATAGGAAGTATGTATGACATTTCGCTTGTTGGTGATCCTGATATGTTCGCACTTGCCTGGGTTAAATACCATCTGACAATGTCTTTCCCATTCCTGTAGTTGAATAAGAACTATCTTTAGTGACATTGCATCTTTCTGGTCTCATGTAACTCTGTACAGTGGACAATCATCTGCGAAGAGTCGTACTGAAGAGGAAACTTCTGAGGGCAGGTCTTTGATGTATACCAGGAACAAGAGAGGTCCAAGCACTGTACGCTATGGAACTCCAGACGTGACAGCAGCCTGTCAGCAGAGGAGTTATCTTCCCATCAAGAACAAATTGTTGATTCGTATCTGCAAGGAAACTTTGGATCCAGGATAGTTTCTTGTCTCTGATGCCGTAGCGTTGGAGCTTGACTGCCAGGCGTGGATGTGGAACCTGTTAGAAAATCTTGCAGAAGTCCCACAAAATAGCATCAACTTGCTGCCGTCTGTCTAGTCCAACTGCGAGGTCATGTGTGGTAGTGATGAGCTGGGTCTCACAAGATCTCTTCTTCCTGAAGCTGTGTTGTCAATCACTCAGAATATTGATACTTTCCAGAAAGTTCATGTGATGGCTATGGACCATATGTTTCATAGCTTTGCAACAAGAGAATATCAGTGAAACTGGCTGGTAATCAGTAATCTTCCCCCCTTTGAATTAGAATTAGAATTAGAAGAATTAGAATTTAATTACTTCACAGCTATACCCAAGTTTTGGGTTAATGGCATATAACATACATTGAACAAATACAATTAACAATACAATATGAATTGCACACATGCACACTCACACATACAAAATAGAGCAGTTATGAGTCATCATGTAATTCGATCGCTTGATAAATGGTTTGGAGTCAGTAGACTTGCATACTGTTTATGTAATTTTACAATCATGTACAAATGTAGCTATGGCTTTGATAATATTCTTGTCAGAGCATGTCATAAGTTTAGTAAAAGTAGTCACGTGATCTACACCCAGAAAGATATCAGTTGCATTTATACTGTCAAACATTTTCTGTCTTAACGTATCGTATTTATTACATTCACATAGAAAATGAATTTCATTTTCAATCATATTACAAGAATCACATAACCTGTCTTCAGGCTTTTCCCCACAAAATCTACCACGTTGTATTCTTAATCTGTGGGTACTAATTCGAAAAGAACAGAGACACCTTCTTAAATCTTTATCCAACAGATTTTCAAGATACGGTTCAATTCCAAAGTTTTGTTTTAGTAACTTGTAAGTTCGCATTTTTTTCAGTTCTTCCTCAGATGACAAACGCTTTTTCCAAAATGCAATAAATCTTTCCTTTAATTTATTTTTAACCAAAAAAAGAAGTGCCGATGCATTAAAAGTACTCTGATAATTCCAAACATGAGAAAACCCAAGGTCATATAACAAAGACTTAACAAACTGTTACCAAATTTTGTTGTTATTATTCGAAGCATTCACTTGCTCCTGATATGCTTTTTGTAATAGAGAATCAGTATTTGACTGAATTGTATGTAACCAAAAATTAATACAGTTTGTTAGAATTGAAATTATGAGGGGAAACTGTCCTAGTTGACTTATAACAGCAACATTACATGCTTTAGAGTGAACCCCCAAGACGTGTTTACAAAACCTCATATATGTTTTATCAAATTCATTTGTATTTTTCAATGTCAATTCAAACATTTCCTCCACCGTTTTACCCCTAAAACAAGGTTCATATGCTGACCATATGTCACTATTATACAATGCTATAGGTTTCACTAAGGCATCAAAAATGTGTAAAATTGAGGATGGTTTTATGGTTTTATCAAGTATACTCTGTTTGGTAGAAAATAGAGCTCTGCTGGCTTTCATACTAAGAGTCTTTTCTGCGACAGAGAACTTCGCATTACTGGTAAACATAACTCCCAGGTATTTGTACTGATTGGCATATTCTGTATCATCTGTGCCCATAACAAGTTTGAATTTATCTTTAAGAACACGTCCTGTTTTTGATGATGTCATGACTTTTGATTGATCTGTATCAATAGCTAAACCCCACTGTTTACAGTATTCGTGTACCCTATCTATATTTCTTTAAAGAGCCTCTTCTGAAGTTGACATCAGTACTAAATCATCAGCATATAACAGATGGTTAACCTTAGAATCATAAACAGTAGGTGCATCATCTGCTAAAAGTGTATTTCCAATATCATTTATAAAGATGTTAAATAAAAGGGGACTTAAGACGCTACCTCGGTGTACTCCTTGTTTTATAGGGATAGAGATGTCACATAGGCTCTTTTCCAGCCATCTGGAATCTAGTCTTGTTCGTAGGAAGATGATATATGTGTGTCAGGGCTGGTGCAGTTCAAGAAGCCATCTCCTTCAGAAATCGTGGTGAGATCTGTTCCGGGCCGCTAGTTTTGTGTTGATTCAAGCCGTCAAGCAGTTTTTGGACTCCATTTACCTGAATGTTTAGGGGTGGTGCTGTATTAGCTGTGCTTGTTCGTATGATAGGCGCTGAACTGTTGTCTTCTTTGGTAAAGGCACTGACCTCTGATCTGATTCTGATTCTGACAAACTGCTAATTCATACTTTCATCCTGTTTTGAATGGTTGATGTCGTCTTTTTTCAGTGGGACTACACCAGAGCTCAGTTTCGCACTTCATACCCTTGGTGTGGGCGAAGAGCCTGGTTCACATACCATATTGTTGATGTAGTCATCATGGACACTTCGACATGCTTGCTGGGCTTCTTTCTCCACAAAAAGTTAACGATCTTTACACCTCTTCACAAACCTGACAATTCCAGGCCACAAAATTTTAAGACCACACTCAAATGAAAGTGGTTGGAGGGGTTGGTGGGTGGGTTTAAAAAACAAAAACAAAAATAATCTTCTGATTTTTAAAGATGATGTTGAGTGAGTCTGTCGATCGGAATAACTATGAAGATTGGCGAGCAGAGTGTACCTGTATCGTATTTGGCCTAAGCTTCTATTATAACGAATAAACCCCAAACTTTGGTTGTTTTATCCCGTGGAGGATATCTGCATGGTTGTTCGATAAGGGACGGAAAACGAGAATTGCAACAATAGACTATTGCAACACATCAACGTCGACCGGAAGCTTAAGTCACTAAAGTTAAGCGTTTGAAGACCAAGACGAAGAAAAAACATCAAGTTATTGGTTTTACTAAAAATCTTTCCCAGGAGTAGTAATCTGACAGGTATTAAAGGATGGAATTTGTTTAATACCAAATAAGTTCTGGTACCTTGTATTCTAGTACGTGTAAAAAAAGTTTAAGGAAAGAAACACTTAGATGTCATATGTTTTCGCGACAAGTAGATGCATGCGTAGCAGGTCAGAATCAGAATTGTTTACTGGTGATACGTCCAAAGACAATCATTCACCAGGACCTGTGAATCAGGGAAGCTAGTCCCTAGCCCTTATAAGAGAAGTAAACTTAGTAACTGAATCCTCTGCACACTCAGCAGCAGAAATAAGTGAATCTTCCAGGGAATTCCAATCTCTAATAGTCTGGGGGAAGAAACTGGACTTGTAAATGTCAGTCCCAGCCAATGGGGTTTGAAATGTCAGGGAATGATGATTCCTGGTACGCCTATTTGGGGGAACAAGGTCATTTATGGGTATACTGGCTGCACCCCTCAGACCTTTGTAAAGCATTATAAGTCTACTATCTTTCCTTCTCTTTTTTAGGGATTCCCACTTAAGTTTCTCCAGAATGCCAGTCATACTCCCAGTTTCATATGTGTAATTTCCCGTTACAAATCTAGCTGCCCTTTTCTGCACCTTCTCAAGTTCATCTTGAAGAAGTATACTTTGAGGGTCCCAAACTGAACTGCCATACTCCAGGACTGGACGCACCAGTCCCTTGTATGCTGACTCCTTAACATCTTGTGGACATGCTGCCAAGTTACGTCTGAGGAAGCCGAGGGTCCTATTAGCCTTTGTGCAAATATTACTGACATGTGTGTTCCATTTCAAATCATTGGCAATGGTTATGCCGAGATACTTGATAGTTTCTACATTACTGAGGACCGTTCCCTCTAAGGTATAGGAAGCATTGATCTTCTTGATCCGTTTCCTTGTAATTTGCATTATATTGCATTTAACAGGTTGAAATCTCATGCCCCAACTCCTTGCCCAACAACCTAAATGATCTATATCCTCCTGAAGTTTCACAGTGTCTTCAATATCTCTGATTTCACGATAGCAAACACAGTCATCAGCAAAAAGTCTTAATTCCGAGTCAATATTTTCTGTTATATCGTTAATGTATAACGAGAACAACAATGGTCCAAGTACAGTGCCCTGGGGGACACCTGACAAAACCGGGGCCCAATCCGACTTAACTCCATTTACCACCACACGCTGCTGCCTGTAACAGAGAAAAGAATCTATCCATTTCAGAGTCTTCCCACCAATACCATAGCCGTATAGCTTACATTTAAGTAATTCATGAGGGGGAGTGTCAAAAGCTTTCTCGAAGTCCAAGATAAAAGTGTCAACCTGACCGCCCTTATCCAAGATTTTAGCCCAGTCATTTATAACCGTTATCAATTGAGTTTCACAGCTATGTTTCTTACGGAAAGCATGTTGTCTGTCTGACAAAAGTTTATGTTCATCCAAATGTGCCATAATATTAGAGCAGACAATGTGTTCGAGTAACTTGCATGGTACACAAGTTAGAGAAACTGGCCGGTAATTGCAAGCCAAAGACCTATCTCCTTTTTTGAAGAGTGGGCATATATTTGCAAGAGACCATTCCTTGGGGATTTCACCCGAGTCAATAGATTGTTGGAAGAGATGAGCCAACATTGGGCCTAATTCAGATGCTAGTTCTTTTAAGACTCTGGGATGCAATTCATCAGGTCCTAAAGCTTTCGATGGGTTCAAGCCCTTAAGAAGTTTCGTTACACCTTCTGCCGAAACATGAATGTCCTCCATGAAAGGAGCCGAGCGATTAGGAAGGGGGACTTGGGTGTGCTCACTTTTGTTAAACACATCCGAAAACTGACCGTTAAATTCATTAGCCTGTTCCAACTCTGACTCGGCAACACCACCACCATTTCTCTTCTTTAGGGGTGGGATACCTTGAGTATCTTTCTTTTGACTATTAATGTACCTGTAGAAGTCTCTGGGATTAGCCTTTATGTCACCAACCAAGTTATTGACATACAAATCATGTTGCTCTTTCACATCAGCTTTAATTTCCCTTCTCAAAGATTCAAATTTTGACCTAAGTTTGCTACTGCCAGTCTTTTTGGCCTTAGCATGTGTCTTATTTCTTCTACGAATCTTCCTTCTTATCTCAGGGGTTATCCAAGGAACAGAAGAGGTTGACCTACTGGTTTTTGAGGGGATATGCTTTTCAGCAGACTCCTGAATAAAGGAGGTTATCAAGTCAAAGTTTTCTTGAACTGAGCGATTGTCCGAGTAACCATTGAAGTATCTATGTTTTGGGAAGTCTGACGCTTCTTTCCTCATTGATTCAAAATCTCCCTTTTGGTACAAAAACACTTTCCTCCGAGGTTTCTTTTTTGGGCGGACATAAATTTTCAATGTTCCTGATATCACATCATGATCACTAAGTTTGTCCGGGGAATGTAGTTCTTGAAACTGACCAGGAAGCGAAGTGAGAATTAAATCCAATGTGTTTTTCTCCCGAGTCGGGAAATTCACCAGTTGTTCTAAACCATGGTCATTCATGACATCAATCAACATTTGTCCCTCTGACTGACATCAGCACTCACACATTTAGGCATCAGCACTCACACATTAAATCTATCAGAAGTTTTGCGAACATTTTGACAGTTGGCTTCACTATTTTGCCAGAGGATTGTAATATACTATGAAATTTTAGGGCACTGCCTTTATGCAAACCGACACTTTTTGGTGATCAGTTATTCATTTTAAGAAAAATAAAGTTGAAGTAAAGGCAGAATTACGATAAGTATACTAATATGTATTTAGGCACAGCCTAGAAACGGGCATGGTATTTTAGATCTAGCTTTCAGCAGTCAACCAAAATTAGTTTCACAATCTATAATTGTCTTCCTGCTGCAGTCTTACTGAGGTACAGTGTTTCGTGTTTCCAGTTTTTTTTTTTCAATTTATCTTGATAATTTAGAAGAAGAAAACATGATTTTCTGCTTGTATTTCTATGTATTTTTTGGTAAGAACTGACAGGCACTGCAGGGTAATCGAAATCCTTTTAGAGCCTCCTTCGTTTTGACCGCAAATAGAATGGAACAATTCTATTTAGATATTTATTTTTTCGTTTTTTTTTTTTTTATGTGATTCCATCAACATTTATTTATCTGTCATGTTCAGAGAAGTATGAAAGAGGCATAAAAGAATTTAATTGCTGTTGTTTTATTGTGCTAAAAATGACTGGAACTCTGAGACTGTTGTTTTCTCTGAGATTTATCATGTTTAGGAAAGAACATGCAAGGTAAAAGGCTTCAGGAAAGTGTGTGTGTTTTTTTTTTTCGTACATGTTTCCTGTAAGCCGGCTGTCCACTGCCCCCTTCAACGTCGAGCCATGCCCATAAAATCGGTCCTCACAAACAATTTTTCATCAAGAAAGTCAAGCATTCTTTTCACACTCTATTTCTGCTGCTATTGTAGTTGTTGTCTAACTTCGGTCAGGCGTTTCATGTTTCCAGTTTGGCCAGTGTGGCATGGTGCTGGTTTTACCAAGATACAAGTTCTTATGGTTCTGATCGGATGTTTTGGTCCTTCTAGCAGACAATATAGTACAGTACCAAAGTTTTACAATTCATCTGTTTGTATTGTGTATACAGTCAACAAAAAAGAGACTTGTTTTATGCGGATTTTTTTTTTTTATATACTTTCTATGTCAACTGATCATAAGAGGAGATGTTTTGCATTGTAAAATTTGACAACCATAAGTTGTTTGTGGTTTAATATGCTAAAACCTTGGATGTTACTTGGTGTTTTTTTTTTTATCTTGGACCAACAAGTTCTTATAAATGCATCACCATGAAACCATGGTAACATAATCTCGCAATAATTCTGGAAAACTCAGATAGCTCAGCGGTACAGCATTTGCTTCGGGAATGCAAAGTCTTGAGTTCAAATCCTGGCCATGCCATTAGTGCCATACCAAAGGTGTAAAAAATGGTACTAGGAGCTCGCTTGGCTGACTCTCTTCTATAAAGGGCAGTCCTAGGAAGATAAAGTTAAGTCATCAGGTAGGTATAAATTGTTAAGTAAGTTGGATACCTTGTTTATGGCAATAAAAGCTCTACATGTAAATAAAGCTACTTTATCTTTATTTTTATATCTTGATGAAACAGGATCCATGGCAGCTTCCATTGAACAGCAATTTATGACCAAGCTTTTTCAATGGTAAAAAGATAGGACCAAAACTGATAAAGTAAAGCGTACATTGTGTGTTGCTATGGATTTAACATTCCTCCTAATGAAAACATTGCACCTACCTTCCAGGATCATGGTTTTCTTTACTTTCTATCTTTCTTTCTTCCTTTACATCTTAACTTCTGTAAAGGACATCAGACAGGGTTTGATATACTATTGGTCCTTCTGCTGAACCCATAACCATCCCAAAACTTAACATTCATGCTTTGAAAAAGATGTGATCATTTTCACTACCACTGTCACTGTTACATACCTTCTAGTTTTTTTTATTCCATTTCAGAAACTCATAGCGTATTTGAAAAGCCCTTTCCTGGTGGTTTACAGTAGCTGTACATGTAAATTATGGAATCTGATAGTGAAGACATGGATATCTCATTATTTAGTGAGAAAATAAAAGACATTGAAAAAAAGTTAAAGACTAAGAAGAAAAATGTAAAGGGTGTAAAGAATGAAGAAATTGATGAATTAAGATCTCAGGGTCAGCAAAGTCCAGAAACTGCTGGTAGGCAAGTAAACAATAAAAAGAATAAAATAGTTAGAAATATCAAAAAGTTTGATGAAGTACAGTGGCCTGAAACTCAAAAGAAAAAACTAAAGAAAAGAGAGAAAAAGAAGAAGAAAATGACAGACTCAGTTGGGGATAATCAGACCCTGGAAGAAGGATTAGACAAATCGGTTAATTCAAATTTGACTAGTAATGAAGAATTAGAATTGCAAAAAGACAAGTCTAAATCATTCAGGACTGCAAAAACAGAAATGCCTGAACAAAAAGGGAAAAGGAGACATGAAGCTACTGGTATTATAGTAAAGAATATTAAAGAAAAGCCGAATTTTGGAGAAAGTAGGTCAAATACTAAAAGGTTATCAAAATTTAGCTCATGGTCAAATAAGCAATTATCTGATTTGTCAGACTCAGAGAGTGATGACGATGCAAATTTTGAATCAGAAAGTATAGATATGACCAAAGACTCTGAATCATCATCTAGTGAGGATAATACAGAGATGAATAGACATATGCAGGATGATGATGAAGATGTTGACATGGGTCCTAAAAGACAAAGATCTCAGAAGTTAAAACAACTGCCAAGTGATGATGATGATAATGAGAGTAATGAGGAAGATGAATATGTGAGTAACTTTCAAAATATTTCAAAATAAATCTGCTTTTAGGAAAATGAATATAAAAAACATAGTACTACTGTAAAATTAAAAATAAATTAGGACACCTAAAACCATTACCACAATTGTCCTTAAAATGCTACAGTTTGGTATTACAATGCAGTAATGGGTCCAAAAGAGGCAGATGGAATGGCAAACTCTGTAAACCCTGATCAGACTGCTTATCTGGGTCTCCAAAGGAACAGTCTGATCAGAGTTTGTCCAGATATTTAAAATTTTGATGGTAGACGATACTGAAATCTGCTAATAAACTCTATAAATCAAATTGCTGAAAATTTCAGTGGCACTGACTGGAAAGCCCTGAAATGATTTTTTAGATGTTGCATGGACCAGCGTAGAAGAGTTTTTCACAGAACAATTCCTTATTATTATTCAAAAAGAGCTTTACTTTGTCATGCATATACCGGTAAGCTTTCTGCCTAAAACATACAGGTGAGACACAAGCAGAAAATGTCATCAACTATTATTTGCATAAGTACATTACATGTACCATTGTTGTCATGGCTTAAATAATTTATAAATATTCTTTTTTACAGGCTGCCATCAAGAAAGGTAAGTAAGGCCGAGAACTTTCATGGTGAATGGAATAGTGCAGAAAAAATTTCAACAGCTGTGTTTTGTCTGTACTTCCAACAGCAGTAACCATAGCTGGGTGTTAGACAAATGATACAATATTCAGTCAAATCCAGGGTTCAAAAGTAACAGTAGCAAGTAGTAAATTTGCCGTATGAAAATCCCATTTGTCACTTTCCAAAAAGGTAGGTAGCAAAAGTTGCTTCCTGGGAATTTTGTAGTGAAATTACTTTATAAAAAGCAGAAACCAAGTTTCACATAAATATTATTTTCTGATTGTAAGACTAAACACAATTCCATATGGCCAAAGGCATTGTCAGTGCCTTTCGCCATATGGAAATTTCTTTGGTCTTAAATCTGACAACTTTATATCTGTAAAGTTGGCAAGCTGGCTGTCATATGGCCACCAATTTATGCTACCAGATATGTTAGTTTTGCTACCAACTTTTACACAGGGTAGCAACTACGTGCTACCTGCCAAAAAAAGTTAATTTCTAACACTAAAATCGAGCAGTTATCATGATCTCAGATTGATGTCATGACTGAGGGGCGTCTATTCTTTATTAGCAGATGAAGACAGCTTTAATTTAAATACCAAGTAGGATCATTTGAGTGCAGTCAGCAGCAAGTTAAATATTGTACCATGACAATCACAAATATTACTGTAATCTAAAATTTTATCACTTTGCTGTATTACTATCAAGTCATGTGTTGTTGTTGTTTTATTGCTTTACGTCCATGGTAAACAGCTATGGTCATGTCGGGACGGTCAGTTACCCTAACCACACAATTCCTGGGCAGGCTTAGACCTCCTAAGTGGTTAACCAGTACTAAGTGCACATACTTTCACCAGTAAGTGACAACTTCCCTTCTTGAATCAATGGAAGGAGAAACGGAAGTATGTGGCCGGACTGAGTATCGAACCTGGGACCTCTGACTCTTGAGTCAGACATGCTACTAAGTTTTTGCTGGTGAAATGAGAAACAGTGCAGACCCGATCAGACATTTACCCCGAGTCTACACAGTTTGCTGTGTCACATCTGTCCCAGTATATTTTTATTGCCCTTCGGGCTTACTGTTTCAAAATGACGACAAATACTTGTAGTAAACTTCCTTTCTTTTAAGCCCACATTTCAAAGAATTATTATATGTATATTAAAGAAAAAAACAAATGATTAAACATCAAAGAGAAGCTTTGCAAATGAAAACTGAAAGATTCTATACCATTTTCAGCTCTTGTAAACAAGCAAACAAAATGATAAACCAGTAGGAACTTGTGTGCTTGTAGTAACATAATATACCTCAGAAATAACCATGATGTACACTTATAGGGGCATGCATGCTTATTAGGTCGGATATGGTAAGGCCATTCACAGCTCCACTTAGTTTTGGAGATAATTCTATTTCTAAGATAATTATCTTATTCCTCAACAAAAACATGTTGTGACCCCCTGTTAGAATTGTTCCAGTGAGACGGTGCCACTGAGGGGTCACAACAATTTGTTTTATGGCAAAGTATGAAAAATTGTCTCTAAATTATGCCTGTTTCTCCTTCTTATCTTGTGCACTGTGATTATAACACATGTAATGTTATTTGAGTGTTTCAGAATTGGCCAATATACCACTGGAAGACTTAGTGAAAATCAAGGAGAAGTTGGGTCTGAAAGCGTAAATATCTTTGTTTTAAGTCTGTCCCTGTATCATACCATTAAAATTCTTAAAACTGGGACATCTAAAATTATATAAGAGTAGCTGTCCTAAAAATAGAACAATTAGGTTTTACATTGAAGTAATGCAACCAAAAGATGCAGATGAGATGGTAAACAGTGTAGACCATAATCGTAAAGGAGCAGTAAAGCAGTCTGATCTGGTTTGCACTGCTTGCTTAGATCTGTCTGTCCCAAAACTTAGAATGTTTAGGGTAGATTAATAACAACTACACGTATGTATCATGTCAAAATAAGCTATCCAGGGGTACCAGAGCATAAATTGGAGCAGCTACACTCTGTCTGGCCTGGCTCCCAGGTAAATGGTGAGGGTGGAGCTGGGTGGGGTGGCAACAGTCTTTTGATGAGGAAATAACAAAAAATAGCGCAATAGCAGTTTACCTCAAGGAATTTTTATCAGATTTTATAAGTATGAACAGGGTGCATACAGCAATACTTTATCAATTTGCATTGATTTACGATAAATGAGCTGCGACACAACAATACCAGCAAAGTGGCATGTGCACCCAGCAAAGACTCAAATCAGTAAAGGCATCTGCCCATTTTGATCAGAGTCTTTGCTGTGCACTTAAAGGGTAGCTAGAGCCTAGGGGTCTAAGCTACCTCCATGCAGACATTGAAGACTCATGTGGCGCACATGCCACTTTGTTGGTTTTCTCGTGTTGCGGCTCAAATGTTCTACAGCTTTACACACCTCATGTCTCAGAAAACGCATAGAGAAAATGGGTTTTCAGATTTTTTTTTTGTAAAACGGTGGAATTTCAGACACTGTAGACCCTGATTATACTGCTCCTTGAGGAGCAGTCTGATCAGGGTCTACACTGTTTGCCTGGGTATTTTTGTACTAGACGTTGGTGTTCGAAATTTTAGAGCATTTTTCATTTCATGAACAAAAATTATGTACTGTGTCTTCAGATTCAGCAAAATTATGCATGGTGGGAAGTTTGAGGAAGGAAAGAAAACAAGGGTCTTCAAACGAGAGAACAAGAACAGGTATTTGGTAAAAAAAAATTAAAAAATTGTGGCAACTAAAATTATAACCATTATCGTCCCAAAGATTGAGCAGTTTGATTTTACCATGCAATATAAACCCACCAAAAGATGCAGATGGAATGGCAAGTATAATGCATCAAAAGATGCGGGTATAATGGGAAATGGTGTAAACCTATTCAGGCTGCTTCTATAGGAGCAGTATAATCTGGGTCTGCACTGTTTGCTCAGACAATTCTTAGAATTTTTGTGGTACTCTTCATTTTATGGGAAATCTTCAGTGCTCTAAATAATAAACAGTCAAAAAAATCTGGATCCACCTCACTAGACAGATCTAGACTTTCGCAGGTTGTTTTGGAGAGGGGAACCCTTGTCTTATAAATACACTAAACTCTGTTCATTAATTCTGAAACTGGGTTTTTCGCTGCTCATACTTTTATAATCTAATCAATCCACGTAAGACTGTGCATAGTGATAATGCTAGTCTTCCGCCGATTTCTCATCAATGTGTCCTTTGACACTGTCCTTCGTAGGATGCTGGGCTAACCTGCACTAAACTGCAAATTACAGATTTTCAACCGTGACTAAGTCCATCGGACAGGTTGGAAACGCCTTTTAATACCATATAAAGTGGTCGCTATAAATAGTTTTGTGTGCGGGTGGGGTCAATATTCTAGCACATGCTATGCGCGCGCGAAATCAGTCAGCGTGACAACAAGCTTGTCATCCAGATAATTTTGTCTCAGTTTGAAATTGATTACACCGCATAAATTCACACTGGACCAGGTTTTCAGTGTTTCATCATAGTATCGCCACCGACAAACAACGTCTAAACGACGTCATATCAGCGTCAGTGCGACGTAATGATGTTCACTGGCGTTATTTTAACGCAAATACTTACAGCTTTTTGCAGTATGTAATAAAGTTCTAAAATCCCAAAACATTTATTACCAGTGTTGCATTAAAACTGCAAAGTTAAATGCAAGGACAAAAGGACCAAACCGTGCACCTTTCAAACTTAATACAGCCCCTCTTTATCAGTCTATTCCTCCTTCTTACCCCCCCACCCACCCATCCCTATCCCAACTCCAAAGAAATAATAAAATAATCTCCCCACCACTACCTACAACCTCCTCCCCTCAACTAGTCTACCATCCAGACTTCCACCCCTCGACATGACCCCTTCCCACCTTCTTATTTAATCTATCACCCAAACCGCCACCCTGGTCCTACAGCCCCGACCCCACCCTGTCCCCACTTCTTTGGAATAAACTATTCCCTCTACCCCGCAACACGAACTACGCAAGGAAGACCTTAATGTAAATACTACACTGTAGAACATTACGGCTTTTGCAAACAGGATGCAGTCTGATCATAGTCAACTGGAAGTCGAAGTCAACCTCACGGTACAGAGTTTCAGTGAAAAGCTAAGACACATGTCAGAGGTTATTGTTTCGCTATTCACATGATATATTTGATTTGCATCGTGTGAAGAGGATATTAGGTCATGCGCATACTGTTAATACTCAACTGTACAGGCTGTTCATTTCTTATATCACCCAAGAATTCATAGACATTGATGCACAAAGGTGAACCCGTAAGTATGCATGCATGCGATATTTCCTTCCGATACGCGAAAGCTGATCTGAGCTTTTGCTTCTCGCAAATCTGATGTGTGGTTGTGTGGACACAGAGGCACATAACAAAGTCTCTAGCTGACTGGTTTGAGATTTTCCTGTTCGCAGATACATTGTGTCACATTTTTGCGTGAAACGTCACCATGAGAAAAATGATAGAAAGGAAGAAATAGATAAATGCAGGGACGTTTATGGGCTCGAAGTTCGCTTCTGAGTCGGATGACACAACTGTCCTGTTGTTTGTATGTATACAACTTTAGATATTTTCTTAAGAAAATATATTTTCTTAAGAAAATATGACACAAACACATGCAAGTGTTCAAAATACGGTAAAGAAACTGGGTCTGATTTTCATCCCTAAAATCCAGAGATGTGAAAGCTGAAAAATGTAGCTCATGAAGTAACTTGGTATTTTTTTCTCTATTAAAAGGTAGCCGAACTTCAAAACGCCTTTTTTCTTATTCCTGTGACTTTGTTGGAGGGACAAAAGTTATTACCCAAATGACCAGCCTGATACCCACGTGGAATGCATCTGAATATGTATGACTTTAGGCTGTCAATTTTCATCAAATGGTCTTAGCTTGCGGACAAGTTTTTGAAATTTGCTGTTTCATGCATATGACTGCAGCATTAGACGCCAGGCTAAGATACATGAGACTTTTATGAGAAATCGGCG
The DNA here is from genome assembly GCA_963989385.1 of Ctena decussata. Taxonomy (NCBI): domain Eukaryota; kingdom Metazoa; phylum Mollusca; class Bivalvia; order Lucinida; family Lucinidae; genus Ctena; species Ctena decussata. The sequence continues at coordinate 15,557,054 of OZ022499.1, forward strand.
GAAGTCGATCTTTATCACTATGCACAGTCTTACTTGGATTGATTAGATTATAAAAGTATGAGCAGCGAAAAACCCAGTTTCAGAATTAATGAACAGAGTTTAGTAGTATATAAAGTGAACAAAAATAATATTTCTGAAAATCTATTTTCTCAAGTACCTGTTAATAATTCTTTGTTGGCCTAATTTGTAAGATGTGTAAATATGGGTTTAGATTCTTATGTCTCCCCCCGAAGGGTTGGGAGAATTATTATTTTTGTCCTGGTTGTCTGTCCATCTGTCTGTCTGTCCATCTGTCTGTCACAAATTGTGTACGCTCAATAACTCTGAAACCAATTGTGATAATTTCACAAAACTTGATACAAATATAAAACATCATTAGACCATGTGCAGAGAACAAGAACTGTAACTCCACCTATGCCCCTTTGAAAATTAAAGTATGAAAATTTTGTCTGCTCCATAACTCTGAATTATACGAGATGTTTTCGCGCAACTTGGTACAAATATAAGCATTATCAGACGATGTGCAGAGAACAATAACTGTAACTCCACCTACATTATTTACGGAATTATGCCCCTTTAAAATTAAAGTATGAAAATTGTGTCCACTCCATGCCTCTTAAACTATATGAGATATTTTTGTGAAACTTGGTACAAATATAAAGCATTATCAGACGATGTACAGAGAGCAAGAACAGTAATTCCACCTACATTTTTTACGGAATTTTGCCCCTTTGTAAATTTTAGTATGGCAAGAAGTGCCCGCTCCATAATCATGAAATTATTTGAGATTTTTTGCAGAACTTGGTAAAAGTATTGAGCATCATCAGACAATGGGCAGGGAGAACCGTAACTCTGCCTACATTTTTATGGAATTATGCCCCTTTGTAATTTTAAGTATGGAAATCATGTCCTTCTTATAACTTTAAAACTGCAAAAGATATTTTCATGAAACTTTGTACAAATATAAAGCATAATCAGACAATGTGGAGAGAACAAGATACGTAACTCCACTTATATTTTTACTGAATTATGCCCCTTTGTAATTTTAAGTACGGAAATGATGTGGGCTCATTGGCTGTATAATTTTTAAACCATAAAAGATATTTTTCATGAAACTTTGTAAATTTAGAGCATCATTAGATGATGTGCAGAAAACAAGAGCCATAACTCCATCTACATTTTTGATGGAATTATGCCCCTTTGTAATTTTTAGTATGGAAGGGGTGTCTGCTTTTCAACTTTAAAACTGTAAAATATATTTTCATGACACTTTGTACTAATATAAGGCATCATCAGATGATTTGCAGAGAACAAGATCCATTACTCCATCATATTTTTTTATGAAATACGTTATGCCCCTTTATAAACTTCAAGCATAGAAATTTTGTGCGCTCCATAACACGATAACCATATTAGATATTTTCACTGAATGGGTACAGCATTGCTAGACGATATTCAGAAAACAAGAACTGTAACTCCATTTACATTTTGATGGAATTATGCCCCTTTGTAATTTTGTCCCTTTATAATTTCTTGTTTGGATTATAACTTTAAACCTTGGCTGATATTTTCCCAAAATTTAGTACAAATATAAAGCATTGTCCATTGATGTTCAGAGAATATGAATCATTACTTTACCCAAATTTTTGATGAGGGAAAGGGAGGAAGGGGGGAGACATCTGTTTTTGTTACAAAGACAAACATCTAGTTTGATATTGGTTACTAAATGGTCCGTAGACTGTGCTGTGTCTAGACTCTTTCATGAAGACCAGTTCAAGCTAGTAGATGGGTAACTTTTAGACACCCATTTGCAGAAGTAAATGGAGTACCTCAGCAGCTTATATCATGATGGATCATGGATAGATAAAATTAATATTTGCTATTTGTGTATCATTTACGGATGTTGAACCAGTATAAGTTACCTATCTACATTGGTCACATATATTGTGGTATATCCCATTTTTCATAACATCCCCTTACAGTATAAAATGGACTTTTTCAAATTCTGAACAAGACCTGTCAGCGGGACATGATAGCTCACCTGACAAGCGCCTTGCCCATCACCTAAAAAACTTTAACGTAAAACTGTAACATTTTGCTAATGCCCCCCCGCTAATGCCACCGCCGACGCCAGGAGTAGTACAATAGCTCTTCCTGAACTTCGTTCAGTCAAGCTAAAAATAAGAATCTATTACAGAAATGATTAGTTGTCCAAATACTTAGGTAAAATGTGGTATTTCTTAACAGACCCATGGAGATGTCTTCAAAAAGACCAGTTCCTGTTTTAAGACACATGGATGTTCCAAAGAAAAAGGTAATTCATTTTCGATCGCACATATTAAGCATAGGCTGTCAAAACTGGAGTGGTGATAATTCTGTCAGCTTTTCTTACTTCGGCATAAAAACAAAAGCTGAGGCCCCTTCTTAGATCCATCTTGACAACAGGGTTCTAATGATGGGTCACAATGTATGCTGTGATGGAGGGTTGAGAAAATTACCATAATTTGTCCTGACAGTCCAGCTCTGATAAACCATATCAGATTCATAGTACTGTAGGTAAATTAGGAAATGTTCACGCAGTTTCCTGGGCCCAGTTGTTCAAAGCATTGTTAGCTTAACAAAGTTGTTAGTGATTTGGTAAGTTAACTCAAGTGTGCGCCTATCTTTTGCTGAAAAAAAGCTCCATATTTTTTTAGCAAAAAATGGCAGTGTTTTGCTTACAATACATTTGAAATTTAACTTATTGTTAACTGACAAAGTTGTTAATTTTGAACAACTGGGCCCTGAAATTTATTATAAAACACTGAATTAAGGTGAGTAGATTCTCATTAATGGGAAGAATTTCTGTCATTTTCATTTCTGCATTACTTTTCAGTGGTAAGGGAACTACCTCATGAGAGTGACCCCTCCCTGCTGTGGCTATTTCTTGCAAAAATAGGAAACTGCTTTACATTACCATCTGCTTAATCCAGGGAAGCACACAAAAGTATCTCTTGTAACATGGATAAGTATGCATAGTATGCAGGGATACAGACTAACTAACTTTTCATAGGAGCAAGCTGGGCCCCTAAAAACTGAAAATTAGTTGCCCAGCCAGAAATTTAGGGGCCCACATTTAAAACGTCAGAAACATGAGAATTTTTTTATTCAGAATCTGCGCAAGATTTGCACTGTTTCCGTAGGCTTTGTAGTAAATCCTCCTTTCTTCAGGGTTTTGCTTTCTTTGAGCTAACGGGTGTGAAACACCAGTGATGTATCGCCACATTATGCGCGAAAAATTTACAAATGGTCAAGATTTTTGCTGTCAAACGGAGGAGGCGGCCATGTTGTTTTTCGATAGTGAATAAAATCCAACATACAAGTATGAAGGAACACCGAATATTCAATGCAGATATCGGTGCAGAAGTTTGCAATGCGCTTTGACGTGGCGGATTTTACTCCAAAACGAGGGGAGACCAATCTAAGGCGAAAACAAGCCAGCTGATGATCGCAAGCTGGGCGACTGTCATTTTAATTTTAGGCGCCCACCCGATTTTTTACTTGCAGTGGGCCAGTGGGCGACCGCTAGTCTGTATCCCTGGTATGCATACCCCTCAAGTGATTTGAGAATAAATTACTTGTCTGAGAAACATTTTCTTTTTGATTAATTAAATATTATGCTAATTTCACTGGTGTGCATAGCATGGCGAGGTCATAGTGAGATCATCATGGTGCCATGATCTCTTTACTGTTATGACGACATAGTGTCATAGTGACCACACTGTGTTGTCATATTTAGCTAAAGGGTATATGTCTAATACCAGTATGGGTTTGGCATGCATGCCTTTGTATGGTACAAACCACATGTAGTATGCTCCTATTCCAACCAGAAAGAAAAACAACAAAAAAGACAAAAAAAAAAAAAAAAAAAAAAGAGAGATTAAAATAAACAGTTTATTCTCAGATCATTTAAGTCAGTGTCTAAATGATTGAAGTGACAAATGCCCACTCCTCCTTTACATTTTTAAAACATTGAATACAGTCAGAATTGAATCAAAATGATAAAAAAAACTTCCTGTCACAAAGGTTGTCTGTCCCTGCTGTAAGGCTATGTACATGCATAAAATCATGAATAAAAATATATAAATTGATCGTTATGTTTGAAAAAATATTGTAATTGTCCTGTATATTTCAGATTCGAAGAGATCCACGGTTTGATGATTTGTCCGGAGAGTATAAGGAAGAGTACTTTGAGAGGAATTACTCTTTTCTCCAAGATGTCAAGGACAAAGAGAGAGAGGTATGATTCTAGTTAAGCTGTATGGATATACCTGAGTAACCTCCAGGTTTTTTTTGCCATTTTTATACGCCCGTTTGAAAAACGGGACGTATATTGTTGTGGCACTGGCGTCCATTCGTCTGTCCGTCCGGCGTAAACTTTTCATTTCTGGATAACTCCTCCTACAGTTTACATCCGATTGAGCTGAAACTTGGTAGATAGTAAGACTATGAGGTGGACCAGCGCATATCGTTTCGAGGTTACGCTCCAATGATTTTTAGCGGAGTAACAGCCCTTTACTTAAAAGTTTTGGGGTGTTCGTTTCCGGATAACTCCTCCTATAGTTTTCATCCAATTAAGCTGAAACTTTGTAAACAGTAAGACTCTGATGTGGAGTAGCGCATAGTATACCGAAATTTTGCTGCGATGATTTTTAGGGGAGTTACAGCCCTTTGAAAAAACTCGTCTATGGCAGTTTGTATGGCAATTCTTTAGCATTCAATAATTTGGTTACTCTTTGGAATATCATGATGAAACTTTACAACAATGTATATGAGGTTAAGGCAACATGTCTCAAAGAAGAATGGTTACTCCCATTGACTTAGATTTTGAGTTACCTCCCTTTGATTATTTTGTCAGACTATATTTGTACACCTCATATGTAACTAACCCTTTGGACTATTGTGATGAAACTTGATAGTGATGTATATTAGGTTGACACAATATGTCACATATAAGAATGATTGCCTCCCCTTACTGATTTTTGGAGTAACCTCCCTTTGAATATTTTCTAAGGCTATTCTTATGCAAGCGATAAGTAGGCAACCGTATGGAATATCTTGATGAAAATTTATAGCAATGTGTATTAGGTTGAGGCTGTGTGTCTTATATAAGAATAATTGCTCCCCCTTCCTTATTTATGGAGTTACATCCCTATGATTAATTTCTACGGCTATTCTTGGGCAAGTCATTTCTAGGTAACCATATGGAATATCTTGAGGAAACTTTATATTAATGTGTATTAGGTTGAGACAGTATGTCTAATAAAAGAATAATTGCTTCCCCTTCCTAATTTTTTTAGTTACATCCCTTTGATTACTTTTTTAAGGCTTTTCTTTTGAGAACCTTAGTGTCTGAAATGTCTTGATAAACTTGATAGCACAGGATGAAACGGTGCAAAAAAAATAATTGAGAAACGGGCGTATATTGCCCCAATTGCGGAGCTCTTGTTACAAATGGGGACATAGCTTATGTGGCTTCCAGTTTGGTTCCCTGAGTGGTGCAAGTCTTTCATAATGGGGTCAACTATGAAAGGAAAGGATTTGCTCCTAAGGGAGCAAATTCTTTCCTTTAATAGTTGAACCCCATTGACAAAAGAGGCAAGAAAAACACCCCGGCAAAATGAAAGTTCCAAAGACCTTCATATATGAAACTGAGGGAAAACCCTGTGTTTTTGTTGCCAATTTTCCTGAACACACAAAGAAAAGAGACTAGAAACTCATGAAATGAGCATAACATAATACAATATATAGTGATTTACAGTGTAAGCTTACCTCAGATCAGTATGCATTCTCAGAGTGTCTAGTTTTCTTGCACAAGGAGCCCGTAGCTCAGTAAGTTAAGCACTGCCCTGCTGATCTAGCGATCCAGGGCTCGAGCCCCGCTGGAAGCAAGAATGTTTCCAACTGTAAATATGGTTCCATTGCACACAGCCTTCCATTATCACTCTCCCATCATCTGATATGACTGAAATACTGCTGAAAAGGACGTAAAATTGCAAGTCATCCATCCATCTATTTCTTGCATAAAAATAGTGACAGTGTCTAAATTAAATAAATTGTGAAGAAAAGAAAAAAAAAACTTTTTGTCAAAAAAATCATTTTAGTATACCATGTACTTTCAGATTTGTTTTCCTTTGTATTGTAGGTGGTAAAGAAAAAACTGAAGAAATCTAAGAATGAAGAAAAGAAACAGAAACTACAATATCTATTAAACAGAATGGTTTGTATGGGTCTTCATGAAAGCTGTCTTTGTAGCTGTCTTTGTTATTTGAATACCATCCTACCACTGCAAGTCGCAAAATTTTTGCAGGAGTTTTATTGTTGCTAATATTTGTGATATAAAGAAAACATGCAAATGTTAAATCTTAGCAGAAATTGTATAGTGACAAATCATCCATTTAGCTCTAGTCAACCGGGCTCTGAGAGAGAGAGAGAGAGAGAGAGAGAGAGATTGTTGTAATGGACTTTTTAAGGATATTACACTCATGTTAAGCCAAGAAATAGGAGTGCCTGGAGAAAAACACCTGGGCCCAGTTGTTCAAAGCATTGTTAGCCATTGTTAGCCTAACAAGCTCGTTAAGAGGTCAGTTCGTTAAGTGTCTAACTACTTCATAACCAAATACACTGATATTTTTTGTTGAAACATGTGAGAAGCTTTTGCAGTGCAACAGCTTCTCACATTTTTTCAACAAAAAATATTGGCATATTTGAGATATTAATGTTTGAAATTTTAACGTCTCGTTAACTAACGATGTCGTTAGTTTCGAAAACTGGATCCTGAACTTCCTTAAACAGGACTTGACTTCTCATTAATTTTGTGCTTTGAGTGAGGCTTGAACCCACAATACTGAGAGACCTAATGATCAAAATCCCTTACTTGTAACCACCAAGCCACAGAAGCCCCCTAATCTTTGAAGCGTAGGAAATTTACATACTTTGTTCTTGGCAGATTGAAGTTTTTAAGGATAATATATGTGATAGAATGATGGGTGACTTGTAGTTTTATGGCACATTCTACAGTATTTTAGTCATATCAAGCCAGTGGATAGGTGATAGTGAAAGGCTGTGTGCATTAGAGCCCTGTTTAGGGTGAAAAGAACTTTGCCTGCAGTGAGATTTGATTCTGGACTGTCAGCTTAGCAGGCCAGTGAATACCCACTGAACTACTGGGGATGGATGGATGACATGCGATTTTACGTCCTTTTCAACAGTATTTCAGTCATATCAGGACGATGGGACTGATTATGAAAGGCTGTGTGTGATAGAACCCCCTTTACAGTAGGAAAGATTCTCGCCTCAAGTGGGGCTTGAACCCGGTCCACTAGATCAGTAGGCCAGTGCTTAACCCACTAAGCTACCGGGACTCTGAACTACAGGGGATCCATATGTAATGTATGCACTAAAGCATGGTGCTGCTTAATTTGATAGAATCAGCAAGAACAAGCTACAAAACAGAGGCAGAAGCAGAAAGAAATGGCGACATCTTTGAAACAGAAAGAAAAAGAACTGATTAAAGAAGGAAAGACTCCATTCTTCTTAAAGAAAGGTAATGTTCAAATATATATAAGCCGTGACAGGACAAAACCAGCAATGTGGTTGTGCGTCCAGCACAGACGCAGATCAGCCTGGGCATCGGTCCAGTTTGATCAGACTCTTTGTTAGGTACTAAAAGGGTAGCTGCTGGTCTAAGCTACCTCCATGCGGACAGCGAAGACTGAACAGACTGGGCGGATGCCCAGGCTGATCTGAGTCTGCGCTATTCGCACAACCATATTGTTGGTTTTCTTGTGTCGCGGCTCATATGAGCTTGCAACGAGCAGTAGAATCTGGGCAATATGGCTACATTGCCACGTTATGGGAAGGAATTAAGTGAGTACCTGTTTGCTGCCATCGATAACCTAGCCCTAGAGGAGCAAATTCTTTCTTTTAAGGGCTGATCCTCATTGAAAAGGGAGGCAATATAAAAAGGTAGAGTTGCCTTAGCTTAATTTCTGGCATAGTTTTAATAGAAGTATCTTACATTATAGTCATACATACAGCTTTGGCAAGGTGGCACTAGTCCTGCTTTCTGAGGAGGTTCTAAAAGGAGGATACAACATAGAGTTTTGTTGTGGATCTGGTTTTTCATCTGTCAGTTATTCTGTTTGTCTGTCTATCCAGTTGTGTCAGCCCTAGCATTAAAGTCCATTCCTCTCACACAATAATACATCATACCTGGCACAAAATTTCTTCTTGAGATGATCTCAACAGATGCTACACTTATTTTGACTTTGACCTATATTTCATGCTCTGTTGTCTAAATTTTTGTCAACCTCACATATATTTTGGTCATCTCTAGGGTTTACATTTGTTTCTCTCTCAGTTATTAAACCTGACACCCTCTTCTTAGGATGGTCTCCTGAAATGCTGCACTACTTCATAATATCTACTTATTTTTCTACTTTATACTGTATCATCTGGGCCACCAGTTATTGTCGTTCCTGCAAATAGCAGAAAATCTGTAAAGCCTGATTGCATGATTAACAAAATACTGTTTAAACTAGCAGAAAGGGTGACATAGGTATTCATGTTTCATAATTGGCAGTAAGGGCAGTGGAAAATTGGGTGACTTAGGTTACTTGTGACTCCTTCTCAACAGTATTTCAGTTAAATCAGGATGAAGGGAGGAGGTAATGAAAGGCTGTGTTGAACGGAACCCTGTTTACGTTTGAAAAGATTCCATCTCCAGCTGGGGTGGTGGTTGGGCGATGGTGCTGGTTATAACTTCCATTGCCGGGGCATCCTACTTATTTGGATAAAAGTAAGGCACTAGCCTACTGTGCTTGCAATAGGCCCGGGCAAGGATTGTTTGGATATTTTTGCTCTGCTCTATCATTTCTTTTCTTTTCTCTGGGAGACAGCCTGATATAGACTGAAATACAGTCTCAAAGGGCCGTTAAACCCAAAACAACCAACCAACCAAAAATTCCATCTCCAGCTTGGACTGCTAGATCAGCAGGCCAGCACGTAGCCCACAGAGCTGCCGGGGCTCCAGTGTGAAAATTTGGTAGAGTTTTCGGGTTTAGATCTGTTTGATTTATATTCGTTTACATGATAGATATTGGTAAGAAGTTTTATTCAACAGCATCCCCACCATTGGACTTGAAATATAGGCCAAGGTCACGGACTTAGAGAAGTTTTATGTTAAAGTTTTATGTCAGACTCTTTGAAATCTTATAGCTTCTAAACTCTTGGATGGACTTAATTATATTTAGTATGATCATAGATAGGAGTCAAAAATTTATTCAGCACCATCCCCATCCCTAAGAAACAAATACTAGCACTTGAATGAAGACGGACAAGCGCAGGTTCAGGCAAGCTATCATGTCCGGCGACAGGTCTTGTTTTTCTTCCAAAACAACTCCAGTAATCTAGGTCCATCTTGATGGATCTAGATTTTTGGAATTTTGGAAAGGAAAAACCCATCTTATAGCATAATTACACAAGAACGGTTTTATAGGGGAAAAATCTGATCTTATAACTGGAAATATGATGTGGCTCTTTTTCAGCTGAAAAAAGAAAACTGGAGCTGGCAGAGAAATACAAAGAATTACAGAAATCAGGGAAAATGGATCAGTACTTGAGTAGGAAAAGAAAAAAGAATGCGCAGAAAGAGAAGAAAAAATTACCAGGAAAACACGCGAGATTTTCGTAGATGAGAAAGGCATCATCACCTCAAACATTCAAATATAAACATATCTGCTTACTTTTGACTGTACAGGCTGATCAAGAGAAACAGAATCTTGTTGCATACCCAAACATCAATACATGTATTAGGTTTCAAGCACTTAGAGATACGAGCACAGTGACATGCTCATTATAGTGCAGACAAACATCAGCTGACACACCCAGACAGTCTGCTTTGGGCAGAGCTCTAGATAAGAGGGAGTATTTGGTGATAATTAGGGATAATTTTTGTTAATTCTGCATAAAAACATATGATGTGACCCCTCATCTGAACCGTCCCGATGAGACGGTTCAGATGAGGGGTCACAACATATGCTTACAATGAGAAACAAGAAAAATTATCCTAAATTATCATCAAATACTCCCTCTTATCTAGAGCTCTGTTAGGGTCTTCTGAAGGAGCAAATTCTTGCCTTTAAAGAGTAGGATCCCCTTTTTGAGAGGTTTTGTTCTCCAAGGAAGCAATCAGGAAGTCACAAAAATGTTCCCCTTTGAAAAATGGCTGGAAAATACTGTGGTGTACATACACAGAACTTCAAGAAAACAGTGAAAAGTGATCAGGGATCAGACTGCACACACTGGTCTGAGACATGCTGATATGGCCCATTTGTTAAAAGGTGGAAGAAATAAAACAAAGCAACAGTATGATTTGTTTCATTTTATTTTGTTCTGATAGTCATCAGATACTATAAAGAACCAAAGAACTGAGTTGGATGACTTTAGGTCTTGTGTCCCTTTCAACAGTCTTTCAGTCATACCGAGCCAATAAGCAGGTGATAATGGAAAGATAAAGGAAGGCTGTGTGCAATGGAATCCTGTCCAGGGTTGAAAAGAGTTCCCTCGTCAGCAAGATTCAAAACCACGACCTCTAGATCAGCAGACCAGTGCTGAGCAAGGGGACTCTACTGAATTTCTGTGACAGATATTTGTGTGTCAACAGTAAAGAATCAGATCAGGCAGCTGATCAGGGCCAGCACTGTTTGCTATTATTTTTCTGTTTTGGCACATCACAATTCAATAGAATCAACTTGTTCAAATTGTATGGTAACTGCAGTAATCAAACAAGCATCGCTGAATTTATATCCCCCACCAAAATGGCTGATTTGTTTATGGCTTATTTAAAGTATGACAAGATTTCCTTCACTGGTTACTTAGTTATAAGTGAGCCTGCCGATTTTAAATAAAATCAAGGGTGCTGAGTAAGTTGTTCAGAATGGCCCCAACTTACTCAGCATCACCTCACTATGATGATATATATTGGTATTCAGTTTCAAGAAATCCTGTTCACTGGTGCCTTAGATATGGCAAATTTGTGTATTTTAAATCAAATCAAGGGCAATAACTCCTGCATTACTGATACCATCATGACATAACTTTAAATCCACTGCCATATTATGATGATACATAATTGTTTTAAGTTTCCTGATATTCCATTCATTGATTATTAAGTTATGACTCAATTTGTCCAATTTTAAAGTGATTCAAGGGCATTAACTCATGCAAAACTGAAGCAAGTCCAACAAAACTTGATATGTTGGTTGGTTGGTTGATTTGATGCTTAACGTCCACGGTAAACAACTAAGGTCATGTCGGGACGGTCAGTTAACCTAACCACACTATCCCTGGGCAGGCTTAGACCTCCTAAGCGGTTAACCAGTACTAAGTGCACATACTTTTGCCAGTAACTGACAACTGCCCTTCTTGAATCAGCGGAAGGAGAAACGAAAGTATGTGGCCAGACCGGGATTCGAACCCAGGACCTCTGACTTACGAGTCAGGTGCCCTACCGATTGCGCTACCCGGCCCGGCAACTTGATATGTACCATTCTGTTATGGTAATACATATTAAGCTTCATGGAATTCCATTCATTGATTACTTAGTTATGGCTGAATTTGTCAATTGATTCAAGGGCAATAATTCATGCACTACCAATGCCATTCAGACAAAACTTAATATGCACATTTGTCTTATGGTGAAACACATTCATTTTTAGTTTCATGAAATTTGAATAATTGGTTAGTTATGGCTCATTTTATTGGTTTTAAATCAATTCTAGTGCAATAACTCATCCGTTACTAAAGCCAGTCTGATCAAACTTAATGTGTATCATTTCCTTATAGTGATATATATATTGGTTTTAAGTTTCTGAAATTCCCTTTCAGTGGTTACTTAGTAATGTCTCCAGATGGACAGACAGAAGGACATGGACAAAACTATATCCCTCCAACTTCGGCAAGGGATAATTGATGAAAACCCACCGTATCTGTAGCTCTGCTCCTAGGCAGTTCTTATCAAGTCAAAGCTCTAGATAAGAGGGAGTATTTGATGATAATAAGGATAATTTTTCTTATTTCTCATTGAAACCATATGTTGTGACCCCTCATCTGAACCGTCTCGTTGAGACGGTTCAGATGAGGGGTCACAACATATGTTTTTATGCAGAAATAACAAAAATTATCCCTAATTATCACCAAATACTACCTCTTATGTAGAGCTCTGCAAGTGTTACAAAAATTTTATGGAAAAATAAAACAAGTAATGCCATACATATCATCCAGAGCCTATCTTAAGGTGAATGGGTCCACTTTCAGGGGAGGCAACTTCTTCATTTTTGCCTCCCTTCTCAATGGGAATCAGCTGTTCCAGGTAAGAAGTTGTACTGTAAAACACTTATATTTGGCGGTCACTTTATTTTGGCGATATTGGCGGAAAAGAAGAAAATCGCCAAATTAAAATGTCGCCAATATAAGCTCATGATACCAAAAGAAGAAAAAATATTATTGATCATATGATCCTATTTCCTCTACCTAATTATCAAAGCTGATACACATCACATATATAAGCGCAAAAGAAGATGCTTCCCAAACAACAAGAGGGAGGAAACGGAGAATGAAAATGTTCTCACCACTCATTAGTATTTCAATTAAGTTGATTAAATCAGAAGGAACACAAAATCTGTTTACTTTAAACAATTAACTACCCAAACTGTAACATGGCTATAATAATAATTGCTTTTGTTTTCATCACCATGACAATATAGAGCTCAAATAAAGAGCTAAATACGACGTCAGAAGAAATATTTTGTTCTTGAGAATGATAAAACCGCCAAAATAAAAATCCGCCAAAAGGTCCATATTCAAAAACCGCCAAATTTTGCTGCCGCCAAATATAAGTGTTTTACAGTAACTAGAGAGGAGAAATTCTTTCCTTTAAGAGCAGACCCCTTTTTCAAATTTTCATCAACCAAGGAACCAAACAATTGTTTCCTTTGTAATAATGACAGAAAATAAATATGAAGGTGTACCCATACACCTAAAATGGCGTTCTGGGGCCGTATTCATAAAACGACTTAAGTCGTTGCTATGCTGTTGCTAAGGCTAAATTTCTTTGAAGGAGATTCCCTACAACTATGAAATTTGCTCTGGAGGAACAGTCTTACAAAGACTGTTCCTCCAGACCAAATTTCATAGTTGTAGGAAATCTCCTTTATAGATATTTAGCCTTAGCAACCCCACAGTAACCACTTAAGTGGCTTTATGAATACGGCCCCTGGGTCACACACACTTGAGCCATGACACAACAAAACAAACAAAGTGGCAAGTGCGCCATTCAAAGACTCAGATCAGCCTGGGCATCCAGTTTGATCAGATTTTGCTGTAGGCATTGAGGTAGCTTAGACTCTTAGCTACCCTCTAGGCTCACAGCAAAAACTCTGACCAGACTATGCGGACACCCAAGCCACTTTGTTGGTTTTGTTGTGCAGGGCTCACTTAACAATCACTACTATAAACGTAACAATTTCGCTTGTCTAATTTCTTCTAGTTCCTTATTTTGTTCAGCTATCACTAACTTCCTGGCGTCCAGAAACTTCCGATATTCTTCAGGATCATATGTTTTCCTTATTTCTAGTCCCACAGTATGAGCAGTGCCAATAATTTGTCGGCAGATTTCTTCTAACTCCATGCCAGCATTTGAGGAATCTTGAGATTTTATTTTGGCTATTTCATATATATGTTTCAAGGTGATCCATCCTGCGATTTCATTGCCTACAAAAAAGGAAGAAGTTTTGACAAACTTGTGTGTGCATCACCACACTACGGTGATACATATTTACATTCAGAACTTTGCGTGAAATTTCATTCACTGGTACCCGTACCGGTAGTTTGAATTTAGGGATTTAAATCCATTCAAGGGCAATACCTCATGCATCTCGTACTGATGCCATCACGATAAAACTTGATGTGCACCACCCTGTTATGGTGGTACATATCCAAGTTTCATGAAATTCTGTTCATTGGTGCTGCAGTAGTGTAGTGGTTTACACTTAGGGCTCCAAAATTCCCATTCCTGCTCCTCCAGTTCTTCAGATGAAACTTTAACCCATTGCATTCTGGGTATTTTTGTCGTCTGCTGAAATTGTCGTCTGCATCAAATTTTTTTTGACAATATTTGTCTTGTAGAAATGATGTCCAGGCAGCAAACAGTTTGGATCTCAGATCAGGCCCCACTTTTGTGGGGCCTGATCTGGATCCAAACTGTTTGCCCAGATACCCCTAAAGGGGTATCCCGAATGGAATGGGTTAAACACCCAGGCCCAGTCTTCAAATGGACTATGTATTGCTGGGTATGTATTGGTGGGAGTTAAACCAGAGTCTACTCACTGTTCCTTGGTTACATAGTTATGGTTCGGCTTGATTCAAGGGGAATAACTTGTGCATTACTAAAGCCATTCAGACAAAACTTGACATGCACCACTGCATTATTATGATACAAATTTCTCATATGTTTCATGAAATTCTGTTCATTGATTACTTTTGAAATAAGGCTCACTTTGTCAATTTCTAACCAATTCAAGGACAAATATTTCATGCATTATTGACACCATTCTGACAAAATTTGATGTGCACTCCAATGGCTCACTTTGTCAATTTCTAACCAATTCAAGGGCAAATATTTCATGCATTATTGACACCATTCTGACAAAATTTGATATGCACTCCAATGGCTCACTTTGTCAATTTCTAACCAATTCAAGGGCCAATATTTCATGCATTATTGACACCATTCTGACAAAATTTGATGTGTACTCCAATGTTATGACAATACATGAGCCGCAACACGAGAAAAGCAACAATGTGGTTGTGCGCCAAGCGCAGACTCAGATCAGCCTGGGCATCCACCCAGTCTGATCAGAGTCCTCGCTGTCCGCATGGAGGTAGCTTAGACCCTTAGCTACCCTTTGAGCACTTAAGGAAGAGTCTGGTCAAACTGGATGGATGCCCAGGCTGATCAGAGTCTGCACTGAGCGCACAACCACATTGTTGGTTTTTTCGTGTCGCGGCTCACATTATTTTTTCATGACATTCTGTTTACTCTGTCCTTAGTTAGGGCTCAATTTGCTGATTTTAAACTGATTCATGGATGATTGCGCACACAAGGCTGATGTCATTCTGACAAAACTTAATGTGACCACTACATTGTGTTGATAACTGAGACGTGACACGACAAAACCAATGAAAGGCCATCTGCCAAGTGTCACCCGACGTTTGAAATGTGTCACAAACTTCAGCCCTTTATTATGTTTCAGAGTAAATGTATGGCAAAAAACAGAAAATTTATATATTACAGAACCTGGTAAGCAAATGATAACTGAACATAAGCAAAGACATATACCCAACTACTGGGCCTCTTTATAAAATACTAACCTCAGAACGGGGCATGTATGTGTAAAATCAGGTTACTGAAACTATATGCCCTTACAAAATGACCAAAACACCAAGACTGTATACCCAGTAACAAAATAACAAGAGCCATAATACTGCTTATATGAATCTGATGAAAAATGAACAATACATTTCTGAAAATTCAGCCCATTAATATGAATAGTTCTGGAGTTATCCCTTTACCTTTAAGTGAATGTATATTATCTATGAAAGGGGAATAACTCTGTCACTTATAATTTAGCACATCCTAACAATAATCAGAATAATCAATTTACCAAATGCTAATAGCATACCAAATTTCAGCTCTCTCGGTCAAACAGTTCAAAAGTTGGAAAAATGCCAAAAAACGACAAAGGGCCATAACTTTGTAAAAAATAGGACAAGTGACATTCCAAAATCACATGCACATCTTCAGATCATGATGAAACATTCTGCACAATTTCAAGTCAATCTGATACAAGATGTTGCAGGAGTTGCGGGGACAAGGTCTATGTCAGCAAGGGCCGTAACTCCATTAAAAATGGCCGAAACAAAAATCGAAAACCACATGCACATTTTCATATCGTAAGATCACAATCTGTAAAATTTCAAATCAATCCGATGAAAGACATAGGAGGAGTTGCGGGGACAAGATTTCGGAAGGTCCGAGTCAGCAAGGGCCGTAACTCCATTAAAAATGGCCGAAACAAAAATCGAAAACCACATGCACATTTTCATATCGTAAGATCACAATCTGTAAAATTTCAAATCAATCCGATGAAAGACGTAGGAGCAGTTGCGGGGACAAGATTTCGGAAGGTCGGAGTCAGCAAGGGCCGTAACTCCATTAAAAATGGCCGAAACAAAAATCGAAAACCACATGCACATCTTCATATCATAAGAATACAATCTGTAAAATTTCAAATCAATCCGATGAAAGACGTAGGAGGAGTTGCGGGGACAAGATTTCGGACGGACGGAAGGACGGACGCACACACGGACGGACGAGGGTCATTTCTATAGTCCCCCTCCGCCTACGTCGGGTGACAACAAAGTGGCATGTGCGCCTAGCTCAGACTCAGGTCAGCCTGGGCAGTCGCCCAGTATGATCAGAGTCTTTGCTGTGTACTTAAAGGGTAGCTTAAGCCTGTTTCACATCAGCCTTACGGCAGCCGTACGGCCCTCTGCTATCTCATTTCTGGCAAAAATCTCTGGGTTTCGTGCAGCAGCCGCAAGATCGTCGTACGAATTTTAGATGTCGCAAGGTATTTGCAATGTCGCAAACTAAATTCTCAACATGCACATTATTTCTGCGATTTTTTGGCAATCTGTGGACGCCTCAAGGCTGCCGCACGACAGTCTTGAGACAACCGCACGATTGACTCACGATTTTGCAGGAGTTCGCAAGTTTGTAGGTGGGGCTGCTGACAGTCCTACGATTTTTGCGTCACTTGCGTCTCCCTTAAAAGTAAATCGGTACTCACAGTCTTGACTCCAGAAAAGAAGCATGCCCCAGGGTTTGCCCCAGCAACGCCTCGCACGTCCTCTTCTACCTTGCCATGCTCGGATGAGCAGCACCAGGCTGGCCGCGTGAAGCTCTTCTTCATCACGGAGCCTCCTTCTTAGAAGGACAATGCGCTGCTGTGGGATAGCCATCAGGATCCAATGTGAAGTCAACAATCGATGGTGAAACTATGAGGGTTGCGGAGGGGGGGGCGGGGGGGATGCTCTTGCATTTTATTCGTCATTCGAGGCGAATTCGTACGACGAACGTACGGTCATCATAAGACATTCGTGAGACAGCCTTGCGAATTCTTGTTCGTCGTAAGGTGCCCGCAAGATTTTTGACAAATTCTTACGACCGTCTCACGGCAGTCTTGCGGCAGTCTTACGGTTGCTGCACGACCATCTTGCGGCAGCCGTACGAAAAGTTGTTTATTTTTTCTACTTTTAAGCTGCAAAATCGTGCGACTCGTGAGACAGACGTACGAACATCATACGGCTGCCTTACGAATTCTGAGACCCCGATGGACCCGCCCAGATACACTGCGATTTTGTCTGCGATCTGTCTACGGCACCCATGGCCTCCAAAATCGTACGACAAAAAAATCGCACGGCTGATGTGAAACAGGCTTTAGGGTCTAAGCTAGCTGGATACTGATAGCAAAGACTGATCAGACTGGGCAAATGCCCAAACTGATCTGAGTCTTCGCTGGGTGCACATGTCACTTTGTTGGTTTTATTGTGTCACAGCTCATACTTGTTTTAAGTATGAAATTCCATTCACTGGGTACTTAGTTGTGGCAAAGGACAGATGAACCAGAGCTCTAGATAAGGGGGGTATTTGAAGATAATTGAAGGATGATTTTTTTTATTCCTCATTGAAACCATATGTTGTGACCCCTCATCTGAACCGTCTCGACGAGACGGTTCAGATGAGGGGTCACAACATATTTTTATGCAGAAATAACAAAAATTATCCTTAATTATCACCAAATACTCCCTCTTATCTACGGCTCTGGATGAACTTACACAGGGTTGGATGGAAGTACAAATGGACATGGACAAAATAATATCACTTTGCCTTCGATGAGGGGTAATAAATGCACTGAGTTCCCGAAGACCATTTCAAGTGAAGTAAGCACAAGATTTATTGTAAAACAAGAAGCATATGAACAAGGACTCTCTGGTACATAAAATCTTATATATTCACCTTGGAGTAACATTTTTTGCTCTCAACCATATCATGTCAGCATACAACTGTTTTTGAATGATTTATTGAAATTTAGTGTACAATATTTCATTTGGTTATATGACAGGTTTTTTTACCTTCCAAAACAATCCCAAATATCTAGATCCATCTTATAATATAAGATGGATCTAAATTTTTGGGATTGTTTTAAAACAGAAAACCTGAAAACATTAGATTTTTTAAAGATGGAGGCCATCAACTGAAGCACTGTCTAGTTGATAATAACACAACTAACACAGAAATAGATGACTTGTGAGTAATTATTTGTTTGTGAACATCTGAATTTTTTGTTGGAAGAATTTCAGTTTGTAACATCACTGAAAAAATTGTGGAGTATGCTATGCTTCAATACCAATGATGTCATAAATCTGTTATCAAAGCAACTAAGAATTCATACTGATGTCAAAATGACATCATTGAGACGTCATTCTGCTTAGGTACTAAGCACAACAGTTGGTAATTCCATAGTTGCTATGGTAACATCTATAATGTCTTATAATTCCAGAGGAGCATGGCATACAATGTACGCCATGCTCCTCTCGAATTAAAAGTGAGATGTTACCTAAAGTTCATACAATTGAAAAGTGTGATTTTCTCAAACCTATAATTTTTCTCAAAGAATTAAATTCCACGTTAACCTTTCTTGGTAATTGTGAAAGTCATTTCAGAGAGAGATGCTATGGTTGAGTGGTTAGAGGAACTCAGCTAAGGTGCAGGTTGCAGGTTCAAATTCCCAATGAGCCAGCCAATGACTTAAAAATTGTCAACCCAGCTTTTCATGGACACCTTTTTCATATTGGGGAAGGTTAAACACAGTGAGACAAGAAGGATGTGCACTGTCTTTCATATGCTTTGCCCAAGATACAGTGAACCCCTAACATCAACTGCCCCTATTATGGCCATTCAGCTATAAAGGAAACCTTTACTTTTGGCCATAAGGCTAGAAGAAACCTTTATTTTTACCTTTTTACCTAATTTCATGGCACAAATCTCTGCCATGCAGGGTGATCCCAAGCCAAGCAGGTACATGACCTCGAAATGACAGACTGACGTCAATGTGACGTGATGAGGTTGCATCAACATCAGAACAATGTAATTTCGACATCGTGCTCGCCGAGAACCACCTAAGCCGCACTGGCATGTTCTGTCACTTACCATGCCTGGCTCCCTTTGCTAATCCCGCAGCTCTTCGGAGAAAGAAGGACGTGGGTGGGGAGGAAGTTTCAAGGCTTATAGACCTGTCAGGCTGGAAATAAAATTCAGAAACACTAATACCATTGAGCTGCGACAAAACCAACAATGCGGCATGTGTGCCCAGCAAAGACTCAGATCAGTCTGGGCATCCGCACAGGCTGCTCAGAGTCTTCGCTGGGCACACATGCCACTTTATTGGTTTTCTCGTGTTGAGACTCATATAATCATTCTTCCAGAATAGGACTTTTCAGATAACCATATTTCTTCAGTTACAAGACTGAGGTTTTATAGGAAAGTCGGGTAAATTCGGACAGCGGGTAAATTCGGACAGTGACATTATTTTCTTTATATGTCAGTTGTTTGGAATTAAAACAAACTTAACTGGGCAAACAGTGAAAATCCTGATGAGACGGCTATTTATGAGCCGTCTCATCTGGATTTTCAATGTTTGCAATGGTATGTCCGAATTTACCCGCTGTCCGATATTACCCGACTCCACTCTACCCTTCCAAAATAATTCCAAAAATCTAGATCCATCTTATAAGATGGAATTAGATCTTTGGGACTGTTTTGGAAGGGTGGAAGAGAAAAACTCTTATTACAGCAGAATTTCATGAGACTGATTTAAATTTTGAGGTCATTCCAAACAAGGGAAAATCCTGTTTCATAGCCAACATGGCCAAATAAATACAGTACAGACAAACACGTATTTAACAAGATAACAGCCACCTCTGTTATGTATTTGAAACAAAGCTCTCGTATCCCAAAGAAGTGTTTAGTCAGATCTTAGCAGAACTGAACACATGCATGTAACAAAACCCCATTAGGTGGGTATAGGCATTTACTGGTAATACAGGGCTGTGGAAATACCAAAATTTTCTACTTGTCCATGGACAAGTAAATGGACAAAATAAACTTGTCCAAACAAATATTTACTTGCCAAGAAGAAAGGTACACATGAAATGAGGAAAGAATAATATACTTAAGGACAAAAGTTCTGCACGGATGTTAATGTAACATCGGTGCAGAACTTTTGTCCTTAAGTATAGATAATGAACAGAGGAAGAGTTGAACTTGATGACAAGTTTTTGACTAATTGTCACAAAGTTTCTATTTGACTAACTGTCACAAAGTTTCTAATTTGAAAATATGTTGTGGGCACCTGTTAGAATTGCCTTGATTTCATGAGAAAATATGAAAAAAAATCTCAGAATTAATGTGAATTACTGATGACACTTTGAATACTTGTCCCAGTGCAAGTAAACTGAATTTTCTCACTTGTCCATAGTGATATGGGAAAAGTTGGACAAGTCGGGCATAGTATTTCCACAGCCCTGGGTAATACCTTAGGTGGATGGGAACACGTCTATGTTTTTCAGCATTTTTACATTTAGGGAAATGTTTTTCTGCCATGTTTACAAATCCAGCAGCTCCCAGCTGGACTAGGTCTACACAGCTTGCTCAGACCCTTCTTTGCCAACTCTATAGCAAAGGGCCCAGATAGGACTGAGTATCAATTGTTTTGAAATGGATAACATTCCAATATTGGTGCCCTATATAACCATATTTCTCTATAAAATTTTACTGTTACCAAATTGGCTGGAAAATTCTTTATCTCTCGTCCTGTGTCACAAGCTGTATAGTGAAATGAATAAGTTGTCTTGGCAGTACTGAGAAATTCTACTCGTCTTGTAGCTTAAGGCACTCGCCATGGCGAGCTGACCAGTGGATTTTTCCAGCCCTGGTTACCCCTAATTAAAGCCGTCTTGGTAGGACCAGTCACAACAAGTTTCTATAGTGAAAACATAGGTTTGTTCCAAATGAAATAAGAACCCTCGCCAAGACGATTCAAATGAGAGGTCACAACATATGTTTTACCATAGAATTAACAAAATTTATCTATTATTTCAAAATACTTTTACCTGGGCCTTTGGTTTGGCCTGGGTCATTATATTTTATGAAATTCCATATGACAATAGAAAAGTATTTTTTTAAAAGAAAGCAATAGAAAGTTTTATCTTTATCAAAACTGGGACAATTATCATTGTTATGCTTCTGCTAATTTTAGTAATGACTCCCCTGATGGCCATTTTGGATAGTCAACTGGCATAAATTTGAAATAATTCTATTCAAGGACCATTCTGACAAAACCTGGCCCAAATCCATTGTTTTCTTGATACTGACATTCGATAAAAGTCGCTCTTGTAAACGCTAAGCAGGTAACTATGACCTAATTCCCAAATTGATTTTTTTTATTTTTATAATTTCAAATTCCCAGGTCCCACTTATGTTCCATTCACATTGTTTGCCATTCCATCTGCATCTTTTGGATGCATTAGTGCAATGTAAAGACAAACTGATCTAATTTTCAGGATAATTATGGTGATATTATAACAGAGCCCTAGATAAGAGGGAGTATTTGGTGATAATGAGGGATAATTTTTGCTAATTCTGGATAAAAACATATGTTGTGACCCCTCATCTGAACCGTCTCAACGAGACGGTTCAGATGAGGGGTCACAACATATGGTTTCAATGAGAAATAAAGAAAATTATCCTTCAATTATCATCAAATACCCCTCTTATCTAGAGCTCTGTTATGATGTCCACATTTTTAGAATTTTCACAGAACTTACATTGGACGTGATCGATGTGGGAATAGG
Source organism: Ctena decussata (assembly GCA_963989385.1). Lineage (NCBI taxonomy): Eukaryota > Metazoa > Mollusca > Bivalvia > Lucinida > Lucinidae > Ctena > Ctena decussata. Next base: position 15,579,131 of record OZ022499.1, read on the forward strand.
GATTCCTGGCTTAATGTTACTTGTGTGCGCATTGAACTGTTTACAGAATGGACCAATCTGGATACCTCTCTGAAACAAAACATAAGTTCTAGCTTTACAGAAGAAAACGAATGACCTCCCCCAACCCCACCTCCCCCATTTGTCTTGCAACACTCGCATAATGACAGTAGAAAAGTTAGAAATTTTAGAAACATTTTTATTTTAAGCAATCAACAAACAAATGTGGACTCAAATACTTTAATTACAGAATTAACCTAGCCATTGACATTTCCTTCCAATGACACAGGACTCACCTGACAGGTTCTGGACATGTATTTAGGCACATGGCCAAGTCAAGTTGTTGACATACTTAATGTCATGTAAATATGCTGCTGCAACAGGATAACAGCATGTGTTTATTGAAGGCCTGGGCAATGTTAGGCCACAAAATCTGTCTGCATTTTTCATTAGGTTGTCTACATTTTAGCTAAGCAGCCATGAAATGAGCTGACGATTCGAGTCCTCTCAATTTTTTACATTTGATATGATTAGTCAATGCTAATACAGAGCTCCAGATAAGAGGGGGTATTGAGGATAATTCGAAGATAATTTTTCTTATTTCTCAACAAAAACATATGTTGTGACCCCTCATTAGAACCGTCTCGACGAGACGGTTCTAATGATGGGTCACAAAATATGTTTTTATGGATAATTATCCCTTAATTATCTTTGTTACCCCTTCTTATCTGGAGCACATTAATACCTAACAGCATTTTCTGTATTGTTTCCTTTAAACTATTGTGTTCATCAAAGGCCTTAGGTGCACAAAACTACTTGACAGGATGATTTAGATAAATTGGCACTTTGGGAAGAGGCATGGCTCATGAAACTTAACCTTGCCAAATGTCACTCTATGAGGGTGACTAGGCACCCCCTCCATTGCAAATAATCCATGGTTATACATTGCATAACCAAGTCCTAGAGAATGTATCTTCAGCCAAATATTTAGGAGTTAAAATTACGGATGACCTCCAGTGGGGTCAGCACATCAATGAAATTACCAGTAAGGCTATTAAGACTTTGGGTTTCCTTCGTAGAAACTTGACTTTTGCATCAAAGGAAATCAATGCTGCTGCATATAAAACTCTGGTCCGGCCCAAATAAGAAGATGCAATGCCAGTTTGGATGCCCCATCACCAAGTAGATATTAACAGAATAGAAAAAGTACAGAGGACTGCTGCCCTTTGGACCTGTAGGCGCTGGCGCAATCAAAGCCATGTGGGACAAATGTTAGAAGAACTCCAATGGCCAGACCTGCAGGAAAGACGACAGCAGGCTTCTCTGTCTCTATTCTACAAAGGGAGTGACTTTTGGCACGACCATCGTGCGGATAAGAATCCTTATCCGCACGACGGTCTTGCCTGTAAGAATTCTTATCCGCAAGATGGTCGTGCAGATAAGAATCCTGATCCGCACGACAGCGGTCAGATATTCTATAGACAAAGTTACGATCATTCTGAGAATTATTATTATTATTATATAATAATATTATTTCATTTCTGCTTGTCACAATATTTGAAATAATTGTTCTTAAGTATTTGAGTCACAACACACAGCATTCATTTCAACTATTTTCGTATATTTCATCATGGAAGCCTTTTGACTGTGGGACAAACAGCCAGCTAATAATTGCGTAAATACGAATTATACATTTCAACATCAGTTGCTGAATACTTTTTATCTAATCAGATGATCAGGGTAACATTTAAAACATGTTTATTACAGTTAAAACACAGTCCGATGTGGGTATGACAACAGCTGTATATTGAACATTTGGACATTAAGTAATTTAAACTAGAAACATGGTAACTAAAAGGGCCCCGCCTTTATGAAACTATTGATGACATTGAAGTTGTATGTGCCCGACCAGAAGTAACAATACCAGCCTTCTATTATCATGTTGTTCCTTCATATTAAATATGTCATTTGAAATTAAGCCTCTGGCGTGTCGTTAAGATATGGGCAAAATACACAATTATGATTGATTCAAGCATGGGCAACAACTCTGTGAGGCAGGAAACTGATGTTACCATTCTTGCATTCTGCACACCTTCAGATCATCTAATGATGCTTTATATTTGTACCAAGTTTTATAAAAATATCTTCAAAGGCTTTAAAGTTATACAGCAGACAAGATTCCCATACCTAAAATAACAAAGGGAAGGTCACCGTAGTTATGGTTCTTTTTCTCTGCACATTGTCCGATGATGTTTATATTTGTACCAAGTTTTGTGAAAATATCTTAAACAGTTTTAAAGTTAGAGAGCAAACACGTTTTCTAGACTGTAAACTAGCAAGGGGAAAAAATTCTGTAAAAAATGTAGATAGAGTTACAGTTCTTATTCTCTGCACATTGTCTGATGATGCTTTATATTATGTACAAGTTTTATGAAAATATCATTGGTGGTGTTATTAAAGCTATAGAGCCGACCTGATTTCTATATTTAAAATTACAAAGGGGCATAATTCAGTAAAAAATGTATACAGAGTTAGGATTCTCGTTCTCTGCTCATTACCTGATGATGCTTTACATTTGTACCAAGTCTTGTGAAAATATCTCTAACCGTTTCAGAGTTAAAGAGCGGACACGATTTCTGTACTCAAAATTACTAATGGGCATAATTCAGTAAATAATGTAGGCAGAGTTATGGTTCTTGTTCTCCGCACATCGTCTGATGATGCTTTACAATTGTACCAAGTCTTGTGAAAATATCTCTAACAGTTTCAGAGGTATGAACCTCACACAATTTCTGTACTCAAAATTACAAAGGGGCATAATTCAGTAAATAGTGTAGGCAGAGGTATGGTTCTTGTTCTCTGTACATCATCTGATGATGCTTTACATTTGTACCAAGTCTCGTGAAAATATCTTTAATGATTTCAGAGTTATGGAGTGGACATGATTTCTGTACTCAAAATTTCAAAGGGGCGTAATTCAGGAAAAAATTGTAGGCAGAGTTATGGTTCTTGTTCTCTGCACATCGTCTGATGATGCTTTTCATTTGTACCAAGTCTCGGGAAAATATCTTTAATGATTTCAGAGTTATGGTGTGGACACGATTTCTGTACTCAAAATTTCAAAGGGGCATAATTCAGTGAAAATTGTAGGCAGAGTTATGGTTCTTGTTCTCTGCACATCTTCTGATGATGCTTTACATTTGTACCAAGTCTCGTAAAAATATCTCTAAGGGTTTTAGAGTTATTGAGCAGACACGAAATGATGACGGACGGACAGACAGACGGACGGACAAGGTGATAACTATAGGGCCTCCGCAGACTTCCTCTGGCGGGGCCCTAATTATCGCAACAATACTATTAGAGGCAATAGCGCAGTGGTAATGTGAATGTGCGCGGCCCTGTAAACCTGCAACCCGGGGGCAAGACTCCACATGGCATTTTTTTTTTAAAACAAGAGGGCCATGAGGCCCTGAATCGCTCACCTGGGCAATATTGGCAAGGTGGCTTTTACTTATCATGTCTGAAATTCTCAAAATATGAGTCTTGGGTCAAAAGTCAAAGAATGACCATGACCGCTTGTACTCATAAATCTTCATGTACTCATTAAGACAACCATAAAATACCATTTTTAAGCCAAAATCTTCTAAACTTTCCACAAAATCTTATGTTCTAGCATTTTCCCATATTTGACCATGCCGCAAAAAGGTCTAGGTAAACCCGTGGTCACCATTTGAACAGTCTTGGTGGTACTCTAGTACTCCATGCTACTTACCAAGTTTCAAGGCTATAGGTGTATTGGTTCTGGAGAAGAAAAATATTAAAGATTTATACCATAAGTGGTAATGGCGGCCATGTTGGTCATGTGACCTGGACCGTTAGAACAAATTTTTATTCAATCAACCCCTGGAGGCTCTATATGAAATGTGTTTACAATTGGCCCTTTGGCTTTTGAGGAAATGGTTAAAAATGTCAAAATATGAGCAATCTGGATCAAAGGTCAAGAAATGACCTTGACCTCTTATACTCATATTTCTTCATGACCTCATTAAGACAACTGTATATACCAATTTTTAGGCCAAAATCTTCAAAACTTGCCATGAAATCTTATATTCAAAACTTGCAATGAAATGTTCTAGCATTTTCTCATATTTGACCTTGCTGTAAAAAAAAGTCAAGGTCAATACAAGGTCATAATTTGAACATTCTTGATAGTACTCAAGTACCAAGTGCTACATACCAAGTCTCAAGGCCATCAGTCAATTGGTTCTGGAGAAGAAGATTTTTAAAGGTTTTTAGCATATATGGGATAGTGGCCATGTTGGTCATGTGACCAGGACTGTTAGAAAAAATTTTCATTCCCTCAACCCCTGGAGGCTCTATATAAAATGTGGTCACAACTGGCCCTGCGGTTTTTGAGGAGATTGTTTGAAATTGTCAAACTATGAGAGTTCTGGGTCAAAGGTCAAAGAATGACCTTGACCTCTTGTACTCACAAATCTTCATGTACTCATTAAGATGACTGTATATACCATTTGTAGGCCAAAATCTTCAAAACTTATCATGAAATCTCATGTTCTAGCATTTTCCCACATTTGACCTTGCCGGAAAAAAGGTCAAGGTCAACAAAAGGTCATAATTTGAACAATCTTGATAGTACTCAAGTACCCAATGGGACATACCAAGTCTCAGGCCATCAGTCAACTGGTTCTGGAGATGAAGATTTTTAAAGGTTTTTACCATATATGGGCGTGGTGGCCATGTTGGTCATGTGACCGGGACCGTATGAATAAATTTTTGTTCCCTCAAACCTTGAAGGCTCTATATGAAATTTGGTTTCAATTTGCCCATTGGCTTTTGAGGAGATTGTTAGAACTTATCAAAATATGAGAGTTCAGGGTCAAAGAATGACCTTGACCTCTTGTACTCGTAAATCTTCATGTAGTCTTTATGGTGACTGTAGATACCAATTTTAAGACCAAAATCTTTCACAGTTTCCAAGATATCTTATGTTGTAGCATCTTGCCATATAAAAGCATAAGGAAGCAAATTGACCTTACCATAAAAAAGGTCAAGGTCAACCCAAGGTCATAATTTGAACAATCTTGGTACTACTCACGTACCCGATGCTACATACCAAGTTTCAAGACCATCGGCCTATTGGTTCTGGAGAAGATTTTTTCGGGTTTTCACCATATATGGGCATGGTGGCCATGTTGGTCATGTGACCAGGACAGTTTGAACAACTTTTCGTTCCTAAGGTCCCAGGAAGCTCTATATAAAATTTGGTTACAATCGGCCCAGCGGTTTCAGAGGAGAAGTCATCTGAAATTGTGGACGGACGGACGACGACGGACGACAGAGCCTTACCATCCTATAAGCTCCCCTGGAGCCGCTGGCTCAGGTGAGCTAATAAAAAATCATTTGTCGCATAAAACGTTTGCTAATTAATAGTTTATTTTGTTATAAAGTTATTTCAAACAGATCTTTGACCTTGACAGACAAGCTGAATCAGAAAAAAATATTTGACTGTGACTGACTTGTGTCATGTTTTTTGACAGTCGTTCCAGCAAAGTTTTTGACAATATTTTGTTTACATCCAAATTCCTTCTCATTCCAAACATTTTAAATTTATCAATTTATCATAATAGATGCTACCAGCATAAAATGTGTTGATATAAACCATTGATTTGAATTAGTAATAGAAATTAATCTTTGATATTGACTGACAAATTACTGAAAGAACTAGTCTAATAAACCCTTTTAGAAAAATGTTGACACCTATTAATAAATAGCATTACATAATGTAAATGTATTATCGAACAAAATCTAATTTTATTGTAGCAGACTTAACTAATACAAAATGAGTCAAAAAATCTTTGCTTTCGTCTGACATCTGAAGTTAAGACAGTTAGTCTGGTAAATCATGCCTAACTTTCTTTTAATAACTTGTCGGTCAAGGTCAGTTGTTCTACTTGTCTGATAAATATTGTCAGATATAACATTATTATCATTATTATTGTTGTTGTTGTTGTTTATTTATTTTTTTTTTTAATTCTCAGGATTTGTACATAAGCAGAACAAATAAAAATGATTGGGTATGAAACCCACCACCTGCACCGTGCTCAAAACCCACCACCGGAAATTTTAGTGGCGACCTTTGAGGTATAAACAAAAGTTTAATCCTAGATTTTTGTGGTTATATATATGGGGGTTGGTATGAACTATTTATGGTATAAAAGTCTTTTCCGACAGCTTTAGGTTTCAGACAAAAAAGGGAATTGTTTCAATTCTGGGGGTATGAAACCCACCACTCGCCACAGGGAGATTTTTTTGGTTATTTCCATTAATAACTTTATTAACTGAGATAAGTTTCCTTAATTGTTACTATTTAGACTCTTTAACCAAAACCTCATCAATTTCGTTTGACAATATTATGAAATTAATAATATATAGAGAAATAAACGACTTTTTGTGAAACTAATTTTCGTTCTAAAAATAGATATCCATTACAGCATTTAGCTATTTAGAGAAACCGCAACGTACTGAAATAGAGGGGACAAACAATACCTGCAGACGGAGTCTGAGGGGTAATAGTGGTGAAACACTGACACCTTTCATTCATTATCATTACTTGTTCAGTACTTAGAAAACTTCCATGAAGTCAAGCTATAGCCTTTTACAACAGCAAAGTTACTCTCAGCATGGTACAAAACCCTGATGAAGAACATACACCTCATGGTCTGTCTGTCCGTCTGTTTCTCTCTCTCTCTCTCTCTCTCACACACACACACACACACACACACACACACACACACACACACACACACAGATATTTAGAGTCTGTTAAATTGTGATACCTAGATACAGTTCAAGAATTAATAGATACTACAAATTTTACACATGGAACACAACACGTAATACACATAATCATAAATTTCATACCTGAACCTGACTATGTTATGGTTAAAGATGTCTGAGCTGGCATAATGAGAGCATAGAAGAATAGAAACTGCTGGTCGAATAATGGAAGATGTGTGTGTGTGTGTGTGTGTGTTTGTGTGTGTGTGTCCTATCTGGCGTTGTGATCACATTATGAGGAAAGAGGTAGCTGAACGCTTTGCAGGCTGTCTACGTACGTGTCAGTGTTTGGTGATACCATACCTTACTATGCTTTATATGGTGCCAGAGGAGGACTCCAACTCCTGAAGGTTTCTTCCTTGTTTTCTTTCATGGCTTCCTTAGTTTGAAACTCTCCAAATGCCAACAATCATAATACATGTTGTGTAGATATACCTTGCTCTCAGACACAATGTCATGTGATGGGTTTTCATAAACCTTGACAGGAATAATGTTGCTTTCTCATAATATATACCAGAAAGAAATCTGTAACCGGTTTTTACATACATAAAGCTCATATCTTCAATAATAAATGATGATAATAAGATTCTATGTATATATAGCCATATAGGCCACACTAAAATTTCTGGTGGTAAGTTTTAAGTACCGGTGCTGGTGATGTGTTTCATAATATGCCGAGCTTAACAGTTTCTGTTGGCTTGACCTCATGATAGTTCTAAGTATTGAATAATCAAAAAGGTATTCTTCAGCCCATAAAATATCATTAATATAGTATACAAACACTGTTTGGGGTTCACCACAATAACCCCTTAGACTCTTTTCAATTACTGTTTGTTGTCCCCTATATTTCAGTATGTTGCTGTTTCTTGGTTTAGCTAAATGCCGTAATGGATATCTATTTTTAGAACAAAACTTATTTTCGCAAAAAGTTTATTTCTCTATAAATTATAAATTTCTCAATGTTTTCAAACAGAATTGCCAAGGTTTTGGTTAAAGAATCGAAACACTAACAATCAAAGTCAATTATCTCAGTTAATTACGCAATAAATGGAAATAACCGATAAAAATTTCTCGGTGACGAGTGGTGGGTTTCATACCCCCGAAATTGCAACAATTCTCTTTTTTTTGTCTTAAAACTAAATCTGTCGGGAAAGAGTTTTATACCATAAACTGTTCATACAAACCCCCATATATATAATCACAAAAATCTAGATTTGAACATTTGTTTATATTTCAAAGGTCGCCACTAAAATTTCCGGTGGTGGGTTTTGAGCATGGGTGCGGGTGATGGGTTTCATACCGGATCAATAAAATTTCCTTAACTTAAAAATGGTAACTAAAACATTTTTTCATTGCGAACAAATATTGTCACTGAATACATGTTTACATGCATATGTATCAACAATACAATCTGTGCACATCGAACTGGAATATGCCCTAAATAAGATTGTCCCCCGTAACGGTAAAGCTGGGTGCCAGTTCTCTGACGTTTTAACAACTAAAAGATGGTCATAATATGCTTTTAGACCATTTTTTTAAGTTATATAACATCCTCCATATGAATTGCTGACACAGTGTTGTATGAAACCATTGTAAGAAAGACCATAGCATCTGTAATGGAGTATCTGATCATCGTCGTGCTGATAAGGATTCTTACCCGCACAACCGTCTTGCCGATAACGATTCTTATCCGCAGGACTGTCTTGCCGATAAGGATTCTTGTTCGCATGACCGTCGTGCCGATATCCTCAGCCTTCGACAAAATCCACAATAATCTTGCCATTGTAGATAAGAATAAGTACCTATCTGAAGTCGGTGGAGGGAGCAGGTGAACTAGGTCCCACCCATTCCAGTATCACCGTCGAAACGCTTATACGGATGGTTTTAAGAATTCATTTTTCCCCAGGACAATTGCATCTTGGAACGGCCTTACAACAGAAGCTGTCCCTTCGGAGACAGTTGATGGGTTTAAGGCCAAAATATAATATCCTAGGGTAGAGCAGGGGTTAGGTATGGAATGCCTGCCCCTGAGGCCTTCTTGTTAATAGTTTTAATCTGCTGGTGGCTTTGTCACAAATTCAGTTTTTATTTTTATTTTTTTTATTGTTTTTTTTTGTGATAACTTATGTGCCACACCACAAACCTGCCATCATGGTCATAAGGTCAATTAAGGTAAACCCTGACAGAAGGAAAACCCGGTCACTCACTGTTTTCCACGAATAAAGAGCTTAATTAATATGTTTTCAGTGATAACTTTTTCTTTCCAGTTTTCCCCTTTACCTCTCTAATTAATGATTTTTATTGTAAGATCAATTTAGATCATATGAACACTTATTATTTTTCAGCAGCCTCTGAATTCTAGTCCTTTTCAAGTCTGTATAAGTTTTCAGGGCAACAAATTCAAAAATATTTGCAAGCGATGGTGAACCAGGTCCCTGCATAATTCATGGCAAACGTAAATGTTACTTTAAAATTATATAGAGTTTTGTTTCTAATTAGTGCAGGTAAATTATAAGAATCATGATCTATCTTTATTTATTGAATAAAATAAACATTGAGCAATATTTTATTAAAAATGTGACCAGGGTGTGCACTGGGCCCCAGAAAACGGGCGACATCAAGTCGCCTTCCAGCTGATGCCGAGCGACTTCTAAAGAAACAAGGCGAAGTGGGACGTTTGTAATTTTTTCAGGTCTTATCGGAGTTAAAACGCAAAACTGAAAGTACAAGTTATGACCTTGTCAGTAACTTTGTTCCCGGCCCAATTCGTAATAAATTTCCACATCAGCGCAGACTGATCGTTGTTCATTCATGTACGTTTAATGTGAGCACAGAAGACTCCGATAAGACTGCGTGTACTTGCAGGCTGATCTATGTCAGTTTTCTTTGAATACACATCAAGTATCTTTCTTCCTGACACACCTGTACAAATCTGCACGTGCCATAGATCAATATCAGTGTCTAGCGGTGTCTTTGAAGTTTGCTTACAATCAGTGTGTTCCAACACAGAATGTACCAATGAAGTCTCTGACAGCTCGCGCATCTGCAGAGACTGTTCAGAGTGTACGTCTTGGCTAGATATTTCTCAGCATCCATAGATATTGATGCGAAAAGACAAGATTTTGACAGCGCGGATACGCAGGCTAATCCGAGTCTTGTTCCTCTATTATACAACTTCCGCCGATCCATAGCTTGTACGGAAAAACTTTAATCAGAAGTCGCGATTTCGGTCGTCGGCTCATGCCGGTCTGAGTTTTCTCAAGTCAATTCTACACCAGCAACGTACATAGCGCAGTCTAGTTGTATATTGAAACAAAATCTGACCATTATGACAAGACTGCGCAGGCTGGTTTGGACGTTTGCACACCCACAATGCCAAACGTGTGGAAGCGATCTCACCGCTCCGAAGGCTACCTTTAAAAGGTACTTAACTGCGTGTGCATATGACGCAGATTAGTATGCGCACTCTCAAAATCTGATGAAAGCTAACTCGATGAACAATCTATTAAAGGAAGACTCTGATTAACTTCAGTTTCAGATGGCGTAAGGTCTTATTTTACCCGACACATAGAAAATATTTTAGTCACAGCGGACAGTCGCTGCATGGGAAGTCCGGTGAACTCATGACCCGTACCACATAAAATGTATCTTATGGAACATGCGAAGAGTGCAGGCTGATAAGCTTCTTCGGAAGTATTCGCTTTTCAAAGGGTAACGGTGACGCTCATTTCACAAAGACCTTATTAGCAGTCAGGAAACACCAATCGCATTACAATATTGCGCAGGCTGATATGAGTCTTTGCTATCAGCGCATGTCTGGGTTAAGATACCTGCTCCCGTCTCTCGGTTCAATCTGACACATTGAGTTGCACGTGTCAGAGGCGGCGCCCTTTGATCTGAAACTGAAATCAACAAGTGGGATTAGACAAACGTGTCTGACCTATTAACGTGCAACGGTTACCGTCTTTAACCGTTGCACTACCGGTTTTACGCTCGGTAATCGCGTTTGCATTGATCTAAATGCGTAACTCGCACTGGTCGCCAATTATTGCATGTTTTTTTTTTTGTATTTTTTTTTGAGACATGAGATTGTTCATTTGCCGGTTCATCCCCAAAATGGTACTGAATATGTGACAACAACGTAGACTACGATTCGCCGAGAATGAGTAAGTCTCGGGTAATGCATTTGCCCGGCATAGGGGTTACACTGTTCGCAGAACTTTCGCAATCATAAAATTCTATGAACAACGATGGAGATCATAACCTGATGCGCTGTCCTGCACTTGTCTACACGGCCAGCATTAACATTCTGCACTTTGAAGAATGCGACGATCATTATAAGCCTGCCTAAGTGAGTACTATCTTGTCATATCTACTCTGCTCGTTATCGCCCTAGTTGAAAGATAAGAAAATCTATACCATCGCGTAAGAAATCAATAAAGACCATGATCAGAATGCGCTTTACACCTGCCGCTAAAGCAGATGGATAGATTAAATCGGCAAAATGTAGCGGGATCAAAGCTCTTTGGCTCGTCATTTAGTGGATTAACTGTACTACCGTTGGCTTTGCCGCGGTGTTAATTTTACCGAGATGATGTCGGCAACACCTGTCGAGATCAAAGCTCAATCAGGGTCGGTGATGGGATTAGCGCTGATAAATGAAAGGGGGCTTTGTTAATTGGCGTTGAAATTTGATGTACTGGCGCCAGTCATTTTATTTTGACGAATTATTGATCTTACGACCCAGGAAAACAGGGCGACTCGAACTTCACTTTTCGGGAAACCCAGGGCGAAGTTTTGAGCCCCAAGGCGAAGTTATCGCCCAACTTCGCCTGCAATGCACACCCTGTGTGACATGTCCGGGTTTACCTTCCGCCAATTTGCAGTGTTGGGTAAACCTGGACATCAGCTAACTCGGGGATTTATATGATTGAAAGAAATTAAATATAAAACGTTTTCAATGGTATGAAATTAGAAATACAATATTTGTGCATTCTACTTTGCAGTTAAAATTTGACACTAAATATACAACGATGATAAGTTGTACGTAGTACAGTTTGTATGGTGACCCCTAGCAGACTGAGAGAACTTACCACCCATAACTTTTTAATTGACGATTTAACATTAATAAATTAAAGTTATGTCTTATACTATATCAGTCCCACCATAAAATATATATGCAACAACTAAACTTAGTGTATCTGAGTGCATCAGATCTACAGAGGAGATATATCTAACAAAAAATACAACTGTCCGGGTTTACCTTCTCCATGTCCCAGTGTTCCCATTCATGTAGAATTGTGCGTGAATCACGCGGAAATCATTCTAATCACGCATAAATTTGGGGGCAAGAACGTGCATTCACGCGCATATGTTTCTCTCAAAAATATAAAAAATCATCATTTTTCTTCATTCTATTGCGAGTCTGCCAGGCCAGATGATTTTTGTAGCCGAGAAGAGAGTCAGAAGTCACTGTTTTGATCTGAAATGCAGGCCGTAGTAAGATACCATGCATTCATTCACGTCCGTCACATCCGTTCTACGGCCAATCACATTCATTATTGGAAAACACTACCATTAATCGGCTGCATGAATATTAATGACATGCGCGGTCATGATGCGCACTAGAACAGTCATAATGGCCGACAGAATCTGTCCGTATTTTTGCGTTTATTTTCGCTGTTTCTGTTTGGAAACGGCACTTTCTATTTTTCATATGGAAAGGAATCCATCAAATGATTAATATTGGATAAAACGAGGACCGGAAAAAGGCATGACAGCCGTTTTCTTCGTTTTTTCGGGCTTCAATTGGAAACACATCGGCACATTAGTGTTTGTAAAAGAAGCGGACCAAGGGTTCCGGGTCATTTCGGCCCATGTCCATTTCGGCCAATAACTTTTTCGAGATAAAAAGTCATACCCGTAAATTTTACTTCATACCCGCAAATTTTATAGATAGGGGGTATAAAAACCCTCAGTTTAAAATTTGAGTGGAAACACTGATGTCCGGGTTTGCCTTTCTCAACGGTTTGGCTCTTTAAACGACTTTTTTTCACATAAAAATGTTATTAACCAATCAAAAATTGATAGAAAATAATACATTTGGGATGCCTCTGGCCTTACGGAATGCCGAAACAGTTTTTCATGGTCAAATAAAGCATTGGCAATACAAATCGTGGCGACCCTGCAAAAACTGTCCGGGTTTACCTTAATTGACCCTATCTGACCGAGAGCAGTAAAGATAGAAATACAGCACTGTAATTGAGGCTAAAGGGCCCGTACCAGACCAAGACACTATGCAAAATTAGTCATGGATTCTCGTCAAAGGTGGGTTTTTCGACTAATACACAGTAACTCATTACTGCATATGCTAAAACAATGAGCACTGCCGAGCGGGTCCTACTAAAGACAGAAAAGGGGTTTTGCCACCAAAAAGGACCAAAAAAACTTTGGGGCACCGAAAAGGACTTTTTAAATGCCATTTTATGCTATAAAAAAGTTTGAGAAAATATACAGGCAAAAATATTTTATTTCTAAACATAATCTTCTAGGCATTAACTGAAAAGTGCCCTTTTCGGCGCCCGAAATTCAGCATTTGCGATGTCCTTTTCGGCACATGGTAAGACGTGGAGTCCTTTTCGGTGCTGTAATATTTTTGTGAAATTTCACGATGAAGATACTACAATTCACAAAATTGTTATTCAAGCGCTGATTAAAATCATAATGAAATTAAATTGCTAAAAAAATTTGTTTTATATGGCATTTAACAGCAAGTAAAAGTCCTTTTCGGTGTCCGAAAGTTCTTTTTGGTCTTTTTGGGTGGGGTAAGTCCTTTTCTGTCTTTATTAGGACCGCTGCCGAGCCTGATTGATCAGACTCTGCGACCAGTGTAATATTCCGAGTATTGGTTGCCATCGATTTATAAGCGCCCCCTTCTCAGTAGCGATTAAAATATCGAGGAAACAGACTTTCTTTTAGGCAGCGATGCACAAACCTGTCCAAGTTGTGGCCCAAGCGGTGGTGCAGCTGTAGCCTGGCCTGCTGGTAACGTTATTTTCCAATAAGGCGGATATACGATTTTGTGTGTAAGTGCGGCTTTGCCCTTCGCTACTACACGTTTAGCGGACATTTTGTCGTTATCTCCCCTGCATAACCAGCTGTCCGTATGGTGGTCGTGTCAGAAGCTCAGCCATTTTCCAGGGGTCCATCGAATTACCCCAAACCACCCCAAAACACCACAAACCACCCCAAACCGCCTGAAAACCACCCCAAACCACTTTTCTTAATTCTGTTTCAGGTTAAAAAAGCTTCTAAACGTTTTGTTTATACTTTTAATGATTTCAAAATTATTGTTAAATAAAAAAATAACTATTATCTTTTTATGCAGAAACAAAGATTTTCACGTAGTATATGCTTATAATATGTTATATGTATGTTTGCCGTTTCTTACGTATGTACATATGTAGACACTAAATATGCTTGTATTTCTGCATATATGTTTACATGCACGTGTAAGTATATGCATGTTACATACCATTCAGATTCATGGAAGCACAGATACACAAATATTGCCTACATATTGGTAATGACAATTCTTCCCTAAAGCTGCACATGTTAATCAATTATCCTCAATTATCAATATTTTAGCATGAGCAAACATTTCTAACGCTGTGTGAGTTCCTGCAAACTACCAAATTTGGTTTGGAGTGATCTCGGTTTGGTGGTTTGGGGTGTTTTTATGGGCGGTTTGGGGTGTTTTGGGGCGGTTTGGGGTGTTTTGGGGTGGTTTGGGGTAATTCGATGGACCGATTTTCCAGGTCACTAAGGAACTTAGTGTATTATTTCTGTCTTTATAGGCACACCTCGCATAAACGAGTAGAACTTGAGACAGTCCACCACCACTGAATACATGTAACTAGTCAGTCGCTGAAAAAAAGTAAATAAATAACACCACCAAACACTTTTCCAAGATTTGATGCTGAGACTACAGTAGTTTAGGAAGACCCTAGGAAGACCCTGACAGCCACAGGAGTAGCAACTAGAGGACACCATCAACGATTCCTGCCAAAATTTTGTTCCATCAACGCCTACAAGGGATCCTTTTTTCCATCAACAGTCCGTCTCTGGAATGGTCTGCCTGCCAAGGTCATATCTGCACCGACTCTGGATGACTTCAAGCTCCTTGTCGGTGCAGATGTCCTAAGACCGTGATTGTGAACAACATGTTTTTATCAGATTTCAACTGTACATAAGAACCTCCCAGCACGAATGTTTTAAGGTTGTTCACAGTGCGACTATGCCAATATTGGCCATGCACTTAATTGGTAGATGTAGATGTAGACCCGTGGCATTACTGTGTGCTGCCCAGTGTCCAGCCTGGCACTCTTTTCTGCAATATTCTATAAATCAGCAGCCAGTACAGCCTTTTAGGCTATATGTCTATCCAGTTTTTTGGCTCACCTGAGCCAGAGGCTCCGGAAAACTTATATTGCTCATATGATTTGAGTCATGACCAACATGGCCGCCATGCCCATGGTAAAAAAACTTTAAAGATTTACGCCCTTGTTTTTATTATAAAAACGTTTTCGTGTAATTTTTATATAGTAAGTCCGAAATGACCCATGGAAGGGGGGGTTCTGGGACAAAAAACCCTGGGGCCCGCCCCACCCCCCCTGGCAAGCCCCCAGGGACGTCACCTGATTGGGTGCCGGCGGGGTTCTGGGACAAACCCTGGCAGGCCCGTCACCTGATTGGACACCGGCGGATATAGAGTGGGGATTCTAGTGCAAAAATCGCAGAGGCCCGCTCTCACCCCCCTGGCGGGCCCCAGCAACTTTTGAATTTTAGTAAAAAAATGCTTATTTCATTTGCTGGCAAATAAAAAAGCCCTGTAGGACCGTTCGGCTATACAGAGTAGGAGTTCTGGTGCAAAACATGAGGGGCCAACCCCACCCCCACCGAGCAGTGTTGTTTCTGCCTCCCCCCCCCCCACCTTGGCTACCCCCAGGTGCACCACCGGATTGGACTATCGAGCCCGGACGGTCAAAAAATCAGACCAAAACAGTCGCTTGTTTATGTTTGCACCGGTATGAATAAACACTGTTCACCTCGGGTTGTACTATATACAAGCGCTCTTTCAATCAATAAATAAATAATTTTGTTCAAGGACATGTGTCTCGTCATTCAATGACACAGCATTTTACGGTAAATTAACGTCGGAAAAATCATTTTCTTGACCTTTATTTGACAAAAATTATGTAAGTATGTTTTATTTAAACTACTATCTTGCACATTTACAAAATATAACCATGTGAGTTTTAGCGAAAATGGTATTTACGAATGACTTGTGAAATTTCTCTATCAGATGTTGGTTTTTCATCACCGTTTTAAAACTTCATCATTTTATTTTTCAGGTCACAAGACTTTTTATCTTCGTTGAAAACGGACTTGGACAAGCTGACGGCACACGTACGTCAAAATTACCCTGATGATGAACTCTTTAAAAACTGGGTGACGTACTGCAATGAAAGGGGACGTGCGGGGTTAGATGAGATTATCCATCCGGTCACCAGGAAACAGACGAATGAAGAGAAAAAGACAAACTTAAAAGTGTTTTGTTAAAATCGTACAGTGAAAAAAAGAATGCTCACAGACACTGTGACGCCACATTATGAGACTATACAACAATGCGTTGAAACAATTCAAAATTGTGAAAGACTTATTAACAGTGAAAAGTTGAGTGTACTCCATCACTCAGCAATGCAGGGAGAGGCCATCTTTCATATAAAACAAAAAGCGAAAAAAGGACAAAATATGACATAATTACTTAGTGAAAATAACATAAATTTTTCAACATCACACTGTAGAAATTTAACTATTCTTTACAAACTATGTAGTGAACACACAAATTTGCTCAAATGTGCTGTTAGCATACGCACAATTTTGGGGAACATGAAATTGGTCAAAGATGTATGTTTAGATCTTAAGTGGTAAAATCTCCCTGCATCATTGTGTGATAACACCGCTTACGGACGTAAGCGTGAGTAATTTATTGAACATAAAATTGGTCATATGGTAGGATAAAATCTCTCGGCATCATTATGTGATAACACCACTTACGGCGTAAGTGCTTCTGAGCGATATTGAAAAATTACAAACAGAATAATGTGTTATCTTTTTTGAGTGGTAGAATAAAATCTCTCGGCATCATTGTGTGATAACACAGCTTACGGCGTAAGCGCTTCTGAGCGATATTGTTTACCTGAAAAAATTACAAACAGAATTATGTGTTATCTTCTTTTGAATGGCTGTACATGAGCGATATCTTTTACCTGAAAAATATCTCCATCGGACAGTATTATTTATTTTTTCCCAAGAAATATTTATGTTGATTTGCTAGTTCCATCTTTAACAATGTGGTGCATAGACCCGTTAACCTGTATAACGGGATCGGTCTGCGCTCTTACTTACCTGTCGTCAACTTTAGAGTATTTTACAACGTCAAGCACACTAATTATTCTCAGCGAGCTGAGCTTTAAGGCTGAGTGAGTGTGGGTTCAAATCCCGGCCGCAGATTTTTTTTTATTTTTTTTTTGGCGGGAGGGGGGGGGGGGGTCTACTCGAAAAGGCCTTCCTGGTTAAGGGCCCTACTCGAAAAGGCCTTCCTGGTTAAGGGCCCTATTATTTTGCTCAGTCTATTCTACATAACTGCATGTATTTTCAAAGCTTCCTGGACGTTTACACACTTATAATCGTCTGCTCGCCACGATTTGACGCACCTGTGGAAAATATGTGGCAAGATCCAAAAAGAAACACACTCAAACGCTCCTGTAAGAGCGCCGTTGCTAAGGTAAATAAAGCCTTAGCAACGGCGCTCCTGCAGGAACACCAAGTAGTGTGACAAGGTGCAAAAAAAAAAAAACACACGCACAAGGGTTCGCTCTCTGAGCCCCTGGGCCGGCGGGGGACAACACAAAAAAAGACCTAAGGCCGGCCATAGACCAGCTAGTTGAGAGCTAGCCGACCAGCCTTAGGTCTTTTTAAGGTAGAAGGCTCCAGCTTGGTGTGAGGTTGACCGCGCTTTTTAAGCTCGCCAGCAAGAAATACTCAGGTGCCACTGGTTCCAGCTTGGATCTCTTTTAATAACTTGGCGCGGGCTGTCATCATCGCTTCGTCTCTCGCACGCCGAAATAGCTTGGTTTTTTTTATCTTCTGACAAGCCACCGCTTTGCTTTTGACGCCCACTGATCTCGGCCTTTAACTGGTTGAATTTGTCAACCTCAGAGAGGATCAGACGAAATTCTTCTTCGGTAATTTTATTGTCGTTTAGGGCAACTAAAATGCGGTCTGCGATTGAGTTCAGCTTAGACTCAGCCAGGACGCGAATCTCGTCGTGTTTCTTTGCCTTTGCCTTGAGCCTCTGGCCTATTAGTTTACTGCCGCCCCGAAGCAGCCCACACACAATAGCCCCGGCCTGCATGCCTATGGCGATTGGCACCGCGATAACTGTTGACAAGAGCCCTACGCCAGAAGCAGCCAAGCCCACACTGGTCACCGAAAGAGCGGTGTCAATTCCGTCTGCAACATTGACTCCGCGTCGGTACTTTTTATACATCGAAGCTCCGAAGTCCCGTTCTTTTTTTAGACGGAATCTCACCTCAGCCGCATGCTGAAAGCGGTGAGTTTCTCCGCTCTCAAGTGGCGGGTAGAGGGTCATCATGCTATAAGGTCAAACCTGATCACTCTTTAAATGGGTTACTGGCCAATGATGACAGCGGTTTGATCGAATGAGAAGTCAACCGGGCGTAAATCGAAGCCTTTTAAGGGAGACCGGACCGATGAAAAGCTTGTCAAGGTTCAACAGGCCAAAATCAGCCTCATGCTCAATATCTTTAATCGTGAACAGCACCTGAGGTGTCTCCTGAACGATGACACGAACTCCAACCTCTTGATCTGCGTGTTTTTGTGACCGCTTGAGCTTGAAGCATGATAAGACAACAACGAAGTCGTCAGGCCTATCTCCAAGAATGATCTCAAGGATGATCGTCGACACAGATAACCCCAAACCGATGATTCCCGCTGGGGGGGGGGGGGGGGGGAATTCGGAGACCATCTTAACACTCCCCCGTCTGCTGTTTTTAGTTTTTAGCACGCAGCTTAGGCCTGGTGCCTCTTGGACCAAAACATTTTTCGTCTCGGGGATGTATGAGCATAGCCGTGTACCGCTATTAACCACCTTTCGAAGTTTATGGTCTTTTCCGGTCACGACGAACGGAGACGAGATTTTGAAGTCGATGAGCCAACCAGTTTGTTGGACGGGGTCTGCAAAGGCAACCCATTCGCTCCCAGTAAACACAAGGCTATGAAGCCGCTTTGGGATGGCATGTGAGATATCAACGTCGCTCAACTCTTCAAATTTTAGCGACGGGGTCTCTTCAGAGGGGTGAACTTTTTTCTTTTGTAGACCCCATCAGACAACTGGAAAGCGTAAAGCTGGTCTTCCTCTCCGCTTCTATCGAACCCTTCAACGTCACCAAGGTCAGCCAAAGCCACCCCAGGACATTTCCTGACGCTATCAGGGCCACCCGCGTCAACCATTTCTGATATGCAACGTCGCGCTCAAGTACTCGAAGCTTAGCCTTCTTCCGTTCGTGTCTCTAAGTGAGATGGTCTGCTGTGAAACAGGACCAGACGAAAGCCTCTTATACTGCAAGACAGGGAATGTCTCTGTCCGGCCACTCCCGCACCTTTCGTTCTCGACGGGGACAGACCTAAGCAACGTAGATGGGTGGCCGTTATGCAGGTTATCTGAAGAGCTCACCTCAGCGAGGTGCACACAGATCTCTCGATGGACAGCAAGTCTGTGTGGCTGTTTTGCCGGGTTCGAATCTGTCTCTAGTAAACCCAAGGAGTTTGGTCAGCCCGCTATTTAAGACCAGACGTTTCTTTGTAGACAGCTGTAAGCGATCCGTTGGTGCATGCAAATTAAGTTCAGCTCCCAAAGGCTGGAACACGTCTTCGCTCAGCTCGCAGACGTTGTAATAGCCATTAAGTACCGTCGTGTTGTGTCCATTTGAGACGTGATTATTTTTTAGCGCGGCGCTGATGTTGCACCACTGGTGATAGTAAGTCAACTCACAAAGAGCAACGTCCAGCTCACCTCAAGGAACAGAAAGGGGCCTGACGAGATAAGCCGGTTCGCCATTTTGAAGGTCGGTTAGCGTCACATGCATTATAACGCGATGGATACTGAGGCTTTTTCGTTTAATAGCCAGGCAAAATATCGGACAGGCGGCCATTTCAAAGAAAAGGCAGAGTCCCTCTCTTTGACCAACCAAAAATAATGGTCGACGATAAGGGGAGTCACTTTAAGGCCATGTTCTCGGACATCTTCGCCAACTATCAGAACCCACAACTCACTGGGGACATTGCAATGGCAAACAAGGCATGGCAAATCTGGCAAAACACTCCCTTCAGCTGGTGGCAGTGCCAGCTTAACTTCGCCCTCTGGTGCGCCTCTGCCGGTTGTGGGGTTTCATTTGAGGACCACCTCTAAGCGGAGAAGCACCCCCTTCTTGCCGGCCTGTACCGCTTCCACGTCTTCCATTCGACCAGGTGCCTGCTTGAAGAGCTGCGTGTCGCCCTCTCATGGGACAAATCTTATTCATGGTACGAGAATGCATATGACTCCAGAGCCTATAAGCGGCTTTGTGCTGAGTTCAGTGTGTCACCAGACACAGACTGGCGGCAGAAGGTGGACCACGGAAATCAAGGCCTCGGATCTAGGAGTACCTTTATGACCCCGTCTGGGTCATATAGGCATGCGCATGCAGCGCAAGGTCCTTTCTTCCACCCGAAGGATGCCCTGCGTCATAACCGTGATATCTCAGGCCTCTGGACGACGTTTGTTCTTGACAAATCAGAGGGCTTCACGCAAGCGGCTGTGGAGCTTCTTAATGACATGTTTGGGCAATCTTGGGAGCTCAAGCCCAGACGCGGTCGAATATTCTCAAGACCGGGACGGGATTTGACGCCCAGAAACAACTTTTGGCTAATATCGAAGACGCGATTGCCTCGCCTGTTGACATCCCCAGTAGCATCGCCCTCTACCAGAAAACACTTGGGTATGCGTCCACACCCCTTGACTTCGTGTGCGGAATAGAGTTCTACCTGATGCCGAGTAACATGACACTCCACCCGGGGAATGTCCAGGGGTACAACAACGAGATCCAAATTGCCGGATCGGAAGCGGCTATCGGACACAACCCTGAGATACACAAGGCAGAGCCGATCACCTCCAAAGGCGATAAGGCATTCCAAGGGAAGACCGCCTCACCAGTCGGGACCATTCACAAGGGACCGCAGTTCCTCCGGAACAAGACGAATGGCGACGGCACGTCACCTGCTCCGGAGGAACGGCAGAGCGGGACGGGCTCGCCCGGCAGGCAGGCGACGGCCCACGAAGAAGAAAAAAACGGCCCTTGTGACCATTGGGAAAGCAGTTGGCTTAGTGGTGTTTTGGTTATCATATCGCTAGCCAGTCCCGAGCAGCCACGAGGCACAGGATTCCCGCAGCAATGGCCAAGGCCCACAAATTTTCTGCGAGCCAAGTCGCGGTCTTTCCCAACGTGCCCAGGAGCCAAGAGAAATTGAGCCAATGATACCGGGCAGGGCCGCAGCAGCCTTGCCTGCCAAATTACCCAGGGCACGCCCGAGGGCCTGCAGGTGTCTTTTAACCCACTCTTTCAAACCGCTCTTGTCAGGTGGCTTGGGAGCCGGCGCCGGCGCACTTCCCCCGCTGAGCGCAAGCACTATGGTCGAGATCGCCATGCCGATGGCTGTGAGAATCGATGCGATGGTAATTCCTTGCTCACGAAACAGGTTGCGAATGCGCTCAGCCAGTGTGGTGTCTTCAGGAGCCGCCTGAGTGTCTCGCGAATTCTGTTAATCTGGGACCGGAGGGTTGCTCTGTTCGTGGAGACGGCTTCGAGCCTTGCCTGTCTTTCAGGCTCTATGTCAGAGAGTACACTCTCGAGCTTTCTGATTCGGTCTCGAATCTCTCTCTGTATTTCAGTATCGTCTGTTTCCGTCAGCTTTCGATGCTCCCGGGCGAGGTGTATTTCGACCTCGGATTTTCGGTCGTCGATACTCGTCAGCTTTGCCAGGTTGTTTAACAACTCATCTCTCACTCCCGTCATTGCCTTTTCGAGCCCAGCCAGCTCTCTTCTGGCCTGGGTGACCCACGCGGTGTCGATTGGCTGATCATCGATCGTCGTCAGGGTGGTCTCAACTTGTTCTGCTCCAAGACGTGCGCTATCGGCTATGCCGGGGAGGTCCTCGAGTTCGATGTTTTCAAGGTTGCTAGGGAGGGTTTTATCCGTTTGCTGGAGTGCCTTTACAGCGGAGTTACTTAGACCTTTCCGCGAAGTCCCCGATGTGTAACCAGTGAGCCCCAGCGATCTCCGCAGTGCATTAGTGCCACCCTCTCCGTACCTCGAGGCCAATGTTTGTAACGCCAGAGACCGAAATTTTCCCCTCGTCGCGGTGATAGGGATTTTTTTACCGTCGTCAGGGGTCTAGAAGAGCGTTTTGCCCTCGGCGTCAATCCAAAATTGTTTATAGTCGATTCTGCCTTCGAGGCGCAACCCATAAGCACGGTTAACTTCCTTATAAAAGGTATCAACCAGGCGCTTCTTCTGGTCTTCAAGCTCTGACTCTCTAATCTCACTCCGCAGACTCTGGATACGGCCCATGGACGTGTTAAGCTCTTCCTGGACGTCCGGCAGTGGGTCCATAATGGCATCTGGGAGCTCATCGTCTATTCCAGGCCCGTCGGGGTCGAACGTGGTGTTTTCAAAATCATAGTCAGCCATGTGCACTCATTTAAAGGCGTCGCGCCAGTTCAAAATAGGCTCCACTGACCAGTCAGTTACACCATGGCTTTGAGCAAATTTGGGCACAAGCTTAATCCGTATAGGTCACTCCGCGAGCCCTTGGGTGTCAAAGGAGTGCGGCAATCTTTGGTCATCACCAACAATCCTAGCAGCATCGACCAAAACCAGCAGCTGCTTGTCCGGTTCCCCAACCTTGGCGCGCATGACATGATTGTCCCTGGGACCGCGAGGCTGGCCTTCACGATAACGCTGACCAGCGAAGATGTCAACAGGACTGTGGTTCAGAACCTGGGCCGTGCCATCGTGAAGCAGTTGATCATCAAAATTAGCGGCAACGAAGTGATGTCCATCGACGACTCTGATGTCTTCCACTGTTACAATGATCTCTGGAAGACAGCCCCAGAGAGGGCAAATGGTCATTATCAGGGGATCGATGCCTCCGATAACAGAAACACGACAAGGATTCGATTCAGTGCTGGGAACGGAGATTCAAGAGTTGTTGCCGATAAGGCCATCGCAGATGCTTTCGGTAATCGCTTCTTCATCCTACTCGATTTCGAGCTGCTTGAGAGTCATATGTCATTCTACCAGAGCGCACTGGGCGACCGGCTCGAGTATGAACTCACGTTTAACGACTACGGTCGTGTGATCCAGGCCACAGACGCTGCCTCATACAACATTTGAGGCATATCTCTCGAGTATGACATGGTCACTCAAGACGAGCTGGCTCGAATGATCGACAACCAGTAAAAAGGCCGCCTTGCGATCCTGTATGACCGGGTACTGCGGCACCGGAAGATGACAATGGACAAGGCTAACACCCTCTGGAACATCAACCTAAACGTGCCCGCCCGCAGCATGAAGGGAATCCTCTTGCTGTTCGAGGATGCGGCAGCGCAACAACCCTATGATCGCGAGACTGAGGCCTTTTATAACCCTAAGATCACAAAAGTGGAGATCACTATCGAGGGCGTACCCAATCAACTCTTCAGCCAAGGGATGCACGCTTATCAGATGTGGGACGAGGCAAAAAAGTACTTTGCGCCCGGCAGTAAGCGCCGCTCCGAAGTAGGAACGGTCGCAAAAGACCTGACCCTGGCAGATGTCAATCTGGGAGAAATTTTGACCTGCAAGTACTCCCTGTGGCTTGACCTCAGGACAAGCGATGATGACCGCCTTCATGGCAGCGGCGGCTGCATACAAAATGCCAGCGAAGGCATTACCATCCAGATATCGAAGAAAGAAGAGGCGTCCGGCGCTTTGAACATCTATCTTTTTGTCGTCATGGATGCGCAACTCAATATTGAAGATGGCCGGTTCTTCTCAGTGGTCTATTAACCTCTTGCCGCAGACGGCTCATTCGGCGACGATATGCGGGCAGACGGGATGTGGAAAAACAGTTTTTATCTTGGATCTGCTCGAAGGCCCCTACAGGGGGTTCTTTCAACATATCGTGATCCTGTGCCCAACCGTCCGACATAACAAGACCTATCAGCAGTGCCCCTGGATCTGAACAGACCCCGAGGTCTACCTTCTTGACCCCGTCGAGCGCCTCCACGATTACTTGCGAGCGTTTTACCATGTGTTTATGGGCGAACCGACGTTGTATATCATCGATGACTGTTCAGCTTTGACAGCGTTAACGAAAAAAAGGATATGCTGTCTATGCTCGCTTTCTCGGGCCGCCATGCAGAGCAATCTTTCTGGGTCCTCACGCAGAAGTACAACTCTGTCCTGAAGGACTTGCGCGAGCAGACGCGCTGGGTCTGTTTGTTCCATTGCAAGGATCGCGATTCATTCGAAGACTGTCTGCATGAAACTGACGTGATCGCCTCACGAGAACAGCGGGCGTTGGTGCGGCAGCAGCTTGCCGAGACAAAGCATGCTAAACTCCTGCTGATGACTGAACAGCCTGTTTGTTATACAGTTCTTAGCGATGTTTAGCAATAACGAAGTAACTGAAGGGCTGCTGATCGCCGTGCTTGGCGCAAATTTTGTGCTGCTGTTTTTTATCGCTTGGCATGTAGCCACAGCCTGCCTCTATTTTAGACAGGTCCGCCGACTCGCAATAGAACAGTTAACTGGAACAGTTAGAAAAAATGGACTGTGACGAACTGATTGATGAGATGCTGTCTTGTTCCGGAGGAACGGCAGAGAAACAGCGTTACGAAGCTGATAATAGTCTTGCCTCCCCAGACGCTTGTCACGAAGTAACTGGTCAGAAAGCCGTTCCTCTGGAACAAGACAGGGTGCAAAAATACCATGAAAGGCTCGCCTCGGTTGCAGCGGGGGGTCAAGCAGGGCGGTATGGGCTACTTGCTCACGGAAAAGCATTAACCGCTAGCCATATCGAAGAGCTTGATGATTCTGAAATAGAGAGGCTGTACGCCCGCTACGAGGCGAGACTAGGGACGGCGATGACGAAGACACTGGGGTCTGCAGCGCTCCAGCTTTATGCGGGGGTTGTATCTATGTTTCTCCCGATCCCGGCCTTAAACTAACCAGGGCTTATTGCTGACCTCGAGGGCGACCCGTTTGTCGGGCACGCACTTAGCAGTGCCACCTGCGAGCTATACCATCGTTATGGCATGTTCTTAGCACCGCTGACGGCAGCGTTGACCACAATTAAGCACTGTCAATTTGGACATCGATGCCCTGCTGTCATCAATGATGACGGAAGTTGTTCCGGAAGAACGCCAGGTGGTGGAGAGCCGAGAGACTGTCAACGCGGGCTTTGCCCACACAGAATCCTGTTGAAAGGGTAACGGAGAAGAAAGCGAAGGATCCGAAAAAGGTGGCGGCCGGGCGTGCAGGCGCTGTCGCTCGAAAAGCAGCGCAAAAGCGACTGCTCGAACAACTTCAGGCAGCCAAGGAATCATTACGTCCGGACGACAGCACGTTTGCTCCTCCAAAGGAAGCGATGCCGCCAGAACGCACAGACGAACATAACCGTAACTGGATCCCATGGATCATAGGGGTTTGTCTAGCGGGGGGTTCACTTGCATATGTCTTGCGCTTGCGCGCCAGTCCTGCGGCGCTCAAAGTCCATGATGTGCCCCCGCAATTAGAGGTTTGCTCAAACCCCCACTATATGCAATAGCAGCCATGACAACCCCAGCCACCGACGGTAAAATGCTCGGTAACGCGCTGTATCATAGCGCAGTAGTCTCTGGCCTCGCAGCGGGATACGCCAGGCTGATTTGAGGAAGCCCCCCGAAGCTAGACTTTACACCCCGAGATGTGGGCATGGTCGTGGTAGACATCGCTCTCGCCATGGCGACCAAGGACATGCTAATTAAACAGGGGCTAATTCCAGCCGATATCCTGAAGTAATGGCGAGCATAGCAATGCTTGTTGGTTGCGCCCTGATGAACGCCCTGGCGTTCTCGGGGAGCAACTGGCTCTTCTCCGTGTTGAAGAGCTCTGGCCTCGACGAAGAGCGCAAGCGTCACGATAAAGCAGTCGAACAACTACAGGCCGCACAGGCAGATTGGTCTCAAAAAAGGACAGAGCGCCTTGACTGGATCACCGACGAACTTCGCCGGCAGGGACACGCCGTCCAGACCTTTCGGGATGTCGACGCCGCAATGCGCGAGTGCTCGCAGGTCACCGGGCAAAATATTGACCCCCTGGGGCCCGAACCTCAACTCTCCGACTTCTGCGTGCCGAGCGACGACCAAAAAGACCGCGAGATCGCCTTTGTCATCCTGGGGATGGTCGCGACCGGCCTAGGGGTCTACAAACTCGCTAAGTAGTAGCAATGCTACTGGTGTGTTTCAGTTTCATCTAAAAAATTCAAACCCGCCCCACAACTAAGGACGGGTTTGAATTTTTTTCGGTTCCGCCTCCTGAGGAACAACAGCAGTTGTTCCTTTTTTCGTGTTGGAGGCTGATCGATGCGATGTGATGGGATATGGATAAGAAGCTATCTTCTCGCCTTGCGAGCCTTTACTACAGCCCCCGAGGCTATTGGAAGGGACTGGCGGCCATCAAAAACCTCTCAGCCGCAGACAAGGTATCTGAAGATGTGGCCCGAGCTTGGTTGAAAAAGCAGGCCATCTGGCAAATCTACCTTCCCGCCCCACGACATATCCCACGGCCAAAGTTTGACATCGCCACGCCAAACGAGGTCCATCAAGCTGACCTCTTATTTCTGCCGCACGACCGAGTTGGGAAGCGCACATTCAAATATGCCCTCACCGTGGTTGATGTCGCCAGCCGCTACAAAGAGGCTGAGCCTCTGACCACTAAAGAGGCTAAAGAGGTTGCTGAAGCTTTGTCTCGCATCTACAGGCGGGGCCCGTTGAGGTGGCCCAAATTGCTCGAGGTGGATCCCGGCCGCGAGTTCATGGGCTCTGTCAGCCAGCTACTGGCAAAGCACTCTGTCCAGGTTTGGCGCGGTCGGGTTGACATCCACCGGGACCAGGACATTGTTGAGTGCTTCAATCGTACCTTGGCTGAGCGGCTCTTTGGGCACCAGTACGCTCAGGAGATGCGACTCCCTACCGGTCAGCGGTCTACAGAGTGGGTGAAAAGGTTACCTGCCGTTGTGGTAGCCTTGAATGGTGAAGTGACCAGGTTGACTGGCAAGCGGCCAAGAGATGCCATAAGGGCTAAGACTGTGGCACAAAAGCCATCCTCCACTGTTCCTGGTCGTCCTGTTGGTCTCGAGGAGGTAAAACCCCCTCGGGTGTTGGAGTCTGCTACCTCTTCCAGCCCGGAGAGCTGGAAGGTGGCCGTCGGCGTGCTACAGACCCTATGTGGTCTCTTGAAGTGTACCGGCTGGGACGCTCGGTAACTAATCCCGACGAGCCCGTGTTTTATTACTTGCAGGATGGCCCGCCGTGTGGCTTTGTCCGTGAGGAACTCCTTGCTGTGCCACCGGACACACAGCTTCCTCCAGATGGGGTTCTCAAGAGCTGACGCTCCTCAATGTATGCATCATCTCTGGGTCGGCACGACACCTGCAGGGATTGCACCTTTATGCCCATAAGCCAGCGTGTCCACCCCATTTTTGCGATCCAGCGCTTGGAGTCAAAGGGTGAGAGAGAGACCTTGTTCAGATGTTGCCCGTAGATGCGATGGCGCTCTGACCGCGGGACATCCATGCCATGGCGGAAGATTTGGTTTTCGAAGAGGGCCTCTTTGTACTGGTCATGCCTGATGTGCTTCTTCACGGTGGCCTTTTTCACACCCTTGGCCTGTTTTATGCTGCCACCAGAGGCCTCGAGGATGCTGTACATCTTGGGGCGCAGGCCAACATACGCTGCAATTGCCCGCCCAGCGCACTCGTCCTTTAGCTTTCCAAGCGCCTTCTTGTTAGTTGCACTGTATAGAGGGTGGTCCTTGGGGTAGTCAGACGTATCGTAGAGGCCTTGATTCCGGGCCATGTCCTTGTACGCATCCTCAGTCTCGATCTCAAAGAGAAGGCTGTCGATGTACGTGTAGAGGAGCTGGCAGTGGCCCCCGTACTGCCTCCGGAGCTGGTTGTAGTAGAGGTCGTACATCAGGCGTTTTGAGAGATCCAGAATGCTCATTCCAACGAAGACAGGATGGTTGAGCACTAGACGGCTCTTATGCATCTGGATAGCCGCCAGATCGTCCTCAAAGAGCTGGCGATGAGACGTCTGAGTTTGTCTTCTTCATGTGAGCGCACCAGCTTTACAGCGACTCGTTTCCGAAGGTTTTCCATAGAGTTTCCAAAGACGCTGTTGTTCATGAGCTTGTAGAGGTCCTTTTCGAAGTCGCTGGTAGCCCTTTTTCGGAGCTCTGTGTTCATCCGGATGTAGGGCTCCATCCAGGGGCTCTGCCGGAAGCAGAGGGCACGATGGACCTTGATCAGACGCATGCCCAGCGAGAGGTAGAACTGAAGATTCCGGTAGTGAAGCACATAGCGGTCCTTGTCACAGAGGTTAGGTACCAGCTTCTCAACCTCTGTTGGCGCCACCCCAACGCCGAGGAGGTTGTGCTGATACTCTGACATCCACTTTTTCTGAACCACCATGCGCTCTGGTGCCAACGGATATGCATTGTGCGCGTTGTGTAGGTCTTCTGGGTACTCCAGGTCCACCTCGAGTATAAAGCCCTCAGGATCGTCTGCTGGATGATCAAAAATGGTCTTGGTCAGCTGTTCACAATCTTCTTCCCACTGGAAGGCCCCTGTGGGCAAAGACTGGCTCATCGCCCACCCATACAGATTGTTCGCATCCAGGTATGTGATGTAGCTAGTAGGCTTTTCTGAGTCGTAGCCCTCAACCAGAGGATTGTTGGCTTTAGCATGGCGCATTGAGACCATTGAGATCCCACCTCGCATCCCCTTGTCGATTAACAGGTGCATGTCATAGTCTTTGAGCAGCTCGAGCTCCACTTCTGTCTTCTTGAGAAGGGCGTCCCAGCTGAGGCCTGGGGCCGTGTAGTAGTAGGCCGGGTCTAGACCGTACTGGTGGAGGCACGTCTTCCTGAACGCCTCGAAGACATCCGCCAGAAGCAAGACGTCTGTGCGGCAGTATAGGTCGCTGTAGTCTCCGAGGGTCTTGCATCCAAAGGTCGTCCAGACCTGCTGCGCGTGGGCGTAGTCGTCATTGTTGATGTGCTTATCAGTGAGCTTGCTAAAGAAGGCCTCCTGGGTTGGGAGCTGGGTCTCTTCAAAGCGCACCCAAGAGTCCACATAGGCATAAGGGTACACTCCCTTGCGCGTCAAGAGCTACCGCTTGCGTCGGTCTGGCTCGTAGTGGGTCGTGATTTGGAAAGCCTCAGGCTGGTTTGCCGGCACAAGCTTGTCGAGGGAAGCTAGCAGAAACTGAGCGCTGTCAATAAAAGGCAGCTGCCCCAGGGAGAAAGAGATGTATTTCTCCGTGTTGTTTGGAATACAGCTCACCCGACCTTTGACCTTTGAGATAGCCTGCATCAGCAGGTGGGAGTCGTACCCCCTGATGTTGTGAAAAACCACGGGAATGTTGGTGGTCTTGGGGAACAAACTCAGCTTAAGGTTGCAGGGGGCACTATGTGCGGCGCCTCGGTACTTCCCGGTGATGTGACAGTGATCGCGGACGGAGTCGCCCTCGAGAGGTTTGTTACACACATGACAGGTCTCAGAGGCGCGGAAGGCCAGCCAGTCCTCTTGTGGCATCCTCATGGCTTTCGGGTTGGCCAACACGGCCTTGATCTTGCACTCTTCTACCTGTAGTGCTTGAAGGAAGTGCTCGGCCGCGTTAGGCCCTCTGTACTTCACTGGCGGCTCTGTCTGGCCATCACACCGTACCACGATGTAACAGTAACTGCAAGCCTCCTGCTGTTGCGTTTGTCGGGTGTTGCTTTTTGTGGGGTCGAGCTCCGGTCCTTCGACCTTTGTGGTGAGAGCCTCGAAGTCCGCATAGATGATGTAAGGGGCCGGCAGCTGCTTGTGGTGGTTCTGGAAGGTGAGCTTGTCCTTACCCTCTTCAGGCATCTCCACCCGGACTGCGGTCTGTCCAATCCTTCGGCACTCAGGCTTGTGGGCTTCTAACAGATCCTCTCTTGTATAGCCGTGCAGGCAGCGCTCACAAAAGTGCTTGCACTCCTTGTGCTTGCTTTGGTCGTAGAGAAGACGGTTGAGGTTCTTGATACAGGTGTAGTGAAATTTGCCGGCATTTTCAATCAGCAGCAGGTTGATCCTTGGCATCTCCTCTCGCTGGGTGCTGAGACGGTGAACAGTCACGCCCTTATCCCAGCCAAAGACATTGATGGCCAGGTTATTTTGCTTCTCTACTTTGGGAATCTGAGAGATGGGTGTGGGGGCATGGATCCCTTCGAAGTTAAGACCATCTTCAGTGGGGTACCATCTCGGTCTCTCAGGGTGATGTGGTGGCGGCGGGTTTGCCAGAGCCGCTCGGAGCGCCCATCTAAGGCAATTGTCATCTTTGTTTTTTACGTTGATAACCGCCTTCTTGCTAGTCACTGCAGCCGGTAGGGGGATAAAAGAACCGCCTCTCAGGGGCTGATATCTGGCGATGTCCAGCCAGAGAGTCTGCACTCTGTCGACCACCCAACCCGACCCTCTCTGTGTCCACTTTTCGAGTGTTTCTTGGATCTTTGGGAAAGCTTGATTGAGGGCCCCCATGATTTCACTCTTCTGCAGAACAGCCTGCTTGTGGCGCAGCACAGGGTCTGTGTACTCCTCACTGCCGTCCGGGTTGCCCTTCTGAAGCTGGACCTTGAGGGCAAGCTGGAATTTAACGCCATTCAGAGCCTCTATCTCTTCCTCAAGCTTGGTATGGATCTGGGGTTCCACTTTATCAAGGAAAGCCATGGGATCTGCCCCCAGAGGGTGCTCGGCAGAGACATCCATCTGCCAGCCCCTCAAGAACCCGCCAATGGTCCATGGGGTTTGGCGAAAGACTAGCTCATCATCCCTCTTCGACTACTCTTCTTCAATCACATCCAAAATCTCTCGCTGGTAGTCCTGGATTGTTCGAACGGCCTTCTGAGGAGGTATTGGGTCGAATTCCTTAAAGATGGCCTTCCTCTCCCGGCCCTTCCGTGTTAGAGGCGGGCGTAGAGGCCGGTATTTTCTGGGGTACAAAGGCTTGAGTAAGCGTTTTTTAACCGTTTCACGACTTTCTGGGCCGCTCGGGCATCTGCATTTCAGGGAAGAGCTGATCGATGTATTCATCCATGGTAGCCATTTTACTGGTATGTATATACTAACAATCTCTTACTGGTATACACACACTATCTTTTTTCTCAAATATGAAATTATTATGAGTAATTTATTAACAGTAGGTACTCTCTTACTGGTATACACACACTATCTTTTTTTTCTTTAATATAAAATTATTATGAGTAATTTATTAACAGTAGGTACTGTCAATGCATTACTGGTATACATATGCAAACATTTTTCTCTAATATAAAATTATTCATTGCTGCGGTGTACTTTTTACCAACTCTCACAACCCGCTTGCAAAACTTACGAGCTTTTTTCTCGGTCCTTCTCATATTTATCTTCGCCACTGTAGCACCACAAGAAGTACATAGCTGCGGCTCGGACTGTGTGGCTCGCCCGCATTCTCTACATGGTTTTGGTAAAATGCTACCCCCGCGCATTCTGTAACTATGTAGCTTACAAAACTCTCTCATGCACCGTTTTCCACAGGTCTCACCTATAGCCCCAACCTTCAACCAGCTGCAATTTTGTGTTCCCCTCATCGTCCTATGGGTATACAATGATAACACATTTCTTTAAATAAAGATTTGGGGCCGCCGGGGGACGGCGGGTGAGAATAGCCACAACTCATGGCCCACCGAGGGGATGGGGTGTGCCACGAGTTGTGGCTATCGGTCAGGAGGGTTAATAACGGGCTCGATAGTCCAATCCGGTGGTGCACCTGGGGCTCGCCAGGGGGGGGGGGGGGTGGAGGCAGAAACAACACTGCTCGGTAGGGGTGGGGTGGGCCCCTCATGTTTTGCACCAGAACTCCTACTCTGTATAGCCGAAACGTACCTACAGGGCTTTTTTATTTGCCAGCAAATGAAATAAGCATTTTTTACTAAAAATTCAAAAGTTGCTGGGGCCCGCCAGGGGGGTGGGAGCGGGCCTCAGCAATTTTTGCACCAGAATCCCCACTCTGTATCCGCAGGTGTCCAATCAGGTGACGGGCCTGCCAGGGTTTTGTCCCAGAACCCCGCCGGCACCCAATCAGGTGACGTCCCTGGGGGCTCGCCAGGGGGTTTTGTCCCAGAACCCCCCTTTCCTTTACTACTACCCATGTATACAGTAAGGCCTAAATGACCCATGTATACATTTGATAACTTCAGAGAATTTTATCAAAATCGAAATGTACAACCTGATGGATTTGCATTAACTCCTGTTGTCGAAGATTTTATCTATAAAGAATTGTGCAAGTTGAATTCCTCTAAAGGCACTGGTCCAGATAATATCCCGGCAAGATTTGTAAATGACGCAGCTTCAGTTTTAAAAACGCCAATAACTTATATTGTGAATCTTTCTATCCAAACTGGAATTGTTCCCTGTGAATTGAAAAATGCCAGAGTTGTTCCCCTTTTCAAGAAGAATAAAAGATCTGATGTTAGTAATTATCGACCAGTTAGTGTTCTTTCTGTTGTTTCTAAAATCTTGGAAAAGGCTGTGTATGTTCAATTGGAAGGTTATCTGGTAGATAATAATTTACTTTATGAGTTTCAGTCTGGTTTTCGGAGCAAATTTTCAACGGACACATTTTATTTTTGTTTTCATTCTTATAAGTGTTGTGCTATTTTTTTATTTATTTATTTTTTTACATTCCAAAATTTTCTTAGCTTTTTAATATGCAATATGGCTTGTTTTATACTACAGTATGTGATAATTTGTACCTTATATGTTCAAACATCATTGTATTGTATGTTGATTTTACCAAATAAACATCAATCAATCAATCAATCAATCGACAATAATTATTAAGAGCATTTTTTGTGAGAAGTTACTTTATTCCAAGAAATAAAATAAATTTTGTAAAATCGCGGTCCGCTATCGAAATCGCCTCATTGGACAGAATTAATTTGCTCTGACATCACCAGCGCGTGCACGAATAAGAAAAATACCTAGGTATCGACATATGACCGTAAGGCGTGGTATCGACTCTCCTATTGGCTGACGATTGTGTTAATTTACATTTTCAATCTCGATACTTTAATTTAATTAAAAACTGCATCAAACTGATCACCTTTTTTGAACTTTTACAATGGATATGCATATGATTATATATTATCTAACGAAATTAGTGATATTGATTATTTTAAAGATGGTGAAAAAATGAGGGAGTATACCTTTAAAAAATTTCTTCTGCAAAACCAATATGCCGATGACCTTGAAACTTGGTATGTAACATCGGGTACGCAAGTACTACAAAAAATATTAAAATTATGACCTTGGGTTGACCTTGACCTTTTGACAGTACGGTCAAAAAGATCACTATAAATTTGCTTTCTGGTGATTTTATACGGGAAAATGCTTGAACATAAGATATCTTAGAAACTGCTGAATATTTGGACTAAAATAGTATATACAGTCATCTTAATTAGTACACGAAGATCCTTTGAGCACAAGTGGTCAAGGTTATTCTTTGACCTTTGACCCAGGTCTTTCATATTTCGACAAGTTCAACCATCTCCTCATAAGCCATTGGGCCAATTGTAACCAGATTTTATATACCGCCTTCAGGGGTTGATGGAACGAAAATTTGTTCTAATGGTCCAGGCTTTTGAGTACATAAATCAAGGTCATTCTCTGACCTTTGACCCAGGACTTATATATTTTGACCATTTCAAACATCTCCTAAAAAGCCACCGGGCCATTTGTAACCAGATTTTCTAAAAAGCCTCCAGAGGCTGAGGGGACGAAAATTGTTCAACTGGTTCAGGTCACATGGCCAATAAGGCCACTATGCCCATATATGGTAAAAATCTTCTTTTCCAAAACCAACTGACTGATGGCCTTGAAACTTAGTCAGTAGCACTGGGTACTGGATGAATACCAAGATTATTCAAATGATACCCTTGGGTTGACCTGAACCTTTTTTTACGGCATGGTCAAATATGAGAAATTTTAGAACACAAGATTTAATGGAAAGTTTTGATAATTTTGGCCCAGGGTTGTTCAAATGATGATTGTGGGTTGACTGTGACATTTTTTATTGCAAAGTGAAATTCGTTTTCTTGTGTTTTTATATAGAAAAAATGCTTCAATGCAGAAGTTAATAAATAGAGTCAAATAAATGAGTACATGAACATTTTTTAGCAATAGAGGAAACGATCATTCTTTAACCTTTAACGAATGTCGCTCATATTTTGACAGTTTCAAACTGTCAGGTTCGTACAAATGATAACCGTAGTTTTATCTTAACATTTTTACTCAGGTGAGCGATTCAGGGCCCCATGACCCTTTTGTTTACACTTTGCACAGTAGTTCGGAGTGTTATCATCCGGTTCTGTACAATAGTTCTGGGATACTAACTCTTTTTTCAAACTCAGAACAAAAAGGACTCTTGAAATGCCAAGGAATGATGATTCCATGGTCATTTATGGATATATAGGCTGCACCCTTCAGGGTCCGTATTCATAAAGCCACTTAAGTCGTTGCTATGCGGTTGCTAAGGCTAAATATATATAAAGGAGATTCCCTACAACTATGAAATTTGGTCTGGAGGAACAGTCTTTGTAAGACTGTTCCTCCAGAGCAAATTTCATAGTTTTAGGGAATCTCCTTCAAAGAAATTTAGCCTTAGCAACAGCATAGCAACCACTTAAGTCGTTTTATGAATACGGACCCTGACCTTTGTAAGTATTGTGTCTTCTATCTTTCCTCCTATTTTTCAGACATTCCCGCTTAAGTTTCTCAAGCATGCCAGTCATTCTTCCAGTTTCAAAAGTGTAATTTCCTATTACAAATCTAGCTGCATTTTTCTGCACCTTCTAAAGTTCATATTGAAGATGGACGGATGGCTGACTTGCAATTATAGGTCCTTTTCAACAGTATTTCAGTCAAGTGTTATTTCCTGTTACAAATCAGGAGCGGCTGTAGCGTAGTGGATAACACTCCGGACTACCAATCCAGGGTCTTTCGGATGAGACTTTAAACCGAGGTCCCGTCTCCATATGACCTCGTTGTTGGTGGGACGTTAAACCCGAGTTCACTCACTCACTCACTGTTACAAATCTAGCTGCATTTTTCTGCTCCTTCTCAGGTTCATATTGAAGAGGGATGGATGACTTGCGATTTTACGTCCTTTTCAACAGTATTTCAATCATGGAGGTGATAATGATAATTTGTACCAAAAGGGAGATTTTGAATCAATGAGGAAAGAAGCGTCAGACTTCGCAAAACATAGATACTTCAATGGTTACTCAGACAATCGCTCAGTTCAGGAAAACTTTAACTTGATAACCTCCTTTATTCAGGAGTCTGCTGAAAAGCATATCCCCTCAAAAACCAGTAGGTCAACCTCTTCTGTTCCTTGGATAACCCCTGAGATAAGAAGGAAGATTCGTAGAAGAAATAAGACACATGCGAAGGCCAAAAAGACTGGCAGTAGCAAACTTAGGTCAAAATTTGAATCTTTGAGAAGGGAAATTAAAGCTGATGTGAAAGAGCAACATGATTTGTATGTCAATAACTTGGTTGGTGACATAAAGGCTAATCCCAGAGACTTCTACAGGTACATTAATAGTCAAAAGAAAGATACTCAAGGTATCCCACCCCTAAAGAAGAGAAATGGTGGTGGTGTTGCCGAGTCAGAGTTGGAACAGGCTAATGAATTTAACGGTCAGTTTTCGGATGTGTTTAACAAAAGTGAGCACACCCAAGTCCCCCTTCCTAATCGCTCGGCCCCTTTCATGGAGGACATTCATGTTTCGGCAGAAGGTGTAACGAAACTTCTTAAGGGCTTGAACCCATCGAAAGCTTTAGGACCTGATGAATTGCATCCCAGAGTCTTAAAAGAACTAGCATCTGAATTAGGCCCAATGTTCGCTCATCTCTTCCAACAATCTATTGACTCGGGTGAAATCCCCAAGGAATGGTCTCTTGCAAATATATGCCCACTCTTCAAAAAAGGAGATAGGTCTTTGGCTTGCAATTACCGACCGGTTTCTCTAACTTGTGTACCATGCAAGTTACTCGAACACATTGTCTGCTCTAATATTATGGCACATTTGGATGAACATAAACTTTTGTCAGACAGACAACATGCTTTCCGTAAGAAACATAGCTGTGAAACTCAATTGATCACGGTTATAAATGACTGGGCTAAAATCTTGGATAAGGGCGGTCAGGTTGACACTTTTATCTTGGACTTCGAGAAAGCTTTTGACACTCCCCCTCATGAATTACTTAAATGTAAGCTATACGGCTATGGTATTGGTGGGAAGACTCTGAAATGGATAGATTCTTTCCTCTGTTACAGGCAGCAGCGTGTGGTGGTAAATGGACTTAAGTCGGATTGGGCCCCGGTTTTGTCAGGTGTCCCCCAGGGCACTGTGCTTGGACCATTGTTGTTCTCGTTATACATTAACGATATAACAGAAAATATTGACTCGGAATTAAGACTTTTTGCTGACGACTGTGTTTGCTATCGTGAAATCAGAGATATTGAAGACACTGTGAAACTTCAGGAGGATATAGATCTTTTAGGTTGTTGGGCAAGGAGTTGGGGCATGAGATTTCAACCTGTTAAATGCAATATAATGCAAATTACAAGGAAACGGATCAAGAAGATCAATGCTTCCTATACCTTAGAGGGAACGGTCCTCAGTAATGTAGAAACTATCAAGTACCTCGGCATAACCATTGCCAATGATTTGAAATGGAACACACATGTCAGTAATATTTGCACAAAGGCTAATAGGACCCTAGGCTTCCTCAGACGTAACTTGGCAGCATGTCCACAAGATGTTAAGGAGTCAGCATACAAGGGACTGGTGCGTCCAGTCCTGGAGTATGGCAGTTCAGTTTGGGACCCTCAAAGTATACTTCTTCAAGATGAACTTGAGAAGGTGCAGAAAAGGGCAGCTAGATTTGTAACGGGAAATTACACATATGAAACTGGGAGTATGACTGGCATTCTGGAGAAACTTAAGTGGGAATCCCTAAAAAAGAGAAGGAAAGATAGTAGACTTATAATGCTTTACAAAGGTCTAAGGGGTGCAGCCAGTATACCCATAAATGACCTTGTTCCCCCAAATAGGCGTACCAGGAATCATCATTCCCTGACATTTCAAACCCCATTGGCTGGGACTGACATTTACAAGTCCAGTTTCTTCCCCCAGACTATTAGAGATTGGAATTCCCTGGAAGATTCACTTATTTCTGCTGCTGAGTGTGCAGAGGATTCAGTTACTAAGTTTACTTCTCTTATAAGGGCTAGGGACTAACTTCCCTGATTCACAGGTCCTGGTGAATGATTGTCTTTGGACGTATCACCAGTAAACAATTCTGATTCTGATTCTGATTCTGAATGAAAGGCTGTGTGCAATGGAACCCCGTTTACGGTTCGTATTGAAAAAGTATACTTTGGGAGTCCCAAACTGATTTATCACACTTCAAGTGAAATTTCAAGCAATTTTCAGTTGCAAACTTTGTTTACAACCAATTTCATATACTGTGATTACGCTGGACACAAAACGGCTAGACAAAAATACGTTTCTCTGTCGTGATGATAGACGCATTGGAATAAACTGAATTCTTGCAATTTTTAAGCATCAAAAAAAAAAAAAAAAAAAAAAAAAAAAAATTGACTGTTTCAGTGTAAGGTCGATTTGTATTTCACTCATGAACACCAAAAGTGGTATTTTCACTCGTGGCTTCGCCACTCGTAAAAATACCGCAAAAAATCGCTTTTATGTAAGTATAAAAAATTAAGAATGAAGCAGATTGAAAAATATCGGAAACAACGCACCGTATTAATCCTATAAGCGAGTTCGGTTTCCGGTTGGACTGGAGGAGAAAGGTCAAGATTGGAAAAATCCGATAGGTCATCATTACGCTTACCTGGTCAGTCGATAAAAAATACCTTTCTCATGATTAAAAATCATTGATATGATTGAAAATTGTTTACAACACAGAGAAAATGGATATTATTATTTTAGCAAGACAGAATAGACAGGGAATGTTTATAAATTGAAATATTAGTCGATATGTTGGTGTGTTACGCTTTACGTAACGGCTTTTGGCAACCTTGACCTCTGACATCTGAGAGCAAAATCTGAGCTTGCGCATGCGCAGTGCGGAACTCCGAACTCGCTTATTGAACGACCTGGGTGCGTTCATTTTGCGAAGGGTGTGCGTTTGTGTGTGTGTGTGGGGGGGGGGGTATTTATAGCCTAAAGTGTTGGAAATCAGCCACTGCCAAACTACCTCTAGTAAGCAATATAAAACTGATGGGTCACTTCAAAGGAAGCAATCCTACTATTATATGTCTCCCTTTTTAGTAGGGGACAACTCTTACAGGAAAGAATTTGCTCATCGAGGAGCAAATTCTATTCTTTAAGAGTAGACCCCATTTCAAAGAGCTACCTTATTCAGAGAAGCAACCAAGAATTCATGCATGTAAATGTTACATTATTTTTGGTAAAGCGGCAGAGGGCATTTATTAGAGCAGGGGCGTTTATTAGGATTATTTCGGTAATCATGTCACAATACCCAGTAAGCAGTCTATATTAATATAGACTATACCATTTTGAAATGTGTAGTGGTGAGCCAAAATTCTTCTGGGATTAGAATCTTCGCAAGCCTCAAGAATGCGGTTTGGGTTTGCTGCTTAAGATTCTATTTATGAGCCCACAGTCAGGCTGTTTGCAGATGACTGCATCCCGTACAGAGATCTTGTATCTTTCTTAGCAGTGGGTGTTACTCATAGAATTTGGAATCTGTTGTAAATGATACACATGATGTTAGACGTATACTCCTCTCCCAAAGTTTAGCATAAGTTGTTAAACCAAATATAACAAGATTATTGGACATACTAGCAATTGAATTCTAACTTTATGTGGAATTTAATGTTATCATCATCAACAACAATGACTAATCATCGTAAAATTTGCAACTTTGATTGAATCTGAATAAAAACTATACAAAGCGAGCACACACGTATATTTCCAGAAAAAAACCCTACAATTTTGGAAGAAGAAAACAAAATCGTTGCAATGCGCTATGACTGACTTTTCTTTTACACCAATTTAACTTTTTGTAATGCTAAATGTTTTTGGCGAATACCAAATTACTGCTTCTGTAATCATTAAAACGAAGCATTATTCTCTTTCGAAAATGTGTGAAATCTTGGGGCATTTATTTCTGTGCTCGCTTTGTGCAGTGCTTATTCAAATCAATTTAAATTTGGTGTTTTTTACAATGCTTAAAGACAGAAAATCTCTGCCGGGGGGGGGGGGGGGGGGGGGGGGGGTCTGGCTCCCAGCGATAGCATATGTTACCTTACAGGTAAAGTGTGAAAATTTATTCAACCAATCAGTGGACCAGAATTACCAGTTACAATAATTTCATTGGCTGACCGGAGGTGATGAGAGACAGAATGGCTCTGTTCAGTTCAGTTCAGTTCATTTCAGTTCAATTCTCCTGACGACGTTCCCCAAGTGGCTCAGCGGTACGTAACCATAGTTGCACACACTTGGCGCCATGTGTCCGTCCAAAGAATGGCACTGTGGAAGTTTATCTTCCTTATATAGTACCACCTTGTCTTTAAGTATTGGTGTTGATGAAAGAATGCATTTACTTTCGTACTGAAAGTTAGAACTAAAGTATTTTGATTACTTATATTAAAAAAAATAATCCTTGTACATTTACTTTGAAAAGTATGCTAAACTTCTGACGAGAAGTATGTTACCGCGTGGCAGAGTCGGTAGGGCATCTGACTCGAGCCATAGATCCCGGGGTCCGGATACCCGGTCCGGCCACTTACTTTCGCGGAGATTGATTCTTCCCCTTCCGCTGATTCGAGAAAAGCAGTTGTCAGTTAC
Organism: Ctena decussata; assembly: GCA_963989385.1. Taxonomy (NCBI): domain Eukaryota; kingdom Metazoa; phylum Mollusca; class Bivalvia; order Lucinida; family Lucinidae; genus Ctena; species Ctena decussata. Next base: position 15,619,381 of record OZ022499.1, read on the forward strand.
TGGAAAACAACAACAATAGCAACCAAAGTGAGAACGATGCCCGGTGTATACTTGCTTTTGTCAACAGAAGGTAGATTTAATCGGTACAGTGTTGATGAGAAATGCCCGATCTGTAGATTTAGATCTGGCCCGGAGGTTATAAAACTTGAGTACATTCTCAAACTCAGAATATAGCACATTGACTGGCTACTTCCGATCACATGCTCAGAAGCAGCCAATCAGTGTGATTTATTCTGAGTTTGAGATTATACTCAAGTTTTATAACTTCGGACCCTGAAAATCTTGCTCATGTGCTTCTCCGATGCACTTGGCGGCAGAGAAACAAACATCTTAGGGAGATATCAGGGAATTAGTTTCAAGTCAGTCGAGGTCTGAGTTGGTAGCGATTCTTTTGAAGGGCCAATATCATCTGTAGAGATGGCTGTACATGTATATGCCTGTGGACAAGGACTGGAGACTCTGAGCTGTTAGACCTGTTTTCGGTGGCACATATAAAGGGGTTACTAGAAACACCGGAACACACCTTAATTGTTAAAGGTGTTACAAGAACCCATTAAAGCCTAGCGTCTCATTAATGGGACAGAGGCAAACAGCGCCAACCCAGATCAGACGCCGCGTTTTGCGTCTACACTGGCGTCTGATCAGGGTCTACACTGTTTGTGCATAAAATGTACAACGATTTCTACAAAATGAAAAGAAAATAAATCAACCATCCACCCATAAAATGATGAATGAACCCATCCAATTTGTAAGGATGGAAGAATCCACTTAGCATAAGTGGGGTAAAGAGATGTCGAGATATTTGCAGCAGCAGAGACGACCTCAGGGGACTTCATTTCTCTCAAGTGAATGAGCGTTTAGAATATCAATCATGGGAGAGAGTACATGCACCATAAAAGCCGTTATAAGCCTGTCTGTATCTGGTAGCTCTATTTTTGCGCAAGGATTAGAATATGCCGGAAGTGCTTTCATATCTTAAAGATCTGTTTTACGAGAGATGAGCATGCATCAAACTAAATGTAGCTTTACCGAATTTAGTGCGACAGACGCGCATTTCTGTATTCAATTTCTTCAGTGTGGCTAAACTCCAAAACTATGAGAGACAAATAAAAAGGTGATGGACAGGTCTCGAAAGGCTCTCAGAGCCACACCTACTCTCGCATTCGGCGAGACAAAGAAGCTGCAGACATAAGGTAGGGGCGCCTACGTATTTACTCGCGAACACAGGCGGCCAAGCCGAGCCACCTCAACCCATGCATCTTGAGAAACAAGACAGACAAGGGCATCAGGAAGGAGATGACCGATGCAGCAAGAACCTACAAATAGCCAAAATAATCCAGAAGAATGGAAGCCAAACTTTCAAACTTATTTTTTTTTTTTTTTGAATGGGGGTTCGGTTTCAATTTTCCTTCACACTATTTTCAGATAATATCCCCGGGATAATATCCTAGTTTTGCTAGTCGGGTCAGTCAATGGTTTTGCACTTTATTTTTTTCTCGGCGCAGCCGAGTATAATTTCTTTTTTGTTCCATATTCCACAAGATTTTCCTTGGTCAAATAAGGCATATGTCAAAATTTAGACAATAATATCAAAGGTCAATGAATATTTAATCTTCATGTTTTCCGTTGTACTGCACTGTGTGACCACTAGCACTTTGTCAGATGTTAATTCAACATGTTTCTCCTGTTTGTAAATTTACAATGGAAATTTTATCGAAAACAGACACAGACATTCAAAACTTTCTTTTTTCAGTGTAGATCTACTTTTGATTTCTACTTTCGTTTAATACACACAAACAAACATCGCATCATGTTGGTAACTGTTTTGAAATCAGATCAATCTCAAGATTGACCGCGGACCATTTTGAATTCCAAATTGGACAGCTCAGTCTTGAGAAAAGTCATTGTTGCTACCCAGTGTCAAAATTACGGTTGCGGATGCTTACCGACATGGCTCACTTAAGTCATATTTATGGAAGTTATTGTCAACTCTTCACCTAGAGACATATTCTGTCCTGTCCCACTTCTCCTGACGACGTTCCCCAAGCGGCTCAGCGGTACGTAACCATAGTTGCACATTACAAAACACAGTTCTAAATAATCTGTGCCGATTATTATTATTATTATTACATATTTTCTTATTTATGGTAAATTGTCCATTCACTGATCCCATACAAACTTATATACACTGTGAATTTTGCTCATTAAATCGGCTGGAGAATCAATTGAGAGATTTAATTCGCTCTCACGGTTCGGTTCTTAATTTGACCAGACAAGTACTATCAAGTCATTATTGTTTATTTGAGCTGCGACACGAGAAAACCAACAAAGTGGTTGTGCGCCCAGCGCAGACTCAGATCCTGGTTATCCGCCCAGTCTGGTCAGACTCTTCGCTAAGCGCTTAAAGGGTAGCTAAGGGTCTAAGGTAGCTCCATGCGGACAGCGACGACTCAGATCAGACTGGGCGGATGCCCAGGCTGATCTGAGTCTGCGCTGGGCGCACAACCACATTGTTGCTTTTGTCGTGTCGTGGCTCATATATTTATTGTAATTGGGCTAAATTTCAGTTTCAGCAGCTGCTCTCAGACTTGATTTCCGCTTAAATAGGACATCCACTGCATTGACGATGCATCTGCATTATTATTACGCCGCCAAGTAGAAATTATTTCTGCTTCTTCAGTGTATAAGAGGCGCCGTGGTCGATTGGTTAGAGTGGCTCGGTTATGGTGCAGAAAGTCACCGGAAGATCGAGAGTCCGCGGCTCACCGTCTCCATCCGACGACTGGAAAAATCTCTCTTTCAACGCATAAGCTTATGCTTTCGTTCTAATCCTATCAATTTATGGATAGAACAATATTGTTATTACCAACCCATTAGCACAATATCTAAGGTCATTTTCATTTGGGCCGTCGCCCAAATTTTTCAAACGCTTCACTGACTCACATACGCACCTCAAAATTTCCATTTTCTATTTATATATATATCGGTTTACCCATTTGATACCTTAAAATGTGTGATATTCACATTGTGTTAGATCAGTAAACAGTTTGAATAAAATGGTTAATGCCAAATAATTTTAATAAACAACCTTTATAGTTTTATCAAGGTAAGCTATTCATGAAATTTATAAATGTATCTTATCTTTTTAATCAAAGAAGGTTGTCTTTGAAAGCAAAGACCACACACGAAAACAAAACTGGAAGTTTCGGTTTTATTTGAACTCTTAATTAATACATGTACTAAGTATACTACAAGGCTGCATAACCCCATTAGTAGTCTCCATGATCGAAAAGGGAGTACGGTGAGACATTTCAGACCAAATTACCAGGAAAGCAACTTCTATTCTTCAAAAATCTTTTTGAGAAGAATACCGAAATGAAACTACGTCAATGGCGTACTCCTGCACTGTCTGAGGTTGAACAGAGCCTTCGTTGTTCGCATTTTTGCCAACAGCAAAACTTCATATCAGACTTGAGTGAATGCTCAGGCTGAGTTCATTCTTCGCAGTTTGCACACTTATCCCAGATAGCTGTTTTCGGCGAAGTTAAGCCCCAGTGATGTATGCAAAACGGTGCTCATGTCATACACAACAAAAACAATATATATTTCGCGAGCCCCAGTGGGCGGGGCAAAAGAAAGAAAAATGACAAGAAAAAGAAAACAAAGAGCTAAGAACGTCAAAGAGGGATCGAAATATCATAATTCATTATAAGTATTATTGTTTTATGTTTTTGTTGTCAGAAACTAAAACGACCAATAATCAGATCTATTTTTCTCGCCAATCCTTACGAAATTGACCTAAATATGTGAAAAGGAGACTTATTACAACAAAAGTGAGCAAGTGAGAAAAGTCAATGGATTTGATATGAGAACAAGAAAACCCATATTGTTAAAAAAATAAAAATGTTTCCATCAGCTCCTTCGTATTGTTATTATGCTGATAAAAAACCAAACACCGTGATGACAAAAAAACCGGCTTCAGAGAAGTTCAACACCTGTACAGATCCGGGGATATGGACATCGATATGACATTCCTAATATCGATTACCGGTAATACCTATCGCTTCACGGGTCTAAGGGAAATAACTGCATTCACGCTTAAACTCGGTCCAGGTAACAGGTAACCGATTACACTACTAAGCGTGCCTTGAAGACTTAAGTGTCAGTATGGATTTTGATGAAACTGAAGGCTATATGCAAAGCTATGGTCAGACAGCACTGATCCAGACTGGTTTGAGTCTTGTGTGTTAGCAGATACGTTAAGCACCCATTTTGCTTGTTGCAGCTCAGTTTATATCGGACGGTAACAGGACAATGCACAAGACGTGCTTTGGTATGGATTTAACTGCTCTTGCAAGAGTATTTCTCATACATCTAGTCCATCGGTAGGCACGGGAGAAAACTGATCTTCTGGTAGCGGAACAGGTCCACCAGAAGCACGACGTCAGAATGACATCATACCAACGTCGCTGTGACATTGCGACGTCACATCGACGTCGGGATGACGTCAATTGGACGCTATGTGCCAGCTGGGGGGGGGGGGCATTTCGACGACACACTGGCGAGACTCGCATCACAACACTTTACCACTAAGCCGAGGGCTCGCTGACAAGACAGAATTGCTTTTGCTTTAGTTGCCACAGACGAGTTTACTTCGTATGACAACTCGTCGTTGTACTGACAATCAAGGGAAAAAAGAGAGAAAGAGAAAGAGTTTGTGTCATTCAGTTTTTGAGAGAGACTTTGGCTTCGCTTGAAACTTCACTAATCATTCATTTCAAATAGAGAATAAGAGAGAGAGGGAGAGAGAGGGAGAAAAGAAAGCGTGGCATCACGGGCTTAAAAAGTATTAATTCTGAAATAACAAAACATTCCTTCGGAAGCTTACTTCCACTCACTTTACGATATTGATTATAACACCCTTTGTAAAGTACATTTTAGGTATTTTTGCCTCAAGCGATATCGGGAACGACCTGTCTTAAGGTGAATGGGCACACTTTTCGGGGAAGCAACACTGTCATTTTCATTTTTACATCCCTTTCAGAATGGGGCAAATTCTTTTCTTAAATTGTTGACCCTATGAAAATGACATCATTTGGATTCAAGCCGCGTCGTTGCCGAAACAAGCCTATATGTAAAAACAGCATGCTCATGATAGGCACATGTTGCAGGATAGGCGAATCATACGGTGCATACTGCATACTCTTGCAGGATAGGCGAATCATACGGTGCATACTCTGACCAGACTGTACAGTAAACTGCGCAAATACACATAACATGCAAACCTTTTTAATAACGTTCCAAAAGTTGAGTCGTCTTCCCCGACGGGTAAAATATAAATGCTCTCTTATTCATAATGAAGAAGTCGGGGTATCGAATCCAGCCGAGTTCGTGACTCTCCTTGGATTGTTACTTTATAATCCAATCAATTAAAATGACAGCTCACTGACAGGTACGGGTATTCACCAGTATTACCAGTATGTACACGGGCGGCGAATTATGTTATCTTTATTGCCCGAGTGTCTTATTCTTGCAGATTGTTTCATCCTTACCCATTACTGCTAAACTATCACCGCCGTTTTAAACCACCAGGAACTCTGCACTTTTCTATCAAATAATAATAATAATAATAACAATGCCTTTTCTCATTTTATAGCGCATTATTTACGCAGTCGGGCTTGACTCTTATCCTTTTTCACTATTATTATTCGATTGATTTCATCGTATGTTGAAGAGCATTGCCACGTGTTTTGTGATTTATGTGTTAATAATACAGCTGACAGGTACCGTTAAGTTTGTGACAAGACGGTTTGCTTTGAAGCTAAAATACCGTTGTACACCTGCACTTTAGTAGCGGAGAAACCCGTTATCCTGTCTAATTCAGTCTAAAAAGAGAAACATTTCAGACAGTCGTATTTTTCGAATTAATGAAAACTGCCATATATGTGTGTAAAACTTGTGAATTACGATATATCATACGATCAGTTGTCCGGTCAGCCATGTTGATGTTGGTTGAAAGACTTTTTAATGAGTTATTTAAATAAGAGCACTTTTTTACTATAACAACACACTAGAAAATTTGCACTATCCTGTCTTGTTTGAGCCGCGACACGACAAAACCAACAAAGTGGCTTGTGCGCCCAGTGAAGTCTCAGATCAGAGACTTCACTGGGCGCACAAGCCACTTTGTTGGTTTTTACAGCCTGGGCATTAGCCTAGACTGAACAGAGTCTTTGCTTTGCACTTAAAGGGTGGCTAAGGGTCTAAGCTACCTCCATGCAAACAGCGAGACTCTGATCAGACTGGGCGGATGCCCAGGCTGATCTGAGTCTTCGCTGTGCGCACAATCCTCTTAGTTGGTTTTACGGTGTCGCGGCACAATTATGACAGTATTTAGATTCTATAGAAGTGTTAACCATGGCTTTTTGTTTTTTTTTTCAGAAAAAAGAGAGCCTCATAATGTCACTTAAGAAATTCTTTGATGATATTGTTACAAATGCGGCAATTGATTATAACAGTGATGAAATACAGGATATCTGCTGTGCAGTGGGAGAACTAGTCAACAGATATGCACAAAATTTTGAAGAGCAAGGTCTGCCATTTAAAATTCATCGGATACAGCCGTGTGGAAGCATGGTTGAAAAGACAGGAATGTGGAAAATTAAAATGACCCGTGGGGTAAATAAAGGAACGTCAGCAACCGATGAATACACTCAATATCTTGAGTTTGATTATCTAGCAGTCATTGAAACGCCAAGTGATTTGAAAATAACAAAACAAAGATGTTCCGGGTGTAAAACAGTAAATGGTAGCTTAGGCGTGAATCTGTATAATGGGCTGAAGCGTTCAGGTATAACAGGCTTGGAAGTATATGACAAAAAGTTTGATAGAGAAGTTTTAAGAAACTCACCGGGCGCGATCGACAAAATGTTTAAGGATTGCTTGAGGAACAATATCCTTTCCTCATGTAGCTGTTTCCACCTGGAAAAGAACAAACCTGAGCATTTCACAAGGAGCGCATATTTTGTTGTTAATACAACTAAGGATGGCCTTCAAAGCAAATGTGACAAATGTACAGTTTATAAGAAATCAGGATATTTACACATGGAAAGCGAGAGATACCCATTAAACTGCTCGTTCATGTTAAGCTGGGCCAGCAAAACGAAGACCGTATTAGCGCCAACAGTTTCATCTTTGATCAAAAGCAAGCAGATGAAAAAAATTTCTATTCACGTAGACTTTCTCCCTGCCATAGAGCTGTACAAAACAACTCCGGGCGGGCAGAGACTGGAACATGAATGTTTTCTAGTGGCTAAACGATGCTCTTTAAACCGTTATAACAATAGAAACTGGAGGACATCTTTCTGCCTGGATGAAATTGACACCAGTCTAACTAAGACTTCAAAAGGACACAGAAATTGTCAAATGGTCATCAAATATCTATTCGAACAACTTAACCTTAGATTCGACATTTCGCCATGGTTAAACGGATACCATGGTAAAACGGCTGTTTTAAATCATTCGAGAACGTGTTTACGTAAAGATGGGAAATACAACAAATGCGTCAATGCCATAATAAAAGATCTTTATAACGCTTACCGTAACAGTAATTTAAAACCTTGTTTTGGAAACGGAAATTTACTGGGTACCTATACAACAAATGAGGATAAAATGGAAGTCATGAAGTGTCTTTTGAAAATATTTCAAATTATCAAAAGCAAAATAAAACTTAGCTGGCGATATAAACCTTGGCAGCAAAAGCTTTATACTTCAGAAAGATGTATTGGAGTAATGGGAAAAATGGCTGCTGAAATGAAAGTTTGAACGAGAATGCTTTCATTTAGAGACACTATGAATCTAGTGTAGAAAATCCAAACCGTGTCGTCGCAATTCTTCGATCTTGCAGATTATGAAAAAGGCATACTGCTGCGCAAGACGAGTGGACACAGATTATGCGGAAGCACAACGGGTAGGCGGCAATCGAAAACGCTCTTAATAATCGATTAACGCCGATCAAAAACCGTTAGAAACAGCGTTTTCGATTGCAAATTGTCCCTTTAGAAACAGCGTTTTCGGTTGCTAATTGTCCCTTTAGAAACAGCGTTTACGATTGCAAATCGGCCCCATTTCGCAATCGAAAACACTTTCTAACGGTTTTTGATCCGCTTCCGTCGATTGCACGAGCGTTTTTGATTGCCGCCCACCCGCTGTAGGGAGTGTGTGTGTGTGTGTTTACGCCGTTCAGCAAATATCTAAATTGAAACTCAGGCGAACACAAAGGTAAAATCGGCGAGCCACCGACAAACAATGTAATCTACCCTTGCCAACCTCGTTTAACACCGGTGAGACTCCGACAAACAACGAATTCTACCCTTGCCATCTTTGTATAACACTGGCGAGACACCGACAGACGCCGTAGTCTACAGTTTTCAACTTCGTACAACACTAGCGAGACACGGACAAACAACGTTCTCTGGCCTTGTCAACTTCGTATAACACCCGCAAGACACCGACAGATGCCGTATTCTGCTGCTGTCAGCCTCGTTTAACACTGGCAAGACACCGACAGATGCCGTATTCTGCCGCTGTCAGCCTCGTATAACACTGACAGACGCCGACAGATGCCGTATTCTGCAGTTACCAACCTTGTATAACACCGGCAAGACACCGACATATGCCGTATTCTGCAGCTGTCTGCCTCGTATAACACCGGCGAGACACCAACAGATGCCGTATTCTGCAGTTTTCAACTTTGTATAACACTGGCGAGACACCAACAGATGCCGTATTCTGCAGCTGTCAGTCTCGTTTAACACTGGCAGACGCCGACAGATGCCGTATTCTGCTGCTGTCAGCCTCGTTTAACACTGGCAGACGCCGACAGATGCCGTATTCTGCAGTTATCAACTTTGTATAACACCGGCAAGACACCGACATATGCCGTATTCTGCAGCTGTCAGCCTCGTATAACACCGGCGAGACACCGACATATGCCGTATTCTGCAGTTTTCAACTTTGTATAATACCGGCGAGACACCGACAAACAACGTATTCTGCACTTGTCTACTTTTTATAACACCGGCGAGTCACCAACAGACGCCGTATGTTGCAGCTGCCAAATTCTTATAACACTTGCTCTCACATCTTAAATAAGTCGCGACACGTGAAAACAAACAAAGTGGTTGTGCGCCCAGCGCAAACTCAGTTCGGCCTGGGTATCCGCCCAGTCTGATCAGAGTCTCTCTGTCCGCATGGAGGTAGCTAAGACCCTACACTTAAAGCGCTTAGCGTAGAGTCTGATCAGACTGGGTGGATGCCCAGGCTGATCTGAGTCTGCGCTGGGCGCACTACACCTTTGTTGGTTTTCTCGAGTCGCGGCTCAATTATTGTTCATATGGAAAGTAGTCAGATTCCTTTGCAGAGAACGAGACTGACGGCTGAAACAATGAAGACATCGAATTGGAAACATTCCACTACCTCACTGTAGTGTAATTTTGTAGTCCTTTGGGAACCCATTTAGAGTCATTGTAAAGTTTGATATCTGCTCAGCCTGGCGCTAGATGGCGTGAACAGGGTTGTACATTTAAATTCATGTTAAGGATTTGGTCTATACAAGCATAAGAGCTTTCGACCAAATCCTATACCATTTATTCTGTATATATACTAGAACCAACTTCTAACGGACCACCTTTATTTATTGCATGTTTTCCGCTAAATAAAATGGACAATCGAATATATATTTCCATCTTTAATTAAATTGTGATATTGGTAAAGTGAATCAGATAACTCTGAAATAAAACTCTTATCTGTATACCATTAAATAAGTGAAAGATAATGGTACCCCTGATTCCGAAAATCGCAACATTTCAGCAGATGTTCACGATTCGGACAGAACCACATTTCTGAATCTTATCAACATATGCTTATGATTTGTGTGAATATTTAGAAAATTTTAAATGAACTTGAGAATGCATAATAAGGCATTATTTTAATACAGAATTCAAACTAAAAACCTTCTCCACCACAGTCATAATCCTTGCGAAGTTCGAAAGTGGGGATACATATGCATCCTGTGCTGCCAGGAAAACGATATTAAGGGTATTGAGCTCAAACATTTTACAACGCTTACATGAGCCATCGGGAGTACTGCATATAAGAAAATTATGTCCGGATACCATCATCAAATGACAGTGTTCAAGACAAAGCAAATGGTCGGTTAGAAAATGGGCTTAGTATATATCATATCCCTGTAACTTTAACGAATAAATACAATACAATACAATACAAATATTTTTTATTTAAGTCTCACCTCATAAGAAAGCATAATATACAATAAAATAACTTTCATAAATGAGAGGCTCTGAGTTAGAGCTATGAGAGACTATATACACACAAATATATACACCCAATTAAAACAGCAACTATATGATACAACATATGGTGGATAATAAAAAATAAATAAAAGTTCATGTCTGTGGAACCTTAGTCATAGGCTCAATCAGCCTCCACGGATCCAGACATTTCCGGATAAGGCACCTAGGACTCGCACCAAGTCAGACCCCCGACGACGGGTGTCAGGGCCAGACAGCAAGTCCTCCGGGACAGGACCGGGTACGAATCTCAGATGCCGAGCAGAATGCGGAAAAGACATCCGAAAAAGTCACATGTAAGAAAAATACAGTATAAAAATTGCTTCTGTAAATACGCATTAGGTAAAAACTGCAGATTATTTTTTTTTCCGTTTTGCTATATCATTTCCGACCCCGACATCTGGGGTTCGCACAGACTAAACTCCCAGAGGCCGCGTGGCGGTACCGATGTCCAGACAGCACGCCCTCTGGGACCAGTCCATGTGCCAAGCCCAGATGACGGACAAATACGGTTTAAACTAAATTCTGGTCAAGAAAAGATCAAGAAACTGAGTCCACATTTTTCCCGTTTCTCTGGTGTGCTCCTTCTTTCATAAGATTTATATTTTGAGAACTTATCCGAGATCACTTTGGCGTAGGTACAGCTTTTCAGTAAGCCCTTTGAAAAGTTGCGCAACACCTTTTCTCATCAATAAAATCTTATATTTAGTTTTCCATTGTTAGTTTGGAAAGCAGCAAAAACATATATCAGCAAAAACTATTATATCTTTATTAAGACACCTAAAAGAACAGGGCGTGACCGCCTGTAAGAGATTCAAAATAAAAAAAGATCATGAAACGGTAGAGACAAATACACTCCTCCTGACTTTCAATACGGTTACTGTCCCAAAACCCTTAAAGATTTTCTATAGAATTGTGCCTGTTGACATGTATGTGGCAAACCCTCTGAGGTGTTTTAACTGCCAGAGGTTTGGCCATCATGAAAACAACTGTCCGGTGGATGATGGATCTGTCTGTGAAAAGTGCGGCACTGGAGGTCATGACCACCATACCTCCCAGTGCAAAAATCAGCCAAAATGCGTGAATTGCGGAGAAGACCATGTCTCAAGATCAAACGAATGCGAAATTTGGAAAAAAGAAAAAGAAATCATTAAAATCAAAGTTACTAAAAACATTACATATTTAGAAGCCAAAAAGGTTTACGAATCCCAGTCAGCCAACCTAGATTTCTCCAAAGTTGTTCGATCACTCCAATCAAAGCCAGAAACCAAAACCACCGGAACTCAATTTTTCGGCAGTGATTTCAACGTCCTACCTTCATCAAAAGTCATATCTCCGTCTTCTAAAATTTTGAAACAAATTTCTTCGTCACAGTCAAATTCACAGTCTAACACAGGTACAAAACCACCTCGATTAAATTCAACAGCTCGTTCATCTAACTCAAAACCAATTGTTCAGTCTAGTTCACAGTCTAGCTCGTCTGGTTCTCAGTCTTCTTCACAGACTAAGACGCAGGCTAAGACGCAGAAGGAGAAGGATAAACATCGTTCTCCTTCTGGTCAGGATTCTGGCCGACGATCTAATTCTGGCGGAGGCTCGTCCTCCAATAGACATGGCAGAGGATCGCAAGATCCTGTTAAAACAGCAAATAAATACGACGTCCTTGATGTCAATATGGATACTGCTTAAAGGAAATTTATACTTCCCCTGATTAGTCTCATGACACACTATTTTTTTCTCTCCCATTCATTTAATCATGGATAAAAAGTCAATAATACAGTGGAACTGTCGTGGTCTTAAAGCAAACTATAACGAAATATTGCTTTTAATGTCTATTTTCTCTCCGAGTGTCATTTGTCTTCAGGAAACCTTTTTAAAGCAATCAGATAATGTTAGTTTTAAAGACTTTAGTATGTGCAACTATATCTGTCCTGATGGTCAAAGAGCATCCGGAGGAACTTCTATTCTTGTAAAATCTAACATTCCACATAGTCCGTTTGATTTAAATACAAACTTACAAGCAGTTGCTGTCAATGTTACTTTATCCAAATAAGTAACAATATGTTCTGTTTATATTCCGCCTAACGACAGACTTTCCAAAAATTCCTTGGTCGATCTAATAGACCAATTACCGCAACCTTTTATGCTTGTTGGTGACTTCAATGGTCACGGTAAAACCTGGGGTTGTTTGAATACGAATGACAAAGGAGAAATGATTGAGGATGTAATTGCTGAAAATGATTTGTGTATACTAAATGAAAAACAGCCCACATATCTTCACCCTCCAACGGGAAATTATTTTGCCATAGATTTATCTATTTGTCATCCTAATATATATTTAGATTTTGAGTGGTCAGTTTGTGATGACCTGCATGGAAGCGATCACTTCCCAATTATTATTAAAAAAATCGAATCGTCTGACGAGGAACAGCATGCTCGATGGAATCTTAAAAAAGCTAATTGGGAGATGTTCATTACATCATGTCAAGAACGGCTAAATTCAGAAAAATATAAAACAGCAGATGATATGTCTGCTTTTACTTCAGCATTACATGAAATTTCGGAAGAATGTATTCCGAAATCCTCGACAAGTTCAAAAAGACGTAATCCATGGTTTACCAATGAATGTAAAGCTGCAATAAATAAACGCAAATCGGCGTTACGAAAATTTAATAAAAATCCGTCTCGTGAAAATCATATTCATTCAAAATTAACACGTGCTAAAGCACGAAGAACTATCAAACAAGCCAAACGCACATCGTGGCAACAGTATGTCAACAAACTAAATCCTAAAACACCAGTCAAAAAGATCTGGGATATGATAAGAAAGATTAGTGGAAAAAAATAAAAACTCTGAATGTGTTCATATAAAATCCTCCGACGGTAACAAATGTTTTTCCACTAAAGAGATTTCCAATGCGTTAGGTGAAAACTTTCAGAAATATTCTTCAAGTACAAATTACAGCCAACGATTTCAAGAATTCAAAATTGAAAAGGAATAAAAAAACTTAAACTTTCAGTCACTAAGTAACGAAAAATACAACTTTCCCTTCAGCATATCAGAATTAAAGGATTCTCTTAATAAATGTAGCAATACAGCTGCAGGACCGGACGATATCCATTATCAAATACTGAAACATTTACCACCTGACGCATTGGAAACCTTACTCAACATTTTGAATGATATATGGCATACTGGAAAATTTCCAGAAGACTGGCATAAAGCAGTCATTATTCCGATTCCCAAACCGGGAAAGGATAAGACGGAAGCAACAAACTACAGACCGATAGCGTTAACAAGTTGCATATGTAAAACAATGGAGAGAATGATTAACGACAGGCTCGTTTGGTTCCTGGAGTCAAATAACTTGATTTCCAGAAATCAAGCGGGCTTTCGTAAAAATCACAGTACTAACGACCATTTAGTACGATTAGAATCTTTTATTCGTGATGCATTTGTTAAAAAAGAACATGTCGTTGCAATATTTTTCGATCTGGAAAAAGCATACGACACGACGTGGAAATATGGCATCATGAAAGATTTACATGATATTGGCCTTAGAGGCCGTCTTCCGAATTTTATATCGAGTTTCTTATCGGACAGATCCTTCAATGTTAGAATAGGATCTACGTTATCTGACACTTTTAAACAGGAACAGGGCGTTCCACAAGGAAGTATTTCATCCCCCACTTTATTTAATATAAAAATCAACAACATTGTTAAATGTGTCAATGATACTGATTCCTCTTTATATGTTGATGACTTTGGCATCTTTTACAGATCGAAAAATATGGAAAACATAGAATTCAGACTCCAAAGTTGCCTGAATAAAGTAGAAACTTGGGCCACAGAAAACGGTTTTAAATTTTCGAAAACTAAAACCCAGTGTGTTCATTTTTGTCAACTGAGGGGTTTACACCCAGATCCAGTTCTTAAAATTTATGGATCGCCTATTCCAGTTGTAAATGAGGCCAAATTTTTAGGCCTTCTGTTTGATAAGAAACTCACTTTTATTCCTCACATAAAAGCTTTGAAAGCTAAATGTTTAAAAGCTTTAGATGTTTTAAAAGTTCTCTCCAATACAAATTGGGGACGAGATCGTACTGTTCTTCTTAATCTGTATAAATCTCTTGTAAGATCTAAACTCGATTATGGTTCAGTCGTATATGGTTCGGCACGAAAATCATACCTTAAATGTCTCGACACCATCCATCATCAGGGTTTACGCCTTGCTCTTGGAGCATTTAGAACATCTCCTGTAGAAAGTCTTTATGCTGAGTCAAATGAACCGTCTTTATATACCAGAAGAGAGAAATTGTCTTTGCAGTATGTTACAAAATTAGCTGCAAACCCTCAGAATCCAGCTTACGATTGTGTTTTAATCCTCGTTATGAAATATTTTATAACAACAAACCGAGATCTATCAAACCCTTGGGTTTGCGTATTAAACCTTTGCTTGTCGATTCGCATATTGACATTAAAAACATTCAGAAATTTTCCTTACCTGTTCATGAGCCATGGACCTTAAAACCTCCAAAGATCATTCTATCATTACATCACAATAAAAAATCACAGACAAACCCTGATCTTATTCAATCAGAATTCTTACAAGTAAAATCTAGTTTTCCGAACCATACCACAATCTATACGGATGGTTCAAAACAAGAAGATAAAGTTGCATGTTCGGTTGTAAGCTCCCTATTCACAGAAACCATACGATTACCAAATGGCAGCTCAATTTTTACAGCAGAAGCTAAAGCCATAGATCTTGCTCTCAATTAAATCTCAGTTCAAGAAAACATCAGTTTATAATATTCTCTGATTCTCTCTCTGTTTTATCATCATTAAAAATGTTAATCACCCCAACCCTTTAATACAACAAATATTTCGTAAAATTTATCAATTATCATCAAAAGAAATAGTATTTTGTTGGATTCACAGTCACGTCAATATTCGTGGAAATGACCTGGCCGACAAAGAGGACAAGGCGGCTTTAAATTTACCATATCCGTTCAAAACGTTATAAGATTAAAACCATTACCGAGCTTTTTAGCAAAGTTTCTTCTGTTCATATTATCAATTTTTTAAAGGAAGCTGGACTTTTTAACAAGATATAGTCTTTTATTGTACATAACGTTTTTATCATTCGGACGTATACACAATACTTTTAACATTTGATCGTTTTTGAATCTCTTATATATAGAAACTTTTTAAATTGCTGACGTTTAGACGCTATATGCCCTTACCAGGGTTGAGCGTCTATAAATAACATTCATTCACATTCATTCTTTATTAAGACATGAATGAAAGTAAGGTAAAAAATAAAACAACCGAGAGATTTATCTTATTTCTTTTCCACTGTATGGGTCTCCAAAGCAATGCATGTACAGTAATTATGGTAAAGTCGGGTAAATTCGGACAGCGGGTAAATTCAGACAGTGACATTGTTTCCTTTGTACGTCGGTTGTTTGGAATTAAAACAAACTTGACTGGATAAACGGTAAAAATTCTGATGAGACGGCTCATTATGAGCCGTCTCATCTGGATCTTCATTGTTTGCTATGGTTTGTCCGAATTTACCTGCAGTCCGAAGTTACCAGACTCTACCCTATACGCCTATCAAACGATGTTTTTCCTTCTTTAGAACATTTCAAAACATCTGAATAAGACAGATATTGAATTTCGCAACGAGATGGAATTTTCCCGTCCAAAACAGTTCCAAAAATCTAGATCCGTCTTAAAAGATGGATCTAGATTTTTGGGATTGTTTTGAAAAGGAAGAACACGTCTTATAACCGAAAATATACAATATATACACAATCGTCTATCTTTTCATTCCAAGCCGAAATTCTATCCGATGGCACCAGTGGTACCGGTGCTTTCTGTTTTATCACCGGAGGCTGACTGCTGGCCATAGTAATTAACAGGCCGTCGTCGTCTACAAAACATACTTCTTAAGTCTCGCCGAAAATCTGTGCCAATAAAGCTGTACAAGACGAAATTAATTCCATAGTTAACATACCAAAGGAGGTTGAAAATGCAGTAAACCGGCGATTTTCTATTACAGCTGGGAATAGAAATGATATACCACCCGGCCCTACTGTAATGCAATAGACTAGACTGACGGCTATGACTCGGACTGTTATGGAACGCGAACTAGTTGAATTGTTCTTTGAATGCCGACCTGAACCTGTTGTTTCAAAAAATCTTGTCTGTTGCCGCAATTCTCTAAGTATGATTATATCGGAAATGATGATGGTGGATACCGGTATAACTAACAGGAGGCCAAAGTGAACAAACCACCGGTGCCATTCCGAATCATATTTGTAGAGAAATGAATCTGAATCACGCTGACACTCAAGTCTCTTTGTTTCATTTGATCCAACTTTGTTTTCGATTGTCATGTCATTTGTCCGATTCCAGAGGCAACTGCCGCTTACAGTATCATTTGACATTGTCTCATTTAGCATTTCATCAATAGGCCAAGATTGATTTTCCGTATTCATGTTTTTTCTCTGATAATAAACATCACCCAGGACTGTGCTTTGACTTGCTGTCACATCGAACTGCATAGAAGGACTGTCTCTTGTTGGTAAAACTTTATATGCAAGTATCCAAGGCAAGTTTGGCAGGAAGGAAACACAAACAATAATACCAATTACAATCATTGATTTCCGTTTGCTTGTCCATTTCGCCATTTTTAAAGGTCATGTCACTGCAATGGCTCTGTCTATTGTCAGGCACACCACAATCCAAGTGGACACCAGCATACTAAAATGCACCATAGTAGGAATCAGCTTACAGAAGAATCCTTTCAAGTGGACATAACCATATTCAGTAAGGAATTTAAGTGCATAACCGGTTGCATTTAACAGATTGATGGTATCCACAACTGAGAGTGAAATATTCTACATCTTTCTCCTCTTAGCCATATTACAAAAGATATTACGTTTCCTGTTATGCCAAATATTATTACGAGAAAGTAACTTATCCCGACTACGAACTTATAGTTGTCCAGCTCCATCGTCAAAATATTCAGCTGTTACTCAAGCACAGGAGTTTGAAATTCTGTCAATAGAATACCAAAAAAGGCATATTCTACAAAATCACACCCAGTTTTTAATATATACTATAATAAAGATACAGGAATGCAATGCCTTTTTACCCCACCCACCACAAAAATTCGTTCTCAACACGTTTTCAGGTAGTAAACAGCAAAAAGCGTTCCAATGTACGTAGCGGTTACTTGTAACTAAATGTTTTCTATCATCCGCCACCTACAATACATCAGTATGTATTTCAAGAAAGCCACAAAAGAAAATCAAATCTGGCGACTGACAGCGAATCTGTTTTCTGAGAAACCATGTCCACTTCACGCGGTCGCGTGCAACAAGATTGGATGTGGCTATCGGCAAGACGGTCGTGCGGTTTCGAATCCTTATCGGCAAGACGGTCGTTCGGTTGTCCGCACGACGGCAATTTGCTATTCTATGAGCGATCCATTGATCATCCTGAATATTATATTTTTTTTCGGTCCATAGAAATACCGAAACGCACAAAAACACCGAAACGCACCTGTAATTACCGGAACGCACTATAAAATAAAGGGTTTTCCACAAGATAATGGTTATTTGGGTTTAATACGAAGTTGTTATCTGGCTTATTTGGTGAAAAGCATTATTTGAGCCCTATATTGACATTTTGTATCAGAATAGCACAGATGATACCCTTTATTACATGTATCCATGTTTTAAAAGAAAATAACAAATGTAGCTATAAGTAAATAAAATGGTTATAAGGCCTAAACAGATTAATACTCCGGTCCGCGGAAACACCCCTAACCACCCCAAAACATCCCAAACCACCTAAACCGCCTTCATAACACCCCAAACCAGCCTCCACGGATATAAATTAGTCGCCCCAACCAACACACTCAGGTCAGTTGGCGAGTATTATTCAACCTATAGTTTCTTTCTTTTTCTCTCTCATATCCCCTTCCGCCCCCCTAATTAAAATTATTTAACATTAAGGCTAATGTTTAAAACAGTTCCGTTTTCAGTAACTATCAAGACCGGAAAGCAGCCAATCATCGGAAAACGCCGAAAAACGCAGGAAAACACTCATATTCTGCAGGAAAACACTGCCATGTGAAGTTGTGTGTGTGTGTGTGTGTGTGTGTGTATGTGTGTGTGTCAGAGAGCGAGATAGAGAGCGAGACAGAGAGAGAGACAGAGAGCGGGAGAGGGTCTGAACGGGTGTTGAGTACACAGAACACAGACCAGCGGAATAGGTTTTATTTTCGTCCACAGTTAAGTAGTATAAACAGAAAAAGTTATGGCAAGAACGTGCTGATATGCAGGCTTGCTTTAGAAATTTGTTGGAGTCTGTGACAAACTTAAAACGACAAAACACAGAAACGCAGAATCCTAGGGTAGCTGAATGACCACCTGTTTGGGAAAGGGCTGCTCATTCGGTTTACTGTGCGTGTCTTTTGTAAAAACGGTATTTTATTCTTCAATAAATACATACATACTGTGCGTGTCTTTCGTGAACTAGTGTCGATTTTTCCGTGGGTGGGTGCTTCTTTCCCTATTGGTTTTGAGAGCGGGATGTGTGATTTGATTGCATTAATTCCTGATCATTGTCTATCTTTTTACTTTTCATTGATGTGTCAAAACAAAAGGAAACAAATACAAGAAAAAAAAACAAAGAAAAAAAAAACAAAGAAAAAAAATAACAAAAACACAGCAATAATCTCTCTCTCTTTCTCTCTCTCAGATTTTTTACATCCGGGAATAAGTTATTGTTATAGGCATCACTCTTTAAAGTTCCAATTTTGTCATGTGTAGGGTCTACGGTTTTCCATTTTCTCTGTCATATTGTCCTGCCTCTGCATAGTATATTGGAACTTGTGTTGTAAGTTTTTTATGTGGGCTATTCATGCCCATTAGCATAGGTACAGTGAAATATAACAAACCGAGCAGACACAAAATCGTTGAAACAACGTTAATAATTATTATTATTATTATTATTATTATTATTATTATTAAATCAATGTCAAGTTCGGATCAACAGTAATTAAACAAACAAGATTTTACCATTTTGTGTCCATAGGTATCACTTTCTTTTTGTTGGCACATGTATCTTAGTAAATTATGCCGGCATGTACGCAGATTTTGTAAGAGAATGTGAAAATTTCAGGTATTTCTTACAGAGGTGAACGACTTGGGGGCCAATTTTAGCTGCGTAAACTCAGTTTCAACTGACAAACTGCATGATTTGAAATAATTTGGCCAATTGCAATACCCTGCTTTTCATCCCCCCCCCCCTCTCTCACACCCCACCCCCAACACACACACCTCCCCCACCCCACCCCTGCCACTATAGCTGCATTTGGTCGTGCTAAGTTTTCTTTTTTCTACTTTTAGTTGTTCAAAGGGAAATTTAAAGAGTAAATACACTTCAGGAACTGACTGAATCAGATCCCAAACCCTATCCCCAACATCAAAGGGAAAGATTGACAAGGACATTCCAACAAACAATAACTTACAAGTGATAAGCCGAGTCAGCAGCTCTTTCCCAAATAGGTGGCAACTCAGCTATCTTTACTGAACTAAATAATTTAGACCAACAGAAGGGTTAAAGAGAAAACACAATAAGTTAAACAGCACCGAATGCGACCGCAACGAAAGTATTGCCTTGGGACGGTCAGTAATAACTACTGGGGGTTTAAACCGGTTTTACTGGGTCCAAACCTTCACCCTCACCCTCCGCCGTGGTGCGTTGGAAGGTTTTAAAATGGCCCACGCTAAAATTTTCTTCATACTTAATATTTTATTACCCACCAAGGTATCGTGGTTGCATCATATTACACTCTCAGAGAGGCATGGTCAGAAGAGGAATTTCTGTCTTTCTTACTTGTATACTGCCAAATGTGATAGGATTATATGTCATTTGTGTTTCATGTATGTTTGTTGAAGCAGCTGAATAAAAAAAATTTAATATAAAAATATTTTATTACCTTGGGTAAATCAATTAATAAAATGGAGGGCTTAATGCCACACCCTGCAGAACGCCTTATCAGACATGATGGGTAAAGCTAAGTTAAAACCTGTCAAATTAAAAGTAAAGTCTGAATGCATTCGCTGCCTACTGAAAAAAATTGCGGGTACCGTGAGAATTATAAATTTATATGTTGATTCATAGCAATTGTAATAGTATGCACTTGTTATGGAATAAGTGATCACTGTGTCCATTCGTGTACGCCTATAATTGCGAGTTGGAGCAGTGTACGCCGAGTTAGAAGAAAACAAGTCTCGTAAATGTCATCATCGCTTTGAAGTAAGTTAATTTATCAGGGCTTTTCATCATCTAAATGTAATAAACTAGTATGAGTGTATTTGCAACCGAATAAGCTTTCAGACTGATGTCGTTTTACGTGAATGCAATGTTAGATTTACTGAATATTTAGCCATATCAGTACATCCTTTCAAGTGAGAGTGCCTTTACTGAAAATAATTCAGCATTTCTTAACAAATACGCGTATCTTTTGATTAATAAGTCCCTTATTAGTTAGGCACATGTATATTAAAGCTATTGTAATAGATGAATCGGTCAAAACCTGTCCGCTATGAATATAGAAATCATTTGTAGGCAGCCTGTAATGGTTTGAAGTGCACGCCGAGTTGCAAATACATAATTAACGAAAATACGGCGAGTTGGAGAACCAGTGTACGCCGAGTTTAAGTTTTTTTTGTCAAAAAAGGTGTACGCCTAGTTGGAGTAAAGTACTGCTCTTTGTGATTTTTAATAAAAAAAAAGACACTAAATTTAGTTGTAGCTGTCTAGCTGAGCATTTATTGACATTGCTTTGTACTGATAGTGTCTAAAATACCAAAGTCAGTCAGTTGTTGTTGGCTGTCCGATGCTTGTATGATTTAGATGGTTGTTGTCGAACACGCTGTTTACTTTAGTGACCTATAAGTATGTCAAAACTGACTGCTTCACTCTAATATTAGAAAGAAGCCAAACAATATCATGCTTATACAGCATAGTTCTTTTTTTAACTTTTTCATTAAGGAAAACAAGTAGAAATAATGGCCATGACAAAGTCAGTTTGTGACAATTTTATCATTTGACATGCAAGTGTGACCTTGACCCTAGACCAACCTAAACAAACATTTCTACTCATCAAGGAGAACAAGTGTGCCAAATTATTTTGAAATCCATGCATAAACGTAGAACAAGCTCTGCTTATGACAGTTTTAGCATTTGACCTTCAAGTGTGACCTTGACCTTAGACCAACCTGAATAAATGTTTTACATGGCACTGTTACTCATCAAGGAGAACAATGATGCCTAATTATTTTGAAATCCATGCATAAAAATGTAGTTGTAATTGCCCGGACAAGCTCAATTTATGAGAATTTTATCATTTGACCTTCAAGTGTGAATTTGACCTTGGACCTACCTCATCAAATGTTTCAGATGGCACTTCTAATCATCAAGAAGAACAATTGTGCCAAAATATTTGAAATCCATTCATAAATGTGGAAGAAGTGGCTTGGACAAGCTCAATTTATGACCATTTTATCATTTGTGCTTCAAGTGTGACCTTGACCTTGGACCTACCTGAACGAATATTTCAAGTGGCACTTCTACTTATCAAGGAGAACAACTATGCCAGGTTATTTTGAAATCCATCAATAAATGTAGAAATTATGGCCCAGACAAATTCGGACGGACAGACGCACACACCCATCCACAAAATTTCATACGTACGTACGTACATACACCGAACTGAAGTTGTGACAACTATGTCTGGCTCACCGCAAACGGGCTCGACAAAAATCATTCTATTTGTAAATGCAACAGAATGATTGAGAATATTTTAGAAAATTAAGAATCCACATTTCGTTTGTCTTTCAGATATGATGAGCATGCCTGCCAGTGTTATTACTGTTCATTCAGAAAAAGAAAAATAAAACATGCTTCGAGCGGAGCATAATCTTCCTTTTAACAGTTGACCCATGTTGGAAAGGGAGACAGAGTTGCTTCCCCTGAAAGGATACCTTAGGATGATTGTTTTTATCTTTGTACAGGGAAACATCTGTTGTGACTTCTTCATAAAAAAAAAACTTTCAATGAGGCTCTTCTCTTAAAGAAAGGAATTTGCATCTTGGGCAGTAATGCTTCTCTTCAAGAATTTAGAAGGACGGAAAGAATGAAAATGACAGAGTTGCTTCCCCTGAAAGTGTATTCATTTACCAAAGCAAAGTATCATAAAGAAAATGAAAGTTACTGTTATGCTAAGGAAAACGACTATGATTTATAAACTCTTTTTAGAGACTCTTTTCTGATTGAAATAGCTTTGAACGCTCTCTCAGTCGCTCTCTATTGGCAGACACATTAATCTGTTCGCTTCTCTAAATCAAATGGGTGGATACGCGAATAGTTCCTCGCTTACTTTGCTTCTAGGAGTGGTCGGGCCACTCTGATTCCTCAATTCTTCAAAAGCAACCTTAGAAAAATTCTAGTTGCCTTTTCCTGTTTTTTTTTTCATGTCCATCCCAATTTTCGTCTCTCCGCGTATTTTCGTAGTACGTCTGCACAGGAGATGAATATGTTAACTGGGAGACTTTGATTGATTGATTTATTTATTGCTTATTTATGTCAGGTCTGTATAAGACTCATAAATACAGATTTTGGTACATGTTTGGTCATTAGTCTTTGAGCTTGACGTTTATGTACTCCAACTCGCGGTACACCCGTATTTCAATAATGATCAAACTCGGCGTGCACAGGTCCTGCAACTCGGCGTGCACTTTTGCAACACCCCTGGTGCAAACAAATACAAACAGCTCTTTCAGTTTTACGATCAGCGTTTTGTGACTTCGCTCTGATGTTCACAATTGGATCATTTCTTAGTACATTTTATAATTTTGCTAAATGAAGACAGTGTTTGCGTTTATTCAGTACAAATTAAGACCAGTAGTAAATATTTTGACATGTTTTGCAAGGATTTGCGATGTTTCTTGTGTTATTACAAGAGGCGGTGCGTTGAAAATTTACCTGCGGTTGTAGATGATGTCTAAGACGAAAACTGTCAAGAAGAGAGGGACATAAACCTTAGTTAGCTGGTAAAACACATGGCAAACACTTACCTCTCGTCCGCGAGCATTCTCTGAATGTTTTCTAACTCGGCGTACACTGCTCCAACTCGCATTTATAGGCGTACACGAATGGACACAGTGGTGATAACACAATAAAGAACGACTTAAGTGTTCTAACTAATTTTAATGACTATCTCAATTCACAATACACGGTATAGCATTGGTGAAATATTTTAGAGAAGTGTCTATCAGAGAGGCAGCAAAGGCATTTATACGACCATTTTTATGATCAACCAAAATTTGAAAAATCTGTCAAAATAGGCTATAAATAATCAAGCCTGAAAACTAATTCTAATGTTTGGATCTGTTACTGTATTTGTCAAGCTATATTTTCTATTTAAAGTTAGGGTAAGTATGTCCCCTCTTTTTGCGCAATGTTTCAAAAGATTTTGAAACCAGTAAAATAGCTTTTGAAACCGAAATACATGTATGGTGATAGGTCAGGTTTTTCAGTGAATGTCTGATTCATAGTAAAGGTAGGATCTTTCGTTGCAGCACTTGTTTATCGGTGACGTTAATTATTAATGAGGTCCTACATCAATACCCATTCTGTTTGCCTGCAAATGTAAATATCAATTTATCTGGCTAAGATCTGGAAGCCGGGGATACTCCCCTGCCCCTCCCGCTCTCCCCACGCACACCTCTGCAAACTGATTTCAGTATTAACATATATTTTTCATGCTGGGGCGGTAGTCGGGCGATGGTGCTGGTTATAACTTCCAGTGCCGGGGCGTCCTACTTATTTGGGTATAAGTAGGGTAAGGGCCTACTGTGCTTGCAGTAGGTGCGGGCGGGGTTGTTTGAAATTTTTCTCTCTTCTATCATTTCTCTTTTCTTTCTCCCTCTCTCTGGGGGACGGCCCGATATAGACTGAAATACGGTCTCAAAGGGCCGTTAAACCCAAAACCAACCAATCTTTTTTTTCATGCATCAGTACCCTGAGTTTTTTCTTTTTGAAAATAACTTTTGGTTTGTATCTGTATATTGCTTAGGTGTAAGGCAAGATGTTCCACTTTTTGTTCATAACTTCTGCCTGTATCAAGTGCCAGTGTTTTTGGCTTCTATCTTTACATTGCCTAGGTCACGGCAGGGTGATCCATTATTTTTATTGCAACTACTGAGTGCATCAAGTGTTAGTGCCCTAAATTTAATTTGTTTAAATCTTTGTCTTGTGCCTATACACTGAACAGGCGTAAGGCAAGACTTCAACACCTGACTGCATCAAATATCCATGCCCTGAAGAATCAAAACAAAAAACAATAAGAGGCGAATGATCCAAATCATCTGGGCACCACAGTTTATGATGGAGATAAGCTGACACTTAGCAAGCTTGGAAGCCTACTCAACCCAACATCAACATATTGACAGCAAACAGACCACTTATGTTGAGAAACAGCACCATAGAAATAAGTTTTCAATTGTGAAAAGGTGCAACTTATTTGGGGCTGACAATAAACTCACTTGTTGACTATCGGTATCGTTGGAACTGTCTACTTCAGAACTGTCAATCCATATGTATTCGTACGTTGTACACATGTAAGACAGGGTGATCTATTCTGTGATCTATTCTTGACATTCCTGTTGCTGACTGCAAGAAAGCATGAACTTTTCTCCTAGGTTGTGTTGAGCTTGTCTTTACTGATTGCTCAAATTATTTATTGGTCTTCAACTAGAAAGTCCTAGTATTAATGAAAAATGTTTTGAATAAGTTAATTATTTGCTCTATATTCTCCTCTACATTTTCATTTTAAAGTCTTTGGACAGGTAGTCCTTAGAGGTGAATAAACGTCAAGCGGTTATAGCTGTTAAATGTTTCGATTTGTAGGCCAACAAATGAAAATGGATGAATTTTGTACAAATTGATTAATTTCACTATCTATGCATTTATATCATCGTATAACTTGTTGCAGTTTTACCTTTGGTTATTTGTCTGACTCAAGAGCCAGAGGTCTCAGGCTCGATACTCAGTCAGGCCACATTCTTTCGCGTCTCCTTCCGCTGATTCAAGAAGGGCAGTTGTCAGCTGCTGGCGAAAGACGAAAGAATGTGCACTTACTACTGGTTAACCGTTTAAGAGGTCTAAGCCTGCCTAGGAATAGTGTGGTTAGGGTAACTGACCGTACTTACATGACCATTGTCGTATACCGTGGACCTAAAGCAATAAATCAACAACAAAAACAACAACAGCATTTCGTTACTACAAGGAGCCACAAATGAAACGATAAGACAAGAAACAAGATGGAAAATAAAATAGCACCATAACAGGGAGCAAAGCTCATGACATGTCTGATAAGAATCAGAATTGGGTTAGATCGAAATAAAGCTCCACCTTTGACATCAATCAGTGAGAAAATCAATGCTTAAAAAGTGAGTGTCAGTTAAAACTGCTAGGGCTCTAAAATAGTTCTGCTGGGCTCCAAATAAGATATGCTGTCAGTCTAGGTTAAGTAATTACAGGGTCAGTTTTGAAAAAAGAAAGAAAAGAAGCCCACCAAATCCGTCTCTCGATACTGAGACGACCATTTTCTGATCTTTACCTCAGGTGTGGTGGGTGGCTAAATTTAGAATTTAGCTCAAAGGGATAACTTTTCGGGGTGGGCCATTAAAACTATTTACAAGAAGCAGATCAATGGTATGCTAAAACACAAGCCTCTTGACTGATAATCTGAACAAGGGTCTTAAACTCCTCAGCGGGTTTGGCAGAAACCGCCGAAGAGGGGAGACTATTCCACATAGAAATAGTCCTGAAAAAAAATCTTCAGGACATCACTATATGCAAGGTATCTAGTGTATTGTGAAACACAGGATGTCCTAGTTCTTCTCAAATGATTTGATCTGAAAATTTTCTGGTGTTTGCTGGGTTTCGACAAGGTGACATTTTCACTGATATGGTTTTAACTCTGAATTATGATAATACAGAGATTATAGTTCACTTTAATGTAACTTGAACATGGGGAATCAAGAACCAAACATACAGTTCAACAAGATAATGCTTTTTCTAATGCATTTGGGTCCCTGACGACCCACATTCAGAAGCACTGAAGTATAATTTACTGGGATCAGAATTTCTTTAATTTTATTATACCCATACTAGGGGTATACAGCCTGTTTTATGGTATGTATAAAATCTTGACAACAACTGGATCATACTTCAACTGATAATTAATTTTTGATATAGGTGTGGTTTTTACTGATTTTAAGGGGCTATACTAAACAAAAAATATTTTATACATAGCCCCTACTTGAAACATGAATATACACATTTCTAAAATGTTCCACGCCAATTCACCGATTTAAGTTTATAAATGATTACAAAATATGAAAAATTGATTGTACTAGGGACTCATTTTCAGTTACTTAAATCAATCCTGTGCTATGCTATTGTCAATCTGTTAAATCAATCTATCTACATATACATCTACCAATAAAGTGCATGGCCAATATTGGCATAGTCGCACTGTGAACAACCTTAAAACATTTGTGCTGGGAGGTTCTTATGTACAGTTAAAACCAGATAAAAACATATTGTTCACAATCACGGTCTTAGGATACCTGCACTGACAAGGAGCTTGAAGTCATCCAAAGTCGGTGCTGATATGACATTGGCAGGCAGGCCATTCCAGAGACGGCTTGTTGATGGAAAGAAGGGTCCCTGGTAGGCGTTGATGGAGCAAAATATTGGAAGGAATAGTTCATAGTGTCCTCTAGTTGCTACTCCTGTGGCTGTCAGATACTGGCCTGGAGGGATTTCAACGAGGTTAGTGACGATCCTTTACATCATTGTGACTTTGCTCTGGTGTCGCCTCGATTCAGGGTCCTCCCAACCAAGTTCTGGCCAAATTGAAGTGACACTGCAGGTTCGGCGTTAGTCGGTTAAGCAAAATCTGGCGGCACGCCTCTATACAGACTATGTTTGGCTATGTTGAATTTTGTCACTGGGTCCCATACCGTCGAAGCATACTCGAGCTGTGGTCGGCTTATGGACTTGTAGCATTCGGCCTTAACATCCTTTTGATGCCTCATCTTGACGGAATACCTTTTCTACATACACATATATAATTGATGCAACCTATTCATGTCGAACTGGAACATGCCAAAAATAAGATTGTGCCCCATAAAGGTACAGCTGGGATCCGGATATCAGATGTTTTAACAACAGAAAGTCGGTCATAAAATGTTTTTTACCAGTTTTTAGTTATTTTGAATACTCCATATGAATTACCGAAACTGTGTTGTATGAAACCATTTCTAAGAAAGGCCATGGCATCTATGATGGAATATATAATCGCCGGCGTGCGAATAAGGCCCGACCGTGTTGATGATAATGATTCTTATCCGCACGACCGTCGTGCCGATACCCTCGTCCAATTAAATGCGTCTCGTCCAATTAAATGCGCCCACTCACGCGCTGTCAAATGTAAACAAGTGACGTCATACTGAAGTGGACATGGTTTCTCAGAAAACAGATTCGCTGTTAGCCGCCAAATTTTATCTTCTTTTGTGGCTTTCTTGAAATACATACTGATGTATTGTAGGTGGCGGATGATAGAAAACATTTAGTTACAAGTAACCGCTACGTACGTTGGAACGCTTTTTGCTGTTTACTACAAGAAAACGTGTTGAGAACGAATTTTTGTGGTGGGTGGGGTAAAAAGGCATTGCATTCCTGTATTTTTATAATACATATATGTATAAATATGAACGCGATTCTGTAGAATTTGCCTTTTTTTTGTTTTATTGACGAAATTTCAGACTCCTGTGACTCAAGTACTATAGAAATGATCCTAATCTTGGAGAGCTTTATTTTGACTGACTGATCGGTACCATAGGCACATGGAGGCAACGTCGATAGAGCTTTAGTGCAAAATGTTGCGCCTTTTATATTTGTCTCCGGTGTATTTATTCACATTTAAATTTTTTAATACGAGAGCGTCGCGTAGAAAGGGCCTTAAGCCATTATTTTCCTAAGAAGTAAACAAGTTCCTGCAGTAACCAATATGTTTTATGGACTCTTCTACTTTTACAAATTGGATGGCTCATTTATCATTTTAAGGTGTCTGATTTATTCTTTTATCATTTTTATAGAAATTGCTGTGAACTTTGTGCAAACAGTATTGACTGCGGCGTCTGAGCCGGATCTTAACTGCTTGCCAGTGTCTCTTTTGCGGGAGGCTAGGTGTCCTTCTTTACCCACTGATGCCCAGTGGAATGTTCAGACTCGCAGTTAGGACTGGCAAATATTTTACCTATGAGGTGTGTGATCTGATTATAGTTATGTTTTAGTTTCATTATTTGGAGAGAAGACTAAATGAGATATAAATGAAAACAAACTTAACGTTATACAGAACTCTTGCTTAGCTTTAAGAAACTGTTTGGACGTTCATTTGACGTTACTTTACGTAGGAGTAACGTTACGTCGGTGACGGCGGTTGCTAAGGATAAGTAAAAATGGAAGTCGCTTTTATTGTATGGGCTCAGTAAAAATTGTATAAATTGGTATTAAAATGGATTGTCGCAAAGGGATTTTATTCTTTTTGGTGTTTATCCATTATCGGGAAAACCTAGACACCAAAAATTGGTAGCAGAGCGAGGTTAGAGACGTTTAATCGATATTTCACGGACATTCGGATAAAATGGCGTCAGGGGAACGCAACAACGGAGATGATCAGCCGGGCGTTATCGGTAACGCCGGGGGAACAGACTCGGATTTTACAGACAAGGAAGCAGCGTTGAAACTCGAAAAGTCTCGCGCAAAATCTAGTTTTACACGGATCAAAAACAAGTTGCTGTTTTTGGTGGAAAACGAAGACATCGGAACAAGTCGCGAGGTACAGAAAGCGTGCAACAAATTAGATAACTGTTTGGAGAAAGCCCTGGACGTGATGGCACGATTATCGGGACTGTATACGAAAAATAAAGAAAAGGAAAAAGGCTTAAAAGTCGCCCTTGAGTCGGACAAATTAGAGGAGGACTACAATTCTTCATACGATATAGCAAGACATTATCTTCGTTCGCTAAAAGGGGATCAATCTAGTGAAACATCAGAAATTCGTACGATCAATTTGCTTAATAGAATGAACATTGACGATAACCCAGGAACATTTCAAAAACCAGATTCTGCTGTACAAGAAACATCGAAGAAGGTAGGAATTTTCGATTCTAGAGACAAAAATTATAACATTGAAATAGTAAAAGATAAAGAACCGCCATTATGCCATGAGACCGTGTCACCGGAATTGGGTTTATCGCAGGTATCAGAAAAACGGCATAGTAACGCCGGTATTGCGAACTGGTTCGCTAGTGACATAGCTATGCAAAATCAACATGAAGAGCCGCGAGATTACAGCAGTATGACACCAGTAGGTACTAAAACAGGATGAATGCACAGGCTGTGCCATTCGAGCCGGCGGCGAGCTACACAGTCCCTTCCATTGGGCTTGATATGTGGCGACAGCTCAAACGGGTGGAGATTCCGACCTTCTCCGGCGACAAGAAAAAATATCAAAGCTGGAAGGCAGCTTTCCTCTCTTGTATCGACAGCGCCCCCGCCACAGGGGAGTATAAGCTACTACAGCTTCGTCAATATCTATCCGGGGATGCCCTCAAGGTCATTGACAGTCTTGGACATTCGGCCACAGCATATGAAGCTGCTAAAGACCGATTGGAGCGGAAATATGGCGGAAAGCGTCGGCAAATCGCGATCTATCTTGAAGAATTAGAGCAGTTCCGACAGATACGACATGGCAATGCACGAGATATAGATGAGTTTGCAGACCTACTTGACATCGCCATGATAAATCTAAAAGAAGCCGGTCAAGATTATGAGTTGCGTGATGGTTCACTTTATACCAAACTACTGCGCAAGTTACCAGAAACAATGCTAACTCAATACCATCGCTGGATTTTTGAGAATCACAAGGATGAGTCGGTTCTGACCTTACGGACGTGGGTACTCCAAGAGGCAGAATTCATGACAATCGCCTCAGAAACAGTTCACGGGTTCACTGGCACAATAGCTTATAATACTCTAGCACGACCTGCACCTAGATATGGAAATCAAAGGACCTTCTTTGAAGAAACAAAGGACCCGCAGAGCTTGTCAAAATTCATTTGCCGGGAATGTGGAGAACAGCATGGTATATGGAGCTGTCGGATATTTGCTCAGAGGAGCGTTCGAGATAGGTGGGATGTCGCAAAACGGCTACAGCTTTGCTTTCGCTGCCTAGGCGAGGACCATCAGGGCAAATCATGCCAACAAAGTCGAACCTGCGGACTAGAAGGATGTGCAGATATGCACCATAGGCTACTCCATAAGCAAAAGACGGTCGAACAAAGGTCACCTGTGAAAGACAACACGGAAGTAAAGCGTACGGAAGATAATGATATTTTGAAAAATAGGCGTGCGGAGCAAGAAAAAGTGTCAACAAAACGGGCTACTTTCCTCATGGAGGGGAATGATACAGCACAAGAGACAACGATGGTGGCGCAGAGCAGCACGAAACCAGACTTCATAGGATTACGCACGGTGCCAGTCATTCTGATAAATGGAGATCGTTCGCTCAGAGTCAATGCATTGCTAGACGACGCTAGCACAAAAACCTACGTGAACGTATATGTCGCAGAAGAGTTAGGACTTCAAGGTAGAACAGAAAGGGGTAAGGTTAGTGTCTTGAATGGTCAGGTCGAAACCTTTGAGACAAAACCTATCGATGTCACACTACAGAGCGTAGCAGGAAATGTGAGCATGAAAATTAATGCTTATACGGTTGATAAGGTCACTGGGAACATGCCTGTTGTAGACTGGAATCGATACACGGAAGAATGGCCACATCTGAGAAACATTGATTTCCCATCTTTGTCAAAGAGACCCATTGTCGACGTGCTCATAGGGCTGGACTGCGCTGACCTTCTCTACGCCATCGAAGAAAGACGAGGAAAACCGGGAGACCCTATAGCAAGACTAACACCGCTCGGTTGGACATGCGAAGGAAGTCTGTGCTCTTATAATGAAACTGTTCTGCAAACAAACTTTGCCTACACTAGTTTTTTGAGAGAACAGTCTGAGATTGAGCAGATGAATAGCACCTTGAAGAAGTGCGTGTCAAGGAAGAGGTCTCGCTCTAGGGAGAGGTCTCAGTCGAAAAAGAGGTCTATCTCGAAGAAGAGGTCTAAGTCCAGGAAGAGGTCTCAGTCCAGGAAGAGGGCTCTGTCGAGGACGAGGTCTCAGTCTATGAAGAGTTCTCAGTCTAGGAAGAGGTCTCAGTCGAGGAAGAACGTTTCAGTCGAGAAAGAAGTCTCAGTCGAAGAAGAGGTCTCAGTCGAGGAAGAGGTCTCAGGTGAAAAAGAGCTCTCAGTCAAAGAAGAGATCTCAGACTATAAAGAGGTCTAAGTCGAGAAAGAGGTCTCAGTCGAGGAAGATGTCTCAGTCTAAGAAGAGGTCTCAGGCAAAGAAGAGGTCTCAGGCAAAGAAGAGGTCTCAGTCGAAGAAGAGGTCTCCAGCGAAGAAAAGGCTCGAGTCAATGGAGAGGTTCGTGTCGAGTCAGCGTTCTCAGTCCACGGAGGGGAATAGGTTCAAGTCGAGGAGGCGAGTCGAGTCAAGATATAGGTTCCAGTTAAGGAATAAGTTCGAGTCAAGTAATAGGTCGGAGTCAAGGAATAGATCCAAGTTTAAGAAGATGTTCAAATCTGGGAAGAAGGTCGAGTCTAGGAAGAGTTCCGGGTCGAAGAACAGGTCGATATCAAGACAGAGGTCGCGGTCGGGGACGACGTCAAAGTGGAAGAAGAGGTCGAAGTCGAGGACGAGATTGAAGCCGGTGCAAAGGTCGAGGTTGAGGCAATGGTCGAGGTTGAGGCAGGGTCGAAGTCGAGGCAGTGGTCCAAATGGAGGCAAGGGTAAAGGCAGAGGTCCAGGCAGAGGTCGGTGTCGAGGCAGGGTCGAAGTCGAGGCAGAGTTCGAGAATGAGGCAATGGTCGAGGTCGAGGCAGGGCCGCAGTCGAGGCAGAAGTCGAATTCGAGGCAGAGGTCGGTGTCGAGGCAGAGGTCGAAGTCGAGGCAGAGGTGGAGACAGAGGTCGAAGTCGTGGCAGTGGTCGAGAGCGAAGCAGATGTCGATGTTTTTAGACAGAGGTCATTCTTGAAGCAGAGGTCGAAGTCGATGCAGGACTCGAGGTCGAAGGAGAGGTTCAAGCACAGAAAAACAATGTATATGTTCGAGTTGCGAAGCTACAAGTTGGAGAGGGGACACTGACGAGACCAGTGCCCTACAGATTGAACTTCAATGATAATAAGATTTGTTCGTTGACTGACTTTTGTAAAAGTAGAATTGAAAAGCCCATGATTAACAATTAAAATGATTAAAGAGCTTTTAAGCAAGTTTTTTAACAGGTGCGCGGAATATTTTCATTCACATCATATTCCGGTATTTTTTTTTTAAATACAAATTTAATATTTATCAAAATGAACATTTTGAGGAGGGGAAGATGGAGAGAAGACTAAATGAGATATAAATGAAAACAAACTTAACGTTATACAGAACTCTTGCTTAGCTTTAAGAAACTGTTTGGACGTTCATTTGACGTTACTTTACGTAGGAGTAACGTTACGTCGGTGACGGCGGTTGCTAAGGATAAGTAAAAATGGAAGTCGCTTTTATTGTATGGGCTCAGTAAAAATTGTATAAATTGGTATTAAAATGGATTGTCGCAAAGGGATTTTATTCTTTTTGGTGTTTATCCATTATCGGGAAAACCTAGACACCATTATTATTGTACTTTATGCAAGAATGCAGCCCTGTGACTGAACTGGATCTACGTTGTTTGCAAGGACCCTTTTATGAAATGCTCTGTATTAGGGTTAACATTGTTGTGACTTTAACACATCACGTGAGCGATTATTTTTCGCAAACATGTTATTAATTAAATAAATAGACTCTCTTTGTTCCGACTCTCCCCTAACTAAATGTATCGAACCACTGCATAAGCCGAGGGCGAGGTTTGGATCAAGTAAAACATGTTGTGGTTCTTCATCTTCTTGTATCTTAGTCAATTTGTTTGGGGTCTGCTAGCAATGTGCCACCTGTATTGCTGCCTGCTTTGCATCCCGTTATGTTTTATAATAAAAAGATAGAAAATAGATAAAATAGTTGTTAAATGTTTTCCGTAGAGTTTGTTTAGTCCGTTGTGTGGTGCATGTGTTTTTGTTGCGTTGAACCATTGCGGAAACTAAGGGCGAGGTTTGGATCCAGTAAAACATGTTTAAGCCTCCACTCCCATTAATCTTTTGCTGACCGTCCCGAGGCGGTACGTCTGTTGTGATTCCTTGATGTTACATTGTGCTATGTCCGTTTGTCTATGTTCTTTGGCGGTTTGGTCACATGTTTGGCTACCCAATCTGCTTTTTGTTTTGTTTTGTAAGTTAAAAATAAGAAAGATATTGATACTGCTTTCGATGACCACCTGTTTGGGAAAGAGCTGCTCATTCGGTCTACCGTGCGTGTCTTTCGTGAACTTGTGTCATTTTTTCCGTGTGTATGTGTGTGTGTGCTTCTTTCCTATTGGTTTTGACAGTGGAATGTGGAATTTAATTGTATTAATTCCTGATCATTGTCTATCTTCTTACTTTACACTATAAAATGACATAGTGACTAACCTTGTATTGCTTGTTTAATATTGCAGACGGGTGAATTGTAACTTTCTTATTTCGCAACCGATCAACATGAAACTTTACAGCCAGGTAGAAAATAGATTGATCTTTGAAAATATATACTGAAAGGATTTAAAAATTTTCACCCTTTATTTTTGACTATCTCAAAAATAAATGCAGCTACGTCCACCAAAATTTCACAACATGTATATTGTTTTATACTTGATTATGTAAGTATCACGAATTAGAAATCGTACAACCGAATCGGCCAGGAATAAGCACGTGTTCCTACTGTTTTAGTACAATTTACATACAGATGAATCTCTTCATGTATACAATTTTCTGAGGAAACATTTCTCTTACAATATCAAATCAACTTTTAAAAGTTTGAAGTCGGTCTGTGGCTTTATTTTGCATAATGCACCTAAATATCGTAAACGTGTGCAGATTTTCAAAAAGTAACGTCGTGAGACAATTTTATGAGTTAATTACGGCAATTTACAACCTCAGAGGACGTCCTCGGTTTACAGGAAGCCCCAAAGACCACCAGAAAAGCAGCTAACCGAAACTATAAAACCGAGATCATGACGTCAACTTACGTCGACACCGTCTCCGTAATAGGTTTCGCGTGACAGCATCGGCTGCAATCATAGTCCAAAACCAACGTGGATGAAGTAACAATATACAGACCGTAGTCTCGTTAAAATCGTTTAAAGAATGATGCATAAGATAACAACGTCATCTCTTTATGCATTTCAGAGATGTAACGCTATTTTACTGACGTCATTTAAGTATATGATTCGAATAAACTGTTTCATCTTTCAATTTGATGAGTTTCAAGCATTTTGTCATAAAATGTTAAACGCTGTCACTCGTGAAAGGATCATCAGCCAGCAATTAAAAAGTAGAAGTTTTCAAATCCTTTCATCATGTATTGGCGAACGGAATAGATGCGACGCATTGAGAATACCTCATACGACATGCACTGCATTAGCCGCTACCTTTATCAGTGCTACTCGAACATTTTTTGGGGGTTGTCTCGGTGGCGCAGTGATAGCGATGACAGATAATGGCGTGCTAGGCGGAGTTGTCGAGGTCGTGAGTTCGAATCCCGCACGGGCCAAAAAATATTTTTCAGCATTTACCGGCATAGTTGATTTATTATATCTCTATATATCAATGTTCATTATAAATCTGCGATAAACACAGCTTCAGTTGAATTCAAGGGCGCATGGGGCCAAAAGTTTGCTATCCAGAACATAGCACTTATACTAAGATAAACACACTGCTACAATTCAAAGTCGAGTGAGGACGTTATATCGTGCGGTTAAGTGAATGGAAAACTGAATGGCTGAATTCGACGGTAGCTGTGTTTATCGCATTTTGTTATATAAGGACTGGATAAAGCGGCACCATTCTGTCGTTGGCAAATTTCTGAGTCCATGCGCACAGCAAGGGCATCTCAAACGCTTTTTATGTTGAAATTTGTAATTACAACATCTGTATTTTTGTAGTGTGTTTATCTGAGTTTCATAAGGGCCATATTCATCGCAAAACGTTTTGTTCCATGTGCTCTTGGATTTGATTTGTAATTTCATTTGTAGCGGTGCGTTTATGCATTTTGTTACTTAAGGACTGAACATAGCGGCGCTACTTTCGCGTTCGCAGACTTTTAAGTTCATGCGCCCGATAAGGGCATCTCCAACGCCTTTTTTCTGTATACATGTTTTTGTATTGCAATATTATGTAGTTTTGATTTTCAAATATTTCGTTTGGACATTGTATGCTTTTTGTAATTTTTTTTTCCATTTTGTAGTAGTACGGCCAATTAGTGATGTATAAATATGTATATAGGTATACAGAACGTATAATGGTCCGGACCTTTTAGCCTAGTGGTTGTGTGCTCGCTTTATAATCTTGGGGTCGTGAGATCAATCCCCAGTCGGGGCGCTCGACGAAATTTTCTTTACAGATTTTTCTCCTCCTACTACAGTGGTGCCTGGTTCCAGGATGATTACCGTTTGAGCCCAAGGGCGAAGCAATGGCTGCGGAGTCAAAAAGAACCTGGATTATAACTATTTCATTTTCTTAACATTTGATACAAATGTTCTTTGGTGGGATGGAAAAGTGTAGTAGTACGGCCAATTAGTGATGTGTAAATATGTATATAGGTATATAGAGTGTATAACTGACCAGTCTAACTGGTCCGGACCTTTTAGCCTAGTGGTTGTGTGCTCGCTTTATAATCTTGGGGTCGTGAGATCGAACCTCGGTCGGGGCGCTCGACGAAATTTTCTTTACTGTTTTTTTCTCCTCCTACTATGCTTTACTTGTATGTATGTGTTAGTGTGTTTTAACGCTGAAGAATGCGTAAAGCCGAAAGCGTTAAGTTAAAATTCAGAAATTCATGCTGTTTAATGAGTTTCTCTTTATATCTACGTTAAATCACTTGCGTACCCGTTTGGGATCCGGTGTTACGCTTGAGAATTTTGTTAGGTATTTTGCCCCATTGGTAAAAAAAAATAATGTCCGGAACCAGAACTATGTTAACGAAAAATCAAACTAAGGAGATGGACGTTTGTAAAGCAATTAAATTTTCCCTGTGCATTTCAATGTATATGATCATCAGGTGAATAATGGCGTTGTATACATAGTTACGGCGTTATGCCGTTACGTTATTGTGCACATATATTAATGACGTCATTTAAGAATTGAAATTTGATTTTTAAGCGTTCATCGTGTGATGAAGCCAGTGGGCGGAATTCCATGAAGCGCGAAGCGCTTCTTGCAGAATTTAAGCGCCGACCACTGACTTCTTCACACGATGAACGCTGAAAAACCAAATTTTTACTCTTATATTTACACTTTATTTTTAAACCCTTCCTGTGTCGTTTTCGTGGTAATTTAATGTAGAATATGCAACATATGCGTCGAAGAAAAGACAGAAACGACGTTTTCGGCCATTTCGTTAGACAGCCGTCGCCATAACGTGGCGTCAATCGAACGTTACGTGGACCAACCAAGACGTTTGTTTACCTTAGACGTCGCTTGACGACAATGTCACATCATCAACTGTCGTTCATCGATGTATGAAGCCAATTGCTCTATACGGTTTACCTATGAGAAGTCAGTGGCAAGTGTAAATATTAAACTGTAAAGTAATGGATTGAAAGAGTTTATGAAATATTTTCCCATGTTTAACCTAGCTGAAACGAGTTCCGTAAACAATTTGTAAAGCGGGAATATTTTAGAATTTGGTTCAGTTTTGCAACCGTCGTCTAAATGTTTGCTTACTGATATCTGTCTTACAGAGAAGACTCTTATCTGTTGCTTGTGTACTGTTACCCTGTTTCTTTGTTACCAGTTTGGCCTTTACGAGGATGACAATACCATGAGTAAAATTTAAGAAATTAAATACTAGAATAATGAAAAATTAAAAGACATCCAAAAACCTTAAACGTCTTTTAATTAGATTTTAATTAACACCAGGACGGATAAGGTCAAAAGTGTGAATCAGCTAAAAAATTAAAAGGTGGTTTATGTCCATATTAAATAGAAGGCAACCAATTCGACTTTAAAGGTAAAATTATTGACATTGAAGACGCCAGTGACATGTTCTGTTTCAAATGTATTGTATGTTCTTACATGCAATGGATGCGGCGAATACTGGTGACAAACAAAGAAATAGGGTAAGAGTACATAAGCAACAGGGGCCGTATTCATAAAGCCACTTAAGTCGTTGCTATGCTGTTGCTAAGGCTAAATTTCTATAAAGGAGATTCCCTACAACTATGAAATTTGGTCTGGAGGAACAGTCTTTGTAAGACTGTTCCTCCAGGGAAAATTTCATAGTTGTAGGGAATCTCCTTCAAAGAAATTTAGCCTTAGCGACAGCATAGCAACCACTCAAGTGGTTTTATGAATACGGTCCCAGATAATAGACCCCTCGGTAAGATAGATAGCAGTAAGCAAACATTTGGACGACTGCAGCAAAACTGAACCAAAATTTAGAATATTCCCGTTTAAAAAAATTGTTTACGGAAAACGTTTCAGATAGGGTAAACATGGAAAAATATTTCATATTTACTCTTTCAATGCAGTTTTATGACGGCATAAATATATGTACAGAATAACGTAACGGCATAGCGCCGATACTAAGTATGCAACACCATTATTCCCCTAAGGATCTTATACAGTGAAATGCATAGGGAAAATTAAATTGTTTTTTGAGAAATAAAAAAGTAATAACTTGGCGACCGCCTAGCCATTCAGAGACACCTGCCTAACCATTTGCGCCACTATGTTCTTTAAATAAAGGAGGTTCGTGGAACAATGTTAAGCTTGATTTCTCTACATGACCCCTCGGATAGGGCTACTCGATTAAGTTGTCAACACAATCAGGTATGTACATGGAATATCTGGAACGTAGGCTTGGAAATATTACATGATTTAATTTAAGATTTAACAAAATCTAACAGATATTTCGTTATAGGGTCATTTACTGATGCAAGTACATCCGAAAAAAAAATTTAAAGTTGAGAAATAAAGGAGTACTCTCTGGATGGAGAAGATTTGAGCCATCGCCGACTTCGACAGCTCCGTTCATATCCTGCTTCATAAAAATCCTGCTTTTATCTGACCCTGCCAAAGGCTGTATAGATACATGTATAAAATGATGAAAAAAAACTATATAAAATCGAAGTTAAAAAAAAGAGATTATCCTGAATTTTGCGACAAACTATCAAGGTAATAATTTACTGTCATGGTCAAAATTTAGTCCCGCAGTGGCTATCTGCCCCTGATACAGGGCAATACCGACGTGTCAATTAATACAAGTCTATTTAAATATAAATTCAAAATTAAACGGGATTTGATTTTTAAGAAATATACAATAACTGGTCAAAGCAATAAAATCCTAATTTTGTGGTCAAAATTTTATCCACAGCAGGTTAAATGCCCCTGCCTGGAGCTAAAATATGTATCAAATCATGAAACAAGAGGGTCATAAGGCACTGAATCGCTCACGTGAGTCAAAAAGTCAAAGGCCAAACGCGGGTCATCATCTGAACAAACCTGATAGTTTGAAACTATCAAAATATGGGAGACATTGATGGTTAGAATGACGTTAACCTCTAATACTCGATAATGTTCATGTACTCGTTTAGTTGACTGTATTTATCAACTTTTGCAACGAAATCGTCTACAATTTTCATGAACTTTTCTGTTTAAGCATTTCCTCATAAAAAAACACTATGGAGACGGCAAATTTGCCACGAAAAAGGTCAAGGTCAACCCAAAGTCCTCAATTGAACAATCTTGATAGTACTCGAGTATTTGATGCCACAAACCAGGTTTCAAGGCCATCGGTTATTTGGTTCTGTAGAAGAAGAAGAGTTTCAAATGTTTTAAGGTTTTAAATGCGTGGCGGTCTTGTGGGTAATGCGACCTGTACCGCTTGAACAAATTTGCATTCCCACAAGCCGTAAATAAATTTAGTTACAATTGGTCCAATGCCTAATTTCTTTCTTTTTCTTACTTTTTTTTCTTTCTTTCTTTCTATATTTACTGCTACAACCTCATTTCAGAGTATCATTAGCAGGGTGTACTTTTGTATACTCCAGTGTTGCAGGATGAAAGCCTTCATATAGCCATGTAGCTATAGTAGGGATCTTTAACCTGCACAGGGGATGACTCTCCCTGCACAGGGGGCCTCCAGTTAACGTCCCGATCCGAAGGACGGCACACTTGTTAGCATCATCCCTACAAATGATGCTAGAAGAACGCGTTCGGACATAGGAAGATTTCACCCAGGGTGAGGCTCGAACCCACGACATCTGGCGTCAGAGTCAAGTGCACTAACCACAGAGCCACCGCGCTTCTCACCGCCTTTTGATGAGATGTTTGAAATTCTAGAAATATGTGAGACCTGTGTCAAAGCTAATAAATGACCGTGACTATTTATACTCACAAAGCTCCGTGTACTCATTAAAATGGTGGTATATACCAATTTTTAGGCCAAAATCTTTAGCAGTTTCCATGAAATCCTTCCTATGTTCTAGCATTTTCCCAAAAGCACCAGACAGCAAATTTGACATTGTCGTAAAAAAGTCATCATTAGAACAATCTTGGTAGTACTCGTGAACCCGATGCTATATACCAAGTTTCAAGGCTATTGGTCTGTTGATTCTGGAGAAGAAGATTTTTTAAATTTTTACCATAAATGGGCATGGCGGCCATATTGGTCATGTGACTAGGACCGTTTGAGCAATGTTTCGTTACCCCGACAACTGGAGGCTACACATGAAATTGGCTACAGTCGGCCCAGTGGTTTCAGAGAAGAAGTCGTTGAAATTGTTGACGGACGGCAGGGCGGGCGGACGACGGACGAGGGAGCCCGCCTGTCCTATAAACTCCCCCCGGAGCCTTCGGCTCAGGTGAGCCAAAATCATAAAAAATGGTTTGCTGTGGCGGGGTATTATGCATTCGTATGCGGTGCTTTCATTATTTTATCTATGCAGCCTTTTTAATTCTCCTGAGTGTATTATAATTGCGTGATGTCTCTCGAGATGAAGTCCTCCTCTCGAGGCACTTGCAACCGCTTTACATGTTATCGTATTAAATTAATATCAGAACAGAACTAGGCATAAACAATGCGATTTTAATATACCGCCCGAACTTCCCTCGGGGGCATAATACCAGTTAGTAAAGTGTTCAGACCCAGATCAGACTGCTCTTTTGTTGGCTCCATCGTAATTGGCTCAGCACTTCTTGTCATTCTGCAAACCGTTTTTGGCTAGTTGCTGGATAGCTAAATTTCGATAGTTGGTTGGTTGTTTTGGGTTTAACGGCCCTTTGAGACAGTATTTCAATCTATATCGGGCCGTCTCTCAAAGAGAGGTAGACAAGAGAAAACTGTTCAACAACCCCATCCGGACAAACTGCAAGCACAGAAGGTCCTTGCCCTAATATACTCCAAATCAGTAGGACGCCCCGGCACTGGAAGTTGTACCCAGCACCATCGCACCACCCAACCACCTCCAATGGATGGACAATTAGAGTCATTGGTTAAGATAAATGGATACACTTTCAGAAGAAGCGATTCTGTCATTTTTCTTTCGCCTCCCTTCTAAACAGGGCTTTATTCATAAAGGCAGCAAGTTCGTTCTTTAAAGTTTGAGGGGCTTTGTTGTCTAGGGAAGCAAACAGAAAGTCACAAATGAGCCGCGACACGAGAAAACCTACAATGTGGTTATGCGCCCAGCGAAGACTCGGATCAGCCTGGGCATCCGCCCAGTCCAATCATACTCTTTGCTAAACGCTTAAAGGGTAGCTAACAGTCGTAGCTACCTCCATGCGGACAGCGAAGACTCTGATCAGACTGGTCGGATGCCCAGGCTGATCTGAGTCTGCGCTGGGCGCACAACCACTTTGGTTGGTTTCTCACGTCGCGGCTCAAATGTTGTTTCGCTTTGTAAAAATGGTGGGAAAAGATGGAGGTGTAACAATATTGAAGGTATTTACGACAGTAATTAGTGATTATGTGGCTAACGTTCTAGTCATTATGAATTCTGCGACTGCTTTTGTTTGTTCATCAACTTCAAAAATTTACTTAACATTCCATTTGATCTTTGGTATCTAGCTGATGGCGCCAGGCGATTGAACAGATATGCTTTTTGCAAATTCGGAGATATCTTTACTCGCATAACTCGGGGATAAAATCAGCTTTACTAGAAGACTGATAAGAATTCTAAACAATAAAGAAACTCAATTAGAAGCATATCACTTCATCACTATAGTGTAATAATTTTCTATTCATTTGGGATCACTGTGTCATTTAGAAAGTAAGGTTGCTGCTCAACCCCACATGCAATGTTCATTCTTTCCAAAGACCTTACGTCAAACTGTGCTGTCTATACTTGGAAGCAATAGAACAAATCAGAGAAACGAAAGAAAACTGATTCAGTTTTAATGAATCTGTTCATAGCGGGAAGGGCCGAACTAATGTCGTATGAAAGTTGTGGCCCGACACATTTACTTTTTAGACTTTATGAGCATTAAATAAGTTTAAGCTAGAAATGAAATACATAGGTCTGCTCACATGCCTAAAGTGGCACAACACCGTTTCTTATGGTTATAAAGAACATTCTATTCTATTCTATCCCACAGCCTTACAAGGTCTTTGAGGCACCACAGATGACTCTGAAACGATCCCTTTCCACCTTGTCCTGTTTCCAGCTGCCCCAGCTGAGCTGGCAAGTCCATTCCTGTCCACTCTTTAATATTGTCCTCCCAATTCTTCTTCTGTCTACTTCTTTTTCATTTCACTGTGCCCTGTAGAATCGTCTTTGCTAAACCAGAGGACCTTGAGACATGGCCAAACTACCTTAGGACAGCAAAGAAGACTGTTCAGACTATGCGGATACACCAACTGATAAGAGCCTTTGCAAAGCACACACATCCTTACACATATCTTATTCCCCGACCGATTTTTTGGTTGGTTGATTTGATGCTTAACGTCCACGGTAAACAACTAAGATCATGTCGGGACGGTCAGTTAACCTGACCACACTATTCCTGGGCAGGCTTAGACCTCCTAAGCGGTTAACCAGTACTAAGTGCACATACTTTCGCCAGTAACTGACAACTGCCCTTCTTGAATCAGCGGAAGGAGAAACGAAAGTATGTGGCCAGACCGGGATTCGAACCCAGGACCTCTGACTTACGAGTCAGGTGCCCTACCGATTGCGCTACCCGGCCCGGCCTCGACCGAAGGGTTCGGGAGGATATACCGATGAGCTTGGCGTCCCTCCTTCCGTCTGTAACCATTTTTTGTCCGCTCTATACCTTAAATACCTTTTCGAATATTTTCATGATACTTCTCAGTTATATAGAACAGGTTATGAAAATGTGTCGCGTACAAGAATGGTTAGTCTTGCTTTCATACTTTTTGAGTTATCTCCCTATGGCGTTTTTTTAGGATTCGTGTCCGCTCTGTAACTTGAACATCCTACAAAATATTTTCATGATACTTCCAAGCTATATGGGACTGATCTTGACAATGTGCCGCGTATAAGAATGACAACTCTTGCTTTCTTACTTTTTGAGTAATTTCCCATTGATCGTTTAGCTGTGGTTTCGTGTCCGCTCCATAATTGGAGCTCCTTTTGAAATATTTTTGTGATACTTCACAGTTGTGCGAAGTAGGTAATGAGGATGTGTTGCATACATGAATGACAACTCTCACATTCATACTTTCTGAGTTATTTCCCCTTGGATGTTTAAGCTGCAATTTTGTGTCCACTTCATATTTTCGCAACTCTGTTGAATATTTTCATGATACTATGCACTTTTGTAGAATAGGTAATGGCGATGTGTCGCGCATCAGAATGGCCGCTTTTGCATTCATACGTCATGAGTTAATTCCCCTCGATGGTTTTAATTGCAATTTTATGACTGCTCCATTATTTAATTTAGAAAGATCTTGAATAACATCATTTTATTTGTTTAAACTAAACAGAGTTATTGTTCATGATAAAATCGCTCAACTATGGAGTTGTACAGGTGTAACATACATCTATAATACTAAATAAACGAAGTAACGCATAAACTGCAAAATTGGTGGCATTTTCAAGCGTAATTTCTATACTGGTTCTTTCGCATATTGCTATCATTGATAATTTCGGTTAGCGTGTGTTTTAGTTTCACGTAGATTTAAAGAATTTGGGAATTAAATTCGTCTTTCATTTTAAATTCTCCCAAGTATTTTTCTAGAAACTTCGACTATTGGTCGAATTTTTTTTGTCAACAATGGGTGCGTTCGAGTGAAATTATCGTGTACTCGAATACACGTTTTAAATTAATCCGGTCGTTTCGGTTCTGCGTCGTTATATCGGCGCGCTGCTTAGCAAGTCCAACTTTAGCAGGTTCTAATGCAAAA
The DNA here is from genome assembly GCA_963989385.1 of Ctena decussata. Lineage (NCBI taxonomy): Eukaryota > Metazoa > Mollusca > Bivalvia > Lucinida > Lucinidae > Ctena > Ctena decussata. The sequence goes on from OZ022499.1 coordinate 15,663,502, forward strand.
ATCCGACCCATGAACGTACGTCATTCCCCATAAATAACGATTTATTTTTGTATTTTTGCTCATATGTCTAAACGGATGAAGAACTAAATGGTCATAGTCCCGACGGCCCTGGCTCGAAACGGACCCATTTTCTTCCAGAACGATAGTCAATACGAGTAGCCAATCGAACTTGCCCATCGAAGAATAAAGCTCAACGCACATGGTCTTTCGAAAAGTTGGACGGACACACGGCGCCAAGTGTGTGCGGCTATGGTTACGTACCGCTGAGCCACTTGGGGAACGTCGTTAGGAAAATTCAAACTGAACTGAACTTTCGAAAAGACAAAAACTAAAAATGTCTAAGGTTAACACACATGCGCCAGGTAAGAAAGGGCATTTTTCCAGCGAAGCAGACAAATCAATTTCAATGATTCAACGAAGCTAAATAAGCCTTTAGTCTTCAGAGGGCTTGAATATTTCCCCCAAAACGTTCCAGGACCCAGTTTTTCCAGAAAAAAAATACCCAGGACAGGTCACATAACCAAGATGGCAAACATTTATTATGGTAAAAAAAATAAAAAATCTTCTCCCCCAGAGCCACGCCGGGCCGCGTAACGCAATCGGTAGGGCACCTGACTCATAAGTCAGAGGTCCTGGGTTCGAAACCCGGTCTGGCCACATACTTTCGTTTCTCCTTCCGCTGATTCAAGAAGGGCAGTTGTCAGTTACTGGCGAAAGTATGTGCACTTAGTACTGGTTAACCGCTTAGGAGGTCTAAGCCTGCCCAGGAATAGTGTGGTCAGGTTAACTGACTGTCCCGACATGACCTTAGCTGTTTACCGTGGACGTTAAGCATCAAATCAACCAATTTTCCCCCAGAACCACAAATCCTATGATCTTGAAACTTAGCATGTCGCATCAAGGACTCAAAAGCTCAACAAAATTTATATAAATGATGACCCTGGGATGACCTTTCTCTGTTTTACGGCAAGTTTAACTTTTGAGTCACTTAGGTTTTTCTATAGGAAAAAGTGAAAAAAGTTGATTTTTTTTTAGAAACAATGCAGTCTGCTACCTGAAAGTTTGTAGATGCAGACAACTAATTAGGTAAATGAAGCTTCAGTGAGTATTCATGGTAAGGGTCATATCTTCACCTGGGCCTAAGGACATTTACATTGAAAAATTAAAACTCGCTTTTTTTATATAAACTTGACCATCATGAAATATTTCCGCGCTTGCGCGGGCTCTTTTCTAGTATACACTAAAAATGTCAATCGTCAAGATCATAAGTTTTCGGGCATATAGGTATGTCCAAACAACGGAAGGTCCTTAGGAACCAGTCTGATCGGAGTCTTCTCAGGCTGCCATTTCATCTGTGTATTTTTGTATATGCATTACTTTAAGGCTATTCCTTTTTTTCGCTCTCTCTTCGTCTGCGTGACGGCTTGATAAAGACTGAAATTCTTAAACAGCCGTGATGTCCAAAACAACCAACCGACCAGCAGTTTAAGGTAAATAACTCAAACATTACTTATACCACTTTCTAAGATCTCTAGATATTTTTGAACTTGAATATTGTTTTGCAGGGAAACAAAACAGAGATTTTTTTGTCTAGCTCTGTAACATCCAATGTCAGATTTACTGAAATAATATGCATGTGCATGTCTCATCAGTTAAATGGACTTTTCATGACTATTTTTCTCATGAAAATCAATTTTCTTTCATTTAAAAAAAAATGTAAAGAAAAGAAAACAACGAAAAAATTCTTATAATCAAGATAACTTCATTTTTTTTATCTTTTTGTCTCAAATATCCATTATTACAGATTAGATGATTTGCAGATATACAAGTGCATTCATTTTTCTTATCCAAATGTTTTACAGCGCTTTGGGTTATTTAGCTGGCATAATTGTTTGAGTGCCCCGCCGTTATTTCTATTCATAATCATTCTACCTAAAATACTAGTCGGAATACTTCCATGATATTTCACAATTCAGTAGAAAAGGTCATGATGGTTGTTATATTTAAAAATAGCAGCTCTGGATTTCATAGTTTATAAGTTCTATTCCCGTGATGGTTTTATGCACTGTTTTTGTCCGCGCTTTGGAGTTTCATGTTCGCTCCATAACTTTAATACTCCTTTGAATATTTTCATGATACATTGCAGTTATCAGAGTGGATGAACACGTGTTGCTCACGTCACAGGAAATACCGGAAATCCCAGTACAACGTTCTGTTTGTGGTCATTTTTCACCACAATTTTATTATTTCCGAATGCAGTAATTATAGAAAATAGTGCAGAGAATGCGTACTTGTAAGTACTTTAAACTGGTATTCTTGTCTTTACTGAGAGTTTACACGTTTTCATATTTAAACTTCCCCCGGTTTTGGAGCAACAGCAACATTCATAGAGATCCAGAACACCACAGCCTACTTTCGGTTTCGGATAATCGGGGACGTTTTAAAATACAAAAACTATATACCCGGCTATAAAATCGCGAATATGACCTAGAAGTACGAGTTCCCGGTGCTTCATTTTAATAGAATGCATACAGAAACAAAGAATTTAATGAGTAAAACGTGAAGAATCCCAGGGTTTCCTCGTTCAAAATGACGTAGGAAATCGACGCAACAAAACACATGAATATCCACCCTGGTTATGTAAACCAGATCAGGGATATATGTTACAAGAACGAATTCTCACTTTAATGATGGTTGTAAATGCCCCTAGATGTTTCTGTGCAGTCCGCCATTTGCAATTTTATGTCCCCGTGATGATAGTCAGAGGGGCAATCAGATTTGCTCCTGTCTGTCTGTCCGTCCATCCGTCTGTCTATTTGTCACACTTTGGGGTACATAATTTGTGTAATCAACTCCTCCCACAATTATTAATGGACCTTTCTCAAGCTTTGCATACATGTCGATGACACATTGAAGATGTGCATGTGGGTTTTTTGTTTTCGATGGAACTAGAAGTAATATTGACAGAATTATGGCCTTTTTAACTTTGTGTCATTTTTAAAACCTTTGTTTTTCATTGTAGTATATGGAGTTTGTGTCATCAACTCCTCTCACAGTTTTCAACGGATCTTTCTCATACTTTGCATACAATATACGTGTACTGTGGATATATTAAAGATGTTGATATGGGGTTTTGACGGAGCTAGAATTACATTCTGACAGAATAACGGACTTTTAAACTTGGCAATTTCAGGCAGGTTTTTTTGCATTGTAGGGTACGGAGTTTGTGTAATCAACTCCTCCCACATTTTGCAATGGATCTTTCTTGTACGAAAGCTCCACCCCCTCACCCTCCCCCCTGCCGCCTATTTATCATGTCCAACCAACTAAAGTTTCAAGTCTGTAGCTTTAATACTTTTCGAGATAACTTGTTGACAAATTCAAAATGACAAAATTTTCAAAGGGCTATAACTACAACCAAAATTTAGGAAATTCGTTCAAAACCATCTCTAAACAGTAGACCAAAGTTCCAGTCCCAGCTCTAATACTTTTTGAAGTATCTTGCTGATAAGTATAAAACGCCAAACTTTCCAGGGCCATAACTCCAACACAAATCAAGGGAACTAAAAATGGCTAAATTTTCTTATCATCTCTGATTAAGTTTCAAGTCCATAGCCTTTATACATTTAGAGATATTTTGCGTACCATTTGAAAATGCTATATTTTCTAAGGGCCATGACTCTGTCCAAAATTGTGGGCACTCGTTCGAAACTTATCTGTTAATCTACTTATTATCTCCAATCTGCTGATCAAATTTCAAGCCTTTAGCTTTAATAGTTTTCCAGATATCTAGCTGTCAAGTTTAAAAGAGAGAAACAACAAAAAATGGCGGGATTCGTGTAAATTTATGATTATCACTTAATTATCCTATTATTTCTAATTAGCTGACAAAGTTTCATGCTCTTACCTAAAACATTATTTTCCAGATATATTGCTGACAAGGTTTCATTATGATTCGTTTCAAAGGGGGACATAACTCCAAAAAGAGAGATAACTCGGACAAGAAAAAGTACGGTTATTTTTTTTTTTTTATATGATGATGAATCTATAATGGTGGCGTCACACTATCCCGAAATTGACACCGAATGGCCATACGAATATGAAATTTTGAATTTCGCGCGCGCGAAGTTGGCCCCGAACTTGGTCAACAGCCAATCAAAAACCGAAAAAAGTACGATGCCTACAGAAGGCTTTTCGATGGCCCTCGAACCACACATGAAGGCTATGCGAAGGCTTCACGACGATGTGTATTTTCATTAAGATGTTTACCCGAAGCACACACGATGGTCACATGATGGTTACACGACGTCGGATTGAGAGTATGATGCATACGAACTAGGTTACGAAAGCGTCACGAGACCTCCCGATGGTAAAAGCAAAACATATGGCAAGCCCTTTCACTATTTGTTCTGTTATAAGGGCATCTAATATGCTATGTATACGATATCTTATTTCCTAACTTAGATATTTTATAAACTATATAAGATATCTAATATAACATATAAGATGTCTAATATAGTATATAAGATATCTAATATTGAACATCAGATATCTAATATATTATACAAGATATCTTTTTAATATATTAGATATCTTTAATGAAAAATTAGATAACTAATATAATATATTAGATATCTAATATGTAATATTATATCTTGTGTACTATAAAAGATATCTGGTAAAATATTTAAGATATCGTTTTTTCAAGTAATTGATATATCTTATTAAACTTTTATACTACATAGGATATCTGAAATGTTAAATAATAGTATCTTATATAATATATTAGATATCTTATATAGTCTTTCAGATATCTACAGTTAATGAGACAACTTATATATTGTATTTGGCATCTTACTTAACATATAAGATAACTTCTGTATTAAATAAGATACCCTCTATACCTTATATCTGCTTTTCTTGAGAAATAAGATTTCTTAGAACAATATATCTTATATATCTATATATATGAAATATAATATTTAACATATTAAATATATAATTCAACATATTAGATATCTTCTTTCGTAAATAAGATATCTTAATTTCCATATAGGATATCTTCATTTATAAATAAGATTTCTTTATTCGAATGTAGAATGTCTTATATATTATATCAGATATCGTATATCCCATATGAGATACCTTACGTACGACTTAATTCTTATCTTATTTCTCAAACAGATATCTTATCTGCTGTATTATATATCTTATTTAACTTATAAGATATCTTATATGTTAAAACAGATTACTTATACAGTAAATTAGATATCTCATTTAATATAGATATCTGATACATCATTTTAGATACTTTATTATTTTAGATATCTTATATATTTTATCATATGTCTCTTTAACAAGATAAATAGTATATTGGCTTGCCATAAAAACAAGATAAGTACATAATTACTGTTTCACAGCTTTGGGAGTTACACATTACTGAGGAAGATGCTCTGAGGCTGCCCTTATATATGTCCACGTTATCATGACACATAAGAAACACTTGAACTATTCGAATCGACACCGTGGTCCCATCTCGATGCCATCGTACTATAATTCGATGGCTACGTGCCGGCATTACGAGAGCATTACGAAGTCGTGTTGCCTTCCGAAGACAATCGGGAAGCTTCTTGTTTCCTTCGTAATGTCTTCGTGTGGCGAAAAATGCCCGATTGCACCGATGATCACGCGAAATAAAGACGAAGATGACACGATGCCTTCACGATGGCCTTACGAAGGCAAAATGGACACACGAACTCAACACGAAAATAAGCCTTCGCAATGTCCTTCGGCAATTTTTTGGCATGCCAAAGATTTTGCCACCACTAACGAAGTTTCTGCCGAAGCATGAGAAAATCCTCCGGCGGTCATACGATGGCTTTAGATGCTCTCACGAATGACCCAATGTTATCACGATCAGAGCCGAATTTGAACATTTCCATTATCGTATGGCCTACGGGTGTCAATATCGGGACAGTGTGACGCCTGCAAAAATGCAACTTCAAAACTCTAGCATGCATGGTTCTTAAAATAATGGTATGCATTAAGAAGCGTGACGCACGGATGGACGGACTGGCGGACGGTAAGACAAACCAGAAGCAATATGCCCCCTCAATTTTTTCCAAGTCTTTAGAATCATATTGAATGCGGTAAATACTTCTCTTTGAGCTTTGAGTATAATGAACTCATAGATTTGTACTTAAAAGAATGATTGGGGAAATCATGTCCCCAAAATTTGGTAATATCATTTGTTTGTTTGTCCGGTCAATCTTTTTTCAATGAGGCCAAGATTTCTGTGTAAGAAACCATATCAGACACAATACCATCAATGTGTGTTGAGATTAACGTGCACAACTATAATTGAGCCGCGCGACACGAGAAAACCAACAAAGTGCTTGTGTGCCCAGCGCAGACTCAGATCAGCCTGGGCATCCGCCCAGTCTGATCAGATTCTTCGCTGTCGGCAAAGAGGTAGCTTAGACTCTTAGCTACCGTTTAAGCGCTTAGCAAAAAGTAGGATCAGGCTAGGCTGAATCTCCGGCTCAGGCTAGGCTGAATCTCCGGCTGATCTGAGACTGCGCTGGGCGCACAACCACATTATTGATTTTCTCGTGTCGCAGCTCAATTTTATTTGTCGGTTCGCTAAGAGAGAAAAAAAATAAGAAAGTTCAGCAACACAGCAATCAACGACCCCACCATTCTGTAACCACCACAAACTGGGTGATGATTTCTTCGTGTATTGTATTGAGGAAATTGGTCAGACATGTGCCTCCCATTGTGAGTCGAGCCCGCGGCCCTTTGCGTGATAGGCGAATTCAAGTTTCAATCCGCTGATCCAGGCCCTCGCTTTAAACATTGTAATTTACCACAAATGATGCCGTTCTGAAAGTTAACTTGTCGTTTTGGTTCGTAGCTGGAGAGGGGAGAGGCAACAAATTTTTATATATCTTTAAGAAATCATGTCTCCTTTTAATGCGGTCCAAAATAAGTCACCACTTGCAGAATAAAGGCGTTCTTGGGACATTTTACTGGTCGAAGGTCAGATCCTGATGGTGTATCCCTTAGTAGATGTTTCTATTGTTTAAGGATTAAACTCATAGAGGATCATACATGAGTGCTCATGTATTATTGAATTCATTAAACGAGTTGGGGAAAAAGATAAGATGCGAGGCTATGCCGAGCATCTTATCGGTTTTCCCCAACGAGTTTGATAAATTCAATCATACAGGAGCACGAATGCAAGATTCTAATAATCATATGACATTAAAATCGCATTTTATTAGCAAACTTTGCATCTAAAACGTCACGATTTCGCCATTAGAAAACGCGACGTTTTTATGGACGTCAACACATAACGTTACGACGTTATTTGCCTACTTAATCCACTATTTGATTCTAGTTTTTAATGCATGGCTTTATTACACTCTCAGATGCGACGTCATATGATAAATAACAGTAATTATAGACAACTGGCAAATACCGTAAATCACCGACAGACATCATGATATTACTCTGTCATTGCAAACTTGGCTAACACATGGCCCGACGAAGTCGTTACGTAGTCTGCAGTTGCAAACTTCGGGGTTAACTGTTTTACTATTCATTTCCTATCTTTGGATATCCATAATTCTATTAATAGGTATCATTTTTATACCCCGCCACACGTTAGTGGCGGGGTATTATGTTTTCACGCTGGCCGTCCGTGTGTCTGTGCGTCCGTCCATAGTACTTCCGTCCGTCCGCACTTCGTTTCCGTTCGATAACTAAAGTATTTATCAACGGATTTCATTCAAATTTTGCATATATGCATTTGTACCAAAAATGTCTCGCTTGGGATTGTTTATCGGCAAAGACAGAGATACGGCACCTGTCAATGTACACAAAATGGTTTCTGGCCTCTGGTTCCCTTACTACTTAGAATATCATGATCGAAGTAACAAAAGCTATGTACGAGCACAGAAATTTTATTATCTGGAATTATCTGTCCCTAGCCTGGGGCTATATACATGTATAGAATCATTAACAAATCTATATAAAAACAATGTTTGAAACATTTTTTAGTTTAAACAATATTTTATTCAATGAATCAATACAAATATAAATATAGTTGCACAATAAACATACAGCGGCATTAGATAACAAGCTTTGCAACTTATAGACATCTTCTCCCGATAGCATATTTTCTGAAACTTACGGCAAAAGGATCAGAGTGATGAAAGCCGCCAGAGATGATCAAATTTACCCCATGCACCCTGGGCTATACACATGCATAAAATGCTGATGAAATCAATATAAATTCATACGAAACAGATTTTTCTGAAATTTAGAACTAATGACAAAGTAATAAAAAGCTTCTGACCCTTTCAGTCTGCATTTCTCTGGTTTCGTCACCAGATTTTGTCACGGTCACTGATGAGGCTTTATTAGCCGAAACTACGTAGTCTGGTTACTTCTTCTGAATGTATTCTCTGCTCTTGCATGAACTCTTTAAGATTTTAATTATCTTGTTGGGATTAAGATTTGACCCTGAAGGGATTTTCTGCCCCGTGGCCACGTACAGTATGTTTAAAGTCACTAAAACTGTATTTGATTAGAGTGGTAAATGACTATTTTAACAATGTTGAACAATTTCATTTACACACCTATAATAGTGTCAGTAATGTATTATTTATATTGTAGGTGTTATAAAGGTATGCTTGCCTAACCTATATTTAATAAATGCGTCCAGTGTACATTTACCTTGTACATGGTTGAATATTTGAGAAAAAAGATACTGTTTTTATCTCGTCTACATTACAATTTGAGAAAGAGTTGGAACAAATAATTGCTAGGACGCTCTTCATTATGCAATAACGTTCCTTCAGTGCTACGAAAATTATCAACAACTATATTATGTTTTAAATTCCCGCGCAGAAAACTACCTTTTGATCTTTCCCTATAAAACAATTTTTTAAGCAGCATGTACCCCAATTTTGTATTCTAAACTGTAGAGAACAATAAAAATAAATCTGCTAACTTTCAGGAAGATACGGTATTTTTTATGGTTTTATTTGCATTTACCATAAATCGCCACCTTAAAGAACATCCAAAAATCGATATACGGATGTTAAAAACTCGAACTATGGATATCCAACATCAAATAACGGATATCAAAAAATAAGAAACACTTTTGGATATCCTTAATTCGATTAACTTAATTTATGGTTGTTTACACGTGTTTTAATAATGTTCATAATGTTTTACAGAGCTTCAACTATCATTAAGGGACGAGTCATTTATTATCAGGTATAAGGTAGGGCGGGTATATTTAGGGGCGGGGTGTCGGTTTTTTTAATGTATTTGGGAGGGCGGGGGGGGGGGGGGTCGGAAATCAATAAGCCTTGGAGCAGGGGGGGGGGTCATGGGGTCATATATTTTATTAGGCATATTAGGGCGAGGGGTCAGGATGCTTCTATCAGTCTTTATTTTAAAAAAAATGTCTCTGCTTCTGGGTTGCGTCGATCAATCAATCTACTTTTCATTTCAATCAGTTGACCAAGTTTTAAGACCCTAGCTCAAATACTTTCGAGATATCTTGCTACCAAATTTAAAATGACGAAATTTTCGAATGTCCATAACTCAAAAAAAAAAAAAAAAAAAAGGACGGAATTCATTCTTAAGTTAATCAATTAATCAACTTATCATCTCTCATCAGCTGACCTAGTTTCAAGTTCCTAGTGCAGACAAATACTTTTCGATATATCTTGCTGACAAGTTTAAAATGTCAAACATTTCAAAAGGCCAAAAAACAAAACAGATTGACGGGATCTCATTCAAAAGTTAATGAATTCATTTACGCATCATTCCTAATAAGCTGAAAACCGTTCAAGCCCCTAACTTAAATACTTTTCAAGATATCTTGCTGACAAGTTCAAGATGTTGGAATTTTCAAAGAGCCATAACTCTGACAAAAAACGACAGAATTCATTTAAAAGATATTCAGTTCATGTACACACCATCTGCAACTAGCTAACTATGTTTGAGGTCCCTAACTTAAATACTTTTTGAGATATCTTGCTATCAAGTTTAGAATGCTGAAATGTTTAAAAGGCCATAACTCCAAATATACTTGACGGATTTCGTTCAAAAGTTAATCAGTTTATTTGCTTATCATTCCTATTAAGCTGGCACAGCTTCAAGCCCCTAGTTTAACATCTTTTTGAGATATCTTGCTGACAAGATTTCGTTTAGAATTTTTTCCAAAGGGGCATAACTCCATAAAAGGAGACAACCCAGACAAGAAAAAATACTGGTTGGCTATTTTTTGATGATGAATCCATATGTGAAATTTCAAAAGTCTAGCATGCACGGTTCTTACGATATGGTATGCGTGACGAACAGACGGACGGACGGACGAAAGGACGAACGAACGGACAGACAACACAGAAGCAACATGCCCCCTAAACCTCTTCGAAGTTGGGGGCATAAAAATGTTCAAAACGGCGTAATTTTTTCAAAAGGTCAAAATTAAGTTTATCTTCTCAAATCGTAACCTGCCTGTTTTCATTATGTCCACTACAAGTGAACAAAGTTAGACAAATATAATCCATTGAGAACTTGATAGAAGTTGATGTCACAAACTCTAAACCCTAACATGCAGAAATGCTGCCAAAAGGCCCTAATTCTGTCGAAATTAATGTTGCCTTCACCAAAAAATCACATGCACATGTTCAGTGTTTACAACATATGTACAGAATTTGAAAAACAATCCACTCAAAATTGTGGGAGGAATTGATTACCAAAACTCTATACTGTGAAGTGCAAAAGGCCGCCTGAATGACTAAATATGACAAGAGGGCCATAAGGCCCTCAGTCGCTCCCCGGAGTGGAAAAGTCAAAGGTCAAACAGGGTCCCTATAAAACTAGAAACGGAACCACAACGGAACGAAACGAAACGCAACGAAACAAAACGGAACGAAACGCAACGGAACGAAACGAAACGAAATAGAAATAAAACGAAATGAAGCAAAATCTGAAAAATACCATGAAAGTATCACAATAGAACAGCACCACATATTAATGCAAAAGGAAGACTAAAAAAAGCACCATGTTTATCCCTGTATACATTGCTATTTTACCAAGTTACTGGGTATTTGTTAGATCAAATATATTAACTTTTAAACAGATACTTGGCTGAATTGTTTAATTTAATAAACTGACATACGATTTGGGGGTCTCATTTGGTCTTAGGGTGTTTTGGTCTGGGCATTTTCTTTATTATCTTTAGAGTTTTTTTATTTTTTTAAAGATAATTAATATTTATTTTTACTTTTTTCTGTTGCGGAGCGTCGTATGAGCTTTTCGACATTTTTCGGGCTACCAGCTCCATACATATGACCCAGGTTCCTGAAGTAGTGTTCTTGCCTCGTTCCCCAACAATTATTTTTATGCTGCGCAGAAAAAAAATGTCTTTGCATTTCCCGAACTATAGTGATTTCAGAAAATGTTCCCTGGTTCCCAGAAACTTAAGTTATCCTTCCCTTGGTTTCACTGTTGTCATGTTCGGGATCCCACTGCAAAATACCCGTACCCAAATTCCATGTCCTCTTACAAACCACTAAATGAACCTTTATTGTGCAGGCAAGAGGCAGAGTGTGACGTTTTGAAATTTATCTTTTCTTCAACCCGCATTTTGTTCTTAAAACAATATTTATTGAGGTTTAAAAGTGGTTCCACTCCTCATCTCCTCTCCACCACTTTACCGCGTCCTGTATCCGCCCTGCCTTTATTTGCCAACAGACTAACACCCAATCTAGTTTAGTGAGTAGTCTAGTGTATCCCATAACCTTGTAAGGTTGCTTGGGCACCACTGACAGAGTCTTTGGCCTTCAGTTGCCCTTGCTGTGTGACAAAATCACAACAGGAGACTTATGTTCTACTTTATTAAAGCTGGAAATTGTACTTAAAAGGTGATAGTCGGGGGTAACTGTTGCTGCAATGGTATATAGGGATTTTGAATATAAATGTATGTTGTGCTGGTAGATTTCAGATTTATTTTGCTTCATTTGATTTCTATTCCGTTTCGTTTCGTTGCGTTCTGTTTCGTTTCGTTGCGTTTTGTTTCGTTTCGTTGCGTTTCGTTTCGTTCCGTTTTGGTTTCGTTTCTAGTTTTATAGGTATCCTGTCAAACAAGGGTCATCATTTGAACAAACTTGAAAGTTTAAATCTGTCAAAATATGAGACACTGGTTAAAGTTCAAAGAATGACCCCAAACTCTATTGCTAAAAATGTTCATGCATTCATTTATTCGACTGTATTTATTAATTTTTGGAACCAAATCTTCTACAAGTTCCATGAACTATTAATTAATAATTTTTCCATATAAAAGCACCAGCGAGTAAAATTTGAACATGCCGTAAAAATGTCAAGGTCAACCCAATGTGATCATTTGAACAATCATAGGCCAAAATCTTCAAAACTTTCAATGAAACCTTATGTTCTGGAATTTTCCTATACTGACCTTGCTAAAAAAAGGTCAATGTCAGCCCAAGGTTATCATTTGAACAGTTTTTGGTATTATTTGAGTACTGAATGCTACATACCAAGTTCCAAGGTCATCAGTAAATTGGGTATGGAGAAGAAGACTTTTGAAGGTTTTTACCATATATGGGCATGGCGGCCATGTTGCTCATGTGACATAGACCGTTTGAACAAATTTTCGTTACCTCAACCCGAGGAGGCTATATACGAAATTCGGTTGCAATCGGACCAGTTGCTTTTGAGATGTTTGAAATTGTCAAAATACGAGAGTCCTTGGTCAAAGGTCAAAAGAATGACATTGACCTCTTGTACTCATAAATTTTATGTACTTATTAAGACGACTGTATATACCGCTTTTTGTGCCAAAATCTCCAAAACTTTCCATGACATCTTATGTTCTGGCATTTTCATATATTGATCTTGCTGTAAAACAAAGTCAGGGTCAACCCAAGGTCATCATATAAACAATCTTGGTAGTACTTGAGTACTCCATGCTACATACCAAGTTTCAAGGCCCGTGGTAGACTGGTTCTGGAGAAGAATATGTTTAAAGGTTATTACCATATATGGGCATGCAGAAATGCTGGATATATGACCTGGACTGTTTGAATGAGTTTTGTTCCTCAGCCCAGGGAGGCTTTATATGAAATTTGGTTACAATTGGCCCATTGGCTTTTGAAGAAATGTTTGACATTGTCAAAATACCAGATTCAAGGGTCAAAGAGCAAAAGAATGACCTTGATCTCTTTTACTCCCATGTTACTTGTACTCATTAAGATGACTGTACATACCAATTTCTAGGCCAGAATCTTAAAAGAATTTCCATGTAATCTTATGTTCTACCACTTTCCCATACTTGACCTTGCCGTAAAGGCCAAGTCAAGCCAATGTCAATATTTGAACAATCTGGACAGCACTCGAGTAGTAACTGCTACATACCAAGTTTCAAGACCTATGGTCAACTGGTTCTGGAGAAAAAATCTTAGGAGGTTTTTACAATTTTTGGGCATGACAGCCATGTTGGTCATGTGACCGCGACCGTTTGAACTTTTTTGTTCCCTCAGTGTCTGGAGGATCTAATGCAATTTGGTTGCAATTAGTCCATTGGTTTTGAGGCGATGTTTGAAATTGTTGAAATATGAGAGTCCTGGGTCAAAGGTCAAAGAATGACCTTGACCTCTTGTACTCACAAATAACATGTACTCATTAAGACGACTGTATATACTATTTTTAGCCAAAATCTTCCAAAATTTCCAAGAAATCTTAAGTTCTAGCATTTTCCCATATAAAAACATCATAACGCGAATTTGACCTTGCCGTCAAAAGGTTAAGGCCAACCCATGGTCATAACTTAAACAACGTTGGTAGTACTCCTATTTCAGATGCTACGCACCCAGATTAAATGCCATTGGCCTATTTTTTCCTGGAGGAGAAGTTTTTTAATGATTTTACCATATATGGGCTTGGCGGCCATGATGGTCATGTGACCCAGATTATTTGACAATATTTCGTTCCTGCAAGCCCTCGGCTCTATATAAAATTTAGTTAAAATCAGCCCCGCGATTTCGGAGGAGAAGTCGTTTGAAATTGTGGACAGACGACGACGGAGCCTGCCTATCCTACAAGCTCCCCCGGAGCGTCTGGCTCAGGGGAACATAAAAACCGTATTTCGTCAAAATTCCACCAAGAAGTCACATGCATATCTGATTATTACCGCAACATGTGAACACAGTTTAGAAACAATCCATTGAAAATTGTGAGAGAAGATAATTAGGTAAAGTCTACACCTAAAAGTGTGACCAAAGGACAGATTGATACACGGACTGAAAGATTGGAGCAAATCGTTTTGCCTCCTGACGGTCAGCATGGAGAATAAAAAAAAGGAAAAAAGAAAGAAATATTAATATTTAGATAATAAAAGAATGATAGAATAACAGAGTTTTATCTGTTCTTGTTCCACTGTATGTTTCACCATACAACAAACAGTACAGGTGTATATATTCATCCCAAACCGAAAGCCTAACCGATCGTTTCCGTTTTCTCACCAGATGCTGACTGCTGGCCATAATGAATAGCAGGCCTTCGCCATCTGCAAAACAAGCTTCTCAGGTCTCGCCGAAAATCTGTGCCAATAAAGCTGTACAAGACGAAATTACATGCATAGTTAACATACCAAAGGAGGTCGAAAAAGACAGTAACCCAAATATTTTCCATTACAGCGGGGATTAGAAATGCTATACCACCCAGCCCTACTGTAATGCAATAGATTAGACTGACGGCTACGACTCGGACTGTTATGGAACGCGAACTAGTTGAATTGTTCTTTGAATGCCGACCTGAACCTGCTGTTTCAAAACATTTTGTCTGTTGCCGCATTTCTTTAAGTATGACAATATCTGAAATAATGAAAATGCATACCGGTATAACTAAAAGGAGACCAAAGTCAACAAACCATCGGTGCCATTCCAAATTATATTTGTAGAGAAATGAACCTGAATCACGCTGGCACTCAAGTGTTTCAGTTGCATTTGATCCAACTTTGTTTTCAATTGTCATGTCATTTGTCCGATTCAGGTGGTCACTGCCATTTACAGTATCATTTGACATTGTCTCATTTAGCATTTCATCAATATGCCAAGATTGATTTTCCGTATTCATGTTTTTTCTCTGATAATAAACATCACCCAGGACTGTGCTTTGACTTGCTGTCACATCGAACTGCATAGAAGGACTGTCTCTTGTTGGTAAAACTTTATTATGCAAGTATCCAAGGCAAGTTTGGCAGGAAGGAAACACAAACAATAATACCAATTACAATCATTGATTTCCGTTTGCTTGTCCATTTCGCCATTTTTAAAGGCCATGTCACTGCAATGGCTCTGTCTATTGTCAGGCACACCACAATCCAAGTGGACACCAACATACTAAAATGCACCATAGTAGGAATGAGCTTACAGAAGAATCCTTTCAAGTGGACATAACCATTTTCAGTAAGGAATTTAAGTGCATAACCGGTTGCATTTAACAGATTGATGGTATCCACAACTGAGAGTGCAACGAGATAAACTGAGATTTAAAATATTCTACATCTGTATCCTCTTAGCCATATTACAAAATATATTACGTTTCCTGTTATGCCAAATATTATTACGAGAAAGTAACTTATCCCGACTACGAACTTATAGTTGTCCAGCTCCATCGTCAAAATATTCAGCTGTTACTCAAGTACTATAGAAATGATCCTAATCTTGGAGAGCTTTATTTTGACTGACTGATCGGTACCATAGGCACATGGAGGCAACGTCGATAGAGCTTTAGTGCAAAATGTTGCGCCTTTTATATTTGTCTCCGGTGTATTTATTCACATTTAATTTTTTTAATACGAGAGCGTCGCGTAGAAAGGGCCTTAAGCCATTATTTTCCTAAGAAGTAAACAAGTTCCTGCAGTAACCAATATGTTTTATGGACTCTTCTACTTTTACAATTTGGATGGGCTCATTTATCATTTTAAGGTGTCTGATTTATTCTTTTATCGTTTTTATAGAAATTGCTGTGAACTTTGTGCAAACAGTGTTGACTGCGGCGTCTGAGCCGGATCTTAACTGCTTGCCAGTGTCCCTTTTGCGGGAGGCTAGGCGTCCTTCTTAACCCACTGATGCCCAGTAGAATGTTCAGACTCGCAGTTAGGACTGGCAAGTATTTTACCTATGAGGTGTGTGATCGATCTGATTATAGTTATGTTTTAGTTTCATTATTATTGTACTTTATGCAAGAATGCAGCCCTGTGACTGAATTGGATCTACGTTGTTTGCAAGGACCCTTTTATGAAATGCTCTGTATTAGGGTTAACATTGTTGTGACTTGAACAAATCACGTGAGCGATTATTTTTCGCAAACATGTTATTAATTAAACAAATAGACTCTCTTTGTTCACAGTTTTTCTAGAACGAGTGGAAAATGAAGAATGTTAGAACTTGATTGCTTCGGGCCTTAGCCTATGCGCAAAGTTGATAAACTTAATACATTGCGCTTCGGCCCGATGCAGTTTGTACTTTTAGTGAGCTGATCATAAAATGAAATTATTAAAGTGCTATGTCTCTAACGTCGGCGTATGATTAACGAAGAAGTGAATTTTAGACATAAGTTCACACATCCTGATTATAATAGAGCACTTAGAACCAATTAAGTCAATATATAAAAATATTTTTCAGCATTTACCGGCATAGTTGGTTTATTATATCTCTCTATATCGAACAGTCACAAGGAGTTCACCCGTCTACATTTATTTGTTTCCGATGATGTTTCATTGATGGGTTAGGAAACCTTCATGCAGACCAAAGAGCTAGGGGAGAGTCGGATAACTTCGGACAGCGGGTAAATTCGGACAGTGACATTGTTTCCTTTATATATCAGTTGTTTGGAACTAAAACAAAAAATAACTTGACAAACAGTGAAAATCCTGATGAGACGGCTCATTATCTGGATTTTCACTGTTTGCCATGATATGTCCGAATTTACCCGCCTGTCCGAAGTTATCCGACTCTCCCCTAACTAAATGTTTCGAACCACTGCATAAGCCGAGGGCGAGGTTTGGATCAAGTAAAACATGTTGTGGTTCTTCATCTTCTTGTATCTTACTCAATTTGTTTGTGGTCTGCTAGCAATGTGCCACCTGTATTGCTGACCGCTTTGCTTCCCGTTATGTTTTATAATAAAAAGATAGAAAATAGATAAAATAGTTGTTAAATGTTTTCCGTATAGTTTGTTTGGTCTGTTGTGGGGTGCATGTGTTTTTGTTGCGTTGAACCAATGCGGAAACTAAGGGCGAGGTTTGGAATCAGTGAAACATGTTTAAGGCCCCCCACCTCCCCCCACCCCATTAATCTTTTGCTGACCGTCCCGAGGCGGTACTTCTGTTGTGATTCCTTGATGTTGCATTGTGCTATGTCCGCTTGACTATGTTCTTTGGCGGTTTGGTCACCTGTTTTGCTACTCAATTTGCTTTTTGTTTTGTTTTGTAAGTTAATAATAAAATTGATATTGATCCTGCTTTCGATGACCACCTGTTTGAGAAAGAGCTGCTCATTCGGTTTACCGTGCGTGACTTTCGTGAACTTGTGTCATTTTTTCCGTGTGTGTGTGCTTCTTTCCTATTGATTTTGACAGTATGATGTGGAATTTGATTGTACTAATTCCTGATAGTTGTCTATCTTCTTTCTTTACACTATAAAATGGCATAGTGACTTACCTTGTATTGCTTGTTTAATATTGTAGACGGGTGAATTGTAACTTTCTTATTTCGCAACCGATCAACTTGAAATTTTACAGCGAGGTAGAAAATACATTGACCTTTGAAAATATATACTGAAAGGATTCAAAAACTTCCACCCTTTATCTTTGAATATCTCAAAAATAAATGCAGCTACGTCCACCAAAATTTCACAACATGTATATTCTTTTATACGTAATTATGTCAGTATCACGAATTTGAAATCGTACAACCGAATCGGTCAGGAATGAGCACGTGTTCCTCATGTTTTTAGTACAGTTTACATACAGATGAATCTCTTCATGAATACAATTTTCTGAGGAAACATTTCTCTTACAATATCAAATCAACTTTTAAAAGTTTGAAGTCGGTCTGTGGCTTTATTTTGCATAACGCACCTAAATATCGTAAACGTGTATAGATTTTAAAAAAGTGACGTCGCGAGAGAACTTTTTGAGTTAATTACGGCAATTTACAATCTCAGACGACGTGCACAGTTTACAGGAAGCTCCAAAGACCACCAGAAAAGCAGCTAACCGAAACTACAAAATAGACACTATGACGTCAACTTATGTCGACGCCGTCTCCGTAATAGGTTTTGCGTGACAGCATCGGCTGCAATCATAGTCCCAAACCAACGTGGATGAAGTAACAATATACAGACTGTATTCCCGGTGAAATCGTCTAAAAGACTGATGCATAAGATAACAACGTCATCTCTTTATGCATTTCAGAGATGTAACGCTATTTTACTGACGTCATTTAAGTAAATGGTTCGAATAAACTGCTTCATCTTTCAATTTGATGAATTTCAAGCATTTTGTCATAAAATGTTAAAAGCTGTCACTCGCGAAAGGATCTTTAGCCAGCAATTAAAAAGTAGACGTTTTTAAATCCTCTCAGTATATATTGGCGAACGGAATAGATGCGACGCATTGAGAAGGCCTCATACAACATGCACTGATTTATCCGCTACCTTTATCAGTGCTCCCCGAACATTTTTTTTTGGAGTTGTCTCGGTGGCGCAGTGGTAGCGATGACGGATAGAGGCGTGCGAGGCGGAGTTGTCGAGGTCGTGAGTTCGAATCCCGCACGGGCCAAAATATATTTTTCAGCATTTACCGGCATAGTTGTTTTATTATATCTCTCTATATCAATGTTCATTATAAATCTGCAATAAACACAGCTACAATTGAATTCAAGGGCGCATGGGGCCAAAAGTTTGCTATCCAGAATATAGCACTAATACTAAGATAAACACACAGCTACAATTCAAAGTCGAGTGAGGACGTTATATCGTGCGGTTAAGTGAATGGAAAACTGAATGGCTGAATTCGATTGTAGCTGTGTTTATCGCATTTTGTTATATAAGGACTGGATAAAGCGGTACCATTCTCTCGTTGGCAAATTTCTGAGTCCATGGGCCCAACAAGGGCATCTCAAACGCTTTTTATGTAAATTTATAATTACAGCATCTGTATTCTTGTAGTGCGTTTATCAGAGTTTCATAAGGGCCATAGTCGGTTCGCAAAACATTTTGTTCCATGTGCTCTTGAATTTGATTAATTTTGTAATTTGATTTGTAGCGGTGCGTTTAATGCATTTTGTTACTTAAGGACTGAACATAGTGGCGCTACTTTCGCGTTCGCAGACTTTTAAGTTCATGCGCCCGATAAGGGCATCTCCAACACTTTTTTCTGTATACCTGTATGTGTAATCACAGCATTATGTAGTTTTGATTTTTAAATATTTCATTTGGACATTGTATGTTTTTTTGATTTTTCGTTCATTTTGTAGTACGGCCAATTAGTGATGTATATAAATATGTATATAGGTATACAGAGTGTATAACTGACCTGTCTAAGTGGTCCGGACCTTTAAGCCTAGTGGTTGTGTGCTTGCTTTATAATCTTGAGTCATGAGATCGATCCCCAGTCGGGGCGCTCGACGAAATTTTCTTTACAGTTTTTCTCCTCCTACTTCATTGGTGCCTGGTGCCAGGATGATTACCGTTGGAGCCCAAGGGCGAAGCAATGGCTGCGGAGTTAAAAAGAACCTGGATTATAACTATTTCATTTTCTTAACATTTGATACAAATGTTCTTTGGTAGGATGGAGGAGTGTAGTAGTACGGCCAATTAGTGATGTGTAAATATGTATATAGGTATATAGAGTGTATAACTGACCAGTCCAACTGGTCCGGGCCTCTTCGCCTAGTGGTTGTGTGCTCGCTTTATAATCTTGGGGTCGTGAGATCGATCCCCGGTCGGGGCGCTCGACGAAATTTTCTTTACAGTTTTCACCTCCTACTATGCTTTACTTGTATGTATGTGTTAGTGTGTTTTAACGCTGAAGAATGCGTAAAACCGAAAGCGTTAAGTTGAAATTAAGAAATTCATGCTGTTTGATGAGTTTCTCTTTATATCTACGTTAAATCACTTGTGTACCCGTTTAGGATCCGGTGTTACGCTAGAGAATTTTGTTAGGTATTTCGCCCAATAGGTAAAAATACAAAAATAATGTCCGGAACCAGAACTCTGTATACGAAAAATCAAACTAAGGAGATGGACGTCTGTAAATCAAATAAATTTTCCCTATGCATTTCAATGTATAAGATCATCAGGTGAATAATGGCGTTGCATACATAGTTACGGCATTGTGCACATATATCAATGACGTCATTTAAGAATTGAAATTTGATTTTTAAGCGTTCATCATGTGATGAAGCCAGTGGGCGAAGCTAAAATTCCATGAAGCGCGAAGCGCTTCTTGTAGAATTTTAGCGCCGACCACTGGCTTCTTCACTCGATGAACGCTGAAAAAACAAATTTTTATTCTTATATTTACACTTTATTTTTAAACCCTTCCTGTGCCGTTTTCGTGGTAGTTTAATGTAGACTATGCAACATATGCGTCGAAGAAAAGACAGAAACGACGTATTCGGCCATTACGTTAGACAGCCGTCGCCATAACGTGGCGTGCATCGAACGTTAGGTGGACCAGTCAAGACGTCTGTTTACCATAGACGTCGCTTGACGACAATGTCACATGATCAACTGTCGTTCATCGGTGTATGAAGCCAATTACTCTATACGGTTTACCTATGAGGAGTCAGTGGCAAGTGTAAATATTAAACTGTAAAGTAATGGATTGAAAGAGTTTATGAAATATTTTCCCATGTATAACCTAGCTGAAACATGTTCCGTAAACAATTTGTAAAGCGGGGATATTTTAAATTTTGGTTCAGTTTTGCAACTGTTTGCTTACTGGTATCTGTCTTACCGAGAAGTCTCTCATCTGTTGCTTGTGTACTGTTACCCTGTTTCTTTGTTACCAGTTTGGCCTTTACGAGGAAGACAATACCATGAGTAAAATTTAAGAAAAAAATACTAGAATAATGAAAATTAAAAGGCAACCAAAAGACCTTTAACTTCTTTTAATTATATTTTAATTAACACCAGGACGGATGAGGTCAAACGTGTAAATTAGCTAAAAAATTAAAAGGTGGTTTATGTCCATATTAAATAGAAGGCAACCAATTCGACTTTAAAGGTAAAATTATTGACACTGAAGACGTCAGTGACATGTTCTGTTTCAAATGTATTGTATGTTCTTACGTGCAATGGTAGCGGCGAATACTGGTGACAAAGAAAGATATAGGGTAAGAGTACATAAGCAACAGGGGCCGTATTCATAAAGCCACTTAAGTCGTTGCTATGCTGTTGCTAAGGCTAAATTTCTATATAGGACATTCCCTACAACTATGAAATTTGGTCTGGAGGAACAGTCTTTGTAAGACTGTTCCTCCAGGGAAAATTTCATAGTTGTAGGGAATCTCCTTCAAAGAAATTTAGCCTCAGCGACAGCATAGCAACCACTCAAGTGGTTTTATGAATACGGTCCCAGATAATAGACCCCTCGGTAAGATAGATAGCAGTAAGCAAACATTTGGACGACTGCAGCAAAACTGAACCAAAATTAAAATATTCCCGTTTAAAAAATTGTTTACGGAAAACGTTTCAGATAGGGTAAACATGGAAAAATATTTCATATTTACTCTTTCAATTCAGTTTTATGACGGCATAAATATATGTACAGAATAACGTAACAGCATAGCGACGTTACTAAGTATGCAACGCCATTATTCCCCTAAGGATCTTTTACAGTGAAATGCATAGGGAAATTAAATTGTTTTTTTAGAAATAAAGAAGTAATAACTTGGCGACCGCCTAGCCATTCAGAGACACCTGCCTAACCATTTGCGCCACTATGTTCTTTAAATAAAGGAGGTTCGTGGAACAATGTTAAGCTTGATTTCTCTAAATGAACCCTCGGATAGGGCTACTCGATTAAGTTGTCAACACAATCAGGTATGTATATGGAATATCTGGAACGTAGGCTTGGAAATATTACATGATTTAATTTAAGATTTAACAAAATTAACAGGTATTTCGTTATAGGGTCATTTACTGATGCAAGTACATCCGAAATTTTTTTGTAAAGTTGAGAAATAAAGAAGTACTCACTGGATGGAGAAGATTTGAGCCAACGCCGACTTCGACAGCTCCGTTCATATCCTGCTTTCATAAAAATCCTGCTTTTATCTGACCCTGCCAAAGGCTGTATAGATACATGTATAAAATAATGAAGAAAAAAAATCTGTATAAAATCGAAGTTAAAAAAAAGAGATTATCCTGAATTTTGCGACAAACTATCAAGGTAATAATTTACTGTCATGGTCAAAATTTAGTTCCGCAGTGGCTATCTGCCCCTGATACAGGGCAATATGCACGTGTCAATTCATACAAGTCTATTTAAATATAAATTCAGAATTAAACGGGATTTGATTTTTAAAAAATATACAATAACTGGTCAAAGCAATAAAATCCTAATTTTGTGGTCAAAATTTTATCCACGGCAGGAAAATGTCCCTGCCTGGAGCTAAAATATGTATCAAATCATGAAACAAGAGGGTCATAAGGCACTGAATCGCTCACGTGAGTCTAAAAGTCAAAGGCCAAACCCGGGTTATCATCTGAACAAACGTGATAGTTTGAACTGACTATTAAAATATGGGAGACATTGATGGTTAGAATGACGTTAACCTCTAATACTCGAAAATGTTCATGTACTCATTTAGTTGACTGTATTTATCAACTTTTGCAACGAAATCGTCTACAATTTTCATGAACTTTTCTGTTTAAGCATTTCCTCATAAAAACACTATGTAGACGGCAAATTTGACATTGCCACAAAAAAGGTCAAGGTCAACCCAAAGTCCTCAATTAAACATTCTTGATAGTACTCGAGTATTTGATGCCACAAACCAGGTTTCAAGGCCATCGGTTATTTGGTTCTGTAGAAGAAGAAGAGTTTCAAATGTTTTAAGGTTTTAAATGCGTGGCGGTCTTGTGGGTAATGCGACCTGTACCGCTTGAACAAATTTGCATTCCCACAAGCCGTAAATAAATTTAGTTACAATTGGTCCAATGCCTAATTTCTTTCTTTTTCTTACTTTTTTTTCTTTCTTTCTTTCTATATTTACTGCTACAACCTCATTTCAGAGTATCATTAGCAGGGTGTACTTTTGTATACTCCAGTGTTGCAGGATGAAAGCCTTCATATAGCCATGTAGCTATAGTAGGGATCTTTAACCTGCACAGGGGATGACTCTCCCTGCACAGGGGGCCTCCAGTTAACGTCCTGATCCGAAGGACGGCACACTTGTTAGCATCATCCCTACAATTGATGCTAGAAAAACGCGTTCGGACATAGGAAGATTTCACCCAGGGTGAGGCTCGAACCTACGACCTCTGGCGTTAGAGTCAAGTGCACTAACCACAGAGCCACCGCGCTTCTCACCGCCTTTTGATGAGATGTTTGAAATTCTAGAAATATGTGAGATCTGTGTCAAAGCTAATAAATGACCTTGACTATTTATACTCACAAAGCTCCGTGTACTCATTAAAATGGCGGTATATACCAATTTTAGGCCAAAATCTTTAGCAGTTTCCATGAAATCCTTCCTATGTTCTAGCATTTTCCCAAAAGCACCAGACAGCAAATTTGACATCGTCGTAAAAAAGTCATCATTAGAACAATCTTGGTAGTACTCGTGAACCCGATGCTATATACCAAGTTTCAAGGCTATTGGTCTGTTGATTCTAGAGAAGAAGATTTTTTAAATTTTTACCATAAATGGGCATGGCGGCCATATTGGTCATGTGACTAGGACCGTTTGAACAATGTTTCG
Source organism: Ctena decussata (assembly GCA_963989385.1). Lineage (NCBI taxonomy): Eukaryota > Metazoa > Mollusca > Bivalvia > Lucinida > Lucinidae > Ctena > Ctena decussata. The sequence goes on from OZ022499.1 coordinate 15,687,542, forward strand.
TTACCCCGACAACTGAAGGCTACAGATGAAATTTGGCTACAATCCGCCCAGTGGTTTCAGAGAAGAAGTCGTTGAAATTGTTGACGGACGGAAGGGCGGGCGGACGACGGACGAGGGAGCCCGCCTGTCCTATAAGCTCCCCCTGGAGCCTTCGGCTCAGGTGAGCCAAAATCATAAAAAATGGTTTGCTGTGGCGGGGTATTATGCATTCGTATGCGGTGCTTTCATTATTTTATCTATGCAGCCTTTTTAATTCTCCTGAGTGTATTATAATTGCATGATGTCTCTCGAGATGAAGTCCTCCTCTCGAGGCACTTGCAACCGCTTTACATGTTATCCTATTAAATTAATATCAGAACAGAACTAGGCATAAACAATGCGATTTTAATATGCCGCCCGAACTTCCCTCGGGGGCATACTACCAGTTAGTAAAGTGTTCAGACCCAGATCAGACTGCTCTTTTGTTGGCTCCATCGTATCTGGTTCAGCACTTCTTGTCATTCTGCAAACCGTTTTTGGCACGTTGATGGATAGTTAAATTTCGATAGTTGGTTGGTTGTTTTGGGTTTAAACGGCCCTTTGAGACAGTATTTCAATCTATATTGGGCCGTCTCTCAAAGAGAGGTAGACAAGAGAAAACTGTTCAACAACCCCACCCGGACATACTGCAAGCACAGAAGGCCCTTGCCCTACAATACTCCAAATCAGTAGGACGCCCCGGCACTGGAAGTTGTACCCAGCACCATCGCCCCACCCAACCACCTCCAATGGATGGACAATTAGAGTCATTGATTAAGATAAATGGATACACTTTCAGGGGAAGCAATTATTCCGTTTTCATTTCGCCTCCCTTCTAAACGGGGCTCAACACATAAAGGCAGCAAGTTCGTTCTTCAAAGCTTGAGGGGCTTTGTTGTCTAGGGAAGCAAACAGAAAGTCACAAATGAGCCGCGACACGAGAAAAGCAACAATGTGGCTGTGCGCCCAGCGAAGACTCTGATCAGCCTGGGAATCCGCCCAGTCTGACCAGACTCTTTACTAAGCGCTTAAAGGGTAGCTAACTGTCTTAGCTACCTCCATGCGGACAGCGAAGACTCTGATCAGACTGGGCGGGTGCCCAGGCTGATCTGAGTCTGGGCTGGGCGCACAACCACTTTGTTGGTTTCTCACGTCGCGGCTCAAATGTTGTTTCGCTTTGTAAAAATGGTGGGAGAAGATGAAGGTGTCACAATATTGAAGGTATTTACGACAGTAATTAGTGATTATGTGGCTAACGTTCTAGTCATTATGAATTCTGCGACTGCTTTTGTTTGTTCATCAATGTCAAAAATTACTTAACATTCCATTTGATCTTTGGTATCTAGCTGATGGCGGCAGGCGATTGAACAGATATGCTTTTTGCAAATTCGGAGATATCTTCACTCGCATAACTCGGGGATAAAATCAGCTTTACTAGAAGACTGATAAGAATTCTAAACAATAAAGAAACTCAATTAGAAGCATATCACTTCATCACTATAGTGTAATATATTTCTATTCCTTTGGGATCACTGTGTCATTTAGAAAGTAAGATTACTGCTCAACCCCACTTGCAATGTTCATTCTTTCCAAAGACTTTACGTCAAACTGTGCTGTCTATACTTGGAAGGAACCGAACAAATCAGAGAAACGAAAGAAAGCTGATTCAGTTTTAATGAATCTGTTCATAGCGGGAAGGGCCGAACTGTTGTGGCCCGACCCATTTACTTGTAGGCCTTTTTTGACTTTATGAGCATTAAATACGTTTAAACTAGAAATGAAATACACAGCTCTGCTCACATGCCTAAAGTGGCGCAACACCGTTTCTCACGGTTATAAAGAACATTCTATTCTATTCTATCCCATAGCCTTACAAGGTCTTTGAGGCACCACAGATGACTCCGAAACGATCCCTTTCCACCTTGTCCTGTTTCCAGCTGCCCTAGCCGAGCTGGCAATTCCATTCCTGTCCACTCTTTAATATTGTCCTCCCAATTCTTCTTCTGTCTACTTCTTCTTTTTCTTTTCACTGTGCCCTGTAGAATCGTCTTTGCTAAACCAGAGTACCTTGAGACAAGGCCAAACTACCTTAGTTTCCGTTTCTTGACCAGGGTCAGGAGTTCATCATACTCTCCAATGGCTGCTTGGATCTTTCTGCGAACCTCCTCTTTGGATATATGGTCCTTGTACGAAATGTTCAGTAATCTTGGGTAGCATCTTATTTCAAAGCTCGCGTTTCTTCTTTAACTCAGCTGTCAAGGTCCAGGAAGGTCAAGGTCTGGCGAAGCTGTAGGTTGCCTTTTTAGGGAGTGTAATAATCAGCGACTGAGTCCATGGGGTTGGCTTGTCTCGAAGGATCAGCTGTAGATCTTCTTCTGGGGGCTGATTGCAGTCCAGAACCGCATTGTCACCATCACTTTCTTGGTTGTATAGTCTGTCCATCTGCTGAGAATCTCTTGTTCTTCTGTTCGACATTTCCCTGACCTGTCATGAATAGCTGTGAACCTACGTTAGGTCCTTCACCAGATGGTATGTTTTCTCAGTTGCTGTTGTTTTTGTTCAGGCAAGTTTCGATCTCATCGCACTGACTAGCTATTTAGTCCTCCTTAGCTTTCTTTATTGCTTTTTGAATCCTCTGTTAGCTTCATTGTATTATTTTGCTCCTTCTGCTTCATAACGCCTCTTTTTCAAATTTCTCCTCTTATCACAGAGGTCGAGAACATTACTAATGACCCAGGGCTTTTTCCCGCATCGTTCTTTCCCAAGCATCTCACTAGCTGCATCAGTCACTGCTGTATTGTACATGTACGTGGTAATAATGATATCTATGTCCATGTCATCATCCCTTAGACAAATGAGTGGTGCGAACTTCCCACCTATTGTTGCTTGAAAAGTGCATACCCCACCTGGGTCCCTTAACTTCTCAAGATCAAACTTCAGTCTTGGCTGGGTTGGCTTTCTCGCCTTCTATAGACGAACCCGGAAGGTCACCAGCACCATGTCATGGTCACTACATATGTATGCTCTAGGAAAGCTCCTTGTCCTGTGGATGTTAACTCCTTTTAACATCGACATCATACAGGTTTATGCACCAACATCTAGGCATGATGATAATGAGGTCGACAACTTCTACTAGCAACTCCAGGAAATAATAGACCAAACACCAAAGAAGGACATTCTACTTGTACAAGGGGATTGGAATGCTAAAGTTGGGAAAGATGCACAGGCAGACTAGGGGGACGTTTGTGGACCCTTCTGCAATGCCGAGACTAAGACGAATGAGAGCGGTCTCAGACTTCTAGCGTTTGCAATCTTTAACAGCCTAGTATTGACAAACACCATTGGCCCTCACAAACCATTCCGAAGATGGACGTGGCACAGCCGAGATGGGAAACACCACAATCAGATTGATTACATCTTGGTGAGGAAGCGCTTCCGATCAGGAGCTGCTGTCAGGCGGATTGAGGCCTGTCTGCTGGAGACCGGTCGGCATCCCAAGACAGCATTCACCATGTCCTTATGCCCAAGAAATCCAACCCCGTACTCATGTATGTCCTCTTCTCAATTGAAGAAACAGCAAAAATTCAAAACGCTTATCTCACTAAGTTCTCTTCTCTTTATTTTTTTGCTTCTTGCTAATTTTTATGTGCAAGATATATAAAGTAATGTGGTATATTTTAGTGGTATCCAGTGAAAAGGTACATTAAGGCAAATGCAAACACGAAAGAATCAGATTAGCTGAATCAAAGCAGTCAGATCAAAGTTTCACTGGGCATCTAAAAGTGAAACGCAAAGGCTCTGATTTATCGGGCGAGATGATGTGCATACTGATTTTAATATTTGATATAGGCATACGTGAAAAGTCCATTTTCACGCGACACAAAGCATTTGTTGAATAAAACTCTGTGTGTGTGTGTGTGTGTGTGTGTGTGTGTGTGTGATGAAGGGAGGCGGACGGGGCTTTTAGTCCCAAAAATACGGTACCTGAACTTAGTTTTAGCGTCAAGAGAAAAATCCGACTTTAAGCATACTGCGTCTAGCGATGACTCAGTTCAGTCTGTGCATCCACACAATCTGATCAGAGCATCTGCAAAAGCTCTGTGGATAGCTAAGGATCCAAAGACAGCAAAGAAGACTGTTCAGACCATGCGGATACACCAACTGATCTGAGTCTTTGCAAAGCACACACATCATTACACATATCTTATTCCCCGACCGAAGGGTTCGGGGAGATAGAGCAATGAGCTTGGCGTACCTCCTTCCGTCTGTAACCAACTTTTGTCCGCTCTATACCTTAAATACCTTTTCGAATATTCTCATGATACTTCACAGTTATATAGAACGCGTTATGAAAATGTGTCGCGTACAAGAATGGTAAGTCATGCTTTCATACTTTTTGAGTTATCTCCCTATGGCGTCTTTTTTGACGGATTCATGTCCGCTCTGTAACTTGAACATCCTACAAAATATTTTCATGATACTTCCAAGCTATATGGGACTGTTCATGACAATTTGTTGCGTATAAGAATGACAACTCTTGCTTTCTTACTTTTTGAGTAATTTCCCCTTGATCGTTTAGCTGTGGTTTCGTGTCCGCTCCGTAACTGGAGCTCCCTTTGAAATATTTTTTGTGATACTTCACAGTTGTGTGAAGTAGGTAGTGAGGATGTGTCGCGTACATGAATGACAACTCTCACATTCATACTTTCTGAGTTATTTTCCCTTGGATGTTTAAGCTGCAATTTTGTGTCCACTTCATATTTTCGCAACTCTGTTGAATATTTTCATGATACTATGCACTTTTACAGAATAGGTAATGGCGATGTGTCGCGCATCAGAATGGCCGCTTTTACATTCATACGTCATGAGTTAATTCCCCTCGATGGTTTTAATTGCAATTTTATGACTGCTCCATTATTTAATGTAGAAAGATCTTGAATAACATTATTTTATTTGTTTAAACAAAACAGAGTTATTGTTCATGATGAAATCGGTCAACTATGGAGTTGTACAGGTGAAACATACATATACACTAAAAATGTCAACCGTCAAGATCCTAAGTTTTCGGGCAGATAGGTCTGTCCAAACAGTGGAAGCTCCTTAGGAACCAGTCTGATCGGATTCTTCTCAGGCTGCCATTCCATCTATGTATTTTTGTATGCATTACTTTAAGGCTATTCCTTTTTTCGCTCTCTCTTTGTCTGCGTGACGGCTTGGTAAAGACTGAAATTCTTAAAGAGCCGTGATATCCAAAACAACCAACCGACCAGCAGTTTAAGGTAAATAACTCAAACATTACTTATACCACTTTCTAAGATCTCTAGATATTTTTGAACTTGAATATTGTTTTGCAGGGAAACAAAACAGAGATTTTTTTGTCTAGCTCTGTAACATCCAATGTCAGATTTACTGAAATAATATGCATGTGCATGTCTCATCAGTTAAATGGACTTTTCATGACTATTTTTCTCATTTTTTCTTTCATTTCTAAAAAAAAATGTAAAGAAAAGAAAACAACGAAAAAATTCTTATAATCAAGATAACTTCATTTTTTTTATCTTTTTGTCTCAAATATCCATTATTACAGATTAGATGATTTGCAGATATACAAGTGCATTCATTTTTCTTATCCAAATGTTTTACAGCGCTTTGGGTTATTTAGCTGGTATAATTGTTTGAGTGCCCCGCCGTTATTTCTATTCATAATCATTCTGCCTAAAATACTAGTCGGAATACTTCCATGATATTTCACAATTCAGTAGAAAAGGTCATGATGGTTGTTATATTAAAAAATAGCAGCTCTGGGTTTCATAGTTTATAAGTTCTATTCCCGTGATGGTTTTATGCACTGTTTTTGTCCGCGCTTTGGAGTTTCATGTTCGCTCCATAACTTTAATACTCCTTTGAATATTTTCATGATACATTGCAGTTATCAGAGTGGATGATCACGTGTTGCTCACGTCACAGGAAATACCGGAAATCCCAGTACAACGTTCTGTTTGTGGTCATTTTTCACCACAATTTTATTATTTCCGAATGCAGTAATTATAGAAAATAGTGCAGAGAATGCGTACTTGTAAGTACTTTAAACTGGTATTCTTGTCTTTACTGAGAGTTTACACGTTTTCATATTTAAACTTCCCCCGGTTTTGGAGCAACAGCAACATTCATAGAGATCTAGAACACCACAGCCTACTTTCGGTTTCGGATAATCGGGGACGTTTTAAAATACAAAAACTATATACCCGGCTATAAAATCGCGAATATGACCTAGAAGTACGAGTTCCCGGTGCTTCATTTTAATAGAATGCATACAGAAACAAAGAATTTAATGAGTAAAACGTGAAGAATCCCAGGGTTTCCTCGTTCAAAATGACGTAGGAAATCGACGCAACAAAACACATGAATATCCACCCTGGTTATGTAAACCAGATCAGGGATATATGTTACAAGAACGAAATCTCTCACTTTAATGATGGTTGTAAATGCCCCTAGATGTTTCTGTGCAGTCCGCCATTTGCAATTTTATGTCCCCGTGATGATAGTCAGAGGGGCAATCAGATTTGCTCCTGTCTGTCTGTCCGTCCATCCGTCTGTCTATTTGTCACACTTTGGGGTACATAATTTGTGTAATCAACTCCTCCCACAATTATTAATGGACCTTTCTCAAGCTTTGCATACATGTCGATGACACATTGAAGATGTGCATGTGGGTTTTTTGTTTTCGATGGAACTAGAATTAATATTGACAGAATTATGGCCTTTTTAACTTTGTGTCATTTTTAAAACCTTTGTTTTTCATTGTAGTATATGGAGTTTGTGTCATCAACTCCTCTCACAGTTTTCAACGGATCTTTCTCATACTTTGCATACAATATACGTGTACTGTGGATATATTGAAGATGTTGATATGGGGTTTTGACGGAGCTAGAATTACATTCTGACAGAATAACGGACTTTTAAACTTGGCAATTTCAGGCAGGTTTTTTTGCATTGTAGGGTACGGAGTTTGTGTAATCAACTCCTCCCACATTTTGCAATGGATCTTTCTTGTACGAAAGCTCCACCCCCCTCACCCTCCCCCCTGCCGCCTATTTATCATGTCCAACCAACTAAAGTTTCAAGTCTGTAGCTTTAATACTTTTCGAGATAACTTGTTGACAAATTCAAAATGACAAAATTTTCAAAGGGCTATAACTACAACCAAAATTTAGGAAATTCGTTCAAAACCATCTCTAAACAGTAGACCAAAGTTCCAGTCCCAGCTCTAATACTTTTTGAAGTATCTTGCTGATAAGTATAAAACGCCAAACTTTCCAGGGCCATAACTCCAACACAAATCAAGGGAACTAAAAATGGCTAAAAGTCCATAGCCTTTATACATTTAGAGATATTTTGCGTACCATTTGAAAATGCTATATTTTCTAAGGGCCATGACTCTGTCCAAAATTGTGGGCACTCGTTCGAAACTTATCTGTTAATCTACTTATTATCTCCAATCTGCTGATCAAATTTCAAGCCTTTAGCTTTAATAGTTTTCCAGATATCTAGCTGTCAAGTTTAAAAGAGAGAAACAACAAAAAATGGCGGGATTCGTGTAAATTTATGATTATCACTTAATTATCCTATTATTTCTAATTAGCTGACAAAGTTTCATGCTCTTACCTAAAACATTATTTTCCAGATATATTGCTGACAAGGTTTCATTATGATTCGTTTCAAAGGGGGACATAACTCCAAAAAGAGAGATAACTCGGACAAGATAAAGTACGGTTAATTTTTTTTTTATGATGATGAATCTATAATGGTGGCGTCACACTGTCCCGAAATTGACACCGAATGGCCATACGAATATGAAATTTTGAATTTCGCGCGCGCGAAGTTGGCCCCGAACTTGGTCAACAGCCAATCAAAAACCGAAAAAAGTACGATGCCTACAGAAGGCTTTTCGATGGCCCTCGAACCACACATGAAGGCTATGCGAAGGCTTCACGACGATGTGTATTTTCATTAAGATGTTTACCCGAAGCACACACGATGGTCACATGATGGTTACACGACGATGGTGTTCTCGACGTCGGATTGAGAGTATGATGCATACGAACTAGGTTACGAAAGCGTCACGAGACCTCCCGATGGTAAAAGCAAAACATATGGCAAGCCCTTTCACTATTTGTTCTGTTATAAGGGCATCTAATATGCTATGTATACGATATCTTATTTCCTAACTTAGATATTTTATAAACTATATAAGATATCTAATATAACATATAAGATGTCTAATATAGTATATAAGATATCTAATATTGAACATCAGATATCTAATATATTATACAAGATATCTTTTTAATATATTAGATATCTTTAATGAAAAATTAGATAACTAATATAACACGTTAGTGGCGGGGTATTATGTTTTCACGCTGGCCGTCCGTGTGTCTGTCCGTCCGTCCATAGTACTTCAGTCCGTCCGCACTTCGTTTCCGTTCGATAACTAAAGTATTTATCAACTGATTTCATTCAAATTTTGCATATATGCATTTGTACCAAAAATGTCTCGCTTGGGATTGTTTATCGGCAAAGACAGAGTTACGGCACTTGTCAATGTACACAAAATGGTTTCTGGTCTCTGGTTCCCTTACTACTTAGAATATCATGATGAAACTTCATAAGCATGATCGAAGTAACAAAAGCTATGTACGAGCACAGAAATTTTATTATCTGGAATTATCTGTCCCTAGCCTGGGGCTACATACATGTATAGAATCATTAAAAAATCTATATAAAAACAATGTTTGAAACATTTTTTAGTTTAAACAATATTGTATTCAATGAATCAATACAAGTATAAATATAGTAGCACAATAAACATACAGCGGGATTAGATAACAAGCTTTGCAACTTATAGACATCTTCTCCCGATAGCATATTTTCTGAAACTTACGGCAAAAGGATCAGAATGATGAAAGCCGCCAGTGATGATCAAATTTACCCCACGCACCCTGGGCTATACACATGCATAAAATGCTGATGAAATTAATATAAATTCATACGAAACAGATTTTTCTGAAATTTAGAACTAATGACAGAGGTAATAAAAAGCTTCTGACCCTTTCAGTCTGCTTTTCTCTGGTTTCGTCACCAGATATTGTCACCGTCACTGATGAGGCTTTATTAGCCGAAACTACGTAGTCTGGCCCATGTTACTTCTTCTGAATGTATTCTCTGCTCTTGCATGAACTCTTAACAATTTTAATTATCTTGTTGGGATTAAGATATGACCCTGAAGGGGTTATCTGCCCCGTGGCCACGTACAGTACATGTATGTTTAAAGTCACTAAAACTGTATTTGATTAGAGTGGTAAATGATTTATCAGAAGCTTATAGTGTGTGATAAGAGTAATGAAGAATCCTGTCACGACAAAGACTTTTTCCCACGTTCCATGGGGTCTGACTGCCCCTGCACTGGGTTAATACAGAGAAAAAATAAATCTGAAAAACTCGGCGCATGAAAAAAATTTGCAGTGGCGGGGTATCATGTAGTCATTTGCGATGCTTTTATTCAGTTTTGGATATCACAAAATAAAACTGGATATTCGTTATAATTAAGGTGGTGATAATCACTAATTTGGGGCAATGACAAAAATCTGCATAAAGCGCTGAAAATACAACTGATCTTCCCAGATGCAGATGCCTTCTTTATGTTGTTTCTCGTTATTTAGAATTCCCAAATGCAGGATTTGTTGATGTTAAAAGTGTTTTTATAAGGAAAGATCAAAGGGTACTTTTCTGCGCAGAAATTTAAAAAAAAAACTATATCATTATTAAAAATATACTTAGTGCTGAGGGTACCTTGCTGCATTACGGAGAGCGTCCCAGCAATTATTTTTTCCAACTCTTTCACAATTTATCAGGCTGAGCAGATAAAAAAAAGACGTAGCCTGTGTCCAATTTTTTTTATCAAAACACACAGGTGAGACTATTTTAACAAGGCTGAACAATTTCATTTACACACCTATAATAGTGTCAGTAATGTATTATTTATATTGTAGGCGTTATAAAGGTATGCTTGCCTAACCTATATTTAATAAATGCGTCCAGTGTACATTTACCTTGTACATGGTTGAATATTTGAGAAAAAAGATACTGTTTTTATCTCGTCTACATTACAATTTGAGAAAGAGTTGGAACAAATAATTGCTAGGACGCTCTTCATTATGCAATAACGTTCCTTCAGTGCTACGAAAATTATCAATAACTATATTATGTTTTAAATTCCTGCGCAGAAAACTACCTTTTGATCTTTCCTTATAAAAAACAATTTTCTAAGCAGCATGTACCCCAATTTTGTATTCTAAACTGTAGAGAACAATAAAAATAAATCTGCTAACTTCCAGGAAGATACGGTATTTTTTATGGTTTTATGCAGATATTTGCATTTACCATAAATCGCCACCTTAAAGAACATCCAAAAATCGATATACGGATGTTAAAAACTCGAACTATGGATATCCAACATCAAATAACGGATATCAAAAAATAAGAAACACTTTTGGATATCCTTAATTCGATTAACTTAATTTATGGTTGTTTACACGTGTTTTAATAATGTTCATAATGTTTTACAGAGCTTCAGCTATCATTAAGGGCCAAGTCATTTATTATCAGGTATAAGGTAGGGCGGGTATATTTAGGACCGGGGTGTCGGGTTTTTAGCTCGCCTGAACGAAAGTTCAGAAAGAGCTATTGTTGTCATCCCGGCGTCGGCGTCAGCGTCCGCGTCCGCGTCCGCGTCTGCGTCAGCGTCAGCGTCGGCGTCCGGATTGGATGTTTTGGTTAAAGTTTTTAAAGACCTATATCTCCTTAACCCATGGATGGATTCTTTTGATACTTGCACTGTAGGTAGATATTGGTTCAAAGTTTAACAGGGTACCACCCCCACCCCTCTCCATGACCTTGATGTCAAGGTCATGGACTTAGAAAATTGGGAGTATTTTTGGACTGGCTGTTTTGGTTAAAGTTTTATAAAGCCCAATATCTCCTTAACCCATGGATGGATTCCTTTGATACTTGCACTGTAGTTAGATATTGGTCCAAAGTTTTGCAAGGTACTACTCCCACCCCCCTCAGTGACCTCGATGTCAAGGTCATGGACTTAGAAAATTGTCTTTTTATTGATTGGATGTTTTGGTTATAGTCTTTTAAAGACACATATCTCCTGAACCCAGTGATGAATTCTTTTTATATTTGCACTTTAGTTAGATATTAGTCCAAAGTTTTGCCGAGTACTACCCCAACCCCGCACATTGACCTTGATGTCAAGGTCACGGACTTTGGAAATTTGTTCTTTATTAAAGTTTTCTAATTGCATACTGATTCACACTGCTTGGCAGAGATTTAGTTTACACTTGAACTGATGTTAGACACTTTTTTGAGTTTTTACAAAACACTATATACTTACCCCAAGGTCATCGACTTATAATTTTGTCTTAAAGATTTTGGTTAAAGCTTTATATTTATGAAGACACAATTTCACAGTGCCACGATGGACTCAGCTGATACTAATACTTGGACTGAGTGTTAGATAGTTAGATAATGGCTCAAGGTTTTGTTACATCCTACCTACCTTCCCCCCCCCCCCCCCCCCCCTACCGCTTAGTTCTTTGACCTCAATCTCATGGACTTTGAAATTTCATGTGGATTTTTTTTACTTTAATTATTTTAATTTTATTTTAAGACTTATTTCTTAGATAGCTTTTGTTTATAAATGTGTTGTCATTATGGACATGCTTGCCTGAAGTTTTATGCATAGCAGTCCACACCTCCAAAGCGACTCGACTGTGTGATGGGCAAGCACCTATTCAAGCGAGCTATGCTGTCAGGCGACAGCTCTTGTTTTTTATGTATTTGGGAGGGGGGAGGTCGGAAATCAATAAGCCTTGGAGCAGGGGGGTCATGGGGTCATATATTTTATTAGGCATATTAGGGGGAGGGGTCAGGATGCTTCTATCAGTCTTTATTTAAAAAAAAAATGTCTCTGCTTCTGGGTTGCATTGATCAATCAATCTACTTTTCATTTCAATCAGTTGACCAAGTTTTAAGACCCTAGCTGAAATACTTTTCGAGATATCTTGCTACCAAATTTAAAATGACGAAATTTTCAAATGTCCATAACTCAAAAAAAAAAAAAAAAAAAAAAAAAAAAGGGACGGAATTCATTCTTAAGTTAATCAGTTAATCAACTTATCACCTCCAATCAGCTGACCTAGTTTCAAGTTCCTAGCGCAGACAAATACTTTTCGAGATTTCTTGCTGACAAGTTTAAAATGTCAAACATTTCAAAAGGCCAAAAATCAAAAAAGATTGACGGATCTCATTCAAAAGTTAATGAATTCATTTACGCATTATTCCTAATTCCTAATAAGCTGGAAAACGTTCAAGCCCCTAACTTAAATACTTTTCAAGATATCTTGCTGACAAGTTCAAGATGTTGGAAGTTTCAAAGGGCCATAACTCTGAAAAAATCGACAGAATTCATTTAAAAGATATTCAGTTCATGTACACACCATCTGCAACTAGCTAAGTATCTTTGAAGTCCCTAACTTAAATACTTTTTGAGATATCTTGCTGTCAAGTTTAAAATGCTGAAATGTTTAAAAGGCCATAACGCCAAATATACTTGACGGATTTCGTTCAAAAGTTAACCAGTTTATTTGCTTATCATTCCTATTAAGCTGGCACAGTTTCAAGCCCCTAGTTTAAACGCTTTTTGAGATATCTTGCTGACAAGATTTCGTTTAGATTTTTTCCAAAGGGGCATAACTCCAAAAAAGGAGACAACCCAGACAAGAAAAAAATACTGGTTGGCTATTTTTTGATGATGAATCCATATGTGAAATTTCAAAAGTCTAGCATGCACGGTTCTTACGATATGGTATGCGTGACGAACAGACGGACGGACGGACGTAAGGACGAACGAACGGACAGACAACACAGAAGCAACATGCCCCCTCAACCTCTTCGAAGTTGGGGGCATAAAAATGTTCAAAACGGCGTAATTTTTTCAAAAGGTCAAAATTAAGTTTATCTACTTCAAATCGTAACCTGCCTATTTTCATTATGTCCATTACAAGTGAACAAAATTAGACAAATATAATCCATTGAGAACTTGATAGGAGTTGATGTCACAAACTCTAAACCCTAACATGCAGAAATGCTGCCAAAAGGCCCTAATTCTGTCGAAATTAATGTTGCATTCACCAAAAAATCACATGCACATGTTCAATATGTTTACAACATATGTACAGAATTTGAAAAACAATCCACTCAAAATTGTGGGAGGAATTGATTACCCAAACTCTATACTGTGAAGTACAAAAGGCCGCCTGAATGACTAAATATGACAAGAGGGCCATAAGGCCCTCAGTCGCTCCCCGGAGTGGAAAAGTCAAAGGTCAAACAGGGTCCCTATAAAACTAGAAACGGAACCAAAACGGAACGAAACGAAACGCAACCAAACAAAACAGAACGCAACGAAACGAAACAAAACGCAACGGAACGAAACGAAACGAAACGAAATAGAAATAAAACGAAATGGAGCAAAATCTGAAAACTACCATGAAAGTATCACAATAGAACAGCACCACATATTAATGCAAAAGGAAGACTAAAAAAAGCACCATGTTTATCCCTATACATTGCTATTTTACCAATTGGCTGGGTATTTGTTAGATCAAATATATTAACTTTTAAACAGATACTTGGCTGAATTGTTTAATTTAATAAACTGACATACGATTTGGGGGTCTCATTTGGTCTTAGGGTGTTTTGGTCTAGGCATTTTCTTTATTATCTTTATAGTTTTGATTTTTTTTTAAAGATAATTAATATTTGTTTTTACTTTTTTTGTTGCGGAGCGTCGTATGAGCTTTTCGACATTTTTCGGGCTACCAGCTCCATACATATGACCCAGGTTCCTGAAGTAGTGTTCTTGTCTCGGTCCCCAACAATTATTTTTATGCTGCGCAGAAAAAATGTCTTTGCATTTCCCGAACTATAGTGATTTCAGAAAATGTTCCCTGGTTCCCAGAAACTTCAGTTATCCTTCCCTTGGTTTCACTGTTGTCATGTTCGGGATCCCACTGCAAGATACCCGTACCCAAATTCCATGTCCTCTTACAAACCACCAAATGAACCTTTAATGTGCATGCAAGAGGCAGAGTGTGACGTTTTGAAATTTCTTCAACCCGCATTTTGTTCTTAAAGCAATATTTATTGAGGTTTAAAAGTGGTTCCATCCCTCATCTCCTCTCCACCACTTTACCGCGTCCTGTATCCGTCCTGCCTTTATTTGCCAACAGACTAACACCCAATCTAGTCTAGTGAGTAGTCTAGTGTATCCCATAACCTTGTAAGGTTGCTTGGGCACCACTGACAGAGTCTTTGGCCTTCAGTTGCCCTTGTTGTGCTGACAAAATCACAACAGGAGACTTATGTTCTACTTTATTAAAGCTGGAAATTGTACTTAAAAGGTGATAGTCGGGGGTAACTGTTGCTGCAATGGTATATAGGGATTTTGAATATAAATGTATGTTGTGCTGGTAGATTTCAGATTTATTTATTTATTTTGCTTCATTTGATTTCTATTCCGTTTCGTTGCGTTCCGTTTCGTTGCGTTTTGTTTCGTTTCGTTGCGTTTCGTTTCGTTCCGGTTTGGTTTCGTTTCTAGTTGTATAGGTACCCGGTCAAACAAGGGTCATCATTTGAACAAACTTGAAAGTTTAAATCTGTCAAAATATGAGACACTGGTTAAAGTTCAAAGAATGACCCCAACCTCTATTGCTAAAAATGTTCATGCATTCATTTATTCGACTGTATTTATTAATTTTTGGAACAAGTTCCATGAACTATTAATTAATCATTTTCCCATATAAAAGCACCAGAAAGTAAAATTTGAACATGCCGTAAAAATGTCAAGGTCAACCCAATGTGATCATTTGAACAATCATAGGCCAAAATCTTCAAAACTTTCAATGAAACCTTATGTTCTGGAATTTTCCTATACTGACCTTGCTAAAAAAAAGGTCAATGTCAGCCCAAGGTTATCATTTGAACAGTTTTTGGTATTATTTGAGTACTGAATGCTACATACCAAGTTCCAAGGTCATCAGGAAATTGGGTATGGAGAAGAAGACTTTTGAAGGTTTTTACAATATATGGGCATGGCGGCCATGTTGCTCATGTGACATAGACCGTTTGAACAAATTTTCGTTACCTCAACCTGTGGCGGCTATATACGAAATTCGGTTGCAATCAGACCAGCTGCTTTTGAGGAGATGTTTGAAATTGTCAAAATACGAGAGTCCTTGGTCAAAGGTCAAAAGAATGACATTGACCTCTTGTACTCATAAATTGTATGTACTTATTAAGACGACTGTATATACCAGTTTTTGTGCCAAAATCTCCAAAACTTTCCATGACATCTTATGTTCTGGCATTTTCATATATTGATCTTGCTGTAAAACAAAGTCAGGGTCAACCCAAGGTCATCATATAAATAATCTTGGTAGTACTTGAGTACTCCATGCTACATACCAAGTTTCAAGGCCAGTGGTAGACTGGTTCTGGAGAAGAATATGTTTAAAGGTTGTTACCATATATGGGCATGCAGCAATGCTGGATATATGACCTGGACTGTTTGAATGAGTTTTGTTCCTCAGCCCAGGGAGGCTTTATATGAAATTTGGTTACAGTTGGCCCATTGGCTTTTGAGGAAATGTTTGACATTGTCAAAATACCAGATTCAAGGGTCAAAGATCAAAAGAATGACCTTGATCTCTTTTACTCCCATATTACTTGTACTCATTAAGATGACTGTACATACCAATTTCTAGGCCAGAATCTTAAAAGAATTTCCATGTAATCTTATGTTCTACACTTTCCCATACTTGACCTTGCCGTAAAGGCCAAGTCAAGCCAATGTCAATATTTGAACAATCTGGATAGCATTCGAGTAGTAACTGCTACATGCCAAGTTTCAAGACCTATGGTCAACTGGTTCTGGAGAAAAAATCTTAGGAGGTTTATACAATATTTGGGCATGACAGCCATGTTGGTCATGTGACCGCGACCGTTTGAACTTTTTTGTTCCCTCAGTGTCTGGAGGATCTAAATGCAATTTGGTTGCAATTAGTCCATTGGTTTTGAGGCGATGTTTGAAATTGTTGAAATATGAGAGTCCTGGGTCAAAGGTCAAAGAACTACCTTGACCTCTTGTACTCACAAATAACATGTACTCATTAAGATGACTGTATATACTATTTTTTAGCCAAAATCTTCCAAAATTTCCAAGAAATCTTAAGTTCTAGCATTTTCCCATATAAAAACATCATAAAGCGAATTTGACCTTGCCGTCAAAAGGTTAAGGCCAACCCATGGTCATAACTTGAACAACGTTGGTAGTACTCCTATTTCAGATGCTACGCACCCAGATTAAAAGCCATTGGCCTATTTTTTCTGGAGGAGAAGTTTTTTAATATTTTTACCATATATGGGCTTGGCGGCCATGATGGTCATGTGACCCAGATTATTTGACAATATTTCGTTCCCGCAAGCCCTCGGCTCTATATAATATTTAGTGAAAATCAGCTCCGCGATTTCGGTGGAGAAGTCGTTTGAAATTGTGGACAGACGACGACGGAGCCTGCCTATCCTACAAGCTCCCCCGGAGCGTCTGGCTCAGGGGAACATAAAAACCGTAATTCGTCAAAATTCCACCAAGAAGTCACATGCATATTTGATTATTACCGCAACATGTGAACACAGTTTAGAAACAATCCATTGAAAATTGTGAGAGAAGATAATTAGGTAAAGTCTACACCTAAAAGTGTGACCAAAGGACAGATTGATACACGGACTGAAAGATTGGAGCAAATCTTTTTGCCTCCTGACGGTCAGCATGGAGAATAAAAAAAAAGAAAAAAGAAAGAAATATTAATATTTAGATAATAAAAGAATGATAAAATAACAGAGTTTTATCTATTCTTGTTCCACTGTATGTTTCTCCATACGACAAACAGTACAGGTGTATATACTGTATGCATCCCAAACCGAAAGCCTAACCGATCGCGGTTTCCGTTTTCTCACCAGATGCTGACTGCTGGCCGTAATAAATAGCAGGTCTTCGCCATCTGCAAAACAAGCTTCTCAGGTCTCGCCGAAAATCTGTGCCAATAAAGCTGTACAAGACGAAATTACATGCATAGTTAACATACCAAAGGAGGTCGAAAACGAGAGTAACCCAAATATTTTCCATTACAGCGGGGATTAGAAATGCTATACCACCCGGCCCTACTGTAATGCAATAGATCAGGCTGACGGCTACGACTCTGACTGTTATGGAACGCGAACTAGTTGAATTGTTCTTTGAATGCCGACCTGAACCTGTTGTTTCAAAACATTTTGTCTGTTGTCGCATTTCTTTAAGTATGACGATATCTGAAATAATGATTATGCATACCGGTATAACTAACAGGAGGCCAAAGTCAACAAACCACCGGTGCCATTCCGAATTATATTTGTAGAGAAATGAATCTGGATCACGTTGACACTCAAGTCTTTCTGTTGCATTTGATCCAACTTTGTTTTCAATTGTAATGTCATTTGTCCGATTCAGGCGGTCACTGCCGTCTACAGTATCATTTGACATTGTCTCATTTAGCATTTCATCAATATGCCAAGATTTATTTTCCGTATTCATGTTTTTTCTCTGATAATAAACATCACCCAGGACTGTGCTTTGACTTGCTGTCACATCGAACTGCACTGAAGGACTGTCTCTTGTTGGTAAAACTTTATATGCAAGTATCCAAGGCAAGTTTGGCAGGAAGGAAACACAAACAACAATACCAATTACAATCATTGATTTCCGTTTGCTTGTCCATTTCGCCACTTTTAAAGGCCACGTCACTGCAATTGCCCTGTCTATCGTCAGGCACACAATAATCCAAGTGGACGCCAACATACTAAAATGCCACATAGTAGGAATGACTTTGCAGAAGAATCCTTTCAAGTAGAGGACGTAATTAATTTCAGTTAGGTATTCAAATGCATAATCGGTCGCACTTAACAGAACAATGGTATCAGCAACTGAGAGTGCAACGAGATAGACTGAGACTTGAAAAATTCTACACCTGTTTCCTCTGAGCCATATAACAAAAGATATTACATTTCCTGTTATGCCAAATATTATTATAAGAAAGAAGATTATCCCAGCTACGAATTTATATTTATTTAGTTCCATCGCCAGAACATTTAGCTCAAGCTCAATATCATACAACTGCTCCAAATACTAGAGAAACATGGAGCCTTTTATGTATATCTTCAGTGTCGCATTGATCTTAGCGGCATCGATTAGAAAGGGCCTTAAGCCATTCTTTTTTTTTTTATTCTAATAAGTATGAAAGTCCCTGCATTTACCCTTGTAGACTGTTCTAACTGAACAATTTGGATGATTCCATTTATCATTATAGTGGCGTCTGGTTTATTCTTTTATCATCCTTTTTTTTATAGAAATTGCTGTCATCCTTGTGCAAACAGGATTGACTCCGATCAGGCGCTGCGCTGTACGGTGTCTGATGTGTTCTACACATGCTGGTCATGTGCCCATGACCGTTTGAATTTATTGTCGTTCCCACAAGCCCTGATGAAATTTGGTTACAATTGGCCATTTTTTAGCAATCTTGATCGTACTCGTGTACCCGATGATACATACCCAGTTTCAAGGTCATCGGTCTATCAGTTCAGGAGAAGATCTTAACCATATATGGGTTTGGCGGCCATATTGATCCTGTGACAAGGACCGTTTGAACATCATTTTCTTCCTCGACCCCTGGTTACACATGATTACACAAGAAATTTCGTTCCACTCGGCCCAGTGGTTACAAAGTAGAAGTCGTTTGAAATTGGTGATGGGCGGAAGGACAGACAGACCATGGTGCCTGCCTATTCTATAGCTCTCCGAGAGTCGTCGCTAAGATGAGCTAAAATAAAAAAAAATTGGTTTGATGTGGCGGGGTTTTACGCAGTCTTATTTGATGTTTTTATCATTTTATCTATGTAGCAGTTTTCGTTCTTCTGAGTGTATTATAATTGCATGATGCCTCAGTGCAGTATCTGGGCTATTTTCTCTCTCGAGATCAAATCGAATACTGGTCTTCTTCTCGAGGCACTTGCAACCGTTCTTCTTATTACCGTATTGACATAATATTAGAACAGAACTAGGCATATATACCAGTAAGTAAACTGTTCAGACCCAGATCAGACTGCTCTTTTGTTGGACCCATCTTATCTGGTTTTGCACTGCTTGTCATTCCGCAAACCGTTTTTTGGCACGTTGATGGGTAGTTAACATTGTTGAATGGTTGGACAATTAGAGTCATTGGTTAAGATAAATGGAAACACTTTCAGGGGAAGCAATTCTGCCAATTTTCATTCCGACCCCCCCCCCTCTCTCTCTCTCTCTCTCTCTCTCTCTCAGCGGGGCTCAATTCATAAAAGGATAAGCTTGCTCCTCTGGGAACAAGTACGTTCCTGAAAGAGCTTGGGCCGTATTCATAAAGCCACTTAAGTCGTTGCTATGCGGTTGCTAAGGCTAAATATCTATAAAGGAGATTCCCTACAACTATGAAATTTTGTCTGGAGGAACAGTCTTTGTAAGACTGTTCCTCCAGAGCAAATTTCATAGTTGTTGGGAATCTCCTTCAAAGAAATTTAGCCTTAGCAACAGCATAGCAACGACTTAAGTCGTTATATGAATACGGCCCCTGACCCAATTTTTGAAGGACATTGTTGTCTAGGGAAGCAAACAGGAATGAGCCGCGACACGAGAAAACCAACATTGTGGCCCTGCCCCCAACGCAGACTCAGATCAGCCTGGGCATTCGGCCGGTCTGATCAGACCCTTTATTAAGCACTTAAAGGGTAGCCAAGGGACTAAGCTACCTTCATGCGGACAGCGAATACTCTGATCAGACTGGGCGAATGCCCAGGCTGATCTGAGTCTGCGCTGGGCGCACAACCACATTGTTGGTTTTGTCATGATGCGGCTCAAATATTGTTTCGCCTTGTAAAAATGGAGGGAAAAGATAGAGGTTAAAAGTTTAAGGTATTTACGACAGTAATTAGTGATTATGTGGCTGACGTTCTAGTTATTATGAATTCTGCGTTTGCTTTAGTTTGTTCATCAACTAAAAAACAAAAAAAAAAACAAAAATAACCCTGAAAATTCCATTTGATTTTTGGTATCTAGTTGATGGAACCAGACGATTGAACCGATACGTTTTTGCAAATTCGGAGATATCTTCACTTGCATAACTCGGGAGAAGCCTGATAATAATTCTTAACAATTAAGAAACTCAATTGGAAACATATCACTTCATCACTATAGTGTAATTTTCTGGTCCTTTGGAATCACTGTGTCATTTAGATAGCTGCTCAACCCAACATCGAATGCTCCTTTTTTCCCAAGACCTTACGTCAAACTGTGCTGTCACTACGTTGAAGCAATCGAACAAGAAACGAAAGAAAGCTGATGCAGTTTTAATGAATCTGTTTATGGCGGGAAGGGCTAAACTAATGTCGTAAGAAAGTTGTGACCCGACCCATCTACTTGTAGGCCTTTTTGACTTTATGAGCAATAAATACGTTTAAACCGGAAATGAAATACACAGCACTGCTCACACGCCTCTTGAAAAGTGGCGCAACACCGTTTCTTATGGTTAAAACGAACAGCTAAAATTCAAAACGCTTATCTCATTAAGTTCTCTTCTCTGTAGTTTTTTCTTTCTTTCTTTCTCGAGTATAATATTGATGATCATGCTATGATATCTTCTCAATGTCCCTAATTGTATTCTCTAACCCCCATGCTCTGCGACCCCCCCCCCCCTCCCCCCCCCCCACCTCCGCCCGCCACACACACACACAAAAATAGAAAGAAAAAACAACAACTTTTTTTAGATTTTGATTTTCTGTCAAAAGTTCACTTATTCAAGAGCTAAAATTTAGAGCTCTAGAGTTAGTTGTACTTTAGAAGTTATCCTTTTTTATGAAATGATGATTGTATCAAATGCTATACATTTCGTAGGTGCCTGCTGTTTGGAATGTTACCTCTTTCGGCAGTTTGGCATAATGTTTTGGTCTGAGTGTTCGATTATCATGCACCTGTTAAACAGATAATGTCAATATAAAAATTTAACGAACGAAAATATATTGCTTATATGTATTTGAAATGCATCCAGTTTACCAAGGTCCATGCGGGGGATTTGCCATCTCCTCTGAGTTCTGCGATTATCTAAAGGCAGAAACCCCCATCCCTCAATGAAAACACATGTTGTGACCCCTCATTAGAACCGTCTCGGCGATACGATTGTGAGGAGGAGCCCTAGCACATGTTTCAGTGGAAAAACAAGAAACACCATCCCAAAACCATCTGCTACCCCCTCTCATCTGGAACACTGATTTGGTTGAATAATGGTAGATAATTTTACAAAATTTAGCAATCCTTCATATAATGTTTTGTTCATTGATATCAAACATATTATGATATTGATATTAATCTTATAACTCTTAATTTGGTAATCTTAAAGTTACACTTTTTCGGTACTTCCTTTGCGCACAAACACTCACTCGCATGCACGCACTCGTGCTTGCACAAACGGTCCCTATATATTACTGATGCAGGCAATGCGTTTAATTAAGGAATGAATTTCGTTTTTCTTAGGTTTATCGAAATGTAAACTACATTGGGTCACGTGAGGGGAATGTAAAGTAAACTTTGCTAGTGACTCAATGTAGTTTACACTTCGATAAACCTCAGAAGAATTAATTATTTTGCTTATATTGACATTCGTTTCAATCAAAACCTTGATGAAAAATCATATAAGTGCTAAAATTGAAACAGTAACACATGTCCACGCAGTTTTTCTGCTATCAGTGGAACAGCGTGAATGACGTCATGGCGTCTCCAACGTCCAATCATATTTTAGAGAGTCATCGTTTATTTCGACGTCACTGACATCACGTGGCTCAGCGTAATTATTGGAATGTAAACTACATTAGGTTCCAATGGTTTACTACAGGGCTTTTCGGTAATTAAACCAACAATGTAAATATTTATGTCAATTATAATAACGTGATGATAAATTATACTGCTCACGCCACAAAGGCCTCATAATTTGTAGAATATGCTTTCACACACTTACGAAATGCAATCACATACGTTATCTTTAGATTTGGCGTTCCACAATAGGTTTTCTTACCCACTGGACTTTTCGGGTTAGACATTATTATCCCCTCACACCACGAAGTGGTGAGGGGATATAGGTTTTGTCCCGTACGTAAGTACGTACGTACGTACGTACGTATGTTCACCTTTTGTCAGCGCTCTAGCACCTTCATTTCTCAACGGATTTTAAAATAACTTCACACAAGTGTAGGGCATGACAATATCTCGAGCAAGTTCGACTTTCAGGGTGCTGCGCCTAAGGTCAAGGTCACTGTGGCTATTTTTAGAAAAACTTTGTCAGCGCTCTAGCGCCTTCATTTCTCAATGGATTTTGAAATAACTTGACACAAGTGTAGGGCATGACAATATCTCGGGCAAGTTCTACTTTCAGGGTGCTGCGCTTAAGGTCAAGGTCACTGTGGCTATTTTTAGAAAAACTTTGTCAGCGCTCTAGTGCCAATATTTCTCAATGGATTTTGAAATAACTTCACACAAATGTAGGGCATGACAATATCTCAAGCAAGTTCGACTTTCAGGGTACTGTGCCCAAGGTCAAGGTCACTGTGGCTATTTTTAGAAAAACTTTGTCAGCGCTCTAGTGCCTACATTTCTGAACGGATTTTGAAATAACTTCACACAAATGTAGGGCATGACAATATCTCGAGCAAGTTCGACTTTCAGGGTGCTGCGCCTAAGGTCAAGGTCACTGTAGCTATTTTTAGAAAAACTTTGTCAGCCCTCTAGCGCCTACATTTCTCAACGGATTTTTAAATTACTTCACATAATTGTAGGGCATGACAATATCTCGAGCAAGTTCGACTTTCAGGGTGCTGCGCCCAAGGTCAAGGTCACTGTAGCTATTTTTAGAAAAAACTTTGTCAGCCCTCTAGCGCCTACATTTCTCAACGGATTTTGAAATTACTTCACACAAGTGTAGGGCATGACAATATCTCGAGCAAGTTCGACTTTCAGGGTGCTGCGCCCAAGGTCAAGGTCATTGTGGCTATTTTAAGAAAAACTTTGTCAGGGCTCTAGTGCCTATATTTTTCTACGGATTTTGAAATAACTTCACACAAATGTAGGGCATGACAATATGTTGAGCAAGTTCGACTCTCAAGGTGCTGTGCCCAAGGTCAAGGTCACTGTGGCTATTTTTAGAAAAACTTTGTCATCGCTCTAGGGCCTACATTTCTCAGCGGATTTTGACATAACTTCACACAAATGTAGGATATGACAATATCTCGAGCAAGTAGTCTTTTGTGAGGGGATTTGTATCGCCTGCGATGCCTTGTTTACGTACATTTATGGTCAGCCTTGCATAAACAGCGCTTACGCACATATATGTTCATGTTCTAGCAAGCCACTCCACACGCGTGGTATGAGACCTTGTGTGTGTCCGTAATATTATAGATTATGCCTCACATATATGAACGTATGGAGTGTGATTTTGTTTGCGTTTTTACATGAACTTCAATACCTTACCATGTAAATTTCCATACGTTATACATACATCACGTACATACATACATACAGTCAGTCAGTCAGCTAGACAGTCAAAGTATAATGCTTTTACACACTGCACGTCTTCACTGATACATACATACATACATACATACATACATACATACATACATATTTGTAACTAATATTCATTAAATAACACGATTTGTAAAAATACAGTGTCGGTGTAGGGGAGGAGGAGCCGACAAAAAAAGTTATTTTTGTGCATTATGATTTTTAAGACATTCATGAGGAATATTTTTCTGTCATTTTTCAACAAGGAACATCGCATTATTTTGCACTGTTACACAAATTACAAGTTCTATTATCCCTATCAATGCCAACAAATCTACCTTTTTCAACAGGCAATATATGACTGACACATCTAAATTTACTAAAAGCAACTCTAAGAGATCATGAGATAAAGAGGATAAATCATTTTCAAAACCATGATTCTTTTTTTTTTAGAATTCTATAATTTAAACAGTTTGGTAAAACTGAAAATTGAGATATACCAATTTTGTTTAAATTGGTCAATTAATCATTTTAGTCAAAAAGCAATTTTCGGGAACATATTGATTTATCCAGCATTAAAAAACACACCAAAAAAAACAACAATTTTTCAATGTTTTGTGTACACATTCAAGCCATTAAATTGACAAAAATTTCTAGTGTACATTTTATATAACAAATTATACAGTATAGTTGAGACTTTATCTTTGCTTACCAGTTTTCTTTTCCAAAACCCATTCATTTTTGATTTTATCAACATCTCATGTTGCGGTGATTTTATATACGTTTACGTTTCTTTAATATGCTTTATTTATTTTGTTTCATTAAGTTATCTATTTATCTATCCATTTTTCCTTTATTTCCAAATCATAAACTTCTTATTTCCCAAGCCGGGCCGGGTAGCGCAATAGGTAGGGCACCTGACTCGTAAGTCAGAGGTCCTGGGTTCGAATCCCGGTCTGGCCACATACTTTCGTTTCTCCTTCCGCTGATTCAAGAAGGGCAGTTGTCAGTTACTGGCGAAAGTATGTGCACTTAGTACTGGTTAACCGCTTAGGAGGTCTAAGCCTGCCCAGGAATAGTGTGGTTAGGTTAAATGACCGTCCCGACATTACCTTAGTTGTTTACCGTGGACGTTAAGCATCAAATCAACCAACCAACTTCTTATTTCCCCGTTGAAAGCTTAACCGACCGTACTTTCTGTTTTGGCGACAGATGCTGACTCTTCCCTCTGGTAAATTACAGATCTTCGTCTTTTGCAAAGCAAGCCTTTAAAGTCTCGGCGAAAATCAGTGCCAATAAAGCTGTACAAAACGAAATTACACCCGTAGTTAACATACCAAAGGAGGTTAAAAAACACTTTAACCCAAATGTTTGTGCCAAGGACGGGAACTAGAGAAACTATGCCACCCGATCCTACTGTAATGATGTGGACTAGACTAACAGCTATAATTCGGACTGTTATTGAACGGGATCCAGCTGCATTCCTTTTTGAATGACGACTTGAATCTGCTGTCTCGAAACATTTCCTTTGCTGTCGCATTGTTCTTAGTATGATTATATCGGAAATAATAATGATACACACCGGTGCAATTAAAGCCAGAATAAAGTCAACAAACCAATGGTGCCACTCCAAATTATATTTGTACAGAAAAGAATCTGGATCTCGCTGACAGACCTGTATTTTAGTTTCATTTGATCCAGCTTCGGTTGTAGAATTCGTATCATTTGTCCAAGTTATTGGTTCACTGTCATTTACAGTCTCGTTTGACGTTGTCACCTCTAACATTTTTTCATCTGACCAAAATCTGTTTTCCTTATTTATGTCGTTTCTCTGTTCAGAAATGTCACCTAAAACTGCACTTTGATTTGACGCCGCCTTATCGTGTTGCATTGAAGAACTGTCCCTGAGTGGTAAGACTTTATATGCGACTGTCCAGGGCAAGTTTGGCAGGAAGCAAACACAAACAACAACACCTATGACAATCATTGATCTCCGTTTGCTTGCCCATCTTGCTGCTTTGAAAGGCCAGCTCACTGCAATAACCCTGTCTATTGTCATGCACACAACAATCCAAGTGGACACCAATAGAGGTAAATGCCATAAAGTAGGTATTAATTTGCAGAAGAACCCTTTCAAATAGAGCACGTAATTAATTTGAGTAAGGTACTTGTAGGCATAATCCGTGGCACTTAACAGAACAAAGGTATCAGCTACTGATAGAGCAACAAGATATACTGAGACTGGGAATGTTCTACACCGGTCTCCTCTTAGCCATACTACAAAAGATATTACATTTCCTGTGATACCAAATATTATCAAAAGAAAGAAAATTAGCCCAACTACGAATTTATACTGCTCCAGTTCCATTGACGAAAATATACAGTTACACAAACGTCTCGCTTAATTGGTTTAAACTACATCGGTAGTTTATGCAAGCACAGCTTAACATACGACAACACTGCATCTGGCAGTAAGCTTGACGCTTATATGTAGGAGTTATTTCCTATGCTCCACGTCATTGAGGGCATTGCTCCTTTAAATTATGTCTCTGGTGTATTTATTCACATGAGCGGTGTCGTGTGAAAACGGATATTAATTGAATTATGCCTGATGGACTCTCCTGTTCTTATAATTGTGATGAATCCAATTGTCAATTAATAGTGTCTGGTTTAGTTTATTTTCATCAGGTTTTTATATTTAAGGAAAAATACCCATTTGTATTATGCAGATTGGTGGTCACTTTATGGAGATACTTCTTTCCCTTTTGAGGTTTAGGACGGGATATGGGTTCTGATTGTATCAGTTCCTGATCGTTGCCTATTTATTTACTTAAGAAATATTTTCTTTACCCGTGAATTATCGCCGATTAACACACGTGTTAATCAGCGATAATTCACGGGTAAGGAAACCTATTTCGATTCTAACATTATACAGAATAAAAATGCAAGTTCATTACAACATTTCCTAAAGGACTATTTTTGAGGCGGACATCAGCAGAAGCAAAGGTTTACATTCGCCGTCATCAAGGTGCAAAATTGGCGCGCCTCGACTTTAGCAAGGTGAATTATTATAATTTTTTACACGGCGGCGCTTCCTATATGCATTCAGTGGGGTAAACGTTTAGTCATATCAGAATTTCGCGTCAACGCCGGTGTCCAGCTGACAGGGCCCAGCTGCTCAAAACTAAAGATGTCTTCAAATCATGGAATCATGGAATGTGATGTTCGTGCATAACAGAATGACATAATTGGACAGAAAAATGGAAACGAATTGCTAGAAAGGGCAGATAAACAGAAAGAGAAAAAAAACTCACAGACTTTTAGACAGAGAAATAAGCGTGTCATTAGTGAGATTTGTTTATTATATAATTGCACGATCCCTTAATGCAGTGTTAATTTGTGATATATTAAAGTTTGTCTTCAGAGACTAATTCTTTCTTGCAAGATTATTTAAAGTGAGTAATTGAGCCTAAAGGGCAGTTTGGTATCTACGAAAATTGCTAGAAATGGGAAGATCCTTCTGCCCCAGGCTCTTGCAAGCGCTTAACCAATTACCGTAATGGTCCTTAATTGATATTGGAACAAAAGTAATCGAGCAAATAATGTAAATCCAGATAAGACTGATTCGTTAATGAGCGGAGCAGAGGGTGTCACATATAAAAAGTGAACCTGTTTTTAAATTGCTGTAACTCCTTTCTTTCTCATGATTTTTTTTTCAAAATTTTGTACTGTTGCAGGAAAATGATACTCCTTTGCTCTAGTGAAGATAGTCATTCAACCGGAAGTGACGTCATATTAATGTCAAATTGAGCCGCGACACGAGAAAACCAACAAAGTGGTTGTGCGCCCAGCGCAAACTCAGATCAGCCTGAGCATCCGCCCAGTCTAATCAGACTCTTTGCTAAGCGCTTAAAGGATAGCTAAGGGTTCAAGCTACCTCCATGTGGACAGCGAAGACTCTGATCAGACTGGGCGAATGCCCAGGCTGATCTGAGTCTGCGCTGGGCGCACATCCACATTGTTGGTTTTGTCGTGTCGCGGCTCAATTGTATTTATGACAATATTTCTGTCGTTCGCACTGTTGAAAACACAAAATGGCATTAAGTGAAAACGAACATAGCGTCAAGACGTTCTCAGGTCTGCAGTTCTAGGAAACACAGATTTAAAATATCTCAAGTAATCGAAAAAGTCTGAATAAATACAGGCTGGACAAATGGGCTGTTATGTTTAGACATTAGTTGTTCGTGGCTATACCTGAGAAATTAGCAGGGAAAAGCAAATGACAGTCCAACAAAGGTGTCTAAAAATTAATAAAAGAATTGGAAATGGCAAAGTACTGAATAACAGTTTGCCATTTTTCCTTAAATTTCCTATCAATTTTTCTTAAAGCTGGAAGACTTTCATTCTTTTACTTTTATGGTTCATTTTTAATGAATTTGAAGATAATTTTGTATTGGCCTGGAACTTTGCTGCTAAGCTTTCCATTCTCACCATGGCTATACCATTTCATCATCCAGTTCATAAATAAATCAGAAATTCTATTAATTGAGATTGTGTAAATCTTTTTTTAAGAACTTATATAAGCCTTGAAACGCTCTGAAACAAAGTTTTCATTTCATTTCTCTGAGACCAGTATGCAGTTTCAACAGTGCAGAAAACAGAAAACGACGTCAAATGTTAGAAGGGAATATTATTACGTCACTTCCTGTAAGTAGCGCCAGCTGATAGTAAAACTTCGTTGGTGCAAAGGGGTATCAAGTTGCTACAATCACAAAAATCTTTGAAAGGTTTCCTTGATAAATAAATGAGTTAAAGCAATTTTAAACAAGGTCCACGTTTTTTTTGACACCCGGTAGTTCTACACTGTTTGTAACACACATGCTTGTTCTACACGGATACAAGTATAAGACGCAACCACGAATGTGAGGTGTGTAACGTTTGTTGCGGCTCGATGTCGAAGCGAATGTCTAACATCGACCGGCGGTTGCAGCAAACGTTAATTATCGAAATGTAATTCGTATACACTTTAAATAGATTTTCAATCCATTAATTCAGTTTATTTGTTTATTTCCTGTGAAGTGATTTGTTTTTCGTTTCATCCGCGTCGTTCCTATAGCTAAAACATGATCACAAACCTGTAAATTGCACTACCAATTCAGATGTTGACTGTATTTATTTTTGAGTTTAATTTAACTGGTAAACAGTCTGGTTCTTCAAGTTTGTGTCATACTCAATAAAAAAATGCAAGAGGAAAACAGTACCACAGTCAGGGCGTTAACAATTTACTGAAGGTGGTTTACAAGAAATTCTGCAGCTAATTCTCCAGTAAATTGTTAGTGTGTAAGACTTCCCAAAATATATCGTAATTAAGGTATAAGTATTAACGTTCTATTATTTTTTTCGCATGCTTGCTTGTTGTTTTGTTTATATAATTCAACTTAAAGCTCCGGAATTGCAATGGTCCCTTGAGGCCCCTGTTATGGATACGTTTTTCCCCAGAGCGGTATGAGAGTTTCGCTATGGTCAAATTACAAAACAATGATGTTTAGTTTTACATTCAATCTGACCTTAGCTATATACCTAATGACGTCAATAACTGAAATGATAAGTATTTGCAAATTCAGAGAAAACACGATCCGTATCTGAAAATAGCTATTCTTTTCACATCTTGCAAAGTTTTGTTTCAGCAGATTATCCCTCTGCTCACCATGCCATCGGCTCATTACCGTTTTTATTTTGGATTTTGAAAAGGCGTTCGTCACTTTCACTCACGAACCTTTGAAAAGTAAGTGAAATGGTTACGGTATGTGATAAAACCTTAAGTTGAAAACATGCATTTCGTTGCCACTAGCAGCGACGGGTTGTTATCAACGGAGCTAAGTCAGAATAAACTCATGTGTTATCTGGTGTGCCGCAGGGTACTGTCCTGGGTTTCCTACTATTCTTGTATATTGATGGTATCAATACTGGTGTTGAATCAGAGATTAGGCTTTTTGCAGATGATTGTGCTTGTCATCGGCAAACCAATAGCAAGAATGACACAGGCATACTTAAAAGGGGCATAGATAAACTTAGATAAGGCTAGAAATTGGAGTATGAGATTCTTCCCTGTCACATGAAACATGGTGCAGCTTACTTGGAAGCGTATCAAAATTACTTAGATTACTTAGAATGAACACTTCTTGAACATGTTGATACACTGTAGTATATAATGCCTCGGTTTCAAAATACTTTTCGATTTGAAATGGAACTCTCATATTGGAAATGTGTGCACAAAGCAAACAGAACACTTGGCTTTCTTAAATGCATGTCCTAGGGATTTTAAGAAAACAGCTTTAAAGGGGCTAGTACTCCGATCCTAAAATATGCATGTAAGGTGTGGCTCTCATGGTTTAGTCCTCCATGAAGAGCTGGTGGTGGGGGATTCAAAACCGGACTGCTCGTTTTGTTACCGGAACCTATAATTAAGAAACTAGGAGCTTGACTGGTATTCTTGAGCAGTTACATTGGACGTCTTACAAACAAAGAAGAAAAGAGAGTGAACATATACATTTCATATGGTTCTAACAGGTAAGGCTGCTATACCTACAAATGACACCATTCCCGCAAACAGGTAAATTCTTTAGCATTCCGAATATCATATGCTGGGACTGACACTTTTAAGTCCAGCTTCATCCCATGTTCAAATAGAGATTAGAGCACACTGTTGAAGCTTTTGAGGATTACATCTCCGACTTCTCCTTCTGGCCTTAGTAAGGTCAAGAGATTAAAGTTTTTAGTCGTTTTCCCACTACCCAGGCGAATGGATGTCTGCTCTATATGACAAATTAAGCTATTCAGATTCCACTGAGTTTGGATAGGTCAAAGAATGTAGAATAATACTATGCAAACTACATAGTTTCGATCAGGAAGTTCGAATAAAATGTTTACTGTCTTAAGAGAATTTATTCATTTTCTTTTATTTATTCAGTTGTCTATTCATTATTATTATTATTATTATTATTATTATTATTATTATTATCCTGAAGCCCATGAATTCTGGACAAACAGCTAGAACTACCATGATTACAGTGATCAGGTTCTAAATTTCGTTGATTATATACAGGGGCCGTATTTATAAAACGATTTAAGTGGTTGCTATGCTGTTGCTGAGGCTAATTTCTATAAAGGAGATTCCCTACAACTATGAAACTTGCTCTAGAGGAACAGTCTGAAAAAGACTGTTCCTCCAGAGCAAATTTCGTAGTTGAAGGGAATCTCCTTCATAGAAATTTAGCCTTAGCAACAGCATAGCAACGACTTAAGTGGTTTTATAAATACGGCCCCAGGTTCTCTTTCTTGTAATGTAGTTGGCCAGCTGACTTGCGTTAGATGAGATGGCTTTTGCTCCGGTACAGACAATAATTTAAGTCTCTGGAGGCAGCTCGAGGATTCTAATTCCTTTAGTTTATTCTCCATAGATACTATGAAAGCTTTCGAGAATTCATTCACGCCCGGAGGTTATAAAACTTGAGTACATTCTCAAACTCAAAACAAAGCACACTGATTGGCGGCTTCCGAGCACGTGCTCGGAAGCAGCCAATCAGTGTGCTTTATATTGAGTTTGAGATTATACTCAAGTTTTAACTGAAACCTCGGACCCTGGTCCAGCTGGTCAGTCAAGGAAATTTCGTAATTGTTTAATTTCTTCTCCATGTCCCTCAGACTTAGTTCGTTGTTATCTAATGATTTTCTTTGGATTTAATCATCTTCTCTTTCAAAGAAGCCTCAGGTTCATAATGTAGAAGTATTCATCAAAGTTTAGGGACGAGTCATTTATTATCAGGTGGGGGGGGGGGAGGGGGGGGCGGGTACATTTTCATATGGTTCACCAAATTTTTTCCGACCCCCCCCCAGTCTCACCAGAATTATTTCTCCGACCCCCCCCCCCCCCAGATAGGTGACAAAATATTTTATGACCCCCCCCCCCCTATTCCCAGTGCCAGCTACCCTTCACACATACATACCATATTACCTATTTTATGTCAGACTGACCTCACTCAAAACCTAGCTGTATGAAACACAAAGAACATTTTCTTATTCTAACAGGTTAATTACATGTAATCATGGTCTGTTTAAACTTGGTCTGCATTTCTTGCACTTTTTCTTCTGCTAATGGCCATTGAATGTTTGTCGAATGCTTAATAATTATAACTGTAAATAATATTAATTGGGCCGCTGGGTGGTGGTGGTGGAAGCCAGTGTTTTTGCTGATGAAAAGGCACGTGGAGAGCTGATATCAGAAATGCAGGCATTAAATTCAATTGAGCACAAAATCGTCTACTTGACATAATTTTATAGACACTTTCATACTGTTCTAGCAAATCAATGAAAAGTTTTGTTTTGTGGATAAGAAGCTGGCCATTTCCATAAAGTGTTTTAATTTTTTAAGTTGTGAGTTTGAAAGAAAAGAGTCTGAAAATTTAGGAGTAATGGGGGGTCTGGGGGCGAAGCCCCCCAGAAGCGGAGACATTTTCAAAAATGAAGACTGATGGAAGAATTCTGACTCCCCCAATATGCCGTATAGAATATATGACCCCCCCCCCCCCTGCTCCAAGGCTTTTTTATTTCCGACCCCCCCCCCCAGTACATTACCAAAAAAAATTCCGACCCCCCCCCCTAAATGTACCCGGCCCCCCCCAGCTGACAATAAATGACTCGTCCCTTAAGATGAGCAGCCACTAAGGCTTCATGAACAAAAATGGCAAGAAGAAACTGATCTTGTGACTGTCAATGTGACATCCGCCACCGAACTACCAGCAGTTGCCACAGTACAACACCTGTCAACCATGTCGGTTGCAACAGTGAGACCTGAAGGCAGTGGCACAGACGTCGCAATTGGAAGGCTTCGGATAGTTGCGGAATTAGGTAATATTGATGTATTTTCAAAACGTCAGAACACAGTTAATGAGGCTCCACTCTCAGAAGGAATTTATGTAGAGTGCACAGCTAGATTTTTTGTGCTACACAGGACTGCCTATTGGTAAGGACTCTACAAGATGAACCAAAATCAGGCAATGTCTCTTCATTTGATACTGGAGGAGAAGAGGAAATGGAGTCCTGGGTTGGAGGTTATATAAAACTTGAGAATAATCTCAAACTCAAAATAAAGCACTCTGATTGGCTGCTTCCGAGCATGTGCTCGGAAGCAGCCAGTCAGTGTTCTATATTCAGAGTTTGAGAATGTACTCAAGTTTTATAATCTGTGGGCCTGGCATACTACCTGACGTCAGAGCACGAATAACGAGGCAGAACTAGGCCCGTGTCCTCAGAGGGAGAACCTGTCGAGTGTGCAGAAGTTTGTGCTTCATAAGGCTGTCTATTAGTGTTATCTTTAGAAGATGAACGGGGACCAGAAAAGATCACTTTATATGCCAGCGCAGGCAGTGTATTTTCATCAGCATAAGTGATGATCCAATTCAATGTGGATGTTATGCACTCATAAGAGACAGGCGGATCATGGATATGGGCACCAAACCCCTCTCGGGACAAAATTTCGCATGCAAAATGATACCATATATATTACAGGTGGAACTCCCAATAGCTTCAGTGCCCATCGGTTTATAACAATGCATACAAAAGAGAATGGGTGTTTCATTAAAAGAAGATGAGCGGGCAACGATCTGGAACGGACAGTCTCTTACCACATCCTGCCCTAAAAATCTAAAGACAAAAAGACGGAACACATAGGGTAAAGTCGGGTAAATTCGGACAGCGGGTAAATTCGGAAGTACCATTGCAAACAGTGAAAATCCAGATAAGACGGCTCATAATGAGCCGTCTCATCAGGATTTTTACTGTTTGTCCAGTTAAATTTGTTTTATTTCCAAACAACTGTCATATAAAGGAAAAAATGTCATTGTCCGAATTTACCCGCTGTCTGAATTTATCCTAGCGAGACAAGACAAGAGAAAAGCCAAGACATCGGCTCTTTCCCAGCAGATTGCGAAGAAGTTACAAAGTCTGGGTCAGGTTCTGGCAGAGCAAGCCCCGCAGCCTCCTAGCCTAGATGTTTATTCTAAAATAATATTTGCTGTGTTTTGATTCTAGGCTGAGTACCGCACCACACAAAATATTTTAACAGGTATTCTTAAAACTGGCTGCAAGTTTTCCATATTTCTGACCCCCCCCCCCCCCCAATACCTTTGAAGATATGTAAGTTGCCAGGTGAAACTACTTAATAAGCTACCTACATAGCCCCAGTAAAATGTGTACAGCCCTTTTTACAACAGTAGAAACAGTTGCCATTTCCAGATTACAATTATTCAAAAACACCTGTTTATCACAATGCATACACAAGAGAATTACCAATTTTATAATTTTCAGTCAAATTGATTATAACCATTAATATCCTGCCTGTAATAATGTGAAATAGTATATTATTGTGTAGGCTTTACAAACCGGACAGTTTTCTGTTTGCCTTCGTACCATGAGAAAAGTATTCTGGCATAAAAATATGATTTATTCCTGTTTGTTAAAACTGAAGCAGGAGCTGTAGAAATGTTAAATCTTATAACCACTAAGAGGATGGTTTGTTGAAAATATCACTTTACTCCAATTAATGCAGGGTTGCAGTGTCATGATATTAGGTATTAATAAAATTCAATACAGCAGCTCAAATATTAATTTTAATATGCATAAAAGATCAGAGCTGGTGACACATTGAAAAATTCTGCGAGAATCCCGAATCCAAAATTCTATCTATCTATCTATTTATACTGCAACATCCCCTCGCGAGGATTAATGTGCGCGTCAAGGCTGTTAGAAAGTTTAAAAGAATGCAGTTCTGAAATGAAAGATGAAAGTGTCAAAATGTTAAAAGGGTGGTGAAAGGCAGATAAAAGCAATTTAAAAAACAATAATGTTTCTTTTGCTTTATGGCACTAAATGGTCACAAGGCCGGACTGCCTCTCTAAAGTGATCTAGAGTAGGCAGAACAACAACATTAGCAGGCAGTGCATTCCACTGTACCACAGCTAAGGGAAAAACGAATATTTATAGAACTTAAAAGATGTATGTATTTGACGCAGAGCGAGGGGTGGTTATGTCTTGTCATTCTGGTGGGTTGCTGGAAGTAAGATGGTATGGGAATAGAGATATGTCCATTAATAATTTTGTATAGCATTATCAGTCTTGCATCGGACCGCCTCTGTTCCAGTGACCTCCAACCAAGTTCATGCTGCATTTCAGTGACACTGCTGTATGGGGAAAAATTATTTAATGTCCACCTTATGGCCCTGCGTTGGACCATCTCAACTTTGCTAATGTCCTATTTTGTATATGGGCTCCATAAATTTTTGTAATGGGGTCCATACAGTTTACTAATGTCCTGTTTTGTATATGGGCTCTATATGGGCTCCATACAGGTTTGCAACAAATTACATATCAGTAGCTTCACCTAAAATGACCCATATTTCGTCTAGTACAATGTAGCATGTTAAAGTCGCCTGTCTCATTATAACAAAATTTGATGGAGAATATATAGTCTCAGCATTTTGGTACCATGACTGAGAGATGTGGCTAATATCATTTTCCACTGGAACACGCTGCCCCGAGCCTTCCACACTTATTTCTAAAGTGTTTAAATGAAATAGCCCTTGTTTGTGACTTTTGCTTCTTCTCTACGTTGGATGCTTTGCCATTTTACAGTGTCCTCGCTATTGTTCAACCGTATGGTACCTTGCAGGCTAACCGATCCATGCAGTATTTAGTATGACCGTTGCTTAACACGGGTATGATACGACTAGACGTTTGGATTTTACCCACAAGGCTACATTAACCATGGTGGATAGCTCGTAACCTTGAGGTAATCCGCAACAAAATAAGACTTTACAGCTAAATAGCAAAGTATGGTGTTTACCTTTCAGTATAAATTAGTTCATTTTATTGCATCCTTTTAAGTCTTGAGAACTTTTTGCTGTGAATGGCAGAGAAGAGACAAAAATCAGTGTAAAAGTTTAATATGAAATAGGTGTTACCTAAATGCGTGCAAAAGCAGATTTTTTTTTCTTTTACAAAGCTGAGGGCATCTAGGAGGTTCTAGGGATTTCCATTATGACGTAAATCTGGCGCATGCGCACAGAGCTGGCCGTCAATTCATCGGCCAGTACTATGTTTCACAGTGTAAAAAGGCAGATTTTTATTATGCAAAACTCAGTTTTTCAGTGTTAGTAAATCGTAGTTTTCAAAAAAATAAAGTGTGGCCGATTTGTAGGCTCCCAGAATGGAATTTCATGCATACATAGAGGTTCATACCATGTCTGCACACAACTTTTATTCAACGTTTTGTGTCCGATGTGTAGGCCCCCAGAATGGGGGTGTCATCCTACAAAGAGTACATATCCTGCAGGAACACAACGGTAATTCAACGTTGTGTACCCGATGTGTAGGCTCCTAGAATGGAAGTGTCATGCATGCAAAGAGATAATTATCCTTTAGGCACATAACGTTGATTCAACGTTGAGTGTCCGATGCATGGGATGTCATCTTTCAAAGGGTACATATCCAGCAGACACACAACGCTGATTCAATCTTGTAGGTCCGATTTGCAGGCTCCCAGAATCGGGACGTCATGCATACAAAGGGGTACCCTGCAGGCACACAAACGTTGAATCAGTGTTTAATCAACGTCGTTCAACGTCGATAGCCCGATGTGTAGGCTTCTGGAAATCCAAGAATGTTTCGTCCAACAGATTGTCAAATCGGGCCACAAGTTTTATGAAAAGTCCTTAGATGATGGTGCGTTGCCCGCGTTGTCTTATGACGTCATCATGTCGTGACACACTTCAAAATGCTGTGTTTGTAAACATACTTTGACGATGCCAACGGGAAAGTGAAGCAAGTTTTTTAAAGGAAAATGTAGATCTACCAAGCTTTAGATAATTTACCAACTCCTGGAAGACATTTGAATGGCTAAAGGTTCTTGCTCTGCATGGAATTCATTGCACATCGAGGTATTTGGTTCTATTCACGAATTTCCGTCTCCTTCGTATTCTACATCGACTATGTTGTCTTTAAAATAGTCGCTTTTCGAAATATCGAGGTCAAATCTAATAGATGGCGGCCATCATATCCAATCGAATCGACGCACGAGATTAATGGCATGTGATTTATGACGTAGTGTCCCCTATTGTTTGTTTATTTATACTTTTGCTGATACACAGCTTAATCAGTTACCGTTTACTTATTTGGACTTCTAAGTTGGATTAACCGCCTTTAAAAATAAAACAAAAAGAAATAGGTGTTGAAGAAAACTTTTTTTTGGTCACTCTCTCAGAAGCGGGACTTCGTCAAGGAAGGGCATGTGATCGAGGATGGCTCTCGGCTCAGTGTTACTTTGCATTACAGAAACGGGACAGATCCAATGTAAACAGCCTAAGAGCGCAGCCATATTTGTCCAAAAGTTTTAAGCTGGAAGGTGTTGGATTTGCTCTTTGTGGAAGTAGCTTTTTTTAATGATGCATGTTATCTATAGGCGTGCAGCAGCACGGACGCGCTTCGCGCGCCCGCGCGCGTGAGCTCGTTGCTTTTGCACGTATAAATGTAATTGCTCAGGGTCAATAGACGCTTATTAAGGAATCGAGTAAAAATAGACAACAGTGTTTCCATTTTATGCAGTAATTGCCAAGTTCCCGAAGACGTGAACGATTTCCTGTTAAGTGCAGTTCATTTATAGTACAAAGGAAAAATCTAGAGTGTACAGTGGAAGAAATTCTCAACAGAGAAGGTTTGAATTCTGTAGGAGATATAGGAGGTTTTTTCGTGACGCACTTCCCATTCTATAAACAGACTCGGGATAGCCCTGGCCGTCAAACTGGCCGAGAGTTACTACTGAAAACTAATGTTCCTATGCCAATTTAATGTGGTGAAGTGATGCTATTTTTTAAAAATAATTGGTAAAGGTAAATAGTTTAAATTAAAATCATACATGACAAACTACTTTATTATGATTTTGATATTGGCATTTTTAAAATTCATTTATTTTATTCCATTTAAGAGCTATATTAGCATTTTTTTTAAATTTATTTATCTCATCTATTTCGATAAAGGTATTCGTTAACTACTAGAGAGTGTTTCTCTTCTTTTAAATGCTATATGAAAAATAATAATAATAAGAAGAAGAATAATAATTAGAATAAAAATAATAATCCAGTGGCCAACAAGAAATATCATCAATGTCAGTCTTGTCAGTTACTGGCGAAAGTATGTGCACTTAGTACTGGTTAACCGCTTAGGAGGTCTAAGCCTGCCCAGGAATAGTGTGGTTAGGTTAACTGACCGTCCCGACATGACCATAGTTGTTTACCGTGGACGTTAAGCATCAAATCAATCAATCAAAAAACTTTTAACAATGAAGGCGACGAGCTGCCCAGAAATTTCTAGGGTGTGCGCAGGAAAATTCCTTCCAAAAAATATTTTTAACCAAGCTCGTAATTAATATACTATTAAAAAAAATTTAATTATCATTTGTGCTTTTTACATGTTTATTTGTAAAAGCTGATTGCCGGGAAAAGTAATGTGAAAAAATTGGTTGTCATCGGATTTGGCCGCTCGGTGCTGATTTCCTCTACAATCCGGAAAAAAAATGTGATCCCGTTTATGAAATAGAAGTTGTTTACTGGATTTAAATTATATCAATTAACATGTAACAGATGTCTTTTAAACATTCAGTTGTGACTGATTGAATAGGCGGTTTCGAAGTTTCTAATTAGATAATCCTTAGTTAATAACTTAACTGACGTAATTGTTTAGGCCTTGAATGTGCGTGTAAGTAAAATTCTATGTATTTCACACTTCGTAGATGTATGTGTCCTGTCGGTACTTAGATGTACATGTATGATACGGGAAAATACGTCTCAGAATATGGCCTTACTGAGCATAGATTGGAATAGATTTACTCAGCAATGAATTGCCGATGCAACTAATGAATGTTCTCTACTGTTCACAAAGTAATTTATTATTCTTCTAATTTAAAACAGTATGTTCTTAGTGGATAATATTTAGTATAAGTTGATTTAGTTCTGTTCTAGCGTTTTTATTTTCTCAACTTATACTGCGACAAATCCTGTGAATATAGCAAGTGAAGTCTTTCCAACCAGCAGTGCCGTGCCCATTTTACATTCCTCTCTGAACGTGGTTGAATTCTTTTTATAAAGTTTCATATTTATTTTACACTTTTGTTTCAAACTTATTAATACATTTGTTTTGACAAGAAATAAATAAGCTATACAAAACAGCATGTTTATCTCTCTAATTTAGAAAAGTCCCGGCATTTACCAAAAGAATTTCTACCTTTGATTATCATGCGCTGTGATAGAATCCCGTATTAGATAAGATCAAATTCTGTGATTTTCTGTCGAAATATTTTGAAAATGAACAAAAACATATTAAAAGATAAGAGTCTCAATATTCCTTAAAAAACACAGTTTACTAACACAGAAAAACTGATTTTTGCATGATGAAAAATCTGCATTTTACACTGTGAAACATAGTGCTGGCCGATGAATTGACGGCCAGCTCTATGCGCATGCGCCAGATTTACGTCATAATGGGAATCCCTAAAACCTCCTATAGATGTAAAGGTCCTAAATGGGAACATAGAAAACATAATTAAAGATGCTCAGAATGAATTAATGGGTGCACTGCTCCATTATAAAAAGTGCACCAGTCGGTTTATGCAAAATTAATTCATACATACCAGTACCTTAATTAGTTATCGTATTTGGGTAATTACCCAATTAAATTAACCAAAAAATCAATTCAAGGCGATCCGGAAGCGTAACAAAATGCAGATGAAATCGTCAATACGCAAAGCCGAAAAATTTCGCGTGTACCGGTATTTCTCAGCACCACGCCGTCTGCTGTTCAGTGCGGCAAATCGAGCATGCACTAAACTGGTTCCACTCTTGTCACACGTTACAAATATAGGAATAGGAAAACAATCTCAACTGGTTCTCAGCCCATTATCAGCAATATTCAAATTGGCAAGAACCAGTATCAGAAAATCCCAGAAAACATGGCTTCCAAGACAATGAAACGAGGACGTAGAAAGTCCAGTCGGGAGTCCAGTATGCTGCAAAGCAGCAAAATAACCAGTTATTTGAGCCGATTTGCGTTAGACCCCCAGCCTTTCATCACGGAAATTGTGAATGAACTGGTTGACGCATGTGTTAGGCCGAAATTATTCCTTCTAACATCTATTATCTACGAGATAATCGTCAACCTGCGGGAAAACAAAACTGAAAGTAGCCTAAGTCTATGTTGTACTGAAATCCTAGTATAATTTGCTGTTTATGCTCTAAACATTACATATGATATGAATAAAACAGTCTGAAGAGCCTTAAGTTTACTCAGAGCAACAATATGACATAAAAATGTAATTGGTAAGTAAAGTCTTAACATTTACTAAAATACCCAATTGAAAAATAAAAATACCCCAAAATTGTTTTTGAGATGTTCAATACCCAATTTACATTAGAGATACCCTAATGAATGAAAAAGGTGGGGGTAACATACCCAACTGTATAAAGAATTAATAAAGGTACTGTACATACACTTAGCATGCGTACAGAGTAACTAGAGTTTAAAGCACACAGAGTTTAACACTGAAGAGGATTAATGTACACAGAGGCCATAAGCAGCAGGAGAATGCTATCAGGAGATGATTGTATAAGTGGTTAACGCTTGTTATCAGATCCTGTTTTCCAGTATATTTATTATATGCACTATGTGTGTAAATGAGTTGAAATAAATATTGTTTAAACCAATGCTATAAGAGGATATACAACAACAACAACTGAGAGTTCATTAGAGCACTGTGAAACTTTTCTCTGCTATAGACTTCTATATAGTTTTTGCCAGTGTGGCACCCTTTATACAATGCCGCTAGAACATCCAGATTTGCCTTTAATTTCTATAGAGCTTAAAAAGGAAAGAAATCATCCTAAGATTGCATGGTAAATCAGATGCAATGGTAAACCATGATTTTTAATGCCATGGTTTGTACAACAGAACAAAAGTTTGTGCATGAAATTCATGCTATACTGTGATGTGTAAAGCAAATTAGCAGTACATGCCTCTGTACAGTGTAAGTATGGTTTCCAGAAGGTACCCAACCTTACACCTTACCCAACTCACTTGCTCTAGTTGTCAATAAGTTGTTCCCATTTTCTGCTAGGGCCCTTTCCCAAAACACTTGGATGAATCACTGTTTATATTTATGATGAAAGCTATATAAGGAACACTGCAGAATTTCAACAGTTTGTAATAGAAGCAATATACAGGACAGGTAGATCAAATTTGATTTGTTAAGCAGTGATATTATAAACACTGAAAACAAATGCAAATTGGGAGTGCCCATGCATATTCCAGCCACATGCCATTACATTTTTTCCTTAAGGAATGAATTTCATTTTGCTGGTGTTTATCAAAGTATAAACTAAATTGGGTCATGTGCAAAGTTTACATGAACCCAGAACTACATTGGGGCGCGTGAAAAGTAAGTGAACCTCAAAGGGGTTCATGTAAACTTTGCAAGCAACCCAGTGTAGTTTGTACTTCGACAAACACCAGAAAAATTAAGTTTGTTGCTTATATTTACATTCTTTTCTATCTATTAACTGACCACAAATTTGCGTAAGGGCCTACAGTTGAAGCAGACAAAAATTATACACAGTTTTCTTCGAACAGTGGAACAGCTTCAATGACATCATAATGTCACCTAAGTCCAATCAGATTGGAGAGAACCATGGTTTATTTTTGACATGATCACTTAACCCCATGTAACTCAGTGTGAACCGATGTAGTTATTGAACTTTATACTACATCACATTCTAATGGGGCTTTTCAAAAAATGCACTGAGAATGTAAGAATTTTGTTTGATAACACACCATTATTTCAACAGGAGCATAAAGATTTTACCTGGTGACACAGTGCAGAGATCCTCAGCTGCATTTTCAGGGTTTTGGCATGAAATCAAAACTAGCACCAACCAATGTGCGAAGCAGAGTTGGCGAATCTCTCATAAAATGACTTATCTCTTATCTTTTCACGTTATGCATTTTAGTGAAACTTATTAATTTCCATGTAATTAGTCCTACCTGGCAAATTAGAAAAAAATATTAGCAAAGTTAATATGCAATTTAAAATCTCAAGATTATTACCTTTAAGACAATCATAAACAGATGAAAATGAATAAAGTGTTGTTTTCATGTGATATATACATTGTAATGTTTGCCATGTGGTCAAAGCAAATTTTATCTTTTTAAGCTCTGAATTACTCTGGCCATTCACACATCATGAAAAAAAAAAAAAAGAAAAAAGATTACTAGGTAGAGAATGTTGAATCTTGAATGAAGCTGATCAGAGTAAGGTCCCTATTCAGTGATGCCATCCATATGTAATATTGTTAACTTGAAAATTTTGTCTAAATCTAGGGCTCATGGTTTTACAAGAATTGCAGTAACACTACACTGTGAGAATGCTTGGAGGTCGATCAAAGAGAATACTGAAGCTAGGGGCCATAGGATCTGCTGTGATAGGCTCAGGATATTTACTGCAGAAGAATGACTGGGAAATGTCAACAGTGGGAGTGGTCAGATTTGGAAGAGCTGCCATTGCGGTTTGTAGATTTAAATATCTAATGCCACCATTTGCTTGGTCTTTTTTTTTTTATTATTATTTTTTTTTTTTTTGGTTTGTATATGTATCAGTTTCTTGTATGTTGTTTTCTGTATTTACCATAATTTTTCCAGTGGAACTGCTGAGAAACAGCATAGACCCAGAATAGTGTTCGTCAGGTCCTGAGAAAATGATGTCGTGTCAATCATGTAACATTTGTTTTACATGTATTTGGATTGAGATAGTTTCCTTACTTAGGCTAAGAAAAATGTGTGTTTTGAGTAAATCAAATTTGAAATAGGATGGGCGGGTTAGTAGGACTATTTTTGAAAAAAAATTTAAGGAGGCAATAGGAAAACAAGATAACTGAACAAGAAAACATCCCCATAATCCTTGTAAAAGGAAAAAAATTATGCACGGTAACTGAGGATGATAAATCTGATGACTGATTCATCATTGTGATTTTACAGCCTTTTCAATAGTATGAGGGGTGTTCATTAAATAATGAAAACACTTGTCTAGGTAATCTGTTTTATTCCCAAATGAGTATTCTTCATGTAACACCAAAGACTGCCTGTTGAGCTTTCAAATTCATGTTTGAAATTTTCACATGTTACCATAGCAACACATGACATCAAGTTCATGATGGGTACAGCATGTGATTTTTTTTCGACTTCATTTTGGTAAGTAGGTCTTTGTATTGTGTTTATAATGCAGGATATCTAAAGATAAATTGAAAATTTAGGAACATCTTTCATTTAAGTTAGGTTTTGGCTTTACAAATACACATATAATGATTGATTATGAAAATGCTCTGAAGTTTGATAAGAATCAAAGCAAGAAGAGGGATTAAAATAATTGATTGTTAGGGCTTTTTACATTTTATTCCATAATGTTTAGTATTTTGCTGAAGTTAAATGATCAGTTGTTAAGTACATGATAATTTTGTTTCTTTCTGCTGTACAATTCTCCTAAGACTCTACTTGTTTAAGTGCAATGATGTCAAAAGTTTGGTCCCTCAGGCTTAAAATCAGCGAAAAACGTCATATTTTGCTCTTTCGAAAGCCTCTTACGATCTGTATTTCTACTAGGTTTGAGAGCAGGTCATGAATAGCTGTATATTTCTTAAGGTATCTGAGACTTATTTCAAGCCATCACACCACTAAAACCTTTTATCCATTCTTTGGTGCTTATCAGCTGCGTATATATATGGAAATTTGCAAAAATTTAGAGACTTAACCTCATAAGTTTAAGGCATCGTTGCCATGGCAATGATATTCCCATACAGTACTGTAAGTGTTAATTATATGTCACATGCATGCCTCTTCGCTGTTATATATGTAGAATACTGTTCTTACACATGGCTAATGAGATAAAGGCAAGTTTCCATTATTTAATGAACACCCTCCTCGTATTTCAGTCATGTCGAACCAATAGAAAGATGATAATTTTGAATTGCTGTATGCAATAGAACACCTTTTGTGGTTGATAAGAAATCCACCTCCATTGGGATGCAAACCCTGACTGCTAGCATAGCAAACTGCCACTTAAACCATTGAACTACCTTGGATAACATGCAAGTTGCAACTCTTTTATTTTAGGCCATACATAGATTTGTTATATCATTCTAGGCTGTCAAAATTGTTGCTGACTACAAATGGAGCCTGAGAAATATAGACAAAGACTCAGAAGAATATCAGAGAGTAAAATCAGAGGTAGGTCTGGGATCTGGAATTGAATTGTGGCAGTTCCTGAAAATTTTCCTCCTTAATTTTAGACTGAAAAGCCATTAACACCAATAACATTTATATCGTGAGTACAGTCATTGTGTTGCTCACATAACTCTTCAATTTTATTTATTCCTGAGTTATTTCTCTTCTTGAGTTGTAAAATATGAAACATACTGACTGGAGACAGTCTTAATATGTTCAGGTGTAGAATGAGCAAATATAATCAACTGCGTTCAGCAAATATTGACTGGATTACTTAAATGATTTTAATGGTGAAGTTACTTCACTTTTTCATAATAAAGTTAGCAGTTACTTAAAAAA
Source organism: Ctena decussata (assembly GCA_963989385.1). Classification (NCBI taxonomy): domain Eukaryota; kingdom Metazoa; phylum Mollusca; class Bivalvia; order Lucinida; family Lucinidae; genus Ctena; species Ctena decussata. The sequence continues at coordinate 15,732,066 of OZ022499.1, forward strand.
ATTAATTAGTCACCAAATGTTGAACCTGATTTTTTGCTTTTGCCTAAATGTGTGTCATCCAAACTTCCTGTCGTCCAATGATGTATTCGTCCAATGGTGTATTCAACCAAATGTCTTGTCAACAAAACCACTTTGGACTAAACATCATCCACCCCTGAAATACAACCATTTTTTATGCTCCCGAAGGAACTTCAAGTGGCATATTAAAATCGCACCATCAGTCCATCCGTCCATTACAGATCTTGTCTCAGCGATAACTTTAAAACTATTGAAGCAAATTAATGAAACTTCACAGATAAAGCATAATGAGAAGGTGTGTAGGGCAGAAGATTTATGTCCCTACACCCAAGATCAAGTTCACAATTGGGTCAGAGGTCAAATTGTGTCTCAAAATTGTGTCTCAGCCTCAACTTATCAACTACTGAAGCAAATTTAATGAAACATCACAAAAAGAGAAAGCATAATGAGAAGGTGTGCCACGCATAAGATTTGGGTTACCACGTTCAAGGTCAATGTCACAATCAGGGTTCAAAGGTCAAACCTTGTCTCCGCCATAACTTTCAACCTGCTGAAGCAGATTTCATCAGACTTCACAGAAAGGTCCACCAAAATAAGACTGTATGTCACACACAATACTTATAATCCCAAATCCAAGGTCAAGGTCACACTCTGGGGTCAGAGGGCAAATCATGTCTTGGCAATTGCTCAGAAAAGTACCAAAGCAAATCTTACAGGAAAATGAAATCTAATGAAAAGATTAGCCATGCACAAGAAATAGGTTCCCACAGTCAAGGACAAGGTCATAGCCAGAGGTCACTGGTCAAGTCATTTATCTTCTGTTACTTAAAAACTAATGAATCAAACTAAATTTAAACTTCATGAAACGGTAAAAAATAATGAGATGATATGTCACAAACAAATTACGGTTCTGTTGCCAAAGGTCAGGGTCACAGTCAAGGCTGAGAGATCAGATCAGGACTCTGAACTGACTCAAAACTGCAGAAGGGAATTTCATCAAATTTCACTTAAAGTTAAGCAAGATAAAATTGTAACTTTAAAGTAAAGTATATTGATAAGTCATTTAGGTTCCCACACCCAATGTCAAGGTCACAGCACATGAGTTAAATCCCCATGAATCCACTTAAACCTCGTAAGTGCATTTAAATATCACAGAAAAATAAAGCATACTGAGAATATGTGTCATTAGAAAGACTCAGGTCAAGATCACAACCAGGGCTCAAAGGTCAGTTTAAGGGGCCTTCCGGGGCATTTGTTACACAGTGTAACATTTCTTGTTGCAATCCACTGTCCATGAGGACACTGACAAATGAGCTCACAAGCTCAGTGTATAGCTGTGCATTGTGCACGATGAAAGGGTCATTGGGAATGCACATATATATGCTTAATGTGGATATGTATTCTGAGACTTTTTTTTAATTTTGGCTAGGTACATACCAGGTCAGCTCTGAGACTGAGAGACATGTGTTGTAAGAATGGTGGGGCTTTTATCAAAGTAGGCCAGCATGTTGGAACCCTAGAATATCTCCTTCCTAAAGAATATGTACAGACAATGAAGGTATTACACAATCAGGCCCCACAGTCCCCAGTAGAAGACATGTACAGGGTCTTTGAGGAGGATCTAGGAATGAAGGTAAGCGTTGCTATTTCATGCCTGTTTTGGGTTGTTGTCTGGTTTGAGACTATCAGAAGTGACTTTTAGTGAGACATAGGTTTTACCTTTACTGTGTCCTTGGCGGCATAAGCTTTGCATCAAGTTTTGTGGTTGTAACTGTTTTGGTGCAATGCTCAGACAAGTGAGACACTGCATTTTGGAGAATTCTGGGTTAGAGGTAGAGGTTATAAAACTTGAGAATAATCTCAAACTCAGAATAAAGCACACTGATTGACTGCTTCCGAGCACATGCTCGGAAGCAGCCAATCAGTTTGCTTTATTTATTGACTGCTTCCGAGCACATGCTCGGAAGCAGCCAATCAGTTTGCTTTATTTTGAGTTCGAGAATGTACTCAAGATTTATAACCCCTGGACCTGGTTATTTATGTCATATTTTTCTCTCTTATTGTTCCAACAATCATGTTTTCCTTAAGATCATTATTTGGTACACTCTTTAATACTGAATTAAATGCCCTTAATGCTATGTTCCCACTATCACAATTGAAATCGTGGTCTTAATCGTGGACTAATCGTGGTGATCCTATCAGATCCTGACAGATATTATCAGATCTTGAGGTCAGTCGTGGAAATCGTGTTGATCTTAGAAAAAAATTTGACGGTCAAAAAATTTTCTACGATCAACACGATTGATTCTCAGTCGGGATAATCGCATAAGATCGTATTGGATTGTAACAAAGCCCGAGAGATCGCATTTAATCGTGCATCTAAAGCGTGGTGATCGGGAGCAATCTTGAACAAGACAAACACCACGCTCTGTTAAGATTAGCGGCGATCTCACACGAGCTGTCACGATCTTTGATGCTCTGCTGTGTCACATTGCTCACGACCTGACACGAATGACTCACAAGCAGATACGAGTTGATACAAGAAGATGCGAGTAAACGCAAGCAGAGCCATGGTAGAATCCACAACTGCCTGACTGCAGCTTTCCTGGTCCTTTGTGATGGGGATTGTGGCTGATCTTGCTGCTGCTTGTCTTCCTCTCTTGCGATAATTTTTGTATACAGTAATAAGGTGCATGTCCAGTTGTCGTCATCCTCAACTCCTGCCATCATCAAAGGTTGTGGGTTGTAGTATTCATTCAATGATACAAGGTCAAGAAACAATCAAGTACATGGTCAGTCGGGCTGTATATATACCCGTCGGGGTCCAGTCGTAGCTGAAATCGATCCTGATCGTGAAACACATCGCAACCACAATCGTATCCTATTGCAGCACAGCGCATTGGTTCGCGATGAACGTCTCGGAACGTATTTGCACGCACCAGGTAGCCCCAAATAGGGGACCCCGATCGTGATGATCGTGTCAGATCGAGAACCAATCGTGAACTCCATCGGGACAATCCTTTCAGAACGTATGTAATCGTATCTGAACGGGAGACCAGATCGTGTCACCTCAAATTGACCAGTCGTGACCATATCGCATCCAAGCGCAACAACTCGTACCATAACGTATCAACTTGCATCATCTCCTATCCAAACCTTAAATTTCATAGAAGTTCTACGATAAGCTACGAATGGCCAATCGTGGCGCTCGTAACGGCTCTCACGTCAGTGGGAACGTAGCATAAGGGAACATTTTAACCATAAACCACGATTAATTTTAAATTTTGAATAAGCTGATTTTGATGTTGCATCCAAATATTGCTGATGACATGGCAGCAGGGTAGGAGCCTTATGATATGTGCCGTCTCTGTTTTTGCAAGTGCATTTTATTCCAGTTGTATGGGGACCCTGTATTTAGTTGATCTAAAGATATGGCTTTTCCTCTTCAAAACAAACTACAAAATATAGATTATCTTACAAGATGGGTCTAGATTTTTGGAATTGTTTTCAAAGGGTAAAATCCATCTTATATCAGAACATCACATGTCTGATTAATGTATGTTTGGTCATTCTAGAGGATGGGTTGGGAGACATCTTATGGTATACATGAAAACTGGTTTACAGGTACCAGCGGTTGCATTTGGGTGAAACAAATTAGATAGTTTTTGCCTATTAAAATGCTTTTCTGTACTCTTAGGTTGAAGACATATTTGTGAGTTTTGATCCTGAGCCCCTGGGAACAGCATCATTAGCTCAAGTTCACAAAGCAGTTACAAAAGATGGGAAGGTGTTAGCTGTGAAAATACAACATCCTAAAGTGAAAGCTCACTCATTTGTAGACATCAAAACTATGGAGGTAACTTGTCTTACTGAATCCGTTTTAGAGCTCTTGATAAGAGGGGGTATTTAATGATAAATAAATGAGGGATATTTTTTTTTATTTCTCATTGAAACCATATGTTGTGACCCCTCATCTTAACTGTCTCAACCAGACGGTTCAGATGAGGGGTCACAACATATGGTTTCAATGAGAAATGAAAAAAAATATCCCTCAATTATCATCAAATATCCCTCTTATATAAGCAGGGCCGGGTAGCGCAATCGGTAGGGCACCTGACTCGTAAGTCAGATGTCCTGGGTTCGAATCCCGGTCTGGCCACATACTTTCGTTTCTCCTTCCGCTGATTCAAGAAGGGCAGTGGTCAGTTACTGGCGAAATTATGTGCACTTAGTACTGGTTAACCGCTTAGGAGGTCTAAGCCTGCCCAGGAATAGTGTGGTTAGGTTAACTGACCGTCCCGACATGACCTTAGTTGTTTACCATGGACGTTAAGCATCAAATCAACCAACCAACCCTCTTATATAGAGCTCTGCTTTTTAGACTGACAGCCCATTTTGGGGACATATGCAAACAGTGCAAACCCAGAAATTCAGGATTTTGATGGGCCTATTGAGACTAAGATTAGCCATGTGCAGAAAATCTGATGTTCCAAAGAACCTTCAATATCCATTCTAGAGTAAAACTAACATCAGATTTGAATAGCTTATGAATGGATCGAGCCAGATGTAGCCTATCTCTAACAGGATATCCCTTTGGTTTGACAATTACAATGAATATGAACTTTGACATGCACATACCAGTTCCTTGTGCATATGTGAACAGCATACTAGACAAGTTAGTACATATATCAAAGGCCCAGATAAGTGCATATATCAAAGGCTCAGATAAGAGTTTGAAGATAATTCTAAGAAAAATTTAGAAAATTCTCCATAAAAAACATACATTGTGACCCCCCATAAGAACCATTTCACTGACAAATCTGTTGAGTGTTCACATTGTATTTTTCTACTGAGAAATAAGAAATTTGTGTTCCTTTTAAATTATTATCAGATATTCCCATTATAAGGGGTCTCTGATACAAAAACATAGTATTTGCTTTGAGAGTGTAAGAATGCAAGCTGAAGCCTGACTGCAAGAATGCACTGGCTTATTTGTCAAACACCTTTCATGTATGTTGTGACAAATAATAGAGAATTAAATTATTTGAAAATGAATCATAATTTTGAGAAAACCACACTTTTCCATTATATGAATTATAGGTAGTATCTCATAATTTAAGGCGAGCATGACAGACACTTTACCAAGACATCATAGATCTGTTACCATAGCAACTGTGGAATTACTCACTGTTGTTCTTAGTACCTTGGCAAAATGACGTCTCGATGACGGCACTTTGACATGAACTCCTAGTTGTGATGGTAATGGAGTCTTCACGTCATCCATGTTTGCTATGCTTCGCTAATATTTCAGTGACATTACAAACTGAAATTCTTTCAAAAAACTTCAGATTTTCACAAACAAATAATTATTCTCAAGACATTAATTCCTTGTCATATATGAATCAGTATGATTAATCCACTGCATTCTGGGTATTTTTGCCCTCTGCTGAAATTGTTGTCTGTATCAAAAATAAGAAAATTCTGACAATATTGGTCGAACTAACTCTTGTAGAAATGATGTCTAAGCAACAAACAGTTTGGATCTCAGATCAGGCCCCACCTTTGTGGGGCCTGATCTGGATCCAAACTGTTTGTCCAGATACCTAAAAAAGGGGTATCCCGAATGGAACGGGTTAATCAAGCAGACTAAATATTCTTTTACATTGTTTATTTCTTACTTCAGTTTTTGATTCACAGAGTTGCCTGGGTGTTTCCAGACTTTCAGTACCTCTGGCTGGCTGAAGAAACAAAGAAAAATCTTCCCCTAGAATTAGATTTTCTTCTTGAAGGCCATCACTGTGAGAGAGCTGCTAGAAACTTTAAAATGTTTTCATTTTTAAAGGTACTGCAATTTTTTTAAATATGAATGCATAAACTTTCCAGGGAAAAAACTCGCTGCTAGTTTTATTTGTGCTTTCCCCTTCAAAGGGGGTCAGCTCTTAAAGAAAAGAGCAAATTTGCTTATCTAGGTACTTACAGGGAAGCCAGTGGTTAGCCTGGATCTACCTGGCTCTCTGTATGCCAGTCAGCTAATGTAAGCCAGGAAACAACAGCCCATGTTTTTTGCTACAAACATGACCCAATTGCTGACATGCCAGATGAGCCACAACTGGGAAAACCAACAAAGTGGTTGTGCGCCCAGTGCAGACTCAGTCCAGACTGGGCACATCTGCCCAGTCTGATCAGAGTCTGCATGGAGGTAGCCTAGACCCTCAGCTACCCTTTAAGTGCTTAGCAAAGAGTCTGATAGGTCTGGACAAATGCCCAGGCTGGTGTTAGTCTCCGCTGTGTGCACAAACACTTTATGGTTTTCTGGTGTTGGGGCTCAGATGTTGTAAGGGTAAGCCTATGTATTAGTCTTATGGGTAATGGCAGCCTAGGGATCAGCATACCTGTGTTGAGTTCACCTGTGATTGGTTAAAGCACATGCATCTTTTTTTAGCTCACCAGAGCCGAAGGCTCCGGGGGAGCTTATAGTATAGGCAGTTGTCCGTCGTCGTCGTATGTCGTCTGTCGTCCGTCGTATGTCGTCTGTCGTATGTCGTCGTCCGTCAACACTTTTAAACAACATCTCCTCTGAAACCACAAGGCCGATTGGGCCCAAATTTCATCTGTAGCATCCTTGGACTGGGGGATTGAAAGTTTGTGTTTTTTATGAGAATCTGCCCTTTAGTTTGGTTGCTATGGCAACTTAGAGTTCCCATAGACTTGCAATGGGGAAAATTGAAAAATGGCATTTTCTTCCAAGACATTGCAGATATGTTGACAAAACTTTTATAGAAATGTTCCTTGAGAAGTCTTCTATCAGCTGTATGTTTTTTGGTCCACTGCCCCTTTTATTGGTTGCCATGAAAACCAAAATGCAATCAAAAAGGAAAAGAAAGGCTTAAAAATTATCTACTCTGAAACCGCTGGGCCAATAAGGCCCAGATTTCATTTATAGTATCCTTGGGCTCGGGGATTGAAAGTTTGTGTTTTTTATGAAAATCTGCTCTTTAGTTTGGTTGCTATGGCAACTTAGAGTTCCTATAGACTTATAATGGGGAAAATTGAAAAATGGCATTTACTGCCAAGCCATTGCAGATATGTTGACAAAATTTTTATACAAATGTTCCTTGAGAAGTCTTCTATCAGATATATATTTTCGGTCCACTTCACTTTTTATTGTCTCGCCTGCGAAGCAGAGGCGAGACTTATGTATTGCTTTTCCGGTGTTGGCGGCGTAAACTTTTGTCGAGTTTTTGCATTTAGGTCATTTTCTCAGAAACTAAAGGGCTAGAGCGATGAAACTTGGTACATGCATACATCTGGAAGAGTAGATCTCAAAGCCATCATCAATATTGAGTCTTGACCTACATTTTACGGTTGACTGACTTCGCAATTTTTTTGTAGAGTTTTTGCGTTTACGGTAGGCCATTTTCTCAGAAACTATAAGGGCTAGAGCCATGAAACTTGGTACATGCATACATCTGGAAGAGTAGATCTCAAAGCCATCATCAATATTGAGTCTAGACCTACATTTTACGGTTCACTGACTTCGCAATTTTTTGTCGAGTTTTTGCATTTAGGTCATTTTCTCAGAAACTATAAGGGCTAGAGCCATGAAACTTGGTACATGCATACATTTGGAAGAGTGGATCTCAAAGGCGTCATCAATATTGAGTCTTGACTTACATTTTACAGTTGACTGACTTCACAATTTTTTGTCGAGTTTTCGCATTTAGGTCATTTTCTCAGAAACTATAAGGGCTAGAGCCATGAAACTTGGTACATGCATACATCTGGAAGAGTAGATCTCAAAGCTATCATCAATATTGAGTCTTGACCTACATTTTATGGTTGACTGACTTCACAATTTTTTGTCGCGTTTTTGGGTTTAGGTCATTTTCTCAGAAACTATAAGGGCTAGAGCCATGAAACTTGGTTCATACATACATCTGGAAGAGTAACTCTCAAAGCCATCAGCTGTATTGAGTCTTGACCTACATTTTACGGTTGACTGACTTTGCAATTATTTGTCAAGATTTCGCGTTTAGGTCTGTTTTTCAGAAAAAATAAGGGCTAGAGCCATGAAACTTTGGTCATGCATTTATCTGGAAGAGAAGAGCTAAAAGTCATCATCAATATTGAGACTTTACAACATTTTACGGTTGATGACGTAGCAATCTTTTATCAAGTTTTCGCGTTTAGGTCTGTTTTTCAGAAACCATAAGGGCTAGAGCCAAGAAACTTGGTTCATGCATACATCTTTGCTGATTTAGCTCTGTTTTTTGACAAAGCGCCAGCAGGCGAGACACCGCATTCCGCTGAATTCTTGTTATTGATTGTCATGGAAGCCATAAAGCGAAAGAAGGAAAAAAAATGCCTTAAAAAAATTCTCACTTCTGAAGCCACTAGGCCGATTGGGCTCAGATTTTATCTTCAGTATCCTTGATCTGGGAAGTGAAAATTTGTGTTTTTCTTTTATGAAAATCAGCTCTTTTGTTTGGTTGCTATGGCAAATTAGAGTTGCATTGACTTACGATGGGTAAAAATTAAAAATATGGCATTGACTGCAATCAAAATATGGAAAATAGTTATATATTTTGTTTTTGTTTTCAACTCAACAGACTGTCAGACTGAGACTTTGTAGTAGTGTATTTTGTATTAGCCTGTACAAATGTGACAGCAGTTTTGAAAACAGTTTTTAGCTAGCCTGAACAAAGTTCAGGAAGAGCTATTGCACTACCCCCGGCGTCACGTCAGCGGCGGCGTCGGAGTTTGCATTGGCGGCAGCGTCGGCATTAGCAAAAAGTTAAAGTTTTACGTTAAAGTTTTTTATGTGATGGGCAAGGCGCTGTCAGGCGAGCTATCCTGTCCCTGTGACATGTCTTGTTAGCTAGAGATCTGGTGAGCTTTGTGGCCCGTGGGCCTCTTGTTTAAGAATGTCACCATTACAATCAGTGGTGCTGTGCAACAGGGAAAAGTAAGTGGAGTATGGTTTTCTTACCTAGATGTGCAAGATTTACAAAGGAGCCACGACACGACAAAACCAACAAAGTGGCATGTGTGCCCAGCGAAGACTCAGATCAGCCTTTCATCTGCCCAGTCTGATCAGAGTCTTCTCTGTCTGCATGGGGCTAGCTTAGACCCTTAGCTACCTTTTAAGTGCAAAGTGAAGACTCTGATCAGACTGGGTGGCTACCCAGGCTCATCTGAGTCTTCACTGGCATTATGTCACGCTTTTGGGTTTGTTGTGTCGTGGCTCAAATGTATAAAGGTATTACTTTTTCCTCATTGGCTGTGACAGCATTTCTGGTGAAACTACATGTATGTTTTATGCCAGTATGCAGACAGGTGATGCTCATCCTTCAGCAGGATTCTTGTCTTGCCAATAAGACAAAGTTAAGGTCATGTCAGATTATAAGTATCTTCCATGGGTAGGAGGTGTGGATAGAAAAATCCGTCACGAGGGTCACTGTTGGACATCACTCGGCAAGCCTCGAAATGCCAGACAATGATCCAGAGTGACGGATTTTTCTGTCTGCACCTCACACCCATGATAGATACTTTTTCTTGCACACCACGTTTTGTTTTAACTTTAGAGTATGTTAAAATGTGTAATTTTTTGTGATTCAGAGGTTTCTGTTTGTTTTTGAAATAAGGTGCCACTTTCAGTGACTGCCATTCGTTTCTTTAGGTCAATATCTGGCATGCATAAACATGTCAATTTTGCCGTCTTTTTGACATCATCTAAAAAGCCAATGTCACTAGACGACACAGATACATGACCTCCAATACAACCAATGCATTGAATGCTTGTAATTTTTATCCGGTTTTGGATGAGTTAACATGGGTGAGATAAGATTTGTAGGTACAGGGGAAGCACACCGATATTCTTACATAGTGTGCAAGAAATAAGCCGTCTCATCTGGATCTACATGTATGGTTGTGTACCTGTTTTTGGGGTGCTCCAGATTTTGGGGTATTCTAACAGATTATACCCCTCCTCTTATCGAGGATCCCTAAAGAGGATTATTTTTGCTAACAGAAAGTTGAATCAGCATGTTTCATCATACACTAATTGATGCGCGAGAGCATGTTAGTTTTGACGTCATCTGTGACATCGTCGTTGGTGACCGTGGGAGCGGCCATATTGGAAACATGCAAAGTGTATGGAAAGTACCAACGAAGATGACACGACAATTTATTCAATTATGAACTTTTTTCTCTAATGATTCAAAGATCGTTTATACAGCCTAAAGAATTGCAGGTCTCACAAAAGCAGTCCATATTATTAGAATCTGCAGCTAAAACATTTTGAATGCAATTTCTTTAATGTACCCCGAAAACAGGCAGTTTCAGAGAGCAGAAAAAGCCAAGCATCTGTTTGGATTTGATCAAATATGTAAACACAGAGATTTGCAGACATGAAATGTAAGTTACAAATTACTTTAAATAACACATATTTTTATGTCCACACAGACTATCAGTTTATGATCTTTATCTATCACACAGTTTTTATGTTGCTTGCAAATGTTAATACCCCAAAAACTGGTGCAGCCATCATACATAGTTTGCAAATTCAACTATTTTCATGCCCATGTAAACTCCTATGTTAAAGGTACCTGAGGTACACTGGGACTTGTCTAGTGAAAGAGTCTTGACCATGGAGTATTGTGAAGGTGGTAAAGTTGATGACAGAGAATACATGGAGAAACATGGTATTAATGTTAATGAGGTAATTACAAGCATCAGAGCTCTAGATTAGAGGGGTATTCGATGATAATTAAGGGATAATTTTTTTTCTCATTGAAACCATATATTGTTACCCCTCATCTGAATCGTCTCGTTGAGACGGTTCAGATGAGGGGTCACAACATATGTTTTTATGCAAAATTAAAAATTATCTGTAATTATCACCAAATGCTACCTCTTATCTAGAGCTCTGATTAGCATGTTTTTTTTTCTTAACCATTCTATACTGAACAAAAATAAAAACTTGACGGTTTTTATTTCTCAATTCCGGCCAACCTAGCAAATTTGTAATGTATATATGGATGTTTTTGAGTTGGGCAGACATCTGATTACATAAATCGTGAAAAATTATTGGAAAATGTTTGTCCTGGTCGGAGTTATTTAACTTATTCCTATTTTAATAATTTAGAACAGACTTTAATTTGCGCATGCGCAGAAGAAAGTTCTCTTGTACGTAATAAACAGTAGTTCCAGCACGCATAGAAAACACTTTAAACGCTAATGTTAATTGTAATCACAACCTGAAAATAAGGTTTAAAGTTTCAAAACTTTCAGATTATCTCCCTTTAAATTAAACATATAGAGATTTATGAGATGCCGTATCTTCTATACCAATGAGTTTTTCTTGTTATTTTCTTCGAGATTAGTTTGCTTGTCTTGCAAACTCGATGTCTTTATAACTAAATTTATTTGAAAGCCATTTCTTAAACTGCCATAAAGCCTTCAAGCTTTAAGCATGTGTAATGGGAATTCCATTCAAACTGAATGTCTGGCTTCATAATGGCGTGGACTGAGGTTTTTCGTCTGGTCCTTACGGCTTCCTTGTCGACCGTGCATCGGCATAATTTTAGCTTCTGAGTCCTTACAGATTGGAATTAATAATGAAAAAGAATTGCCAAAAGATTTTTTTATCATTTAAGCAGACTTCGACGATTTTAAATTTGGCAATTATCTGGTTTTGTGCATAGAGAACAAAAAAGTACCCTTGTGATGTTTACGATAGCCTCAATTATGCTGTATCTAAGGAATCTTGAAATTTGTGTGACTATGATATTACAGAATGATTACATTTTCTTAATTTAAAGAATTTTTGTGTTTCACTTTTTTTCCAACTACCGTAGGATGAAAAATATCGACTGTCAAGTTTTTATTTTTGCTAAGTATATAAGGATACTTGCACAATTTAACCTATGTACATCATATGATTCTTCAAAATGTTAGTAAGCCCTATCCATTTTCCCAGTGACCTTGAAAATCTGACCTATATATTAAGGATCTTACACGAGTGTTTGGGCAAGTTTCATAAATTTATATGAAATGACCACGAGTGTAAGAGTCTGTTGATCATATGACCCCTTAAACTGGGATTTTTTTGCCTTCAAAATGAACATTATTTCAATAAGAAAATACATTGTTGACACAGCCATTGTCAATTACGTTACGCATACGTACCAAAGTGTAATTACAGGTGTGGTCATATGATTATCATGATTCAAGGTTATCCACTGAATAAAGGTGACGTCATGTGATAAACATGTATCTGTATTGTATACCCTGGATTTAAGAAACATCAGAGACTTGATAGTCAGCTTCTGTTAGTTTTGGAAGAAACAGTTATAGAAAAAAATAAGGACAGCAAGAGAAATAAATCGTATAAACAGAGTAGGAGAATGGGTCATCGCTTCTGTTGAAGTGACCGATTATCGACTAATAGTCGACTAAATTAATAACAACTGTATTGTTTAGCTCAAAAGTCATGTTAGCAAATCTGTAGAAATTTTCAGGGCACACAAAAACCATTTAGTTTTACATTGTATATTCATCAGTCTATAAAACCTTACTTGTGAACAAGCATGTTACTTGAAATAGTATCTAATATAAGTTGACTATAGAAAAATTGTAGTTCATCATCAGTCATGACAGTAAAAAACGAACCATTATTGACTATAGTCGATCATCAGTCCAACACTATCTGAAACCATTGACATTGTAGGTAACAAGAGACCTTGGTAAGCTGTACAGTGAGATGATATTTGTCCAAGGCTACGTCCACTGTGACCCCCACCCAGGAAATGTTCTCGTTAATAAGACTAAGAGAGGAACACAGATAGTTCTCTTAGATCATGGATTATATCAGGTATATTAGAAAAGTAAATTATACTATTATGTACAAGGTATGTTCGGAAAGTTCCCGGACTGCACTTCATGTAATAACTTTGATATTTTTAAACATAGAGCTTTGAAACGTCAGTCACGTTAAGAAATATATATATTCATTTTCATTACAAGCGGACATTTGCCTATGTCCATGCATTCTAAAATATTCATATCCATAGCAACATGATATACGCTCTTGCGGAGCAACCCTTATTTATTTTTATAGTGTTCATATTATACGCCATGTGTTTCGTCAAAAACGTGGGAAACGTCATCTTGATGCTCTTCCACACCAAGACAATGCCCCATCGCACACGGCCAAGCCTATGGAGTTGGAGTTGGATGTTTTCTGGACTGGCAGGTTGAAACACGCGCAATACAGCCCAGACCTCGCGCCACTTGATTTTGCGCTTTTCCAGGCTGCCAAAGCCCAGCTATGCAGAATCCGCTTTGATGATCTCCAGAGCCTTTGTCGCCATGTGCAGGCAATTACTTCATCCTCATGGGTCAGGAGATATGAACGTTGCATGCAAGCACGAAATTTACACTCGTCCGCAGGTATTTACGAGTAGATGGTCGGTAAGGACGAGTGGAAATTGTCACTGACTTGCCCTGCCCTACGAGTTGGTTTTTCCTCCATGAAAATTGTCTAATCATGCTGTTCAGGAAAAGCACTTTACAAATCGATCATATTACAGCAAACAAATATTGACTGTAACGCAAAAAGTATGAAATCCCATAGATTTCCGCATCGTGTTGTCTAAAAAATGAAAACGGAAATGGCAAACTGTAAATAAACAGTGCACATGCGCATATCGAACAACGACCCGATGAGAATTCGCACCAACGCGGTTTCGCCCAAGTTGTTTGCGCTCTATAACTGCATGATAACAATTGCATAATCCAACTCAAATAGTTGTTTATGGAATAATTATCACGTCCTCTCTTGAATGAAGCAGAAAAAAAATCTACTTAAGTGCAGAAATCTTTATAAACGAAACCTCTTTGGCAAAACCGCTCAGTACGATCCTGAATTGGGACGAAACCATATTACCTACGAAAAGTACCGGAAATAACCGAATGAAAATGAAAGTGGAAGTAGAATACGTTCGAGGGGAAAATGAGTCTGTTACTAGTCTTGTAAGTGTTCTGTCTAGTCAAATCAAATATGTTATACAAGATGTCTTAGTTTTTTACTAGTACTGTACTGGCTAGTTATTATTTGCTGTTTCTTACATATTAAAAGTTTCATTCAGTATTTTTGCTCTTATTCCACTCCAGTCAAGAAGGACAAGTAGATTTTTGAAAGGATGAGTAAAAATTTGAAAGCACTTGCCCTGCAGGATAAGTATGTTCAACAAAAAAAATTTTCGAGCCCTTGCACATGGCCGCTATTTCGAGAAGGAGTGAAAACTGACGTTGACATCATTAATTTTAACATCGGGTTGTTCCAACATACATGTACTGTTGGTACATGTTTTCAATTTATTATAACTGTTTTATTGTTATATGTATGGCAACGAAATTTTGCAGTGATATGCAATAATAGATGCAGTAAACCCATACTGAGTTTTGTTATAATACAATGAGCCATTCAAAAGAAATGCGTTCAGTCCGGGAACTTTCCGAACATACCTCATACTATAGGTAAATGTGTATACTTTCAAGGGAAGCAATAGCCTTTTTTTTGCCTCCCTTCCCAATAGGTGTTAACTCCTAAAGGAAAGAATTTGCTCCCCGAGGAGCAAATTCTTTCTTTTAAGAGTAGACACCATTTTGGAAGGGCTTTATTAAGGGAAGCAAACAGGAGATCACAAGAGTTTTTCCCCTTGTAAACTATGTTGAAAAAAATGAAAGTCTATTATACCTTAAATATTAAGACAGAAGTGGCTGCCCTGCAGACTGTTCATAAAGTAGAGTCTTAATCGGTCAGGAGCTACATTAAATGCCATTCAGCTAGTTATTTTCTGACAAGTATTGCAAGGTCATAAAAAAGCCGAAACTTCAAAGTATGGCCCATATTCCTTCTTTGGAGTATGTTCTCTGCTCTTGATGGAAGTCTTTTAGACTTTAATTGTTCAAACATTAGGATTGTTTACTGATTGGTTACCATAATTATTCTACTATAAAACAGAGTGGGTTTTTTTTCATGTAAATAATGACATCTAATATTTATATCACTCTTCTGAAATTCTGCTTTTGGGATAGATGGGTTGTTTTCAACTGAAACAATCTCCAACTTATAACATGGATCTAGATTTTAGGGATTGTTTTGTTGAAGAGAAAAATCCTGCCTTATTTCCCTAGAAATATGGTTACTAAGATGTCCAGGCACTTAGAAGGATTTTGGCCTTATTTAAACCAAAGATGTTCTTATGTATAAAATAAATGCTTTTTGAACATGTTAAACTTGTTATAAACATAATTAAACAAATACTGTATTTAACTATAACAGGAACTTACAGATGAATTCCGAATTAATTACTCCAAGTTATGGATGTCACTGATTCAAGCTGATATGGATGGTATCAAGACATATGCCCAGAAACTGAATGCTGGCGACCTTTACCCCTTGTTTGCCTGTATGTTAACAGCGAGGACCTGGGATTCTATAACTGTTGGTATTGACAAGAAGGAATTGACAGAATCAGAGGTATTATTGGGTTCTTTTCATCTTTTCCTGTGGATTTACGAGTCAACTCTGACTATTGTTTTATTGTCTTGCCTGGGATAGCAGGAGCGAGACATAGGTATTGCTTTTCTTGCGGCAGTGGCAGTGTAGGCGTTGGCGGCGTAAACTTTAAGTTTTCTGGTTAAGCTCTGTTTCTCATGAACTATAAGGGCTAGAGTCTTGAAACTTGGTACATGTTTACATCTAGACAAGGGAAACTGAACACAACCATCAATATTAGGTCATAACTTATACTTTACGCTTCACTAACATAACAAATTTGAGTCAAGTTTTCTGGTTAAGCTCCATTTCTCAGGAAATATAAGGGCTAGAGTCATATAATTTGATACATGTTTACATCTAAACAAGGGAAACTGAACACAACCATCATTATTAGGTCATGACCTATATTTTACACTTCACTATCTTTACAAATTTGAGTCATGTTTTCTGGTTAAGCTCCATTTCTCAGGAAATATAAGGGCTAGAGTCATATAATTTGATACATGTTTACATCTAAACAAGGGAAACTGAACACAACCATCATTATTAGGTCATGACCTATATTTTACACTTCACTATCTTTACAAATTTGAGTCATGTTTTCTGGTTAAGCTACATTTCTCGGGAGCAATAAGCGCTAGATTCATGAAAGTGGGTTCATGTGTACATCTAGAAGAGGGAAGCTGAATGAAACCATCATGACCTATATTTTAGGCTTCACTGACTTAACAAATTTGCATTGAGTTTTCTGTGTAAGCTCCATTTCTTATAAACTTATAAGGACTAGAGTCATGAGACTTGATATGTGTTTGCATTCAGAAGAGGGAATTTCAAAGCAGCCATCATTATTAGGTGATGCCCTATATTTTCCACTTCACTGACTTTACAAATTTGTTCAAGTTATCTGGTTAAGCTCTGTTTTGTGACAATGCCCTAGCAGGTGAGACACTGCATTCCGTGGAATTCTTATGTTTATTGTAAATGATCAGGGCCTGGTTGTTCAAAACTAACAACGTCTTTAGTTATTACGACCTCAAAATTTCAAACATTTTAACGCAAAAAAACTGCCATTTTTTACCGTGCAGTGCAAAAGTTCCTTACATTCTTGCAGCAAAAAAATATGAACACACTTGATTTTATGTGTAATAGAAGACTTAACCAATTCTCGACTAACAACTTCATTAAGCTAATTTCGCTTTGAACAACCGGCCTTCTATCAAATTTAGTTAAGGTGTATGGGTACACCTCCATGTTTTTCTGCCATTTTTACAATGGGGGGCATTTTTTATGATTTTCTATCTATTCTTTTAAAATCCTTCCTTGATGGGATCTAATTGTAAAGTTAAAAAGAGGCAAACATAACAATGACAGTGATGTCCCTATAAGTAAACCCATTCACCATGCGACAGGATTTCTTACCTCAGTGCTAATCATATTGATTCACTTGCCATTGCACATGAAAGGAGTGCTTATGTGATACCCTTTCAGCACGTTCACAAGTGCTTTTCAGTAAAAGTGTAAGTCAACTTGTGGCCATGGACCTTTCATATCCTTAGATCAGCTTTTCCGTAAGAATTTTTCTGTTTGAAAGTAAACTCCTAAGATAGCATACTACATTGTCCTCTGACCTTTTTTTTTTCAGAATGATCAGTTAAAAACAAATGCTGCCCTGTACATGATACAGATCTCGGAGATCCTGAACAGAGTTCCACGCCAGCTTCTGCTGATCATGAAAACCAATGATGTGCTGCGAGGCATAGAGGCTTCATTACAAACAAGGGCCAATGCGTCCTCATTCTTGAACATGTCCCGCTGCTGTATACGAGCAGTTTCTAGTGACGAAGTGAGACAGTGTGATAATTTTTTGCAGGCATTAAGGATAAGACTCACCACACAATGGCAGCTATGTAAATTAGGCTTTTATGAATTTTATCTGTGGTTACAGAGCTCAATATTGATGAAATATTTGTTTTCTAGTCGTCAGGCTGTTGCAAGTTGATGACAGTTTTTGTCTCGCCTGCGAAGCAGAGGCGAGACATATGTATTGCTTTTCCGGTGTTGTCGTCGTCGTCGTCGGCGGCGTAAACTTTGTCGATGTTTGGTGTTTAGGTCATTTTCTCAGAAACTATAAAGGCTAGAGCCATGAAACTTGGGTCATGCATACATCTGGAAGAGTACAGCTGAAAGCCATCATCAATGTTGAGTCTTGACCTAGATTTTACGGTTGACTGACTTCGCAATTTTTTGTCAAGTTTTCGGATTTAGGTCATTTTCTTAGAAACTTTAAGGGCTAGAGCCATGAAACTTGGGTCGTGCCTACATCTGGAAGAGTACAGCTGAAAGCAATCATCAATGTTGAGTCTTGACCTACATTTTATGGTTGACTGACTTAGCAATTTTTTGTCGAGTTTTCGGGTTTAGGTAATTTTTTCAGAAACTATAAGGGCTAGAGCCATGAAACTTGGGTCATGCATACATCTGGAAAAGTAGATCTCAAAGTCATCATCAATATTGAGTCTTGACCTAGATTTTACGGTTGACTGACTTTGCAGTTTTTTGTCAAGTTTTCGGGTCTAGGTCATTTTCTCAGAAACTAAAGGCGCTAAGGCCATGAAACTTGGTTCATTCGTGTATCTGGAAGAGTGAATGTCAAGACCATCATCCCTATTGAGTCTTGTCCTACATTTTATGGTTGACTGACTTTGCATTTTTTTGTCGAGTTTTTGCATTTAGGTCATTTTGTCAGAAACTATAAGGGCTAGAGCCATGAAACTTGGTTCATGCATACATCTCGAAGAGTAAATTCCAAAGCCATCATTAAGATCAAGTCTTGACCTACATTTTACGGTTGACTGACTTTGCAATTTTTTTGTCAAGCTTTGCAATATTTTTGTCAAGCTTTAGGTCTTTCTCAGAAACTTTAAGGGCTAGAGCCATGATACTTGGTTCATGCATTCATCTGGAAGAGAACTCAAGTCATCATCAATATTGAGTCTTTGCCAACATTTTGTGGTTGACTGACTTTGCAGGTTTTTGTCAAGTTTTCTCAGAAACTGTTAGGGCTAGTAGAGCCAAGAAACTTGGTTCATGCATACATCTTTGCTGATTTAGCTCTGTTTTGTGACAAAGCGCCAGCAGGCGAGACACCGCATTCCGCGGAATTCTTGTGTTTAGGTTGTATTGAAATTAATTTCTGCCAGTATTCAGTGGTCCATATAAATGGTGCTTTTGGGGATATTTTTTCATATTTCTCCATCAAAGGCATTTGATTGGCTGCCTTTCAAATCAAGGGGATAGAAAAATACTCTGATCAGCCTGCACATCGCTGCAGTCTGATGCTAGTCTTTCCTTTTCTCATATACCATCTATGAATCCTGGTAAGGAAATAGAAAAATAAAGATTCTGGCCCCGAGGTTATAAAACTTTTTCCGTGCTCAACTCAGCTGAGCATGGAATTTTACCTGCTAATAAATGGCAAATTACTGATAAGTACAGTTGTCTTCTTGCCCAGTTTAGCTGAGTTTGAAATTTTCTCTGCTTATAAATATGAAAATGCCAACAAGAGTTGGCATTTTCGTATTTATCAGCAGAGAAAATTTCATGCTCAGCTGAGTTGAGCACGAAAAAAGTTTTATAACCTCGGGGCCTGGTCAGTTCTGTACAGCTTCACAGACTAATATGACTTTATAGTATATACATGTTTTTGAGTAAAGTCCTTTTTCTTGCATCACCAAACATATAGTTTGACCCTCATTAAAATATCTCAGTATGTGGTGCTCTAGAGGGCCCAGGCTTATTTGCTAATGTTACCTCAGTTGATCAGTGAGGCAGCTCTGATGGGGGGGCTGAATTATACGAGTTTATGAGGAGCTCTAAATAAGAGGAACTATCTGATGATAATTGCAGCAGAGCTCGGGAAAACTGGATTTCTTTAGGTCCCAGACCGAAATTCAGAAATTGGGACCGATTGGAAACCGCCCAAAGCCCCCAAAAATCGGTCCCATACTGGCCCAATACTTAGGAAATTTTCTCTGATTCTGTCAGATATACATACCTAGCTCAGATGTCAATCCGTTAATTACACATGACTAAGCCAATAATCACCTGAGATCTCGTAGTTCATCGCGTTCTCTAGAATCTCGCGAGATTAAAGTGGTCGTTTGAAAGTAATTAGCTTCGGGCGCTATTACTGAAGTTAAAGACTCTTTGATATGTTAGTCAAATCTCGGTAGTTTGAACGCCGATTTTTCGAAACTACCAGATTTTTCAAAGTTGAAACGTGATCCCGATCGTAAGCCCATTAATTCTATGCAAAAACACTTCTGCAAATTCTAATTTCCATTTTTCGAAAGTAAATTTAGGTCCCATTGAAGTAAATTTACTACAAAAATCCCTCTATTATTCGAAATCAAAATGCATGCTCCAATGTCATGTCGGAAAATAACACCTATTATCATAGATGGGATAAATATTTACAGCCTCAGGTCATCACGGCCACTTGTACAGGTAACTATCGCTTCACGACCACTAACCTTTTGATGGCATCTGTCAACTGACCACCCAGCAGCCACGAACAAAGGATACCGTTCTTGAAGAGGAAACCTCCATGCATACAGAACAGGACGATTCAGTTGCTTGTGAAGTACCTTCTTGTAATTTGAGTGGTTTGGAACCCAGTCAGAAGGATCATATTGAACTGGTTATTCACAGTCAAAGTGTACCTAATGAACTGGAGTCACAATCAGTGGCACCCCATACCTCTGAAGTTGATGTAGCAACTGAACAGTCAATTCTTGTGGATTTACTTGAAGTACTGGACAGTGATGACGACGTTCCTGTAAGGAAGTGTGACGTTTGTGCCAATTGTAAGCAAAGGCTTGCACTGGGTGCTGAACTTGTTCACTGTGCCCATTGTTCCACAGTGTACTGTAGTGAAAAGTGTCAGGAGAAAGACTCTGGGTTCCACCGTTTTGCCTGTTCAGTGGTTGCCCCAGATTCTAGGAGGAAGTAATATTTGTATATAGGCAGTATTTTATGACTGTATGTAGTGTGTTGACAGTTTTACTTGTGTGCTTTAGTGACAAAGCTTGTATGTAGTGTGTTTGACAGTTTTAGTGACATAAATTTTAATTCTATAAACACTTTACTGCGTAGTGTGAACGCAGGTGCTCCTATTTACAGGAAGGAAATACGGACAAAAGAAGAAAGAAAGATGGCTCAGTCTACTGTTGAGCAAAAGGTGTCGGTCTAATTGCATAATTGACGGGGTTATCTTGTTTGAAGTTTGTAAATTTAAAGGCTAAATGTGATGGCTTTTGTAACCAGCAAAGGGTTGGACTAGCATGCGCTTCAAACGGTTTGCGCACAGATCATACGGTTTGCACACGGCACTAAACAGAGTCTTCCCGAGTCTTAATACTCTCATCTGAATCAGGTTGTCTCCCCTGTCCACCTGTCAGTCAAGTATGATGTCTTCTATCACGTCCGCTCTGCCTACGAACACATTCTAGTCTTGTATTTGCTTTTACATTCGTAGTTAAACGTCTTAAATGTTTGAAACCAAGAACTCCACCAAACACAACAATGTACGACCATTGTATGGAAATCAGGAGCGGCTGTAATGTAGTGGATAACACTCCGGACTACCAATCCAGGGATCGCAAGTTCGAACCCCCGCTTCTCCGGTCTTTCGGATGAGACTTTAAACCGAGGTCCCGTCTCCATATGACCTCGTTGTTGGTGGGACGTTAAACCCGAGTTCACTCACTCACTCACTGTACGGAAATCGGGATTAATTCATAGGACTTTGTTTATTGTCATTAGTATGAGTGACAGGTATTTAATTTTTTTCCTGTGGAAATTAGTTAGGCGATGACGGCATCGGCTGGACCGATTCATTTTGCAATATTTCCCGAGCCCTGGATTGCAGATATGTTTTCTTATTTCTCATTGAAACCATATGTTGTGACCTTCATCTGAACCGTCTCTTCAAGATGGTTCAGATGAGGGGTTACAACATAATGTTTCTATGCAGAGTTGACAGAAATAATCCCTAATTATCACCAAATACTCCCTCTTATCTAGAACTCTGGTTTATGGAAAAAAAAATACCAAAATTAATATTGAAATCCATCTTTCTCTGTAGCCTTAATGGTTCAAGCATTAGGATACCACAGTTGTTATAATTGATATTATGGACTGAATTAGATGTGTCACAAAGAAGGTACCTTACTGCTTTGTGAATAATAAAGACACATTTATGCAGATTGATCAGAGTCTTCTGTACACTAAATGACCCTTAGTGTTGTTCATGTGGTTGGGAAGATCCTGAATAGGTTGCTGATGTGGGAGCTGATCAGGGTTTCACAGTGTGACAATATGTCATACTGGACCTTTGTTAGGGCCATGCTAAAATGTTCGTCATTTCCATCAAGGAGATGCAGTGTTTTTAAATGAAGCATTTTTTTTATATAATAACAATATTAACTTTATTTAAAGGTAGGTTCCTGGCCTAGCGATAATTATGTTCACAAACTTTTTTTGTCTTTTTCTGGGTAGTATTGAATTCTCTTATATTTCTGAAACTATTGCTACTGAGAAAATCGTCAGATTTTGTAGAAAATAGTCGTTTTCCCTTTGGGTTTATTTTCTTTTGTTGAAATTTCAGTTCTAAAAATAATACGTATATATGTCTACAAGGCCGCAGTTTCTGATGTAATTTGCCAACGGTTTATTTTCTCTTGCCGTGAGCTCTTCCAGAGGTCCTAGCATGGCGGATGGGTTAAAACTATCCCCAAATGCAATGCAGCATGACGCCAGCTATGTTACCTATTTTTGGCGCCAACTAAAAATAGCGCTAACTGGTGTGCGAAGCAGAGTTAGGAAATCCCTTGCAAAACGACTTTTCTACGATATTTTGATTTACACTGTTAGTGAACCTTATTCATTTCCTCTTTATAAGTGCTTTCCAACAACTTGGATAAAAAAACATCAAAATTATGATGCATTCCACAGTACAGGAACCTACCTTTAAGAAGAAAGCCCAGATCTTCCCAGAGGTCTTCTTTAAAATAAATATGTACTAAAGATACTGACTGGATATTGTAGTTTTGAATTTATGGTTTTGAGTTTATTGTGTAAAACCCTGGTATCAAAGGAAAAACAACATAATCAGAATTTGCCTCCAGTTATGCTCACCAATGTTAAGTTGCACATTACATTGAAACCAAATGCTTGCCTCTGACAGTATTATATTAATTTATACTTGTTTGTTATTTATTTAATGTTTTATTGGTTGATATTCTTCATTATCCTGGTTCCCAGTGCATTTTGAAATTGGGAATACAATAGCAATAGCATTATTTCCTTATCTATTAAGTGCAGCATCCTATTGGGACTACGTGTGTGTGTGGTTTGTAGGGGGGGGGGGGAGGGGGGGGGGGGGGGTGAGTGGACTTGGCATTTGTTTTGAGGGGGTGGGCTGGGAGGAGGGGTAAAAACCCTTTCCGGGTAAATGGGAATGCTGTTATCCCATGATTTCAGTTTTTATCTCAATGCTTAGTCTGTTAGCTTTGAATGGGTATTTAACAGGGCATAGATAAAGCCTTAATTGATCTCTTTTATAATCTGTTTAATGATATACATTATATGTCATTGTCAGTTGCATTTTACCAGTTAGGTGGTTCATATGAACCTCAACTGATTCTTAGAAGAACTATTCCCATGGAATATTTTTATTTGCTGTAGTTAGTCAAAGAAGGGACCACAGTTCACTTTACTTGCTAAGCCGCAAGTGCCAAAGAATACCACAAAATTCATATACATTGAAAGAAAGCCTTAAAGCACCAAAACCACAGATAACGAATTTCATTAGGCATCATTAAAGGAAAAAATTCATCCAAGCTATTCCCCCTGAGAATAAGATAAGATTAGAGGGCAAACAGTGTAGGTCTACTAGATGAGATAGCTCATAATAGACCACCTCCTCTGAATGTTTGCTAATTTAACTATTTTCATTCATGATGCTTAAAGTGGAAAGAGGAGCAGATTGTAAGCCTGATTCAAAATTGTGGATTTTACTCATGTATAGCTCCTGACATTAGAATGAAAATAGAAGGAAAAAAAAAAAAACAGAAAAAAAAATGTCAAAGGGTATTCAAGATATGTAAACAATGATTGTTGCCATGTCAGCAATTTTTAGGGCAGTCAGATATGTTATATTTAGATGAATTTAAGAGGAAAACTATGTATATCTTTCTTAACACCAGTGTCAAATCAAATATTTGACTACTATGGCATTTATGACAAATGTCATCTTTTGTACCTTGGAAGCACATGTCACTGCTGGGCAACTTTATGTAAACAGAGAGAAAAAGTGAAACCCGTGAGATTAACCACTTTTTCATATCCATATTACCTGAAATGGCAACAACCTGAATAAACTTGTTTTTAAAAACAAGGACAAGTGATAAAAAAGTAATTTGGTGTAAACTTCCACTATTAACTTTATGTAGGTGCAAACAAAGGTGGAAACTTCCACTTACTTTATGTAGGTGCAAACAAAGGTGTAAATTTTCATTAACTTTATGTCATTGCAAACTACCGCTATCCTTCATTTTCAGTGTTGCAGAATTTTTTTTTTCTTTTTAGATGTACCTTAATAGCATGTAATTGATATCATATTAATTTGTATTACTTTTTCAGAGGTGGCAGCATAGCCTTTTGAATTTTCTGGGTTTTATCAGATTTGTGTCAATGTGCAGACAGGCAAAGACACAGAATTTTTGTTCTGCATTCCAACATTTCTTTACATTTGCATCAGCTAGGATTTAGAATTTATAGATACGAGGGGAGTTCAATAAGTTTGTAGAACTCGGGGTTTCACTCACAGATTGGAAGATGGTTTCAACATTATTTTTCAATATAATCCCCCTTTACTTCAATGCATTTGGCCCACTTTTCTGGTAAGCAGTCTATGCCTTTGAAACAAAAGTCGTCTGTTTGGTCCTCAAACCAAGCCTCTGTAGCAGCCTTGAGCTCATCATCATCTCGAAATCTTGTTCCAGGCAAGTGGGACTTCAAATTTCGAAACAGATAATAATCACTTGGAGCCAGGTCTGGACTCTATGGCGGGTGATTTAACTGCTGGAACTTGCACTCACGAATAGCCGCTTGTGCAGCTCTGGACTCCACCCTTTGCTGACGATCTTGCATGTTCAGGTTTCTGGGTACCCACCTGGCAGATACTTTTGACATGCCTAAATGTTAATGGATTATAGTGTAAACATTTCAATTAGACAAATCATATTCTGAAGCAAGTTCGGCAACTTTGATTTGGGGATCGTTTAGCACAAGTCTCTCAACACAGTCGATCACCTCCTGGCTGATGACATCGGCAGGGGGACCTGGCCTTGGGTCATCTTCTAAGGAGTCTCGCCCACGTTTAAATTCTGCTGACCACTTTGCCACTGTGGAATACTTTGGGCTACTATCACCATACACATCAGCCATGCGCTGATGGATTTCTTTGGCGTTTGCATTCTCCTTAGTGAGGAACTTTATGACTGCTCTGAACTCAGTATTTTGACTTTCCACTTTTGCCTATGGGTATAGGTTTTCAAACAAGAAGTAAGAGCAAAAAATGTACGTGGTGACTTAACGACCGTAATTATTCAACTGACAAAGGTTTACACTGCACAAAAATGAAAAAAGAAATCTTGAATTGTATAGAAAAATACTGAGTTCTACGATTTTATTGAACTCCCCTCGTACAAGGTGTATGGATAGACCTTCATAGTTTAATTGACATTTGAGCGGCAATGTGAGAAAACCAACAAAGTGGCATGTGCACCCTGGGTAGACTAAGATCAGCCTGTGCTTCCGATCAGAATCTTCGCACTCCGCATGGCAGTAGCTTACACCCTTAGCTAGCCTTTTTTCCCAAAGCAAAGAGGTTGATCAGATTGGGTGATGCCCAGGCTGATCTGAGTCTTCATGTGGCAAACCACTTTGTTGGTTTTGTTGTGTCACATCTCATTCGTAGAAGAATAGTACTTGCTTCCATGTTATGTGGATCCCTTCTTTTTGAGGGGGTAAGTCGCAAAGGAAATTTTAAGGTCTGTGGTTATGGTTGCACCTTTAAGGGGAGCAACTCTGCCATTTTCATTTTTGCCTGCTTTCTCAGCTGGGATCAACTCTAAAAGAAAGAAGGTGCTCCTTGTGGAACAGATTCTGTCCTTTAACCCTTAAAGCGCCAAAAAGTAAAATTGTTGAATTGGCAAACATTGTAGGCCAGATGAGGTGGCTTATAATGAGCCACCTCATCTGAATCTACATTGTTCGAATTCTCAATATGATATCGCTTGGATGAGATTTTTTTTTAAATTCAGCAGAAGTAAATTTTGTCGTCTGCTTTTTGGCGCATTAAGGGTTAAGAGTAGTTCCCATTCTGGAAAAGCAAGTCTTCCAGGGTTGCTAACAGGAAGCAACAAAAATGTTCTTTTTTGTGAAAACGGTGGAGAAACATGGTGGTGTACCCATACACCTTAAGAATACCTGTTTGAAGAAGGGAGATAAATGTACATATATCTTGATCAGAGTGGTCTTTCTTGGCAATTTGTCATAAAGTGGTGTTCATTTGGCTGACAATTTTACACCTAAAAATTGCTGATTTTATGACGTAAAACCTATATCTTATGGATCTTGGTTAAATGTATTTAAAGAAGTTTTTAGTTATAGTTATTGTTAATAATTGGTGATACGGGTCCATTTTAAATGATCATTATTGCTGTTTTAATATGTATCCTTTAGTTAGAATTGAAAGTCAACATGAATTGCTAGTTATTATTATGTACTGGGGGTTTAGCTTTTTGAGCAGGACATGACAAAACCAACAAAATGGCATGTGCACCCATGGAAGACTCAGATCAGCCTGGGCATCCACCAAGTCTAATCAGAGTATTTGCTTTCGGCAAGTATGTAGCTCATACCCTTAGCTACCCTTTAAGCATAAGCGAAACTCTGATTTGACTGATGCCCAGGCTGATCTGAGGCTTTGCTGGGTGCACATGCCATTTTGTTGGTTTTGTCTTGTTGCAGCTCATTTCATCTTAAAGAAACTGCCATTGTTTAACCTAATAAATGACAACCAACATTTTTGGTCTGTGGACTTCATTGTTCATGGCGAGTTTCTGAAGGACAGAACGGGTTGTAGTGATAGTCCAAACTTTTATCTCCTTTTCATATTGATGAAGTGAACTGAGTTGATAGTAACTGATTGGTCATCAGTATTGGGTGGTTCGGTAAAAGTCTTATGTAGAATAAAGTCTGGTAAATTCGGACAGCAGGTAAATTCAGACAGTGACATTGTTTCCTTAATATGTCAGATGTTTGGAATTAAAACAAAATTAACTGGGCAATAGTGAAAATCATTATGAGCCATCTCATCTGGATTTCCACTGTTTGCAATGGTATGTCAGAATTTACCCGCAGTCTGAAATTACCTGACTCGACCCTATTGGTCTGAGCAAACAATGCTGACCCAGATCAGACTACATGCTCTGATCATAGTCAACTCTATTTGCCATTCTTCGTGCATCTTTGGATGCATCACTGCAATGTAAAACCCTCCTCTCCCATTTTTACGACAAATTTAGGGTGTCTAAATTTTTAAGAGAATTTTAACTTTTAGTTTAATCATCCAATGATTGTAAATGCTTAGTTAACATGTTAGATGTATTATAGGTATACTTACAGGAGTAAATTCCTTCATTTGAAAGTAGACCCCATTTTAGAAAAGTCCCAATGTCAAGGGAAGCAAATAGGGAGTCACATAAGTTGTCTCCCTTTGAAAAAAGTGGAAGAAAAAGATGGCAGTGAATACTTACACCTTAACTGAGACAGCAAATAGACCATGCTGATGTAAAAAAAAAGTGACCTATCAGAGCTCCAGTTAAGAAGTGGTAACAGGGATAATTTAGGGATAAATTTCCATTTATTCCACAAAAACGTACGTTGTGGCCCATCATTAGCACATTCTGGTCGAGATGGTTCTAATGAGGGGTCGCAACAAACAATTTCATTGAGAATTTGGAAAAAATTATCTCTGAATTATCTTCATCTGGAGAATAGAGAATACCATGTTAGTGTCTTTTGATATCAAGTTTATCAGTCGAGACCAGAAACAGCGTAGGAATGGCGCGGCTTGCTGAGCCAGTCCGAAGTGTTTCTGGTCGAGCCTGATAAACTTGATATCAAAAGACACTTACATGGTTTTCTATTTATCATGCATCATTACAATATTTTCAGTTGTAAAGAGCGTCAAACAAACGAAAAGTAAATGCAGTCTTGTTTGCACTTTTTGACGTCGCGAATGCGTTATGACGTAAGTCGGTGACGTCATTTGACCAATTGAACGTTGTTATCACGGCCAACGCCAGTATGTAGCCAATCGTCTTCTGAGATCGCTTCTGCAGGCATCGCCTGATAACATTCGCGCAAGCGCAGTTCTGCAGTGACATGATATCGCATCATGTTATCATACCCCTGTTATCAGGTGAATTTTGCAGCATATGAATGATAAACTGATTTATCATGCATCTGCTGCAAAACTCACTTGATAAAGGGGTATGATAACATGATGTGATATCATGTCACTGTAGACCTGCGCATGCAGGAATGTTATCAGGCGATGCCTTTAGAAGCAATTTCTGAAGACGATTGGCTATAAACTGACATTGGCCTTGATAACAACGTTCAATTGGTTAAATGACGTCACCAACTTGCGTCATAATGCATTCACAATGTCAGCAAGTTCGAACAAAGCTGGGTTTGCTTTTCATTTGAATGACTCTCTTTATGCCTAAAAAATCTTCTAATGATACAAGATGAATAGAAAACCATGTAAGTGTCTTTTGATATCAAGTTTATCAGGCTCGACCAGAAACATGTCAGACTGGCTCAGCAAGCCGCGCCATTCCTACGCTGTTTCTGGTCTTGCCTGATAAACTTGATATCAAAAGACACTAACACATGGTATTCTCTATATATATATTCTCCAAGAAGACAGCATATGTGTGCAATCTGGTCACAGTGTTCATGGCTCAGGTGTGAAATGTTAGTTCTGTTAAGATAACTGAGCCACAACAAGAGAAAACCAACAAAGTGGTTGGGCGCCCAGCACAGACTTGGCTCAGCCAGGGCATCCGCCCAGTCTGATCAGTCTTCGCTGTGCACTCAGAGGGTAGCTGAGGGTCTAAGCTACCTTCATGCAGACAGTGAGGATTCTGATCGGACTGAGCAAATGCCCAGGCTGATCTGAGTCTGCGCTGGGCACACAACCACTTTGTTGGTTTTCTCGTGTCATGGCTCATATAGTGGTACACCTAAATGGTTTTCTGACATTTACAATGGGGAACAACTTTTGTGACTTCCTGTTTGCTATCCTGAATGACAAGCCCTTCCAAAATATGATTTACTCTTAAAGGAAAGACTTGGCTCCAACAGGAGCAAATTCTTATATTTAAGAGTTGACCTCTTTAAGATGGAGGTCCCCTGAACCTGTACATACATGTACCCATTTACCTTAATTGCATAGCTGCCTGTTAGTTCAAGTAAGTCTTCATTTCTTACTATTTATTTAAATTTTGTTTTCAAGTTCTTCCATTGAATGAAATGCCTGTACATCCATAATATTGTTTTCACTTGACTGGCATAAGTATTCTGTACAATCAAAATATATATTATTTGTTGAATAAAACTTCCAAATGAAAAAAATTCTGTGTTATTATTTTATAAAGTTAAATCTGCATATTGATAGCTTGGTTTAAACAAAGATTTGTCTCAAGATGCTCGTAAAGACCATCAGCAGAGATTTAAGCCTAATTTCATATGGAGCCTTAACAGGATGGGGAATGAAAGTTTATATATTTGGCTTGGCCCAGGTCACATGACCAAGATGGCCACCATGCCCATATATGGTAAAAACCTTAAAAAATCTCCAGAACTACTGGGCTGATTCCCTTGAAACTTGGTATGTAGCATCTTGGACTCTAGTACTAAAAAGTTTATATAAATGATGACCTTGGGTGACCTTGACCTATTTTATGGCAAGGTCAAATTTGGTCCCTTAGGCTTTTGAATGGGAAAAAAACGCTGAAAAATTGCATTTTTCTGTTGCTTTTGTGCTCTGCCATATGGAAATGCAGTCATCGTCAACCCATATGGATACTAGAGGTCTAGGTCATTTAGTGACCTTGGCAAAATGTCATTTGCCTGGTGGGTGTCAATATTTTTAAAGGACTTCTCTGAAACTACTGGGCCAATTTCAATTAAAGGACAAGGTTCACGAAGGGTCAAAATCGGCCCTGTTTCAGAAATTGATGAAATTTTACTAT
Organism: Ctena decussata; assembly: GCA_963989385.1. Classification (NCBI taxonomy): domain Eukaryota; kingdom Metazoa; phylum Mollusca; class Bivalvia; order Lucinida; family Lucinidae; genus Ctena; species Ctena decussata. Next base: position 15,762,045 of record OZ022499.1, read on the forward strand.
GTCATATATATGTGTTTCCTGCGACTGAAAATGGACTTTTTTAACCTCTGACGTCTTATTTGCTCATTTGTGACGTCATTAACATAACATACTCCACGAGACCTATTTAATGATTTTATGACGTTAACGACGTTAGAAGTTTGCTGTGCAGCGCTTTTCCGTTTGTTCTGTGCTGCCGCTTTTTACCGAGGTAGATTAGGTGTTACTATTTCTGTTCTGCAGGAGCTCTTACGAAAATGTAAATCTTTATATTCAATCCCTGCGGTGGCATTACATGTAATACTGATGGTTGTAGCGCTTGAAAAGTCCGAGAGCTTCAATTTTGGCTATACTATGACATTTGATAAGGCACAATTATTCTGAGCCCCGTTTTAGTTTTTGTTTAGCATTTTGTCTGCAAAAGAAAAGTTTGTTACGTTCGAGTATGTTTCATTTTATGAACGAAATGCGAAGCGAAAACTTACTCCGAGCAAAATTGCTGTTTCTCATTCATGACAATCTATGTTAATATCAAAAAAATATTGTTTGCTGTCCTGGCCTATAAGTCCCTGTTAAGGGATTGTTGTATGAGGTGCCGCTTTACTATGAATTCCCGGTTTTGTGATAGCACAGAATTGATATCGTGATATCACAAAATATGTGGGAGTAAGTGATATCACACAATCGAATTAGTGATATAAGGAAAAGGAATAAGTGCTATTACAAAATCGATTTTGTGATATCACTAAATCACAACTATTTTGTGATATTTGTGACATCACAAATCTATTAAGTAATATCGCTAGCTCGATTTTGAGATCACTTAATCGACAGTTTTGTGATATTACCAAATTGAATGTGCTATCACAAAGACATATACCCTGTTAAAAATCACAAAATCTTTTTTAACAATTTCGCCAAATCGACTTTGTGATACTACAAATTTCATTCTGTGATATTACTAATTCATTCCTTTTTAGAGATATTACTAAATCGATTTTGTGATATACAAATCGACTTAGTGATATCACTTCATCGATATAGTGATATCACAAATAGAAAATGATATCACATATTCAAAATAGTGATATTACAATCGATCTGGTGATATCACACATTCGATTTTGTGATATCTGAAAAACAGGATTTATAGTAAAACGGCATATTATGAAGGCCTGGTTGATGCAGGATAATGGTTATGACGGCATTCTTGAGTTTCCAGTTCGGTTCTTACGAATTCTATGCTCACAGGTGAGTTCAACTCAAGCCAAAACTGACGCTGCGTGCGCAAGACGTTCCCTAAACATACTTATACTAGCCCAACTAGCCCGCAGACCAAAATAAACCATGTTCAAGGATTAACCGAGATGTTACAGCGACATGAAATTGAACCCTAGTAAAACCGTATGACAATGTTTCACACATTTCTTGTGATATACATGACCTATACAAAAAAAAATTGTGCGCAATTGAAAAATACTCATTGTGAAAAATAAGCACGTTCTTCTCAGCGAGGACGTCAGAAAGGTGGCGTACGATGCATCACATCATTGTCAGTTTTGCCTGGCGTCTGCGGTCAGACTGGGTGGATGCACAGGCTGATCTGAGTCTTGGTTGGGCGCACAACCATTTTGTTGGTTTTCTCGCATCGCAACAATTATGCTTTCATTCGTTCGTGCATTCTGTGGCCAAATTCGCGAGAGCTGCATCCGGGGAGCTGCAGTAATCAAAATATTGGTATATTATCGCGTTCTACAAGTTTTGTTGTACAGAACCAGTTCAGACTCTCCTGGGTCTACTCTGTCATTCCATTTTGCCTCTTTGAGATACATGATTGCAATGAAAAAAAAAAAGAAAAAAAACCTCTTCAATTCTAAGACAGTTTCGGTAATTACTGTAGGTTTCCCAATGTTTAGACTTTTACGGATCTTGATCACTAGTAAAAATATTGATAATAACAATCCATCCTTGGTGAGATGGTACTCAAATGCGCAACCCCTCTTGCAGTTTGTCGTAAATCATTCTGAAACCTTGCATGCTTCTAGTCTGCAAATTGCTTCTAGTCTGCAAATTGCATGTAATTCGGGCGTTATGGTTGACAACTTTTTACTCCAGGACTTTTATTGCTTTTGCAAACGGGCATCAGACAACCTACCTATTAGGTGCTATATTTACGCCGTTTCTGCTACCGATTTGCATTTATCATTCTGAAACTAATTTTACAGACTCCTTTTACATGCACTGTAAATGTGCGTTTGGTTAGTTGGATTATGGTTGGATAATGTTACCACTTGTCTCGCTTTGCAAACTTACTTACTTTCTCACTCGCAACACTGCTTTCTCTTTACTTGACTTCTCAGTGGACCCCTTACACCCTACTCATACATCCGAACAAATGCTATATTTGGGTCATTTAAAAAGAAACAGTCAACAAAGCCGCAAACTAATTACTCCATCTAGTTTATTTTGGGTGCCAAACTGTCTAATGTATGCTTCCAGCTTCCCGCTCGTTCTAGATCTTTTGAAGTCTGAGCCGTTTTCCCCGTGGACCACTGTTGAGTTGGATTGGGCTTAGCAAACTAATTACCGGCAAAGGTTTCTTGAACAATGAGCTGTCGCTCACGGCCAGGTACTCCCTGCAAATGACGTCACCTAACGCTAGTCTGTGACGTAAGAAACCGTGACGTTACAACTTGGCGCGTCTTTCTCGGATATGTTATTGAAAAAACTGAATAGTTATTTTTTCACTATGGGCACAGCTGCCTTACAAAAAATATCTATTAAAAATCGATAGATAGTTACAATATCTAAGCACTGTCAAAAAATCTTTTTGTAAGGCGACTGTGCCCATATTCAAATTTGCGATCAAAGACGAGAAAACGCGCAAAAAACATCAAAATACGCCTACCCCAACCCATTTTATCAGCCTATTACATAAAAGAGGGAGATTAACATAGCAAAAGTAGAGATGCCAGGCAAACAAAGTAGCACAATGCCGCTGTTGTTAAGCAAGTTTGATTTTTCGCCAATTTACAGGGCCGATAAAGCAGGTTCACGAACCTTGTCCTTTCATATGCAGCCTTCAGGCAAAGAAAGTTAATATATGTGGCTTCGCCCAGGTCACATGACCAAGATGGCCACCATGCCCATATGTGGCAAAAACCTTAAAAAATCTTCTCCAGAACCACTGGGCTGATTGCTTTGAAACTTGGTAGGTAGCATCTGGGACTTTAGTACTACAAAGTTTATATAAATGATGGCCTTGGGTTGACCATGGCCTATTTTACTGCATGGTCAAAGGACCTGGTATGATAAGGTCCATATTTGGCCCCCAGAAAACTCATTTTTCAAAAGTTCTATTTCGATAACTAAAATGCATTCATAGGAAAGTTCTAACCTAAAATGTAACAGCAAATACAAAATCAACCAGTTCTTGCATAAAATATTTGTGCTTTTAATCTTGAATATACCCATACCCCCAGCGGATTCTGGCAAAAATGACGAATTTGGTAGCCTTTGCGGCTTTCAAAATATATGAGCCTGGCCTCCAGCACATTTTATATTTTATATGCAGACATAATTTTTATATATTTACATGCCATGAAAATATTAAATGTGCTGGAGACCGGGCTCTATGTTTATTTTTAACTTTTTGTTACCAAACTGGCAGCGTTTGGAACATTGTCCCTGTTTTCTCAACCCCAAAACGCCCATAACTCCGCTCATAGACAAAATAAACATATGTTGTGGGTATTCAGTTTCTTAGTTAGAACACAAGGAATAATTTGGTACACATTTCATTTTGATCTGTTGGAATTTTTTGGTTAGCGTCTCTGGATTTGCAAACTTGAGTGGGTGGGGTACCTTGACAGGTCTTGTGCAGTGCACAGGTAATTAGCCGTGGTACCCAACGTATAATCATTTCATCAAAAGCCTGTTATCAGGAGCTTTCAAAAGCTATTGTAAATGACTTATTTCTTTAAAGGAAAAATTACTAAACTCAGTTTTTCTTGCTATTTTCCTTTACTGCAACATAGGCATGTCAGAAATCATGTTATTCTGAGAATTAACAAAAGTGAAACGTATTATTTCTGTTTGTTCCCATACGCGCAAATGATAAGCAATAGAAACCATGCAATTATAAAATAATTTGAATGGGGGCCCTTTTGTCTGTAAGGCTTTTGAATGGGAAAAGCTTGAAAAGTGCATTTTTTGTTGCCATAGTGCTCTGTGAAATGGAAATGCAGACGTCAACCTCTAAGAATTCTAGAGGTCTAGGTCATTTAGTGACTATGGCTAAAGGTCATTTGTCTGTTGTTTGTCAACGTTTTAAAGGACTTCTCCTCTGAAACTAATGGACCAAAATTCAATTAAATTTCAGGTGCAGCCTTCAAGCAAAGGGGGGAAAGAAAGTTTATATATTTGGTCCAGGTTATGACCAAGATGGCCACCATATCCATATGTAGCAAAAACTTTAAAAAAATCTTTTGCCGATTGCCTTAAAACATGGTCGGTAGCCTCTGATACTACAAAGTATATATAAATGATGACCTTGGGTTGACCTTGACCTATTTTACCACAATGTCAAATTTTGTCTGTAAGGCTTTTGAATGTGAAAAGCTGAAAAAGTGGAAATGCAGTCAACCCCAATCTCTAGGAATTCTAGAGGTCAAGGTTATTTAGTGATCTTGGCTAAAGGTCACTTGTCAGTTCTGTGTCAACATTTTCAAAGGGCTTCTCCTCTGAAATTACTGGGCCAATTTCAATTAAATTTCATTCATGTGAAGCCTTCAGGCAAAGGGAGAAAGAAAGTTTATATTTTTGGTCCAAGTCACATGGCCAAGATGGCCACCATAACCATATCTGATAAAAACTAAAAAAATCTTCTTCCCTAGATCCACAAGGCCGATTGCTTTGAGACATAGCCCTTTGTAGCATCTTGGACGGTAGTATAAATGATGATTGACCTTGATCTCCTTTATGGCAAGGTCAAATTTTGTCTGTAAGGTTTTGAATGAGAAAAGCTGAAAAGTGCGTTTTTCCATGGAACTGCTGTCGACAAGCATAAAATCTTAGGCACATTCGACATTAGGCCATATTGTACAATTTGCCCTTGAGATACTTACCCTAGAGTGCTGAGGATGAATGGACTTCGGTGAGCTACAGGACCAATGGTCCTCTTGTCATCTGATTTTCATAACAAATTCAGGATATTATTATCACTATTTAACATGGATCATACTTTATCAGGGTCACGATAAAAAATCACTGAACCATGAAGTATATAGGTCACTGTGACCTATTGCTAGTTTGAGGTCAAACACCGAGTCCTACTGAGTCATTATCCCAAGCTATCATGTACATACATCAAACAGTCCTTAAGAAGTCCTTAAGGCGAAATAACTAGACCATGAAATATAGGTCACCGTGACCCATTGTGAGTCTGAGGTCTAATTTTGGGTCATACTGGGTCATTGTCCCATGCAATCGTGTTCATACATCAAATAGTCTTTAAAATATAAGACAAAATCACAGGATCATGAATACAGGTCATGGCCCAATATGCATCACTGCCTTCAGTAGATCTTCCCCTGATGTTCCTATCTAGCAAGCTTGAAGACTTTATCCCTTTTGGTTATTTAGACACTGAGCCAAATACAACAGGTGAATATTTTTTTCTATGTTCAGTCAACCATGAACTATACGTTTTGGCCAGATATGCATCACCGTTCAATAGATAATCACCAGCTGTATCAGTGAAGCAAGATTGATGGTCCTAGCTCTTGTAGTTACTTAAAAACAGAGCTAAACCCAACAGGTGAACATTTGTTTCTATGAACAATCAACCATGAAATATAGGTCATTGCCTGATATGCATCACAGCTTTCAGTAGGTCTCTCCCAGACGTATCTATGTATCAAATTGGAATACTCTAGCCCTTGTGGTTACTAAGAAACTGAGCTAAACGTAACAGATGAATATTTTTTTAGGTTCAGTCAACCGTGAAATACAGGTCATGGCCAGATATGCATCACTGCTTTTAGTAAATCTTTTCAGATGTACCTATTTAGCAAGTTTTGAGACTTTAGCTTTTGTATGTACTTAAAAATTGAGCTTAACCCAACAGCTGATTTTTTTCTATGTTCATTCAACCGTGAAATATATGTCTTGGTGCCATATGCCTCACAGATTCCAGTAAATCTTTCCCAGACATATCTATGGAGCAAGTTTGAAGACTCTAACCCTTATAGTTAGTTAGAAACTAAGCTAAATGCAACAGCTGAATGTTAACTTCTATGTTGAATCAACTGTGAAATTAGGTCATGACCCAATATGCATCGCTGCTTTCAGTAGATCTTCTCCAAAAGTATCTTTGGAGCAAGTTTGAATACTATTGCCCTTGTGATTACCTAGATACAGAGTTAAATGCAAAAGTTGAATGCAAAAGTTGAATATTTTTATGCTCCAGAAGGAACTTCGGGTGGCATATTAAAACTGCATCGTCTGTCCGTCCGTTACAAATCATGTCTCAGCGATAGCTTTAAAGCTACTGAAGCAAATTCGATGATACGTATAATGAGAAGCTGAGTCATGCACAAGAATTAGGTCCCTACTCACAAGGTCAAGGCCACAATCAGGTGAAATTGTGTATCAAAATTGTGTCTCAGCGATGACTTCTAAACTGCTGAAGCAAATTTAATGAAACTTCACAGAAAGATAAAGCATCATGAGAAGGTGTGTTGTGCATACGATTTGGGTTCCCACATTCAAGGTCAAGGTCACAATCAGGGGTTAAATGTCAAATCTTGTCTCTGCAATAACCTAAAACCTGCTGAAGCGAATTTCATCAGACTTCATAGAAAGATAAACCGTAATGAGAAGGTATGTCACAGACAATATGTTTGATCCCAAGTCAAAGGTCAAGGTCACAATTGGGGTCAGAGGTCAAAAAATGTCTCTGCAATGACTCAGAAAATTACCAAATCAAAACTTACATAGAGATAAAGCATAATGTGAAGATTTGCCATGCATAAGAAATAGGTTCCCACACCCAAAGTTAAGGTCATAGCCAGAGGTCAAAGGTAAACTCAGTTTTCTTCAATAACATATACTTAAAAACTACTGAAGCAAGCTTGATTCAAGTTCGTGAAAAGGTAAAAAAATGAGATGATATGTCACAAACAAATTATGGTTATGTTGCCCAAGGTCAGGGTCACAGTCAGGGCTCAGGGGTCAAATCATGTCTCCGAACTGATTCAAAACTGAAGTGAATTTCATCAAATTTCACAGAAAGGTATTAAATGCATGATAAAATGGTAATTAACTTAAAGAAAAGTGAAGGATAATGATACGTTATGTCAGGTGTGACATATGGGTTCCCACACCCAATGTCAAGGACACAACAAAGTTTGGTCAGTGGCTGAATTAAGTCCCCATGAATCCTATTAAACTTCCAAAGTGCATTTACATCACAGAAAAAGCAAAATGAGAATGTATGTCATGTGCAAGACTCAAGTTCCATGCCCAAGTTCAAGTTCACAACCAGGATCAAAGGTCAGTTTATGGGGCCTTCGGGGGCATTTGTTACACACTGTAACATTTCTTGTTCTACTTTGTTTTATCAATCGTAAAAATAAGGCACTGGCCTGATATGCATCGTTGCTTATAGTAGATATTTCCCAGATTTATTTTTGGAGCGAGTTTGAAGACTAACCTTTGTTGTGACAGACACTGAGCTAGAAGCAACAGGTGATTTAAAATGCCATTTTATTAACCTGGATTGAAATACGAGGGGCGTTCGAAAAGTAATGCAAATGACGTGATTTCTCGGTAACCAATATAAAAACAGAACTTCTGATTGCAAAACCACATAAAGCAAGATATGCGTAGGAAAGTCTGCAAACACGGTGTATTTTTTAAAAAAAAGGCGCATTTTTATCTTCTTTGAAAGAGGTATGCCCTAAAGACACTGCAGAATTTGAGTTTAGTAGGCCGTAATTTATATATCGTCAGTCCTTGATTTGTTTTATTTTTGCTACTTCAAGACAATGCCCAGGCAATGTTGTCCTGTAAATATCGCGGAAATTATTTTTAATCTGGGTTCCATACTGGCCCGGGAATATGGATTATGTAGTAGCAAATTCCCTGTTTCTACCAAAATTTAATAATCCCATAATGAAAACAAGTGTATTAGCATTCAAAGTCTTGTCAGCAAGAGCATTTACATGGGTCAACGAAAACATGTCAATAAATTCAAATTAATTCCAAAAACGAAGCCTCTACAAGCTTTTGAAAATGACGTTAACGTATATTTCAATAACGTCATAAGAATTGCGCATTGCTTTGCCAGGAATAAATCGATAACGGTTGTTACCCTTCTAACTTTTATATGAATATTGTAGGCAACAATGGACAAGCAACTGACAAAGATTAATTTTATGTTTGCAATGATATTTGACTTGAATGCCCAACGCTGAAAAGATTTTACACATGAAATTAGACCAGTGATATGATTGGGGCCTAGTAAAATGCGTTGTAAGTCAGTATGGAAAGGTGTCTTTGTACAGCGTTTGGTATCATTGTAAAGGCAAAATGTAGTGTTTTCAGCATATGCATAGCATTTGTGCCCAGTATTCCCCTAAACAAAGTTATGAGGCCATTTGCATTACTTTTCGAACGCCCCTCGTATGTAAGGCGTCACAAATATGCATGATGGCAAACCGTAAGTCCCCAGACTGGTATAAAGCTGCCCACTTTGCGCGTTGGTTTGTTTTGTAATTTAAATTGAAAATAGGTAAAAATAGATGTTTTTTCGTGAGCTGTTGTCAATTTATGTATAATATTCTTCTTTTTCTTTTTGTTTTGAGGGCGGGATATGTGATCTGATGATATTAGTTCCTGATCTTTTTACTTTTATCAGGAATGTCAAATGTCTCCAACAAATTGTCAAAAAAGTTAATCACAGCAGCAGAGCACATTTACATGAAACACATCAAAGAGTCAGCGACTCGACATTTTAGCAGACTGAGGTAGGGTCAAGTTAGGTAAATTCGGACAGCAGGTAAAATTCGGACAGTGACCGTCGTTGTTTCCTTTATATGTCAGTTGTTTGGAATTACAACAAATTTAATTGGGCAAACAGTGAAAGTCCTGGATTTACCCGCTGTCCGAAGTTAACAGACTCGACACTAAACCATGAAGTTACTTTAACAGATGAGATGATACGGCTTTAGAACATACATGTCTAATTCGTCAGAAATGAAAGAAGTATACATATGTTGACATGAAGTTGCATTTGGATAAATGGCAGCACCTGCAAAGAATAGTTAACATTCTTCAATATGGTGGCTGGTTTGTGCCATTTCATCTTTTCACCGCGAAAAGACGCCACGCGGAAAGACGGAAAGGCGCCATGCATACTGAACATTCTTTACCGGGGCCTTGGCTTATCGATTTTGTTATCTCCCCTGTTTCGCAGTCTAGGTAAGTCCAATATCGGGTATTAAGTTTATATAGAGATGTATAGGGAATATTTATATTTATATAAATTTCTTATCTTTTTCAAAATATTTGAATTTTTTATAACCTATATTCTGAAAGTATAATGCAATACCTACACGATGATGTTTTTATTTTTCGAAAAAGTTAATGTTTACTTGCTTCCTTTGCCGTTTTAATCACAGACCTATACTGACCATTATACTTATTGGCACATGCAGTAGAATAACGATATTTTCCATTTTCAGAGCATATTTCTGATAATTTAGAGCTTTTCAAATATTTTTTTATAACCTAAATTCTGAAAGTCTATAGTCTATGGATTAATATGATACTTTTATTTTTAAATTAACATTATGTCTTGATGCTTCCCCTTGCGTTTAAAAACCGAAACTTTAATAGTTTGGCGCTGAAAACTCAATCGCCTAAGTTTAAGAAATCATGCGCACTCCTGCATTACTTTTATGGCTGCTTTATATGAATCGGAACTATCGAATCAAAGTAACCATACTAGGATGAAATGAAAATAAATAAATAAATAATATATAAAAAGAATTGAATCATTTTGATTCAATTTTTCTTGAGTACGAAGAATTTTGTTTTAAATTAAGTCCAGAAATTCAAAATCGAATGTCTGTCAGTGTCTAAAAAAGGGTAAATGAATAAAAGTAAAATAAAAGAAACAATAAGAGGAAAAAAAAACTTTGTAAATGTATATTTATTTATTGATTAGTTTGTTTAGTTATTTAAATTAATGTAAACACATTGTTTTGGACAAATTAATTCAAACAAACAAACAAACAAACAAATTTTATTCAGCAATTAAGCAAACTACATTGCTTCTAGCCTACATATTTACACATTGTAGCGTAAGGAATACAAAAAGATTCATCTCTTATTAACATATGTAAAGAGAGCTTCTATGATATTATAATGGAGAAAACATACATGGTATTTTAATTTATGATATCATTTCTTAATTTATTTGCAAAGTATATATACTTCGAAAGATTCAGAATTTCGTTTTTTGATGACATTATATTATCAAATTTATTGAGGGTTGGCCAACTGCAGTAATAGGGTTTCAGAAATGTTCTACGCAGATCTTTATATAACGGGCAAACTAATAAAAAGTGATACTCATTTTCAATGGAGTTTGTCGTACACAATTTACAAGTTCTTTCTGTTCTCGGTATATTGAAATAACGTCCTCTTTCAACTTCTAGACTATGTGACGATAGGCGAAACCTACTTAAACTTATTTTAAATTTTCTTTCATGTATGCTGTCAAGATATGGTTCAAGTGCGAAAAAATGTTTAAAGCGACTATATGATGCAAGTCTTTGCGAATTATTTATATTACCGTACCAGGTTTGATAATACTGGTCTAATATTCTTTGCTTAATAAAAGGTAAAAATACATCGCCTTGCTGATTGTACCACAAGTTCCCAAGTCCTAAATTTTCTAACATCGATTTTATTTGATATGCCCAATTAAGCTTATTATATGTTATATTATTGTCGGCGTCGGATTTTAACATTGAATATATTTGCTTGATGATGCATTTATCATCTGATTTTAATATTTTTATCCAGTAACGATAATGGAACCCTCTCTAATTCACCATATAAACCTTCTAAATTGGTGGATTTGTTAACGCAGAGAATTTTACGCAAAAATTTTGTATGAATGAATTCAATATCTTTTCCTTCGTTAAAACCCCAAACTTCAGCAGAATAATTCAAAACTGATGCCACTAATATGTCAAAAAGTTTACATATATCATGAGATTTAAATTCATACTGACCTAATACTGAAAATAGTCTATGCATTGCTTTTGAAGCGTGTTCGGCTATGCACTTTTGTGTTCTATGCCAATTTCCGTTTTTGAAAAAAGTTAATTCCTAAATATTTGAATGACGTAACAAATTCTAATTTTTTGCCGTAAAGATAAAAATCATAGTTTGTATGTCTGGTTCCCTTCTCGAATATTAATACTTTGGTTTTATCAACATTGATTTTTAATCCCCATACATAGTAATAAATCTCGACATCATTTAACATTGACTGTAGAGAAGTTGGTGAGGTTGCGAATAATACCTGATCGTCAGCATATAATATGAGAAATAGTTTTAGCTCACCCACTGTGAAGATTCCATTTAAATTTGTGTTTATATTTGCAATTATATCATTAACGAACATCATGAATAACAAAGATGAGCTAGGATCTCCTTGTTTTACTCCTAGGTAAGAGGTAATACTAATAGATTTTTCTCGATTATGCTTTATAATTGAACGTACCGAAGAGTACATTGCTTTAATCGCATTGGTCATTTTAGAGCTCACATTTCCTGACAATAACTTTTGCCACAAAAACAGACGATTTATTTTATCATAGCATTTCTCATAGTCAATGAAGATACTGTAGAGTTTTTGACCAGAGTTTAACACTTTCATTATGATAGAATTTAAAATAAATATACAGTCAGTTGTGCTTTTACCCCTCTGGTATCCAAATTGACAATTAGATATCTTATCGTGTTTTTCTGTCCATGCTGTTAGTCGGTTTAGCAGGACTTGTGAGTAAATCTTTTGCCAAAATATTATTTAGCGTGATTCCACGATAATTTTTTGCAGTATTCGGATCCCCACCTTTAAATATAGGAACAATAAACCCAAGTCCCCATTCGTCTGGGTACTGTGAGTTGTCGAATAATGTATTGAAAATTTTAACAAGATATGGCGAAATAATATCATATGATCCCTTAATAATTTCGGCCGAAATTTCATCCGGGCCACTTGCTTTGCCATTCTTCTGTTTACATACTGCTCGGCGAATTTCTTGTTCAGTTATCTGACTATCAAGTTCTATATCGTTTACATGTTGTGGAAACTGGGTGTCATTAAATAAGTTATCAGTGTCTTGTCCCAACAAACTGTTGAAATGGTCATATAAATTTTCTATATTAATATCATTTTTTTGAGGTTTCGGTTTGTTATAGCATTTCTTTAACGATTTCCAAAATTTGCGTGGCTGCGATTTTGCAATACCTTCTAGTCGTTTCCCTTCGCTAACTTTAAACCGCCGCTTTGCATTTTGACGAATTCTGTTATACTTTGTCCGTAGATTGCTAAAGGAAATTCTATTTGCATCACTTTTATCTTTTGTAAATGCATTTCTTGCTTTAGTAAATTCTTGTTTTGCTATTTTACACTTTTTATCGAACCATTTCGGCTTATTTGTTAATGAAAATTTTGAGCTATTTTTTTTACCTGGTCTGTTTGTGCTGAAAACTTGAATCGCGTTTTCAGTTAAAAAATTGGTTAAAACTTCGACTTTAAAGCTTGCAGTAGCATTTGCGTCGTCGCAAATTTCGAGACAATGTATATTTTGCTTTGATAATGTTTGATATTCGGGTAATTTTTCTTCACTGAAAATAATTTTAGGATCATCTTTTAGGGTTTCCGCATTATTTTCGCATTTCTCGGCCTCTGCTATGTGTGCTGTTTGAAAACTGAAATATAACGCAGCGTGATCGGAAAAACTGTTCCAATTTAGGATTTCAAATTCAGTTATTGAATCAATGTTGAATTTATTGACCAATAGGTAGTCTGTTACACTAAGACCTCTTGCTGAGCTAAACGTATAATTTCCATCTTTATCATTATATAAACGACCGTTTGCTATTATGTGATCTGTCGATTTACATACAGAAATTAATTTTCGCCCATTATTATCAATTACACGATCTTTATTATGACGAGTCGGTATAATATCTTCGTGCAAGAAAAAATTATCGTTATTGTCGTCATCATATATCCTATCAGTATCATTGACGTCTAAATATTTATCAAGTTCTAGTATTTCTAATAATTGTGCTGTTCTAGAATTTAAATCTCCAGTAATATATGTTTTCCCAACATTACTAAACCTTTCAATCCCATTTTCAATTTCTTCGAAAAAATCAAAGTCTTTATCAATTAAAACTTTTGAAGCTATTGGTGGAATGTATGTATGACAGATATATATGTCCTCATCGAACGGAAATAAATCACGATCAATTTTTAGCCAAATAATACCAAAGTCATTTCTTTCAGCAATACTTATTTTGTTTTTCAGCTCTTTTCTAAAATACACTGATATACCCCCACTTTGGCGCCCTTTTTTGGTTTTAATACTTTTGTGTCCAAAAATATGACAACTTTCATAGGCTTGAATATCTAAATTCACTAAATGTTTGTTACTTATCCAAGTTTCACTGAGTAATATAATATCGTAGCAACGTAAACAATTAATAAAGTCTTCATCAGTCAACTTTCTCAGAAGTCCATTTACATTCCAAGAAATTATGCGCAGCCCCCTCTGCTCGTCCTATTCAGTGACTTCATGGAAGTTTCCGTTGTCTCCGTCCCGTACAAGTAACTTCGCTCCGGCCCATTTTAAATTTTGCCAGCGGCTTTTTCCCTCTCATAGGCAGCATTTAGGTCGCGGCGTTTTTGCAATACTGCTTTCGTTTGCTGAACGCCTACCCCAAGATTTAAAGCTTTTAATTCTGCACTCTTCGTCATGGCAGTAGTTCGAACCAGCTCTCGCTCTTTGTAATTGTGGAATTTTACCACTATTGGTCGTGTCCTGTTCCTAGGTTTACCAAGTCTATGTGCTCTATCGATAGAGATTTCTTGATTAATGTCACGCTTTTCAGCTATAAATTGCTTAATGGCCTGTTCACAATCCTCATTTTGAGTTTCCTGTAAGCCGTGAAACAAAAAATTTTCTCGTAGGCCTCGAAATTCTAGACCATTTGCTTTTGCCTCAAGATTTTGGTTTTGTGTCTCTAATTTTGTCACGACCTCTTCGAATTCTTTGGATTTGTTTTTCAACTTTTTCAGATCTGTTTTGGCACTCTTTAGATTTTGTTTTGTCTCCTCAAATTCAGAGTTAATAAATTGGTTTGATTTTTCAACATCAGTGACTTTTGCATCCATAGTTTTGACTTTGGTCTCGAGGTTTTCGACTTTAGAGTTTATCTTGTTTACCAGTTTTTCTATATTGTCTATTTTCGACACATATAATTTAATGCTTTTGATATCTTCAATAATTTCCGTGGCCCATGGAGGCGCTGGAGGCCCTGGTGCTATTCCAGAACCTGTGAACTGAGTAAATGGTGGCGACTGCATAAACTGGTTGCCGTACGGCATTTGTGAGAAATTCATACTCATACTGGTTAAAGCATCTAAGTTTGTAGTAAAATATCTTCCAAAATTAAAATATTCAGGCGAGGATTGATGAAATCGTTTGTTTTGATTATCTGGACTATTGTTTGCTGATACACCACTTCCTAATTGTTGTTTTGATTGGCCTATTGAATTGGACTGGCTAATCCCTTGTTCAGATTTTCGCTCACTTAATTGAATAGGAGAGATAACTTTTCTCTTTTTTGGTTTATAATAACTTCCAGAAACACTTTTTTCACATTTTTTCTTTGGAGGCATGAAGCTGGACCTCTATTTATCATGCTGACACAAAATTATCCCTTGATTTATCGAAATTTGCAGTTTAATTCCATAAAATCCAGAGAGGTGAAAAATCATGTCCTCACACTACGTCACGTGACTATTCATTAATTCATTCCGGGAGATAATACCATTGTCATTTTAATTTGTTTGTATAGGATTATAGACGCATCGTTTAAAGCTCAAACAAGTGAAGTGGTCAGTTTTAGAATATAATTGACTTGTTTTGCTCATCATGTCACAAATCAATTTTGGGGACAGACTTAAACAAACAAACAAACAAACAAACAAACAAACTTTATTCAGCAGAATTAAGCAAAATACATTGCTTCTAGCCTACAATAGTACAACACTGAATTTCTTGCTGAATTCAGCTACTTGCTGATCACATAAAAACGCTGAACTGCTGATTACTGCATTTACAGAAGTATGTTATGATTTTGCTATCAGAATCGATCTTTTCAGCCATTACACTGAATATAGATAAATTATATTATTTTGCCATGATTTTTCTGTCAATTGAGAAATTTTCAGTCGCTATGCTGATTTAATAGAAATATATAGGTAATATGATTTTCAATTAAAAGCAATAATTTCAGCTGATTTATTCTGATGCTATATACATATCATTATTTATACGGCCATAATCAATATTTACAGCAGTTAATCTGATTTTACATTGTATTTAATTGTACACGATATAGCAAAAAATATTAAAGGAGGCATATCAAATGTACTGTAAGTGTGCCATTCAATATCACACCTTCGATTCTTCGTTAGCGCCTAATGTAATCGATGCCATATATATTGTATATTCGATAATCCGATCATACTCAGTCATTCACAATCACCTTTACAGCTGCGTATAACAGTGATTCTTGAAAAAAGGGTACAATTGTGGAATAACAAAATCTAAAAAATGAAGTTCTTTGCGTTGTTTCGAAGATATGAATTTTTGATAGGAGACAGTCCCTTGTCCATGTATGCAAAATATTACCCACACCAAGTAAATGGTACAAAAATGGTTTGAGGTAAAAAGATGGCATTAAAATCGTCGTTACGGAGGTGAGATATAACCACATAATGCATATAGCCGCAGGTTTGGCAGGTCTAAAATATGTGTAGTTTGCAGAATAGTTGCTCTTTTCGCAGTGTTGACCTAAAACCGTAATTTCTATATGACATTGCTCACTTTGAGTATACTATATAAATAGTTCATTAAAATGAAAAAAGAAGGCTTTCTTTAAACGAACCATTGACTAAAACTACCCTATTTGCTTTCCTAGCAATGAACAAATTAGCCAAGCAATTAAAACAGCCAATGAATGAAAGAGCTCACGAACCTATCAATGGAAACTTTATATGACGCTTTTAGTGATATATGGTATTTGGAAGTGTATTGTGAACATTTTCTCAAACTACCGTTTTCGTTACGGAGGGGAGTGCGTTTAGCATATGCAAAATATGCATTTTTATTTTCACAAAAATTCTTTAGAAGTGGGACGTATCTTCTTAATAGCAACCTTTTCTCTTCTAAATACATATCAGTTGAGATACACAGTCAATATTAATACAATGACACTGTTACATGTATTTCAAGCAAATATATCATTAAGAGAAATGAATTCGAAATATGACCCTCCATCATAGGTAAAAAAATCATGAAAACCAAATCAAATCTAGAACTTGTCAGTGCTGTCCACATTTTGAACACCTACAGATAGGATAGCACCTAATCATAATCTGCCCTGTCTACCATTCTGTTGTCATTTTCTCCGACAATGATTCTTGTTATGGAGGGTAGAAAGTTTAACGTGCGTAATACGTTATCTTATGTATTACCGGTAACAAGACACGTTGTAATTCCAGTATCTTCCCTGACTTCGTAAATTTCGGACTCTTTGAAAGGTCATTTTTGATACGCATTCTTGGAGTTGTCATGTACATGTAGTAATTCCTGTTTTGGGGGTATCACAGTGATAATGTTAGGAAATATGTGGTTCAGAAAGTCTACTGAAATTTGGCAATTTTACAAACATCATATGGATTAAGTATGAGCACTTTCGGCATGACCGCTTAAGTGTGAACTCGGGTGGTACCCGGGTACTCACTGGGCTACTTGGGGATATGTATACATACACGTATATCCTCGGGTGGTCCCTGGAAAGTCTAGGTGTTGCTCTGGTTTGTCCGTGTATTGATGCAGAAAAAGCCTTATTTTGTCTGGCTTTGTGTGCAATATTGCATTTTTGCTATCTCTAGTTTGCTTCCCTTTTTTTTTTTTTTTTTTTTTTTTGGGGGGGGGGGGGGTATGCAGTGGCGGGCGGGGGGAGGAGGGGACGGCGAGGGGGGTTGGGGCAAGAGAGGAATCCCGATAGCTCAGTAGGTTAAGTGCTGACCTGCTGTTCTAGTGGAGATGGTTCGAGACCTGCTGGAAGCGGAAATCTTCCCAACTGTAGTTGGGGTTCCATTGCACACAGCCTTTCGATACCACCCTTCCGTCGTCCTGATATGAGTGAAATACTGTTAAAAAGGACATAAAATCGCTTTCTTCATGCCTTATGAAGCTGATCTGTGTTTTTGTTAGCGCAAAGGACAACGTTCTTGGTTTTGTCACGAATCGGCTTTATTTTCATTCTTATAAACTGCCTGTGATGCTACAATTTATAGGTCTTAGAATGACATTCCCGAGGTAAGTTTTGGGATACATGATACTTTGATAGCATTTAGCCGCCTTAAATCAAAATTCGCACCTTTTCTACCATGACACTGGAAGGGGCTTTTTTTTAACATAGTGGCCTTTTTTAGAACTAAATTACAGTTTCATAGTAAACACTCAGACAGGACGTGATTATAACTGCTCGTGCAACTGGACTCGTATGACTGCTGTCCTAAGCGCCTGGGTTCCCCTCCGTAACGTTTTCTCCCCTCCGTAACATACTTCTTTATTGCAAAGTGTCTATGCCCGATCAGTACAGTTTATATAAGACGCTTATGTTACAGGAGGTCTGATGTATTCTACCAGCTTATTCCAGTACCATTTATCAAATTCTGTTTTCCTCGCATATCGAACGATCGAATTAACCAGCTCCCCTCCGTAACGGAGCAGCCAAAATAAGTTTCATACATATTTATTAAAAAACTGTTTAATCTATTTAAGCATAGTAGGTTCAATACTAGAACGTGTCCACTTGGACTTTCCACCTATCAGCTACCATAAGAATGCATTATGTTTGCGAACTGTCAGTTTATGGAGTTTTTCTCCCCTCCATAACGGCACAATTTGGTCGGTCATACCTGCACTGAATGACTGCAAGTTCACATGTTATGTTGTTTATCCCTGTCCCCCTATTTATAATTACCAGAATATACAAAAATCGGTAAGTAAATGTGTGTTTTAACGTTGATCACACGTTAAGTTGATATATTGTACACATATATCACCTGGAGTCCATTAAATATCTGAAAAATTCTGAAACCCTGATGACAGAAATCGTTCTTTTCTGCTTTCTGTTATTTCAAAGAAACGTATATTTCATTTGACTGTGATACTTACTTCTAAATCACCACGTTCCTTTGGGTCAAAGATTTAGTTACGGAGGGGAGCCGTTACGGAGGGGAGAGGACATGGGACAAATCAGCTATAACAGAACAAGTTATTAAACACAGAGGCATGAAATTGGTTTTTATAAACCACATCCATGTTACACATTCGCAAACTAATAGAAAGCATTTTGCAAAAGAACTAATGTTTCAGAAAAGGGCCGTTACGGATGGGAGGCTGTGAAAAGTGACAAATGAAAATGTAAACTTAAAGCTTCTTACTCCGATTTTAGTGTAACAAATGAATTGGTTCTTACCATTTTCATTTCAAAGGATATCCTGGTACTAAAATAGACTCATTTTCCATCACGATATCCATTCACTGTTGTTTATAGGTGGGGCATAGAAATCGTTACGGTAGGTGAGTAGCATTTTGGCGACAAGGAATTTTTTCAATTATTTTTGTAAATGAATGGATTAGAAACTGAATAGAACAACCCGAGACATCGGTCAACCTGGGATTTCTAAATGGTAAAGAAAAGTGTTCTTGTTTGTAGCAATAACCTTGTTTATTAAAGGTGTTTATTATAGCAACTCTGCTTGCGACAGTCGAAAATAGCATACCCCAACACAAAAGCATCGTAAAAAATTCAAGGCTTAGCGTCTTAAATCCAACTGGGAATACCACAGGGTTTTCATATATATATTACACTGCAAAAATAGCAATACATCCCCTATTTAGGCTAAAGCATGTTCGTGTGTGTGTCTGTTTATTATTGGCGACATGGTTTTTTCACAATTGTACCCTTTTTTCAAGAATCACTGATAATCGGTAGACTGTACATTAGGGTATTTGTGAGCAAGAAAGAATCAGATCAGCTAGAACAACTAAAAAGGATAAGCCCTTCTAAATTCATATAAATCTATGCAGTGGTTTGACTTGAAAGACTGATTGATATGAGCCTTCAACTAATATTGAATCGTTGTTCTTCAAAGTGATTAACAAATTACTTTTTTCTGTCTCTAGCTTTAGTTAGTTTTAACTAAATTGTAAATTGAAATACATATCCAATTTAATGACAGTGACAAATGCTAAACTGATTTAGGCTTTTATAGAATAAATTATATTTTAATTTGAATCTAATACTGCAAATTGAATGAGTTATTAAAGTGGCTTAAGTAAAATGTCAAAACAGATAATTGAGATCTCTTTCTTCTTATTCTGGAATGGAATTTGCCTAATTTGTCTAATCTTACATATTTTCTCTTTCTTTCTTTATGCCTTTCTTTCCTTAGAATTACATTGTCTGCATATAAACTGATCAAGGTGTTATGATTCGCTTCGCTTTTTATTATTCTTGAGTTTAGATTCGTGATTATTATAACTTGCAGGATTAACAATATAGTAGGGACGAGTCTGCGCTTTTGATTTCATAGCTCTTTTCATGACTACACTGCATATTTAATATCAATATCTAGCCTACCAAAACAGTGGAACATAGGCAAACAATATAGACCCAGACCAGACGGCGCAAAACGGCATCTGACCAGGATCTTCACTATTTGGATAATACAAATAATACAAATACAAGTAAATTTATTGGCATAAAACATAATACAATGGTCATAGCCATAGAAGTACATGTTTCTATATAGTAATACATATAACCACATTTGCTGAAGAGCAAGAAGTACAGTCAGAATAAATTAGTAACATTAATACGACAAATGATTATTTCAGATCTTCTACGGGTCATTGACTTTTCAAACTAATCCTTAATTTAAACAAATACATATGGGCCGTTCTCTGTGAAAACCGGGCTTAATGACATTACGTAATAATTACGTTGTTTACGTTTGAAAAACGCCAAAATTATTCATTTTTCGGACCTGTCTTTATTTCAATGAAAATACCTTAGTCGTTGAAATATATTATAATACCTTTGAATTCAGACAAAAATCAGTTATAAATATGACGTATGTTGCCATGGTAACGCTTAATCTGGGGTAACCCTGACGCCTTGAAAACAGATGGTATACCATAACAAAAGCCTGAAATTTGTGAAAGAACGTTGAATCATACAAATTATTAGAAGTGTGCTATCACATTCACACTGAAAATGAGCAAACACACATTTTGTCCGAGTTATTTTGCCTGACACGCACCAAAAGCTCGTACGAAAGACCGTTATGACGTCGACGTCAAAACATACTTGCACGACGTTAATAACGTAATATAAAGAAACTGCTCTATCTGTTTGATTCTTAAGCACATATCTTTGTAATAAATAATGGTAACCCTCTCAAATTTTCAGGAAAGGTTCAGGAAAGCTGTTACTTTCAGTTGATGCAGTTATCTATGTCATTAAGCCCGGTTTTCTCAGAGACTGGCTCATATGTATCTGGTTTATAATCGCAATGAAGTGTGACTGATTCTTCCCTTCAACCCATATTCTATTCTATTCTATTCTATTCTATCCCATAACCTTACTAGGTCGTTGGGGCACCACAGCTGACTTCAATACAATCCCTTTCCACCTTGTCCTGTCTTCAGCTGCCCTAGTTGAGCTGGCAAAATCCATTCCAGTCCACCCCTTGATATTGTCTTCCCACCTCTTCTTCTGTCTACCTCTTCTTCTTTTTCCTTTCACTGTGCCCTGAAGAATTGTTTTTGCTAAACCAGAAGACCTTGAGACGTGACCAAACCACCTTAGTTTCCGTTTCATGACCAGCGTCAGGAGTTCATCATATTTTCCAATGGCTGCTTGGATCTTCCTGCGAATCTCCTCATTGGTTATCTGGTCCTTGTACGAAATGTTCAGTAACCTTCGGTAGCATCTCATCTCAAAGGCCTGCGTTCTTTTCTAACTCTGCTGTCAAGGTCCATGATTCACAGGCATACAGAAATATGGAAATGACAAGGGAGCGCATAAGTGTCACCTTTGATCCAAGAGATATGTTGTTATATCTCCAAATTGGTTTCAGCTCGGCAAGAGCTGAAGTGGCTTGTGCTATCCTTGAGAGAACCTCCTGTTTTGAGCCATCATCTGAGACAACTGCTCCAAGGTATTTGAAGCTGCTTACAGTACCCAGCTTCTGCCCCTATACCTTGATCTCCCTCTGGATGCCATCTGCGCTGTTTGTCATCAGTTTGGTCTTCTCAGCACTGATCTTCATCTTATACCTTGTGCAGGTCTGGTCGAGACTTTCAACTAGAGCTTCTAGTTCCTGCTCTTCCTCTTTGTCATCGGCAAACCGCAGGTTGGTAATATTGAACCTCTTCAACCCCCTAAGGCAGGTCAATTTATGACAGTGTGTCGCATTATTCTATTTTAATGATAACCGGTTGGTGCTTCAGATTATCGCCGAAGATTCTTTGATCAGATTAAAATTAGAAAATAATTGTTTCATTCAACAACAGACTAAACAGTCTGATCAGTGTCAATGCCTCTGATAAGAAGGGGTAGCAGGGATAATTTGGAAATAATTAACAAAGCATATGTTGCGACCCCTTATTAGAACAGAAAAGAACAGAAACTTTATTAACAGCTTATCGTCATACAACATATATACAAGGCATGAAATAATGACGAGTGCAAAACTCGTGAGAGTGATATACATAATAAACTGGTACATGTATACTTATACTGTATCTAGTGGAACTGAAGCATCTGTATTTGCATTTAATATATTTTGTCTTAATTTAAAGGCTTTCAAAATATAAACTGCAAGATTATTTAAGATTTTCGGTTTTGTTGAATTCAATAGCTCTAAAAATTTCATAACGCTTGGTCTTCTATAGAAATATTTTTGAATATATGCAATTTTTAGATCTTTATAACCCGGGCATATTAAAATAAAATGATTGGAACTGTCTCACCGAAAAGGTTCTAATGAGGGGTCACAATATATATTTTCATAGAAAAAAAATAAAGAAATATCCTCAATACCTTCTCTCATCGCATTGTATAAAAAACAGAGATTTTGAGCAAAATAATGGTAACATTTTTTCAACTCAGTTAAACACAGTCTGGTCCAATTACATCCTGTTTATAACCATATTGATTTCTCTCTATCTAGCCCCTACCTGGATTTCGATCACAAGTCTTCTAGGGTGTTTTATCTCTGAGCAGCATGTTTCAATAAAGGGTCATTAGGGTATTATGCAGTCAAAAAAGAGGCGAAAAGACGAAAACAACGCCATGCGATAAGACGAAATAACGCCATGCGAAAAGACGAAACCCGCCACACGAAAAGACGAAATTTCAGCATGAAAAGACGAAAAACGCCATGCGAAAAGACGCCATTTGAAACTCTTATTTTGTCGTCTTTTCGCGTGGCGTCTTATCGTCTTTTTGCCTAGCGTCTTTTCATCTTTTCGCTTGGCGTTATTTTGTCTTTTCGCGTGACGTTATTTCGTCTTTTGATCTTAAAATAACAAAAACATTAAGTACCTTGTTGACCATGTAATCTCTCACAAATTATGGAGTCAACAGACGAAGGTGTTTATACAAACATTGAAAAATTATGATGTGGAAACAAAACAATACAGTATTCTCCCCAACTTGGCAAACATTAACCTGTAGCTAACCCAAAATTTGAACAAGTTTATAGTTTTCTAAAGACGTGCCGATCGCAGACAGAGCAGAGCCTGATTAGGCTGCTCTTTTTGCTAACGCATATGTATCCCAATATTTAAGAATATTATAGTATCACTGAGCTGAAATCGAAGTAAGTCATAATTTTTTGTTGAAAGAAATATTTTTAATCTAAATGCACCTCCGTGAGAGATCCCTTTTATATTGAAAAGGTGCCCCCCTTGCGCCAGTTTTACAAAGGGGAACAACTTCTGTGACTTCCTCTCCAAGTTTTCCCTAGTTCAAGTAGAAGTCCTTTCTAAACGGGGTTTGCTCTTAAACGAAAGAATTTGGTCTTAGAGGAGCAAAGTCTTTCCTTTAGGAGTTGTCCCTCACAGAGAGGGAAGGCAAAAATTTAGAGTGTCGTTATTTCGTCTTTTCGCATGGCGTTTATTGGCGTGGCATTATTTCGTCTTTTCGCATGGTGGTATTTCGTCTTTTCGGCGCTGGCGTTATTTCGTCTTCACGCATGGCATCTTTTCGTATTTTCGCGCCGAAAAGACGAAATAACGCCATGCGAAAAGACGAAGTAACGGCACGCGAAAAAACGAAAAGACGAAATACCACCATGCGAAAAGACGAAAATACGAAAAGACGCAAGCTGAAAAGACAAAACGACGCCACGCAAAAAGACGACAAAATAAGAGTTTCAAATGGCCTCTTTTCGCATGGCGTTTTTTTCGTCTTTTCGCATGGCGGGTTTCGTCTTTTTGCATGGCGGGTTTCGTTTTTTCGCATGGCGTTATTTCGTCTTTTCGTCTTTTCGCATGGCTTTTTTTTCGTCTTTTCGCATGGCGTATTTTCGTCTTTTCGCTTGGCGTCTTTTCGCGGCGAATAAACCATACTGAAAATTCTTTATCGGTCCCTTGGCTAATCGATTTTGTTATCTCCTCTGTTTCCCAGTCTTACCTGTCCAATATCGGATATTAAGTTTATATAGAAATGTATAGGGAATATTTATATTTATGTGAATTTCTTATCTTTTTCAAAATATTTGAATCTTTTATAACCTATATTCCGAAAGTATAATGCAATACCTACACGATGGTGTTTTTATTTTTCGAAACAGTTAATGTTTACTTGCTTCCTTTGCTGTTTAAATTACAGACCTAAATCTGAAAGTCTATAGTCTAAGTATAGGTTAGAGGCTATGAAGAGAAATCTTCGCAATTAAGAACCTGAAGCGAGCGTAGCGAGCGGAAGGTTCTTAATTGCGAAGATTTCTCTTCATAGCCTCTAACCGGCTTAGTGTTTGCCCCAGATAATTAACTGATCCTGGTCTGCCCTGTTTTCCAACATCTTTCAGATAATCTTTGTTTGAGAGATATTTTGTTTAAAAAAAAATAAAAATAAAGAAATAGTAATGATAAATGAAAAAAAAACACCAAAATGACCACTCTCCAATGTACTTTGATGATAGTAATGATGCAATGTCAAAACATGATGCAATATCAAGACAGTCCCAAAATAGCTTGGAGAGGAGGGGCTTAATTAGAATACTGTTTTTAAAGTTTTTGTCATGCTGTCATTTAGCTTGGAGAGGAGGAGCATAATTAGAATACTGCTTCTAGAGTGATTGTCATGTTGTCATTTATAATTATTTGTGTTCAGATGACTTTGCACATTCCCATTCATTCAGTTTTTGGAGCTCAAACATGGCTGGTCACTTAGATTTTTCTTTGTTGAATGAGGATTATTTTCTTCTCATTACACAAATCAGTTATTTGCTCAACTGAGCCGAAGGCTCACAGGTGAGCTTATAGTATAGGCAGGCATCCGTCGTCCGTCGTCCGTCCGTCCGTCCGTCCGTCGTCCGTCCGTCCGTCAATATTTTCAAACGACATCTCCTCTGAAACTACAAGGCCCATGGTTACCAAATTTCATATATAGCATCCATAGGCAGGGGGAACCAATAATACTGTTTTTTTTATCCAAATTGCTTCAAAACTTTGGTTGCTATGGCAACTTAAAGTTTCCATTGACTTGTATGGGAAAAATTGAAAATTTGCATTTATTGCTCTGTCACTGCAGATTTTTTGACAAAACTTTTACAGAAATGTTCCTTGAGTATTCCTCTATCAACCACATGAACTTTATGTTAATTGCACAATTTGGCTGGTTGCCATGGCAACCGAATGGTTAAAAATAGAAAAAATATTCAAAAATCATCTCCTCAGAAACTATGGCACCAATAAAGCTCAGACTTCACAGAAAGGATCTTAGTACTAGGTTCTATAAAAGTACTGTTTTTCTTGGCAATTGCTATA
Organism: Ctena decussata; assembly: GCA_963989385.1. Taxonomy (NCBI): domain Eukaryota; kingdom Metazoa; phylum Mollusca; class Bivalvia; order Lucinida; family Lucinidae; genus Ctena; species Ctena decussata. The sequence goes on from OZ022499.1 coordinate 15,787,484, forward strand.
GCAGTTTGGTTGCTATGGGAACTTAAAGTTGCCATTGACTTATAATGGCGAAATGGAAAACTTGCATTTATTGCTATGTCACTGCAGATATTTTGCCAAAACTTTATGGAAATGTTCCTTGAATAGTCCTCAACCAGCCTTATTAAATTTATGCAAATTGCACAATTTGGCTGGTTGCCATTGCAACCGAATAGTTAAAAATAGAAAAATATTAAAAAAAAACATTTCCGCAGAAACTATGAGGCCAATAAAGCTCAAACTTTACTGAAAGGATCTAACTACTAGCCTCTATAGAATTACTTTTTTTCATGGCAATTACTCCAGCAGTTTGGTTGCAATGGCAACTAAGAGTTTCCATTGACTTATAATGGGAAAAATGGAAATTGGCAATTTTTGCTGTCTCACTGCATTTATTTAGATTTTCTTTCGACAGAAATGTTTCTTGAATAGTCCTCTATGTTTCTTATGAATTTTCTCCAAATAGCTGAATTTGATTGGTTGCCATGGCAAAATATAGGGTAAATTTTCGAAAAAAATGAAAAAATCTTCTGCTCAGAAGCCATATGGGGGATGAAGCTGATATTGTGCAAACATGTTGATGACAGAAGCCTCTACATGAATTTTGTTTTTTCTTCCAACCCCATAAGAACTTTGGTTGCTATGGCAACTTAAAGTTTCCATTGACTTATAATGGGAAAAGTGAAGCCATGAGGAGGATGAAGCTGATACTGTGCATACTTATTAATAACATTAGCCTCTACCTAAAGTATGTTTCATATTATCATTGCCCATGTGAACTGGTTGCTATAGCAACTTAAAGTTTCCATAGACTTACAATGGGGAAAGTGGACATTCAGTATTTATTTCTGTGTTACTGCAGATATTTTGACAAAAGCTGTACAGAAATGTTCCTAGAGTAGTCCTCTATCAGCCATATGAATTTTGCCCGAAGACCTGAATTTGATTGGTTGCCATTGCAATTAAAAGGCCAAATTTTCAATTTTTTTTTTTTTTTTTTTTTTTGCCAAAGATCTTCTTCTCAGAAGCCATTAAAATTTTACACCCACTACATTTCTATCAAATTTTAAATTTCTCACAAAACATTATATTCTGGGCATGATAATGCTTGCTATTAAAAGTACATTTATCTGCCAAATTTATGATTTGTGATGGTCACTGAAAATAGGAGACTATAAAGAAATACACAAAAAGAGCGGCAATAGCGGGTCACCATTCCCGCCAAAACTGAAGACTTGATACGCCCAGCAATCATAGTTAATCAGGTTAAAGTTATATCATGAATAATTTTAAGCCCTTTCTTTACTTAACTTTAGACAGTTATTGGCTGAAAACAACTCACGTGCACAGATTAGAGGTTAATGCTATTGTTACGTTATTTACTCCACCAATCATAAAATTCAAAACATGCTTGCAGAAACGCCTGTGGGAGTCAATCAATTTATGACGACAAAATATTCGTGAATATTCAAGAACGGTACGCATTGATATATCGTCTCTGCCTCCGTATCAAAGATGTTTTAGCTGAAGATTTTTTTAACACATCTTAATTATGTTGTATACAACTAACCAGCTTCATAATTTTGTGATTATTTCGTAATGAAATACGAGGGAGTATACCTTTAAAGGGGGATAAAGCTTATTTTTTGCATAAATGTTTGTGATATTATCCTCTACATAAATGGTGTGTTTTATTGCTGTTGTGCATGTTCTGTTGTTGCTGTGGCAATTAGTTTTTCCAACATAACCTCAGTGCTCAGGTGAGCGATATAGGGCCATTGGCCCTCTGGTTTGATTTGTGTTACGAGATGCATCTTATTACAGAGGAACATATAAGAGGAGTATTTTGTGAATCTTTATTTCTCCATGAAAAACGTATATTGTGGATATTCATTAGAACTGCCTTTTCGAGGCAACTCTAACAAATATCTTTAAAACAATGCTGTGGGTACCCATAGAACTGCCTCATCGAGGAGATTCTAATAAGTATCCACATGTTTTTACAATATGTGTTTATTTTAAAAATAATGTTATGGATAGCCATAGAACCGCCTAGTCGAGGTGGTTCTAACGAGTAACCATAAAATACTTTTTATGGAGAATACTGCCAAATACTCCCTCCATCTGTTCCTCTGTAATGAGAAAAAAACGCTCATTCGAGAAATCTACATCGACTTCTAATCAATTTGACCTGTCATGTTGAAGCTATTTTTAGACGTGACAAGCCACAGAAGACTGTGCATTTCTGATCACTTGAATTTTCAAGTCTTCAGTAGATTTATTGGTGAAGACTCTCTTCATGGATAAGTGATGAGTCTACACCAATAAATCTATTGAAAATTTGAAAATTCGGGTGATCTGATTGGTTTATTATCTGGGGCAAACACTAAGGATTAATATGATATTTTTATTTTCAAATTAATATTATGTCTTGATGCTTCCCCATGCGTTTAAAAACCGAAACTTTAAGAGTTTGGCGCTGAATACTCAACCGCCTAAGTTTAAGAAATCATGCGCACTCCTGCATTACTCTTTTGGCTGCTTTATATGAATCGGACTAACGAATCAAATTAACCATACTCGGATGAAATAAATAAATAAATGAATAAAGAATTTAATAAGAATTTTAAAAATTTTGATTCAATGTTTCTTGGGTACGAAGAATTTTGTTTTAAATTAAGTCCAGAAAATCAAAATCGAATGTATCACGGTCAGTGTCTAAAAAAGGTAAATAAATAAAAGTAAAAGAAAAGAAAAGAAACAAAAAGGGAAAAAAAAACATATTTAATTAATGATATCTAAATTAATGTAAACACATTAAATGGCAGCTAGCGGTCCTTTTGCTAAGCGATGTAAACATACAATAATTGACAAATTGACAAATTGCTAATGGTGTCAGAGTTTCGGCGGCTACAAAGACCGTAAGCAATTAGGTAATTCAAATCGAAAATATGTTTTTGGACAAACTTAATTGATTTCGGGAGATAATACCATTGTGATTTTAATTTGTTTGTATAGGACTATAGACACATCATTTAAAGCTCAAACAAGTGAAGCGGTCAGTTTTAGAATATAATTGACTTGTTTTGCTCAACATGTCACAAATTAAATTTGTACTCTGATACCATATGTTCGTCAACATGTGTTCGCAATAGTGTGGATTAAAAAATGCATGCGGGAGAAGTCCTTTCTAGAAACTGTTTGCAAAAAGTGTTAAGCGTTCCATTTTCCCAAAGACCTACACAGTAGAGAGGATTATTGCCAGAATCTTCTTATTCTGGAATGGAATTTGCCTAATTTTACTATTTTCTCTTTCTTTCTTTATTTCTTTCTTTCCTTAGAATTACATTTTCTGCCATACACTGATCAAGGTGTTATAATTCGCTTCGCTTTCTATCATACTTAAGTTTACGAGAGTCATCCAAAAAGTTCTGTCACTGGCTTATATCTCGAAAACGAAATGTGCTATTCACCTAAAATAAAAACCAATCAAAAACCCTGTTTTTTATCACATAGCTGTAAAAAACTGATTCTTGTATCAATGACATAACATTCACAATCTCCATAAAAAGAAGGGTACCCTCACCCTACTGGCAAATTAGTAGATAGACCTCCGGCAATAATCAATGAAGGGATGTCTATTATCGCTGTCCGGTGCCTACGATATCTCAGGTGCTAATAAACACAACGAAAAAATCTCCAAGTGATTCTGTCCTTTTTAAAGAGTTTACAGCATTTCGTAACCTCAATTTTATGCAAACAACGCCATAGGAAAATCGACTAGGTCATGATCTAAGTTCAAAAGCTTCATAAACGTATAATATTTCAAATTCTGAAGCATATCTTTACTGCAGTAGATCATGACAATGTGTTCTCAATCAAAATTTTAGAAAAGATCCCTAAAATGGAAGCACTGTGGGTCCTTGAAAATCACGTGACTGTGTATTTCACCATAGTTCATATATCAATATTTTGCATCGCATATAATTGACAGAAGTCGCTGTTTTTTATGTATGGTCCCACAAAATGCAACGGACAGCAACCCTGAAAATTTCAGAATCCTGCGATATGTAGTTGACGAGATATGTAGCATGAAGCAAGCCGGCAGAAAAAACAAAAATCGTGAGAATAGGCCAGTGTCAAATATAAGGTCTGTATCTGAGCTTATAACTAAACCAGATGGCATGTTTTCACCAATTACCTGATATCAGTATAAAGATAAAAGATTGTTCTTTTAATTATTGCAAACCGTGGTAAGCTATCACGTCTGTGAGCAAAGTTATGAGTCCAGTGACAGAACTTTTTGGACGATCCTCGTAGATACGTGATTATTATATCTTGCGGGATAAACAATATAGTAAGGACAAGTCTGCGCTTTTGATTACATAGCTCTTTTCATGACTATACTGCTTATCAATATCTAGCCTCCCAAAAAAGTGGAATATAGGCAAACAGTACAGACCCAGAGCAGACGGCGCAAAACGGCGTCTAATGGGGATCTAAGACAAATAATAAAATTACGCACCCCCTTAAATGACATATAAACTATTCCAATATATGCAAATACGAGGGTCCACTGGGCGTACGGGATGTTCCCGTTTTGCCTACTCCCATTTCGCCTACTCCCGTTTCGCCTATTCTAATTTCGCCTACTCCCAGTTCGCCTACTGTCAAATATGACTTCATTCCCGTTTCGCCTACTCCAATAATTTTTTTCATGATAAGTTTTTATTACTCGTTTATTTATTTTGTTTTAACATATATGTTTCTGCTTTTGTTTTAATTTTTATATCAAACTTTACAACTACTTTTCTGCTGATCAGCACTAACTAACAATTTTGATTGATAATTACTGAACAATTAAAACATGATGCAAGCCTATTGATAAATTAACTCATACTGTGAGCTTAAAACTGCTTAAACTTTAATGGAACTACATGCGAGGGGCGTTCGAAAAGTAATGCAAATGGCCTTATAACTTTGTTTAGGGGAAAACTGGGTACAAATGCTATGCATATGCTGAAAACACTACATTTTGTCTTTACAATGATACCAAACGCTGTACAAAGACACCTTTCCATATTGTCTTACAGCGCATTTTATTAGGCCCCTGTCATACCACTGGGCTATTTTCATATGTAAAATCATTTCAGTGTTGGGCATTCATGTCAAATATCATTGCAAATACAAAATTAATCTTTGTCAGTTGGTTGTCCATTATTGCCTACAATATTCATACAAAAAGTAGAAGGGTGGCAACTGTTATCGATTTATTCCTGGCAAAGCAATGCGCAATTCTTATGACGTTATTGAAATATACGTTAACGTCATTTTTAAAAGCTTGTAGAGGCTTCGTTTGTGGCATTAATTTAAATTTATTGACAGGTTTTCGTTGACCCATGTAAATGCTCTTGCTGACAAGATTTTGAATGCTAATACACTTGTTTTCAGACTGTCCTACGTATATCATAGCTTTATGTGTTTTTGCAATCAGAAGTTCTGTTTTTATATTGGTTACCGAGAAATCACGTCATTTGCATTACTTTTCGAACGCCCCTCGTATTCTAATTTCTTATTTTTTTTATCTATCATGGGTTTTATTACTGTAAAATAAAGGGGAAGGAGAAGGGAAAATTTTCAAGCTTAAGTAACTCCAAGCTTTCTAAAGTTTGTGTTTATGTAAGTATCATTTTAGTTTGGTTTATTTATTTAATTCTTTTTTTTTCATTCTTGGTGAAATATTCTATGCAGTATGTTTCTAAATGTGTTTAGATAATGATATAAATTAATAAAAATAGCCATCAGAGGAGATGGCAAATCCCCCGACAGAAGACCCCCATGGGTCTTGGTAAAAAGGTTGCACTTCAAAACACATATTAGTAATATATTGTCATTCTTTTATGCTTCTGATTGACATTAACTGTTAACAGATGCATGATTATCTAACACTCAGACTAAAACAGTATGCTTGACTGCTAAAAAAAAGAGGTAATATCTCAAACAGCCACCATAAACACAAATGTATAGCATACGATACATTCAACTTTCAAAATGTGTAAATAACTTCTAAAGTACAAGTCTTACAAACCTTATTTTGAAATCTCTAGTAAGTGAATTTGGACAAAGAATCCAAATCTGGAATTTTTTTTTTTTTTTTTTTTTTTTTTTTTTTTTGGGGGGGGGGGGGGGGAGGGGGTGCGGGAGGGGGCATGGGAATGTGGAGGGGTCAGAGAGAGTTAGGAACACTGATAAGATATCACAGCATGATCATCAGTATTCTAAAAGGTACACGGTTATTCAAATTCTGGAGCTGCCAGGGTTATACAGTTATGGAGCAGAGACTCAAACAGCAGCTCAAACTACCAAAGGGAAATAACTCACAAAGTATAAAGGCAAGAGTTATCATTCATGTATGAGACAAATTGTCATGACCCGTTCTGCATATCTGTGAAGTATCATGAAAATATTTCAAAAGGTATTCAAGCTATGGAGCGGACACCTAAAATCATCAAAGGGAAATAACACCAAAAGTAAACAAGCAAGAGTTGTCATTCTTGTTCGCGACACATCATCATGAACTGTTCTACATATCTGTGAAGTATCATGAAAATATTCCAAAAGGTATTCAAGTTATAGAGCGTACACGAAATCACACCTAAAACCATCAAGGGGAAATAACTCCAAAAGTAAAAAAGCAAGAGTTGTCATTCTTGTTCGTGACACATCGTCATGACATGTTCTCCATACCTGTGAAGTATCATGAAAATATTCCAAAAGGTATTCAAGTTATAGAGCGGACACGAAATCATACCTAAAGTGATCAAGGGGAAATAACTCAAAAAGTATGAAAGCAAGAGTTGTCATTCTTGTTCGCGACACACCGTCATGACCTGTTCTACATATCTGTGAAGTATCATGAGAATATTCCAAAGAGTATTCAAGTTATAGAGCGGACACGAATCAACCAATAAAAATCACACCTAAAACTATCAAGGGAAAATAACTCCGAAAGTAAGAGAGCAAGAGTTGTCATTCTTGTTCGCGACACATTGTCATGACCTGTTCTACATTTCTGTGAAGTATCATGAAAATATTCCAAAGGGTATTCAAGTTACAGAGCGGACACGAATCTGCCAAAAAAATCACCAAAGGGGAGATAATTCAAAAAGCACAATTGCAAGAGTTACCATTCTTGTACGCGACACATCGACATGACCTGTTCTACATAACTGTGAAGTATCATGAAAATATTCCAAAGGGTATTCAAGATATAGAGCGGACAAGAAAATATTTACGGACGGCGGACGGACGGACAGACGGACGGACGGACGCCAGGCTCATCGCTATATCCCCCGAACCTTTCGGTCGGGGGATAAAAATTTAAAAAATTAAATAATTACCATTTTTATGAAAAAAAATAATGAGTAGGCGTTACGGGAATAATGATATATTTCAGAGTAGGCGAAATGGGAGTAGGCAAAGCGGGAGTAGGCGAAATGGAACAAATCATAGGCGAAACGGGAATAGGCGAAATGGGAGTAAACCGGGCGTACATCGGGTTAAAGAGCAATATACGTATTTCAGAATAATCCATGACACGCATAAAAAGGTCAACTAAAATGTGCGTGTGCATTCTCACGCTGACTAGTTCTCCTATAAAATATCGTTAATATGAACTTGTACTTAAAGTTCACAAAATAATTATACATGTTTTGAGAAAGAGACAGCTTTTTCAAAGAATACTGAAATAATACGTGTATATATCTTGGATTCATATGTTCTATTGACAAATTGATGCACATGAATATGTACATAAATCGTATAATGCTATATCTGTATTAATATATAAGCTGCGACACGTCAAAACAAACAAAGTGGCATGTGCGGACAGCGAATACTCCACCGAGTCTGATCAGAGTCTTCGCTGTCCACATGGAGCCAGCTTATAATCGCAATGAAGTGTGATCGATTCTTCACTTCAATCCCTAAGGCAGGTCAATTTATGACACTGTGTCGCATTATTTCCACACGTGTCGTCTATTCTTATGACAACCGGTTGGTGCTTCAGATTGTCGCCGAAGATTCTTTGATCAGATAAAAATGAGAAAATATTGTTTCATTCAACAACAGACTAAACAGTCTGATCAGTGTAAGTGCCTCAGATAGGATAATTTGGAAATAATTAACGAAGCATATGTTGTGAACCCTTATTAGAACCGTCTCACCGAGATGGTTCTAATGAGGGGTCACAATATATATTTTCTTAGAAAAAATAAAAAAAAAGGTATCCCTGAATTATCCTTGAAGGAAAATTAGTTGAATTACTGCAGAAACAACTGCTGAGTGAATGCCTAAGAATAAATCCATTTGTGGCGAGTTAACACTTTTGGGGACAGGCCATATTGAAATCTGCAATTTAAATTTCCAAATATCGTACTGTTAATGCAAAGAAAGATGACTCTGATTACACTGTGCAAGCTTATCTGAGTCTTCTGTGTGCGAAAATGTAATATACAAGTACACATTTACATGGCCCTGTTATCCTCATCGCATTGTATAAAAAACAGAGATTTTGAGCAAAATAATGGTAAGGTTTTCAGTTAAACACAGCCTGGTCCAATTATATCCTGTTTATAACCATATTCCCTTTGTTATTGACATTGACAGTTGATTTCCCTCTATCTGGCCCCTACCTGGACTTCAGTCACAAGTCTTCTAGGCTGTCTTATCTCTGAGCAGCATGTTTCATAAAGGGGCAATAGGGTAATATGCAGAAATGTGTCTTTGAGGCAAACTATGCAGACCATTATCAGACGCCGCATTTGCGTCTGGTATGGGTCTTCACTGCTCGCCAGAGGCCCCTTGAGGAGATGCCATGCATAAATGGAAACTGAACATGGTGTATATGGTGTCAACGGTACTCGGACAAAACGGACCAGACAAAGCGGACCATGGTCAAGACAAAACGGACCAAGTTTCAGGACAAAACGGACCATGTCTCAGGACACAACGGACCACGTTTCAGGACCAGACAGACTTCTCTCGAAGACAATCCAGACCATTAATTGGTGCCAGTTAAAAGATTAAAGAGTATATAATTACCAAAAACAATTTGTAGTGACAATCATTTGTCTGCTGTTCATGACCTCAACTACCTTTGATTGTCGCAACTATCTAATTGAGTTAATACGTTGATAAAGGGGTAATAATTTTTTTCTTTTAAGAACAGAACAGAACAGAACAGAAGTTTATTAGCAAATTCCAAAAGACTATAAAGCCCATGTGGATACAATTATTTACATACATTATGGCGAGTAGCTGACAGTGTAGACAAATAATATTACATAAAAGCATCATATAAGATACATACTGGCTATCAAAAGTTTTACGAATATGAAACCAATACATGTAATAATAACGCGGAGAAGGTGTTTTACATATAGCCTAATCTGAGGCAGCAGCAAACATTATTTAGGAAAGTTAATGCATTATGAAAACATAATTTTATACAGACAAATAATAGTAGTAATATCCACACCGACGAGACATAATAACTTATATAGCACACAATTTAGACATTATCATTGATGTGTACCCTATGTTCCCCCTGCATTACAGTTGAAAAAATGCTTATTGGTCCCGGAGGCTTGGGGACGTGTGGCGGAAACCAATGTCCAAACAAGCACGTCCCCAGCGCCAGTCCATGTAGCATTTCTGCCGAGGTACATACGGCACACATCCAGCTTGACATGTCATAATATTTTTCTAGAAAACATCATATATCAATCAAATAAGCTGAATGAAAACATTATGAAGATAGAAATATTGGCAGCTGAATGATATTTTTGGCTTTATCAACACCCACGGGAATCAAAAACTTAACTTTGTCACAACGTCGACACTATCATTGATCTGTACCCAACGTATCTTGAGTATGATAGTTTCAGGATATGCTTCTTGCTCCCAGCGGCATGGGGACATGTGGCGGAGCAAATGTCCAGCATGTCCCCAACGCTGGTCCACACATTATTTCATCCGAGATACGTATGGCACACAAACAGACTTGACATGCCACATAAAATATTGTACAAACATATCAAACAACAGGCTTTCCAAATTACATGTATTTCAAAAAGTATAATAACTATATACACCACTAACAATATACATTTCTCTATATAGTATTTTTATATAAAATACAACGACAGTCACAGTGATAAATCCGTTATTATGTAGGTCATGTTATGTTTTTCTATATAATATTTCGTTTCTAAGTTCGAGAGCTTTATAAATGAAAACACCTAATTTGCGTATTTTGTTTTGATTAGTTGTGTTAATTAGTTCTATAAACTTAAACATACTTGCTCTTTTCCAGTAATATGAATCTATATAACTTTTTCTTAACTCTGCATATAGCTGACATTCTAATATAAAATGAAACTCATCTTCTAACACTAAGCAAACTGAACATTTTCTTTCATTAATTGGGATACTGTTTGGTCTTGCCCATTTACCAGATTCTATTGCTAAACGATGTGATGATACCCTTAATTTGCTTATAGCTTGAGAAAATTTATAAATATTAACAGCTTCCAAGTAAGGTTGAACTGAAATGACGCAATTGATTTATAGAAGTTTGCTCTTGAAGAATTCTTTAATCTCGATCGCCAAAGCTGAATAAAAGTGTCCTTTAACCTCTGACTGAAAACTAATAAAAATCTCTTGTAATCCCCCACCTCTTGATTTAGCCATACTTCATAAAATCCTAAAGATAGTAATAAATGACAAACTAATGAGGCCCAGTTAACTTTATTCGGAAATTTTCAATATCACTTACCATCATATCATAAACTATTCTAACGTATTTGTTCTCAGGCCGAATTAAAAGTTTTAACCAAAATTTAATAATGATAAAATATCTTCGTGTGATATAATTAGTTCTTCCCAGCTCCCCATAAACAAAGTCATTTTGTGTTGTCTTCTTAACGCCTTAAATTTTCGACAAACGCGATGATTTTGATTTCGACATTGTTAATTTTCCGTTTTTGGATGGTGATGTTCCCCGCACCACTTCTTATGGTGTTTACATTTCTCAGCTTATTCGCTTCGCTAGGGTGTCTAGTCATCTGGCTGACTTCAATGCTCGTAATAAAAGTTTGACTGCCAAGCTTTTACAGCAGGGGTATCGGTATCATAAACTTCGGAAAGCTTTTTCTAAATTTTATCGTAGACACTTTGAATTGGTTTCTAAATATAATATAGGGTTAAGGTCACTTTTGCAACAAGGCCTATCGGAACCTGAATTTTATGGTGACTTAGTATATAAATTACGCAAAATCGTAGGGAAAACAGAATTTCCCGATCAATTTAAGAAAATTATCATACGATTTAAACGCATTGGCTATAACATAAATGTAATACGACAGTCTGCCTGCTTAGTGGTTAACCCAATCACGGTTGACAACTTTGCTGTCCTCTTTAATTGCACGCAGGTGGGTCGGGGTTCAGACTCTGTGATAGCCCCTACATAAAGCTATTTATTAGTTGGTTGGGGCCAAATGTTTGTCTGTTTCTTGGCCCACCGGGGTTCAACTGGTGGTCTTCTTTTGCTCCAGTACTCCAGTGGTGTTGCTGACGCCACAGGGATCTCAGGGTGACTCAACACGTTTTGGCTGTCGAGTCCTCATCCTTGCTTCATCACGGTCTTTTCTTGATTTTAATTGTTGACCGTGATGACTCTCTGATGAGTTAGGGGACCTCCATACGTCCGAACTACCAACTAATTGTGTGCACCGCAGCGGAGGGTGAGTGTGGAGGTTTGGGCCCAGTAAAACCGGTTTAAACCCCCCAGTAGTTATTACTGACCGTCCCAAGGCGGTACTTTTGTTGCGGTTGCATTTGTTTTATGTTCGGTGCTGTTTAATTTATTGTGTTCTCAGTTTAATCCTTCTATCATTAAAATAGAAAATAGGTAAAAATAATTGTTAAATGTTATATAATTTGCTTAGTCCGTTGTAACCCGTCTGTTGGTCTAAATTATTTAGTTCAATAAAGATAGCTGAGTTGCCATCTATTTGGGAAAGAGCTGCTGACTCGACTTATCACTTGTAATTTATTGTTTGTTGGGATGTCTTTGTCAATCTTTCCCTTTGATGTTGGGGATAGGGTTTGGGATCTGATTCAGTCAGTTCCTGAAGTGTAGTTACTCTTTAAATTTTCATTGTCTCAATTTGTTCTTCTGAAAGTCTGATTTGCACAAGTTTGTGAGTTGTATCCATTTCTATTTTTTTTTCTTTTCTCAAATTCAATTTAGCATATATGTATATAGTATAAGACGAAGAGTGTAAATGATGAAAGAAATGAATGTGCAGAAATAAGTGACTGTGCATGCATGTAATTGGTGACAATTGTTGTATAAACATATTTTCAGTAAGTCTTCTTGTGATCTGCGGACCACATCATTTGTCTGCATAGGAATCATTGAAAGGCAAATGCCAATTATCACTGAGTAATTAGTGAGCAATTATGGACGTGTGGACATCAAACAAAGTGATAAAATGAAGCCATGCATGCAGAAATTTGTCTTTTTGTTACCAAACATTACTCACCTTTTGGTTTTCCCTGACCTTATTTTATAACATTTCATATGTGATTGTCTTTATGTTTTGTGTCAGTTAGCAAATGTAACATAAATGAGACTTTATATATTTAAAATTGTATTTTTATTCCTGCTTGGATGCTGTGTATCAATCATGGAAACGCCACCTTCATCCCGGAAACGTAGTTTCAAATTTGAGTTATATGGTGAGAATTCGGAAAAGGAAAACTTGCGCTCCTAAATTCACCAAATTAAACATAGTACACATGAACGTATGACTTACATAGATGTGCTGAACAAAGCCCTGGATTTCTGGATAAAAAGTAATCTCATAAATAATCAGGAAAATGTTTCAACAAATACTTCCAAGCCGCCTCCATCATATCAAAAATGCGACAAAGATGAAACAAGTGCTAAACTATTTCTATGTACTAGTTCTTCCATTGATAATTTGGTTCATGCAGTTAAATTTCATTCTAGAAATTGTTCAGAAAACTTGAAAGACAGTGAATCATGCATGCGCGGTAGTGTAAACATAATGACACTGAAATGTAAAGAAGGACATGTATTTTCTTGGACAAGTTCTCCCCACTTACCAAATGGAAAATTTCTTGCGAATGTTAGATATGTTCATTCATATATGTCATCAGGGATTTTACCAAACCAATTTGAGAGACTTTCTGAGTGCCTTGGATTCGCATATTTGGATTATGTAGTGAATGCGATAGACAATGACTACAAAAGTGTTGTGGATTTAGAGACAAAAACTTCATGTGAAAATGCAATAATGGAGGAAATCACAAATTCATTCGATAATGAAGGCTCTGTAGATATTATGACTGATGCCAGGAATGGGCATAGAAAGAATGCAAAAGACACAAATGTAATGTGCTTGGGTCAAACAACACATAAAGTGCTAAAAGACATTCATGTGACAAAGGAGGAAGATCAGTGTACGCAGAGACATGAATTTTGGGCACAAAGAGACTGTATGAGTACTTTGATTCAAGACTACAGTTCATCGCAGGACCTGTAAATGTTCGCGCGCATGACACGATCGAAATGGTTCGGTAAATAAGTACCTGCGAGAAGAAATACCTGAAGTTTTGAACCAAAACGATACATGGCACGCTGGGGAATCTATCGAGAAACAAATTAACAAAATTGCACGGGGCCCAAAAACAAACATGGACAAACTTGGCATGAAGAAATCACGGACAAAGTTCTATCGGTGAGAACACATGTTCAATACGCCATACGAAATTGTAATGGGAATGAAGAAACTTTGCGATCAATGATGAACATCATAACTGAACATTACCAAAACAAACATGGAAACTGTGGTGTAAAAGTAAGTGCAAAACTGATCAAAATTACGACTCAAGTAAGGTTGTGCTACGCAGTCGTGTTGCGATTGACTTGTTGAGAAGAGCTATTCAGCAGACAGACGTGTACAAATCGCCGCAAAACTTTGTCCTGGCTATGGATGCGCATTATGCTGAATCCTTCAATAACGTCCTAAACATTTTTCTGGATAAACGAATACACTTTGGAAATTCATCCAACAAAATGCGCACAAATCTAGCTATATTGCATCGGAATGAAAATGTTGATCGTCGATTTACAACTGTATGGACTGGTCCATGTGGAAAGGGTCCATAGAAATACCGGAACGCACCAAAACACCGGAACGCACCAGTCCTGTAATTACCGGAACGCACTATAAAATAGGGTTTTCCTTTACTTGTGTGTGGTTTTAGGCCTGGAATATTATTGTATGTCATTATTGAGAGAATAATAAATTTGGATTTCAATTTGATTTACGAATTACAGAGAAAAAAAGTTTACTAGTAATAATGCTTTCCTGTTCACGAATAGAGACAGAGAGTGTATGTAAAGAAGAATTGTGTCTGTTCTGGTGTCAGCTTTTTGCTGGGTCAGGAATCATCATTATGCGCTCTTTAATTATTCAAGGCATCAAAGAAGTAAAGAAATTGTCTTGAATGCATTTTATGATCATTGACACTGAAATGGAAAGTAGCACAGACTCGAGAAGTGTCCAGCTGGCCACACAACGTTGAATCATGTAACAAAATAGGGCTCAAATAATGCTTTTCACCAAATGAGCACTTCACACTTAACCTCAAAACCAATATCTGTATACGGGAAAACCCTATATTGATAGTGTGTTCCGGTAATTACAGGTGCGTTCCGGTGTTTTGGTGCGTTCCGGTATCTCTATGGACCGGTGTGGAAATACAGTTCGGAAAAACTACAAGAAAAGAACTCTGGATTATAGAGAACGTATTTGGTGTAAGCTGATGAGTGCATACTATTAGTGAAATATTCAATGACAACAGTACTTACACAAATTTTATGGTGAAAAGTGAGATGCCGCTTTACTTTTTAATCCCTATTTATTGATATACATAATTTCAATAATAGATATCCATTATTCAAATAATTGATATCCATATTTCAGGGTGAAAATTATATTCATTCGAATAATGAATATAATTTATTTGAATTCTGGATATCAGTAAATAGGGAATAAATAGTAGCACGGCACCCAGTATAATATTCTACATCAGTTGTTGCATCTACTTTTTTCAAACATAAAACTTTTACCTTTTTTTTAACAAATTTGATATGAAAATATCAAATTCAGCCTCATCTGATTTGAAATTTTTAACTACACACAGTTTTATCTAAATTAGTAGATGAATTTTCTATTGAACTGTGACAGAAGATTATGAAAATTTTCATGCTCATGTCTAGTTCTTGGCCTGAACAAGTGGGTGCCGTTATACTATTTACTCCTTATTTACTGATCTCCATAATAATGTGTATTAATTATTCTAATAGTTGATACCCATTGGCCAGGGTGAATATTGGATATACACAATTCAAAGTTTAGAAATCTATAAATCGATTTATTGAATCTTTAATTCAATTTAGAGATATCCATAATTCTATACTATTTATTGATATCTATAATTCGAATTATGGATATCCATAATTCGATTTATGCATATCAATGATTCAAATTATAGATATCCATTATTCGAGTTAAAGATATCAATAAACCATTATGTCTATCCACAAATAATTATAGATATCAATTATTCGAATTATGGATATCAATTAATAGGGAATAATAGTAAAATGGCACCACATATGAAGCTGTATATAGTCCTATGTTGATTCTATGTTGATTAGCTCAGCATCAATTAAATAACAGTTTAATTGAATACGTAATTATTCAATTTATTTATGCGAAATGTTATTCTAATATTGTATATCAGTAGTCTCATCTTTTTGTTTTTTTAGAAAATAAGTATGTTATTTGTAGTTTCTTATTATGATTTTTTTGCTATATTTTTTCAGGAATTTGACATAAGAAATAACAAAAGCAGCTTCATCCGTTTTGAAATTTATAAGTGTCTAGATGTACTTTTATCTAAATTGGTATATGAAATTGCTATATTTCGGTGATTTAGATTTATATCAACAAGATTAAAAATGAAATCAAATATATATCGTGTATACTGATATGCTTTCTATTTTTAATTTTCAATGTATAAAATTTATCCAAATAAATTCTAAAAAAAATCTAATCATATATTGTGTGTTTTTTGTTTCAGTTTCCTAATTATTTATCATATTTGCATGAATTCCTCTGTGACAAAACAGCATAGTCACTGAGCTGATAAGAACTGTCAATCATTGCACAGGTAAATACCCCAGCAAAGCAACAGCCAATCAAATTAGAGATAAATCTACAGGAGCTACTGTAGATGTTTACCCTTTGGTGGTTTTTGCCTTTTATAGTCCACCCCTGCCTTTAAGCCGATAACTTGAGCTGCCATAGTTATCTGATATACCACTTAGGTATGTTTCTTCCACTAGCGCTTAGTAGGAACATCGATAATCCCCTAGATCAGTGTTAAGGGAAATAATCCAATTGACTGTGCTGTACAGGTACACAGGAGCGATTACTCGTCCAAAACCCCGTAGAATGTTCAACATGCGAAATGGCACGAACCAGCCACCATACTTCAATGACCCTCAATGCGATGATAGTAAGAAAATCTGTTAAATTGAAAAAGAATTTTTCCGAGATCATGCTGCTTTTTTTTGGGTCCAAGTTAAATCATGGACGACAATTTAACCAACGAAGACATATTCCGTAAACTAGACGTCTATAAACACTTGAAGATGGAATCTTCTTAAAATTGCAAAACTTTTTTTTGCCAAGTAGTTTTTGTTGCTTTACAAACCAAGTTAAGTGATGGACGACAATGTTAGTAACATAGACGTATATCGCTAATAAGACATATAGAAACCATGAAGAAGGGTCGTTTTACAAGTAACTATTGTTCTGTTGTTCCTGTTCTCATTTTGCATAAACCTTTGCAAATATCTATGAACTGATTTCTGAATTCAGAACACAAAATACCATAAATAAGAAAGTTACCTGAACAATTGATCTGTTCTGCTATCGAAATAATTTCATGAATTCCTAAATCTTTTGCAACCATCAGGGATATTCCGTTATGTTGTAGAACCAGCCGCAGAGAAAGAGGGAAACAAACGAGGACAATGTAAGCTATAACTGTACTAATCAACATGGCCGTCATATATGTCAGATGCTCAATTCCGTTTCCACTGTTGTTGGTCATTCGTCTTCTTAACGCCTGCTGGCGAATGAGTTTGAAAATTGTTAAGGGGGTAAGCGACAGCAAAATGATTGTCGGAGTTATTACATAAAATATCATATATATGGCTATCGCTAATGGAATCGTTTCGAAAGAATCGTAGGGAAAACAGACGCCGTTCCTAACGACTGACGAGAGAGCTGGAAATATGCCTACAATATTTGCCGCGACAAATAAACAGCCGCTAATAATTAGCGTTGTTCGTTTCGATAATAGACGTTTGACCTTTAATGGAAACCACACGGCGATAAAACGCTCGACAGCAATACATGAAATGTTGACTGAGGTAAAGACTCTTGTGCTAGCGAAAGCGTAAAAGAACATCTTGCATGATACAAGGCTGTCAGCAACGACGTCTTCCTGTAGAAAATAGATCGTACTTTCTTTATATACGGTAACTAAAATCAGAGACAATGTATCTGCAGCTGCTAAACTTGTTAGATGTATTCCGTAAGAATTAGATCTAAATGGTTCTCTTCTCATTATGATTATTGTAAACGTGTTTCCGAAAAGTCCAAGGATAATTGTAAATGCCGTTATAACAAAATTAACATTCATAATCCAGGATAGGTCTTCATTCTCGGTATCCTGAAATGACGTTGTATTTTGCGACGTCGTATTCGTGATGTTTTCTGCAAAACTGTTAAATTTGGATGAATTCGTAATAGGCATGGCTGACGGATTAACACTGGATAAACCGACTTCAGTAACACCCATGTCGCTGATAGAAACGCTCTCAGTTGTTGTCGGCGAGCTGATTGGGCTAACGTTTGGTAGTTCTACTGTGTATTGTAACCAAATTGAAAGCATCCGTGGTGCTGATGGCAGTATAATCCATCGTCGGTTTCGTTTCGATATATTCAGAGAATAACCACTGCTGTCTATGCCAGTCGCGGAGCTGACGGTGTTACGGTGAAGCTGTTAACGTGTGCCATTGAAGGAAGCTTGCTCTAAAATATACAAATTAATGAAACAAGTGATTGAAAGGATAAATAATATGGCGTCGAAAGATGTACCCCATTAGTGAGACGTTCTCAGTTAAGCTGGGCCATTAGCTATTATTTTTGTCCTTCGTATTACCTTTCTTTAAATTACAAAATAATGGTTCTGTTTATCCTCTAACAAGTAGCCCTGTGTCTAAAGAAGTAGTTTAAAGTACAAAGACATGCATGCGTTTTGTTAGGCATTTTTAACACTGGTTCGAATAATGATACCCTTGTTAAAAAGGCGACGTTTTTAAATGTCGCAATATTGCCGTTGCATAAATATGAACGCCGCACGGCTAAAAAAGATAAACCGCTGCTTAAAATCGAGTTCCATTATTAAATTCAGGTGACTTCTTACATATTTCCCCGCTTAATTAATATCTACAGGGTAGTTTTTGCTACGAAATGAGACTGGGAACTAATGTCGCAAATATTATGTAACCTACGTCACAGCGGTAAATTCATGATACATGTGTTAACTAAAATGGCCCGGCATCATAAAACTTACAAGATCACACGAAGAAATATGCGTTCCTGAATGTTTTATATCATTTGTGCAAATTTACTCCATTTTGTATAATTTACTCGACTTCAAAATACATTACCCCAGCATTTTTCTGTAAGAATGTAACCTTACATCACGGGCTTTATTTAAAACTGAGCAAAGCAATCGCTCTGAAAATTATGTGCTAAATCCTGCCTAGTAACAGCTACAAGATAGGGTGCTTAGATTTCATACACTGAAACATGAAATGGTATAAAAACGTTAAAAAGTGTGTACCGTAACGGTAACCTACGCCACACGTAACCTACGTCACAACGTCACTAAGACCACGTTTTGAAAGCGTTGACGTCGTTTGATTAAGCAGCCCTTCATAGAAAACCCCTTTCTTCCAAAAAAGCAAAGAAAACCATTTTAAACTGAAACCAGCCAAAATAATCAAATGTCAGTATATTAGTAAATGTGCAATGCTATGCATGTCAAAGAAATGGTATGCGAACTCGTCCTTCAACGTATCTAAATAACGTCATAAAACACGCCATTTCTAATTGTTAGGGTATGTCTCTAAACATGGTTTGGTATTCCATAATCTAAAACTATTATCTGAAAATATTTTAAAGCTTTGAAGCAGATATAATGAGCATTATGGTCGTGATTTTTTTTCTTGAATTCTGGCATCGTTGTATATATGGCCATTTTTGACCATGAATGGCACAGCTTAACTGAGAACGTCTCTAATGCGTTGTGTTTCATTAATCGAATCTAGGCAAACTATGCAGACACAGATCAGACACCGTTAAATATATACTAAACCAGATACCCCTTGATTGACAAAATGACTCATCTATTTAACCCTTTGAGTGCCACGACGTTATTATGCCTGCGCCGCACTCTTTGACGTTATTGTTTTCAGCGGTAACGTCATCATAAAATGGCGCCATTGAAACGTCAGTCTGACGGCGCCCATCTGTGAGGGTCGGTCTGTAAGTAACAGTTATGGGAAAATACGCTGAATAAGTATACACATGTTTTCATACACAAACAACATATCACTAGATATTTGTAGCTATATTTTGATACAAGCATAAGTTTGTTTGCAAAATTAAAATAATGATAATAATAATAAATAATAATGATAAAAGAAACAGATTGAGTTATTCTATGTTTGGAAACATTTACTGTGCTTTGTCCATTTGTGGGTGAATTTGTATTATTGTGCACTTTTAGAAGGCTTAGCGCTGCTCCGTAGCAAACTATAACCCCAACTCAATTTAGCGCAAATTTGATCGCTCAAGAGTGGTCAGGAAACGTTGTTGATATTTTGATTTATCCCCTAACCAGAAACCTGGAAGTACATGGAACACTGACTCAGTATGGCAGAAAATTTTGAAGTGAAACTGGGCGAGTTGGAATAAACAAATATGTATTATTTTTTATTTCATGGATGTGTAAACAACGTCAAGCAATCATAAAACTTCTAGAAGTACACTGTAAAAATCCGTAGCTTTTACGGTAAAATACCCGGAATCTGGCTGCCAGTTCATTTACCATTGTTTTTACGGGCTTCTGCCTGTACAACATTTGTGGAAATAACGATGTGGTAAGGTTATGGTAATTGACCGCACTCGAAAATACATTTATAAGTGAAGGGCTGCATGACAAGAGAATACCTGTCCTATTCTATCCTATTCTGCGTGATTTTCCTGCAAAAGTTTACGGGCGCCAATTAATTTACCGTACACTGTAAAACAAATCCGTAGATTTTACGGTAGAATAACTGGAAACCAGCTGCTAGTCCATTCCCCGTTATTTTTACGAGAGCCCGTAAAAATTGGCAGGAATTATCAAGCAGAGTAGGATAGAATGGAGCAGGTGTTGCTTAAGTCCTATTGCCCTTTAACACTATAAAAGCATTTCTAGTGCGACCAGTAATAAAACGTAACACTGCCATATCGTTATTTCCAATAATGTTCTGCAGGCAAACACCCGTAAACATGGTAAAAATAACGGCGAATGGACTGGCAGTTGGTTGCCAGTTATTCTACCGTAAAATCTACGGATTTTTTACAGTGTAGAATCTACGGATTTTTACAGTGTAAAAGTAAACGTAATACCGGCTTATTTCGTTTGTGACTTATTAGCCGGGAGATCATGCAATAAATGTCACAATTATCATTTTTTTTCTTATAATCTTATTTTTCTTATATTTCAGACGTATAGATTATTTGCCTGCCAATTTGACAGTGTAATAACGATTACTCTTTTTATTATTGATTTATTTTTTCTCTTCCTTTCTATCTTGTCCAAAAGCAAATCGTTACGTCATTTATACTTGATATTGATGGGTGCCCCCCCCCCCCCTCTCCCCGCTCGGGGTATCAGACACGCAAAACTCCAACAATTTCCCCTATAATCGTATTCATCTATGTTTATTTATTTATCTATGTTTGTTTATTTATTCATTTGTTTAGGAAATAGATCGGCTGTAGCAGTGAATTGTTGAGTAATAATTCACTGTTTGGAGGTCAGTTATAAAGTAGGTCATATCACGAGCGCGGAGCGCGAATGATATATCTACTTACAACTGACCGACAGTATTGCCAGTGACATCAGCAATTAGACTGTAGAACATGTTTTGTTAACTGGCCGCACTCGAAAAAAGTGTTGAAGAGCTATCTGACCAAAACAATACCTGTCTTATTCTACCCTGCTCTGCGTGATGATTCCGCCAATGTTTACGGGCGCCCGTAAAAATAACGGGAAATGGACTGGCAGCTGGTTGTCGGGTATTCTACAGTAAAATTCACGTATTATTGTTTTACAGTGTAGTTGAATTTGCTCCCTCCACACTCATACTAGTGAGGTTTAAATCTGACACAGAATGGCAAGTACCTGTCCGCAAAATACCGCCGGATAATACATGCTAGAAAGGCATACATGTAAATGTGCATATCAGTCCGTCGGAGAGAAACAGCTGGACACTTTGTCTTTCCACGTCAGCGTGCGTACGTGGTCATGCACATACCTTTTTATATTTGTAAGTTTGAACAAGCGTTCAATTATGCATGCGTGCAGCGTTTTGTTGGTTACTTTGGATTTAAGGGTCTTTGACACATTTCGAGCCGTCTCCCAGGAAAAAAATAGATAATGATAGAGGAGAGAAAAATGTTCAAACTACCCCCACCCGCACTTTATGCAAGAACAATAGGCCCTAGCCCTTCTACAATCCAAATAAGTAGGACACCCCGGCACTCAAAGTCACCCAGAACCATCGCCCGGCCATTACCATCCCCATGCAGGGAGTCGTGGGCTCAACTCCCTTCGGGACACATGTCCGATTATTATTTTCAATCTATATAAGAAAATCCGCGCAGTGTGTCATGGGCTCAGGGTGGTAGTTGGTGATAGCAATGCGATGGCGTCAGCCTTATGAAAGCGGCGACACTGTACCTTAGGACACCGTAATGTGTCTGTTATGGTTTCGTACCCAGGGACTATGGCGACTGAACAAAACGTGGGTTCATCTGTGTGTTTGTTGGTCTTCTTGTAAGCTGGAATGCGTATGTTATAATTTGCATTACGTACTGTACATGTATTCATGTATAGTGATGCCGATGCCGAGAAATCACACGGAAATGATTAAATTTCAAGTTATGCATATTTCCATGTGTCTGTATACGTGTCAGTCTGCCACGGTCTGTCTGGGAAGAAATAAGAATGAAGAAATGGTCAAAAGTGATTTCGGGCCTTTCTTCTGCAGCTATTTGGATGCAAGAGAGTGACAATATGTTCTTGTCTTTATACTCAGTGGGCGTGTAAGTCGCGTGTAAGTCGTATGTATACTGAAACGATTTAAAAACTTCCACCCATTAACTGTGAATATTTCAAAAATGAAAGCAGCTACGTCCGCCAAAATTATACAGCATATATATTCTCTTATACCTGATTATATCAATATACAGAATCATAAATCGTTCAACCGAATCGGTCAGGAACAAGCACGTGCTCCTCGTGTTCTTAGTACCGTTTACATGTGGATGAATAGCTTCATGTATACAGTTTTCTGATGAAACATTTCTCTTACAAAATCAAATTGAATTTTAAAAGTTTGAACTCGGTCAGTGGCTTTATTTAGCCTACCGCGCCTAAATATCGCAAACAGGCGCAGGGTTTTGGACCAGATAAATGCTGAAATTTCAAAAAATGAGGTCGCGGTACAATTTTATGCGTTAATTACGGCAATTTACAATCTCAGACGACGTGCACTGTTTACAGGAAGCTAAAATAACCGTCAGAAAAGCACCTAACCGAGATTAAAACCAGAGGTCATGACGTTAACTAACGTCGACGCCGTCTCCGTAATAGGCTTTGCGCGACAGCATCATCCGCAGTGATACTTGCAAATTGATGTGGATGACGTCACAATATTAAGACAATAAGAAATGGACGAAAAGAGTGCTGCTAAAGATAACGCCTGCATCGCCTTATGCATTTCATTGACGTAACGCTCTTTTACTGACGTCATTACAGTAAATGATACAAATAAACTGCGTAATCTTTAAATTTGATAAGTTTCAGGCTTTTTGTCGTTAAATATTCAACACTGTCATGAGTGAACAGATCAGCAGCCAGCAATAAAAAGTGGAAGTTTTTAAATCCTTTCAGTATATATATATTTATATCTCTCTCTCTCTCTCTCTGTGTGTGTGTGTGTGTGTGTGTGTGTGTTTTCAGCTTGATCAGAACTTGAAATCCCACTATATACCAAATTTTCTAATAGCCAATTTCTGGTGGGGTGAGGGCGTGGTGGGAAGACTATGGGAAAAAGTGGCTCTAAAAGGTTTGAACAATACACTACATTGTCTTTCTTCCTATAGCCGTATTCCAATGTGTGTGTGAAGGGGGGGGGCGAGGAGTGTGAGAGGGGACTACTTCCTGACTTTCTGCCCTCCACACACACATACACATACCCCGACTGCCCCAGAAATATGGACTATATAGGAAATTCCCGCAGGAAAAGATCTCCTAGACCTATTTTAGCATAGCCGTCTTAATCTTTTAGCGGATTTACCCCGGCGGTTACTTGTCTAGACTTTGCTCCCTTGCATGTCATAGGAGGGCTGTCCGATGTTAAAACAGAAATAAAAAATATTCGAACGAAAAAAAAATATCGCCCGATAAAAAAAGAATGTGCCTTCCTTCTTTCCATCAAATGTCTTTATTTGTATTTATTTCTTTTTTGGTTTTGTTTTGAGGAGAATATCCAAAACAAAAGATCGAGATAGGTCTTGCCATGTCTGTCCTGAAAAAAACTCATCAGGTTTTTTTCAAAGTTTCTGAAAATGCTCATAATATAAACATATCCATACCAATTTTAGTGCGACAGACGCGCGTTTCTGTAATTAACTTCTCCAGTTTCGCTATACCCCAAAAGTTTGAAAGAAAATAGATGATGGGCAGGTCTCGGCAGCCAACGAGCATCCCCCTATTGTCGCATTCCGCGGGACACATTAGCTGCAGACATCCGGTAAGAGACGCCTACGTATTAACTCGCGAGCGCAGGCGTCCCCCATCGAGCTACCTCAGCCCCTGTGTCTCGAGAAAAGCGACAGACAAGGGCATCAGGAAAGAGATGTTCGATGAAGCAAAAGCCCGCAAAAAGCCAAAACAGTTCAAAAGAATGGAAGCCAAACTCAGCTAAGATTCTTGTCGCTATGACAAGCTTGTTTTAGTTTTAGAAGAATTTATAAATTTTACCAGATAACATAAAGGATAAACAAATAAAACGGCGAAACAATGCAATTAAAACAATTACACCGTTCCAGTGTAAACGTTTGAACATCCCCCGCGTTTGGCGCGACGTTACGTGACGTTAGTGGCGCCAAACGTTTCCTTTTACTCTCCTCACATGACGTAATCAAAAATAACAACCCTTCAAAAGTCGATTTTAGCGTTTATAAAAGCAACTATTTATGTATTTATGAAACGACAGACTATTTTATAAAAAAACATTATGTTTTCAATTATTTTTACGGAATTTTGGGATCGAATCACTCACACTAGAAATGGACCATAAATGGTCCATTTGGCACAGAACATGTTAAAGGGAAATCACCTCAATGTTCGTGCGCATACATTTTGACGAAGCGTCCTTGTTTCCTGCTATGGTTATCATGACGTCGTTTGCCTTGACGCCAAAACGCTAACGTCATTTTCGAAGACAACATGGACGCTTTGTTGAAACAAATGTATGAGTTTTTTTGAGACAGAAAAATGGTAAATATATAAACCTGGACAAAAACAAAATGACGAAAATGGGGCTGAAGAATTTTATACGAAACAGAGAACGCCAAAAAAGAAAAAAAAATGTTTTGGGGTGGTGTGTAAATTTTTAGGAACTATCTGTCAGGTAAAGAGAGGATGTGAAAACTGCAAGTGCGTTTTGAATCTCGTAATTACTTAGCACAAGCATTAATACAAATGTGGCCTTTGTACCCTTGGCTTGAGTCATGCATGCCTATGCAAACAGTGAAAGCGGAGATCAGACTGAGCAAATGCGCAGTCTAATAGCTTTTACTGTTAAGTCATGTCATTAAGGTAAGTTCCCACGATGCGCAGGCTGACCTAAGCATTTACTATTAGATTTTTTCTGCAGACGGAGAGAGCCTTTCCAAGGGAAGTAACTCAGTCTTCAAGAGGCTTGAAGACCTTCCTCATGCAGCCTGAAAATTACGACTTTCCACACGCAAAAATATTATAAAATTATTCGAACATAACCCAAAAGTCACATGCACATTTACAGACCATGAAAGTTAGCCCTGCAACGTTTCAGAATGATTATGAGAAGCGTAGCTATGCGGCGAAACTCTTATTTTTCACTAACTGCCCTAGACTTTCCATAGGATTCATAGATTTCCGATGCGAACGGGGAAAAATATCAGGCTGCGCATCCTCGGAAATTGATTTTAGCACTAATGATAAATGGAAATCCTGCACCACGGACCAAGCTTTGTCGATGTTTCTGTGAAAATACATGTCGGGCAGTGGCCGGGTCCAATATACTAAGTTCGCATATGAGGTTGTTCATCAGATATAAATGGGATATAATCTAGACCCTGAAAAAAGTTCAAAAATTTTATGAGAAACAACAATAAACATGCTGCCTAGTTTCTGTCCTTGGAATTTCTCTCATCAATGTGTTGTCTGCATACGAGAAAACTTTGAAGGCGACAGTTTAATATAGACTATATATTTCAAGACACAAGGACATTGCTGAAAATGAATAGATAATTACATTGCATTGCTATAAACAAGCATCGAAAGGTCAGAGCGTTATCAATATGGCCGTTAATGGCGCCAAATAGAAAGCGACGTCAACGCATAAAAGTATTGACGTCAACGCGCTTATATGAAAACCGCGCGAAATAAAAGTGGTTTTCCATCTATAACTCGAATATTTGGTCGGTGACCTATGTTTTTTATTTGCTTATATGCACGGGGTTGATCATCCCTGAACTATATCAAAAATACATAAAAAATTCAATTGTGGAACTTTTTACATTGAAGAAACTCCACGTTTTTACCAATATTGGAAAATGGCGGGAAATTAAAAACTGAAAACAAACCATATAATGAGGAATACGACGACGACACTTTTGATGCTCAAACAAAGAGACAAGAAAGAGGAGTAAATTAATCTTTATTTCGAAACGATTTGGCATCTATTTTCTCGGATAAAGTCTTCGTAATAGACACAGAAGTCCTTCACACAGGCATATAGATGGCGCTGCATTATCTCAAAAAGTAGTAAGATGATCCCATTTTTTTTATTTAGTATAAACATTATTTTATTTGTATAAACTGACAATATAAATACAATACACATGACAAGACATATACAGAAGAATATACAAAAAGGATCCAGAAGAAAGTCAAACGACTTATGTAAATCTGTATCCCGTTGACAATGGTGTTATAGCATATAATAAGTGATTTGGTTTGTCAGCTACAATAAATAATGTTTAATTGAGCAATATCAATGAAAATGAAGTATAATACAATAGATAAGCATGGTAAGAGAGATGAAGAAAAAAAAAGAGATTTTTAGAACATATTGGAAGGTGTTCACAGGATATTGCCAATAAGACAAGTTACAATCACGTAAAATAGTTGCAATCAAGGGCGGGTTCCGATGAGAGTTCTGAGTGAGTCAATTCTTTTCGTCTATCAGTGATAGATGAACCATGGCCCCTAGTGGAACCGCCTCGCCGAAGCGGTTCTAATGAACGTCATGACACACGTTGCAATGATGAGAAATCGAGTGAGGAAATAAAATTTATGTCGAAGTCACGGCATCCAGGCCCACCTTTGTGTGCATCTATGAACGAGACAGAACAGAAACAGGGTAAAACAAAAAATGAATAAGTAGATGAAGAAATATAAATGTATAAAAAGGACAAGGAAAGAAAAGGAAGACTCCACGGGAGACCCCGAGTGAGGGTCTTACCGAATAACCAAGACATGCTCAGCTGGATGGTACGATTGGTTCGTGTTGCCAGGTTGCGCTCAGAATCAAAGGCTTGTCTTTTTGATCAAATTTTTATGCTGTTGAACTTATGTACAGTGTGTCTGGAAACGCTTTGTTTTCGAAATTCGAAATGAAAGACTGTACAGCCAAAAAATAGACTCATTAGCTTAATTGGTTAGCTCTGGATTCCCAAAGAGTAGAGTATTTAGTGTGGGAGCGGCTATTTCAGAGATGGTCGATATCATCTCTTGTCTAAAATTCTGGAATAAGTTGCATTCGAAGAGAAAATGATTAGGGTCTTCGACAGCCCCACAGATACAGTTCGAATACGCTATAATATTCTTTGAAAAGAGATGCTGGTTTAGAGAACTGCAATTCATTCTAAGTCTGGTATGATATATCTGATTACTTCTTTTACCGATGTTATAGAACTTTGGAGGCCTCCTAATATTTACATTTAGTTTGTGTTTGAAAATTGCTAGTGTACTTGAATCACGAATTTCTTGTGAAAGCTGATTCCAGTTACGAACTACTGCAGGGAGGAAAGAATTGTAGTACTGTTGTGTGTTACAATGGATAGTTTGAGTATTGTTAACGTTACGCAGGATGTATGAAGATGCGTTGCCGACGCTGTCAGGAACTAAGGTTGATAAGTATGCTGGAGAGAGTCCATTTTGCATTTTATAAAACAAGACAAGTTTGTGTTTCTTCCTTCTAGTATCTAGCGTTTCCCAGCCTGTGTCCAAAAGTAGAGAATTTATTGAAGCAAGCTTGGTAGCGCCCGTTACTATTCTTGCTGCTTCATTCTGAATTTTTTCCAGTTCATTTACCTCATACTGGGTACAGCTATCCCATACCGTGTCTGCATATTCCAGTAGAGGACGAATGAATGAAAAATATATCGTTTGTAATGATTTCCTGTCGAGTGTAAATTTCAGTTTATGCATGATATTAATACGAAACCAGGCTTTAGATTTAATATTGTCTATGTGTTCGTGCCATGTACAATCCTGTTGAAAAATTAGTCCTTAATGTTTATGGCTGCTGACTTCTGTGATGTCATTCATATATACAGGTGGGTGGTAAGGTTTATTTAGTTTACGAGAAAAAATGACAGATTCTGTTTTGGACGGGTTAAATGTGACCAGCCACCTAGATACCCAAGCGTGTACCTTAGCTAGATCAGAATTAAGCTTTTCTGCGGCTTCTATTAGGCTTTTTACAATGAGATACAGACTAGTGTCATCAGCGAATAGCCTGATACAAGCATTAATGTTTTCGACAATGTCGTTAATATATATTAAAAAAAGCAAGGGCCCTAAGACCGAGCCTTGAGGGACACCAGCGTGAATTTGGGTCCAATCAGATGCAGCTCCTGGTAGAACAACCCGTTGCTGTCTGTTACTGAGATAATCTGTGAACCAATTTAGAAGAGCACCTACAATGCCAACATTTCGCAACTTATGAATGAGCCCCTTATGCCAAACCCTATCAAATGCCTTGCTGATATCACAAAATACAGCTCGTACCTCTTTACCATCATCCAAAGCTTTGCAAAAAGTGTTGTAGATATCAGCAAGTTGGTTCACCGTGGAATCGCCGGGAACAAAGCCGGACTGTAATGATGTTATGACTGCATTATCATGGAAAAAATTGAAAACATACTAATGCACTATTTTTTTTCCATTGCTTTGCCGACTGCACTTAAAAGTGAGATTGGCCTGTAATTACAGGGATCGGATGGATCGTTCTTCTTAAAAACTGGAGTTACATTTGCTTTTTTCCATAAATCTGGAACTGTTCCGGAGGAAAAAGAAAAGTTATAAAGGTCACACAGTGGAAAAGATAATGGATACGCAAGTTCTTTAAGTAATCTATTGTTAATTGAGTCAGGTCCAGCAGCTTTTTCCTATCTTTAGAGATTTTAGCATTGATTCTACTTCTTGCGGGGTTTTTTTTTATTTCATTTTATCACTCAGCATATAATATTCTACCACTGTATGAAGTTTCAACAAAAACTCAATTGCAGTTTTTATAGGGTGATTTCCCTTTTTAATAAGAATAAAATAGTTCACTTGGCCTACATGGGTTAATATAAAATGTCAACCCAGTTTGCAAAAAAAAAAAAAAAAAAAAAGGGTAAAAATGCAGTTATCTGGACGATAGTTATTTTTTTAAAATGCAAGAAAATTAAAATTTAAGGAAAAACATGAAATTATAATAATCGATGGGGCATGCTTATGTGTTTTATTCCTGTAAAACTTACATTTTATGTAACAGAATAAGGCAAAAAATAATAATAAAAACTCCGTTTCGTTTCCTAGCAAAACAATGTTAAAGTTAAAAAATACCCCAAAATCTGAAAACCTGACAGATAATTAATCTTAGATATAATTCCCGTGAAAGTGGGTATTCCTTGTACAGTACAAACTGACCCTGAGATGATAAAACTTGAGTACATTCTCAAACCCAAAATAAAGCACACTGATTGGCTGCTTCCGAGCACAAGCTCGGATGCAGTCAATCAGTGTGCTTTATTTTGAGTTTGAGATTATTCTCAAGTTTTATAACCTCGAACCCTGGTTACTATTGAGTGCTTGGGTCCGTCTTATCACAATTTCTTTGCATTTTTGAAATACTGAAAGCGGTTGAAAAAAATGCACGCCGTAATTCTCCCCATTGAAAGCATAGGAAGCTGTGTTGTATGAAACATTTTGATAAATCGCGTTGCAAACGTCGAGACGTGCAACTTTCGCGCTTTGATGGCGTCGAATGTAAACAGTAACTTCTGTCGACGCCCGGCTCAAAATAGTCCTTCAGACAACGTCGCAATATAGTTGCATTTTCATTCTGTATAATGTCCGAATCAAAATAATTTTCCTCACCCGTAAATTATCACTGATTAACACGTGTTTTCGGGCAAAGTTTACTCCGGCTTCGCCGTCGTAAATGAATGTTTCGCGATCTGTCCTCAAACATAATGTGTTAATGAGCGATAACAAGGAAAAATTCTTTCTTAAATGTTCATCGTTGTATGTCCAGGGAGCCCGCGCCATTGCCCGACCCGAAAACCCCCTAAAACCCTTAAAACTGTTAAAGTTTACTTACATTGCTCCTTGTCGCTGTCAATCAACAAAAGCCAGCAACACACGGACAAATTTTATAATAATATGGCTTTTATAAATCTGATGAGCCCTGATTGACGTCGTATGAAAAGGACCCGTATTAGCAATTTGTATATGAGCCGCGACACGAGAAAACCAACAATGTGGTTGTGCGTCCAGCGCAGACTCAGATCAGCCTGGGCATCCGCCCAGTCTGATCAGAGTCTTCGCTGTCCGCATGAAGGTAGCTTAGTCCCTTGGCTACCCTTTAAGTGCTAAACAAAGAGTCTGATCAGACTGGGCAAATGCCCAGGCTGATCTGAGTCTGCGCTGGGCGCACGACCACATTGTTGGTTTTGTCACGTCGCGGCTCATATCTCTTAAGTACTCGATTCGGCCAGCACGGCTGAGCAAAAATACCAGAATCATCGCTTTTTACCAATCAGATTTGCCAGGATTCATACATTGTTTATGTAGATGTGCAGGCTGATCTGAATCTTTTCTGTTCGCGCATGCTGTAAAGTACCTTTTCAAGCGACGCCAACACTCGTGTACATATGTTCAAACTGCGCATGCTCCAATTTAACTGCGAAATTGCGCAGATCGGAGAGCACGTAAGCATTCAGCATTCGCCCAAGTACAGATCTGTTAGTACGATGCGAATGATGTCCTGGCGTCTCGTGTTACAAAGACAACATTCAGTAATGAGCCGCGGTACAACAAAACCAACAAATTGGCATGTGCACTCAGCAAAGACTGATGGGAGTCTTCAATGTGCGCTTAAAGGGTGGCTTTGGATCTAAGCTAGCTGGGAAGCAGACGTTTTGGCACAGTAGACCAAATGGGTGTAGACGTTTTGGCACAGTAGACGTTATGGCAATATCCACCAAATTAGTACTGAAGCCAAGTTGATTACATTAGTAGGAACAAAAATATCTTTTTATTGTGACAGTTTCATAGGCATTTAAAATTCTAGGGAAATTCCAGAATATAGCCTTTTATCAGTGAGGAAAGACTACTAGATGTTAAAGCTATTCTCTAAAAACTTCCCTTATAAGTGTATTCATTCACCTTATATTCTGACGTAGCTCAAAAGACAGGTGTGTTGAGTTACTTACAAATGACCGTTCAACGCTCTTGTTCATTTATATAAAGAATTTTGGATTTCCTGTGCGGAATACTAGTAATTATTCTCTTTGAAAGACAGTTTGAAATATGCGCCTACCACCCTCTGTTTTAATTTCCACATACGTATATCTTAATAATTGAAATAAAAAGAAGAAGATAAGCGATGCTTAGGAATTAATGGAATCAGATCCTATATCCTGCCCTCAAAAGCAAAACGGAAAGAAGCACACGCGCAAATAAACGCACGGTGAACCTTCCCAGACATGGGGTCATTCGCCCACCTTTACTAAAAATACCACTCACCTAATAGGTGAGCGTATTTGTTATATTGAGGTATCGCCTCGGTAGGTCAGTAATATACAACTAAGGTGGTGTGTTTGTGTGTGTAGAGTGCAGAAGGGGTAGGGAGGGGGTGGAATCAAGGGGGTTTACAGGATCCAAATCCTCACCCTTAGCTTTTGCAATAGTTCAAAACATTTTAGTTAGTTGTCCGGTTCGCGTGAAGGTTTTAAAACTCATCAATGACTCATCCAGGGAACCAAAACTAGAAATTGCTCCGAGGTCGGCGTTCACTCTTATGAATCCAAGACAGACCACCAGCGACATGTCAGTCAGCCCATGAATTAGCTCACTGACCCTGACATCCACGTCAGGTTCTTCGTCGCAAATGACCATCATCCCAGCAGAGAACCTGAAGAAAAGGACAAGGGATGCAACGGCTGAGGAAGAGCCATCCAAGAAAAGGAAGACTCTAGATCTACCAGCTGAGGCCATGCCGCTCTACAAATAGGCAAGAAGAGTTCTATCCAGAATGGTGAAGATGAGAGAACTAGTCTCCTTCCTGAGGAAATGCATCGGCAAAGACCTACCTCCCGCCGGTCTCTCAGTCAGACTACGCCCATCCAGCTGTCCGATTATGAAAACGTATCATAAACTTTACTGGCTATTACATTAGAAGAGGGTATCCGCAGAACACACTGTTACAGAGCCTCGAAAAAGCTCGAAAAGCAAATGGGGACACCCTTCTACAGCGGGGAAACAAACCTGTTCAGCGAAACAGCCGAACCCCATTTGTACTAACCCATGACAGTGACATATGTCATTTCAAGAAAGCAATAATACAGTTATGGCCATTGCTAAAAATTACCCTCCACGGTTTTCCCCGAACCATCAATGTTCGCTATGAGAATAGGCACCAATTCTAAATGACAGAACACCAGCGTGACACCCGCTATAAACGGGACACACTGGTAGCAACACATTTTAACTTACCCAACCGTTCTACAGAACACATGCGGTTTCAATTTTTTGAAATGCTACCCACAGATCCGGAACACTAACAAGAGCTGTCGCCTGACAGCATAGCTCGCCTGAATAGGTGCTTGCCCATCACACAGTCGCTATGGTGGTGTGGACTGCTATGCATAAAACTTCAGGCAAGCATGTCCAATATGACAACACATTTATAAACAAAAGCTATCTCAGATATAAGTCTTAAAATAAAATTAAAATAAAAAAATTCCATATGAAATTTCAAAGTCCATGAGCTTCAGGTCAAAGAACTAAGCAGATAGTAGGTGGGGTGGGAGTGGGATGGACTTTGAGCTTCAGGTCAAAGAACTAAGCAGATAGTAGGTGGGGTGGGAGTGGGGGGGGGGGGGCTAGGATATATCAAACCTTGAACCATTATCTAACATCAGTCCAAGTATAAGTATCAACTGAGTCCATCATGGCACTGTGAAATTATGTCTTCATAAATACAAAATTTTAACCAAAATTCAAAGTCAATGACCTTGACTTCAAGGTCATCCAGTGGGGTAGAAGGGTAAGTATAAAGTGTTTTGTAAAAACTCAAAAAAGTGTCTAACATCAGTTCAAGTGTAAACTAAATCTCTGCCAAGCATTATGAATCAGTATGCAATTAGGACACTTCAATAAAGACCAAATTTCCTAAGTCCCTGACCGTGACATCAAGGTCACCGAGGGGGGTGGGGGTAGTATGCTGTAAAACATTGGACTAATATCTAACTACACTGCAAATATAAAAAAAATTCATCTATGGGTTCAGGAGATATATGTCTTTAAAAAACTTTAACCGAAACATCCAATCAATAAAAAGACAATTTTCCAAGTCCATGACCTTGACATCAAGGTCAATGAGGGGAGTGAAGGTAGTACCATCAAAAACTTTAGACCAATATCTAACTTCAGTGCAAGTATCAAAGGAATCCATCCATGGGTTGAGGAGATATTGGGCTTTATAAAACTTTAACCAAAACATCCAGTCAAAAAAAAAAACTCCCAATTTTCTAAGTCCATGACCTTGACATCAAGGTCACTGAGTGGGGTGGGGTGGTACCCTGTTAAACTTTAGACCAATATCTAACTACAGTGCAAGTATCAAAAGAATCCATCCATGGGTTTAGGAGATATAGGTCTTTAAAAAACTTTAACCAAAACATCCAATCCGAACGCCGACGCGGACGCTGACGCTGACGCGGACGCGGACGCCGACGCCGACGCCGACGCCGTGGTGACAACAATAGCTCTTCCTTAACTTTCGTTCAGGCGAGCTAAAAAGCACAGTTACAAGAAAAAAACAGAGAACTCTACTGGATCTACCAGCTACACACACTCCGTCCGGTCGGGATCAATGTTCATGAATAAAACTGGAGCTTGTCAGCCACTCACCTTTACAAAACTAGAAATTGTGTTTGTGAAACACTATGCCCCCAACCATATGCTTGCCACTGAAGGTGTCAAACTTTAGAATGTCTAAGTCTGAAAAGGAGTTACCTCATCTTTACTAAAATATTGAAACCATCAAGGACTACTATCATACAAAAAAATCAGCTTCCCAGGTCAAGCGGTTCAGAAGTTGAAACAATGCTAAACTCAAATAAGGGCCGTAACTTCATCAAAATTTTACGGAAATCTGCCAAAAGTTAATTAGGCAATCTACTTCTGATACCCCACCAGTGTACCAAATTTCAGGCCATAGCTCAATTTTTTTATCATTTGAGGTCGCTGTTATTCAGTGTATAACGTCATGTCATAAAAATCGTATGACCACACGTGTAATAAGACTTTGGCGCGTACACGTAACGTCATTGACAATTTCCATGTCAACAATGCGTTTTCTTATTGAAATAATGTTCTGTTTAAAGGCGTGAAAATCCCATTATAAAGGGTAATATGATAAACTCGCCAAATGCTCGTTTCATAAATTTCATATGAAATGACCACTCGTGTAAGATCCTCTATATATATTTTGCCGATTTCAAACAATGATGATGGATATACAAATAAGGAACAAGGAACTAGTTCCCGGTTCCCGATTCTCAGTTCCCCGATTAGATTTGTTTTCTTAGTTACAAAGAAGCATTTATAAATAGTGACTTTTCACCTTTACTCGATTGCAACATCATCATATTCCTTAAAACATGTTATATGTTAGAAAAATATTTAATGTTCCAAGTATTTGATAATCAGTTTTGTCCATAAGGAACCGGGAGCTGTTTGCTTGTTAGCCTTTTGCAGTTCTCTTCTATTGATGATTTTTCTCCAAATAAGGAACAAGGAACTAGTTCCCGGTTCCCGATTCCCGATTCCCTGTTCCCGATTTTTTTTTGGTGCTTTCATTTTTTACTAATAAAATTAAATTGAATTCATTGTGATAGAAGCATCACATTTACTCAGTGGCCACATCATCTTATGCCTAATAATATATCATATATCAATATATAAATTATTCATGCATCTTAATTTAAACCCATTTTTGTTGTATAAGGAACCGGGAACTGGTTCCTTGTTGCCGATTTGCCGTTTTCAAACAAGGATGATGGATATACAAATCAGGAACAGGCAACTAGTTCCCGGTTCCCGATTCTTAGTTCCAGATTAGTTTTTGTGTTTTCTTTTAGTTACAAAGAAGCATTTATAAGAACAACAAACTATTCACATATACCCGATTGCAACAACATTATATGCCTTATACATCATGTTATATGTCAGAATAAATACCGCTGCGCCAACTATATAATAATTAGTATTGTTCATAAGTAACCGGGAACTGTTTCTTTGTTCCTCTTTTGCAGTTCTTTCAGATCGATGAGTTTTTTCCAAATAAGGAACAAGGAACTAGTTCCCGGTTCCCTATTCCCGATCCCCAGTTCCCGATTATATTGTGCTTTCGTTTCTTACTTACAAAGTTGAATTCATTGTAATTAAAGCATCATATCTACTCGGCGGCAACATGATCTTATGCCTAATATCAGAGTTACATTTGAGATGTAACAGTGCAGACCCTGATCAGACAGCGCGGATCCCTTATCAGAAGGGGCAGGTTCGCAGGCTGATCTAGGTATTGGTATGAAGAGACGTGCAGTCTGACCAAGGTCTGTTCAATTGCAGCTAGCTGCTTCCATGAATAGTGTAAGCCATAAACATACACAGCGTAGATTTTTACCCTCATCTGGGACCGAAATATTCGAAAAACTGTTAAGGAACGCGTAGCCTGATCAGGGGCGACACCATTCGCTTGATTGGTGTATGTTTATATAATGGATGTGGTAATGTGTGTGTCTTCGTTAAAAGTTCCGAGGTTAGATGTAAGAAGAATGAAGAAGTAGCGAGTTAGAAATAAAAGTTAGAAGTAAGATGTTAGAAGTAAGAAGTTAAATAATAGGATGTTAGAAGTAAAAGGTAAGATGTTAGAAGTAAGAAGTTTGAAGTACGAAATAGAAGTCCCTACCGGCTTTTGCGGTATTCAGTCCTTGTTTTCAAATACGCAACGCACATACACACGGCGGATGACAGATATTTACGTCTATTACACTGACCACAATATGCTCAGGTGAGCTAAAACCGTCACCTTGGTCTAGTAGTTAACGTCACACACCACAGCAGCAGCAGCAGCAGCAGCAGCTGCAGCAGCAATAATAACCAAAAAAACACACACAAAAAACATCAACTCCAGCAACATTAATAATGGTAATAATAACACTTGCAGGATTTAAAGACAGTGACTGATTAGGCGGGGGTCAATATTTTGTAAATATCATTGAGGGGTCTTTATTTGATTCTTTGTAACACGAGTCAGTATTTATAGAAACAGAAATACTTTTTATATATAATAATGACCGTGTGATCGTTGTTATTAGGGAGGGGGCGGCTTTAGTTCGTTTACTCGTTTTTTTTCTGGGCAGAAACATATTCAGAATAAATACTACGCTGAAAATATAATAATTATATATAGTTTAACATAGCTGAACAGTCTTGATAGAATTCTTACTTAGGGACATACCGATGAAAAGTTTAGTCTATCCTATGCAAGGTCGTTGGGGCACCACTACAGATGACTTTACAACCTTTCTATCAAGACATGTCTTCAGCTGCACTAGTTGTGCTAGGACAGTCGATCCCTATGCACTTTTGGAGTCCCGGTAGCTGGCTTGCGGACCTAGCGACCTTGATTTCGAGTCTCGCCTTAGGCAGAAATCTATTCAACTGTAAACGGAGTAACATTGCAAACAGTATTTCATTATCACTCTGCCGTCGTCCTGATATGACAGAAATGGTGTTGAAAAAGAAAATGAAATCGCAATCATCCATCCATCTCTGTTAACTCTTTAATATTAGGGAGGTTAAGAATTTTGGGCACATGCGTTCTCCTGTATTAAAAAAGGCAAACACAGTGTAAAATATATTGCTCACCTACATACAATGAGTACATCACATTCTCAAATGATAAATCCTGTCGAGTTGAAACAAAGGAAATAAATGTTTGATAACAGAGTATCCTGATGGTGCGTATTAGCTTACCCTATTTAATATGGGTTTTAATATAAAATGTATCAATACCAAACTTAGTGCGACAGGTTCTGTATTTAACTTCTTCAGTGTTGAAAAAACACAAAAGTTTGACAAAAAAGCGAGGATGGGCAGATCTCGGTAGGCATCCCTTTTCAAGCCACACTTACTGTCACATTACGCGGAGCAGACTTTAATGAATTAATTGTCTTTCGAACGGCTTAATGACGTGCTGTCTGAATATATTTTATAGAACAGGCAAGTTTCATTAGGTGAACACATATACTCCGGTGCTTATTAACGAACAGCATTCTTGTTTTTTAGTCCCTCATCATTTGTTGATTATGTACAGTTATGTACAGATGTAAATAGTTTCCTTTTGGTTTAAACAATATTTATTTGAAGAAGTTTTACATACAAATATAGTTTCCCTTTTACCATAACTCTCTTCATCGCAGCCTCTATATTTCTAAACATTTACAATATTTTCACTTCACATGTCATTGATTCGTGAATATAAATTTCTCTTCTGCTTTCTAATAGGTATATATACAGTTATATCCTTTGTAAGTAAGAACCGAAAGCACAAAATAATCGGAAACTGGGAATCGGGAACCGCGAACTAGTTCCTTGTTCCTTACATGCAGGAAGAATTATCAATGTGAGGGAATTGCAAAAGGGCAAAAAGAAAACAGTTCCCGGTACCTTATTGACAATACTGATGTGTTAAATAGTTGGCACAATAATATTTGTTCTGACATATAATATGGTGTAAGGCATATAAAGACGTTGGAATCGGGTAAATGTGATAAGTCACTTGTTATCAATGCTGCTTTGAAACTAAGAAAAAAATACTAATCGGGAACCGAGAATCGAGAACCGGGAACTACTTCCTTGTTCCTTATTTGCAAAAAAATCATGAATATGACGAACTGCAAAAAGGCAACAAGGAACCAGTACCCGCTTCGTATTTGAACAATACCGATTTTTAAAAAGTTGCAACTGTCACATAAATGATGACATGTTTTCTTTTATTTTTATATGAGCCTGTATATTTAGACAGTTTATGGTATTTCATAGTGCAGTGGATTAAGAGAGTATATGGTAATTGTTTACTGGTCAGTTATTGTTATGCAGTATGATTTTACCTATACAGGTGTACAAGTTGTATAACAGGTACTTTGCACAGGTGAGCTGATTTGAGTGATAAGTCAATGCATTGTCAATAGTCATTCAGTGATTGATTTTTGATACATGTAGATGGATATTGCTTCTGTGCTTTTACTAAGTGATAGTGGACATTTATTCATTGATTCAGTGAAAGTTACCTTAAAGTGGATATAGTTTGAAGTTTGAAGGGGTAGAGAGACTGTCATTTCTGTAAAAAGCGTTTTCTATGACTTGATCCATTTTATAGCAGTAAAGTTCCATCATAAATGCTATGTGCCAAAAGTAAATAGTCTAGTAATTATTCATAGGTAAATACATGTTGAGTTGGCAATTTAAAGTTAATTAGAAGTTGCTTTGAAATCGGTTTACCTACCAAATTCTTAAATAGATCTAAAACTTTTAGATGAAACTTTCATATATATACAAGCTGTATGTTTGATCTGTGTGACTGTATGTTCACTATGGTTTGGTTGTGTTTGATTGTTTTAAAATGCTGTACGGTTAGTGATGATTTATACTGTCCACCTAGTGGGATTATACTGTACGCTTAGTGTGAATTTATACTGTCCGGTTAGTTGTGATTATACTGTACGCTTAGTGTGGATTTTATACTGTCCGGTTAGTGTGAATTTTTACTGTGCATAAGTGATCTGATATAATCTAAATGGTAAAAGCAGAGGATTTTATTACGTTTTTAATTCCAGCTAAAGTGACTGTAAATATTATAGATATCAGACTTAGTGTGCTTACATTGTTTTCAGGTGGCCATTTTATTTGGGATCTATCTGAAGGCTGACATTGAGCTTATAATATACAGTTGAATCTTAGTGACTTATCTTAGTGATTTACCTTAGTGGTGCTGACTTAGTGTCATTTGAGACTTATTAGAAAAGACTTAGTGAATATCTTAGTGATTTACCTTGATGGTGGACTTAGTGCTGCAAACTAACTGCATATTCTAAAGCTTTAGATGAGAAGGCTTAGTATGGTTTGATCCCAAATACTGTGAAGTTGTACATTACATAAATTAGTTTTATATGTAATAAAGCGTGGCAATTGCAATGAACATACTTCCTTTTCATTTTCAACTTGCATTATAACCACAATTCTATAATGGCATCCGGTACACGTGACATTTGGTGGCAGCGGTGGGATAGGATTGCCTGTTTATTGTGGTTACACATTGCTGCTGGTTTGAGCTGATATGGAACTTAGATATTTAGCTCTGAACTAGAAGGACTATCTCATTGCATACATCATATCTTCTGATTTTTTGGGCCTTGATGGATTATTCATGGTGGATTGATGATTTGACTAGCTGGATTTCTGCTGCTTGTTTGGCGTTTTTGTTTACCATGGGTTTACCTCTCCATTGACATCTACAGCGGGTTGGACAGGATATTTCAACAACAGCTGCATGGAAAGGGGTGACTTAGTATGTGCAGAACTTTTACAGTGACAGAAGACTTTCAAGTTAAAGTAAGATCCAATTTAATTATTTGTTTCAGGACTTAGTTACAGCTGAAATAGTTATTGAAAAATACCAAATAAACATTGACAGTGAAATCTTGATGAACACTTTTTATGTGGAACTTTGATTGTGTTACAAAAATATAGACTAGTGTATAGCTTATATGTTAACCAAAACTGTTGAATACAATTAACATTTTGCAACATGGAGGTGACACAAATACTTAAATTAGGCAAGGAGTTAGGTTTGGAAGGAACTGAGTTGTTAAATTATATTGAACGTAAAGAAAAGGAAACATTAGATAGAGAAGAAAGAAAAGAGAAAGAAAGATTAGAAAGAGAGGATAGGCTTGAGAAAGAGAGAGCTGAAAGAGATGAGAGAGCAAAATCTAGGGAAGATAAACTAAAAGAGTTAGAGTTGGAAAATGAAAATCGATTAAAGGTTTTAGAGTTTGAAAAACATGCAAAATTAGAGGTTTTAGAAAAACAATCAGAACTTGAAAAATATAAGGTTCAAGCTAATGAAACTAAGGAAGAAATGTCTATTAAACAAAAGCAAAGAGGCCCAAAACTTCCTTATTTTGAAGAGGGAAAAGATGATATGGATGCATATTTACACAGGTTTGAACGGTTTGCTGAAAGTGTAGGGTGGCCACAGAAAGATTGGGCAGTAAGTCTAGGTGCATTATTGAAGGGTAAGGCATTAGAAGTGTACAGTAGGTTATCAAGTGCAGAAGCAAGTGATTTTAGTAAAGTTAAGCAGGCATTGCTGAAGCGATTTGAATTAACACAAGAAGGCTTTAGACAAAAGTTTAGGTCTTGTCAAGCAGAAAAGGGTGAAAGTGCTCCCCAGTTTGCATTCAGACTAGAGAATTATTTGATGAGGTGGATAGAGTTAGCTAGGGCAGATAAATCTTTTAATGGTTTGAAAGATCTCTTGTTGAGGGAACAGTTTATCAATGCTTCTCAAACAGATCTGGCATTATTCTTGAAAGAAAGAAAACCAGGTAATATTTCAGAGATGGCTGAGCTAGCCGAACAGTTTCTTGAAGCTCATGGTAACCTGTTTATGTATAATGAAAAACCCTCATTTCCAGGTAAAAAATCAGGTAATTTAGACAAACAGGAAAATAAGAGAAAGTTTCAAGATGCCGGAAGTAAGCACGAAACAACAAAAGGAAATGTTCCAAGAACTTGCTATTTTTGTAAGAAACAAGGTCATGTGATCAAAGATTGCTTTGAAAGACAGAAATTTCTTAAAAGCAAAGGTAGTAAACAAGCTGCTGTGATGGTAAGTGTAGATGAGCTTTAAAGTGAACAGACTGAAAATGAACATGAAAATAATGCTGAAAATCATGCATGTGCTTGTTAC
This sequence comes from Ctena decussata, assembly GCA_963989385.1. NCBI lineage: Eukaryota > Metazoa > Mollusca > Bivalvia > Lucinida > Lucinidae > Ctena > Ctena decussata. Next base: position 15,828,888 of record OZ022499.1, read on the forward strand.
TCAGATGTGGGAACATGAATGTTGTATTCATGATAATAAAGTCCGTTTAGAATGTGGGCATGAGTTACCTCTGATAAGTGCATTATGCAAGAATAGGAAAATCACATCTATGCCAGTAGTGGAAGGAATCCTCAATGATAAAATTGTTAGTGTTCTTAGAGATAGTGGTTGTAGTAGTGTAGTAGTTAAAAAGGACTTGGTAAAAGAGGAACAGTTTACAGGTAGGAGTCAGAGATGTGTTCTAATTGATGGAACAGTCCGCGATGCTCCTGTGGCTTTAATATGGGTTGATTCTCCATATTTTAAAGGTAAAACAGAAGCTCTTTGTATGAGTGAGCCAATATATGACCTAATAATAGGTAACATTTGTGGAGTGCGAGAGCCTAACAGACCTGATAGAAATTGGGGAAGGCAAAATGTTGCCAAGGAAGAGTCAAACCCAGTTAAAACAGAAATAAACTCTAGTCACAAAGAGTTAAGTTCAGATTATCAGAAAGATGAAATAGAGAATAGGACAGGTGAAACAGTGAAAAAGGTCAAAGTTGATAATGTAGTAGATATTGAACCTGAGTTACAAAAGGAAGCAGTCTCAAGTAAGATAGAAGTACAGGCTGTGCAAACTAGAAGGCAAAGGCTGGAAGAAGGTAAGTCATTTCAGAAGCTGAAAGTCATGAAAGGTCTTGAAGTACATAAAGATGAATTCAAAGATGATCAGAGTAAAGATGAAACCTTAAATTGGGTAAGAGAAAAGGCAAAAAGTGAAATAAAGAAAACTAGAAAAGGTACAGTATCATGGTTTTGTATAAAGAATCAATTGCTATACCGCTGTTTTCAGAACAATAAAACAGTTCATGGAAAAATACAAAAGCAGTTAGTTGTCCCTAAGTCATACAGAACTACCGTGCTTAAATTAGCACATGAATCCATACTTGGCGGACATCTGGGTATGAAGAAAACCAGTGATAAAATCCGTTTGCAATTTTTTTGGCCGGGTCTACAGCAAGATGTAAAATTATTTTGCTTGTCTTGTGATTTATGCCAAAAAACTTTTCCTAAAGGTAAAGTGACACGAGTTCCTTTAGATCAAATGCCTCTCATTGAAATTCCTTTTGAGAGAGTAGCTGTTGATCTTGTTGGCCCTATACAGCCAGTAACAGAAAAGAAGAACAGATATATTCTTACTTTAGTGGATTATGCCACTAGATACCCAGAAGCAGTGCCACTTCCAGGTATAGAAGCGGAGAGAGTGGCTGAAGCTTTATTTAACATGTTCACAAGACTTGGTTTTCCCTCCGAAATATTAACTGACCTTGGATCACAGTTTACATCAGAAGTTATGCAAGAGGTGAGTAGACTTTTGTCAATACGCATGCTTAAAACAACGCCATACCATCCAATTTGCAATGGCTTAGTCGAAAAATTCAATGGCACTTTGAAGAGTATGCTCAGGAAAGTTTGTGCTGAAAAACCCAAAGACTGGGATAGATACATACCTGCATTATTGTTTGCTTATAGAGAAGCACCTCAGGAAAGCCTGGGATTCAGTCCATTTGAGCTATTGTATGGTAGAACGGTTCGAGGACCCATGGCTATTTTGAAAGATCTTTGGACTGATGATGTACAAGAACCAGAGGTAAGAACAACATACGAGTATGTTCTGGATCTAAGACAAAGATTGGAAGATACATTAGAAGTTGCCAGGAAAGAACTTGAGATATCTGCAAGTCGGTATAAGACACATTATGACAGAAAGAGCAAGCCAAGAAAGATGGAAGTAAATGATGATGTTTTAATCCTACTGCCCACTGATGGAAACAAACTACTTATGCAGTGGAAAGGACCTTTCAAAGTAGTTGATAAGGTAGGTAAGTATGATTACAGAGTATATGTCAATGGTAAAATCAAGGTCTTCCATGCAAATCTCTTGAAGAAATATATTAGTCGTGAGGAAAGACTTACAGAGCAAAAGAATGTAAAAGACAGTGGTAGTAATGTCTCAGAAATACAGACACAAGGTCTGCTTGAAATGTTGTGTGCAGGTATAATAGATTGTAGTGAAGAGAGAACAGAAGATAGTCAAGCTGAGGAATCAGTGAATGAAGAAATTCTTGAATTGCCAGATTTCCAAGGTAAGGAAACCGTTGCAGACGTTAGAATAAACCCAGACTTGTCGGAAACACAGACTGAAGAGGTAAGAAAGTTACTCAGAGAATTCACAGATGTTCTCACTGATGTTCCTGGAGAAACAAACTTAATAGAACATGAAATTAAATTAACATCAGATCAGCCAATACGAACAAAGCAGTATCCATTACCGTTTGCTATGAGTGAAACTATAAAAGAAGAGACAAAGAAAATGTTAGACATGGGTATTATTGAAAAATCCAATTCGCCCTATATGTCACCTGTTGTCCTTGTTAGAAAATCAGATCAATCTATAAGGTTTTGCATAGACTTTAGAAACCTGAATAAGCTGACAGTGTTTGATGCAGAACCAATTCCTGTTCCAGAGGAAATTTTCTCAAAATTGGCAAATTGTAAATATTTCACCAAGATCGATCTCAGCAAAGGTTACTGGCAGATAAAATTAACAGAAGATAGTAAAGACAAAACTGCTTTCAGTACCCCAGATGGCCTCTTTCATTTCCGAAAACTCCCGTTTGGTTTAGTTACAGCTCCTGCAAATTTCAGTAGAATGATGAGATTGCTGTTGAAAGGTTTGATAGATATTGACAGTTTCATCGATGACATTCTCGAGCACACAGTAGACTGGAATGATCATCTTGTAAAGTTAAGAGAACTTTTACAGAGATTAAGACAAGCAGGTTTAACAGCCAGACCAAGTAAGTGCATGGTAGGATTTACGTCAATAGAGTTTTTAGGACACAGGGTTGGAGAAGGTGTTCTTACTCCAAATCAGGATAAGGTCAATGATATAGTGGAGGCAAAAAGACCAGAAACTAAAAAGCAGGTTATGTCATTTCTAGGAATGGTGGGTTTCTATAGAAAATTTATACCCCAGTTTGCTGAAATTGCCCTTCCCCTTACAAATTTGACAAAGAAGGGATGTCCAACCAAGGTAGTTTGGGAGGATGAGCACCAGAGGTCATTTGAAAAGTTAAAAAGTTACATGACCCACTCACCTATCTTAAGGTTACCCAATTTGAATGAACCATTTATCTTAAGAACTGATGCCTCAAATGTAGGCCTAGGGGCTGTTTTAATGCAGAGATTCAATGATATGATATTTCCTGTCGCATACGCAAGCAAAAAACTATTGCCCAGGGAAACACGGTATTCAGTCATAGAACGAGAGTGTCTAGCCTTAGTGTGGGGTGTGAAGAAATTTCAGATGTATTTGTATGGCAGAGAGTTTCAAGTTGAGACAGATCATTGTCCCCTCATATACATGCAAAACACAAAACTGACGAACAGTAGAATTATGAGGTGGGTTTTGAGCTTACAGCCATATCGCTTCAGAATGGTAGCAATAAAAGGTTCCCAGAACATTGGGGCAGATTATATGAGCAGATCTGAAAAATGAAATTGCATTCATTTTTTCTGAAGGGGGAGTGATGTCACATAAATGATGACATGTTTTCTTTTATTTTTATATGAGCCTGTATATTTAGACAGTTTATGGTATTTCATAGTGCAGTGGATTAAGAGAGTATATGGTAATTGTTTACTGGTCAGTTATTGTTATGCAGTATGATTTTACCTATACAGGTGTACAAGTTGTATAACAGGTACTTTGCACAGGTGAGCTGATTTGAGTGATAAGTCAATGCATTGTCAATAGTCATTCAGTGATTGATTTTTGATACATGTAGATGGATATTGCTTCTGTGCTTTTACTAAGTGATAGTGGACATTTATTCATTGATTCAGTGAAAGTTACCTTAAAGTGGATATAGTTTGAAGTTTGAAGGGGTAGAGAGACTGTCATTTCTGTAAAAAGCGTTTTCTATGACTTGATCCATTTTATAGCAGTAAAGTTCCATCATAAATGCTATGTGCCAAAAGTAAATAGTCTAGTAATTATTCATAGGTAAATACATGTTGAGTTGGCAATTTAAAGTTAATTAGAAGTTGCTTTGAAATCGGTTTACCTACCAAATTCTTAAATAGATCTAAAACTTTTAGATGAAACTTTCATATATATACAAGCTGTATGTTTGATCTGTGTGACTGTATGTTCACTATGGTTTGGTTGTGTTTGATTGTTTTAAAATGCTGTACGGTTAGTGATGATTTATACTGTCCACCTAGTGGGATTATACTGTACGCTTAGTGTGAATTTATACTGTCCGGTTAGTTGTGATTATACTGTACGCTTAGTGTGGATTTTATACTGTCCGGTTAGTGTGAATTTTTACTGTGCATAAGTGATCTGATATAATCTAAATGGTAAAAGCAGAGGATTTTATTACGTTTTTAATTCCAGCTAAAGTGACTGTAAATATTATAGATATCAGACTTAGTGTGCTTACATTGTTTTCAGGTGGCCATTTTATTTGGGATCTATCTGAAGGCTGACATTGAGCTTATAATATACAGTTGAATCTTAGTGACTTATCTTAGTGATTTACCTTAGTGGTGCTGACTTAGTGTCATTTGAGACTTATTAGAAAAGACTTAGTGAATATCTTAGTGATTTACCTTGATGGTGGACTTAGTGCTGCAAACTAACTGCATATTCTAAAGCTTTAGATGAGAAGGCTTAGTATGGTTTGATCCCAAATACTGTGAAGTTGTACATTACATAAATTAGTTTTATATGTAATAAAGCGTGGCAATTGCAATGAACATACTTCCTTTTCATTTTCAACTTGCATTATAACCACAATTCTATAATGGCATCCGGTACACGTGACAGCAACAATAGTATTTATTCTGTCATTTGAATGAATTCAACTTTGTAAGTTAAAAGCGAAAGCACAAAATAATCGGGAATCAGGAACAGGGAACCGGGAACAAGTACCTCGTTCCTTATTTGCAGAAATCATGAATGTGAGAGAACTGCAAAAAGGCAACAATGAACCAGTTCCCGCTTCCTTATTGAACAATACTGCTTTTTAAACAGTTGGCACAAAAGTATTTAGTCTGAAATATAACAGTGAAAGCCATACAATGCAGCTGCATTTTGGTAAATGTCATTTTTTATCAATGCTTCTTAGTTACAAAGAAAGAAATCAAATTCTAATCGGAAACTGAGAATCGGGAACCGGGAACAAGTACCTTGAAACTTATTTGTATATCCATCATCATTGTTTGAAAACGGCAAATCGGCAACAAGGAACCTGTTCCCGGTTCCTTATAGAACAAATAGCGGTTAAATTAAAAAGGCATAAATCATTGACTTTTTGAAATATGATAGGGTATTAGGCATAAGATGATGTTGCCACCAAGTAGACATGATGCTTTAATTACAATAAATTCAACTTTGTAAGTTAGAAGCGAAAGCACTAAATAATCGGGAACTGGAAATCGGGAATCAGGAACAGGGAACCGGGAACTAGTTTCTTGTTCCTTATTTGCAAAAAAACATGAATGTACGAGAACTGCAAAAAGGCAACGAGGAATCAGTTCCCGCTTCCTTATTGAACTTATTCTGACATATAACATAGTGAAAGCCATAAAATAATGCTGCAAACAGGGTAAATGTGATGTTATATTTATTAACGCTTCTTAGTAGTAAGACAAAACATATTCTAATCGGGAACTGAGTATCGGGAACCGGGAACTAGATCAATTTGGATCAACCGAGAAGTTTGAAAAATAATTCATTTTTGGCATATAGCATGATAATAGGCATAAGATGATGTAAATGTGATGTTTTTTATTACAATGAATTCTACTTTGTAAGTAAAAAGCGAAAGCACAAAATAATCGGGAACTGGAAATCGGGAATCGGGAACCGGGAACCGGGAACTAGTTCCTTGTTCCTTATTTGTATATCCATCATCATTGTTTGAAAACGGCAAACCGGCAACAAGGAACCAGTTCCAGGTTCCTTTCAGAACAAAAAGCAGTAAAATTAAAAGGGCATGAATCATTGCCTTTTAAAATCTGACAGGATATTAGGCATAATATGATGTAGACCAAGTAAACGTGATGCCTTAATTACAATGATTTCAACTTTGTAAGTAAGAAGCGAAAGCACAAAATAATCGGGAACTGGAAATCGGGAATCGGGAACCAGTTCCTTGTTCCTTATTTGCAAAAAAATCATGAATGTGAGAGAACTGCAACAAGGCAATAAGGAACCAGTTCCCGCTTCCTTATTGAACAATACTGATATTTCAATAGTTGGCACAATAGTATTTTTTCTGACATATAACATAGTGAAAGCCATATAACAATGCTGCAATTGGGTAAATGGGATAAGTCATTTTTTATCAATGCTTCTAAGTAACTAAGAAAAAAACATATTCTAATCGGGAACTGAGAATCGGGAACCGGGAGCTTGTTCTTTATTTGTATATCCATCATCATGGTTTGAAAACGGCAAATCGGCAACAAGGAACCAGTTCCCGGTTCCTTATAGAACAAAAAGCGGGATAGATAAAGTTTGATCGATAATTCATTTTTGGCATATAGCATGATATTAGGCATAAGATGATGTAAATGTGATGTTTTTATTACATTACAATGAATTCTACTTTGTAAGTAAAAAGCGAAAACACAAAATAATCGAGAACTGGAAATTGGGAATCGGGAACCGGGAACTAAGCCCTTGTTCCTTATTTGAAAAAATCATGAATGTGAGAGAATTGCACAAAGGCAACAAGGAACCAGTTCCCGCTTCCTTATTGAACAACACTGATGTTTCAATAGTTGTCATAATAGTATTTATTGTGACATATACCAAAGCGAAAGCTATATAATGATGCTGCAATCGGGTTAATGTGGTTAGTCTTTTTGTATTAATGCTTCTTAGTTACTAAGAAATAACATATTCTAATCGGGAACTGAGAATCGGGAACCGGGAACTTGTTCCTTATTTGTATATCCATCATCATTGTTGGAAAACAGCGAATTGGCAACAAGGAACCAGTTCCCGGTTCCTAATAGAACAAAAAGCGGGATAAATAAAGTTGGATCAATAATTCATTTTTGGCTTATAGCATGATATAATGCATAAGATGATTTTGGCACCGAGTAAATGTGATATTTTAATTACAATGAATTCAACTTTGTAAGTAAGAAGCAAAAGCACAAAATAATCGGGAACTGGAAACCGGGAATCGGGAACCGGGAACTTGTTCCTTATTCCTTATGTGTAAAAAATCATGAATATGAGAGAACTGCAAAAAGGCAACAAGGAACCAGTTCCCGCTTTCTTATTGAACAATACTGATTTTAAATAGTTGGCACAATAGTATTCATTCTGACATATAACATAGTAAACCCATATAATGATGCTGCAATCGGGTAAATGTGATAAGACTTTTTTATCAATGCTTTTTTGTAACTAAGAAAAAAACATATTCTAATCGGGAACTGAGAATAGGGAACTGGTTTCTTGTTCCTTATTTGTATATCCATCATCATTGTTTGAAAACGGCAAATAGGCAACAAGGAACCAAGTCCCTGTTCCTTTTACAACGAAAATCGGGATAAATAAAGTTGCATTAATAATTCACATGCTATTTGGCAATAGATGATGTTGGCAGCGAGTTAATGTGATGCTTGCATTACAATAAATTAAACTTTGTAAGTAAGAAACATAAGCACAGCATAATCAGGAACTGGGAATCGGGAATTTGGAACCGGAAACCGGGAACATGTTCCTTATTTGGAAAAAAAAATCAATATGAGAGAAAGTGCAAAAGGGCAACAAGTTATCAGTTCCCGGTTCCTTATTGAACAATACTGATTTTTTAAATAGTTGGCACGATGATATTTGTTCTGACATATAACATAGTGTAAGGTATATAATGATCTTGCAATCGGGTAAATATGATAAGTTATTAGGGCTCAATGCTTCTTTGTAACTAAGGACTGAAAACAATACAAACTCTTATATGCAACTGAGAATCGGAAACTGGGAACTAGTTTCTTGTTCCTTATTTGTATATCCATCAACACGGCTTGAAAACGGCAAATAGGCAACAAGGAACCAGTTCCCGGTTCCTAATAGAACAAAAAGGATTTTCAATAAATGTGCATGAATGATTCATTTTTGAAAAATGACATGATATTAGGCATAAGATAATGTTGCCACCAAATAAATGTGATGCTTAAATGTCAATGCATTTAAATTTGTAAGTAAGAAGAGAAAGCACAAAATAAACTGGAACCGAAAATCAGCAATCGGGAACCGGGAACTAGTTCCTTGTTCCTTATTTGCAAAAAATCATGAATGTGACAGATCTGCAAAAAGGCAACAACGAACCAGTTCCCGCTTCCTTATTGAACAATACTGATGTTTAAATAGTTGGCACAATTGTATTTATTCTGACATATAACATAGTGAAAGCCATATAATGGTGCTGCAATCGGGTAAATGTGATAAGTCATTTTTTATGTATGCTCCTGAGTAACTAGGAAAAAAATCCTAATAGGGAACTGCGAATTGGGAACCGGGAACTGGTTCCTTGTTCTTTATTTGTATATCCATCATTATTGTTTGAAAACGGCAAATCGGCAACAAGTAACCCGTTCCCGGTCCCTTATAAATCAAAATGTGGGTTAAATGAAGTTGCATCAATAATTCATATTTGGCATGTGACATAATATTAAGCAATAGATGATGTTGGCAGCGTGTGAATGTGATGCCTGCATTACAATGAATTCAACTTTGTAAGTAAGAATCAAAAGCACAATATAATCGAGAACTGGGAATCGGGAACCGGGAACCAGTTCCTTGTTCCTTATTTGCAAAAAAAAATCATCACTGTGAGAGAAAGTGCAAAGGGGCAACAAGGAATCAGTTCCAGGTTCCATAGTGAACAATACTGATTTTGAAACAGTTGGCACAATAGTTCTTGTTCTGACATATAACAAGGTGTTAGGTATATAATGATGTTGCAATCGGGTAAATATGATAATTTTTTTGATATCAATGCTTCTTCGTAACTAAGGACTAGAAAAAATTATACAAATTCTAATCGGGAACTTAGAATCGGTAACTAGTTCCTTGTTCCTTATTTGCATATCCATCATCATTTAAGCGGCACATCGGCAACAAAGAAACAATTTCCGGTTCCTTATAGAACAATCAGCGTAGTTTCGGCTTTATTAGCCGAAACTACCAGTCTGGCCCATGTTCCTACTTCTGTATGTATTCTCTGCTCTTGAAGGAACTTTTTAAGATTTTAATTTTACCTCACTGCAGCTGGTGTTGTGCCGTGTGGAGGCTGTAAAAAGTCTCCCCGTACATCATCCATAGTGCAGATTATATTTTATTTACATCCTTTGAGATCGGAGGATAGATTCTGAGAAATCTAAAATTTGAGGTCGAATAAGACTATTATTCTAGATCATCGTCTTTTATATTATTTGGATCCTTTTGAAACTAATCGGTTTTTGAATCGACTGCCCAATTAAAATTAAGAAATTACAGTATGCTTTTTTCTGGTTTCGTCATCAGATATTGTCAGGGTCACTGACGAGGCTTTATTAGCCGAAACTACGTAGTCTGGCCCATGTTCCTACTTCTGTATGTATTCTCTGCTCTTGAAGGAACTTTTTAAGATTTTAATTAGAAGTGCATGAATAATTTACTTTTTGAAATATGACAGGATATTAGGCATAAGATGATAGTGCCACCAAGTAAACGTGAGGCTTTGTTTTACAATGAATTCAACTTTGTAAGTAAGAAGCTAAAGCCCAAAATAATCGGAAACTGCAAATCGGGAATCGGGAACCGGGAACTAGTTCCTTGTTCCTTATTTGCAAAAAAATAATGAATGTGAGAGAACTGCAAAAAGGCAACAAGGAACAAGTTCCCGCTTCCTTATCGAAGAATACTGATGTTTGACTAGTTGGCACAATAGTATCGGCAACAGGGAACCAGTTCCCGGTTCCTTATAGAACAAAAAGCGGTTTAAATAAAGTTGTACCAATAATTCATTTTTTAAATATGACAGGATATTAGGCATAATATGATTTTGGCACCGAGTATATGTGATGTTTTAATAACAATGAATTCAACTTTTTAAGTAAGAAGCGAAAACACAAAATAATCGAGAACTGGAAATCGGGAATCGGGAACCGGGAACCGGGAACTAGTTCCTTGTTCCTTATTTGTAAAAAATCATGAATGTGAGAGAACTGCAAAAAGGTAACAAGGAACCAATTCCCGCTTCCTTATTGGATAATACTGATGTTTGAATAGTTGGCACAATAGTATTTTTTCTGACATATAACATATTGAAAGCCATATAATGATGCTGCAATTGGGTAAATGAGATAAGTCATTTTTTATCAATGCTTCTTAGTAACTAAGAAAAAACACATTCTAATCGGGAACTACGAATCGGGAACCGGGAACTGGTTCCTTGTTCCTTTTTTGTATATTCATCATCAATGATTGAAAACGGCAAATCGGCAACAAGGAACCAGTTCCCAGTTCCTTATAGAACAAAAAAGGGATAAATAAAGTTGCATCAATAATTCATTTTTGGCATATGACATTATATTAGGCATAATTTATGATGATTTTGGCACCGAGTAAATGTGATGTTTTAATTTCAATGAATTCAACTTTGTAAGTAAGTAACGAAAGCACAATATAATTGGAAACTGGGAATCGGAAACCGTGAACTAGTTCCTTGTTCCTTATATAGAAAACCCATCAATGTGAGAGAAAGTGCAAATGTGCAACAAGGAATCAGTTCCCGGTTCCTTTTTGAACAATACTGCTTTTGAAATAGTTGGCACAATAATATTTGTTCTGACATATAAAATGGTGTAAGGCATATAATTACGTGGAAACTTGTAAAAATGATTAGATATTTGTTATCAATTCTTCTTTGTAACTAAGGACAAAAAGAGTTATTGAGAAGAGAGAATCGGGAACTGGAAACAAGTTCCTTGTTCCTTATTTGTATACCCATTATCATTGGCTGAGAACGGCAAATCGGCAACAATGACCCAGTTTCCAGTTCCTTTTAGAACAAAAAGCGGTCTAAATAAAGTTGCATGCATAATTTATTTCTAAAATATGACATGATATAAGGCATAAGATGATAATGCCACTGAGTAAGTGTGATGTTTTAATTACATTGAATTCAACTTTGTAAGTGAGAAACGAAAGCACAAAATAATCGGGAACTGGGAATCGGGAATCCGGAACCGGGAACCAGTTCCTTGTTCCTTATTCGCCATCAAACGGCAAATCGGCAAAGATGAAACGGCAAATCGGCAACAAGGAACCAGTTCCCATTTCTTTATTGAGCAAAAAGCCATTCACATAAACTTCATGAATAATTTTTTTTGACATAACTAAGAAAAAAAAGCAAGTTCTAATCAGGAACTGGGATTCGGGAATCGGGAACTAGTTTCTTGTTCCTTATTTGTATTTACATCATCATTTCTTTCAAACGGCAAATTGGCTCAAAGAACCAGTTCCCCTTTCCTTATAGAACCAAAAGTGGGTTAAGTAAAGTTGCTTGGATAAATTTATTTTTGACATTTGACATAATTTTAGGCATATTAGTCATAAGATGATGTTGGAACCGAGTGAATGTGATGCTTTCAATACAATGAAATCAACTCTGTAAGTAAGAAACTAAAGCACAAAATAATCGGGAACAGGGAATCGGGAACCGGGAACTAGTTCCTTGTTCCTTATTTGGAGAAAAATCATCAATATGAGAGAAACTGCAAAAAGGCAAGCAACAAATAAGAGCTTCCGGTACCTTATTGAACAATTCTAATGTTGAAATAATTGGCACAATGATATTTGTTCTAACATATAAAATGGTGTAAGCCAGATAATGATGTTGAAATCGGGTAATGTGATAAGTCGTTTGTTATCAATGCTTCTTTGTAAGTAAGGCATAAAACTAATACTAATCTGGAACTGAGAATCGAGAACCGGGAACTAGTTTTTGTTCCTTATTTGTATATCCATCATCATTGTTTGAAAACGGCAAATCGGCAACGAGGAACTGGCAACAGGAAACCAGTCACAGGGATCCGGAAACCGAGAATCGGGAACCGGGAATTATGAACCGGGAACCGGGAACAGGGAACCAGGAATCGGGAACCAGGAACCGGGAACCGGAAACCGGGAACCGGGAACCAGGAACCAGGAAGCGGGAACCAGGAACCAGGAACTGGGAACCAGGAACCGGGAACCAGGAACCGGGAACCGGGAACCAGGAAGCGGGTACCGGGAACGTACTTAACGGTCATGTAGTATTGTGCCATGTTTCAAAAACAAGTTCCCCAACTCTTTGTTAATAATAAGACGCAATGCATGCATATCAGCCCACATTGTATCACCAAACAAGACGGCAGAATGATTTGTTCAGACACTTTCACCGCTTGGTGTACTATGGAGACTTAAAGAAAATTTAATGTGACTGAGATGGACTGAAAACAACAACAACAGCAACAACAAACAAACAAAAAACAAAAAAAAAATAACTTCTGGAAATTTCCGGAACATCACTCATCATTGACGTAACTGCCTCTATGCAAATACGCAGGTGCATATTGAAAAAAAGTCAAACGGACAAAATTTCAATACGCACCTGCGTGTTTGCTGTCTGGAATATTATATGTTGAGCAAGATTCCAATATCAGCTGCCAAAAGACATGAAAATATGAAGTATATAAGGGGCTTAGCTCGTTTGACGCTTCGTTGGGGGGTGGGGGAGGGGGTGGGGGAGGGGGGAATAAAACATGAAAGTGCGGGCCATACGACAAGAAAAAAAAACAAAGTGGTTGTGCGCTCAGCGCAAACCCAGATCAAACTGGGCATCTGCCCAGTCTGATCAGACTCTTCGCTAATCGCTTGAAAGGTAGCTAAGGGTCTTAGCTATCTTCATGCGGACAGCGAAGACGCTGATCAGACTGGGTCTGTGCTGGGCGAACATCCACTTTGTTGGTTTTCTCGTGTCATGGATAATATAATTGTCCCAAGCCATGCCTGATCAAAAACATATCCCATTGATGCGCAGAAGACTTTTCTATCTCACAGCACGGGCGGGTCCATTTTCAATAAAACGGGGAGTGTCCGATTTTATTTTCAGTATTGAATGCTAAGCTGGGTAGACCCTGATCACACACCGTACGGACATGTCATATCTGGGTCTACACTGTTTGTTTGTTATTATGAAATGTCTGCATTAAATGCAAATACTGTAGACCCAGATTTGACGCCGCGTTCAGGCTGCGGCATCAAATCAGGGTCTCCACTATTTGCCAAGATCCGTTTTATGAGACGCCAGACTAAAACGGTTTTCGCCCACGCACGATACGCTGCCCCAGGACAGATTTTCCATTGTCCAATGATCTAAGTTTGAGTGATTACCATGATTATCTCACTGAGCAACATAAATTGTTTGAAATGGACTCTTCCGTCGTTGACTTCTGATTTCCCATTATAAAACATTTTAACCCTTTGATTCATTGATTCATTGACTCAACCAGTTTTGAAATAGACCTAACCACTTTTGTGTGCGAATCAGTCCATTATGTGTTACGGAATTAGAATACCCCCCCCCTTCTCCAACCACCCATGAAATTGACTCTTCCATCGCTTTTGGATTAGTCAATTATTTTAGAGAAGGGGATTTGGGCAAAAAATCACTGATAAATATCCTTTCACCCCTTAATACTTTAAATCGATTCTTCCATCAAATATTTTGGAGCAGTCCAGTATTTATAGTAGGAGTTTCAAAAACAGCACAATACATTTATCACTCCTAAAAATATAAAGTAGACTCTGCCATCTTTGTCTTTGGGTCAGTCCATCATTTAGAGGGGTGTTACTGGTAGCAAAATCATTTTCCCCATATATATAAAATTGACTCGTCCATCATAGAGTCGTCTATTATTTATTATAAGGGTATTTGATAAAAGTCCGTAGCAGCACAGTTAACCTCATACCCTTATTAATTTTAATGCACTCTTCTGTTTTTTGGACATGGGGCAGTCCATATTTGGAAGATATGTTTTGCAAAACAGAAAAAAAAAAGAAACACGAAATGACGCAATTTACAAGCTGATCGTGTAATAGGTCAGTTGGCTTTTGTATTGACAATGAATCGGTGAGTGATGCTCAGAAGTCCCGTTCGGCTAATATTCCGCTATTTCATTTATTTATTTATTTATTTTGGAGTCCTTGAATGTTAAAGATAAAAATATTATTTTGTATTCGACATTAAAAGAAATGGGACATATTTAGATACATTTAATTTACATGAGCCGCGACACGACAAAACGAACAAAGTGGTTGTGCGCCCAGCGCAGACTCAGATCAACCTGGGCATACGCCCAGACTGATGAGAGTCTACCGCGGCTGTCCGCATGGAGGTAGCTTAGACCCTTAGCAACCTTTAAGCACTTAACGAAGAGTCTGATCAAACTGGGTGGATTCCCAGGCTGAGCTGAGTCTGTGCTGGACGCACAACCACTTTGTTGGTTTTCTCGTGTCGCGGCTCAAATGAGAATTTAAGATCCGGTGAAAATGCCCATTGTAGGCTTGGTCCCGTCACATCACAGTGCGTCACATTTTATGATGATTTCGTATTTGGGTAGAGTATATGGATATAGACTCTATGGGCCGCGCCATGGGAAGGAATGCCTTCATATGTATAGAAGTGTAGAACTGGATTAGGCTTTACATCGATAGGTGCTGGTGGGCAGCTTATATGTACGCAGGACTCTTGGGTAATGGCGAAGTCTTGTGGGGTTGTAGCGGTTGCTGTTTGCTTTTCATTATATGCTTGTTGGCATGGGATATGCAGTAGGGCATATCATTTATGATATTGCCAAGCATGGCATTGGTTATCAGTAAAAAGGCGAAACGAGAGTAGGCGAAATGGGAATTAGCGAAATGGGAACAGCCTCAAGTTCCTTTTTAGTCTTCTGGTTTACATGAATAAAGGTGTACAATATTTTTTGAGAAAGAGGGGGTTGGGGGCGAGGGGGCGGGGGGCGAGAGGCGAGGGGGGTAGGGGAGGGGGGTGATGGGTTGCAAAACGCCCATCATTAGATTACATAAAATATTGATTTTACTTGATTATTGTTTTCGAGCACAGGAATCAAATGAGGAAATAAGATAAGATACAGCCAATGGCCTTTTGCTCCATCTGAAATGGTGAAAGCGCTCCGAAACAGTGAAATGTTACGACTAAAATACAATTATTGTCTGAGACTTTTTGTTATCAAGATTTCAGACAACAGTATCAGTAATTTTGCGTACTGCTCTCAACATTTACAATATCGGTCGACGTCGGTATTCTTCAGTTAAAGGCAAAGGTTTCCATAGCTTGGTTGCCGTAGGGGCAGTGTTGGCTAGAGACCCACTGTATTTTAGGCACAGTATATGAAAGGCGGAGCCCATCCCTCTCATTTCGCTGCCTTCAGTTATGAATATTAAAACTAGGTATTTCCGCAACTGGCTCTCAAATTAATCCCCCAAAACGACGGCTTGATCTGCCAATAAGTCGTTTGACCAGTTTCGACGCACTTTTAATCGATTCTCAATTATTCTTTGATTTGCTTGTGCCAGAAAATGTCTAATAGACTCTTCTCTAAGGTATGTTGTTATCCTGCAGAAATTATTCAAGAGTCTTTGAGAAACGATAACCTAACGTGGTCTTTTAGCCTATTCCGGCGGACTTTTTAAGTTTCGGCGCAGCAGTGTATTCTTTGCCATACCGTGACTGTAACACATCGGGCTCCGAAAGGGTAAACCGTGACTTACACTCGGGCTCCGAAAGGGTAAACCGTGACTGACACTCGGGCTCCGAAAGGGTAAACCGTGACTGTAACACCTCGGGCTCCGAAAGGGTAAACTGTTTGGTTATTTCTAAAAGCAGCTGTTTGATATCACGATTATTCGAAACAAACAATTAAAGAAGTTCTATATTGAAAAAGTTCATTCAGTCATTCGGTGATCCGAAAATGTAATGCTTAACAATGTTACCATGATTTCAGTGATCAAAGGATACCATCAATTCCAGAAAATACCAACAAATGGTCTTTTACTTTAAATTCACATCGAATACACTAATGGGCATCACCAGACATCTTCGCTACCCAAGGGTATGGACTCCACTACGTTCCTTACGTACGTAAGGAAGGTAGTGGAGTTAGTACCCTTGGCTAGCGAAGATATCTGATCACCAGAATGTCACCAGTAAAGCTTGGAAATAAAATTCCATGAAAGCAAAATATTTATCCGTCAGAACGGGTAAATAGGTTTATGAGTCATAATTTAAAATAAACAATTCAAACCATTTCAATTGCTTTTGGTGTTTATCAGCAGAGATTCCTCATACATGTAATTTATGTTTTTACCACATATCTGTTTATACAAATAGCTTTGCTTAACGCCGGAGAAAAAAAAACTAGAAAATTGTGTAAGACACTAATGGTGCCCCGTGAAGCGCCTGTCACAGGACGTGTACATCCCCACAGCAACTTTTAAGCACAAACACCATCTACAAGGAAACCACTGAAAACATCACAAAAACTTCATACCCTATAGTGCAAAAATGCAGCCCCAATGACTAAGTTTACAAGTCCATAATTGCATCAAAATTGTAATTATTTGTTTAAATCTAAAACCAACATGCACATTTTTAAAATGTCCACAAAAAGTATGCAAAGTCTCAAAAACAGCCACTGAAAATCGTGGGAGGAGTTGATTACACAAGTACTTAATAACCCTACTATGCAAACATATGCCTAAAATGACTAAGTTTGATAGGCCGTCATTCTGTCAAAATATATTCTAGCTCCAACAAAAAAAAAAAAAAAAAAAAAAAAAAAAAAGAACACATGCACATCTTCAATATGTCTACAGTATGTGCACAAAGTTTGAAAAAGATACATTGAAAACTGTGGGAGGAATGATTACACAAACTCCATACCCTACAATGCAAAAATTTGCCGAAAATGACTAAGTTCAAAAGGCCGAAATTCTGTCAAAATAAATTCTAGCTCCAACAATAACCCACATGCACATCTTCAATATGTCTACAGCATGTATGCACGGTTTAAAAAAGATCAATAGAAAACTGTGGGAGGAGTTGATTACACAAACTCCATACTCTATAACGCAAAGCTTTGCCTAAAAAGACTAAGTTCAAAAGGCCGCAATTCTGTCAAAATTAATTCTAGCTCCAACAAAACCCACATGCACCTCCTTAATATGTCTATAGCATGTATGCAAGGTTTGAGAAAGATTCATAGAAAACTGTGGGAGGAGTTGATTACACAAACTCCATACCCTGCATTGCAAAAATTTGCCTAAAATGACTAAGTTCAAAAAGGCCGTAATGCTGTCAAAATTATTTCTAGCTCCACCAAAATTCCACATGCACATTTTCAATATGTCCACAATATGTATGCAAGGTTTGAGAAAGATCCATTGAAAACTGTGAGAGGAGTTGATTACACAAACTCTATACCATAAAGCGTGACGAACGGACGGACAGACGGACAGACAGACGGACGGACGGACAGACAGGGGCAAATCTTAATGCCTCCTGACTATCGTCACGGGGGCATAAAATTGAAATGCACCGGAATAGGCGAGTGCGTCGGAAAAGGTCAACTCGTAGCCAGCCTAACACTGCAGTTAGCAACATTCTACCATTAATGAGTACCCTTACCCAGCGGGCATATGACGTCAAAATGACGTCGCACCAACGTCGATGCGACGTCATCACGTCGCATCGACGTCGGTGCGACGTCATTTCAACGTCATGTGCCTGCTGGGTAGCCACATTATTCACCTTGACACGTAGATAGTCTGAGCGTGTTGAATCGTGGCTAATAAAACAGACAACCCTGTCTTAAAGGCATCCTCTATTAAGCAAAAATCTGTCTGACAAGGCCAAAACCTTATATTCCACAGTGATTCTTTTTCGGCTTTAGCCGTATAACCTCCGTATCACCCTACATTTTAAGTATTTCATTGGCCAATATGAGTACCCTCGGGATTTTGATGTAAGTAGCTTATTTTCGCTTTCTCTGAACTACTTTCAGTTTCATTTGACTGTTGGCCTATAAACCGTGTCGTAATGAATCTAGATATTTTGGTCCAAATTGCTTTTTGCCAAAGAACATTTCACCTGTTATGTCAAATATAAAACCAACAAGATAACTAACATAATAGAAATCGAAGACGAAATTATGTAATTGTTGCTGGCTCAGTTGTTGATGTTGTGTTGGAACTGCAACACTTTTAAGGCTATATGTGGGGCGGTCAGCCAACCAAAACTCATTAATATGTGCAACACACACAGAGACCCCAACCAAAATTCAACAGCATTTCCGAAATCGAAACCCCAACACCGACAGCAAATATACACATCAACATGCGCATCCGTACAATCTGATCAGCAATCTCGATATCTTACATTTACCTGACTCATCTTATACATATATTCCAAACAAACAAAAAAAAAGAAAGAAAAAAGAAACGCACACAGTAATATTTTGGCATTTTCTTGGAAAGTACAAAGAATTTAAGAAAATAATGTATATAGTGTTAGAGGTAGACAATCGGACAGTTTAACCCGAAAATGTGATTTAATTGTGTCAATTCAATACTTTGTTACGGGTCTCTGAACAAGGCAGGGGTCAGTTTTCAATGTCACAGTTTTCAATAAGAGGTCCCTCTATTGGTTCGTATGCATGCCGTACATCTTCCGTGCATAGAACTGATGATAGGCCAACTCGAACGCTGAGGAATCGAATTGCATTCCATTCTTGACGTAAAGCAGCAACTATTTGCTGACGTGTTTTGACGTTTAAAACACAAGCAAAACTCACTGTCAATATGAAAATATACATTTATACTCTATAGTCCATGCGCACAGTAAGCTTGAACAAATGCATGGAAATCACTGTCAACGATTTCATTAATGCTTATTTTTTATGCATATAGAAAGTAAAGATACTTGTCTACGCCATAATGAAGTTTGAACGAGATTTGATTACAAATACGGATTTATAGACATTTTCTAATCATTCTTTTAAAGGTAACTTAAACAGTAAAATCTTACTTTGTGCGTTTCTTTTTTTGTTTCGTATATTACAATACACACAATACACACGTCTATTAAATCTAAGCCGATTATCCTTTTCAAAGATATTTGAGCCGCGACACGACAAATCCAACAATGTGGGTGTGCGTCCAGCGCAGACTCAGATCAGCCTGGGCATCCGCCCAGTCTGATCAGAGTCTTCGCTGTCCGCATGAAAGTAGCTTAGTCCCTTGGCTACCTTTTAAGCGCTTAGCGAAGAGTCTGGTCGGTCTGGGCGGATGCCCAGGCAGATCTGAGTCTGCGCTGGGCGCACAACCACTTTGTTGGTTTTGTCGTGTCGCAGCTCATTTCTTGTTTTAAGTATAAACGTGATAAATTGACATGCAAACACTTGTCTCAAGCAAGCAGTTTTTGTTCATCTATTGGGTGCTATTTTCAACTGATTTCGCCATTTTTCACCATTTCAAGCTTATTGGTGATGGATGAATGACGTGATTTTACGTCCTTATTAACAGTATTTCAGTTATATCGGGACGATGGGCGGATGATAATGAAAGGCTGTGTGCAATGGAACCCCGTTTATGGTAGGAAAGATTCTCGCCTGAAGCTTATTGCAATATTAGCAAGAAATGTTACACTATCTAACAAATTTCCCCTTTTTCTGATATTTGACACCTGGTTGTTACCTTGACCATGGGCATGGAGCCTGAATCTTGATCAAGACATGCATTCTCTATTTAGTTTACTTTTCTGTGAAGTTCAAATGCATTTCAGAAGTTTAACCAGAGTATTCATCATGTTCATGGGGACTAAATTCGACCACTGACCAATCTGTGTTGTGTGGATGTGTGAACCTTAATCTTGCATCTGACATACCTAATCATTATGTTTTACCTATCTGTGAAGTTTGATCTTATTTGCTTCAGTGGTTGTACCGGTTCCTGGAGACAGGATTTGACCTTTGACCCTTTACATGATTTGGCCTCTGATCTCTGATTGTGTTCCTGACCTTGAGCAGGGGAACATAAATTTAGTTTGTGACATACCACCTCATTCTGTTTTACCTTCTCAAGAAGCTGCATTAATTTTAATAAAATTTGCTCAGGTATGTTTTAGTAATTGGGAAGAAACGACTTGACCTCTGACTGTGACCTTGACCTATGTTTGCTTTATGTTTCTGTGAAGTGAAATGAAATTGGCTGCAGTACTTTTTCTGAGTAATTGCTGAGACATGAACTGACCTCTGGCCCAAGGTTTTGACCTTGACCTTGTGTTTGGAGCATAAATATTTAGTTTAACATGCCTTCTCATTATGGTTTACCTTATTGTAAAGTTGATCAAATTCGCTTCCATAGCTCTTAAGTAATCGCATACACAATCTGAAATATGACTCTCGAGTGTGGGCTTGCCATTGGGCGTGGGTACCTAAATCTTGTACTGTGCGCGACAAACCTTCTTGTTATGCTTTATGTTTCTGTGAAGTTTCATAAAATTTGCTTCAATAGCTTTTAAGTTGTTGTTGCGACACGATTAGGGACACAAATTGACCTCTAACTCGACTGTGGCCTTGATCTTGCGCGCGGCACACCGTCTCATTATGCTTTGTCTTTCTGTGGGGTTTCGTCACATTGCTTTAGTAGTTTTTTCAATGTTATCGCTGTAATATTATTTGTAACGGACGGACAGACGGACGGACGGACGTCCGGACAGTGCAATTTTAATTAAGGGACTTCCGGGGGCGGGGGGCATAAAAGTACACTGACACCACGGTAAACGAGATTTGACAGTACATGTACCATATTTTCACTAAAATCTCAAGAAAATGTGATACAAGACCATCACGTCCTCTCGTTTCTAAGAAGTGCCTGCATTAAATGCGTTCTGTGACATAAAATCTGGGTCTACATGTTAGCTAAAATCCCTCTTTTGGGTCGTAAATCTAAGAAGATTTAAACCCACTCACTACACGCTGCCCCAAGACAGATCCCCCTATTGTCCTCTGATCTACTTTGAGTGATCACCAGGATTATCAGTACAATCATTTATCGTTTAAAATGGTCTATTCCATCTGTCAATTTATAGCCCTTTGAATCATTGACTCTTCCAGTTTTGAAATAGACCTAACCGCCTTTGTGTGCGAAGCAACCCATTATGTTGAATAGGGGCTTTTGAACTGGCCAAAACTTTCCCTCCTAATATATAACATGGACTCTTCCATCGGTTTGGGACCAGTTCATTATTGCAGAGAAGGGTTTTTGATAAAAAGCACTCATATTGAAAATCCTTTCACCCCGAAATATCTGACATTGAATCTTCCATCAATTATTTTGGAGCAGTCTATTATTTATAGTAGAAGTGTCAAAAACACAATATATTTGTCACCCCTGAA
Organism: Ctena decussata; assembly: GCA_963989385.1. Taxonomy (NCBI): domain Eukaryota; kingdom Metazoa; phylum Mollusca; class Bivalvia; order Lucinida; family Lucinidae; genus Ctena; species Ctena decussata. The sequence goes on from OZ022499.1 coordinate 15,850,464, forward strand.
TATATAAAGTAGACTCTTCCATCTTTTTCTTTGTGTCAGTCCATCGTTTAGAGGGGTGTTACTGGTAGTATATATCATTTCACCCATATATATTAAATTGACTCTTCCATCACAGAGTTGTCCATTATTTATAATAGAGATGTTCGAAGCAACGTTTACCATACACCCCTGTATAATTTAAATGAAGTAGTCTGTCTTTGACATACGTGGTGTTTTACCAAAATGACAAAAACTGCATAAGGCTTTTTCAAGTTGAGCGATGTTCAAGTAAGAATGTTAGGTCAGCTTTGGCTTTCGTATCGATACGAAACGGTGAGAGACGCTCAGCCTTAAAGTGCGGATCACACACATCTACGGAGCAGGTTTGGATAACCTGTCCGATGATTATTGTCAGGCCCGGATCCAGACCATCACGTACTGGTGGGGCTCTGGATAACCGGTGGGGCTGGGAGGTGCCGAAATGTATGTGTGTGGGGGAGGGGGCTTGAAAATATGACATATTTATGGTTCAATTTCAAGAGAACTTTTTATATATTTTTTTCCTTTAAATATATGTTGTGACATCTCATTAGAATCGCCTCCCCGAGGCGATTCTAATGAGATATCGCAACATATATTTTGAATATTTTGATCTAACACATTGGATAATTTTTCTCAAACTGTCATCAGATACTTCTTTTTATCTGGAGGCCTACATATTATACATACCACAGAGGCCAAATGGCGGGGCTGCAGCCCCAAAGCCCACCCCCCTGGATTCGGGGCTGATTGTTCATCTTGTTCAAGGTCTTTTAAATCTGAAGTAAAGATTATGCCGCACAAAAGCCTGCTGTACTTGTAGGTGTGACATGTGGTTGTTTGGATTAAGTCTTCTTACATGTATCTATCATGTTCCACTTTTCGCACCGCCTTTAGGGTGGTTGGGTGCTGCGATGGTGCTGCGTATAACTTCTAGTGCCGGTGCATCCTACTGATTTGGATATAGTAGGGCAAGGGCCTACTGTGCTTGCACTAGTTGCGGGTAGGGTTGTTTGGACATTTTTCTCTCGTCTATCATTTCTCCCTCTTTCTTGGAGACGGCCCGATATTGTAGACTGAAATACTGTCTTAATGGGCCGTTAAACCCAAAACAACCAACCAACCATAATCTCTCCCCCTCTCTGTGGAAACGGTCCGAAATAGGCTAAAACACTGCCTTATAGGACCGTTTAACTGGATGGTAGACTGAATGCATATGCGTATTGGCTATAGAGTAACAAGTGCATGCTATGCTTGCAGTAGGTACGGGACGTCTCTTTTGTCCCCATTTTGTCTTAGGTGCCGCGAACATTGCTCAACTTATAAGATAGTAAAGAGCCTACTGCGTTTGCAGCAGGTGCGACATTCCCTTTTTTGTTTTTGTTTCTATTCCCATACAATGTTAAACTACATTTCCCTTCTCCCTGGTACTGACGAATACGCCGTCTTTGGAGACCATCGAATCCAATGCAACCAACAACCCACCAAACATTATTTCGGTTGTAATGCAGTTTCACAAGCTGCAACGTGGAGCGCGGTCGCTCAGTAGGTTAAGCGCTGGCCTACTGACCTAGCGGACCGGGTTCGTGTTTCGCTTGAGGCGAGAATCGTTCCCACATTAAACGGGGTTCCATTGCACGCAGCCTTCCATTATCACATTCCCATCGTCCTGATATGACTGAAATACTGTTGAAAAGGACGTAAAATCGCGAGTCATCCATCTTTACACGCTGCAACACAGCGAGACTTGACTCTTGTACATATCCGTGTTTCATACTTTGATTGTTGAAACGTTGTGTGACACGTGACTCTTGTGTATGTGCAACACAATTGCATAACATTTAGCGCGGTGACTCTTGTGTATGTGCAACACAATTGCATAACATTTAGCGCGGTCAGCCGTTTTCATAATTTGAACTGCATGGTCCCCGATAAGGGAGGGGAATATTTCTTCATTTTTGTTTTTAGGAGCTTATCTTTTTATGTTCAGATACGATACAGTCCAGTTTGTTGGCCTCATACTTAGATTGTGATCTCAATATTGACAATGGAAAGCTTATTACAGGGCTGAATGCTAAGAGAGGCGACTTCAATTTTCCCCAAGGTTAACTTTCAATTTTTTAATAGTACATGTAACATTCCTTCGGCACCTGCATACGGAGTTTATGTCTCGCAGCTAGTCCGCTATGCAAGAGCCTGTTTCAAATATCAAGAGTTTGTTGATAAAGGGAAGCTGCTCACCTCACAGGGTATAATCGATTCCGCCAATTTTCGCTTCCTGCAGAGACTGTACATCATATCTGGCTTCCGCCGAGACTGTCCGCGAACTCTTGCTTCCTGCCGAGACTTCTGTACATGATAAATGGCTTCCTGCAGAGACTGTCCGCGTGATTCTGCTTCCTCTCGGCAGGAAGCAGAATCACGCGGACAGTCTCTGCAGGAAGCCATTTCTCGAGGACAGTAGTCTCTGCAGGAAGCAAGAGTTCGCGGACAGTCTCGGCGGAAGCCAAATATGACGGACAGTCTCTGCAGGAAGCAAAAATTATACCCTGCTCACCTGTAACTTATTGTCACTAGGTAATCGCAGAGCAAAGCTTATGTTAATACCTAAGAAGTTCTATGGGAGGCACCACGACCTCGTTGTTCCCTACAATGTGGCTGTTTCGAAAATTATTTCCGATTCGATGGCCTCAGCAGATCCATATTAAGGCTGTCAAATACCAGATTTTCATTTCACTGACCTATTTCACAGATACATAGATATGGCTGGTGTATTATAATAGGCAGGTGATGCTTACTCCTCGCGACACCTGACCACACCTCTGTTTTGGGATCCATGTCTGTATATCTAAAATATTTCAAAATTTGGCAATGTTTATGTGATTTACGGGCTTGGACTAAGTCTTATGATTTGGGGACTTTGACAACTTTAACATTCTGTAAGAGTTAACTCCATTTGGGAAGGACTTTATGCTTCAGGGGCTCAAACAGGTTGTCACGAAAGCTGTTCATCTTTGTAAAAATGGCGATAAAGTGCACCGGAAGTGTTCCTATACACTTTTAAAAAAGAGAAAACCTCTGAAAATGGTTTACATCATGTGTGGCTATGCGAAATTCTTCTGCACAGGCGTAGGCATAAGCGAGCTTTTAGTATGGCAAATTGTAACCCCGTTGCCGTGCGGTCGACCTCCGGTTTTCTCCGAGAAGGTTTTGCTTGTCTGAATTCCTACGGTCGGGCTGCAGGCCTAGGCAAATCGTATTTCGTTCGTCGTTTTCCTCTCAAAAAGAGTCTGAGAGAGGTAGAAAAAAGATTGACAGATAAAAATATATAGAGAAATACAAATTTTCCGTCGAGTGCTTATGCTATATATTAAGTAAGTGAGCTCGTTTTAATTTTCCACCAACACATAGGTATACAGAGACGGGACCTCGGCTTATCCGAAAGCGGAGGAGAGTGTTATCGAACATGAGACCCCTGAATCGGTAGTCTAGTACGTTGTGCTTAAATTTTTAACACCGTTGCGTGAAAGTTTACTTGAGCAATTTGCGGACAGCAAACACTCATTTTATGCACACTGATCAGAGTGCAAGGAGGATGTGAATGCATATTTAGTTAAGCCACGATACAACAAAACCAACAAAGTAGCATGTGCGCCAAGCGAAAACTCAGATCAGCCTGGGCATTCCCCTAGGCTCATCAGACCCTTCGCTGTGCGCTAAAAGGGTAGCTCCATGCGGAGAGGGAAGATTCTGATCAGGCTGGGTGGATGCCCATGCTGATCTGAGTCTTCAACGGGCGCATATGCCATTTTGTTGGTTTGTTTTGTTGCGGCTCAATTATCATATTATTCAAGAAGTCAAAAGACTGTGCTATAAATGAAATAAAAACTCGTATTTATGGTTGGAAAATTTAAAAAAAGAGCTTTTATATATTTATATTACAAAAAAAATGATATGTGGACTTTTCCTTTTATTGTATCCTAAAACATGGCATTTCATTAGCATATTCGATAATTGACGATATGAGATGTTTTCAATTTTCGCATTATGATACGACAATATGGGTTATACGCTACGGGGAAAAGACAATATTGAGCCTTGTACATATTTTCAGGCATATTTTATCTGCACATGCCCAGACCAGCATATCAGAGTGCACTGTCTTGCCTAGGCGCGCATGGTAATAGGTCAGCTTATATTCCAGGCAAATAAATGTGAGCTGTCTTGTCCGCGCATGCCAGTTCTTTTTTAATACGTTTTTCTTGTGACAGTTGTAAAATCTATTTGAGCAGCGACACGAAAAACCAACAAAGTGGCATGAGCGCCCAGCGTAGACTCATATCAGCCTGGGCATCCGCCCAGTCTGATCAGAGTCTTCGTTGTCAACATGGAGATAGCTTAGACCCTAAGCTACCCTTTAAGTGCAAAACAAATAGTCTGATTTGGCGGATGCCCAGGCTGATCTGAGTATTCGCTGGGCGTACATGCTATTTTGTTGGTTTGCCGTGTAGCAGCTCATAGACAAAGTGAATTCGGTCAGAGAATTAACAGAATGGTAATTGAATTATATGTTAGAAACGTTTAACTTATCCTTATGATTTCAGTGTTCACCAACAGCCGCCATTTTAGTTGGATAACATCATTAGGCGTTCAGAATTCAAGGTATTGTCTAGACAAAGCTTTCTCTTAAGGCTTTACATTACTTTTCCGTAAGAGATTACCACGTTAGGGCCCAGTCTCACTATCACGTTTTGAGGGTTAGGTTGTACTACTTTCCCAGCCCTACGTTTGGCAAAAAAAAAAAAAAAAAAAAAAAAAAATAGTACCCCGTTTTGAAAGTATTTAGGTGTTACAACGTTTCTTGTACGTTATGCATAGGTTTAACTACGATTTACTTCGTATTACCCGGTTCCATTGTATCAAACGGCTTAGTACTATGCGTTCAGAACAGTTTACTTTCCGTCTACAGTACGGTTCCGTACAATTTACTAGGGACTACATGTACGAGGTAGTGTCCGGTATAACTACCTAGTCAATGTGACGTTTGAGTAGGTATCGCAAAACATACCAAATCGAAATAAACCGCAGAATAAAACGCCACAAAACGTACCAAGGCGCGGGAAAGCGTATATAATGCGAAGTAGTAAGTGGAGGACCTTCCCATATGACTACGTACTTAAATCGTTTTATTTCCGTTCTAGTACGTTTAGACTACGTTTCAATACGTTTTTACTACGCAGACATGCCCAGTAAAACCGGTTCAAACCCCCAGTAGTTATTACTGATCGTCCCAAGGCGGTACTTTCGTTGCGGTTGCTTTTGTTTTATGTTCGGTGCTGTTTAATTTATTGTGTTCTCATTCTAACCTTTCTATAATAAAAATAGAAACTAGGTAAAAGTAGTTTTCAAATGTTTTTCGTATAATTTACTTAGTCTGTTGTAACCCTTCTGTTGGTCTAAATTATTTAGTTCAGTAAAGATAGCTGAGTTGCCACCTATTTGGGAAAGAGCTGCTGACTCGCCTGAAGTATAGTTACTCTTTACATATGCAGTAGGTATTTTGAAATGCTGCGTTTAAGTTCAATTTTCAATTCAAACGTAGCTTGGCAAGGAATGAAACTGTATATACGCGTATATAATACGTATTCACTGCGTTTTAATACGCATATTCCCGTTTTGGTACGTTTTAAATACGTAGAAAAAGGTAGTCCTCAATACGTAACAGTGAGACTGGGGCTTAGAGGACCCCTACTATTTCTTGTTACGCATTTGTACATATTTAATGCGTTTCGGCTACGTTTTAGTACGTTTTGACCATGTTTTACTACCTGTTGCTACGTTTTACTGGGTATATGCTACGTATATCAAAATGCCATGTTTGACTTAAAAATTCTTAATCACACGTAACTAGGCCACGTACTTATATGTAGCTATACCTTATTCCGTGTTCACGACGTTTTACAACGTATACTGCCGTTTTGCTAAGTTGCTAAAACCTAGCTCTCAATACGTGACAGTGACACTGTGGCTTTACTGTCTTTTAAAATTAATTTATATGGCGAGACCAGAAACACGTAGGAATGACGAGGCTTGCCTACGTGTTTCTAGTCGTCGGTCACGTCTTATAAACTTTATATTAAAGTACGCAATCATCATATCATGGTTTTCTATTTATCATGCATCATTAAAAGATTTTAAGGCGTAAAGAGCGTCAAACAAATGAAAAGCAACCGCTCTTTTGTCAGAATTTGCAGACGTCGCAACTGCATAATCACGTAAGTCGTAGACGTCAGTATTACAAAAACTGATCGAGCGTTGTTATCACGGGCAACGTCGTTATATGTGACAGTGCCTGCGATTTTGAGCCTTGTGGAGGTGCGACGTTGACGTCACGAAACGTGAAATGAAAGTGACGTCATAAAATTTGCACGTAAAGTCAATTGTTCTTCCGCGCACTGACCAATAAATTTCAAAGCGTCACCTGAAAAGAGTGATTCAACATTTCTATCGGCGTGTTTATTTTTCTTCATATACACTCTTTTAAGAATGTTCGCATTATAGATCTTTGCAAAGAGATGTCATGAACCAGAGTTATAAAGGTTTATCCAGCTAGTATGTAAATTGTATTCAATCAGTGAAACGAAAACAAAAAATCGGGTGGGTGTGAATTTCATTTGCTTTTGCAGTAAACCTTAGCGCTTTTTCTTTGTGCTTCTCAAAATCTATTTTGGAAGCACTAATAAATCTATTTTGGAAGCACTAATAAATATGAAAATGTTAAAAACAAATTTCCGATTTTCGCTCCATAAGGCTCAAAATGCCAGACACTGTCACAATTATAGCCAGTCAGCTTTAGAAATCGCTTTTAAAGGAACTGCCTGATATCATTTGCCCAAGCGCAGTTCTTAAGTAACATGATATCACTGCGGAAATTCGCTTCAAGCTAAGCGCATAGCGAGGAGTCTGATTAGACTGGGCGGATGCCCAGGCTGATATGAGTCTGCGCGGGCCGCACAACCACTTTGTTGGTGTTGTCGTGTTGCGGCTCATATCATTTGCGCAAGCGCACTTCTCAAGTGCCATGATATCCCTGCGGATGCATGATGAAATTCGCTTCAATGTGGAAACCAAATGAGCCGCGACATGAGAAAACCACTAAAGTGGCATGAGCGCCCAGCGAAGACAGATCACCCTTGGCATCCACCCAGTCTGATCAATATCTTCACTGTCCGCATGGAGCCAGCTTAGACCCGTAGCTACCTTCTAAGTGCACAGCGAAGTTTCTGATCAGGTTGGACTGCTGCATAGGCTGCTCTGAGTCTTCGCTGGGCAAAAATGCCACTTTGTTGGTTTTCCCGTGTCGCGGCTTAAATAATCAGGCCGGTAGCAACATGAAGTTTATTATTTTATTGACTCTCTCCACTAATGCATCTTCAAACACTGATAGCCCAAGATACACTTTCTGGTGCCAGAAAATTTACTGTGAGATACCAGTAATTTGAGATATCTTGAGTTGAAAGGAGGGGTGTCTATAAGGCTGTTTTCATGGCCACAACCGATTTTCTTCAAACTTTGTAAACTCAGACTACTATGTGTTGGCTGTAATGTCATGCAATATTAAGTCAATTGGTGAAGGTTTCTTTGGTGTGTACAAGATGAAAGTGGGTGGGGTATTTCTGACCCGAGGAGGGTTCTGTGAAGAAAATGCTAATATTTTTATTGTTACCTAGAACTGGTAGTCTACCATTTCAGCGTTCCTTATGCAATGCCAGATATAACGAATGATTAAAATACTTTTGTAAAATTTCTACATGCAATGTGTTTATACTCACTTTGACATAGCTAAATTTTAACCTTTTTTATTCTCCAATTTTACGCAAAACCACAACAGCTTTTTACACTCAAAGCTATTCCAGTGATATTTTGCAGATATACAGTGTGTTAGATGATTGTTCCAAAATTATGCCGATAAGTTATCTACAATGAATATTTTCTGAGTTATCTCCCCTTAAATCCGTTTCTTTTATATATTTTTTTTTTCAAAATTATTACTCAGATTTTATACCCCGCCACATGTTAGTGGCGGGATATTTATACCCCCAACATACAAAGGAAGTCAGGGGTATATAGTTTTTGTCATTCCGTCTGTTCATCTGTCCGTCCTTCCATCCGTCCATCCGTTCGTCCGTACATCAGTTTTACGTAAAAGTTTTGCGTTAAACCTTTTGCGATTGCTCATGTTTTTGTAACCTTATATCAGATTCTCTTCGTATTTAGTTCATTATATCTCTATAGCCATACGTTTGATCTGAAATATCAAGGCACCTGGGTAAGGCCCCTGGGTGGAGGTCAGGGGTCAATAATTATGACTTAGGCATTTTCATTATGTCAAAGTTATGTGTTAAACCTTTTTTAATTGTTCATATTTCTGTAACCACATGTCAGATTCTTTTTATATTTAGTTCATGATATCTCTTGAGCATTATCTTTGGTGTGAAGAGTCTTTGCCCCTGAATCAGGCCCCTGGGTGTGGCCAAGGGTCAATAATTAGGACTTAGGCCTTTTCATTATGTCAAAGTGTTGGGTTAAACCTTTTTGATTGCATATATCTCTGTAAATATATTGCAAATATCCTACATATTTTATTCATGATATCTCTATAGCACTGCTTTTGATTGGGACTTCAAGGTCGAGCTAATGGGTGGGGCCAGGGGTCAATAACTAGGACTCAGCCATTTGTTGTGTTTTTGCTTGTTCTGATATATTTAAATGGAGTCTAGTGATGCATGACTAATTTCATTTTTTATTAGCTTACTTTACATGGACGCTGCTGCTGACCTAAGCATTTGCATTTAACTTTTGTGATAAAAGTTTGCTTTCATAAGGCGGTGGCGCTGGTCGGGGGTATACGTGAGCCCCTGCTCACTTGCTCTAGTTTGTTTTCTGCTGCTTGTCTCTCTGTTCATCTGTTGTACGTACATTTATCTGCCTGTCTGTTTGTCCGTATGTCAGTCTGTTTATCCATGAGACTTCGTTTCCTTTCGATAACTTGAGTATTTTAATGGATTTTCTTCAAACTTGGCATGGGCACTTGTTTTGGGTCTTTACAAGCTGCAAAATACGTTACTTAGAGTATGTGTAATAAGAAGAGATACTGGAAAGAACATGATGCAATTCTGAGAGAATAAGCAAAGACATTTGACAGTGGGCATTAGTTTTATCAGCTAAAACAAGCATATTCTAGTAGATGGACATTTTGAAAAAAATTGTCAGTATGAAATATAGAATCTAAAGATGATGACGATCTTAAAGCAGGGAACTCGTGTCATGCAAATGCTCTGAAATGAGTTATTTGATTCTCTGCGGTTTGAAACAAGAAACTAAGCCAAATTTTACCAGAGGAACAGCAAGCAAGAACTCTTCCTAATGTTACTAATGCGAAAAATCGTCAACACACATCCCCGCTATAAAATATGATATGCGTAGTGCGCTATATTGACGCATTTATGCTTAGTGGCCCTTAAAATTGACTCTGGCAAGCAGTGCAGACCCAGATCAGACGGCACCAAACGCGGCGTCTGATCTGGGTCTGCAGTATTTGCATAAGGTATATGCCATTTCTCCTCAAAATAAAATTAAACTATAAATAATTCCAAACACCCTTTTATTGGTCAACAAAAACATATGATAGGCCGGGCCGTGTAGCGCAGTCGGTAGCGCGTGTAACTCTAGAGCCAAAGGTCTTGGGTTCGATACTCGGTCCGGCCACATACTTTCCTTTCCCCTTCCGCTGATTCAGGAAGAGCAGTTGTCAGTTACCGGAGTATGTGAAAGTGTGCACTTAGTACTGGTTCACCGCTCAGTATGTCTAAGCCTTCCCAGAAATAGTGCGATTAGGTTAACTGGCCGTCCCGACATGACCATAGCTGTTCACCGTGGACGTATAGCAACAAAACAAGCTACAATTTATAAAACAGAACAGTCCACAAAACATAATTGGCTGAACTTAAATAATATTTTCATTATAATTTTTCAGCAATGCCTGTCAAAGCTAATGAGTATGACTGTGGACAAAATTTTGCAGTTTCCGAAGATGGTCGAACTGTCACAGTAAATAGTTCTAAGAAAGTTCCGCTGGCAAAGAGCGTAATTCAGTGGAAGGTCTCTTTAACAGAGGAAAGTCCTGCCTACCAGATAAGACTATTGCAGAGATTGGAAAGTGGTAGGTATCAATAATTGGATTATCTACATTTGCCAAAAAAAATGTTAAGGATATTTAACACTTTTCCCGTACCTTTATTGGCAAAGGGAAGATAATCCATTAACTAGAGATAAGTACTAGTATGAAAATTGAATGCTTTCAAAGGGAATAATTACCACCCTTGGCAAACTGCTTACGTCCCTTGGTTATGTTGTTTCATAAAACTGGCCCAGAGGTCATAAAACTTGAGTACATTCTCAACTCAAAATAAAGCACACTGATTGGCTGCTTCCGAGCACATGCTCGGAAGCAACCAATCAGTGTGCTTTATTTTGAGTTTGAGATTATTCTCAAGTTTTATAACCTCGAACCCTGATTTATACCTAATGTTAAGGTGGATACATCTATAGGACTGTTTTCAGCATTTTTTTTTGCAAAGGGTAACAACTTTTTTGCGACTTCCAGTTTGCTGGTTTTTAAGACGGAGCGTTTCCAAATCGGTGACCTCTCTTCAGGGAAAGAATTCGCTCCTTGAGGGGTCATTATAATCAGAAGTCCCGACGAAATGGAAGGCAAGGTCCTCTTAGTAAGAAATGCCTTTCCTAGAAGTGTTCTCATTCACTCAAAATGTATTAGATTTATCCCAGAATTAGAAATGGCGCACATCAGAATAAATCATTAATGCACTTAACAAAGTTCGTTTCTGTTATGATATGGGTCTATTGAAAGACGTTTTCTATACTGACCGCCGGGCCGGGTAGCGCAATCGGTAGGGCACCTGACTCGTAAGTCAGAGGTCCTGGGTTCGAATCCCGGTCTGGCCACATACTTTCGTTTCTCCTTCCGCTGATTCAAGAAGGGCAGTTATCAGTTACTGGCGAAAGTATGTGCACTTAGTACTGGTTAACCGCTTAGGAGGTCTAAGCCTGCCCAGGAATAGTGTGGTTAGGTTAACTGACCGTCCCGACATGACCTTAGTTGTTTACCGTGGACGTTAAGCATCAAATCAACCAACCAACCAAATCTATACTGAACAAAAAAGGAACGTTACATAGATTATTCATGAATTCTAAGCTTATGAACAATATTTTCAAAGAATGAAACGTTATTTTCCCCCGTGCCATACGTCAGACAACTTTATGAACTAATCGGTTTTCGATTTGCATTATTTGTTTCAGAATTATTCCACTTTGACTGAAAAGACCACAGACAATGTGAAACGCTCGATGCGCATGCGCAAGCGTTTAGATATTTACACTTTCGGGTTCGCTTTGTAACCGCCAATAAGAAACCCTATGAACCTTAGGATATATAACCAGTAGCTCAAAGAAATAAAATGTGTTAAAGATGCCATGTCTTTGAAATTGTCTCCTTTGCAAATTAAAAGTATAGCAAGTCATTTACTCCGATTAACCAGTACGTTTCAATAATTTTTTCAAGTTTAATTCATGGATCTTATTCCAGCTTCTCCAGACAATGGTTCATGATGAAAAAGTTTGATCAAACTGGTTAATTGTCCATGGTATATCGATCACCTTGTATTGTCTATGGGGGTTTCAGTGCATAGCATGAAAGTCAGAGTCAAGTGTCATGGAAAGCGATTTTCCAAGCCTTGTGCTTCACTGATCAACCCTTTGGAAGCGATGAATTGGGCCGTTTTTGTATCAACTAGTGCCTGATAAACGTCTCAGATGTCACTTGCTCACATGGGCTGATAACTTGAGTGAAATACGGGTCTTAAAAAGCACCTCAAAATAGCACTTTCAAATTCTGACCCCTCATTGAATGGAACTAAAATGGAGACAATAATCTCGCAGCTTATTTTGTGATATTCATTTTCTGAAATACGGATACTTTTTGTCAGTTAGATATAAAATAAAATTGGCAAAATCTTAATTCAGCTTAAAGAAAACGTGCATTGAAAGTGCATGTAAAGTTTCTTTTTTTGTTCAGTATATATTTCGTGACCACGGAACCTTGAACGTCGCCAGGAGAAGAAACATACCTCGCAGGTGGGTTCGCTGGACGATTTTCTTAGTGAATTGTAAAAGTACCATGTTATTCATTGCCTCGTTTAAGGCAGTTTTGATATCTTCAAAGATCTAGTATTCCAACAAAACTCTTCAAAAAAGGGTTAATTTACTGTACAGCTTACCAAGAAACAAATCCAAACATTTAAAGTCCTGGATACATTTAAATTCATCGAGACACTTGAAAAATTTGAGCCGCGACACGAGAAAAGCAACAAAGTGGTTGTGCGCCAATCGCAGGCTCAGATCAGCCTGGGCATCCGCCCAGTCTGATCAGAGTCTTCGCTGTCTGCATGGAGATAGCTTAAACCCGGAGCTACCCTTTGAATACTTAACGAAGAGTCTGGTCAAACTGGGTGGATGCCCAGGCTGATCGGAGTGTGCACTGGGCGCACAACCACATTGTTGGTTTCTCGTGTCGCGGCTCACTTTTCAAGTGTCTCGATGAATTTAAATGTATCCGTGACTTAAAATGCTTGGTAGCCTGTACAGTAAATTTCAACCCTTTTTTTGAAGATTTTTGTTGGAATACTTTTGCAGTGCACATTGTTGATTTTCTCGTGTCGCGGCTCAAATGTTTTCCCTGGATCCCAAAGACTGTTGATGCATGAAAATCCATGGGTGATCCCTGTACTAACGTGCCTTCCTGTGTTTATTTCAGACCAGTTTTACATGATAGGAACCAACAGCGCGACTGACAGACACCCTTCGACATGGAATTTAAATAAATCACTAAGATACATTTCACATGATGGCGGTGTCTACACTGAAGGAACTGGGCTCAAAAGTCACTATAGTTACGGATTACAAGGTATACATTCATCCTATGAATTATTGAGGGCGAATAAAGTAATTCGTACTGATTTTTATTTGTTTAGGTTTTAGCAGCTTTTGACATGAGGCAGGAAGGGAGAGTAACTATCTTGTAGCTATTTTGTCCACTTGAGGTCTTCCCATCTTCTTTCTCAGCTGTGACACAAGTTTAGAAGCTGCTTTCAATTTGGTGCTTAACAGTCTGTCATGGTGTGTGTATGTGTGAGTGTGTGTTCGCACAAGTGGGCGCACGTGTATGTGCGCGTGTGGTAAGAGGAGGATGAGAGACGTGTCGGTAATTTAGCATTTTATGCCGGTTCTTTACTGCCTAGAAAAGCGATGTTTATAATCTGCTATACTATATACTGAGCTTGGTTACAGAATGACAGAACATGTAGTTTGAAATTCTTAAAGACGCCAAACGCAGTCTTACATCGATGTCACAGCTATGGAGAGTTGAGGCATTTGAACGCGTTTATGCACCGGCGGTAATACTAATGCATTAAAATTTTAGAGATGGGCCGAAAAACGAGAACAAACACGGAAGGCAGATCAGACTTAGCATCCCCACAGCTGATCCGCCCGAATCGTGAGAAACCTACTGTAAAACACTTTTTTGCGGTTTCTGAATTTTGGGGATATTGGCGGTTGGGCAAACAACGCTAAAATAAAAGTCCGCCGATAATACATACAGTAAATACAATCGCATAGCATAACGGAGGCTCAGATAAAAAGGAGTATTTGATTTATCATACCTTTCCATTAAACTATACATTGTGGCATCCTATCAGAATCGCCTCGATGATGCGATTCTAATATATGCCACACTGTATAGTAAAATAGAAAAGTATGAAAAATTGTTATAGATTTACATGAAATTTTCTCTATTATCCTGAGCCATGGTTTTCCATGACCGCCAAAATTAACAAACGCCAATATGTCATTTTTATTAAACCGCGAAATTTTGTTACCGCATATATCAAGTGTTTTATAGTATCACGTGAAACCATAGTACCCTCATAAGTTTGCCCTAATGCACATGTTGATTTCAGAGGTTTACTTTTTGCACTTGACGTAAGGTCTCAGAGTGAAATCATCCCTGGCTTTATCTTTATTTCTAGGCGACGTTGTTACCGTGCTCCTGGAAAAGAGTTTTCCCAATCGGTCTCTCATCAATCTTTTCCTCAACGAAAAGTTGGTGTACCGACAGTGGGTGACCGTCCCATCGGGCAAAGTGTATCCCGCTGTAGGAGTAAATCACGGCCCTGCCAAGTTTGAAATACAATGGCTCGGACAAACAACACCTGCTGACGCACTCCCGATTAGATTAGTACGTATTTTTTTTTTTTTGACATTTTATCACTCTAAACGAGCATTACTGAAGTATTTCACTTAAGGTAACTGAGAAGACCTGCATATTTTCTTCCATCCATACATAGGAAACGATTATTGTGACTTCTTGTTTGCTTCCTTGGTCGAAAATGAAGCCCTTCCAAAGTAGAGCCTACTGTCTACTATTAGGGAATGAAATGTCTCTTCCGGAAGCTAGGGTCGGGTCGTGTAACTTCGGACAGCGGGTAAATTCGGACATGCCATTGCAAACACTGAAAATCCAGATAAGACGGCTCGTCATGAATAAGCCGTCTCATCAGGATTTTTACCGTTTGCCCAGTTATTTTTGTTTTCATTCCAAACAACTAGCATATAAAGGAAACAACGTCACTGTCCGAATTTACCTGCTGTCCGAATTTACCTGACTTGACTCTATTTTTTTCTTAAGGGCTGTTTCCCACTCTTAAGGGATGCAAAATAAGAAAGAAGGGATAAACTTGCCTTTTCTGAAAGTGCATCCATTCACCTCAGATAGCACAGATAAGCAAAGAGTATACTTTGCAATTGCATTACCATCTGCCTCTGTTCATGAAACATGTCCTTCCCAGAACTATACTGGGTTCCTGCCTTTGTAATACATAAATCAGCGTATTTCTCCGAGTTAAGCTTCCAAAACATTTCAAATCTAGATCCGTCTTTTAATACGTATCTAGCTTGTTTATGATACACACACATTATTATTATAGTAGCTTGATCTGCCGTAATGTATCACGTCGAGTGGATGAGCTCATACCATCGGATCACCCAAGACGCTTGCGTCGATGGTGAGCCGATGGTATGAGCTCAGCCACGAAACGTTATACAGCACGCCAGGTCAAGTTACTATTATAATAAGGTGTCTATTATATACCTTCTGGAACAGCCAACCGTTCATGCTACGTTAATGCATCAACCTGGATTCGAACCTGCACGGCAGAGGTATGTAGCTAGTCCAGAGACAAACGCTACCGACGACTGAGCTATGGAGGCGCGCTTTTTGGCGTGCTTGTTGACGTTACGTCACTAGTCCCGTTTCTCTGGTTATCATTACTACAATGCACATTGAAAAATGACGCGCCTGAAGCTGGAACTCAGACGTAGCCTCGATTTGAGGGGTAGTGATACGGATTCAGAAAAAAAGTGAATTTGATACGGCTGTCTGTATCAGTTGGCCAGAAATCAGGCAGATCAAAGGGTGTTTCACTTATAGGTATATAATTAAGATCTAGAGTTTTGGGTTTGTCAGAGATGAAAAGACAACGTTTAAATAGCCGAATATTTACAATTGCCACTGACTTCCCTTGGGTGAACCGTATAGAGCAACTAGCTTCATACACTGATGAACGACAGTTGATCATGTGACGTTGTCGTCAAGCGATGTCTAAGATAAAGAAACGTCTTGATTGGTTCATGTAACGTTCGATTGACGCCTTGTCGTGGCGACGGCTGTTTAACGTAATGGCCAATTACGTCGTTACTAAATTTTCTTCGACCCGTATTTCGCATGTTCTGCACTACATGACCGCGAAAACGGCACAGAAAGGGTCTAAAAATGAAGTGTAAATATAAAATGAAAATTTGATTTTTCAGCATTCATCGTGTGAAGAAGCCAGTGGTCGTCGCTAAAATTCTACAAGAAGCGCTGTGCGCTTCATGGAATTTTAGCTCCGCCCACAGGCTTCATCACACTATGAACACTGAAAAATCAAATTTGAATTCTTAATTAAACATTTACCTTTTTCTGACTGACCATTAACTTCCATCTTTCCTCTTTCGCAGAGCATCCCGGTGGGCACATCACGTCAAATGGCGTCGTTTTGACGACGATTGACGTCATTGCGACGTCAGGGCGACGTCATGTTGACCTCATGTGCGGATGAGCAATTATTTGATTTTCAAGCATTGGTTTCCCTACTTTCCTTTTCTCTTTTCTATTATAATTTCGTTGTTGTTCATCAGGTCGCAAAGAGCATGGCATTACACATGGGTTCCCGAATGGGGCGTTTAATGGATATTTTTCTTGTAGAACTGTGTGTCGAACTGGATTGGTTTTCAAAGATTTTCAAGGAATGATGATGTTGTTGAGTTAACAGGTCATGACGATGTAGAAAGACTAGGATTCTCAATACAAGCTCCCAGACCACTGGATGATAGTAAGTGATGGTATCCACAAGAAACAACGTTGATGAACTTCATTACACTGCAGTAACAGCAGTATAACGTTGTCCTAAAGTTTTGTCCTAAGGATATTTTACCATAGCTGACATATTATCATGCTCCTACATGACGGTTTAATAGAAAACACGTCGATATAAAACTCCACAAAATTAAAACTTATTTCTTGTCGTTCCAACTTGGTCATCTATATTTTAAAATTGTCTGCTGTACTGAGTACATATACACATGTATCTTGAAGCCCGTCACAAAGAAATTAAACTAGTTCCAAGTTTTCGGTTTAGGAGATTTGTATATAAAAAGCTTTCTGTTCTCTCTCGACCAAACAAATTGAACTAAATTAGCATTAGACTTTGGAATTGGACTAATTCACCGATCCGAAGCCCCGTCTGCTTTAAACATGTATAGGCATACATTCAGTAATTGTAGGCTAAAATCCCGGGGCCATATTCATAAAGCCACTTAAGTCGTTGCTATGCTGTTGTTAAGGCTAAATATCTATAAAGGAGATTCCCTACAACTATGAAATTTGCTCTGGAGGAACAGTCTTTGTAAGACTGTTCCTCCAGAGCAAATTTCATAGTTGTAGGGAATCTCCAATATAGAAATTTACCCTTAGCAACAGCATAGCAACGACTTAAGTTGCTTTATGAATATGGCCCCGGGATTTATTGTGGGACATTCAACATGTGTGATTTTGTATTTGGCACTATTTCACTTGCCGTTGCAATAGTCGGTTCTCACTATCAGGTGACTGTTGAGTGACATGTTGGGCGTGGCTCGGAACTATCAATTACCACGTGAATGCATTGCTACACGGTTGATATAATTGGTTTCAGGCAACAGTTATTTTGAGGTTGAACTCATCACTCGTTTAGACGCACAAGCAGGGCCATCTGTCGGGCTGACCCCTGCTTGGACTAGCAAGTTTCAGTACCCGGGTTGGAAGGCGGATACCATTGGTTACATGACAGATGATGGCAGTTTCTACAACGACTGTGGAGATGGTATATTGAAACTATTTAAGCTTGAAAACTTACGGATAACTTTGAGCATGCAAGAGGAAGTGACTTTCAAAGCTGAGCAAGTATGACCTGAGCCGACCTCAGTGCATAATACATAATCACTCGCTCAAGCCCGTCAGTTTCCGTGTAATTGCGTAAAATCTTTCGAATACACTACCTTAGTTCAGATGATGTTTAAGGTGATTTACAAATGTACTTTTCAAGTTATACCTTGGGTCTTTATCAAAGTCCACCTTACGTAAAGAAATGAGTGTAAACGCAGTCCAGGATAATGGGTTCTTCTTGTTCATTCACCTTTCTCAAATCTGATTTGGTAACTATGTAAAGACACTAAGATAGAGCTCATGCATATGTCGGTTACCGACTTCTTATCAGCCAACTGATTGAATTTGAACTGAATTGCAGACCTTGAATCACAAACGTAGAAAGTTCATGCCCAAATCTTTGCATACCTGTACCTTTAAAATAACGGTGTAGCAAATGGAATTGTTTTACAAGATGGAACCAGTTATAGTTCGTTTGCACCAAAATGAAAACGGCATTCCCAATATTTTCTCAAATTTGGTGAGAGGTAGAGGATTCTCAAATTGATCATTCTTTATATTTATCCTATACATAACAAAACCATGTTGTAAAAAGGTGAGGCTTTGCACAAAAAAAGTTTCTTTACCAAACGGACTTAAAATATGTCATTTTCGCCTCTTAATTACAAGGGAATAAAACTTGGTTGTTGGAATTCCCATTTACTCTTACGTATTATAGCATATGACCAATGTATGCTATTCCTAGATCAAAATTTGCATAATTAATTAAAGATTGTCTCCCTCGTTTATTTCATGTTTTCAGAAACAAATATTTTAACAAAATTTCGTTAGAAAATCTGTAATAGTCTCATAATTAACCGTAAAAGTTTTGAGAAAATGCATGGTTTTTTGATAAATGTAGAATGAAAAATAATCTTCAAATTAAAATGCAAATTACCTATTTCCTCACGGCCTGTAAGAATATCGATTTTGACCACGTGTGTCATGTGATCATGTACATGTATTTTTCTTATTCGTGCACATGATTGTGACGTATGAATAAATTACTTGTGTCCAATAATGCGATTTCGTCCGCGGTCTGCGACTGTTTAAAAAGTTATCTTCTTTTCTGTTAAAAGTCACTTTTATCGAATATTACTATCAAATGTATAGATAGACCATGTCGGAGGTATTGCATGAAATATTTCATCAAATCATTTTTGTTATTATCATCAATGGAGTAAATCTTTAAAATTTCACTCTGAAATCATTTGTTCTACTTTTTGTTTTTCACATGTATTATTTAATTTTGAAAAAAAAAACTTTTTGCTCGAAAAAAATAGTTCAATGTTTATTTGCAATATAGTGTAACCTGACCAGTATCGCCATGCATTACGCGTGTGGGCAGGTTCATATGTCCGCCACAGCTGAAGTAAGCAATGCGTTGAGCCACGACACGAAAAAACCAACAATGTGGTTGTGCGCCCAGCACAGACTCAGATCAGCCTGGGCATCCGCCCAGTCCGATCAGACACTTTGCTACGCGCTTAAAGGGTAGCTAAGGGTCTAAGCTACCTCTATGCGGACAGCGAAGACTCTGATCAGACCGGGCGGATGCCCAGGCTGATCTGAGTCTGCGCTGGGCGCACAACCACATTGTTGGTTTTCTCGAGTCGCGGCTCAGTTAATCTTTTGCCGGCCAACATTATTTTTGCTGTTCCATCAAGCATACGACAACCTTCAGTGAAACTGCTCCGTTTTAGAATTACTGTTTATGGAAAATATTTTACAAAAGCATCCAAAACTCGGAATTTCGTATTCTGTTATGTGTATCGCCTGAAGTATCATTAGGACATTGAAACAGTAAAAAAAAACACTTTAATCCTTTGCGAGAAATTAAGCCAAACCCCCGTTGGCACATTGGAGCAAACGGACTTTACCAGGATACTTTCGAAACGGCAGTCCTACAGTCAGGGAAATTCCCATACCAGTGCTCCACATAAGCAGGAGTAAAAGGGATTATTTAGGGATAATTTTTCCATATTTCTTCGAAACAGCATGTGTTTTGACTCCTCATTAGAACCATCTCGATGAGAAATAGCTTTCCGATTGAGCCTTAAATAAAACTCTTCATCTGGAGCTTGAAACTTGCTTGTTCCGCTCATCAGGAATAGTTTGTTTCAGAAGTATAGTCTCACGGACCATCCGACCCCCGACACTTGAAATAGGAATCAAAATTTCTACTCAATTGATATGCGTAGTCAAGAAATGCTTGAAACAATTTTCGGGCTACAACGGCTAGGCAACGAATTGGTGTAGAAACTTAAACAAACACTGTATTTATACTACACGGAATTTCTTCGAAAATCTTATCTGACTAAGAGGTATAACAAACTGCCGGGTCCGTAAGAATAATAGTTTGAAATTTATCTAAGAAGTATAGCAGTATTTCAATTCTCATATCGACATTTCCCCCGCACCTCAGCGGAACGAATCTAAGAAGTATGCGAAAACAATCGAGTTTTAGAGAACGTTGCCTCGTTGCCTATGTTGAATGCCAGACCAGTGTGTGTTTATTGGAAATAAAATATGTTTAAACCAAGTGACAAAGCCCATAATCATTTTACGATGCATGATTTTGGGCAAACTTTGCTATTACTAAAAACCAAAGTCTCCAAAACTTTTGCAGATCTACAACATAGTGTATCTGCTATAGACATACATACACATAAGTCCTCGCCTGATAACAGCACAATTGAGCCGTGACATGACAAAACCCGGCAGCAAAGTGGCATGTGCTCTCAGCGAAGACTCAAATCAGCCTGGGAAACTGCTGAGTCTGATTAGAGTCTTTGCAGAAAACTCTGATCAGTCTGGGCGGATGCATTTCATGATTGAAATAGCTTTGTAATATATTTACTAACAACTTGCAGAAGATTGAGATTTTAATCGTGCGTCCCCAGACATGTGAATGACTTTTTCTTTTAGTTGCAAGCCAAACAGGTCAAAAGGCTCATATATGTAATGTGGGCGATAAAGTGGGCTGTGGAATTGTGTTTCACGCTGAAACAAAAACAGATAGTATAAGAGAAAAGCAGCTAGTGCTTGTATACTTCACTAAGAATGGCCATGTCGTCTACAGCAAAGTGAGGATGCAGCCAGAAGGCGGCTTCTACCCGACGGTCGGAATGTATGCAATCGGTAAGTAGTTTTTGATGTCTATGGACTTCCGCACATCGCATTTATCATTTATAAGGTGGGTATTACCCATCCAAACCAATCTCAAAAATCTAGATCCATCTTGTAAGATGGATTTAGTTTTGAAAGAGAAACTCTTATAATTTATAGCTGAATTCCACAAGACTGACTTTCATAATTGCGGTAATTTTGGTAGGATAAACTCCCGTCATATAGGGGAGAGTCGGGTAACTTCGGACAGCGGGTAAATTCGGACAGTGACATTTTTCCTTGATATGTCAGTTGTCTGGAACGAAAAAAAAAACAATAAATAACTGGCCAAACAGTGAACATCCTGATGAGACCGCTCATTATGAGCCGTCTCATCTGGATTTTCACTGTTTGCAATGGTGTGTCCGAATTTACCCGCCTGCATGTCCGAGGTTACCCGAGTCTCCCATAGGCATGAAATTCCATGTCAAATTTTGTGTACCGTCGCAAAGTAAGTGGTGCTGCAGCAGTAGACAGTATAGATATATAATGAACAGTACATAGAAGACAGCAAGATGTATGCAGTAAACAGAACACAGTATACTGTCAACAGTAAATATCATACATGTATATTTAGTATCATACTAAATATACATGTATGATATTTCCTGTTTACTCTCGGGGATTGGGAAGAGAAGTACGTGTCACCCATTTCATTGTGGGCTAAAAGGGGCATTTTGTTTCCTTTAAGAGAAATTCGTTTGGAAGAGCTCTCCTCCAAGGAAGCAAATAGGAAGTCACTGAAGATGCGAAAATGGCGGAAAAATACGGAGGTTTATCATACTCCTGAATAATGTCATCCTGTTGGCAGTATAAGATAAGATAATTTTATCAGCGTTAAGCCAACTGGCCCATGAGCATACACATACAAAAACATTTTAACATGCATTGTGACAAACATGGTGAACAGTAACTAGGAGCTGCTAACGCAGTACGAAGTATACTATACAGGATGACCATCCCATCGGGCACACTAAGCCGAATCAGCACTGCATCAACGTCGATTCAACATAATGACATTGACATCAATGACGTTGATCCAATGCCGAATCAACGCCGTGCGCCCGCTGGGATGTTCATGACCTCTCAAGAGCAAAAACGTATACACTTTTAAATGCCTTTATTCTGAAATGCTGCATGCTGTATTTCTTTGTAAGGTACGGGCTCAATAATGCCGTGTCACAGTTATCTTCTTAGTACTTCTTTTTTTTCTTTACATAAAAGGAGAGAGGGCAAAAATTACCTACCCATGCGATCCACCACCGCCGCCGGCAAAATGGAAGTATAAGCTTCAGCAATGGAACTCACTCTATGCAGACTTTCGCTTTGATGAAGGAATAGAGTTTACTGACTTCGATTCGTCCAGGTGTAGGAAGAAGTTGCGCATGCGCAGCACAGAGGACACGCCAAGATTAATTCAACAGATAAAACAATACTCTCAGTGCTACTTTTTCAGAGTGAAAATCGAAGAAATAGGTGCGTATTCAATGTGAGCGACGTCATTTGGGAAACGGTCTATAGGACATGCTCGGAAGCAGCCGATCAGTTTGCTTTATTTTGAGTTTGTGAATGTGCTTAAGTTTTATAACGTCTGGGCCTGGTCGAGGAATAGTTAACCCTTTTCAGGCCGCATACCCATGTACAAACAGTGCAGCCCCAGTTCAGTCGCCGCAAAACGCGGCATCTGATCAGAATCTACACTGTTTGCTGACATGACTTTCTATGCAAAAGGCAGTAAAAATGAAAACATTCATCTGAAACCCCTAAAGCTACAAATGGTCTCTTCCAAATGATAAAGATGGACGAGTTCACTAGTCAAGAAAGGGTTAAGTTAGGTTCAGTTATGTACAGTGCATTAGGACTGAACTTGCGGGCTTGTTAATGCCTGTATCATAACATTTGGTGAATATGTCAGTATCTCATATGATACCGTGTACCATCTTTTCACCTGTTTTGCATCAAATAACAGTTTGTGCAAAAATCCAAACGTCAAAATCTGAGTCCGAGATTATAAAACTAGAGTATAATCTCAAACTCAAAATAAAGCCCAATGATTGGCTGCTTCCGAGCAAGTGCTCGGAAGCAGCCAATCAGTGTGCTTTATTTTGAGTTTGAGAATGTTTTCAAATTTCATAACCTCCGGACTTGGTTTCATAAGTGGTATTAACTGGGAAAAGTATTTATTCTTCGACATAATATCTAACTGTTTAGAATTTATTTTGGTTTGGAGTTTCAAAATATTGCATGAAAACATGGACAGTTGCAGAAGTTTTAAGGGGGTTGTAACAGAAGATGAAAATTTTAGCATTGACACTTCAAGACAGTAATGTTCTTAGTCCTAAACCAACAGAGAAAGTACGTAATAGTTATACTATGATTTGTCCGCCTGTGCAAGGAGATAATCGACGAGCTTTAGCGAGTATATTAGCTCCCTTACAGGCGGATAAACCGTGGTATATTATGTTCCACCCTCACCAGTGTGGACCTTGTACATTATAAAATATTTGGTTGAAAATCTGGCGCTTTCTGGCAAAGGTTGTTTTAGGTTCATTTCCTATAATGTAACCCGGATATTTTATTCTTTGGCAGGTAAGCAAGGTTTGGTACATATTGGTCTTGCGCCAAAGACCATTAAAGCGCAGAAAGAACAGCTTTACCTGGATACTGGCCTGAGATCACGTGGTACAATACGTATTTCTAAAACTAAAGTTGGCCTGAGTCACGACAGCTTCACCACTGACACAAAATTAGGTGAGTAAATAGAGGATCTTACACTCATGGTCATTTCATATGAAATTTATGAAACGAGCCTTCGGCGAGTTTCATAAATTTCATATGAAATGACCACGAGTGTAAGATTCTGTTTTTCATATGACACTTTAAAGTGGGATTTCAACGCCTTCAAACTGAACATTAATTCAATAAGAAAACGGATTGTTGACATGGACGTTGTCGATGACGTTACGTGTATGCGCCAAAGTGTTATTACACGTGTGGTCATACGATTTTTATGACACGACGTTATCCACTAAATCACAGCTACGTCTTATGATAAATGTGTTTATTCTATCTTATACATGTCTAATTAATTTGTAATCCTTAAACAGAATCAATCAAAAGTTAGTTATGATGCTGTCATAATGAATTATTCAGATATCCAAAACCCATGTCTCTTACCAAACAGGACGAAGCCATATTTTCTTTACATGAAAGACGGTTTCGACGGTACTGAAGAAGTAAATATCAAAGTTAGTTAAGGTACATTTATATATACAATAATAATAAAGTATACATCCAAACCACAAGGCCAATATCACCGCGGGTGAGCAATTTATCCCCGATGTTACAGGTAATCAGAAAGGAAGGTCGGTGAAACCGTCAAGCATTCATGATCATTTGAGCCGCGACACGAGAAAACCAACAATGTGGTTGTGCGCCCAACGCAGACTCAGATCAGCCTGGGTATCCACTCAGTCAGATCAAAGTCTTTTCTGTGGGCCTAAAAGGTAGCTAAGGGTCTAAGCTAGCTTCATGCAGACAGCAAAAACACTGATCGGATGCCCAGGCTGATCTGAGTCTGCGCTGGGCGCACAATCACATTGTTAGTTTTGTCGTGTCGCGCTCATTTTTATACGCCCGTTTTGAAAAAACGGACGTATTATGTCGTGGCGCTGTCCGTCCGTTCGTCCGCCCGTAAACATTCTTGTACACGCCATAACTCAGTAACCATTTGGGATATCTTCATGAAATTTTATAGGCATATGTATTAGATAGAGGGAACGTGTCGCGTGTAAGAATGGTTGTTCCCCCTGCCTTAGTTTTCAAGTTATGCCCTTTTGATTGTTTTTTTACCCTCCTGATCTTGTACGCTCCATAACCAGATAACTGTTTGGGATATCTTCATAAAACTTCATAGCAATATGTATGAAGTCCCAACAATGTGTCGCGCACAAAAATGGTTGCTCTCCCTTTCGTCGTTTCAGAGTTACGTCCCTTTTACTAGTTCTATTAGACTATGTTTGTGTATACTTACCTTGTGCATCCCTTAACTCGGTAATTGTTTGGAATATCATGATGAAACTTTAAAACAATGTGCATGATCAAAAGATGATGTGTCACATATAAGAATGGTTTTCTCCCGTTCTTAATTTTGGAGTAACCTTCCTTTGAATAGTCCATCCGTAAACATTCTTGTGCGCGCCATAACTCAGTAACAATTTGGGATATCTTCATGAAATTTTATAGGCATAAATGTATTAGGTATGGGGGAACGTGTCATGTGTAAGAATGGTTGCTCCCTCTTCCTTAGTTTTCAAGCTATGCCCCTTCGATTGTTTTTTTTTACCCTGCAGGTCTTGTGCGCATCATAACTAGATAACTGTTTGGGATACCTTCATAAAACTTCATAGCAATGTGTATGAAGTCCCAACGATGTGTCGCGCACAACAATGGTTGTTCTCCCTTTCTTCGTTTCAGAGTTACATCCCTTTTACTAGTTCTTTTAGACTATTTTTGTGTATACTTATCTTGTGCATCCCTTAACTCGGTAACTGTTTGGAATATCATGATGAAACTTCAAAGCAATGTGCATGGTCATAAGCGGATGTGTCATATATAAGAATGGTTGCTCCCCCTTCCTTAATTTTGGAATAACCTTCCTTTGAATAGTATTTTTAGGATTTTCCATTCATTCCATATCTCCTTAACCTTTTGAAATATAATGGTAAATGTATCCTGAGCAAGAACCACAACTCTGGCTTACTTACTGAATTATCTGCCTTTGCATAAATTTTCTTAAATTAACTGTTTAGAATATTCTAACACAACTTGATGGTGATGTGTATATTGTCAAGAGATTGTATTAGAACCAAGAATGGTATAGCTAGTATAGTTAGTTTATGAATTACCGCCCTTGTTTGACTTTGGCATTACTGAACTTAGGAGCCACTTCCCCTTGGAAGCTGATTTTTGGAATACTAATAGTATTTGATGTGTTAAAAATTTAAATAATGTTGCCGTCATTAGTTATAGAGTGGTTTCCCCTGTTAGTCTGTCGGTCTACCCTTTGGTAAACAGTCTCGTTCATTCTGTAACTCCTTTATGACATTAAAACGGGCGTATTATGCGCCGCTTGCGAAGCCCTTGTTATATCTGTTATAGTACATCGTTTTGACAGAGCTTTGATCAGTGAATTTAAGTATAACTTTTCCGTACAGGACTTGAATTATCCTGCATGTAGCAGCAGGGATACACTTGCTTCAAATGTGGAAAAAACCATGGTCCTTGACATCGCCTTTTCGCGCCTGTGCTTCAGCATTCTTTGGTCTTTTCGATCACTTATACTGTTTAATGCCGGGAACTCCATCTGTATGGATTCAAGCTCGATCCCTATGATAATTCGAACACATTTCATACTCGAAATTTAGATATAGTCAGACTTTGAGTTTAACTACTCACTTTAAATTAAAAAGGCCAATGATATATACGAACTGATAAATAATAGTAGGCTGTTGTCCCGGTTCCACAACTCGGTTTTGAATTCAAATTTCACAGAAACACAGAAATTGTAAGGGTAATGACAGCGCTCAAGAAAGAGTAGGTTTTTAACCCATTGCATTCTGGGTATTTTTTGTCGTCCGCTGAAATTGTCATCTGCGTCACAAATCAAGAATATTTTGACAATATTGGTCTAACTAACTCTTGTAGAAATGATGTCTTGGCAGCAACAGTTTGGATCTTAGATCAGGCCCCACGTTTGTGGGGCCTGATCTCAGTGGATCCAAACTGTTTGCCCAGATACCCCTAAAGGGGTATCCCTACTGGAATGGGTTAAGCTACTTTGGATACAATATTCCTAATTTCTTAATGACAATAAACGTTGTAACCCTCTTGATAACCGTCTCGCCGAGGCGGTTCTAATGATCACAACATATGCTTTTAGGAATTATTAGCCCGAAAGTATCATGCCCCTTTTTCCCCTTCTAATCTGGAGCACAGTTATGAAAACTGCATAATGAGAATTCTTGAAACGGAGCTGTATTTTCCAGTGTGCTTCTGTAAAATGAATTGAAAGCAGTTAACTTTTTTTCTTTTGACTATTTCTAGGGGATGAGATAGGGTGTTATGTTGACAGGGTAGCGCCAAACGAATCATGGATTAGACTGACTCTGAACGGACGCAATCTTGGTTGGTCACAAGCTGTACGTACAGATGAAGACGTTTATCCTACCATTTGTTTTCAGAAAGGCCCTATACAGATAAACGTGCGGTGGCCAGATGATACTGATAAACAGGACTCACAGCCACAGTTTATTGCGGTATGTGTGGATGCATTTAGTGTTTTGCATTGCTATCACTTTGTCCTCAGACTATTTAAAAAAATCCATTTTTTTTCGAAAATGAATAGAATAGAATAAAACACACACACACGCACACACGCACGCACGCACGCACAGACGCACGCACGCATTAGCAGCACCTTTTTGTATTGATGGCACTTTCATAAACTGATAATATTAGCAGACATTTATTTTTAAATTAAGGAGGTTTTTAGTCTCCTATACATCTCTATGTTCTTAAGCCCCAGTCACACATTCACGGTTCAGGACACGGTTCACCACGGTTTAGCAAACCGTAGCTCACCGTCTTGATTCGTAGTAGCACCCTAGATGCATCCGTCGTGTTCCGTAATGATCCCTGAAGAACCGTGGTGATCCGGGAGTCGCTACGGAAATTTTAAACTGTTTAAAACTTCCGTGGTGAACCGTGGTGGCTTGTAGGCGTGACCTAAACCGTAGCGCAACCGTAACAGAATCGTGCTCATTCGTAGCGCTACCGTGGGTGTATCCGTAATTATCCCTGGCTTTCCGTCGGTATTCGAAGACAACCGTGGTAGTTTTGTCATTACGAAAACTCACTTTTTATACAAGTGAAAAAAGTTCCCAGACTCGAAAGTTTATGATCTTGAATTACTTTCCTTGTGTATGCAAAATGTTACTCAAAATTAATTTTAGTATAAAAAATTTATTTGTTAACCGAATTTCAAAATTTTTGCTGCATATTTTACGAAAAATTTAGTATTATATAATGTCATAAAATACTTTCCTTGCCTACAAATAAATTAAACATCATCAAAACAAAATTATTATCATGACCACCTTTAACCGTAGACAATCGTAGCAGCCCGTGGCGCTACCGGCTTGAGTCGTACTAGAGATGTTCCAGATAAGGTTTACGTATAACCTTAATCACGCTATTGACGCTATTGCCGATAAATGAAACTACGGAAGCATAGAAGTATAAAACCAATAAGTAAAAGCGGTTCGTGTGATAGTTTCATTTCATGTCTAGCCGAATTTGTGAGCGAGGCATAGACATCTGTTTGATGTTGCTGCGCCCGTCCGTTTGTGCGTATGTGAGCATGACTTTTGAAATATGAGCCGCGACCCGAGAAAACCAACAATGTGGTTGTGCTCTCAGCGCAGACTCAGATCAGCCTGGACATCCATCCAGTCTGATCAGCGCCTCCGCTAAACGCTTAAAGGGTAGCTAAGGGACTAAGCTACATCCATGCGGACAGCGAATACCCTGATCAGACTGGGCGGATGCCCAGGCTGATCTGAGTCTGCACTGGGCGCACAGCCACTTCGTTGTTTTTCTCGTGTCGCAGCACATATAATATCGACCTTCTCCCTTTCAACCCCTTTATATCCCAAACACACCAACCACTGCAGGTGGATTATCCAAAAAAGTAAATCGCCGTAACGTACTCAACCTGAAACCGGAGCAAATGAGGTATAGGCCTTTTTCCTGTATTCAGTCGATAGAATTTTTGAGGGAGTTTGATTCTTTTTGACGCACCTTGTGTCTGCTATGCAAAGGAGATGGTGAGAAAACTATGCATAGTTCACTAGGTCACCGCGGTCTTTCAGTGTCCGAACAAGTGACCTCGAGTGATAGATCGGTTTCTGTGATGGAGTTTAAGCATATGAAGCACAACTAAAGGTCACATACCCGAAATATAGGTTGCCGCAACCTAGTTCATTTTAACACTGGTAAACATGTCCTTTTCCGACAGGCTGTAAGCAAATTTCTGTCTCTGTCCATTTGCATCCCAAAAGTGTAATACTATACCAAACTCTTACATGTCATCCACCTTACCATTCTAGAAAGTAGGTCGCCGCGACCTAGGTTACGCCACATACACGCCTATAACACTTTCTGACAGGTGTCGCGCATCTCAGCTACTAAGCATCACCCATCACAACATCCAGTCCTTGACTAACGGTCACCAACCAGCCCGAAAAGTTGACAGCCGCGACCTGTTTTACTGACAAATATATGCACCATCATTATAATTACCTAAATTATCGCCATATACTGTCGGTCTTTCATCCCGGACTTAAGCCCAATAGACCAGACATGCTAGCAGAAGCTATGTGGGTTTATTTAATGGGCGTATGGACTGAAATAAATACTTTTAGAAAGCCGAATTACAGTGTGGGAAACGTGATAACAAAGGTACAGATGCACGGACAACACTGCGGATGTGTACAGATTGCACTAAAGCCAAACGGACTCGACATTAGCAATGTGGGTTCTTTTATTTGTGACCACGCTCCAGGGGTTCCTGGGTTTGAAAAATATAAATACATAGAAAAATATCCAAAAATCTTCTTCAGAACCACTGGGTTCAGGCTCTTGAAATTTGGTATGTAACATTGCCGGGTTATCCTTTGTCAAGTTTGCTCAAACAGAGGTCCATGGGTCTACCTCAGGGTTTGTCTACCTCAGCGTCTACCTCAGGGGTTTCTGGGTTTGGACCATAGAAATACATACAAAACTATTCAGATGTCACCTTAGGCAAAACCCCTAGGCCGAGATACTTGAAATTTGGTATTAGGCATGGATTCAAAATGGTCCTGCGGCACGTAGTTTGGGGTTCGAAAATAAAATTAACTTAAAAATCTTCTCCGCGAGAAATGCTAGGCTGAGATTCTTTAAATTCGACATGTAGCACTGCCTAGTGGTTCTTTATCAAGTTTGTTCAATTGGTGGCCCCAGGATCTAAAATAGCCACGCTCCAGGGAGTGGTTCGAACCATAGAAATACACTGGAAAATGTTAAAATCTTCTTCAGAAACACTTGGCTCGGATGCTTGATATTGGTATGTAGCATTGCTTAGTGGTCCTTTACCAGGTTTGGTCAAATGGAACAACACCCACGGTCCAAAATGGTCCTGCCTCAGGGGGTCCTGGGTTTGAAGCACAGAAATACATAGAATAAGTATTCAAAAATTTTCTTCCTCAGAGCAACTAGGCTCAGCTGCTTGAATTTTGGTGTGAAGCATCGCCATGTGTACCTCTATTAAGTCTGTCACAACGGCAGTCTCACGGTCCAAACGGCTCTGTGGCATGTTGCGGGGTTTTGAGTTAGAAAATAAAATGTACTTAAAAATCTTTCAGAACAGCGTTCAGATGCTTGAAATATGGTATGCAGCATTGCCTAGAGGTCCTTTAACTCATACTGATTTTAAAAAAGGGCAGTTGAATGTAGGTTACTTCCTTGAAGCTAAGATTCCAAGGCAGTCGTCATTTACTGCCTTCTAGCTAAATTTCTCCAACGCATACAATTTTAACAATTACAACCTTAAACTCAGGTGAGCGATTTAGGGACATTTTGGCCCTCTTGTTTGTTGAAGTTTATGAGTGTATGACTGAAATTAACTCCTTTTGAAAAATGAATTAGGCCTACTGTGTGGGATACGCAGAAGCAAATATTTTGCATGTGGGACACAATTAACAAAGAATTAAATGAATTCAGGATATTTGTTTGTTTAAAAAAATCTGAAGTTCCTGTTTAAAGAATTTTAGTATGTTATATCAGTAAAAAATTAGTGGAGCATGGCGACACTGTTTGTCATGCTCCTTTACCAGTGACGTCAGAGATATTATGAAATTACCAACTGTTATGCCTAGTACCTTGTCAGAATCATCGGGCGTCTACATGACGTCACTTTGACATTAATTAGAATTATAAGTTGCTATAGTAACAGATTTATGATGCCGTGGGTATCGGAGCATGATTCCAAAACAGTTACCGAGATGATTCAATGTTTATGTGTATTAAACCGAAAGTAGAAATCAAAAGTAGATTTACACTGAAAAAAATTAAGTTTTGAATATATGTGTCTGTTTTCGATAAAATTTCTATTGTAAATTTACAAAGAGAATCAATTTGAATTAACATCTGACAGAGTGCTAGTATTAACGCAGGGCAGTACAACAGAAAAGCGCAGATTAAAATTCCTTGATCTTTGATATTATTGGCTAAATTTTGACATACGCGTTATTTGGCCGATGAAATCGTGTGAAATGCGGAACAAAAGTGAAATTGTACTCGGATGCGTCGAGAAGAAAACTTAAAGCGCATATTTTCTCAGCGAGGCGTAGACAATACAATTATATAAGGTGCGCCTAAAAGTCAATAGCTTTACTTATTTAAACAGGCCACAGTTCATGGGTACGAAACCATAACAGACACATTTTTCTCAATCTGTGTTACGTTTTGCGTGCATATGTACAATTTTGCATTTTTGATAAAGCGGACTCCACCAATGACCTGCATCTGCGACACTTCCGACCGACATCGTGATACCGTTTGTTCCGGTATTGGGTACACTGGGTTCGGTTTCCTTGTTTACTGGATTGAAAAAAAAATGATTGGACATATGGGAGTCAAACCTGGGACACGTGCATCAAAGGCGAACAATGAATCCAGTCAGACCAGGCCATCCGCTGTGTGCAATTAGTGTATTTAGTTTATTTGGATTTATTTAATTTTATACTCATTTCATTTATCTAATTATTTTTATTATTGTTGTTAATCTGTTAACAGCAGAGCATGTACTTATATGGGGTGTATACTACTTATGAGCAGTAAAGCCCTTTATACCAATGCAATTACACACACACACACACACACACACACACACACACACACACACACACACACACACACACACATTTTTCCTGAACAAATATAAGAAAATCGGTATTTATTAGCGTTTCCATGCATTCGAATAGGATAGCATATGATAATGTTGGTTGGGCATTATGTAGACGCTGAGGAAGCTGAGATGAAACAGTGATCGTACCTTCGTCCCTTGTGCAAACAGCGAGAACAATGAAACCTGTCATGGTTTCGGAAGCACCCAAGTTAATAGGTACAGTAGCTAGGCAGGTAAGATTGTTTTAGCCATGCACACAGGCTGATAGGCGGACAAACGGACTAATTCACGAAATCTAATGGTTTTACAGGTTAAAAAGGTAATACTAAACAAACACTATTACTACTACTATTAATGATAATAATAATAAATAAACATACGAAGGTCTGATTCTAGACCAACACCTGTAGGGCGCTTATAGTTAAATGTCAGATTATTTTCTTTTAATTTTTTATCCGCCCGGCCCTGCCCCCCCCCCCCCCCACAACCCACCCCGCCCCGTCCACCTAGTCCTAAGGCCACGAACTGGGTACTCTCGTACATCAAACTTGTTTAATGTCACACGCCAAAAATCAAAAACAAACAAAAGAAAAACATGCTTCTGGGTTATTGAATGCTGTGTTTCCATAAAATTTTGCGTAATCTTATTTTCGCGTTTAAAAACGGATTAAAATGTTTCAGAAAAAACAGCTTCAATCTGATAAACCATACAAGAACCAGGTACCTTAAAAAGTAATGTTTGAAAACAGTATCCAGGAGACTAGCGGACAAAAACTTATCAGATTTTTAGGCAAATAATGTAACGGTAAAATTTTCGAGTGTAGTAATTTTCATTTTATTTATTTTCATTTTTTGGCGGCCAACAGAAAAGTGCATACTTAAATGCCCGCGAACGCGATGATTTATGAAGGAATAATACGAAAACATAAGGAATACACGGGCTTTAATACCCTTGAATATGCCTTAATTGCGAAACCGTGAATTTTTGTCTCCGCGAACATTAATGAAAATAAAGTTCTCGTGGTAAAATCCGCACGTATGGGCATAGTAGCGAGGCGAAATGGTTTTTATTCCAAGTGCAGGGGTCTGCGTCAAATACACACACATTTACATCACTTAGAAGCCTCCGTAGTCAACGTTTAGGTAGTTACCGTATTGGTTTTCGTCAATACGGTAAATAACGTTATATGTTACTCTTATCTGGAACATCTCTACTAGCACCGTATCGAACCGTAGAAGCATCGTACGCGTCCGTAATGCAACCGTGGAATACCCTTGTTAACCGTAGTGCTGCCGCCTTGCACCGTCGTGAATTCGTAGATGATCCGTACAGACACCGTACAAACACCGTGAGAAACCCTAATGGAACCCTGGCAAACCGTGGTGATGTTGGATTTTCGTTCACCCCGGTTTTGCCGTCCAGGCCAAACCGTGGGGAATCGTGGTGAACCGTAGCCTGATCCGTGAATGTGTGCCTGGGGCTTAAGAGTCTGTACTTAGAACTCATCGCGTCCGAAAAACACAATGCTAACAGAAAGTAGTGATTGTTCAATTTTTGCATTTAGGTAGAGTGCTGTCCAAAATAAAATATGAGTCGCGACACGAGAAAGCCGACGATGTGGTTGTGCGACCAGCGCAGACTTAGATCAGCCTGGGCGGATGCCAAGACTGGTCTGAGTCTGCGCTGGCTGCACAACTACCTTGTTGGTTTTGTCGTGTCGCGGCTCATTTCACTTTTATATTTTACAGACGAGTCTGTCAGACTGGGCAAGATCGGACGACTTTGTACAGAAAGAGAAAACTATAACACTGATTGAGGCTGGCGACAGAGACAGAGCCTATAATGTTATTGGTCCAACTGCCATATCAACCACAGGTACCGTCAGAAAAATCTTTAAGAAAAGATAATCATCGCAGATTAAATGTGAATATGTTTTGTAATATGTCTCTAGTTGAAGAGCTGGCAATAATTGTCCTGAATATGACTCGCGTGAGCTATGTCGGTAGGTACCCGCAGCCGTAATTTTGACACTGGGTAGCGACAATGACCTATCTCAAAATTGGGCTGTCCAATTTGTAATTCAAAAATGGACTGCTTTCAGTTTTGAAATTGACATAATTTCAAAATAGTTACCAATATGGTGCACTGTTCCATTTGTGTGGATTAAACCGAAAGTAGAAATCAAAAGTAGATCTACTTCGAAAAAAGGGAAAGTTTGGAATATCTGCGTCTGTTTTCTATTGTAAAATTACCAACAATAGAAACATTTTGAATTAATATATGACAGAGTGCTAGTACTCACAGTGCATGCGACGGGAAGAAATGAAGATTAAACAGTTCTTGACCTTTGATATTATTGGCTAAATTTTGACATACGTGTTATTTGACCAATGGAATCTTGTGAAATGTGGAACGATATCGAAATTATACGCGTCTGCGACGCAAAAAGATCCGATTCTGATAAGAGCTCCAGAATAGATGGTGAATTAAGTATAATTCAAAGAAATGTTTTTTTTTCTTCTCATTTCTCAACGAAACAAACAGTGTGACCCCTCATCAGAACCGTCTCAATGAGACGGTTCTAATAAGGGCCACAACGTATTGTTCAATGGAAAAGGGAGGAAAAGTATCTTTAGATTATCCCTGTTATCACTTTTTATCTGGAGCTCTGTAATCTTACTTGTTAAGTCATGGTATGGTTAATATAAGCGCATGTTTAAATCAATCCTAAGAAGTATGAATTCATTTATGTTGACGACCTATTTTATTAGCAGTAGATGCAGTGTTACACAGACATAAAAAAATTACATTGAAATTCAGAGGGAAATTTTTAATAAGGCAGTTTTAACGTTGACGCATATCTGAAAATTATGAAACTGGATTTAGGTCTCTTCTTTTTAAATAGGAAACCTCTGAACTGCGTAAGGACTTTTGCCATTGATTCATAATTCATGTCTGTTGAGACATTTTATGGTATGTGTAGGAAGGACGCATTAACAGTGGAGATTGTAAAGCTTATGATTAGCTCTTGAACTGTGTCAGAGTCTAGGGAACTCACAAATACAGATATACACGTAGGCTACGTCAGCATTTATTCGTACCTGCATCTGGACCAATTTTGGCGCCATTGCATCCGTTCACATGAGTTCCATGTAGTCAGCATGGTCAGTGTCTGCTACTTTAACAATAAAATCAGATTGCATGACTACAAAGCAACATCTCTTGGCAAACTCAGAATCAGAATTGTATAATCGATACGTCCAAGGACAATTGCTCACCAGAACCTGTGATCAGGGAAGCTAGTCCCTTGCCTTTACAAGAGAAGTAAACTCAGGAATTGTATCTTAGGGTGTTTCAATCTTTTTAAAAGTATGGGGGGAAGAAACTGGACTTGTAAATGTCAGTCCCAGCCAGTGGGGTTTGAAATGTTGCATGGGGGAACAAGTCATTTTTATCCCCCGACCGAAAAGTCGGGGATATAGCGATGAGCCTGGCGTCCGTCCGTCATTCCGTCCGACCGTAAACATTTTCTTGTACGCTGTATATCTTGAATACCCTTTGGAATATTTTCATGAAAACATAGAACAGGTCATGACAATGTGTCGCGTACATAAATAGTAACTCTTGCTATTGTGCTATTTGAGTTGACTCCCCTTTGGTGAATTTGGCAGATTCGTGTCCGCTCTGTATCTTGAATACCCTTTTAAATATTTTCTTGATACTTCACAGATATGTAGGACAGGTCATGGCAATGTGTCGCGAACAAAAAATGACAACTCTTGCTTTCTTACTTCTTGAGTTATTTCCCCTTGATGTTTTTAGGTGTGTTTCGTGTCCGCTCTATATCTTGAAGACCTTTTGTGATATTTTCATGATACTTCATAGATATGTAGAACAGGTCTTGATGAATTGTCGCAAACAAGAATGACAACTCTTGCTTTCGTACTTTTTAATTTTTTCCCCTTGATGTTTTAGGTGTGATTTCGTGTCCGCTGTATAACTCGAATACTTTTTGAAATATTTTCATGATACTTCACAGGTATGTAGAACAGGTCATGACAATGTTTCGCGAAAAGAATGAAAACTCTTGCTTTCTTACTTTTTGAGTTATTCTACTTGATGGCTTTAGGTGTGATTTTGTGTCCGCTCTATAACTTGAATACCTTTTAAAATATTTTTCATGATACTTCACAGATCTGTACAACAGGTAATGACGATGTGTCGTGCACAAGAATGACAACTCCTGCTTTCTTACATTTTGAGTTATTTTCCCTTGATGGTTTTAGCTGTGATTTTATGCTTGCTCCATAACTTGAACACCCTTTGAAATATTTAACAATACTTCAGAGATATGCAGAACAGGTCACGAAAATTTGTCCGATACATGAATGACAACTCTGTTATTCATACTGTCCGAGTTATTTCCCTTTGGAAGTTCGAGCTGCTGTTAGCTGTCTCTGCTTTATATCTGTATAACACTGGCTTGCTCCACAATTTAAATACCCTTATAGCTTTTAAAATATTAATGATCATGTCATGATAGCTTATGTTCCTAGCTCTCTGTGATCCCTTCGCGCCCCCCTCCCCCATGTGCTTCCAGATTTGGATTATTTGTCTAAATTCACGTACAAGAGAGCTAAAAATCAGATTTGTAGGGCTTGTACTTTAGAAGTTATGCACATATTTTTTAATGTCGAGTGTATCATATACTTTACATTGTGTACATAGTGGCTGTTAGAGATTTTACCTCTTTTAGCGGTCTGGCATACTGTTTTGGTATGAGTGTTAGATGATCATGCATCTGTTAAACAGATAATGGCATAAAAGAATGACAATATATTACTTATATGTGTTTTGAAGTGCACCCTATTTGCCAATGCGCAAGAGGCCTTCGGTCGGGGGTTTTGCCAACTCCTCTGATGGCTATTTTTTTGTATACTGGCTGCACCCTTCAGACCTTTGTAAGCATTATGAGTCTACTATCTCTCCTCTTTTTCTCAAAGATTCCTACTTAAGTTTCTCCAGAATGCGAGTCGTAATAGGCGTAATTTGCTGTTACGTGTACAAATTTAGTCGCCCTTTCCTGTACCTTCTTTGGCTCATCTTGAAGAGGTATAATTTGAACTACCGTAATCCGGGACTTGACGCACCAGTCCTTTGTATGTTGACATTTTAACATCCTGTGGACATGCCGCCAAGTTACATCTAACTATTTTGCACTATTATCCAGAGAGCCGTTTACAAGGGTTTTTGAATAGATAGTCCGCGCTTGGCCTTTTCCGAGAAAAATCGGCTACCTTACGCCGAAACAGTCGCGGATGTAGAATGGATAGCTCGAGTAGTCTAAAATTCTCACAATCGGCATATTCGGCATAACTACTTGGGTAAATTCGAGCAATACCTAGGTTTTCCACGGGCTACTCGAAGATAAGTGAGCCGCGACATGAGAAAACCAACAAACTGGTTGTGCGCCCAGCCCAGACTCAGATAAGCCTGGGCTTTCACCCAGTCTGGTCAGACTATTTGCTAAGCGCTTAAAGGGTAGCTAAGGGTCTAAGCTACCTCCATGCGGACAGCGAAGACTCTGATCAGACTGGGCGGATGCCCAGGCTGATCTGAGTCTGTGCTCGGCGCACAACCACTTTGTTGGTTTTCTCGTGTCGCGGCTCAAGTATAAACATATCTTAGAATAGCCAAAGGAAACCCGTGGCATTGCTCGGGTTTACCCAAGTAATTATGCCGAGCATGCCTAATATGTCCATATCACCAATAGACCTGTGGAGTGCAACATGGACCACGGAAGACGCACACATGAACACCCGGCCTACAGTTAGACGTTGTTCTAGATAAAACTTTTTTTTTATCGTGGGGGCGGGGGGGGGGGGGGAATAACTCAGATTCCTTTGTTGATTTTATATATTATCAGTAATAAGTTGCGAACACTGCACATCTTGCCTAGTTTGCCTGAATTTTTCACTACATGAAGATGACATGAAAATAGTAGCTTCCTTACCGTATCGACTCAACATCTCAGGATTTTAGTAATGCTCTCGTTCGTCTCCGTAGTTGGACATGTGTTTGGATTATGGCGGGAAAAATGTTCTGAATAAAGATCCTCTGGAAGGAAAGAACATATAAAAAAAAAAAAACAACAACGAAAAAAAAAGAAGAAAAAAAAGTTTTTTTTGTTCAAAGTATATCACTACGCTTCCATGGCTTTCCACCATTTCTAAGAAGGGTAAAAGCTTTTGTGATTTCCTGGTTTGTGACTTCCTGTTTGCTACCCTGCCATATAAGCCCTTCCAAATAAGAGACGCCCTTCAAGGAAAGAATTCACGCCAAGAAAAGCTGTCCTTATCTCGAATAATTGACTATTTTTGAGATAGGAGGAAAACATGTAAATGGCAGAGTTACTCTCTGAAAGTGTAGCTATTCACCTTTATATTGTTGCAAATACTGTACACCCTGATTAACCCATTCCATTCGGGATACCATTTTAAGGGTATCTGGGCAAACAGTTTGGATCCAGATCAGGCCCCACAATCGTGGGGCCTGATCTGAGATCCAAACTGTTTGCTGCCTAGACATCATTTCTACAAGAGCTAGTGATTGCCAAAATATTTTTGATTTTTGATGCAAACGACAATTTCAGCAGACGACAAGAAATACCCAGAATGCAATGGGTTACTGTTCAGGCTTCTTAGGAGAATTCTGACATGTCTTCACTTTTTGCTGTGAAGATTATCGGAATATTGGATGTACGTGCGAAACAATATTTATTTACTATCATTTACAGACTCCTTTTACTTTGAGGTAAAGTCAGTCCAACCCGAGGCGGAGGAACATCCATTTTTTCCTGGAATAGGGGTTGTCAATGGAACCTGTCCATTGGTTAATACCGGTGCAGCAATGTTGAAGGACCAGAACTCTGCAACGTTTTGGGGCTCTTCTGCACTATTCATAACTCAGAAAGGTACAGGTTACAGACGAGCTATCCAGCAGCAACAAAACGTTGAAGCAACATTTAAGAAAAATTGATTCAACGTCTTTCAGTTGTATGGTAAAAGGAAATGAGGACATTAGATCTTAGATATATAATATGAGCCACCACCAGGAAACCAACAAAGTGGTTGTGCGCCCAGCGCAGACGCAGATCAATCTGGGCATCCGCTCAGTCTGATCATAGTCTTCGCTGTCCACAAGGAAGTAGCTTAGTCCCTTAGCTACCCTTAAAATGCTTAACGAAGAGTCTTAACAGACTCGCTGGATGCCAAGGTTGATCTTTGTCTGCGCTGGGCGCACAACCACATTGTTGGTTTTCTCATGTCGTGGCTCATATGTCTTTTTATCGTTACAAACCTTATATGGGAAAAAATATGATGTACAGTCTCTGCATGAAGCGAAAAGTAGCGGAGACGAGTCATTTATTGCCAGGTGGGGGGGTGGGGGCCGGGTACATTTAGGGGGGGTCGGAATTTTTTTTGGTGATGTACTGTGGGGTCGGAAATAAAAAAGCCACGGAGCAGGGGGGGTCATATATTTTATTCAGCATATTGGGGGGGGGGGGTCTGAAATCTTCCATCAGTCTTCTTTTTTAGCTCACCTGAGCCTTTAGGCTCATAGGTGAGCTTATAGTATAGCCAGGCATCCGCCGTCCGTCCGTCGTCCGTCGTCCGTCAACATTTTCAAACATCTTCTCCTCTGAAACCACTGGGCCGATTGAATCCATATTTCATATGGTGCCTACCTAGGTCGGGGGAACGAAAGTTTGTTCCGGGTATCTGGGTCACATGACCAAGATGGCCGCCACGCCCATATATGGTAAAAACCATTCAAAAATCTTCTTCTCCAGAACCAAAAGGCCGATGACCTTGAAACTTGGTATGTAGCACCGGGCATGCGGGCCCATCGTAGTTTATACAAATGATGACCTTGCGTTGACCTTGATTTAATTTACGGCATGGTCAACTTCGGTACGTTAGGCTTTTATATGGGAAAACGCTTAAACAGTGGATTTCTCAGAAACTATTTAAGTCTAAGAAACAATACTTGGTATACATGGTCGACTAAATGACCAGATGAAGATATTATGTCACTAAAGGTCAAGGTCATTCCGTCGGACCATCCGTCGTCAAGATTTTTAAACATCTTCTTCTCTTAAACCACTGGGCCGATTGAAGCCAAATTTCATATGGAGTCTCAGTGGGATGGGGGAACGAAAGTTTTTACCCGGGGTCTGGGTCACATGACCAAGATGGCCGCCATGCCCATATATAGTAAAAACCCTTCAAAAATCTTCTTCTCCAGAACCAAAAGGCCTATGACCTTGAAACTTGGTATGTAGCATCGGGCATGCGGGCCAATCATAGTTTTTACAAATCATGACCTTGCGTTGACCTTGACCTAATTTACGACATGGTCAACTTTATTACGTTAGGCTTTTATATGGGAAAACGCTTAAACAGTGGATTTCTCTGAAACTATTTAAGTCTAAGGTACAATACTTGGTATACATGGTCGACTAAATGACCAGATGAAGATATTATGTCACTAAAAGTCAAGGTCATTCCGTCGGACCATCAGTCGTCAAGATTTTTAAACATCTTCTCCTCTGAAACCACTGGGCCGATTGAAGCCAAATTTCATATAGAGTCTCAGTGGAATAGGGGAACGAAAGTTTTTATCCGGGGTCTGGGTCACATGACCAAGATGGCCGCCATGCCCATATATGGTAAAAACCATTCAAAAATCTTCTTCTCCAGAACAAAAAGGCCTATGACCATGAAACTTGGTATGTAGCATCGGGCATGCGGGCCCATCATAGTTTATACAAATCATGACCTTGCATTGACCTTGACCTAATTTTCGGCATGGTCAACTTTATTACGTTAGGCTTTTATATGGGAAAACGCTTAAACAGTGGATTTCTCAGAAACTATTTAAGTCTAAGGTACAATACTTGGTATACATGGTCGACTAAATGACCAGATGAAGATATTATGTCACTAAAAGTCAAGGTCATTCCGTCGGACCATCAGTCGACAAGATTTTTAAACATCTTCTCCTCTGAAACCACTGGGCCGATTGAAGCCAAATTTCATATGGAGTCTCAGTGGGATAGGGGAACGAAAGTTTTTACCCGGGGTCTGGGTCACATGACCAAGATGGCCGCCATGCCCATATATGGTAAAAAACCCTTCAAAAATCTTCTTCTCCAGAACGAAAAGGCCTATTACCTTGGAACTTGGTATGTTGCATCGGGCATGCGGGCCCATCATAGTTTGTACAAATCATGACCTTGCATGGACCTTGACCTAATTTACGGCATGGTCAACTTTATTACGTTAGGCTTTTATATGGGAAAACGCTTAAACAGTGGATTTCTCAGAAACTATTTAAGTCTAAGGTACAATACTTGGTATACATGGTCGACTAAATGACCAGATGAAGATATTATGTCACTAAAGGTCAAGGTCAAGGTCATTCCGTCGGACCATCCGTCGTCAAGTTTTTCAAACATCTTCTTCTCTGAAACCACTGGGCCGATTGAAGGCAAATTTCATATGGAGTCTCAGTAGGATGGGGGAACGAAAGTTTGTACCCAGGGTCTGGGTCACATGACCAAGATGGCCGCCATGCCCATATATGGTAAAAACCCTTCAAAAATCTTCTTCTCCAGAACCAAAAGGCCTATTACCTTGGAAATGTGTATGTAGCATCGGGCAGGCCGGCTTATCCTAGTTTATACAAATCATGACCTTGCTTTGACCTTGATCTAATTTACGGCATGGTCAACTTTGGTACGTTAGGCTTTTATATGGAAAAACAATTAAACAGTGGATTTCTCAGAATCTATTTAAGTCTAAGGTACAATATGTTGTATACATGGTCGACCAAATGACCAGATGAAGATATCATGTCTAAAGAGGTCAAGGTCATTCCGTCAGACCATCCGTCGTCAAGATTTTCAAACATCTTCTCATCTGAAACCACTATTATGTCACTAAAGGTCAAGGTCAAGGTCATTCCGTCGGACCATCCGTCGTCAAGTTTTTCAAACATCTTCTTCTCTGAAACCACTAGGCCGATTGAAGCCAAATTTCATATGGAGTCTCAGTGGGATGGGGGAACGAAAGTTTATACCCAGGATCTGGGTCACATGACCAAGATGACCGCCATGCCCATATATGGTAAAAAACTTTCAAAAATCGTCTTCTCCAGAACCAAAAGGCCTATGACCTTGAAACTTGGTATACAGCTTTGGGCATGTGGGCCTATCATAGTTTATACAAATGATGACCTTGCTTTGACCTTGACCTTATTTACAACATGGTCACTTTTGGTATGTTAGGCTTTTATATGGGAAAACACTTATACAGTGGATTTCTCAGGAACTATTGAAGTGTAAGGTACAATATGTGGTATATATGGTCAACTAAATGACCAGATTAAGATGTTATGTCAATGAAGGTCAAGGTCATTTTGTCGGTCTGTCCGTCATCAAGATTTTCAAACATCTCCTCTGAAACCACTGGGGAGATTGAAATTTCATATGGTGTGTCAATGGGATAGGGGAACTAAAGTTTATACCCGGGGTCTGGGTCACATGACCAAGAAGGCCGCCATGCCCATATATGGTAAAAACCCTTCGAAAATCTTCTTCTCCAGAACCAAAAGGCCTATGACCTTGAAACTTGGTATGTACCATTGGGCATGCGGGCCCATCATAGTTTATACAAATGATGACCTTGCGTTGACCTTGACCTAATTTACGACATGGTCAACTTAAATACATTAGGCGTTTATATGGGAAAACGCTTAAACAGTGGATTTCTCAGAAACTATTTAAGTCTAAGGTACAATACGTGGTATATATGGTCAACTAAATGACCAGATGAAGATATTATGTCACTGAAGGTCAAGGTCATTTTGTCGGTCTGTCCGTCATCATGATTTTCAAAACATCTTCTCCTCTGAAACCACTGGTCTGATTGAAGCTAAATTTCATATGGAGTCTTAAGTGTGATCGGGGAATAAAAGTTTGTTCTTGGGGTCTTGTCCAAGATGGCCGCCTTGCCCGTATATGGTAAAAACCCTTCAAAATCTTCTTCTCCAGAACCAAAAGGCGTATGACCTTGAAACTTGGTATGTAGCTTTGGGCACTCAAGCCCATCATAGTTTATACAAATGATCGTGCGTTGACCTTGACCTAATTTATGACACTGTCAACTTTGGTACATTATGTAGGCTTTTATATGGGAAAATGCTTAAACAGTGGATTTTTCAGAAACTATTTAAGTTTAAGGTGCAATATTTGGTGTATATGGTTGATTAAATGACCAGATGAAGATATGGTAAAGGTCATTCTTTGATTTTGGTACACGGTCATTGAGATTCTGTCACCCGTCAACATTTTCAAACATCTTCTCAGAGGCCACTAGGGTCAATTGAAGCCATATTTCATATGGAGCTTTAGATGGTCACTTGACCAAGATGGCCACCATGCCCATATATGGTAAAAACTCTTCAAACGTCTTTTTCTCGAGAACCGAAAGGCCTATAACCTTGGAACTTGGTACCGGTATGTATATATCATAGTTTATACAAATGATTATTGTATTTCATATGGATCTTTGATACTGGGTCAAAGGAATCAAAGTTTGTTCAGATAGTCATGGTCACATGAACATGGTGGCCGCCACGCCCATATATGATAAAAACCCTTCAGAAATCTTTGTCCAGAACCAAAGGCCCAGTGACCTTGTGGCTTGGTTATATAGAATTGGGACTCAACATTAATCCCCAAGGGATGGGGGTTTATCTGCCCCTGCCCTGGTGCTATAAACATGTATAAAAGCATTAAAATATATACCAGGACCAAGTGGCAGGTGAGCTACAGGACCATTGGTCCTCTGGTTTTAAAAAATCTCTCAGCTTCTGGGGGGCAAAGCCCCACAGACCCGCCATTACTTATATTCTTGTAAACTTAAACTCAAGCTTAGAGACATTTATAGAAATGACACACAAAACTTTCGCACTTCATATCCGAAAAAGATATTTTTCATAAATTTGCTAGTAACACAGTATGCAATTGTCTATAAAATCATGTCGGGCAGATGATTTTTTTCTGGATTAAATTTAATGCATGCATTTGTGATATCAGCTCTCCAGCTGCCTTGTCATGAGCAAACCTATTGTGGCTTCTGGGAGCTGCGCCCCCAGACCCCCCTCCATAACTATTTTTAACAGTTTTATTGAATATTCAACAACTGATTTCTGGATGGCCATATGCAGGAAGAAAAGTGCAAAATATCAAAATATGCTGATAGCATTTAAAGACCATTAACCGGCATGATTTATCAACCTGTCAAAGTAAGAAAATGTTCTTTGTGTTTCATACAGGTTGGATTAAGTCAGCCTGACTTAAAAAAAAAGGTAATACAGTATGCGGGTGAAGGGTAGCTGGGGTGTTGGGATGGTGGGGGGGTCATAAACTTTTTTGTCACCTATCTGGGGGGGGGGTCGGAAAAAAATTATGGTGAGACTGGGGGGGTCGGAAAACTTTTGGGGACTCGAATGAAAATGTACCTAACCCCCCCCCCCCCCACACACACACACCTGATATTAATAACTCGTCCCTTACAAGAGAATTCAAGGCGTCTTTGTCTCTCTTGCAACTAGAAGGAGCAACGCATAGATACTGCTTTCCCAGTGTCGTCTTGGTCGGCGGCGACGCCGGTATATACTTTGTCGAGTTTTCATGTTAAGCTCGGCTTGTGTCAATGCGCTTACAGGGGAGACATCG
This sequence comes from Ctena decussata, assembly GCA_963989385.1. NCBI lineage: Eukaryota > Metazoa > Mollusca > Bivalvia > Lucinida > Lucinidae > Ctena > Ctena decussata. The sequence goes on from OZ022499.1 coordinate 15,895,162, forward strand.
CTTTCCGAAGAATTAGGCCGCGACGCGAGAAAACCAACAAAGTGGTCGTGCGCCCAGCACAGACTCAGATCGGCCTTGGCATCCACCCATTCCGATCAGACTTTTCGCTTTGCGCTTAAAGGGTAGCTAAGGGTCTAAGCTACCTTCATGCGGATAGCGAAGACTCTGATCAGACTGGGCGGATGCCCAGGCTGATCTGAGTCTGCGCTGGGCGCACAACCACTTTGTTGGTTTTCTCCTGTCGCGGCTCATTTATTCTTGTTTCAGTTAAGATGCCTTTAACAGTTCGGGCAAATGCGGTAACTAATTATTCGTGCCAGATAATTAAATTTAACAAAAAGTTTATTTGTGGTTTGACAAAAAAAAAGTTATAAGACGACATCTACCGAGCCGTTATGACTCAGAGCTCTAAATAAAAGGGAACATTTGATAATAATTTGAGGGATAATTTTTCTTATTTCTCATTGAAACCATAAGTTGTGACCCCTTATCTGAACCGTCTCGTCAAGATATGCATTTATGCAGAATTAAGAAAATTGGTCCCGAATTATCACTAAATACTCCTTTTTTTTCTAGAGCTCTGTGACTGTCTGCAATTTTCAACTTCTTTCCAATTTTACAGGGGTAATGAGGTGTCAGACAGCAGCGGATACATTTGAGACAGTCGCTTGTAAAATAGCACCAGAAGGGAATGGCTATGTCCTGCAGTATTTCTGCGATGGCGAAACAGTGGTCTCATATAAAATGAAAGCTCCATTGGGCGGCCTATACCCAGTTTTATGCTTTCATGGAAGATCGAAAGGTATATTGGCATGTAGTGATAAAATAATACATGACCTTGTTTTGAGTATAAATATTTTATGTGTTTATTTGTTTTCAGCACAAATCAATATTTTATATATAGTTATGGCTCTTTAATGCCAGCATCAATATCTAACACCCACTATTTTCATGACACAAATTTGTCATTTTGATAGGAATCGAATTATTGCAGTTTTCTAAATTTGTAAATTTCATACGTGACAAATTATTAATAACTTTAAAATCTATACTCAAGTAATTGTGCTGGGACCGTATTCATCAACTGACTTAAGTGGTTGCTATGCTGTTGCTAAGGCTAAATTTCTTTGAAGGAGATTCCCTACACCTATGAAATTTGCTCTGGAGGAACAGTCTTACAAAGACTGTTCCTCCAGAGCAAATTTCATAGATGTAGGGAATCTCCTTTATAGATATTCAGCCCTAGCAACAGCATAACAACGACTTAAGTGGCTTTATGAATACGGCCCCAGGTTTATATCTGCGAGTAGTCCGAGGTACCTTGGTATTCATTGGGTTTACTCAAGTTATTATGCCTGATGCGCCCTCGTTGAAAACACCTGACCTAAAATTACATACTCTTCAAGAAGAGTGCTGATTGATAATGAAGTAAACACAGGAATAGTCTAGGCATGTTCAGCGTTTCACAGATAAGCTGAAATGTTTTTGATCGAAGCGGACTCTGACTTGACCAAAGCCAAAAGTTCACAATACTGTGATACCGCCAACCCTCTTTTATGCGTGCATGGCATAGAAGGTGTACCAACGATATGTCAAAACACAACCACTTTGTCGCAGCCTGTTTGGCTAAAACTTAATAAGATCTGATGGCAAAACAAGATCCTATATATAGGAGTCCTGTAGAAAGCAAAGCATATTTACTCTTCTGAAGCTGACCCACATGAGATGGACAGGCCTACTCACAAGGATGCCTGACTAACGGGCAACAACAAAAATCTTTTATGGAAAGCTCCAGGTGGGAAAGCGCTCCCAAGCTGGTTAACCCTTAAAGCGCCAAGAATTAAAATTGCTGAATTGGCAAACAGTGTAAATCCAGATGACGTGGCTCATAATGAGCCACCTCATCTGAATCTACACTGTTTGCCCTCTAGTGTTTGAATTCTCAATATGATATCTCTTGGACGAGACATTTTTTGAAATTCTGCAGACGTAAATTTTGTCGTCTGCTTTTTGGCGCATTAAGGGTGAAACGAAACACTACACACACATCCTAAGGCTTCCTTAGGCCTGAAACAAGATTGCACAAGAAAGTTCCACACGCCGGTAGATGCAGATGTGTTTGAAGAAAAGCGAATCTGTGAAGCTGAGAAAACATATAAAATGGTGCAAAGCCAAAGCAAATTCAGACCTCATGCAGATTCCATATTTAGCATTATCTTGTTAAATAAAAAACAATTATTCTGAATAAATCAAAGATCGGGCTTATCAGCCATTAAATGATACACTAGAAACACAAACATTTACAGGATAACATGGCTTCAGTCAGAAATTACAGACAAAGAACATGCTGAAATGATCAATATGAAGTACATTATTCATTTCTAAAATTGCAGTTCAAAGTATTTTTTATGTGTAAAATGCCTTTCGAGCAGATCGGTGCCTTTAAATCCGTGTTTCATATATGGGAATCATATATTCTTTTGTTTGTGTGTGTTAGTAGATATTTCATTAAGCCAGTTCCACGAAAATATTCTAAATGTTTGATTCCAGGTAAACTGTTTGAGGTGAATATCATAGACCTTCATGATAAAGAAGTACAACCACTCGATGACTCAGTCAAGCTAAGTGATCTGGATCCTGCCGATGAAGACCTTCAACGTATGTCATCGGGTAACATGTTTTACTAGTATGGTCGTAGAGGGTCGTTGGATTATACTATATGTCTATATTGTTAGTGGTGGGGCATTGTTGTTTCCACTGGCCGACTGTGTGTCATTTCGTCCAACGCACATCCGTTTGTAAGCACTATTGTTCGATAACTTGGGTGTGTATCAATTTTTTTAAACTTGGCATGAAAATGTCTCGCTTTGCGTTGTTGCTATGGTCAGTGGTTAGTTTGTCACCTTCTAACAGAGATATTGCACTTGTTAATGTCTATGAAACTTTTGGGTGGGTAGTTCCTCCACTCTTTTCGTATATCTTGATGAGATTTCTCAGCATGATCGAAATAGCATAAACTGTCTGTTACATCCAGAATGTAGTCCAGCTGGTTTGTCTGTCCATATCTCGGTGCTACATGTACATAATCACAAACAAATCAAAAAAAAAAAAAAAACGCAGCGTTAAAAGGAAATATCTTGTTAACTGCACTTAATTGTTGAAGTAATATAAGCTTCCTGTTGTGGTTAGTTTCTCCATTGGGTTTGTCTGTCACTGTCCCGGAGCATGTATAAATTCATTAAAATATCTATTATAAAATCGGAGTTGAAAAAGATTTTCCTGAAACTTGCAACAAAGTATCTCAGTAATATAAGGTTCCTGTCGAAGTAAAACTGTTACCCCTGGGGTTGTCTGCCACTGCCTAGGGTTGTTTACATCCCTGTCTGTCTGTCTCTCTCTCTCTCTCTCTCTCTCTCTCTCTGTCTCTTTCTCTCTCTATGGCATCTCAGACACATTTTATGCATTTCTGCATTTTCAACTCCCTTTTCATTTCTTTAGAAAACAACAATGCAGAGCAAGAGAGATTGCTTGTTCGGCCGGTTTCCGAATCCACTGATGTCACAGATGACGTTAATAACGTATATTTTAGTTTATGTATAAATGATGTTCGGAAGATACAACCAGTGACTCAAGCGTAAGTTTAATCCTTTTATACCCAGGGGTTTCTTCTGTCCTTATAAATTGTATGAGTTCATTTTGTCAATTAAAAGTTCTCTTGTTTAGTTAATTTTTATTAGTTTTATTTTATTCTAAAGAGGAATCCTCATCCGTCTAATGCAAATTGTGCAGACCAAGATCAGACGCCGCATTTTGCGGCGTCTGATCTAGGTCTGCACTATTTGCCAATCCCTTTAATGTACACTACAACTAAATGGGTTAAAATTTTGATGAACCTTCAGTGATTTATTTATATATTGACATTGGCTGCCTATGTTGAGCCGAAAAGAAAGCAAAAATATATAAAGAAAAGAACAAAAGGAAATAAAAAAGGTAAAGGATTCCCATAGTCTAATAGCCGTAGGGGCAATGGGGGTTAGAGGCCCACTGTATCTGATGACTCAGTATCTGTAGCTGATGAAAGGCGGAGCCCATCCCTCTCTTTTCGCTGCCATATCCTTCCCTGATTCCTTCCCAGATAGCTTGGAACTTAGAATGTTATAAAAAAAAATTATTTTTGAGATTCGACGCAAAATGCTTTAAAGTTATAACATTTTGCGTGGCTATAAATTTTATAACGTTTTGCATTTTTATGACATTTTGCGGAGTGACACAGCCTATTTTCAGACAAGTACCATATTTCCAGCACACAACAATGCTTACGCAACGTCGAATTAACGTCGGTTTGAATCAACATTTATAGTCGCTTTGAATCGACGTTGATACGACGTTTGATTACATACAGCTAGCAGTTTTATACTTTTCAAGTATTTGTTCCTCCTCCTGGTAGAAAAAATGTTTTAATTTTGGCATATCAATTGGTCCGGTATTCGAAACAAGAGGGCTATGAGGTCCGGATGCGATTACCTTTGTTGAGACATGACAATGTATCTAGGACGCTAGTAGCTTCAGAGAAATCTGATGCTTTAGCATATACACATATGAGTCGTGACACGAGAAAACCAACAAAGTGGTTGTGCGTCGTGGGCAGATTCAGATCAGCCTGAGTATTCGCCCAGTCTAATCAGAGTCTTCGCTTTGCGCTTAAAGGGTAGTTAAGGGTCTAAGCTACCTGTACATGTATGCGGATGCCCAGGCTGATCTGAGTCTGCGCTTGGCGCGCAACCACATTGTTGATTTTCTCGTGTCGCGGCTCACATATAAAAGCACAAGGAAGCAAATTCGACCGTTTGGTAGAAAGGCCAAAAGTCAAGCTGTGGTCAATATTTGATAAATCCCGATCGTATATGAGTCCCAAGTGATGTATTCGAAGGTTTAATACCATTTGGCTTTTTTGTTTTCGAGAGTTGTTTTAAAGTTCTTTTCCTTATCGGTACATGGGGGACATTTCTGGTCATGTGATCACCTAAATATTTAAACGACATTTTGCTCCCCGACTCATGAAGACTTCATTTGAAATTTTGCTTCCATTTTCCTAGGACTTTGGAGAAAAAGATGTTTGGAATATTAAAATATGAGTGACCTTGGAGAAAGATAAAAAAATAACCTGGGCCGCTTGTTTCTCAAAATTCTTCTTATGTAATTGTTTTGTTTACTGTCTACAGAAAAAAACTTTTATGTCATAGGCCTTATTAATTGTCAAGAAAATTAATTTGACACATCTGTAAAATAGTTAAACAAATCCAGAATCGTCATTTAAAGAAGCTTGATATTACACGAGTCTTATGTAATATGTCATTGGCCATATGGTTCTCGCGACGATTTTCAAAGCTTTTTACCATAGGAGAAGGTTTGATTAGGTTTAACCATATATGCGTATGAAGACCATCTTGTACATACAATTAAAACCATCCAAAGGCTGACTTTTAGCTCCGAGTGAGGGTCCATAGGAATTTGGCTTCAATCGGCTTAGTGGTTTGGAGGCGAAAATGTTTGAGCTCTTCAATGTGAAAGAATGACCTCGACGTCTGGTACAAACTTTATACAACAGAGTAAGACGTTAATAGTTTCCGAGGAAACTAATATTTTATCATTACCCATAAAAAGTATAGGGAAGCAGAGTGATAGTTCCTTGATAAAACTGAAGGTCCACGTTTGATAATTATTTTTAATAAATTTGATGGTGCTGTATACCAAGTGTTCATAGCATCGGTCATTGGTACTGGAGAAACCAGGAGCCGTATTCATGAAGCCACTTAAGTCGTTGCTATGTGGTTGCTAAGGCTAAATATCTATAAAGGAGATTCCCTGCAACTATGAAATTTGGTCTGGAGGAACAGTCTTTGTAAGACTGTTCCTCCAGAGCAAATTTCATAGTTGTAGGGAATCTCTTTCAAAGAAATTTACCCTAGCAACAGCATAGCAACGACTTAAGTCGTTTTATGAATACGACCCCAGTTAGCAGGAGAGCACTTTCTTGTCTCTGTCTCAGCCATATCTGAGATAATACTGTTTTCATATGAGGGAGACCAGCACAAATTTGCTAAGCACATTGGTACAGAATAAGAATCATACCAGTCGCTGTATTTGAACAATCTAGTTAGGGTCTTGATTACGCACCATTGGTTTAGTTAAAGTCCATCAGCGGTGTACGCTCAGCATAGGCTCTGAGAAACCTTTACGTTTGGATGGAGTCATTTTGTGTCGAACACGGCAACATTCAGCGTGACTGCCACTTGGCCACGGAGACCCATTTCTAAGCTGTATTTGGACCGGTGCTGAAGCGTACATCCGTGGCCTCATGGTAAAGAATGATGAGTCTTTCCGTGAGTTTGAGGCTCAAACCCACGGAAAGACTCATCATTCTCTACCGCCAGGCCACATTCAGTAACGGTAGAAAATGCCATGTTATGCTTGCTGAAGGTGAAGAATGTTTTCCCTGGGAACCCCGGTTTTTGCCCCACAATAAACTTAATGCTCTTTAACTTTTGGCAATTTGTACATTTTCTGTCAGAATGGAGTCGAACGGTTTTTCCGTGCAGACGTCTCTGTGGAGCCCAGATTACCGACAAAGGTTTCTTAATATGGAGATGTCAGAGGTAAATGTCGTCTGCCTTTCTCCAAGTTCATGTGATGATCCAGTACAAAGCGCTGAAGTGAAATACATGAGTTCCAAAAGTAAGTACGAACAGAATGGCTACTCGTTTCAACAGTTTTGATAAAAAAGTGACATTGTATCGAGTCCTATTTACTTCTTTGATAGGAAATAACATCGCACTATGTCGCAACCACTGTTTTTTTTTGTTTTGTCTTTAATGATAATAATTAAAAATAATCGACGTCAGGAGGTCGTTACCCTGCTTTTGTAAATACAACGTCACAAAAGTCGTCTCCACAGTTTGATATAAACGGTGTTACCTTTGCTTTGAAATAAATACCATCGCTTCAAGTCGTTTTCACATCTTTTGTTTGAATAAAGTCGGTGAGACGTGTCTAAAAAGGGGTCACTTCCAATGTATTTATGCGCAGAAATATGAACAGTTATCCTCAAACTATCCCTGTTACCCCTTCTTATCTGGAGCGTTGATTATCAATGCTTGAGATAGTGATAGTTCTGGGATATATTTTTTTAATTTCTTAATCAAACCATATGATCCGCGACACGAGAAAACCAACAATGTGGTTGAGCGCCCAGCGCAGACTCAGATCAGCCTGGGCATCTGCCTAGTTTGTTCAGAATCTTCAGTAAGCGCTTAAAGGGTAGCTTAGGGTCTAAGCCACCTCTTTGTGGACAGCAAAGACTCTGATCGGACTGGGCGGATGCCCAGGCTGATCTGAGTCTGCGCTGGGCGCACAACCACACTTTGTTGGTTTTCTCGAGTCGCGGCTCACAAGTTAAGACCCTCAGTTCAGAGCTCCAGATAACATTAGATTTCAACTATAATTTTAAGATTATGTTATTAGTTCTCAATGGAAACATATATTGTGACCCTTAATTAGAACCACCTTGGTGAGGTGGTCAAAATGAAGTGCACAATTTGTGTTTTCATGGAAATACAAATAAAATAGTCCCTTATTTATCCCCGTTAACAATTTTTATCCTGTCAGTAGAACCGTCTAATCGATGCGGTTCTATCCAGCGGCACATGACATGGAAATGACGTGAGTACGACGTCATGATCACGCCATGTGCCCGCTTGGCAATTTCGTAGAGAATTAACAAAACTTATCTCTGTGTCATTGAAGGTTAATTCTGTTGAACATGCTATAGCTCATTTATGAAGTATACATTGCTTTCAGAACTAACAATAGTACCAGTTGTGCTTGAAACGATTCCCTGGCCTCCAAAGGGAAAACTGAAGTCGGAAGCTGCCATCTTCGAAAGATTTGCTGATTTGAAATTAGACTTTACTGGAAAACTGATAGGTCCAGAAGAAATAAAGACCATTGAAACAACTGTTCGTAGGGCAAATGCCATTGCACAGGTACAGACCAAAACTCCACAAGCGTACATGTACACTTAGGGGGAGAGTCAGGTAACTTCGGACAACGGGTAAATTCGGACAGTGACATTGTTTCCTTAATATGTCTGTTGTTTGGAACTAAAACAAAAATAACTGGCCAAACAGTGAAAATCCTGAATAGACGGCTCATGATGAGCCGTCTCATCTGGATTTTCACTGTTTGCAATGGTATGTCCGAATTAACCCGCATGTCCGAAGTTACCCAACTCTCCCCTACAGACTTGCAGACAAAATCAGTATATATCTCAACGTGTCAGTTTTTCTTCTCAAGAAAAAAAAAGATTTTAGAATAAAACTGAAAAGGATCTCTGAAGAAAACAGCTTTTGTAAATTACAGCTTAAGTTATCAATTCTCGTAGTAGGTAGCGGAGGGCAAACCAGCCAATACAAGTTCTTTGACATTTTTGCGGATACCATTCCTCCAAAAATATCAGTTGCATTGTATCTTTTGTGATGACAGTTGTAATGTTTGATACAGCTGGTACATGTTAGAATCCATGGGCTATTACTACAGTTACTACCGTAAGTTTATGAAATAAGTTTTGAAATTATTGTCAGTAAATAGTATCAGGTTGGTTGGTTGTTTAACGGCTCTTTGCGACAGTATTTCAGTCTATATGAGCCGTCTCCCATAGAGAAGGAGAAGAAGAAGAAAGAGGCAAAGATAGGATAGATGAGACTAAAAATTGTCCAAACAACCTCCATCCCGCATCTGCTACAAGCACAGCCGGCCCTTGCCCTACTGTTATTTAAATTAGTAGGACGCGCCGACATTGAAAGGTACACGGCACCATCGCCCCACCCGACCACCCCATACAATGGAATCAAAACTTCTCTGAAAACTCACCAGCAAATTTATTTCTACAGCCAGTTGCAGTACCAACACCCCAGAACCATACTACCGAGAATATTCCTCGAGCTGAAAAAATGGACGTCATTTCTATGGAAGATGAGATCACGGACTATCAGCGCGAATGCACTGACATGGGATCGAAGAAATTGGAGTCAGCTTCAAACAAATTTACTCCTTCACTTAAAACTAAACCTATAACCTCCGCTTGTATTTTAGTGTAATTAAGCTGTACAGCTAAACGGCCTTAATTATAAAAGGCATATTTCAGAAGTATTTACTTCCAAGCTTTTTAAATCCCTTTTCTGAGGCGCTTATCTTAATAGAAAGAATATGCGAATTTGCTCTGTATAAAGGGGAACAACTTTTGTGGTTTCCTGTTTGCTTTTCAGGATGACTAGGCCCTTCCAAAATGGGGACTACGCTCTTAAGAAAGCAACTTGCAATCTGATGTATCGCAATGGCAACAGACAAAGTTCTATTGCCCAGATAGGCAATACGAAACCTTTTAGAATTACAGTAAAACCTGTCTTAGTGGTCACTGCTATTAAGCAAGCAACCTGTATTAAGCAAGCATGTCTTCAGTTCCCAAAACAGGCAGATACATTGAAATTTACCTTTATTAAGCAAGCACCTTTCTTGAGCAAGCAGATTTTGATTACCCCTTAGGTGCTTGCTTAACACAGGTTGGACTGTATATAATAAAACATTTGTCGGCTTTTCAGTCATTAGACATGATGTGATGTCAACCAGAGATGACCTCCGCTGTCGCGTCGTACTTGCATTCTCTGGTAGACATCACACCATGTCTAATGCCTCAACAGTACTGTATAATATAGATGGAAACGGTGGCTCAGAAGAAAGAAGGACGAAGTCCTTAATAATATTAACTGATTATATTTTGTTGTCGTCTTTTCTGATTAAGATAGGTGTACCTATACAGAAAATATAAATCGTACAAAAAACCTTAAATGTTTTCAAGTAAACATGTAATTCAAAATAAAGGAATACCTGTATTGTTGAGGATGAGATGTTGGGTTTGATTGTATTAGTTCCTGATCATTGCCTACCTTATCACTTTGAATTTACCAAATCGCAAATTGCATTTCAGACTTCTTTTTTATTATTATTAATTCTTAGATTAGTATAGAGTTAAAGGACAGTTTGAACTAAAACGTTTTCTCACAGAATGAAACTTTTCAAGTTCAATATACCAAATGCAAACATTATAAGCTGCGCCCTTACAGTGAACTATATGCATTGATGTTGTCATCATCATATTCTTTTCCATTGTAGGTTCCATACTGTTCAGAAATGAAAGTGTACAGTTTCTTTTGATGTGCAGCACATTTTGTAAAAGAAAAAAAGCAAACATAAAAACATATAAATCACTAGAAAATGAAGATATTTTTTTAGGTGTCTTCACTTTTTGGCCAAACGCCACTGGCAGCCGGCAAACCTCAACCTTAGATTTTGAATATTGTCTATCTTTTTACTTTACTCAGATAGCCTATGCAAGAAAAAGCCTAGTCGTATACGAGATATACCGTCAGACACATTTTCTGGTGTTAGCCTCGGCTGGATTTGTTACTTTACTTTGCTCTTTTCCTCACTCAGCACAACTTTATTTATTATGTCAGCTACTTCGTCTCCTGACGTATCTTGCAAAAATGATAGGTGATGACCTGACACTAGTTTCACTGCAATCTCACCAGACGTGAACTGCAAAAGAAACGAATATCTTAAAACAACATATATGAGCCGCGACACGACAAAACCAAGAAAGTGGTTGCGCGCCCAGTGCTGACTCAGATCAGCCTTGGCATTCGCCCAGTCCGATCAGACTCATAGCGTTGCGCTTAAAGGGTTCCTAAGGGTCTAAGTTACCTCCATGCGGACAGCGAAGATTCTGATCAGACTGGGCGGATGCCCAAGCTGATCTGAGTCTGCGATGGGCGCACAATCACTTTGTTGGTTTTGTCGTATTGCGGCTCATATACCGTATAGTTCCTAAAATCGGCCCTTTCTAATAAATGCCCCTGCCTCTTTTACTACGAAATCAATGCTATATTGATTGACATGAATTCCTGTGCTCCTCCGGATGAGGTAACTCTCTGAAATGCTCCTCTAGGGGTAATCTTTTCCTTTAAGAAATGACCCCTACGGAGAAGAAAAACAAAATTAACCGAGTTCCTACTTCTGAAAGTCTACCATTCACCTTAAAGCTGTTTATTAAAGGTACTTTGGAAGTGGCTGATTTAGTACTTTTTATGCGCTAAATCATGCCCCCTTGCGTACAATGCATCGCTCCCGGGGCGTTTAATAGGATTCATACGGTATAACATCCAAAAAAAATTGTTAGGGTGGTTCATATATATACGAGGGGCGTTCGGTAAGTATTGTTTATGACCTCATAACTTTGTTTAGGGGCATGGCGAGTACAAATGCTTTACATGTACTAATAGTACTACATTTTGTCTTTACAGTGATACCAAACACTAAACAAAAACACTTTTCCTTATTGACTTACTACGCATTTTCTTGGGCCCCAGTCATATCACTAAGCTGATTTCATATGTAACATCTTTTCAGTGTTAGACACTCAAATCAAATATCGTTGTAAATGTAAATGCCAAATTAATCTTATTCAACTGTTTGTCTGCCTTTGCCTACAATATCTATACAAAAGTTAGAAGAGTGGCAACTGTTTTCGGGTTGTTCCTTGCAAAGCAATGCGCAGTTCTTATGACGTTATTGAAATCGACGTCAACGTCAGGTTTCAAAGCTTGTAGAGGCCTCAGTTTTTTGCATTAATTTGCATTTATTGACAAGTTTTCATTGACCCATGTAAATTCTTTTGCAGACAAGATTTTAAATGCTAAACCACATGTTTTCAATGCAAATTCATTATAAGTTAAGTAGAAGGGGAAAATTTGCTAATACATAAAATACGGATAACTCATATTGGACCCTATATTAAATACAATTTTCGCGATATTTACAGGAAAACATTGCCTGGGCATGGTCTTAAATTGGCAAAGATGAAAAAATCAAAGACTGCTCAATGTATGAATTACGGCCTACTAAATTAAAATTCTGCATTGCCTTCCGGTATACTTCTTTCAAAGATGTAAAAGTGCGTCCTTTTAGAAAACAAACACCGTGTTTGTAGACTCGTCTAGGCATATCATAGGTTTATGTGTTTGCTATGAGAAGTTCTGCCTTTATGGATGTAAACAAGAAATTACGTCATAAGCAATACTTTCCGAACTCCCCTCGTAGACTCAAACCGTTAGCTAGTTAACATTTTTTATAATTAAACACCTGAGCAGGTAACTGATTTAGATATTTCTATAAATATGACATTTACACGATGCATCGTATGTTAAATGTGAGACATAAATAAAATAATAATAAAAAATCCCTAAAGTGCCGGAAATAACAAAAACAACAACAACAACATAACAAAACAAAACAAAAAAAAAAAAAACAAAAAAAAAACAAGAAATGTTACAGTATGTAACAGATGCCCCCGAAGGCCCTTTAAACTGACCTTTGACCCTGATTGTGACCTTGAACTTGTGCAAGGCAGCCCAAACCTTGCAAGTGAGATGCCTTTATATCATGCTTTACCTTTCTGTGAAGTTTGATGAAATTCTCTTCAGCAGCCTCCAGTCGGTTTGGAGATATAATCTGACCTATGTGCCCTGATTATGACCCTGACCTTTGGTACAGGAACCTAAATTTTGTTTGTGACATACCATCTCATTATGTATTGCCATATCAGGAAGTTTAATACAGTTTGCTTAAGAAGTCTTTTTAGTAATTGGGGAGAAAGGACCTTTGACCTCAGACTGTGACCTTGAACTTGGGTGTGAAAGCCTATATCTTGTGTGTGTCTTACCTTCTCATTAAGCTTCATCTTTCTGTAATGTTTAAGGAAATTTGCTTTTGTATATTTATCAGCAATTGTTGAGACATGATTTGCCATCTGACCCCAGATTGTGACCTTGACCTAGGGTTTGGGAATATAAATATTAAGTGTGACAAACCTTATCATCATGCTTTGTATTTCCGTGAAATTTGATGAAATTCAGTAATGTAGTTTTAAAGTAATAGCAGAGACACTGTTTGACCTCTAAGCCCAAAGTGACCTTGACCTTGGGTTTGGGAATATGGATATTATATGTGACAAGTCTTCTCATTACTCTTTATATTTCTGTGAAATTTGATGAAATTCAGTTATGTAGTTTTAAAGTAATCGCAGAGACACTATTTGACCTCTAACCCCCGACAGTGACCTTGACCTTGGGCATGGGAACCAAACTCTTGTGCACAACACACCTTCTCATTGTGATCTATCTATCTGTGAAGTTTCATCAAATTTGCTTCAGTAGTTTATAAGTTATAGCTGAGACACAATTTAAGACATAATTTGACCTTTGACCCAATTGTGACCTTGACCTTTGGCGTAGGAACCAAACACTTGTGCGCGACACACCTTCTCAATGTGCTCTATCTTTCTGTGAAGTTTCATCAAATTTGCTTCAGTAGTGTTAAAGTTATGGCTGAGACACGATTTGTTACGGACGGACGGACGGACTGATGGACGGACGGACTGTGCGATTTTAATATGCCACCCGAAGTTCCTTCGGGGGCATAAAAAAACACACGAAAATATACGGTCAGCAGATGACCAACAAACAATTGTTTGTTAGGTAGCTTAATCCAGTCGTGAAGAAACTTCCCTGTGTCTAATCTTAAGAGTCATATCTGGATGCAAAGGATCTTAATATAAAAGCTTAGTTGTACTACTGAGGGGGTGGTCGGGTGGTGCGATGGTGCTGTGTGTAACTTCTAGTGCTGGGTCGTCCTACTGATTTAGAACATTGTAGGGCAAGGGCCTACTGTGCTTGCAGTAGGTGCGGGTGGGGGTTGTTTGGACATTTTTTCTCTCGTCTATCATTTCTCCTCTTTCTCCCTCTCTGGGAGACGGCCCGATAGAGACTGAAATACTGGGCCGTTAAACCCAAAACAATCAATCAATGTATTACTGAATTTATAACACGAGTTAGGGAAAGTTATAACAAATGAGAATGTTTACTTTGATAGTAGGTTTAAGGCTAGCAATAAACATGAATATTTATCTATATTGATTTTCCTATTCTATTAAAGTTCCTTTACCAACTCCTTTGTGATGGATGTGCATTTCCTGTATTTAACCTCCTCAATATCGTTAACCCCAAAAAGAAACAAATCGATGGCAGACATCAGAGATAACTAAGAAATAAAATCGATCCTTGGTGCCCAGTCGGGATAAAGAAGATCCTAACCCGAGAGTCTACCGTTCAAGTGAGAAACGAGGCTCTGCCGAGTTTCCCTCTTGAACGGTAGACAGACCCGAGGGTTGGGATCCCTGTCCCTACTGGACACCAATTATTGATTATTTTCTCACCTATCAATATTAAAAAGATAATTTGGCTAACAGTTTGCTTCTGTCTTAAAACATCGCAAATCTAATATGATAACATCAAATAGGAATCGAACAAAGCCAAAGAAATGGACAGGTGTAATTACTGGTATGCTAGAAGAAGATTATTTAATGATAATTATCATGTAAAATAAATGTTTCAAAATCTTGACTGGGAAATCATTGAGCAAAGAAACTCAAACGAAACCATGTGTAGCTTATCCCACATAGCTAGAAGTGTGGGATAAGATTTGCTACTGTCTTCAAAGCACAGTGTTGACTCTATCCTGTAAGCTGTGGTAGGTGAGAAAAACTAAGAAACGAATTTCAACAGGTGGAGTAAAATCTATAAGACCTCCTTCAAGAGCAGAGATCACAATCAAAAGAAGGAGCATGGGCCATACTTCAAAGTTTCGGCTCTTCAAGCCTCACCAGTGACCCTGCCATGATCTGGCAACTAAAGTCAGAGAAAAACATACCGTAATTTCTTAATTTTGATAAGGGAGTCAATTCGAAGACTGATTAGTATCGGAAAAGGCCAAAATGAATAAAAAGCGATAGTTACGAATAGAAGTCCAAACCAATCCAAAAATTCTGATTTCTCAGAATATATCCTATGATCTCAAAGAACAAAAATGGAATATAATTTGTACTATGGATTATGTACGGGGAGACGTTTTACGGCCTCCACAAGACACAACACCAGCTGCAGTGAAGAAATTTACAAATCTTTATGATTCCCTCAAGAGCAGAGAACACATTCAAAACGAGGAACATGGCCGAAGTGACCAGTCAGCCGTTTAGATGCACGTCTACTTTGCATCTATCGGCTGATGGGTCATTTTCTGATTTGGTTCGAGATTACCTATCAGGACAGATGAATTTATATTTCTATGAAAAATTTTAGCATAAAATTTTGTTATGAATGAATGGGATAGCCACCCCCCCCCCCCCCCCCGCCCCCTCCTCGCACACACACCCTCCACAGTATATTTATATGAACTGTTTTATCATGTCTGATATCACTCAAAATTCGAGTCAGATGCATGAGACCAGTAGGTGAAAATAGCTTAGAATTTCCCATTTATTTGAGCCACAAAACGACAAAAACCAACAAAGTGGTTGTGCGCACAGAGTAGACTCAGATCAGCTTAGGCATCAACCAAGTCTTATGAGATTCTTTGGTAAACGCTAAAATGGTAACTAGCGTCTCAGCTACCTCCATGCGGACAGTGAAGGTCGTGGGTAACCCGGGTTTGGTCTTCCGGCGACTGGAAAACTCTCTCTGTCAACAACGCAGTAAATGGGTTCCTATTATCAATTAAGAAATGATAAGGCAGTGAAAGGAGATGGATTTCATATGCTGTCCCGAAGATACAGTGTGACTCTTACCCCGCTTCCCTTACGGCCACTAGCCTATGGGAAATCTTCACCATTACTTTATAGGCCATGAGCCAGATATGGTTTACCTCCCCGCCCCCCCCCCCCCCCCCCTCAGGGGGAGTTTTGTAGACCATACTTTTCTTAAAGTCGTGCATCTTAGAAGCATTTTGCAGCATGTTAGCCCTCTGGCGAGTGGGGCGTTAAGCTGTAACAGCCTGTTACAAGCGTTACCCATTAAGAAAACAAACATAACATAAAAATTATCAAAAACTATAAAAAATATGTCACTTTCCTATGTTTAAAAATTATTATAGAGTCAAATAGAACAATCCAGTAGATTAAAAAAAGATATGGTTTTTGAAAGGTCACTTTAGCCTACATGGTGTAATATACGTGACATTTGTCTTTACACCCCATTAAAATTGCTATTTCCCTCCAAAATACTTCCTTTTTGTAATTTATTCCTTCAATTTTAGACAATATATTTGTTACTGTATTAAAGAAAATTTACTGACCTTTTCTGATTTTCCAAAAATTGTTATCCTATCTTGTATACTTTGGGAGAAATAGGGTGTTGAACACAGTACCACCTTATGAATTTTCTATATTACAGTTATCTTTTTCCATATAATTCAAGTGCTTGAAATACACTGTTGGAATAGAAAACAACTGTAAAAGATAATATTGAAAATGTAAGTCTATTTAAACAGAAGGAACAGTTCCACAATATTTTGAACGCATTTTAGTCGGCCATTATGATAGATTATATACGTTACTTAGGGCTATTTTTGTTAAAATCATTTAATTTGAACCTAGAATCATTTTGTTTTCTTTGTTAGCAATTTCTTCATATTAGAATCTTTTAATATAAAGGAAAAATGCATTTGGTTTATTTTTTATCATTAGCTATAATACTAGTAGTAACGTAAATAACATTTAACATTTAAGATATTTCATTATAATACCTTTAATCAGTTTTCCACTGCCACATGTAACAAATCACATATAAGACTGGTGTTCTTATGATATATTGTGTACCTGGACCTATCAACACTCCTCTCAGTTATTACTTTTAGGGTATCGTGAGATGTGTTTTATACGTGATTAAACAAAGTATATTTCAAATTGTGAAATTAAGAGCATTGTCATATTCTGCACATGTAAAATGGATTTTGCTGTTTACTTTCAAATTGTTATTATATCAAAAATCAAAATATTTCACAATGGCATTGCCAAGTTTGTTTCTTTTACAATTTGTACATTTGAGTTCTAAAGACAGTAACATACGTGAAAATTTTTTATATACAGCTGAAAAATCCAAAACATTTAATCAAAAAAAAAAAAAAAAAGAGCATACAACTCCAGATAAGATAAAATAAAACGGCAGCTATTAAAAGCCAGCATTGATTTTGCATATTGGCCTCAAATAAAATGATATACGATCAGTTTGATAACGTTAAAACCTAAGTGGCTTTGACTTGTTTTGTATAAAACTATAAAATTATCAGTAATCAACAATACAAACTGTGGTACAACCTTGTTCATTGACAGGATTTAGTATAGTCTTTACATGCACACCGAAAACCTATAAAGCAGAACAGTAAACCTGAAGTTTGAAGACTTGAGCCAAATACAGTTCTGCATCAAAGCTAACGTAGATATTTGCTGGCAGCCTAAACTTGCTTTTGAAAGACTATCGCATAGTTTACGTTACCAATGGAAACAATATTGCTCAGTTACAGTAAAGAAACAAACAAACTTTTGAAAATGCTTGATGGTAGTGTTAATGTGTTGTTTTATTTAGTTCAGCTATGTAACTAACAATAATGTGTCAACCAGGAGTGTAGGAGAATAGTATCAGAAACATTTAATACAAAAAAGAGACACAGGCAGTTTACTAGTGATACTGTAGCAATCTATAAATGCTATGTTTAAGATGATCTATATTTCTATGCTTTCGTTTCTTGCTTTTTCAAGTCTAACTACATTCAATCATCTCCTAAAAAATTTACTAGTTACATTCAATCATTTCTTAAAGAATCGATTCACCAAAGAACATATAGATACGTTTAGTTTGACAAAAAAAATTCTAGGGACACTGTTCCAGTAAGCTCTGCCCACATAATGAAGTGGTCATTGGATATGACAGAATATATTAATGTTGGTCATCGCTGTTCAGATATTTATAAGCAAATCTTAATCATTCTCCTTCAAAATGCATTCGCCTACAAAGCATAATATTGAAAAAAAAGAAAAGAAAGATCGAACAAGTAACGTATACATCTATTCATTGAGAGTTTATAAATTCTTCATTTCCAATATCCTTAACTTGCAATACAATACTTCTGAAGAGCAAATAATTAAGTATTAGAAATAGTGCATACCTGAACATGCAAAGGAAGGGCTAACCTAAATAACTTACTGCATTTGATCTCCGTGACCTTGTACTACACGTACCGTATTGTTTGTCCCGACATGACCTTAGTTGTTTACCGTGGACGTTAAGCATCAAATCAACCAACCAACCAACCAACCGTATTGTTTGGCAGTAAATATGCTTGTAATCTGCTTATTTATGATATCTTACTGCTTATCAAATCATCCTGGTCCAAATATTTTAAATATTATTAGAGAATACAGCATTTTGGCAATATCCGAATAACAATTTTTGTTTCCTACATAAAGAAAATTATCTGACCGAAATTTATCTTTCATAACACCTTTAGTCCTTGATAGTAACAACAAGTGGGAATAAAACCATGGGCTTTGCAAAATTACCTGACCAGTTAAATATTTCTAACAACAAAATAAAAAATAGAACTCCTGAACAGGCTGATGACAGAATGTTGTGTGCGTTATTAAGTATATCACTTTCTTTGATCCTTGAATTTTTACATTGTTAATATTTTGTAATATATTTGATGGAGCTTCTCACGTAGTTTACAAATTAAAATGTAAGTTATGATCACGGGAGCCACAAATATTTGCTAACCTATGTAAAGCAGTTACTGTGCAAAGAGGCTCTTGGCTGGCAATCCGACTGACAGCATAGCAAACAAGTCGCCCAAGGGCAACGATCGCTCACCTGCCAGTATATGCTCAGGTCAAGTGGCCAAAAGACCTTGACCTTTCTGTGACATAATATCTTCATCTGGTCATTTAGTTGACCATATATACCATGTATTGTACCTAAGACTTAAATAGTTTCTGAGAAATCCACTGTATAAGCGTTTTCCCATATAAAAGCTTAACATACCAAAGTTGACCATGTCGTAAATTAATTCAAGGTCAACACATGGTCATCATTTGTATAAACTATGATGAGCCAGCATGCCCTATGCTACAAACCAAGTTTCAAGGTCATAGGCCTTTTGGTTCTAGAGAAGAAGATTTTTGAAGGGTTTTTACCATATATGGGCATGGCGGCCATCTTGGTCATGTGACCCAGACCCCCAGTATAAACTTTCGTTCCCCCATCCCACTGAGACTCCATATGAAATTTGGCTTCAATCGGCCCAGTGGTTTCAGAGGAGTAGATGTTTGAAAATCTTGACTACGGATGGTCCGACGGAATGACCTTGACCTTTAGTGACATAATATCTTCATCTGGTCATTTAGTCGACCATGTATACCAAGTATTGTACCTTAGACTTAAATAGTTTCTGAGAAATCCACTGTTTAAGCGTTTTCCAATATAAAAGCCTAACGTACCAAAGTTGACCATGCCGTAAATTAGGTCAAGGTCAACGCAAGGTCATGATTTGTATAAACTATGATGGGCCCGCATGCCCGATGCTACATACCAAGTTTCAAGGTCATAGGCCTTTTGGTTCTGGAGAAGAAGATTTTCGAAGGGTTTTTACCATATATGAGCATGGCGGCCATCTTGGTCATGTGACCTTGGCCAAATATATAAACTTTAGTTCCCCCATCCCACTGAGACTCCATATGAAATTTGGCTTCAATCGGCCTAGTGGTTTCAGAGGAGAAGATGTTTAAAAATCTTGACGACGGATGGTCCGACGGAATGACCTTGACCTTTAGTGACATAATATCTTCATCTGGTCATTTAGTCGACCATGTATACCAAGTATTGTACCTAATACTTAAATAGTTTCTGAGAAATCCACTGTTTAAGCGTTTTCCAATATAAAAGCCTAACGTACCAAAGTTGACCATGCCGTAAATTAGGTCAAGGTCAACGCAAGGTCATGATTTGTATAAACTATGATGGGCCGGCATGCCCAATGCTACATACCAAGTTTCAAGGTCATAGGCCTTTTGGTTCTGGAGAAGAAAATTTTTGAAAGGTTTTTACCATATATGGGCATGGCGGCCATCTTGGTCATGTGACCTGGGCGAAATATATAAACTTTCGTTCCCCCATCCTGTTAAGTCTCCATATGAAATTTGGCTTCAATCGGCCCAGTTGTTTCTGAGAAGAAGATGTTTAAAAGTGTGGAGACGCCGACGACGCAGACGACGCCGACGACGCCGACGACGGACGACGGACCAAGGCTATACTATAAGCTCACCACAGGTGAGCTAAAAAGGTGTTAAAGCATGTCGGCCGAATTACTACTGCTTTTGATTGCCTCGGCTAGCAGTCACAGTTTCATACTTGTACGAGGGTTGATCCAGAAGTAATGTCATTGCCGCTATAAAATCGTGTAGAATAAATATAGAGCAGCAAAATTTCGTATCCAAGTACCTTCATAAATTTGCATTATGGTCTGAAAATGTCTCATAAATATAGTGAACAATAAATGAGATATTGAGATAGACAGAAGGCATGGTAACGACACGTGCCGCACGTCAATGACGTTGTTGACGTTCCAGACGAAGTTTCGATATTGTGTCATGTCCAAAGTAGCATATTTGTTGTTCCAGCATAGCTCTAATGTCTGTTCACCCATGCTTATCTCATCTTTTAGTAATATTTGAACAGTCCTGCACTCATCTTCAAGATTTAACACATTGTTCGAATTGCAGAACACCGATCTT
Source organism: Ctena decussata (assembly GCA_963989385.1). NCBI lineage: Eukaryota > Metazoa > Mollusca > Bivalvia > Lucinida > Lucinidae > Ctena > Ctena decussata. The sequence goes on from OZ022499.1 coordinate 15,915,950, forward strand.
CATATAGGGTGCCCAAACAAGAGTGACGTTATTGTCTGACATTGCACATAAAGATCTTCCAGTTTTCGGACGATTCTCTAGTGTCTCAGCTTCACCCTAACAGCATGATTGCACTTAAACACAAGATTCATAATCACTGTTATATCACAACATGTCTAACTAAACAGCTCTAAAGTCTCTTATGGTGATATTCCTAATTTGAGGCAAAACCGCATATATATCCGCTGACGTGTTCGTCAGAAATAAACATTTTCTTACTCGGCAGTAACAAGCGTTAGCCCTAGCTATCGAACTTCAAACTGCAGTGACGATGTTTCAGTTTCAACAGTGGGTGACAGAAATATATTTCGTCATCGTATCAAATTTTCATCTGATTTGGTGCGTTAGTTTGATTTGTGATTGCCTTTGTAAATTATGTTCATGTAATTAACGTTATTATAACGTGCGATGCGATAGCGTCGGTGGCATACTTAGAACGTCTGTATAATTGGAACAGAAAAAGATTTCAACATTATATTTATTCTGTAAATCAGGACTGAATTACAGTGTAGCTTGATATGTTTTTATAATAATGCTACGACTAATAAGCGCGCAGTGAACACAGTGACATTACTTCTGGATCAACCCTTGTATGTAGGGTAACTGAATTGCTCAGCCAACAGCACAGGTAGCGAAATTGGTTTTATCCCCATCATGACTAAACCTAAATATTAATCAGTTGAAGCATTTATCAACTTATACTTACTTCGTTCCATGCATAAGATTCAGAATTAAAAAAAAAGTCATTTTTATGAGGTCACTTTTAAGTGAGACTGAATTAAAAGCAAGGTCGAATTGTTTCAGCTGTATCAATCTATATGCGTCTTGCTGAGATCTTGTGTATTTTAAAGAGCTAAATTTGCCATCTGACTACCAGTGGTAAGCTAATACTACAGCAATGAAAAATTCATGATGCCCGGGAACTAAAATTTTGATAACAAATCTTGTCCCCAGACATATTACAATTATGTAACGTAACGTTATTTTAGATTGCTTTTCTAATATACACTGTCGGATGTTCTTTTTCAGTTTGAAGACAGATAAAATTGTTGGCGTTTTTGTTTTTTCTATTAACATATATAAAAGTGTCATCTTAAGACTTAATACAGGTAACATTGAAATATAAAATGCAGCTGATGTTAGCTTTTTCTCGTCATTTTGCAGGTTAAATTCTTAAAAAAAAATAAGATACTTTCTGTCCCCATTTAAATATATCTACTGCTAACTGCTACTTATCTTATCTAAGCTGGGCATGAATCGAAAAAGACTGATGAAGCACATATAAACTTCAGTCCACCAATTCTGTGATTTAGTCTGGTTCTGGTTGTTGTTGCTTTTTGTTTTGTTTTCGTATTTTTGTTGTGGTTATATACGTTACGTATTTATCGTGACTGCTGACGAGTTTGTAAGCCTTCAGTATGCTTTTTTATATACAAGAATATTAGAATAGTCATACATATGACATTAACTTTTCTCTACACTTAAATCTTTACCTTTTCCTCCTTATATTACATGTATATATGCAGTGAAGGGGTGGGGTGGGGGGACGTCAAATACAAGGTAAGTTACGTTAAACGGACTAGTCAACTTATCATTGAGAATGTCAGTTACCTTTAAACAGCGATTTATGCACTAGCATACAAAACTCAACATTATTTTCGGCGAATACTAACGTGTATAACAATGCGTATTTTCTGTTAATACGTAATACGTAAATATGTTTTTCATATGTCCGTTTTTTAATGTCCGTTGTAACCCGTCTGTTGGTCTAAATTATTTAGTTCAATAAAGATAGCTGAGTTGCCATCTATTTGGGAAAGAGCTGCTGACTCGGCTTATCACTTGTAATTTATTGTTTGTTGGGATGTCTTTGTCAATCTTTCCCTTTGATGTTAGGGATAGGGTTTGGGATCTGGTTCAGTCAGTTCCTGAAGTGTAGTTACTCTTTAAATTTGTGTAGTGTAATTGACGGTGATGTTATACGTTAACGCCCCAACGTACAGAAGGCTAATATGTGTCATTTTGTTTCTTATATACGAGGGGCGTTCGAAAAGTTTTGCAAATGGCCTCATGGCTTTGGTTAGGAGCATGCTGGGTACAACTGCTATGCATGTACTGAAAGCACTGCATTTTGTCTTTACAATGATACCAAACACTATACAAAGACACTTTTCTTTATTGAGATACAACGCATTTTAATAGGTCCCAGTCATACCACTGGGCTAATTTTATATGTAAAATCTTTTCAGTGTTAGGCAATCAAGTCAAATATCCTTGTAAATACCAAATTAATCTTTGTCATTTGCTTGTCCATCGTTGCCTATAATATCCATACAAAAGTTAGAAGTGCGGCAACTGTTATCGATTTATTCCTTGCAAAGCAATGCGCAGTTCTTATGACGTTATTGAATTTTACGTTAACGTCATTTTTGAAAGCTTGCAGAGGCTTCATTTTTGGCATTAATTTGAATTTGTTGACAGGTTTTCGTTGACCCATGTAAATGCTCTTGCCGACAATATTTTGAATGCTAATACACTTGTTTTCATTACAAAAATAAAAAGTATGCAACGACCAGGAACTGAAACAATCCAAATCCAAATCCAGCCCTCAAACCATAGTTGGAAACAACTAAGATTACAAATAATCAAGATACAGAGAACATATGGCAAACAGGCAACAGAGAACCACAACAGAACTACCGCCTTGGAACGGTCAGTAATGAATTACTGGGGGGCTTAAAATCGATTTTACGGGCCCAACCTCACCCTCAGTTTCTGAAGTGGTACAAAACATTTAGTTGGTTGTTCGGTTCGCATGATGACCCTCTAACTCGTCAATGAATCATCACGGTAAACACATAAATCAAATTTCAACACCATGAAGAAGCAAAGACGAGGACTCAATAGATACAACGGGCTGTCTGACAGGTGGAGATCCCTGGCCTGCCAAACAACCCCACTGGAAATCTGAAGCAAAAGAAGGTCACCAGTTGAGCCCCGGTGGACCAAGCAACAGACAAAAAGGCTCCGGTCCCAACCAACTAAAATATATACCTTTAGGTCGAGGCCATCAAATCATCAAATTTTAGTAGAAATGGAGAAATTCTTACAGCATAAAGTACGGATAATCCATATTCCCGGCCCTGTACGGAAGACAGATTAAAACTTATTTCCGCGATATTTACAGAACAACATTGTCTGGGCATTGTCTTTAACTAACAAAGATAAAAAGATATCAAAGACTGCTGATATATAAATTACGGCCTACTAAAGTAAAATTCTGCAGTGTCTTTAGGGTATACCTCTTTCAAAGATGTTAAAAATGCGTCCTTTTTTAAAAATGCACCTTGTTTGCAGAATTCTCTTCGCATAATATAGCTTTATGTGTTTTTGCAATCAGAAGTTCTGTCTGTATTGTGGTTACCGAGAAATTACGTCATTTGCAAAACTTTCCGAACGCCCCTCGTAATGTAGTTTTAGAAAATTATAGTGTACAAAACTCCCCCTGGGGGGAGGGGGGTCTATGGTCAGCTCAAGGTCTATTTAAGTTATATTGTTATCGACTCAGAAGCACTGTATATTCGATGAAATATGTCTGCTAATTATGCAAATCACTAATCGCTAGAGTTAAAGGCGATTTTTAGATTTAAGAGTAGGTTTGTAACAAATTATGTGGTACGTTGCAACTACGGAATAACCACAATATAGGGGACCCAGTGTGGATACATGCCTATAGGGCATAGAAATGAGCCAATCCTGGTTTGTCATTAAAGATGTACATCTTATTTACAATTCTAGACCAAATGCAATAATTTTGAACCGATAGCGCCAGTGCGGTAATTCTTCAAACTACACTAGGGTCAGCACATTTCACGATCTTCGTGTGTAAAGTACTGTGTTTACATAGAGCTGAAAGTGGCATGTGCAAAATAAGAGGCGCGCCAGGGGAAATCAATAGAACAAATACTTCATGCATGTACAAATTAGGGTTGGGTAAATTACGGAATAAATCGTATTTAAATTAAATGCGGTCTATTCCGTAAGCATGAAAAGAAACATATTAAGTATCATTAAAGATGAGACATATTTGGACCAGTATTTTTAAATAAACACATTTTCCAGCCATTATTTTCATCTTGCAAGAAAAAAGTAAACCTGAAAAATGTGGATTTCTGTCCATATAGAGATGAATCCACATTTTAAGGTAATCAAATACTCTGATGTCTAGAACGGAATAAACAGCAGCTTTATTTTTATTTTATCTATAATAAAAAACGGGATTTATCAGGAAACCTGAAAATGTGGATACATCCCTATATAGACAAGTATCCACATTTTAGATGTATTAAAATACTCGTATGTTTATATTGAATTAATAGAAATTTGATTTCAATTTACAGCCTTGGCGAACAGCATTATCATAGAATTCTAAAAAATGTGAATTCATGTCTGTATACAGACATCCACAATTTACAATTTCCCCTTGGCGAGCCTCTTAGCAAAGTGACGTGTGCAAAATGTCCGTGTCATAAACTGAGTGGCTGCTTGGAAGAAGTTGAAAAAGCGAATTGGTACTCATGTTTGAGGTATTACTATGCAGTAACTAAATGGATTTCGGGAACATTTTATATCACAATGGGTAGATGAAAGATGAAATTTTCTGTCTGTATATATACGTGGCAAAAAAAGTTAGGGATATTTTTATTCTTGAGTGAAATGTATAACAGGTATTAATCCAATCTATTATATTATGGTGTCATAATAAAGTTTATTCAATAACAATAAATTCTATAGAACTGAAATCAGTTCACTCTCTTGTACAGAAAAAAAAACATGCACAATACAACAGTAGGGTTGAGTGAAAAATGTCACAAATACACAATGCTCCATTTTCACCGGTGATCTTTGCTCATCACCTGAATTTGAGCGCTGAATGAATGTTTAAGTTATTTATAGACGCTCAACGCTGGAAAGGGCATATAGCGTCTAAACGTCAGCAATTTAAAACGTTTCTATAAGACAAATTCAAAAACGATCAAATGTTTAAAGTATTATGTTACGTCCAAATGATAAAATGTTATGTACAATAAAAGACTAAATCTTGTTAAAAAGTCCAGCTTCCTTTAAAAAATTAATAATTTGGATAGAAGAAACTTTGTTAAAAAGCTCGGTTATGGTTTTAACGTTGTAATGTTTTGAACGAATATGGTTAAAGTCAATGCATGACACAAGAAGATGTTTGATAGTAATGACTTCATTGCATGGTATGCACAATGGTGCAACCTCATTATTTAATAAAAACGAATGTGAAATTCTGGTATGCCCTATTTGGCATCTGGTAATGACAGTCTGTTCTTTTCTATTTGATAGTATATTGTCCTTGCTGTGAAAATCTGGTTTAATTTTTCGGAGTTTGTTATGAATTTGATTATCCCAATTAGTTTGACATTTTGATTTGATATATGTATTAATTTGAGATTTAAAATCTGAGTGCGGAATTCGGAAGGTACTTTCTGGTAAATTTAAAGCCGCCTTGGCCTCTTTATCGGCCAGGTCATTTCCACAAATATTGACGTGACTTGGAACCCAGCAAAAGATTATTTTTTTTTATGGTAACTGAAAATATTTACGAAGTAATTTTTGTATTAAAGGATTGGGGTGATTGACGTTTTTAAGTGATGATAAAACAGAAAGTGAGTCTGAGAATATAATAAACTGATTGTTTTCTTGAACTGAAATTTGATTGAGGGCCAAATCTATGGCTTTAGCTTCAGCTGTAAATATAGAGCTGCCATTTGGTAATCGTATAGTATCTGTGAATAGGGAACTTACAACCGAACATGCAACTTTATCTTCTTGTTTTGAACCATCCGTATAGATTGTGGTATGGTTCGGAAAATTAGATTTTACTTGCAAGAATTCTGATTGGAGAAGGTCAGGATTTGTCTGTGATTTTTTATTCTTATGTAATGATAAAATAACGTTAGGAGGTTTTAATGTCCATGGCTCTTGGACTGGGAAAGAAAATTTCTGGATGTTTTTAATGTCAATATGAGAGTCTACTAGCAAAGGTTTCATACGTAAACCCAAGGGTTTAATAGATCTCGGTTTATTGTTATAAAATATTTCATACCGAGGGTTAAAAACACAATCGTAAGCAGAATTCTTTGGGTTTGCAGCTAGTTTTGATACATATTGTAGCGATAATTTCTCTCTTCTGATATATATAGACGGTTCATTCGACTCTGCGTAAAGACTTTCTACGGGAGATGTTCGAAATGCTCCAAGAGCAAGACGTAACCCCTGATGATGAATGGTGTCAAGACATTTAAGGTATGATTTTCGTGCCGAACCATATACGACTGAACCATAATCCAGCTTAGATCTCACAAGAGATCTATACAGGTTTAGAAGTACAGTACGATCTCCTCCCCAATTTGTATTGGAGAGTACTTTTAAAACATCTAAAGCTTTTAAACATTTAGCTTTCAAAGCTTTTATGTGAGGAATAAAAGTGAGTTTCTTATCGAACAGAAGGCCTAAGAATTTGGCTTCATTTACAACTGGAATTGGCGATCCATAAATGTTAAGAACTGGGTTGGGGTGCAAACCCCTCAACTGACAGAAATGAACACATTGGGTTTTAGTTTTAGAAAATTTAAAACCGTTTTCTTTGGCCCAGGTTTCTACTTTATTCAGGCATCTTTGAAGTCTGAATTCTATGTTTTCCATATTTTTCGATTTGTGAAAGATGCCAAAGACGTCAACATATAATGAAGAATCGGTAGCGTTAACACATTTAACAATGTTATTGATTTTTATATTAAATAAAGTAGGTGATAAAATACTTCCCTGAGGAACACCCTGTTCTTGTTTAAAAGTGTCAGACAATGTAGACCCTATTCTAACATTAAAGGATCTGTCAGATAAGAAATTCGAAATAAAGTTTGGAAGTCGGCCTCGAAGGCCAATATTATGTAAATCTTTCATGATGCCATATTTCCACGTCGTGTCGTACGCTTTCTCAAGATCAAAAAATATTGCGACGACATGTTCTTTTTTCACAAATGCATCACGAATAAAAGATTCTAATCGAACTAAATGATCTATAGTACTGTGATTCTTACGAAAGCCCGCTTGATTTCTGGAAATCAAGTTATTTGACTCCAGGAACCAAACGAGCCTATCGTTAATCATTCTCTCCATTGTTTTACATATGCAACTTGTTAACGTCATCGGTCGGTAATTTGTAGCTTCCGTCTTATCCTTTCCCGGTTTGGGAATAGGAATGATGACTGCTTTATGCCAGTCTTCTGGAAAATTTCCAGTATGCCAAATATCATTCAACATATTAAGTAAGGTCTCCAATGCATCAGGTGGTAAATGTTTAAGGATTTGATAATGGATATCGTCCGGCCCTGCGGCCGTATCTTTACATTTATCAAGTGACTCCTTTAATTCTGATATGCTGAAGGGAATATTATATTTTTCGTTATTTAATGACTGAAAATTTAAATTTTCTGATTCTTTTTCAGTTTTCAGTTCCTGAAATCGTTGACTGTAATTTGAGCTTGAAGATTTTTTCTGAAAGTTTTCGCCTAATGCATTGGAAATCTCTGCAGTGGAAAAACATTTGTTACCGTTGGAAGATTTAATATGAACACATTCAGATTTCTTGTTTTTTCCACTGATTTTTCGTATCATTTCCCATATCTTTTTACTGGCGTTTTAGGATTTAATTTATTGACATATTGTTGCCATGATGAACGTTTGGCTTCTTTAATAGTTCTTCGTGCTTTAGCACGAGTTACTTTTGAATGAACATGATTTTCACGAGACGGATTTTTATTAAATTTTCGTAAAGACGATTTACGTTTGTTTATTGCAGTTTTACATTCATTAGTAAACCATGGATTACGCCTTTTTGAACTTGTCGAGGATTTCGGAATACTTTCTTCCGAAATTGCATGTAATGCTGATGTAAAAGCAGACATATCTTCTGCTGTTTTGAACTTTTCAGAGCTAAGGCGCTCCTGACATGATGTTACGAACATTTCCCAATTTGCTTTTTTCAAATTCCATCGAGAATGCTGTTCTTCATCAGATGAATCGATTTCTTTAATTATAATTGGGAAGTGATCGCTTCCATGCAGGTCATCACAAACTGACCAGTCAAAATCTAAATATATATTAGGATGACAAATAGACAAATCTATGGTAAAATAATTTCCCGTGGGAGGGTGAAGATATGTAGGCTGTTTTTCATTAAGTATACACAAATCCTTTTCAGCAATTACATCTTCAATAATTTCTCCTCTGTCATTTGAATTCAAACAACCCCAGGTTTTACTGTGACCATTGAAGTCACCAACTAACATAAATGGCTGCGGCAATTGGTCTACTAGATTGACCAAAGAATTTTTAGAAAGTACATCATTTGGTGGAATATAAATAGAGCATATCGTTACTTTTTTTGATAAAGTAACATTGACGGCAACTGCTTGTAAGTTTGTATTCAGATTAAACTGACTATGTGGAATGTTAGATTTTACGAGAATCGAAGTTCCTCCTGATGCTCTTTGACCATCAGGACAAATATAGTTAAACATGCTAAAATCTCTAAAACTAACATTATCGGACTGCTTTAAAAAGGTTTCTTGAAGACAAATGACACTTGGAGATAAAAGAGACATTAAAATTAGTAATTCATTATAATTTGCTTTAAGACCACGACAGTTCCACTGTATTATTGACTTTTTATCCATGTTTAAATGAATGGGAGAGATAAAGAAACGTGTCAGGAGACCAATCAGGAGAATATACTTCTCCTAAGCAGTATCCATGTCATCCTCCAAAGCGCCATATTTATAGACCGTTTTAACAGGATCCGGAGATCCTTTGCCGGGCTTATTGGAGGACGAACCTCCGATGGCAGGCTTATTGGAGGACGAGCCTCCGCCAGAATGTGATCGACGGCCAGAGCCGTGACCAGAAGGAGAACGATGTTTATCCTTCTCCTTCTGCGCTTTAGCCGCCGCTTTAAGCTGTTCCTTAGTCCGTCTAGCAGACTGCGAACCAGACGAACTAGACTGTGAATTAGACTGTGAACTAGACTGAGAATTAGACTGAGAACTAGACTGAGAACTAGTTGGACGAGCCGCCGAAGCGGCCCGAGGCTGTGAACCTGAGCCAGAGCGGGCTGTAGCTGCTCTCGGCTGAGATGCTGGTTTTACAGATGGTGTAATAAGTTTGGAAGATGGCAGAATGTCAAAATCTTTTTCGAAAAATTGGGTACCAGTAGTTTTTGTTTCGGGTCTTGCCAGTGAGTGTACAATTTTTGTGAAGTCCAAATCCGATGTTTGAGTTTGGCTTTCATATAATTTCCTAGCTTCCAAATAGGTAACATTTTTGTTGACCTTAATTTTCAAAATTTCTTTTTCTTTTTTTCCAAATTTCACATACGCTGGATCGAGAGACGTGATCTTTGCCGCAGTTAACGCATTTGGCCGGATTTTTGCACGTGGAGGTATGGTGGTCATGACCTCCCGCGCCACAAGTCGCACAAACAGATCCGGGATCAACGGGGCAATTGTTTTCGTGATGGCCAAACCTCTGACAGTTGAAACACCGCAGAGGGTTTGGCACATACACGTCAACCGGAACAACTCGGTAAAAGATTTTTAGCGATTTTGGTACCGTGACGGTGTTGAACGTAAGTAGTAAAGTGTTCGTCTCAACAGTATCATGATCTTTTTTGATGGTAAAGCGTTTGCAGGCGGTCACGCCCTGTTCTCTTAGGTAATCAACGATTTCATTTTCTTTTTCCCCTTTCAGCATCCTGTCACAGATGATGCCTTTTGAAGAGTTAAGGCTTGTATGCTCCGTGACAGAGACTTTAAGGCCAAAAAAGGTAGAAATTTTCAAAAGATTGTCCGTTTGAGCTTTTCGGCATGTTTCGAAAAGCAGAGTCTTGTTTTTTAGTGTGTTTTTTTACAGATTTTGGAGTTCCTATTAAACTTTCAATTTGCTTTTCAATCACGAAAGGGGAAAGGGTCGTGACCGCCTTCTCTTCAAGTGACTGAATGACTAGAAATTTAGCGAAACTAACATTACCTTGAAATGTGAAATATGAGGGCCGGTCCGCGTCGTCATCAGAGTCCATTAGAAATCTTCTCTTATTTGAGGATCCCATGATTGGTGTTTATTATTCATTGGCTATGCACTTCACCCTCCGCGGAGTCCTACAAGGGGACGTTTTAGGGGAACGGATCTCCTATTCCCAACGCCAAAGCTACATAACCATTATACTCAACGATCAAATCCCTCGGTTTAAACCCCCAATGCTGAAGGCCGAAAAATATGCCCGTCAATTAACCCATCAGCCGCTGCCCATCGAAAATACCCATATAGAAAGAAACGAAGGGAATATTTTAAGCCCGGTATGTACCATTATAGATACGTATAAAGAAAGAAGGAAGTGAAGGATCAAGAACCGCATTTCTAGAGCTTAGCACGACTGAGCCGATTGAAACGGGTCGGGCCTAACCCGAAACGCTCGTCTATCTGAAGCCAGGGCCAAAGTAGTGTGTTGGAAAGCTGGAGATCCCTGGGCTTCCCTCAACTACCAGGATCCCTTTTTCCAGCATACGAGACGCCACCCACGGCAAACAGGTGGCACCTGTTTTGACAGGGAATTTCACCCCGTCCACTATAGAAGTAAAGTGGCCTGTAAATTTTATTCCCCACAGACAAAGGGAAAAAGAGAACCGTTTGCTGAAAAGACGTCTTTGGCGTTGTCGGAATAGAAGATCCATATCCGGAGTATATGCAATGAGACTAAGAAGTTGTCAAAGTTACTATATAGGTAAGAAGAGGTAGCAACATATAAGATTTGTTAAATGATTTGAAACTTTAAGGCATATGCAAACAAAACGTAGCAGACAATTGCTACAGAAGACAAATTGTTTATTTTTTTTTTTTTTTTTTTTGGTCGACTCCTCCTCCCCATATCGACCCCATATTTTTTCACATATCGTGTATTTATTGTCAAATATATCAACTTATTATTTACAAATTACATTTATATTGTTTATATATTACAATATTTACAAACATACATGAATGGATGGATGGATGGATGGATGGAAAAAGTGGGCATGTGTCCTGGCAGGTAGGTAAATCGATGTTAAACAGTGGTAATATCAAACAGACAAACAACGCCGAAAGGACGTCAGATAGCTGTCAAATATGTTAGTCGAAAGGTAGGTAATCAACAGGTCAACAGTTGTATTATAAGTAGGTGGATAATATATGTGGGAAATAAATGAATTGGAGTATCAACCAGAATAGGATAAAAGCGAGGCTGTAAATAGGTATTATGTCAGCAGAGTTAATTAGGCGACGAGGTCAACATTTGTGTTATAAGGAGGTGGATAATGTATGTGGGAAATTAATGAAATGGAGTATCAACCAGAATAGGATAAAAGCGAGACTGTAAATAGGTATTATCAGCAGGGTTAATTAGGCGACGAAATGGCTAAGCAACTGAGCATTTCCCCATAAGAATGTGTGTTGGTAGTCAGGTACATAATGTAGGTAGGTTAGTATGTGGATAGATAGACAGGTAGACATGCAGACAGTGAAACAGGTAGACAGATATGTAGCTAGGTGATACAGGCAGATCTGTAAGTAGGTAGGTTATGTAATAAGGGGCTACGGAGGTAGGTAATTGTATGTATGTATGTATGTATGTATGTATGTATGTATGTATGTAAATCACAATTGTTAATTTAGAAGTGGACCGACAGAAACACGATATGTTTGAGCTTAGAGACTGTTTTGAAGCTGTGGTTGAGACAGCAGTAGCCTCTTTGAGAAAGTCCAGACTGGCGGCCCTGTAAACCAGTCAGTCCCCCTTTAGAAGCCAACACTATCTCAACCAACTCTCCAACTAACAGTTTCCGCTCCCTCTCCTTTTTTTCTTTCTTTTTTTTTTAATTTATCTTTTTTTTTTTTTTTTTTTTTTTTAATACAATGAAATACAATACATATCTCATATTAGACTTCTAGGGTGCTCCGGTGCAGGCGGTAGACAGCTACAAGAAGAACACGTTTTATTTTTTTTTAAAGCTTTAACTTTTATATATCGGTTCTCATTTCTTTAGGTTGACTCCTGAGCGCAGGGAACCAGCTCTAAATATAGCATACAAATTGTTTATTGTTTTTCTGTTGAGACAAATTTCTTTCTTATTTTAAAGTGCAACGTGCTCGAGTTTGGAAAAGTGATACAAACACAAGACAAATGTTATACACAGATGAGGTAATAATCTTCGTCCCGTGTGCGACCCACGGGCACAGAATGATACACAAACAAATGAAGCATGTTAGTATCATGAAATAGTAAAGATCGAAAGGATAGAATTCGCGATTGTGCCTACTTAAATATATCTAAAATTTCTAAATGGGATTTATTTAAATTCGCACATTGGATCTGTTTGTACGGAAGATTTGATCATTTAAATTTGATCAATTAAACTGTATGAACTATATAACGGACGGTTGCTTGTATAGTGGGGCTTCACCACCTGCCACAAGCGAAAGCATCCAACTATTTATACCCCCCGGTTGGCACGGGGCTATTTGAGCGCTGATCCTTTCAAAAGTGAACAAATTTCTAGTTAACAAATCTATTGCTTTACTATTGACAACATCTACTAGCGTTAAAATGCCACAACGTCAACATCTGCCAAACGACGCGCGCTTACGCGCTATTGGAATGCTCGAAGCTGGCATGAGGCAAGTAGAAGTTGCTAGACGTTTGGGTGTTTCACAGGGTGTGATCAGCCGCCTACGAACGCGGTTGGCACAAACCAACAGCACGTTAGATCGACGTCGAAGTGGGCGCCCGAGGTCTACGTCGCAAGCCCAGGATCGGCTCATGCGTACGTCAGCCTTGAGATCACGATCAGTAAGCGCCGAACAACTGCGCAAACGTCTCTCAAGAACTGGAACAAGAGTGTCTGTTCAAACCGTGCGGAATCGACTTCACAGCGCTGGACTTAGAGCTCGGCGACCTTACGTTGGGGTGCCACTTTCCCAGAGACATAGACAAGCCAGACTAACATGGACAAAGCAGCATCGTCGATGGACTAACCAACAATGGGAGACTGTACTCTTTACCGACGAATCACGATTTCTGCTGGATATGTTTGACAGACGACGTCGCGTTTGGCGTCGCAGAGGTGAGAGGTACGCGAATTGCGCCATTGTTGAATATGGCCGGTATAGAGGATGCAGTCATATGGTATGGGGCAGCATATCTGTTCGTTCCCGTACAGAGCTACTTGTGCTAAACGGAACTCCGACAGGCCAACTCTACATCAGTGAAGTGCTATAGCCGGTTGTTCTGCCTTTTGTTTAACAACACCAAGTATTGCTGCAGGATGAGAACGCAAGACCTCATCGGGCGAGGAAAGTACAGCAGTTCCTGCAGCAGAACAGTGTGGATCATCTCGATTGGCCTGCTCGATCCCCTCACTTGTCGCCAATCGAGCATGTTTGGGACATTCTCGGCCAGCGTGTACGACAGAGAGTTCCACGACCAAGAACGCTCCAAGCTTTAGGCGCAGCCTTGCAGGAGGAGTGGAGGAGGATACCCCAGCTACAGATTGCCAGACTAATCAGGAGTATGCGTCGTCGTTGTATGGCCTGCATAGATGCAACAAGTGGACATACGCGATATTGACAGATTTGTGATGTTTTATTGGTGACCCTAGTGATCTTCCATACAAATTTTCTTATTCACGTCTAGTGCTACAGACTTCAACGGATAGATTTCTGTCTGTAAATGAAATGATGTAATCAAATATATCAATTTCAGATTTCAGATATGTCTTAGTCTCCTTGTATTTCACCGTACATACAAATATCCCTGACTTCTTTTGCCACGTATATTTTCGGACATCAAGCCATTATTAAGGTATGTATCCACATGGGCCCCCTATATTGTGGTATATCCGCAACTACTAGTCAAATCAATGTTGATAAAAACTAAAGAAACACGCCAAGGGGGTTTAGGTTCCAAAACGAAAGCAATAAATGGAAAAATAAATCAATCAAACATTTGACAGTAAGGGATGTCGAAAATATAAATGTGCGAAAAAGAGTCTGTCGCAATACAGACTGCAACACTCTATACTACGCTCATAACGTGTGTCCGGTTATTCAAGAACATGCTGTTATGACACGAAATTTTCCTGCTAATACTTCACACTTAATACTTTGTACTTCACATTTTAGAGTTCACAAATCTTACTTCACACTTACAGCTGATACTTCTGATACTTCACACTTAATACGAGTATATTCTTCATATTTTAAGTTTCACAATTCATAGTTCATTGTTCATAATGCTTTCTTCGTGGTTCACAGTTCTTACTTCACATTCAGATGTCTGACAAAAAGTTATACTTTACGCTTTCAAATTCTAAATTTGTAATTAAACCTTCGTTGTTATTAATTTGCATTTCATTTTTCATACTTCACACTCCATTTTTCTCACTTCACGGTTCAACATATCAGCCCATACGTCAGTTCATAATTCATAATTCACAGTTCATACATCTCAGTTCATAGTTCATACATCACACTTCATGGTACATACATCACGGTTCATAGTTCATACATCATACCTCATGGCATTCATGTTTCACGGTTCTTAGCTACTGAGATGGGAAAGGTAATTCATGTCCACATACTCACGAACAGACGGACGTACCAACATCAAACAGACGCTATGTCTCGCTCACAAAGCCGGGTTGATATTAAATTAATAAATCACGTGAACCGCTGTTACCTCTGGTCTGCTGATCCAGCGGTCACGGGTCCGAGCCCCGCTATAGGCGGGAATCTTTTCAAACTTAAACGGGGTTCGATTGCACACAGCCTGTCATTATCACCCAACCATCATACTGATATGCCTGAAATACTGTTAAAAAGGACGTAAAATCACAAGTCATCAATCCATCCATCTACTGGTTTATCACGACTGTGCTTCCGTAGTTTCTTTTTATCATCAATAGCGTCAATGGCGTGATTAAGGCTAAACGAAAAGCTTATGCGGAACATCTCTAGTGTGACCTTCTGGTTGGTAACAGTACTTAGATGAGGTACAGATGCAAACAGGAGGATTACCGGCATTGTCCTCGGTGTTACGATGCCGCGGCACATCCCTGTAATTGAAGATTTAGCTTGCAATAGGTGACGTATAACTGAAAGAATTAGAGGAGGACTCTGATTTTTAAAGAAAGATGGTAAACAATAATCTCTAAGAGAAGCGAATTATTCGCTTTAAGAATTGAACCCAATTGAGAAGGGAGGCAAAAAAGGAAACGACAGAGTTGCTTCTCCTGGAAGCGTCCATGTTTACTTTAAGGTGGTGGTTTGGTCATCTTTTTTAATAGTAGATACAGTCGACTTCCGATATCTCGAACACTGATATCTCAAAGTATCTTCTTATATCAAAGCATATATTTGCTATTTTTATTTACATTTCAATTCCTGTTATCTCAAACTACTGATATCTCAAAGTAAATTTTCTGGTACCAGAAAATTTACTTTGAGATATCAGTAGTTTGGGAAGAAATCCAACTTCGAGATATCGAGAGTTGACTGTAGTATTTACTTCTCTTGTATATGAATCACTTCTCCATAGGAGGCAAACTCATTTCTCTACGAGGCAGGGGCTTATATCACCATTTCTTCGCTATCACATTTAATGTTTATAAATCCAGTAAACATGCACATAATATGTCATATAATATTGTAAATGTATAATTAAATACTTATAAATAACTACAAAATTGTGCAGTGGTATTTAAAGCAAAGACTTTACACCTTACAATTTATGCACATAATGCGCATCTCCTATTTCATGCGTCAGCTACGTTACACGTCTGAGGTCTGTATCGACTAGCAGGGGTAAGTAGTACCTTACATTTGAGCCGCGACACGAGAAAACCAACAATGTGGTTGTGCGACCAGCGCAGACTCAGATCAGCCTGGGCATCCACCCAGTCCGATCAGACTCTTCGCTAAGCGCTTAAAGGATAGCTAAGGGTCTAAGCTACCTCCATGCGGACAGCGAAGACTCTGATCAGACTGGGCGGATGCCCAGGCTGATCTGAGTCTGCGCTGGGCGCACAACCACATTGTTGGTTTTGTCGTGTCGTGGCTCATTTATTTTCGATCTTGTTAAATTATTCTTATATCTTTATGAGTTAGTGTTTCCACGGGAAAATGGTACAAAAAATCTTTCTGCTGGATTGGCTAAGTCTGCATATTTCGTCATGATATCAATCCTTTCTCATAACCTTGCAAGGACGTTGGGCAACACAGATAACTTCGCAGCAATCCCTTTGTCCACATTGTCCTGTTTTTCAGCTGCCCTAGCTGTACTGGCGAAGTCCATCCCTGTCCACTTCCCCTCTCTCTTTCTGTCAATCTCTTCTATTTCTTTTTACTGTGCTCATCTAGTGTCGTCTTTGCTCCCAGCCAGCACAGGATGTCGTAATGACGCCGTATTGACGTCCATGCGACGTAATAACGTCACATCGACCTCAGTGCGACGTTATTTCGTCGTCATTTCACGGTGGGTTGAAATAGAAGACCTTGAGTTGTAGCCAAACTACATTATTTCCGTTTTTTGACCCTGGTCAGGAGTTTTTCAAATACTCCAAACGCTGCTCAGTTCTTTCTGCGAACGTCCTCATTAGTTACGTGGTACTTATACAAAATGTTCAATAACATTAGGCAGCTTCTAGTCTCAAAGGCTAGAGTTATTTTCTCTAACTCTGCCTCATGGTCTAAGCTTCACATTCATACAGAAAAGTGTATCTGACAATGGAGCGCATTAGTTTTATCTTAAATCCAACAGCAATGCTGTTATCTCTCCAAACTGGTATGAGCTTTGTAAAGCAACGTCCACAGTAGTATTTCCCATTCTGTCAGCACCTTTGTGCCAAATTGATAACAGTCAAATCTGTGAAGGTAAAATCAACTTAATTTAGGTTTACAATGGCATCTGCTGCAGAGATGGCTTCTGTTAATATTAAAGCTACCATGATAAGGTGTTATATCAATAAGCAGTAAGCTGTAGCAGAATAGGTTTAAATTGTGCCAAAATGGGCAGTCAACCTTAGCGAAACGTGGACTTGTCGGTCATGCATCAGACCTGTTCTTAAAATTTGTATAAGACCTATAACTATTTTAGTGATGACAAAGTGCATTATTTTTTCTTACTTGCCAAAACCTCTTAATATTGTCTGTTGAAAGCATTTTGGCGAATGGCTGATTTGTTACTTTTCAGGCCCTAAAAATGCCCCTTTTTCGTAAAACACTGATTCTCAAGAAAGTGTAACGAATGGTATCATGGCTTTAAACACATGTATAATTTTGTTTAGGGTTGTAAATCAAATAAGTGCATGCTCAGAAGTTTCTGCCTTTACCTGAAACATTTAAGTTATAACATTGATTCAAATACACGGAAAGACTCACATGCTCATACCTGATACTGAAGGACCCCCCCCCCCCCACCCCACCCCTATTTTTTGCATGTCATAATTAAAGATGTCAATATTTACTTTCTATTCTTTGGTAGACTTTCGGCGTGAAAAAAAACAGACTGACTTGGAAAGGTTGCCATTATCGAGTATTTTTGAATAGTGATGAATGGGTATACATTGGAACACAATGCATCTTTTAACTCATGGCCATTTGTTGTCACTGAGTTTTGTGTATTCTAAGAGTCCAGGCATTAACAACGCATTCCAAAGTTTCGGATGAGGCTAACAAGGCTTGTTTGTGCACCAAGTAGGTCATAATCAGTCACCCTGACAGGTCATAAGTATATTTTTCCTATCTATTCAATTTAAATTTGTTTTGACACTTCCTTAGTATTTCGAAAAACGTAATTTTTCACGTGTACTTTACGAGTCAAGCCAAAGTCACCCAGGAAGCATAGTGCCTGCCTGGGAAGGGAGACAACCCCCACTGGTCATTGAACAACTATAATTGTAACTCTTATCGAATATGCTTCGTGGAAAATAAGTTTCACGTTTCATAAAATTATTTTACGGGACGTAGTGTACGGGACAATAATTTTGAGTAATACAAGAAGGGAACCAGCAAGAAGCTGATACACTCTTACAAAGAGCACATTGTCTTATTCATTTAAAAATGTACATAAGAGCGGCCATTTAGAAGCTGCAAAAGACTGAAAACACCGAATAATTTTTCAGTTTTTGAATTTTTCATATTATGATTTCATGATTCAACAAAATACTCATTTAGTATTTACCCCAGTGATTTTTTCACGATTTTGGGAATGGTGCCAGTGCCCATTGATTTTGGAAAAATCGTGTCGTATTCTCCTAAAATTTGGAATTTCAGAAACACCTTTATTTGGTCTCAAGTGGTTGGATAGGGGGCATGATACTGAATATATAATATTTATATTCAATTATAGCTATATATCTGCTAGTTCTCTAAGCAAGCAAATAAATTTATGCTTGTAAGATGGTTCCTAGAAAAATTCCTGCCATTGGGAATTTTTCAACTTCTAGTTGGGAAAAAAAGATACTATTTTGAATTGGGACTGGTGCCTTTTATGGGCACCACTTATATAGAGAAAAACATCACTGTACCCATATTTTGAACTGAATTTGATTTGTGCATATATGCGCTAAATATTTTCTACTGATTGTAATGTGCAATTAAAATGAAACACTGGTGCACTGTGGTCTATTTTAGGCAATAAATCGACGGTCGAGCAGTCCCGTAAATTACAGAAATGTGTCCCATAAAATACATTTACATTTACATGTAGTAGCAGTTCTTTGAACAAAAATTCGTTCCTACAAACCTGAGGATTAGAAATAATACTTTAAATTAATCATAGTATGCGTGTCTTTATTTTCTGCTCTAGACTGAGTAATGTGCTCTCTCTGTCTGTAATTTTAATTCGTTTTCTTGGGAATTTTGCTCAAATTTCAGGTCCGCAAAAATAAATTGCCTAATTCGCAATTTATATGGTGCTAGAAATCATGTTTTAGAACGGGTTAGTTGTCTATAAGTGTTATTGATGTGTTATTGTCATCACAAATTGGATATTTTCCTAGTGGGAAGACTGAAGAAATCGTGCGAAAAATACAATATCAATGTCCCGTAAAATACAAATTTAAAACAAGTTTCACTGGCTTAATATGATGACTTTATTGTGTGTGTGTGTGTTTTTTTTTGTTATATAAGAACGTAATATATACAAGTCAAAGATTTTTTTACTTTTAGATACATTTATCTTGAAATATTCTTCTCGGAAAGTCTTCATATTAAAACCGTTGAGTTTTCAAGTTTTTCTATTTAAGAACTGATATGAAGAACTTAAAATGCAAAGTAGTACCGCTGATATAAAAAAGCAAACAGGCTGGCAAATTGTAACACAAACACTTCTCTGTGATTGAACATAGCACTTGTTCATGTACCAATACCGCCTTTAGTCATTTATGTTAAAACATGTATCTAAACACAAAACAGTCACTGGCACATTTTAAGATCGTGTATTTTACGGGGCAGTACAGACGACAAGAATAGCAAAGTAACCGTTCTATCTGCTCTATTAAACATATACGTTTTATATAGACAGGTTGAAGTTTAAAAGCTTAAAATAGGTTTGAGGTTTTCAAATCTATAAGTTTATGTGTTTTGCAGGAATAGTTTTTCTTTCATGTTAGTTTAGTACAATGAGATGGTATTGATTCTTTTTCGGAGAAGAAGAGCATTTTGCTTTTTTCAGAAATAATAGAGTGAAGGTTTCTATAGCTTATCTTCGTCTTAAACAAAATCAATTGCCTCTGCGGTGGATTACACCCTTATACATCTAGCAGTTGCTTCAAATCTATTGGTATATACGACTCGTAGAAAACTAAAAAGAAGTGTTTGTCTGGACTGGGCACATAACCACATTGTTGGTTTTTTCGTGTCGCGGCTCAATTATGATCTTGCTATGCTAGTCACGATGCTGCCGCAGTGTAGTAGCACTTCTGTCGCGCATGAGACCCAATTCGAAGGCCTCCCAGGATGCTTCTACTGTGCTGCCATTACGGCAAAGGATTTTAAGCTACGCTTCATCTACGCTTACGGCGATGCATTTCCGTTCGTTCTACGACCTAAGTGTCGGAGCTGCGCTTGTGGTGCGTTTTGAAAAGTAAAAAGATGGGCAATGATCAGGAATTAATACAATCAAATTCCATGTCCCGCTCTTAAAACCAAAACGGAGAGAGGCACACACACACACACACACATACAAACTGACAAAAGTTCACGAAAGACACGTACGGTAAACCGAATGAGCATCTCTTTTTCAAACAGGATGTCATTCAGCTTCCCTTATGTGCAGCAGCCCTCTTTTCGGAATAGTACATATTAGTCTGAAAGAAATCGGAAAAAAATATTTAAAAAATATGGGGGTATGCATAAACTTTGCATTATTCTTGAGAGTTGATAAGTTGGAAATGACAGGAAATGTTTAAACAACAACAAGGATATAAAGCAAATAAAAATATTTTGCATTCAAGGTAAAAATCTATTTCTAAGAAAGAAAAAAGAAAAGGAGATAACTCATGATTACATTGAAACTGCATAGCAATTAATGGTAACGAATACATATCTTTTTTATAACTGCTGACTTGCTTTTGCAAACATAGGCCAGGTTTTTATGAGCTTCCTTTTATATACGTTGTTATATAAACAAAATAAAAATTAACTATTTTAGCCTACCTGTTTCCATGGCAACGATTTGAAAAGAAATAGATGGAGCGAAATAAGAAATTAGATATCTTTCATACTTGTTTTTAGCTCGCCTGAACGAAAGCTCAGGAAGAGCTATTGTTGTCACCACGGCGTCAGCGTCCGCGTCCGCGTCCGCGTCAGCGTCGGCGTTCGGATTGGATGTTTTGGTTAAAGTTTTTTAAAGACCTATATCTCCTTAACCCATGGATGGATTCTTTTGATACTTGCACTGTAGTTAGATATTGGTCTAAGGTTTAACAGGGTACCACCCCCACCCCACTCCGTGACCTTGATGTCAAGGTCATGGACTTAGAAAATTTGTAGTTTTTTTGGACTGGATATTTGGTTAAAGTTTTATAAAGCCCAATATCTCCTTAACCCATGGATGGATTCCTTCGATACTTACACTAAAGTTAGATATTGGTCTAAAGTTTTCAAAGGTACTACCCCCATCCCCCTCTGTGACCTTGATGTCAAGGTCATGGACTTAGAATATTGTCTTTTTATTGATTGGATGTTTTGGTTAAAGTTTTTTAAAGACACATATCTCCTGAACCCATAGATGAATTCTTTTTATATTTGCACTGTAGTTAGATCTACAGAGTACTCCCCCAACCCCGCATAGTGATCTTGAGTCAAGGTCAGGGACTTAGGAAATTTTTGTCTTTTTTAAAGTTTTGTAATTGCAAACTGATTCATAATGCTTTGCAGAGATTTAGTTTATACTTGAACTGATGTTAGACTCTTTTTTGAGTTTTCACAAAACACCTTATACTTACCCCACTGGATGACCTTGAAGTCAAGGTCATCGACTTAGAATTTTGTCTTAAAGATTTTGGTTAAAGTTTTATATTTATGAAGACATAATTTCACAGTGCCACGATGATGGACTCAGTTGATACTAATACTTGGACTGATGTTAGATAATGGTTCAGGGTTTTGATACATCCTAGCCCCCACCCCCACCCCCCTCCCCTCCCCCTACCCGTCAGTTTTTTTACCTCAAGCTCATGGACTTTGAAATTTCATTTCATTTTTTTTTTATTTTAATATTATTTTAAGACTTACATGTATTTCTGAGATAGCTTTTGTTCATAAATGTGCTTTCATTATGGACATGCTTGCATGAAGTTTTATGCATAGCATTCCAAATTACCCCCCACCCCCCCCCACCCCCTCCCCCCTACCCGTCTGTTTTTTTACCTCAAGCTCATGGACTTTGAAATTTCATTTCATTTTTTTTTATTTTAATTTTATTTTAAGACATATTTCTGAGATAGCTTTTGTTTATAGATGTGTTTTCATTATGGACATGCTTGCATGAAGTTTTATGCATAGCAGTCCACACCACCATAGCGGCTGTGTGATGAGCAAGCACCAATTCAGGCGAGCTATGCTGTCAGGCGACAGCTCTTGTTATACTTGCTTTTTATCGTGTGGTTCATTATTTTGCACGAAATTTTAAGTTATTAATATGCCAACCATATATGTAATATAAACTCTTAATTGAAGCTAATCAGCAGAATGATTTCCTTAAAGTCGTGTATTTCATGTGTGAGAGTTGGGGGGGGGGGGGGGGGGGGGGGGGGGGGGGGTAACTAAGACACTGAGTTATTCATACCGTAATATTGGGTTACTGGTTAATTCACAATCTTTGTCATATTATATAAACAGCCGTAGGTATTGGAAAAAAAGGGCAATGAATATTTTTATTAAATTATGCATTGCTCATACTTTGTCATAGCTTAGCTGTTACTATGGTACTATTGTCAACTACGACGGACTTAAGTACCTTAACTTCCTCACAAAGGATCGGTTTTAGATCTTCTTTTTGACGCTGAGTGCAGTCCAGAACTGCATTGTCGCCATGACACTCATGATTGTATAGCTCAGAGCAATGTTCTATCCATCTGCTGAGAGTCTATCATTCTTTTGTTAGACTTGCCCCAGACTTGTTCTGGATAGTTAGTATCTACCCTGTTCTCTGAAGTTTAATTCACACCAACCGATGTGCTCACTTTCAGTTGTATTAGTTCAGGTAAGTTTCAGTCTCCTTGCACCGAGTATACCTACTTATTCAGTCCTCCTTTGCTCTCTT
The DNA here is from genome assembly GCA_963989385.1 of Ctena decussata. Taxonomy (NCBI): domain Eukaryota; kingdom Metazoa; phylum Mollusca; class Bivalvia; order Lucinida; family Lucinidae; genus Ctena; species Ctena decussata. Next base: position 15,938,931 of record OZ022499.1, read on the forward strand.
CAGGGCTTCTGAACCCTTTTGTAAGCCTTCCTGCATTCTTTCGCCCCTTCAGCTTCATACCACCACCTCTTCAAATCCCTCCTCTCATCGCAGATGTCGAGAATATCCAGTGCCCAGTGCCTTTACCTGCCATGTTCGTTTCCCAGTATTTCTTTGGCTGTGTCACTAACTGCTGTATTGTAGAGCGCAGAAAAATGCAATGAAGTCGCACTTGTTTAAATCGTCCCGTCCGTGAACGATTTCGAATAAGTGTTGATTTGATTTTACTTTTTTGCGGTTTGACACTTCAATAAAAAATCTGTTGGTAAAGTGCATCCAACATATTATTGAGAAACGGGCGTGATCCCGTCTTTTCTCAGTCAGACAATACCCAATTCGATGTTACTTGGTTTTATTTCTGAAAGGGGAGCAACTCTAACATAACATGCAATTTAAAGAGAATCCATACCAAATATTGTTTGACGATTTGAGGTCTGAAGCATGTTTCCGCAACACGCCCGTGAAGCCGGAAGCAAAATGCTTTAAAAATGTTATATCTGAAATCCTAAATTTCACAATTAAAATTGCGGCGGATTTTATTTTTGCGAGTATATAATAATTCCAGTGGCTATGATTTAGCTGGCATCATGAACCAGTGATTTCATACAACTCGTCTTGCTCTTCTGTTCCTCCTGCAGTTCAACTGGGACTTCAGGAGATGGTTTATATATAAGCATTTTGCTTACTGACAGATCCTGTGCAATATATATGTGTATTTTCTTGCATTTAAACCAACTGGGGCTTATGGCCGGCGTTCAGGAGGGGTGGGTATGACTCAGCATAGGGAGCAGGGGCCATATTCATAAAGCCACTGAAGTCGTTGCTATAATGTTTCTAAGGCTAAATATCTGTAAAGGAGATTCCCTACAACTATGAAATTTGGTCTGGAGGAACAGTCTTTTTCAGACTGTTCCTCCAGAGCAAATTTCATAGTTGTATGTAATCTCCTTCATAGAAATTTTGCCTTAGCAACAGCATAGCAACCACTTAAGTCGTTTTATAAATACGGCCCCAGGTGCTTGGGGAGCTGCGGTTAAACCTAGGTGAAAGCATTCTCCTGCCAAGGCCTGGGCATGGATTTCGCCTTCCTGCTTTTGACGGGGTGGCATCTTTAATGAAGCGTGAGAATTGAGTTGTGAAGCGTTTTGACGCCAGCAAATAATGACGATAGCCGTGCGAAAGCGGCGTTTTTATACCTGGATCGGCGGTATCGCAACGACAATCGTCATAAGCATAGGACAGTCACCAAGAGCGCAGCATATGAGCAGAGGAAACACAGATTAAGCAACAAGAGCGCGGCGGAAGCGTCGTGGTTGCTGTATTCATAAATTATAGAGTCGCAGCGGAAGCGATTCGTTCGTCACGAGAACATATAGAGCGCGACGGGAGCTCAAAAGGCGTAGCGGAAACTTAGTTTGGTCGCCGACGAATCTCCGCGGCTCGCGAGGTTCCACTGCGTTTGTGCTGCATTGCTCGCACTGCTGCCTCGTTACTGCTGTGTTCATGAATTTCATCCTGCGCTATTACTACGCTTTCGTTTCCTTCTGAGTCCACGGCGATTCCACTACGTGAATTTGAGCAAAGTCGAAATAAACGCCGGGACTTGGCAATCATAGCGCTTCAGATCCGCCTTTACTACGACCCAGAAGCTTCTACTGCGCTGCTGCATCTTCTGGTACGATTAACAGAGCTTTGACCAAAATTTTGAAGTGCAGTGGAAGCGCCGTCCAGTGGAATGGGATTTAGACCCTTATTTACCCTTTAAGTGCAAAGAAAAGACTCTGATCAGATCAGGCGGATGCCTAGGCTGATATGAGTCTTCCTTGGGCTCACATACCATTTTTGGAGTTGGCTTATTTGTTTATTTGCATTCTGTATTTCAGATATTGGGATCTTCTTACAATGGGTCTACTTTACAATGCCACCGTTATTCTGCTTCTTGCAGTAGCTATGACATATTACTTTGAACGAGGGCCGTTCAGAAAAGCATCTATTTTGACCGAACATCTAGATGACGAGTACGACTACATAGTTGTAGGTGCTGGTTCCGCTGGTTCTGTGGTTGCTTCAAGGCTATCTGAAGATCAAGATAAAACAGTTCTACTATTAGAAGCCGGGGGGCACTACGATGAAAATCCATTATTACATGTTCCAGTAATGTTCTCTCATTTGCAGCACTCTGTCTACGACTGGGAGTATTATACGGAGCCTCAGAAGTTATCATGTCTGGGTTTAAAGGACAAACGAGGTATCTGGCCCCGAGGAAAAGTTCTAGGTGGAACAAGTATGTTAAACGCCTTGCAGTATACTAGAGGATCAAAATATGATTATGACGACTGGGCAAAAAACGGTTGTTCTGGCTGGAGCTATAAGGATGTCCTTCCTTATTTCCTTAAATCAGAGGACATTCGTATTAATGATCTCAAGACTTCTATATATCACTCCTCGGGAGGTCCTCTGGCGGTCAGTAGCTGTAAAATTACTCCCCTAGCTGACCTGTATATGAAATCTGGTGAAGAGGCAGGTTATAACATCACTGATTACAATGGTGAGGACCAGGAAGGTTTTAGTTATATTCAAATAACTACCAGGAATGGAGTTCGGAGTAGTACCAGTGTGGAGTATCTGGGCAATACAGGGAATCGGAGAAATCTTCATATTGCCATCAATAGTATTGTCACCAAAATTGAAATCCAGAATAAGAGAGCCACTGGGGTTTTTGTCATTAGAAACCATAGAAAGTATTTCATAAAAGCTAAAAAGGAAGTAATCATATCTGCAGGGGCAATAAATTCTCCTCAACTATTAATGCTCAGTGGTGTAGGTCCAAAAGAACATCTAGAAGCTATAGGCATTGACGTTAAAGCTGCTTTACCAGTTGGCCAAAATCTGCAAGACCACCAGATGGTTTTGATGTTTACTAAGATAAACAAACCAATAAGCATAACTGAGAACTTAGTGAATAATTGGTGGACAAAGATTCAGTATCAGTTATTTGGGACAGGCCCTTTAGGTAAATCAGCCTTGGATGGTTCAGGATTCTTTTACGCCGATGATGCAAGGCGTGGGAAAAGTTATGCTGATATCCAGTTTTCATTCTTTAGCGCCATACCTGCCGTAAATATCTTTAACTACAAAGATGAGGCTGTGAAGGAACAACTGGCGCCATCTGGCGATAACTGTCTATCATCTCTCTGGTCTTCAGTAGTTGATCCACAGCTGAGGGTTAAAGGTATACAAGGCCTTCGAGTTGTGGACGCATCAATTTTTCCTAATATCACCGGTGGTAACATTAACGCACCAACCATTATGGTCGCTGAAAAAATTTCTGATGTGATGCGTGGAAAAGACACAGTCAAAGATATCAGAAATAAACTTAAAGAAGTGAAATAAATGGCACATGTTACTCTCGTACACAAATATGGGATGTCGTTGTACTATTTATTCCTTTGGATATCTTTAAAAAAATTTATATCCCCAAATCAAGACCATAATTTGATATCCTTAAATCGATTTTTTGGATATCCAAATATCAAAACGAATATTGTTTATCCAAAAATCGATTTATGGATATCCTAAATTCGATTTTTTGATATCAAAATATCGAATTAAGGATATCCAAAAATGATTTCGATTACTCAATATTATTTTGTATTACCTTTTTATATCTCATAATAAAAGATTGGATATCAAAATATGAATTACGGATATCCTGAAATGAATTATGGATATCCAAATATAGTGAATAAAAATACATACTAGGACGCCCATATATTTTTCGTTCCGAATAGATTACTAATGAATCGCAACACAAACGAACAGGGTATAAACGTAAGGAAACTGGACCGCTGAGGCCGCAAGTTTGACAGACACGTGACTGTTTAATTCTACGATGTTTGTTTGCACGTTCCTGAGGAGGATAGGAACACTTCCAAGGGACGCAATTCCTACCAAGATGACAATGTCTTCCATTTCACATTAGATTATCTGAAAGGCATATGTGGGCTATAAAAGGAAGAAATAGGTGCATGTAGCTTATCTCAGAAACGGACTGACGCACAGTGCCCCATACTGCAGCAATGGATTCGTTCCGCTCAGCAATATACATGTAATGGGGAAAAACGTTACGAGATTTGAAACACACACACACACACACACACACACACACACACACACACACACACACACACACTTATCTCAGTAATTCTCTGAACACCAACTAGAAAACATCTCCAGTAGATCATAAAACTCGAATAACTGGTTGGTGATTGGTTCTGAAAACGAATTTTCCTGACAAATGTTTGAATGCTTTACACTCAGTCAGTGACCAAAAATTTCGGGCTTTAGAATTACTTGTTATCAGTGACGCAGTAACTGCACAATAGCTAAAAATAGTCTGGACATACGCCTACTAGTCTGATCAGAGTCTTGGCTGTGCGCTTAAAGGGTAGCTAAGGATCAAAGGTAGCTCCATGCGGACAGCGAAGATTCTAATTAGATTCGCGGAATGACCAGGCTGATCTGAGTCTTCACTGCTGGACAGCCAAGACTCTAATCAGACTCGGGTAATGACCAGGCTGATTGGAGTCCTCGCTGGGTGCACATGCTCATTGTGCGTCATAAATATCATTTACGTCAACCAAATCTTCAGTCATCCATTTTTCGCACAGAATCAAGGTTTTTCAGTCCTTAATCTTTTGAATTTCGAAGCTAAAAATAATGCTTTATTTTATTCACAATGAAAAATATTTTTGCACGTGAAATCCATTCCGAAGATTATCTATGAAGATAAGCATCCAACGGTCTCAATTCTCGGTTTATCGACGACGTGAAATTGGGCCTAAGGACATATTTTTGAACGTTTTTGAAAGAGGTCTACCCTGAAGCCACTGCAGATTTTCACTTAGGCAGATCATAATTCATATATGAGCAGTTTTCCCCCTTTTTTATCATTGCTACTTAAAAACGGTCCCCAGGCGACAGTGACCTATAAATATCGCGACACGAGAAAACCAACAAAATGTTTGTACACCCAGCGCAGATTCAGATCAGCCTGAGCATCCGCCCAGTCTAATCAGACTCTTCGCTAAACGCTAAAAGGGTAGCGAAGGGTCTAAGCAACCTCCATACGGCCAGCGAAGAATCTGACCAGACTTGGCGGATGCCCAGGCTGATCTGAGTCTACGCTGGGCGCACAACCACTTTCTTGGTTTTCTCGTGTCGTGGCTTATATATTTAATTTAGGTTCTTTACTGGCCCGGATATTTAGATTATCCGCATTTTATGCAAAGTCTCCCTTTCTAATAAAATTATAATGATTTTATAACGAAAACAAGGGTCTTAACATTCAAATTCTTGTCAGGAAGAGCCTTTGAATAGATTGAGAGGCCTATATCCTGTGTCATGCGGCAAATGATTAAGAGGCCTATATCCTGTGTCATCTGGCAAAGGATTAAGAGGCACAGATCCTGTGTCACCCGGCAAAGGATTAAGACGCCTAGATCCTGTGTCATCCGGCAAAGGATTAAGAGGCTAGATCCCGTGTCATCCGGCAAAGGATTAAGAGGCCTAGATCCTTTGTCATCTGGCAAAGAATTAAGAGACCTAGATCCTGTATCATCCGTCAAAGGAATAATCGGCTAGATCCCGTGTCATCCGGCAAAAGATTAAGAGGCCTAGATCCTGTGTCATTCCGGCAAAGGATTGACAGGCCTAGATCCTGTGTCATCCGGAAAAGGATTAAGAGGCCTAGATCCTGGGTCACCTGGCAAATGATTAAGTGGCCTAGATCCTGTGTCACCCGGCAAAGGATTGAGCTCATCCACTCGACGTGATACAGTACGCCACATCAAGTTACTGTTATAATAATGTTTATTATATACCTAAAAAGATCCCCTATTCACTTTACATTGGAGTAACCGTGCAATATGTTCTACACATTGCACGGAGTCAAGTGCATATTGCACGGAGTTAAGGAGTCACGTTCTCAAGAACTACTTTTGTTTTGAAAGAAGAAAAGTTTGGCGGCCATTTTGTCGTCGACTGCTATTCAAAAACGAGTAGAATAATGACACCAGTGTCGGTTTCGGTGTATAAATTACATAAAAGACAATTAAGTATAATTCACCTTTGATCCGCCACTCTTTTAGTTAATATTCTGCGGTAATAACGGAGATTTTCGTCAGAGCTGCCGAGAGTAAGACTCGAAAATGGCGCCCAGTTCTTGTAAACGTGAACGTTTGTTTACTGACGTCACGTCCGATAACGTAACGTCATTTGTACTTTCGCGCCATCAGGCGTGGCTTTTAGCGTGTATGAAGACACACAATGGCATAATGTAATTTCAAATTTAAAACAAATTGTGGTACAGGTAACGTCATTGACAACGTCTATGTTAACTATGCGTTTTCTTATTGAAATAATGTTGAGTTTTAAGGCGTTGAAATCCCATTTTGAAAGGTCATATACTGAGAGAATTTAGAAACGCACCACTTACTAAAATGGCAATATCTTGTTACAGACCCAACATTTTCATGCTGTGAAAACAGAATTTAAAAGTATGTCAGTTGGCTTTCATTCAATAAGAAAATAAAAAAGCTGAGACTTATGGTTGCCGAGACATCGCGAGAGTTCTGGGACAACCCCGATTTAAAAAATCACAGAGTAACAATACCTTACATTATGAGCGAAAAAAAGTTTTCAAACCAATATCAGTTTTCAAATGCAGTAGGCAAGACAAAATCATAGCATGAAGTTTTAGGCCTCTGGCAACGTTCATTTCGTCTACGTCACGTCTTTACTTTTTAACGTAATTGGCCGTTTATAACCTGAGGAACATGAATAATCGAAATCTTTTAGTCTCATCAGATAGTCCTGAACGTGTTGCATAGGAAACAAAAAAATCGTGTCATTATCGAACGCCATGAATCTTTAATTACTGTTTGAAAAATTTTGGCTGACGTCAGCAAAGAAACGCTGCGACTGGGAGTGTAAATAAACGGGTAATTTCCAAAACTTTTTGTGTTTTTCCATTAGTTTAGACATCTGGTTATCAGCTAAAGTTGTTTATTTTCACTCTTAGTTAAACTCCCATCTGCAAGATGCCAATTGTTGAAAAACACTTACGTCATGGTAGAGACATTCTCAGTTAAGCTGGGCCATTAGCCATTATTTTTGTCCTTCGTAGTTCTTTTCTTTAAGTTACAAAATATCGGTCCTGTTTACCCTCTGACAAGTAGCCCTCTGTCTAAAGAAGTAGATAAAAGATCCAAGACATGCATGCGTTTTGTTAGACATTTTTAACACTGGTTTGAATAATGATACCCTGGTTTAAAAGGCAACGTTTTTAAATGTCGCAATATTGCCGTTGCATAGATATGAACGCCGCATGATAAAAAAAGATAAACCACTGCTTAAAATCGAGTTTCATTATTAAATTCAGGTGATTTCTTGCATATTTCCCCGCGTAAACAACATCTAAAGGGTAGTTTTTGCTACGAAATGAGACTGGAAACTAATGTCGCAAATTTTATGTAACCTACGTCACAGCGGTAAAAGCATGATACATGTATTAACTAAAATGGTCCAGCATCATAAAACTTACAAGATCACACGAAGAAATATGCGTTCCTCAAGAGTTTATATCATTTGTGCAAATTTGCTCTATTTTGTATATTTTACTCGACTTCAAAATACATTACCCCAGCATTTTTCTGTAAGAATGTAACCTTACGTCACGGGCTTTTCTTAAAACTGAGCCAAGCAATCACTCTGAAACTCATGTGCAAAATCCTGCCTAGTAACAGCTACAAGATGGTGTGCTTAGATTTCATGCACTGAAACATTAAATGGTAGCAAAACGTTAAAAAGTGTGTACTGTAACCTACGTCACACGTAACCTACGTCACAACGTCACTAAGATCACGTTTTGAAAGCGTTGACGTCATTTGATTAAGCAGCGCTTTATAGAAAACCCCTTTCTTCCAAAAAGCAAAGAACAACATTTTAAATTGAAACCAGCCAAAATAATCAGATGTCAGTAGATTAGTAAATGTGCAATGCTACGCATGTCAAAGAAATCGTATGCGACATCGTTCTTCAACGTATCTAAATAACGTCAAAAAACACGCCATTTTTAATTGTTAGGGTATGTCTCTAAACATGGTTGGTATTCCATAATCTAAAACTATTATCTGAAAATATTTTAAAGCTTTGAAGCAGATATAATGAGCATTATGGTCGTGATTTTTTCTTGAATTCTGGCATGGTTGTATATATGGCCATTTTTGTCCGCGAATGGCCCAGCTTAACTGAGAACGTCTCGGTAACGTCAGAATAAACAGCATGAGCAAAGCCAATTTATGGCAATCAATAGCTCATTGCGTGTGAACATATAATATGATTAAGAAAAAATCATCAATTTAGCCACGTAGAAGTAACAGAGGATGTAAAATGGTGCGCTTCTAAAGTCCTTCAGTATATGATTAACAGAATTTTACACTCGTGGTCATTTCATATGCAGTTTGTGAAACTCGCCGAAGGTTCTTTTCATTAATTTCTAATGAAATGACCACTCGTGTCATATCTTCTGTGTACCTAAATTATAAATTGGAAAGTGCTCTATCAGCGTGAAAAATTTTATCATGAGGTTTCGCTGCAAGCTATGCTGTATAGTTTCGTCAGTGTAAATGACCGTGATTAGCCAGCTTTAAACAAACAAACCATCCTTGAGCTTGAGTTTCACATAAAAAGGGTTTGAAAACCTTTTAAGGTCGGCGACTAAACTGACCTATTTCCGATTTCATTAAGTTGAATAAAATGGTGAAAATACAATGTACAGTGGTGGAGACCCGGTCACTATCCCGTCTATGTTTATATATCATTGCTAGACGGGAAACCAGCAATGATATATTTCTATATTTATCTTACTCCGTATTTAACCCAAGACGATAATGGGCAGGTCTCGGCAGGCAAAATATGTTAATAGAGTAGGGAACCCAACAAAAGACTTCCCTGAGTTTTTTTTTTTTTTTTTTTTTTTTTTTTCGTTTTCATGGTAACCAGTCGCCTTACAGAATACGTATAAATTTGATAGCTTCTATCAGTTTTTGATGTTTTTATACATGTATATGTTTGCATCCTCTTTCGATTATTTTGACATTTTTGTATTTTTGTCCCAAATGAATAGGAAACGTCGCCATAAGTAGTAGAAAGAATTAAATTTCCGAATGACATAACGAGTTTAGTGATTCGGCTGTTTCTCTGGGATAGTAACGACACTACAAGAAGAAAGGTTTAGTATTTTTCAATGTTATAACAACTGCAGAGGCCATTCGAAGCATCGCTCGCCCAATTCCATGAATCCTTGATTCACGGAATTGGCGTGCGGTGTTCCGAATGCTGCAGAGGCGTAAGAAGCATGCCGTTATCATGGTTATTAAGACAGATATACAGGGGTAACAGCCTATGTCATAGCTCGGGTGTCGTAACTAATCATTCAACGGCCAATTTGAAGACACTCTGCCAAAGGTGATTCAAGAAAGGATTAAACAACTCTCTACATTTTTTAATGTGAAAATCTCAGATAAACGTGTATTAAGTGGAGTAAATACAGATCATGCTTATGCATATTTTAGCAAGTTTTTGCGGTTAATTCTCACTGATACTATTGAGTCTAGAGCATCTACCTACCACATAGATAGATATTTTGTTGTTTCGATGCTTGCAACACATTAATTATGCAAAATATTTACTTTACTTACATCAAGATGTCCGCTGGCAAAATGATTTCTACATCAGTGCTATGACTTTGGTTGTCACTCTTGATACTGTTTGTTCGAAGAAGCATGTGTGAGAATTGAAATGTTTGGAACGGAACATTATTTTGAGATGCGTAATATTGTTTGAGAGGACAGCGACGAACGAAACATATTTTTGCCATAGTACTCGTAAAAGCTCGCTGTGGTCTGTGCATGCGCAGAAGAATTTCGCATAACCACACATAAAGCAGGTCAATTTTTAGCTCACCTGAGCCAGCGGCTCCAGGGGAGCTTATAGGATGGTAAGGCTCCGTTGTCCGTTGTCCGTCGTCCGTCGTAGGTCGTCCGTCCGTCGTCCGTCGTCCGTCCACATTTCAAACAACTTCTCCTCTAAAACCGCTGGACCGATTATAACCAAATTTCATATAGAGCCTCCTTGGACCTTAGGAACGAAAAGTTGTTCAAACGGTCTTGGTCACATGACCAACATGGCCGCCATGCCCATATATGGTAAAAACCTGAAAAAATCTTCTTCTCCAGAACCAATAGGTCTATGGCCTTGAAACTTGGTATTTAGCATTGGGTAGACAAGTACTACCACGATTGTTCAAATTATGACCTTGGGTTGACCTTGACCTTTTTTACGGTAAGATCAAATTTACTTCCTTATGCTTTTATATGGTAAAATGCTGCAACATAAGATATCTTGGAAACTGTTGAAGATTTTGGCCTAACATTTGGTACATACAGTCATCTTAATGACTACATGAAGATTTATGAGTACAAGAGGTCAAGGTCATTCTTTGACTTTTGACCCAGAACTCTCATATTTTGACAATATCAAACAATCTCCTCAAAAACAACTCGGCCAATTGTAACCAAATTTCATAAAGATCCTCCAGGGGTTGAGGGAATGAAAATTTGTTCATACGGTCTAGGTCACATGACCAACATGGCCACCATGCCCATATATGGTAAAAACCTTTAAAAATCTTCTTCTCCAGAACCAGTAGCTTGATGGCCTTAAAACTCGGTATGTAGCATTGGGTACTCAAGTACTATCAAGATTGTTCAAATTATGATCCTGGGTTGACCTTGACCTTTTGTACGGCAAGGTCAAATATCGGAAAATGCTAGAACAAGAGATTTCAATGTACGTTTTGAAGATTGGCCTAAAATTGGTATAAACAATCACCTTAATGAGTACATGAAGATTTGTGAGTCCAAGAGGTCAAGGTCATTCTTTGACCTTTGACCCGGAAATCTCAAATTTTGACAATTTCAAACAATCTGCTCTAAAACCACTGGGCCAATTGAAACCAAATTTCATTTAGAGCCTCAAGGGGTTGAGGGAATGAAAAAAAATTCTAACGGTCCTGGACACATGACCAACATGGCCGCCACGCCCAAATATGGTAAATACCTTTAAAAGTCTTCTTCTCCAGAACCAATTGAGAGATGGCCTTGAGACTTTGTATGTAGCATTGGGTACTTGAGTACTATCAAGATTATTCAAATTATGACCTTGTGTTGATCTTGACCTTTTTACAGCAAGGTCAAATATGGGAAAATGGTAGAACATAAGATTTCATGGAAAGTTTTGAAGATTTTGGCCTAAAAAATTGGTATATACAGTTGTCTTAATGAGTTCATGAAGAATTTTGAGTACAAGAGGTTAAGGTCATTTTTTTTACCTTTGATCCAAATCACTCATATTTTGACATTTTCAACCATTTCCTCAAAAGCCAAAGGGCCAATTATGAACACATTTCATATAGAGCCTCCAGGGGTTGATTGAATGAAAATTTCTTCAAACGGTCCAGGTCACATGACCAACTTGGCCGCCATTACCACTTATTGTATAAATCTTTAACATTTTTCTTCTCCAGAACCAGTACACCTAGGGCCTTGAAACTTAGTAAATAGCATGGAGTACTAGAGTACCACCAAGACTGTGCAAATGGTGACCTTGGGTTTACATTGACCTTTTTTGCGGCATGGTCAAATATGGGAAAATAATAGAACATAAGATTTCATGGAAAGTTTTGAAGATTTAAGCCTAAAAATGGTATATATGGTTGTCTTAATGAGTACGTGAAGATTTATGAGTACAAGTGGTCATGGTCATTCTTTGACTTTTGACCCAAAACTCATATTTTGACAATTTCAGAGATGATAAGTATAAGCCACCTTGCCAGTTGTTCAGGTGAGCGATTCAGGGCCTCATGGCCCTCTTGTTTGTGTTTTTTTCCGAGATTTATCGTCGTTTTCCATGTACACAGACGCGATATAACCGAGTTGTTTTGTTTTTCATTTCGTCTGCGTCTTATGACTATCATACGACATCTGATTGGTTAACGTTAACAATTCGGGACAAAACATCCTGTGATATACTGTCGGAAACCCGACGTCATTGTGGAACGTACCTTCTCATTGGCTGACGTCTGTTTTTTACGTTGCTGAATGTTCTTGCTTTTGGTGCAAAGTAGTAGACTTTGAAAGGTTAAAATATGATAAGTGCATTTGAATGTGGATAAGTGTATTAAAGATTGTTATTTTAGGAGGTGAATCATTCACTGGCTTTATGGTCGCATATTGCGTTTTACGGCTCACTGCTGCGTCACCGTAAAACGAAATTTACGACCATAAAACAACGATTGACCTCCCCAAATGACAATTTTGAGTAGTTTTTCTTAAATGTGTTATAGTTTTTTTGCTTGTAGATGACCCATCTTCTCAGAATTAGCTTTTCGTTCATCCAAGAATACCGTTTATGAAATTAAGATGTATGGGTACGCATCCATGCTTTTCTGCCATTTTTGCATAAAGGAAACAACTTTTCTGACTTCCTGTTTGCTTCCTTTGATAAAGAGACCTTCCAAAATGGGATCTACTTTTAAACAAAAGAATTTGCTCCTAGAGCAAATTATTTTCTTTAAGAGTTGACTCCCATTAAGAAGGGAGACAAAAATGAAAATGACAGAGTAGCTTCCCCTGAAAGTGAACCCATTCACCTTAACCCATTTATTATTCTTATCAAATGGATGTGTCAATTTGTCAGTTAAGGTGTGTCCGGGTCAGTTTAGTTTTGTCATTATTATTATAATTCAACAGGAAATAACAGTTTTCTTTATGCAAATAGTGTAGACCATGATCAGACGCTGCGTTTTGTAGCGTCTGATCTGGTTCTGCACTGTTTGCCTTTGTCCCTTTTTGGGACGCTAGTCACTGATGGGTTACATGTACAAGAGTGTACAACTTTGTTCTTTAAGCTTTTTGTGTATCTCTATAATGTTGTTTTGAATAATACAAGCTATTATACATGTAAACAAAACACTGTCAATAGTATATTGTTTTCCTTTCGCCTCATCACAGGGTATAATCCATTCCGCCAATTTTCGCTTCCTGCAGAGACTGTCCGTCAAATTTGGCTTCCGTCGAGACTGTCCGCGAACTCTTGCTTCCTGCAGAGACTACTGTCCTCGAAAAATGGCTTCCTGCCGAGACTGTCCGCGTGATTCTGCTTCCTGCCGAGAGCATACATAATAAAACTCGTTGGGGAAAACCGATAAGATGCTCGGCATAGCCTCGCATCTTATCTTTTTCCCCAACTCGTTTAATAAATTCAATAATATATGAGCACTCATGTAAGATCCTCTATATACAGCACCATGTTAAAGTAAGTGCAGCAAACCAAAAAAAAAAGAAAAAAACTTATCATAAGTCTAATTGGCTCCAGACATGCATCTATGGATGTATAGATCTACACCAATCAGAACAGAACCAAGCAATTATGTTACAGGATTGCCGATAGCAAGGGCCACCGTGGTCAGTCAACACCGGCACTGTTTTTGTATCGTCTCAGTGGCCGGCGTTAGGGTTGGAAACTTCATGACACACCGCAGATTCAGCAGCCAAAAAGAAGGTTCACTTTAACAGACTGTTCGTGATTCTGCGCAAGATATATTCTCTCAGGAAAAGGTTACCAGGTATTAAATTTGAAGCCATATTCTAAACTTGAAATGTGTCCATAGTACACAGATGCCCCCGCCTAGTGATTTAAGTAAAATGGCGACTTGATTAAGGTACTGGCACGTGTAGGGAAACTAGGTTCATAGAGGCAGACTTGTATAATATAGAAGGCCATAGGCAAAGCGTTGCCAAACGGTTGAAATGTGACACAAATTGTAGCCCTTTATACAGTTTAAGAGTCACTGTATAGCTAAAATAGAAACATTTGTATTACAGAACCTGGTTAGGAACGAAGTCAGTGGACCTTGGTATGTGGATAATCATGCCTTATTCTTGTAAACTCCTGTAGTAATTATAGATATAAACCCTCATACAAAATTTCGAGTCGCTACAATAATAGGAACCTTACAAACTACCTCTTACAAAAATCTTAACCTTGCAGAATTGGCCTGAGTCCGACATCAGTGGACCGTGAAATATGGAACTTCATGACATGATTCTTGTACATTCTTGTTATACATCTAAATATTAATCCTCATACAAAATTTCAAGTTGCTACAAAATAGGAAACCTAGAATCCTCCTCTTACAAAACTCCTAACCTTGCAAAATTAGCCAAAGACCGTGATATATAGATCATTTTGCCCTGTTTCTTGTGTATTCTGATTATATTTATAGATATAAACCCCCTAGACTGGAGTCAGTCCAAAAGATATATATTTATTCATATATAAATTCCATCCCTCTCAGCTTCTTTAATTTATCCCCAGATAGAATCTTTTCATTCATAGCTATCAGAAGAAAAAATTTATATTGAGAAAGAAAATGTTAAGGTGTATGTTATGAATGAACAAGAAAAAAATGAATGGGACTATTTCTAGTCTATAAACCCCCATACAACATTTCGAGCTGCTTTAATAATAGGAACCCTACAATCTACCTCTAACAAAAATCTTAACCTTGCAAAATTAGCTTTAAATCCTGGAGGCTTTATCTGTAATTTGGTTACAATTGGCCCAGTGGTGTTAGAAAAGAAGTCATTTAAAATTGTGAACGGACGACGACGACGGATGACGGAAAACGGAGCCTGCCTATCCGATAAGCTATCCCTAATAATATGATAACGGCATCATCAGCATCATGTTCCTAGCACACCTGAGCCTCTGACTCAGGGGCCGTATTCATAAAGCCACTTAAGTGGTTGCTATGCTGTTGCTAAGGTTAAATTTTTTTGGAAGGAGATTCCCTACAACTATGAAAGTTGCTCTGGAGGAACAGTCTTACAAAGACTGTTCCTCCAGAGCAACTTTCATAGTTGTAGGAAATCTCCTTTACAGAACTTTAGCCTTAGCAACAGCATAGCAACCACTTAAGTCGTTTTATGAATACGGCCCCAGGTGTGCTATGAACATGATGCTGATATTGACGTTAACAGTACCGAAATTTAAATGACATTGAAGAAAGCGCTCATTTACATACTTTCCTCATTGTTTTTAAATGCTGTATATTGCATGTAAGCTACCGGAAATCTTCTGTAAGAATGAGTTCAGTATTACGCCAAAATACTGGGCTCATTGAACCAAGTGGACCGGAAACAATTGACTAAACCTTAATGAGGAACAAAGAGCTTGTTATTGTGGCCACAAAACTGTTGCACCAGTTACAGAGAAAAACAAATAAATGACCTCTGACAGTTTCCATGCAAATCTGCCTATTTTTCGACAAATAACTGCCGCTTTCTTGGGAAGCCAGAAATGAAAATTTTAGCATTGACGGGTAGACTTATTCATTATAAAGAGGTTTTGATATTGCTTTTGAACAATTATTACAACTGCATACTAACTCTCACTGCTTCTCGCAAGAGGGGTAAGTGAAATTTTCAGTCATCCTAAATACATATATTTTTCGATTTTTCTTATTTAATGAATTTTATTTGTTAAATATGCTTAAAATGAAGTAAAGCACTATAGCTGATCATAGTATGCAATTATATGTAAATGAAACGAATGCTAGCCTTATTTTTCGACACAGAGGGTTTAATTACCCCACCCACTTTTCAGTTTTTTAACTGCAGACTACCTTCCCCCCCCCCCCCCGTGCCTCAGCTCGCCACTCATATATAATGTGTATATTGAAAGTACACATATGCATGCAAAGTGGCTTGCTGAGGCACGGGGGGGGGGGGAAGCATACGGGGGGGGGGGAAAGCATCTCTATAAAACTTTTCCTATTTTCCATACATTCAATGGTAAAAACTTGCTTTTTACACCAAAAATCTATGTCTACGTGTGATATAATTGAAAAAATATTTTTGTGCCAACTGTAGGGAGTTCAGAGCAACACATTTCAATAAAAAATTTTAAGTATACAGAAAGTTCATTTTTCCCCATATTTATAGGCAAATTTACATTACAACTGTCAGAGGTCCTTTTGAATAGATGGGTATTTCAGAAGAAAAAATACACCATAGAGCTATTCTACTTGTAGTTTGATCCTAGTGCTGCCAAACACGTGACGTCAATAAAGATTCACAAACGATCTTAACGTTACATGGCGGCAACTTGCGATATGTAGTCAAATTACTCACACTTTTTTCTCACAAACAAGCACATGACTAATTAAACTTAAGAAAACATGCACAAAGAGAGAGAGAGAGAGAGAGAGAGAGAGAGAGAGAGAGAGAGAGATGTGACAGAAAAGTGAGAAGAAAACTAGAATTTCATTGTTAGAAATGATGTTGATATGAATTATGAAATGAATAGTTGTTTGTGTGCACTCAGAGAGAGAGTGAGAGAGAGAGAAGGAAAGAGAGAGAGAGATAGACAGAGAGTGAGAGAGACAGACAGACAGACAGACAGACAGACAGACAGACAGACAGACAGAGACAGAGAGAGAAAAAGAAAGAGAGTTCATTCAATTAGAAATCATCTTTGTGAAATATATGAAGGAAACCTTTCAAAATCGAAAATTTTAAAGTCAAGATCAAATGCTTCTTGCAGATCTTGTAAAGTTTCTTTAGAAACTGTTGAATAAGCTTCTTTTAGTGCAATGTCTCTGTTTAACTTATTTTCTTCGGGACTGAAAGCTTTATAAGCATTTAATATAGCAGTTCTCAATATCGGCTCTGTTATATTTTCGGATGATAGTTCCTTCTCTGGAAAAACTGCTTTAAAGTGAATAATACCTCGGTTTTGAAGCCGTTTCCATACTCTCTTAAGACCTTCCTGAAACGTCATGCACTTTTCTACATTTTTACGATTGTTAAAAGCCCATTTTGAGGAATCGTTTATTGCATCCATATCAGAACTTGTTTTAAAATCCGAAAATTTAACCAAATGTGTAAGATTTGCCAATTCTAAGAAATACATAGTGTCTTCTTTCAACGTTTCATATTTTCCAATAAAATTGTACGGTAAACCACATGGTAAACAATGTTTAAATGCTGGTGAAAAATGCCCATCTACTCCACAATCGCTCTTCTTTACATCTTTAGCAATCGCTTGTAC
This sequence comes from Ctena decussata, assembly GCA_963989385.1. Lineage (NCBI taxonomy): Eukaryota > Metazoa > Mollusca > Bivalvia > Lucinida > Lucinidae > Ctena > Ctena decussata. The sequence goes on from OZ022499.1 coordinate 15,956,205, forward strand.
GAATTCGGAGAATTGTACATCGTGACCACATTCTAAGCTTTTATTGGAATGGTTCTTTCTCTCCGCTGCTATGATCTTTTTACCATAGCCCCACCAGTAAGGGTTGGTGGCATAGAATTTGTCCATCCAGCCGGAGAAAAGCCGTGTATAAGGGTCCCGAACAAATATGACATTCCTTTTGCCTTTCTGATTCATTGTCTTCCTAATCCATTCGATGTCAACCTCTTTTAAGTTCTTCAGTCCGTATGCCGCCCCAAGCCCAATATCTTCTAAGGGATCATGTCGATCACCATTCTTTTGGATTATCTAAAACAAATTCATCTTTTTAGCCGCAATATGACGAAAACAACGAAGTGGCAGGTGCGCCCAGCGAAGACTCAGATCAGTCTGGGCATCCGCCCAGTCTGATCAGATTCTTCACTGTCCGCTCAAAGCTAGCTTAGACCCTTAGCTACCATGTAAAAGCACAGCCAAGACTCTGATCAGACTGGGCGGATGCCCAGGCAGATCTAAGTCATCGCTGGGCGCACATGCCACTTTGTTGGTTTTCTCGTGTCGCGGCTCATTTATAATGACTCAGTGGATCGGCTGACTTAAAATTTTGGTGATAAAGGTGAATCGGCACAACTCTTCGACATTCCACCATTTTTACAAAGGGAAACAACTTTTCAACTTTATGTTTGCTTTCCTGGGCAACGTAGCTCTTCAAAAAAGTGGTCTACTATTAAAGGAAAGAATCTGCTACTAGAGAAGCATTTTCTTCCTTTAAGAGTTGATCCCTTTTGAGAAAGGAAGCAAATGGCAGAGTTGCTTCTACTGAACGTATGCCATTTTACCTGAAAAAAAAACAACTTCAAAAAACGTTTTTTATTCTTTTGCATCTAAAACATACATTGTGAAGTATCAGATGATGTGTTGTTACATATTCTATTAGACAAACAAATATGTCGGTTTTTATTTTTGTTTCATACCTTGAGTTTTGAAGATTTTTTGGTTGGAACGTCCACGGTAAACAACTAAGGTCATGTCGGGACGGTCAGTTAACCTAACCACACTATTCCTGGGCAGGCTTAGACCTCCTAAGCGGTTAACCAGTAGTAAGTGCACATACTTTCGCCAGTAACTGACAACTGCCCTTCTTGAATCAGCGGAAGGAGAAACGAAAGTATGTGTCCAGCCCGGGATTCGAACCCAGGACCGAGTTTTGAAGAAGTGTCATACATTGTATATATTATAATTTGTGATTTGTTTGTGATTATTTTCTGGTTGGATTGAGACCCTGAGACTCTACGACTTTTCACCATTTTTCCAAAGGGAATCAACTGATCAACTTCATGGTTGCTTTCCTTGACAACGTAGCTCTTTAAAAAAGGGAGTCTACTATAAAAGGAAAGAATTTTCTTCTACGGAAGCATTTTTTCCTTTCAATAGTAGACCCCTATTGAGAAGGGAAGCACAACTTAAGATGGGGCAGTTGCTTCCCTTGGAAGTATGCCATTTCACCTTAAAAATTACCGTTGGTATTATTTACCAACTGAAACATATATTCAGGAATATAGCTGGCGCAAATTGACCTGTCTTTTTGACCCCTCATTTAAATATATTAGTAGGTTCAGTTGATTTCACAGATAGGGATGCATGAATTATAAAACAAACTTAAGGCCATCCTTTAAAAATATGTTTGTTGTGCTCCAATGCAGACTTAGCTAGATCGGTAGGTTGGGAGGAAGTTTTTTTTCGGGTGCCACAAAGTACTGGTTGCTGTCAGAGAGTAGCTTTTCCCCCTAGTAGTTTTTCTCCCCGGAAAAATGACTATGATTTTTCCATAGTAGAATTTCCCACCGGAAAAATGGCTATATAGTAGAATCCCCCCCCGGAAATATGACTATATAGCCAATTTTCCCCGGGGAAAATCTACTATACGTGTTTCTGCATATTCGTTTTTCCCCTCCATAGTGGATGTTCCCCCTGGTAATATGATTGCAGGGAAACACGCTACATAGTGGAATTTGCTCCTTCTCCAATAATAATAGTGAGGTTCATAACTGAAACAGAAATATGAGTATCTCTCCATAAAAAATCGATGGATAACAGATGCTAGAACCGCATGCATGTCTTATTTTTGTTTTGGGGAAAGCAGGTAGGCATTTTGCTTTTCCATGTTAGCCAAAAACGGATATGAGTGTACGTGGTTGTGTGCATAAATTTGTATAATTTTGTGTTTGTACAAGCATTCATCTGCGCGTACGCGCAGCGGAGTGCCTGGACTAGTGTTCGCCTTTCATGCAGGAGTCGTTGACTCGACTCCCATTGAGACACACGTCCCATTATAATTTTCAATGTAATAAGCTCCCTACTAAATCAAACATGACTAGGCAAAGCACCCGTTCGTACGTCTTCCTGTAGCTTGCATGCGTATATGTATGTATATAAATAAATGCGATGAGAAGAAATCACACCCTGCTCGTTCCTTAAATTAGTAATTATTGATTATTATAGAAATATGGCTGCTAAATTTGCATATTGATTTTTGGAATCAATCACGTTTATTACCTCCCTTGAAGTACCTATACATTTCTTATGCGATCTTTTTTTCCGTACAATGTCTCTGTTCCATTCCATTCCGTTAAGTTCCGTTCCGCAACATACCAATAGCCATACCAAATTCACTAATAGCCAATTTTCCAGTGGGGGGAAAAGGACTATGGGGGAAAAGTGGCTCTATGAGGTCCGGACAATCCACTATATAGCCGTCCTTCCTATAGCCATTTTACGGGGGAAAGGGGGAAAACCCACTCTCTGACAGCCTTAAGTTGCGACTAAAATACATTTGCAAATAGTGCAGACCCGAATCAAAGTATTCCTTAAGAGCAGTCTGGTCATGATCAACAGTGTTTGCCATCTCACACAGACAGTCTTATAGTGCAGATTATATTTCATTTACATCCTTTGAGATCAGAGGATAGATTCTGAGAAATCTAAAATTTGAGATCGATTTAGACTATTATTCTAGATCATTGTCTTTTATACTATTTGGATCCTTTTGAAATTAATCAGTCTTTGAATCGACTGCCCAATTAAAATTAAGAAATTACAGTATGCTTTTTTCCTGTTTCGTCACCAGATATTGTCAGGGTCACTGACGAGGACTACGTAGTCTGGCCCATGTTCCTACTTCTGTATGTATTCTCTGCTCTTGAAGGAACTTTTTTAGATTTTAATTAACTCCGTTCGGCAGCCGTTACCCAATTTTAAGTTGACAATTACATGTATTATGATTAAATATTACTACATACGAAACAAAAAATGAAAGAAAGGACACAAAGGCCAAATCTTGGATAGTATGGAATGCAGCAAACAGAATTTTTATCATGGCCTTACAAATAACGAATCCTCTCAAGATTCACGAGCATTTCTAGCAGAAATGAATTACTTCATGCAATTGTGAATAGTTTACCAGATATACTTGCATAAATCTATAGACGTCTTGCCCATGTTAACTGTGGGCACAACTGTATGGGGTTGGTACAAATAAAGTTTATCATTTCTCAATAGAACTTTGGATTCGGGGCCGACATTGCTATGCATTCCAAAAGACATAATTTGTTTTAATCGCTTAATTGCAAACAGAAGCAACTGCAAAAGCATACGCCTCAAAGAGGGTTCCAAACCTGGGCGGAGAGAGAAGGAATGGATGGATAACGTGCAGTTTTACTTCCTTTTAGACAGTATTTAAGTCATATCAGGACGATGGGTGAGTGATAATGAAAGGCTGTGTGCAATGGAACCCCGTTTACGATCGAAAAGATTCCCGTCTCCAGCGGGACTCGAACCAGGGGCCACCATATCAGCAGACCACCGCTTAACCTACTGAGCTACCTGGGTTCCTGGACGTGTGTGTTTGAGAGAGAGAGAGAGAGAGAGAGAGAGAGAGAGAGAGAGTTGCATTCTGCATCTTAATAGCATGTTACCCAAAGTGAGAATACAATGTAGCAGAAGATACATAAAGAGATACAGGGAAAGTGTATTACATCCATCTATAGCTGGCGCAAATTGACCTGTCTCTTTGACCCCTCATTTGAATATATTAATAGGTTCAGTTGATTTCACAGATAGGGATGCATGAATTATAAAACAAACTTAAGGCCATCCTCTAAAAATATGTTTGTTGAGCACCAATGCAGACTTAGCTGGATCGGTAGGTTGGGAGGAAGTTGTATTTTTTTTTTTTTTTTTTTTTTGGGGGGGGGGGTGCCACAAAGTACTGGTTGCGACCAAACTACATTTGCAAATAGTGCAGACCCGAATCAAAGTATTCCTTAAGAGCACTCTGGTCATGATCAACAGTGTTTGCCATCTTAGACTGACAGTCTTAATTCCGTTCAGCAGCCGTTACCCAATTTAAAGTTGACAATTACATGTATTATGATTAAATATTACTACATACGAAAAAAATGAAAGAAAGGACACAAAGGCCAAATCTTGGATAGCATGGAATGCAGCAAACAGATTTTTTATCATGGCCTTACACATAACAAATCCTCTCAAGATTCACGAGGATTTCTACCAGAAATGAATTACTTCATGCAATTGTGAATAGTTTACCAGATATACTTGCATAAACCTATAGACGTCTTGCCCTTGTTAACTGTTGGCACAACTGTATGGGGTTGGTACAAATAAAGTTTATCAATTTTCAATAGGGCTTTTGATTTGGGGCCGATAATGTTATGCATTCAAGATGACATAATTCGTTTTAATCGCTTAATTGCAAACAGAAGCAACTGCAAAAGCATACGCCTCAAAGAGAGTTCAAAACCTGGACGGGAAGAGGAGGAATGGCTGGATAACGTGCAGTTTTACTTAGTTTTAGACAGTATTTATGTCATATCAGGACGATGGGTGGGTGATAATGAAAGGCTATGTGCAATGGAACCCCGTTTACGATCGGAAAGATTCCCGTCTCCAGCGGGACTTGAACCAGGGGCCACTAGATCAGCAGAACACCGCTTAACCTACTGAGCTACCGGGGTTCCTGGACGTATGTGTCAGAGAGAGAGAGAGAGAGAGATGCATTCTACATCTTAATAGCATGTTACCCAAAGTGAGAATACAATGTAGCAGAAGATACATAAAGAGATACAGGGATAGTGTATTACATCCATCTACGTATCTGGATATTATTTCAACATCGTCATGATTCATGGTATGGTAAACAATACCATGGGTGAAAAAGTAAGCATCTTAACTTATTCAGCATCTTGCCTCAACCTACTACATGATGCTCGTGTTTGCAACGTTTCCATTCGCCTAAGCTGAAAACTGAATGCCTACTCTCTCTATTGAATACACTCTCTCTCTCATAACCAGCTCTGAAATCAAACATTCATAAAAAATGATTATATGATAAAATTTATGCAATTTTCCATACAGCATAGTTACGCGCCGAAACTCCTTGGCATTTGAAAATGGAAAACCGGCTTTATGAAGCAACACGCTCCGTAAATATCTAAGGCTCTTTTCTATGGCGTGTACTTTATGAAGATTTCGGCGCCGAGGCTGCCCTTGTAAATACAACGCAAAAAGAGTTTCGACGCTGAAGCCAACTATAATACGCTCCACGAAAACCCGGCTTTAGGATATGGCAGTCATTCAATCGCGTAAACACGTGTAGGTGTGGTTCTGCAAGAAAGCTTCGTCTCCTATTTCGCAATGAATTGGGCTATTTTGCATACTCATGCATAAAGGTCAGAAAGACAGGTCAATTTGCGTCAGCTATACGTATCTGGATATTATTTCAACGTCGTCATGAGTCATGATACGGTAAACAATACCATGAGTGAAAAAGTAAGCATCTTAGCTTGGTTTAAACAATATTTATTTCACGTAAATTGCATGCATAACATTTACAGAGTACAAAATGGTGAACAGGATTTGATAACAAGCATCAAAACGTATACAATCATCTCCTGCAGAACAAGTAGCAATAGTGAATGGCAATACAAAAAATAAGATTACTTAACATGCATGTGTAATCTAAATGTGAATTTAATCGACTGAAATAGAGAGAGAGAGAGAGAGAGAGAGAGGGGGGGGAGAGAGAGAGGGGGGAGAGAGAGAGAGAGCAATGCAGTAAGAGGAGTTTCCCCATGGGCATTGTCCGAATGACCTTTGGTAAAATTGAGGTAGTTTTGCTGATGCAGATACATGTATCTCATAACGGAGATTAGCTTATTCAGCAGCTTGCCTCAACCTACTGCATGATGCTCGTGTTTGCAACGTTTCCATTCATCTAAGCTGAAAATTGAATGCGTACTCTCTCTCTCTCTCTCTCTCATAACCAGCTCTGAAATCAAACATTCTAAAAATGATTATATGATAAACATTTAGGCGATTTTCCATACAGCATAGTTACGCACCGAAACTCCTTGGCATTTGGAAATGGAAAACCGGCTTTATGAAGCAACACGCTCTGTAAATATCTAAGGCTATTTTCTATGGCATGTACTTTATGAAGGTTTCGGCGCCGAAGCTGCCTTTGTAAATACATGGCAAAAAGAGTTTCGACGCTGAAGCCAACTATAATACGCTCCACGAAAACCCGGCTTTAGGATATGGCAGTCATTCAATCGCGGAAATACGTGTAGGTGTGGTTCTGCTAGAAAGCTTTGTCTCCTATTTCGCAATGAATTGTGCTATTTTGCATATTCAAGCATAAAGGTCAGAAAGACAGGTCAATTTGCGCCAGCTATATCACGATATGCTGTACAGATCAAATTTTGTTTACTGTCGTGTCAATGCACTTTTAATTTTGGACCAAACCTTGAAATAGGTTGAGCAGCTTGTCACGGAAAAAGTCGGCTCTTTCCGTATCAATCAGAACACTTTTAATATAACTATTTAAAACGATTTCAATACATGTCAGTGTGGTCCAGAGGTTCAGCTTGTAGACTATTAGACTAAATATGCTGAGTCAGTGGTTCAAATCCCGTATTTCCCTTTTCTTATCGCCCCCCCCCCCCCCACCTCCTCGCCCCCTTTTTGCTTTTTTTACTTATTTATTTTATTAATTTTTTTGTCAATTTCATTTCATTTTAAGTTCTCCACTTCTAATAACGAATTCCCCTCTTCTTGTTTTACTACGAATTATGTGAAACTACACATAATAGCTAGGGTTTATACAATGCAAAGGGGTTTCTTGTATCAAAACGAGAATTCACATGATGAATGGATGAAATGGCGACTTAACGTCTATTCAACAATAAGTCATACCAGGACGATTCAAGGGTGATTGTGAAAGACTATGTGCAATGAAGCACCGGTTAGGTTTTAATAGAGCCTTGTCTGCCATCTGGACTCGACCCAATGATCCACAGTCGGGAGCGCTAACAACTTTGCTACACGGACGCTTCAGCATCAAGTGCAACTCCAAAAATAACGCTCGACTATGACAAAACCGAATCTCTGCCTGACCTTGGGAAAGCATAAAGGGGGTGGGGGGGGGGGGTATCAATAAGGTGGGTTTTCTGCATCCTACCAAAGTTTTATTTTTTTAACTGATGGTATACTCCAGTGTGTCTAGTTTATTGAACAATATGTGACTTTGCGCGGAAAGCCCTAGTTACTGAGCTATGGGTCCAAAGAAGTGGGTGGGGTAATTCAACATGGTTTTAGCTGGTCTTGTAAAAATGTCCTCATTTGGTAGAAGAGTACAGCAGACAGACAGGATTTGATAAAATGATTAACAGAATATCTAAACTATATTTCCATATCATTTTATTTGGTCTAATTTGAACATATGTTGTCGAAAAAGACTTCCTTTGACATTCAACATTGTTTGATATTTTTGTCCTCAATTTTCAATATTTCTTGGCCTTATGGTTAAATAAACAGACCAGTTGTCATCAAACTAATGTCAAGGAAGCACCCTGACCAGGACATTCGGATGATGTGACCAGAATTTCACAATGACCTAGTTTTCATGGTCGACTGAACACATAAACTTGCACAGAAGATGTTTTTTCATTTAATTTTGACCTAGAATTACGAACCTTTGGCCAAATTACTATTTTAACTTCTATATTATCCCCTACACCCCTACACTAAAGGTGAAAGAATACATATTGGCTTCAGATCGGATCTCCTTGGCGTCTGCATCTGTGTCTGGGTCACATACTTTGACCTTGGAAGGTCAAGGTCAGATTTTGATGACCTTGACCTTGTTTCCAAGGTCACAGAAGGACTTAATATGTGACAAATACACAATTGCAGATGCCAACGAGATCCGCACTGAAGCCAATATGTATTCCCTCACCTTTAGTGGCGGGGCGTGGGGCATAATATAGCAGTTAAAATAGTAATTTGACCAAAGGTTCGTAATTCTAGGTCAAAATAGAAAGAAAACCATCTTCTGAGCAAGTTTATGTGTTCAGTCGACCATGAAAACTATGCTATTGTGATATTCTGGTCACATCATCTGAATGTCCTTCTCAAGGTACTTCCTTGACATGAGTTTGATGATAACATGTCTGTTCATTTAACAATAAGGCCAAGAAATATTGAAAATTGAGGTCAAAAATATCAAAAACTGCTAAATGTCAAAGGAAGTCTTTTTTGACAACATATGTTCAAATTAGACCAAATAAAATGATATGGAAATATAGTTTAGATGTTCTGTTAATCATTTTATCAAATCCTGTCTGTCTGCTGTACTCTTCTACCAAATGAGAATGTTTTTACAAGACAGGCTAAAACCATGTTGGATTACCCCACCCACTTCTTTGGACCCATAGCTCAGTAACTAGGGCTTTCCGCGCAAAGTTACATATGGTTCAATAAACTAGACACACTGGAGTATACCATCAGTCAAAAAAATAAAACTTTGGTAGGATGCAGAAAACCCACCTTATTGATACCCCCCTTTTGTCATTTTGAGCAGCGGGATTGGTTGCGGTCCTGCCGGAGCGTCCAACTAATTTAGATAATAGTAGGACAAGGGCCTACTGTACTTGCAGTAGGTGCGGGTGGGGTTGTTTGGATATTTTTCTCTTGCCTATCACATCTCTTTTCTTTCTCCCTCTCTCTGGCAGACGCCTCAATATAGACTGAAATACTGTCCAAACGAGTTGTAAAACCCAACCAACATTTTGAGCTGAAATTTCTGCTTTGTCTAATCAGCAATATCCTGGTGTATGCATGTTGCGTTGAGGTTATGTTTATCTCTTTCTCTGTTGGACAGGCAAGTTCATGAGTCTTCAAAAAGAGACTTTTTTTAACAGATTGATTGTGCATGACTTTGCCAGACAAAACAGCATGAAAGAGTTCCTAAATCTACATGACAGGCAATCGTCCAGCTATAATATTAGTTCAACAGTTTTTGGTTCAGTTCTCGTAGAAGATTCTCCACGCGTTATCCCAATTTTGTCCGAAATGTAGGAGGAACGGAAAAGATCAAAACATATGTGAACACCTTCATGTATCATTTGAGCATACGACCAGGGCAACGAAACAGTTGCTCGATAGAATAAATTGCTGAATGCCAATGAGACCCATAAACAGTTAAAAAATCTTCCCACGATATGCTATATTTGGGGAAAAATACCCATCCACCTGCTGGAAAAAAAACAAAACAAAAAAAAAAAAACACTGACCCGACGATATGCCCATGCAAAACTTAGTTTGTACTCGTAGTGCTTATTGCTTTACCCACTTAGCCACAGCGGACAGTGTATTTTTTGGTATTATTACTCAAGTTATACCATGCACTTTACTGACGGATAATGACGAGTGCATTCGGGTATATAACGGAGAAAGGCGGACGGTTGTTTTGCCATTGGTTACCCATTTACGAGGTTCGAATGGAATCGGCGACCTTTTGACACGACAGGCTAGAAATTTTGTTTATAGTAGTCTATTAGACAACAACAACAACAAAAAAAATCTTGTCGTGTTTTGTTTCATATCTTGAGTTTTGAAAAGTAACACACATTGTGTATCAGTATATCATTATTTGATCCGCGACACGACAAAACCCAAAAGCTTGCATTTGCGCCCAGCGAAGACTCAGATCAGCCTGAATAACACTTTTTTTCTATTATCATTATACGAGCCGCGACGTGACAAAACCAACAAAGTGGTTGTGCGCCCAGCGCAGACTCAGATCAGCCTGGGCATCCGCCCAGTCTGATCAGAGTCTTCTCTGTCCGCATGAAGGTAGCTTAGATCCTTAGCTACTCTTAAAGCGCTTAGCGAAGAGTCTGATCAGTCTGGGTGAATGCCCAGGCTGATCTGAGTCTGCGCTGGGCGCACAACCACATTGTTGGTTTTCTCGTGTCGCGGCTCATATTTCCCACGACTATGTGAAAGACAAGTTAGTGATTTCAAAAGTTATGATTTAAGTATACGGTATCTGCCAATATTTCATCTAAAACCAAGCCATATTCCCAATATGAGGCGTAACATGTTGCTAAACGTCGGGTTCGGAAAAGTCGTACGACCGGAGCACATAACATCGAGGCGATATGGTTTGATGTTCACGTTTTCAACAATACAATAAAACGAGGGCTCTGCTTTTATCACACTTCTTAACGCCATCTTTATTTGAGAATATCTGTAAAAAATTCGTAAGTGCTGGTACAGCTAAAAAACATACAGTCAAAGCTGCCTATGGGGTCACCTCTATTAAGGGATCACCTGTCTGAAGCAGCCACATTTTCTGGGTCCCTCACACCAAAATACAATGCAAATGAACCTGTCTTAAGCAGCCAATTTTTGTCCTTCCCTTGAGTGACCCCTTAAGACTCTACTGTGATTGTCATAAAAATTTACAAGATTGGTTTTTCAATGCAGTAACGCGACTAAAAGATGCAGATAGAATGGCAAATAGTGTAGACTTTGACCTGACTGCTCCTTCAGTCTGATCTTGGTCTACATCGTTTTCTCAGACCTCTATGTCCAAATGAGCCGCGACACAAGAAAACCAACAAAGTGCTTGTGCGCCCATCGCAGACTCAGATCAGCCTGGGCATTCGCCCTGTCCAATCAGACCCTTCACTAAGCGCTTAAAGGGTAGCTAAGGGTGTAAGTTACCTCCATGCGGACAGCGAAGTCTCTGGTCAGACTGGGCGGATGCTCAGGTTGATCTGAGTCTGCGCTGGGCGCACAACCACTTTGTTAGTTTTGTCGTGTCGCGGCTCAAATATTTAGATTTTGAATGATAAAGGCCATAAGTATAAACTTTTCGATTTTACGGATTAAAATCTTTTATTTTCCGCTTCATGGAGTCATGATACATGACAAACATGTGTTTACTTTAACGTTGGCGAGGCATGAACACCTCTGATGAGCTTTCAATATCACTAAACAGAGCAGCAACCCAGAGGCACACATCATTGAATAAACATTGATTCAACGTTGATTCAACGTCATGACGTTGAATCAACGTTGATCCATTCTATATTTATCTTTGTATGTCCAGTAGGAAGCTACACGATTTCAGCAGTAAATTTGAACACCAAAAATATTGATCCACCAAAGGCGATTACAATAAAATGTGAATATTTTTTGCGCTCGAAAAGAGATAGAAGTAATAAAAGTGACGAAAAAAATGCGGCCTTATAAATTGTTATTAACGTTTTGTGAAAGCAAAGATGGGTTAAGAATACTGCTCCAGATTATAAGAAGGGGTATCAGGGATAATTTAGTAATAATTATACATATATATTGCTGCATAAAAAGGTTTCAATCCCTTCATTGGAATCGTCACGCCGAGACGGCTCAAATGTGAGGTCACTGACAACATGTGTTTTCATTTAGAAATAAGAAAAACAATAATAATAGTAATTGTTTTCCTCAAAACCTCGCCTTTTCTGGAGCTCTAAAAAGATGTTTCAAGAGTTCTAGATTAGGTGGGATTTTGAGGGTGATGTTTCAAGAGATAACTTTTCTTATTTCTGAATGATTATGATGATAACATGTTACCCCTCATCAGAACCGTCTCGGCAAGAAGATTCTAATGAGGATTCACAAGATATGAGCCGCGACACGAGAAAACCAACTAACAGGCATGTGCGCCCAACGCAGACTCAGATCAGCCTGGGCATCCTCCAGTCTGATCAGACTCTTCGTTAAGCGATTAAACGGTAGCTAAGGGCCAAAGCTACCTTCATGCCGACAGGAAAGACTCTGATCAGACTGGGTGGATGTCCAGGTTGATCTGAGTCTGTGCTGGGCGCACATAACACTTTGTTGGTTTTCTTGGGTCGCGGTTCATATGTTTAATGGAGAAATATGGAAAATTATACCGTAATTACCAATGTCATTCCATCTTATCTGCAGACTGTTCAGTATCTGATTTTTTTTTCAGACCTCACATTATATTTCCAAAGCCCATGAAACTAAACCCATTCAGACTCGAATGCCAGTTTCAATACTAAAAAATAGCCATCAGAGGAGATGGCAAATCCCCCGACCGAAGACCCCCATGGGCCTTGGTAAAAAGGGTGCACTTCAAAACACATATTAGTAATATATTGTCGTTCTTTTATGCTTCTGATTGACATTAACTGTTAACAGATGCATGATTATCTAACACTCAGACTAAAACAGTATGCTTGACTGCTAAAAAGAGGTAATATCTCAAACAGCCACCACAATATTATACACAAATGTATAGCATACGATACATTCAACTTTCAAAATGTGTGAATAACTTCTAAAGTACAAGCCCTACCAATCTAATTTTGAGCTCTCTAGTAAGTGAATTTGGACAAAGAATCCAAATCTGGAAAAATTTTTTTTTTTTTTTTTTTTTTTTTTTTTTTTGGGGGGGGGGGGGAGGGGTCACGGGAATGTGGAGGGGTAAGAGAGAGTTAGGAACACTGATAAGATATCACAGCATGATCATCAATATTCTAAAAGGTACACGGTTATTCAAATTCTGGAGCTGACCAGGGTTATACAGTTATGGAGCAGAGACTCAAACAGCAGCTCAAACTACCAAAGGGAAATAATTCACTGAGTGTAAAAGAAAGAGTTATCATTCATGTATGAGACAAATTGTCATGACCTGTTCTGCATATCTGTGAAGTATCATGAAAATATTTCAAAACGTATTCAAGCTATGGAGCGGACACCTAAAATCATCAAAGGGAAATAACTCCAAAAGTAAGAAAGCAAGAGTTGTCATTCTTATTCGCGACACATCATCATCACCTGTTCTACATATCTGTAAAGTATCATGAAAATATTCCAAAAGGTATTCAAGTTATAGAGCGGACACGAAATCAGACCTAAAACCATCAAGGGGAAATAGCTCAAAAAATAAGAAAGCAGGAGTTGTCATTCTTGTTCGTGACACATCGTCATGACCTGTTCTACATATCTGCGAAGTATCATGAAAATATTCCAAAAGGTATTCAAGTTATAGAGCGGACACGAAATCATACCTAAAATGATCAAGGGGAAATAACTCAAAAAGTAAGAAAGCAAGAGTTGTCATTCTTGTTCGCAACACACCGTCATGACCTGTTCTACATATCTGTGAAGTATCATGAGAATATTCCAAAGGGTATTCTAGTAATAGAGCGGACACGAATCTGCCAAAAAATCACACCTAAAACTATCAAGGGGAAATAACTCAAAAAGTAAGAAAGCAAGAGTTGTCATTCTTGTTCGCGACACATCGTCATGACCTGTTCTACATTTCTGTGAAGTATCATGAAAATATTCCAAAGGGTATTCAACTTACAGAGCGGACACGAATCTGCCAAAAAATCACCAAAGGGGAGATAATTAAAAAAGTACAATAGCAAGAGTTACCATTCTTGTACGCGACACATCGTCATGACCTGTTCTACATTTCTGTGAAGTATCATGAAAATATTCCAGAGGGTATTCAAGATATAGAGCGGACAAGAAAGTGTTTACGGACGGACGGACGGACGGACGGACGCCAGGCTCATCGCTATATCCCCCGAACCTTTCGGTCGGGGGATAAAAAGTACACTGATGTGAAATTGAATGCCTGTACTTCTGTCTAGTACTTGGTTATATCCCAGTGTCCGTGCAAGGGTTATACCATCTTCGCAAGTCAATTGTACTAAGTCCACTTTGTTCCTTACGTAAGGAACAGAGTGGACTTAGTACCTGTGGCGAGCGAAGATGTGGTTACACGTACCGTCAAAATTCTAAAAATTGGGACAGCTAAGCTAATTATTTAAATTGTCCTAAAATGGAACAAGTTAGTTTTACAATGCAGTAATGCTCCGAAAAATGCAGATTGAATAGTAAACAGCGTAGACCCTGATCAGACCGCTCCTGCTGGAGCCGGGTTTGATCTGGGTCTGCACTGTTAGCTCAGGTCTGTCTGTCCTAATATTTTGAATTTTTGCGGTATTCTGGTGCGCATGCACACTACATACCTGTAGTATTCGTCTCCAAAATGTAGATCCCGACTTTTCAACGGAACAGTAGAAGATATCATGAGATGTGTTGAATAAGTTTCCCTTCACTGCGTTTTCTTCACATTAAATTTTGTGGAAAGTGTTGGGAGGAAGAGAGCTGCACACTTTTTCTAGGTGTTGCTTCCGAAGCAGAAACCGATTTGCCATTTGGTTATCTGGAAAATAACAGTTCCTGCAGCCACATAATGTTGAAAAACATTGAATCAACATTGATTCAACATCTTGATGTAGAATCAATGTTGATAAAACATCTTGATGATGAATCAATGTTGATTCAATGTTGTTTCAAAGTTTTTTTCCTGCTGGAATTTACCGTCCCGACATGACCATAGTTGTTTACCGTGGACGTAAACACTGGTAAAGCAACAAATCAATCAATCAAAAATCCTGCTGGGGTTTATCATTTAGAACTTGGAGAGGTAGGTTAGAACTGAAACTAAAACATCGAAACACGAAAATCACGGGTAGCTTTGTTTGCTCACGTTTCGCCCGTTTGTTGGAGACGATTCTCGAGCTTTAGAGTGGATTATCGATCGAACTGAAGCACAGTTATGTCTTATAGCACGAGCCCCAGATATCCACATCTTTAGTATGAGATACCTAAAAACGTACCAGGTCTGCACAGAGCATCGTGCTGTAAGCGAGATAAAGCATGGTTCGTCCGCCTGTATGGCCGATAATCCGCTCGCTAAAGCCCTTGGATTATCTCTCCGTACAGGCAGACGAAGCGGACGAACCATGCTCGCTTTCACACTTACAGCATTGGTACGCCTCAGAGAGCTCCATCCACATAGAGCTCTAATGGTTGTATGCAAAAATGTATATGCAAAAGAGGAGTCTTTGTTCGGCGGACGTCGTATGTCCGTCTGTCGTGTCAGTACATTACAAAGTGTGCAGCAGTTTGGTATGTATCCGTACTGGGGCATGGGCGCACTAGGTTGAGGATAGAATAAGACATGCAGCGTGCAACAGTTTATAAGGAGGGTACATCTAAATAGTGGGCACAGGAGAAGGTATTGTGGGAAGTGTATACTAGTGGGAAGTTAAGTTCAAGTGTATGTGTATATTTTCTTTTGACTCTGAGTATTGAGTTTCAGTGTGTTTTGTGCTTGCAAACAATGGTTTTTATTATTCAATTCCTGAATAGACCATGTAGACTGAAAAGCAGTTTTCGAATCATGATCCACCTGCACTCGGATACTGCTATCCGAAAAACGGGTCACACTGTCATGACTGTTGAAAATGAATAAACCGTGGTACACAAAAAGTTTTTATTCTTATTAAATCTTTTCAATCCATATGTACCCAAGTATCGAAAAATTTACTTTTGAAGGACTCTCACAAACTGCCTTTAGTTACTGATCGAGTCATTAAGATATAGATCTGCTGATATGGGAAGATCAGTTGTCAGCTACCATTACTGGAGAAAGTAGTGCACTTAGTACTGGTTAACCGCTCGGGAGGTCTAAGCTTGCCCAGAAATAGTGTGGTTAGGTTAACGGACCCTCCGACATGATTATAGCCGTTTACCGTGGGCGTAAAGCAACAAAACAACAACGACAAGAAAAAAGATGTTTTCCGAATTACTACCGCACAGCTTCTAGCCTATTCCATTCGGGATACCCCTTTAGGGGTATCTGGGCAAACAGTTTGGATCCAGATCAGGCCCCACAAACGTGGGGCCTGATCTTAGATCCAGACTGTTTGCTGCCTAGACATCATTTCTGCAAGAGTTACTTAGACCAATACTGTCAAGATATTCTTGATTTTTTTATGCAGACGACAATTTCAGCAGACGACAAAAATACCCAGAATGCAATGGGCTAGATACTGGGATTGACAGGTCTGGGAAAATAGTGAAGACACAGATCAGACTGTTCCACGAGGAGCAGTCTGATCAGGGTCTACACTGTTTGCCCATCCCGCCCGCATCTTGTAGATGCATTACTGCATTGAAAAACTTAACTGTTCAATTTTCAGATTGATTGATTTCATGCTTAACGTCCACGGTAAACAACTATGGTCACGTCGGGACGGTCAGTTAACCTAACCACAGTATTCCTGGGCAGGCTTAGACCTCCTAAACGGTTAACCAGTACTAAGTGCACATACTTTCGCCAGTAACTGACAACTACCCTTCTTGAATCAGCGGAAGGAGAAACGAAAGTATGTGTCCAGACCGGGTTTCGAACCCAGGACCTCTGACTTATGAGCCAGGTGCCCTACCGATTGCGCTACGTGGCCCGGCAATTTTCAGTTCAGTTACGGTTGTACTTTCGTGTGTCCCTATTTTTAGAAGTTTTTCGGTATGAAGAAAATGTTTGAGAACAAAAAAAGTAATAATAAAAGATGCATTGTTTTAGAAAACATTTAAAGTATTTGACATACACTTCATGTTATTATTACGCACTGGTTAGGGTTTATGAGTATACCTCCATTTTTTTTACCACCATGTATGAGGTATAAAATAGAGATCAGGCCCAGAGGTTATAAAACTTGAGTACATCCTCAAACTCAAAATAAAGCACACTGATTGGCTGCTTCCGAGCATGTGTCCTCAAACTCAAAATAAAGCACACTGATTGGCTGCTTCCGAGCACATGCTCGGAAGCAGCCAATCAGTGAGCTTTATTTTGAGTTTGAGATTATTCTAAAGTTTTATAACCTCGAACCCAGGGCTGAGAAAACCAAACTCATGAAAAACAGCTCCAATGACATCCAAAAAGGACGTCAGGGTAAAAAGAACAAAAGTTGGCAACGTAAGTTTACAAGTTACAAGTTTTAAATACCTCTTAGAAGTTTTCTCAGATAACAGTTTCAAACCTGAGATTCAGTCAAGGATTGCACAAGCTACTGCAGTCCTCACAAATCTGAAGCCATTTTGGAGAGATAAAAACACATCTCTGAGATCCCTGATAAAGCTTTTGAGATCAGATGCTGTTAAAGTACTGAACACATCGTATAATATGAAGGTGTAACTGACTGCAATGTTCGCAGATAGAGGCGAGCAGACCTTGGAGACCGCCACTGACTCCCGACCAAGGTCAAGAAAGGGGATGCAAAAGTGAAATATCGTAAACTTTCCAAAAATGGAGACACCAAAAAAATTACCGTAACTTTACTAAAAATTGAACAGTTTGGGTTTTTCAATGCAGTAATGCGTTAAAAAGATTCAGAGGGAATGCCAAATAGTGTAGACCCTGATCAGACTGCTCCTGAGCAGTCTGATCTGGGTCAACACTGTTTGCGCAGACCTATCTGTCCCAATACTAAGAATTTTACGATAGTCTCACTTCAAGCAAATACGATCGCAGAGGGTACGATAAAATGACAGATCGGAGAGGCGACCTGACGTCAGTATTAAAGAATGGACAGGGGCGGAGATCAATCCAATCTAAAGTACGCGGCTGTCAACATACAATTAATTATACAATTAATTATAAAAACTACATAGAATTAATTTGACTTAAACACCAACAATATCACCTCAGCTGTGGAGATAAGTAATCAGTGTGTTCATCTAGTAATAAAACAGGTAATACACAGCAATATTTTATTAGGAATGAATAAATAATGAACTTCGGGTCTGTGGCATATTCATGTAGGCGTTTATTCAAGAAGAAATTTCCAAGCGAAACAACATTGGTTCAACGTTATTTTACGGCATGACGTTTAGCCTAAGTTAAGGTGGAATAGGACAAAATAAGAATGTTCCTTTTTCTGGCTAGTCAATATATCATCAAAAAGGCCCAGCCTTGTGAAACACTAAAGGCTTTCTTTTGAGCATGAAACTACTTTTCCTGTTTCAAAGACGTCGTGAAAATGTGATGATTTGACATTTTTTATGCAAATTAATAGCGTTCAGATATCCTTATTAATCGACATTTTTTCTGTAGTGCGTATAGGTATTAAAATAAAGAAGCCTTTCTGAGATTCTTCAAGGACAGAATTTGCTTCTATGGGAGCTAATTATTTACTTTAGAAGTTGAACGTATAATGGCATAAAAGAAAATGACAGAGTTGTTGTCCCTGAAAGAGCACCCATTCAGTAGGACTGATCTGTTTATAGGAACACGTAATTTTCTTTCCGACGTTCATAAACTCAGTTACCTCCTTTTGCTTGACTTTAATACTCTCTTATCTTATTTCCAGAGAGAGAGAGAGAGAGAGAGAGAGAGAGAGAGAGAGAGAGAGAGAACTCGAAACTATTAGCCACCAAACCTACCTTTGCTGTTCTCCTTTTTGGCATCAATACTTTGTGACAAATTCGACTTCATCGAATCGACAGCTTCTGTAAATAGTGAAAACATCTTTTAACACATGCAAGATGAAACAATTTGGCGGCCAGATTTTTTAAAACAAGCTATGCATAGTTAGCTAAACATGCCAAGCGTCCTACAAGATAATTATGTCTCTCTATTCTCTCCTCCTTTTGAGGGTGGAAACATTATAAATGTAATATCTGAATTGGATGTCTGTTTGCCCGCCTGTCTGTCCCAAGATTGTCTCCCACTCGTAACTTCAAAGCAGCTGAAAATGTATACAGAATAGGCAGACAATGTGCCAAGAACAAGAAACGTAACTTTTCGCTTTTCACTGAATTTTTTCTTTTTGCTTTTTTTTTAGTTTAAGATATTTGCATAGCTCTTTAACTTCAAAGCCACTGAAGTTACTTTCAGAAATAATATAAATCTGCAAGGCGTCGACAGGCAATTTGCAGAAAACAAGTCGTTAGAAAAATAAGTTTACTTTCACCTTTCATAGAACTTTGCCCATACACATTAATCCTTAAAGCGCCAAAAGCAGACGACAAAATTTACGTCTGCAGAATTTCAAAAAATGTCTCGTTCAAGCAATATGATGTTGAGAGTTCAAACACTAGAGGGCAAACAGTGAAGATTCAGATGAGATGGCTCATTATGAGCTACCTCATCTAGATATACACTGTTTGCCAATTCAACATAACATTAATAGAAGATCTCACATGTGTGTACTAGTAGTGGTCTTTTCATATGAGTGAAACTCGCCATAGGATCGTTTCATAAATTTCATATGAAATTGGCACTCGTGCGCAATCCTCTATATATGTTAAGGTGTATGGGTACACCTCAATATTTTTCCGCCATTTTTACAAAGGGAAACAACATTTGTGACTTCCTGTTTGTCTCTTTAGACGAAGCTAGGGTCTACTCTTAAAGAAAAGAAATTTACTTCTAGGGAAACAATATTGTTACTTCAGGAGTTGAACCACATTCAGAACGGAAGCAAACAGGTATTATCAGAGTTGCTTCCCCAGAAAGGGTACACATTCACCGTATGGCGGGTTTCCTCATATGAGCCAGAATACAATATCCGATGTTCATGAAGAGGGTTAATTTTTTACGCATGATTTTGGTATTTCCTTAAGAGAGAGAGAGAGAGAGAGAGAGAGAGAGAGAGAGAGAGAGATTTAAATGAACTCGAAACTATCAACCACCAAACCTACCTTTGCTGTTCTCATTTGGGGAGTCAATACTTTGTGACAAATTCGACTTCATTGAATCGACAGCTTCTGTAAACAGAGAAAACACATTTTAACAGCTGAAAGCTGAAACAATTTTGCGGCCAGAATTCTTTAAGACTTGTTAGTAAGCTTTACAAGTTTAGCTCAACAAGCAAAGTGCTCTACAAGATTACTAATGTATGTCTCTCTATTCCCGCACCCCCCACACACCTTTGTGAGTTGAAACATTGGCATCTCTGTCTTGGATAGCTGTGTGCCTGACTGCCTTAAACTCAACCTACTCTAGTATACCGTATCTCATGGCCTTGCAAGTTCGTTGGGGCTCCAAAGATGGTTTTAAAACAATCCTCTTCCACCTAATCATGTCTTCTGCTGCCCTAGCTAAGCTAGTAAAGTGCATCTCTGTCCGTTCTTTGGTATTATCTTCCTATCTCTTTTTCTGTCTAGCTATTCTTCTCTTTCTTTTCACTGTGCCCTGTCTAATCGTTTTTGTTAAGCCAAAGTACCTTGAGATGTAGTCAAACCCCCTCAGTCAGTTTCCGTTCCTTGACCAAGGTCGGGAGTTCGTCATATTCTGCAATGGCTGCTTGGATCTTTCTGCGAGCGTCCTAATTAGTTACATGGTCCTTATACGTAAAGATCCATGACTCACAGGCATATAGAAATATGGAAATGACAAGTTTCACCTTTGATCACAGAGACATGTTGTTATCCCTCCATATTGGCTTCAGCTTTGTCAGAGCTGCAGTGGCTTATGCAATTCTTGAGAGAACCTCCGGTTTTTAGCCATCAACTGAGACAATTACTCCAAGGTATTTGAAGCGAATAACCATTCCCAGCTTCTGTCCTTTTATCTTTACCGCCCCTTGTATGTCACTTGCTCTGTTTGTCATGAGTTTTTTCCAGCACATATCTCCGTTTTCTAACTTGTTTAGGTTTTGTCTAGACTTTCAACGAAGGCTTTTACTTCCTACTCTTCCTCATGATCAGCAAGTGCGTCAATTTCATCGGCAAACCCCAGATTGGTAATAGTACTGCCGCCTATGCATACCTTTCCATCATCTTCTTCAAAACCATCAGACATTATCCATTTTAAGAAAAATGTTAAAGAATGTGGGTGAAAGAAGGCGGGTGAAAGAAGGCACCCTTGCGTTACTCCAACTGTTGTTCTGAGCCTTAAAGCATAAATTAAAAAGCTAAAAATGAATAAGGCATCAGCTGACAATGCACACAGGACAAGAACCGTAACTCCATTTTCGCTTTTCAAGCAATAAGATCATAATATAAATACATACACCAAAGCGCAAAAATGAAAATAGTTGAATTTGCCGGCTTACAACGTAGATCTTGACAAGGCGGCTCATCTGGATCTTTACTGTTTGCACCTCTAGGCTTTGAATTCTGAAAATATTATAGCTTGACGAAACATTTTATTTTTTAATTTTACAGACGTTAATTCTGTCGTCTGCTTTTTTTTTTTGACTCCTTAAAGGTTTACATGTTGAGATATTTACTTCTCAAGCTGGCGACTTGCTTGCGTTTCTCATTCAGCTCTTTTCGCAAATCAGCTTCTTCCTTTTTCTGTAAGAGTTGTTTTTCTTCCTGTTTAAGCGCAGCTAATTCTGTTTTCATTTTCTCTGTCTCTGATGTGCCTAAAATAAATGAATTGTATAAAACTTCTGAAAAGACACATAACAATAAAAACAACAACAACAACAAAAAAAAACAATAAATAAATAAAAATAAAACAAAGAGGCAAAAGATGTCATATCTCGCTCAAGTGAGCCATATTTTAAAAAGATGCATCAACATCCTTTCATACGTTTAAATTTATTACTGAGAAGAGTCAATAATCAAGAAGAAGAAGAAGAAGAGGAAGAGAAGAAGAAGAAGAAGCAGACGAAGAAGAAGGAGAAGAAGAAAAAGAAAAAGGAAAAAGAACCAATTTTTTTACAAGAAAAATCTTAAAATTTAGATTTTGAAATTAATTATTCCATGTTTTTTTCAATTTTTCAAAGCTTGGTGATAGATTCTTTGCACACACACACACACACACACACACACACACACACACACACACATTGCTATATTTCTGTGGTGTAGACTACAGACGAGCGGTGTTCGGAATGCTTTAACAGAATATGTTTCTCTTTACTTCCCAGCAGGCACGTGACGTTAAAATGACGTCGTACTGACGTCGATGCGACGTAATGACGTCGCGTCGACGTTAGTACGGCGTCATTCTGACGTCATGTGCCTGCTGGGTTGCAGGTGAATCTCTTCTTTAAATAAGGCTATTCTTTAAGGAAAGTAAGGTTTGATCTCTGAAAGCTTATTCTTTCTTTAAGAGTTGCCTTCTGTGAGAAGGGGGAAATACGTCAATGTCAGGGTGACCTCTCTTTCCTTGGAGGTGTATTTGGTATGTCATGTTGACTGATGATGATGTTTAACTTATGGTTTTACAGCCCTTTTAATAGAATTTCAGTCTTATCGAGCCGATGGTAGGGTGATACGGAAAGCTTGTGTGCAATGGAACCCTGTTTGCGGTTGGAGAAGAATTCTCCCTCTAGCGGAGTTCAAAGCCGTGTCACTAGCTATGTAGCACAGCGTTTAACCCACTGAGCTACCGGGTCTCCTCTGTCGGATTAAAAGAGTTGATATACCTTTGTACTGTTGTTGGGGCTGCCTCAGTGCACCTGGTATCCTCATTTTGATTGTCCTCTCGCTAGCTAAAAGAAGAAATACAAGAAGACAATAAAGCTCGACTTACTGAAGCTTGACCTCAACAAGCGCAAGTTTAATATGGACAATACCAGCCATGTGAAATGAGATCAGCTGCAGTATCAGAATAAACGGTTCTCCTTAGAATAATTCAAATCTCCAAAATATTGCCAGAGATATTACAATATCAATGGAATGTGAAATAGAGGTCTCAGTTTACTAGAAGTGGCATGAGGCCAGTCACTGTATCTGAATGTTCTATTATACCAAGCACGTATAATACAGGCCAATGAAATAGTGCTAGAAATATTGATTTAAATCACTGGACAATGAAACGTAGGTCACACTGACCTACAATTAGTATTAGATCTCTTAAAGTGTCAGCCCATTGCAGTAACCCAAGTATCATGCAAATCCATAAAATAGTGTTTAAGATATTGACTAAATCACTGGGGCATATAATGTAGATCACTGACCTTAAATAAGTATGAGGTCACTCACAGTGTCAGAAAAAACAAACAAACAACAACAACAAAAAAAAAAAACATGAGCCAAAGTATAGTGAAAATCCACGAAACAGTGTTATAAATATGAACCATAATCAATGAACTGTGAAATATAGGTCACTGTGACCTACTGTTAGTTTGATGTCAAACATCGGGTCATACTATATCAATGTCCCAAGCAATCATGTTCGTAGATCAAAAAGTATTTACGATACAAGCAAACATCACTGGATCATGAAAAATGGGTCACTGTGACCTACTGTTAGTTTGAGGTTAAACATCGAGTCATACTGAGTCATTATTCCGAGAAATCATGTTCTTGCATCACAAGTCTTCAAAATATAAGGCCAACTCACTGGACCATGAAATATAGGCCACTGTGACCTACTGTTAGTTTTAAGTCAAACATTGGGTCATACTCAGTAATTATCCCAAGCAATCATGTTCGTGCACTGAATAATCTTTAAGATATAAGGCAAAATCACTGGACCATGAAATATTGGTCACTCTATCCTACTATTAGTCAGAGGTTAAACATTTCGTCTTACTGACTTATAATCCCAAGATTTCAAGTACATACATCAAACAGCATTCAATATATAAGGCAAGATCCTTCGAACTTGAACATATAGCTCAGGGCCCATCAGTGCCTTCAGTAGATCTGTTCCAGACGTATCCACTGAGCAAGTTTAAAGACTCTAGCCCTTGCGGTTACTTAGTTTCTGAGCTAAACGCAGCAGGTGATTATTTTTTCCATGTTCAATCAACCGTGAAAGTAGGTCATGGCCCAATATGCATTCTGAGCTAAACGCAACCGGTAAATATTTTTTCTATGTTCCATCTACCATGAAATGAAGGTCATGGCCCAATATGCATCGAATATATGTCATGGCCCAATAAGCATCGCTGTTTTCTGTAGATCTTCCGCAGACGTATATATGGAGAAAGCATGAAGACTCTAGCCCTTGTGGTTACTTAGAATCTGAGCTATATTACATTTTAAACAAAGATAAGATACATTTCGGTAAACGTTTACCTTAAAATGCAACTTTATATCTGTCTGCTTCGTTATCCACAAAACAACACCTACTTGGTTTAATGAAAAAATAAGACTTTTCCGAATTTTCCCTGGTTCTCAAATATTTTTCCCTATTTCTCCTATGAATATACAATATGAAAATATATTGTTGCTATGGTAAACATACTAGTTTTAAAGGTAAACAATAGCCCTTAAGTCACAGCAGGGGCTAAACTGCCACGCGCTTCGACTGTGATGTTTAAATTTCAACCTGTCAGCTTTGTGATAAAAGATATTTAAATTGTCTTATTTATTCTGACGTGAGAAAAGCATGCCATAAATAAATAAAGGGTATTTGGCTGCTTTATCTGTCCTAGTTTTGATATTCATGAATCTATATATAAAAGGACAAATGCACAAATGCCCGTAGGGCACTAGTTATCGATATCGATATGACGAATTAAACTTTCTGGATGTCAAATCCAATCCTGGATTTACCATCTCAAAGTTTGTTGATCATGCTGATAACATTAAAGTTAACAGCGGCAGGTTTTGTCATTTAAATCGCTGTATCCTTTGGTTTACAGAAAACTTTTACATACATAAGTTAACAAAGCGGAGTGACAAGGATCTGACAGTAAGCATGACGCTTATGTCATTTCGCTGTACTTTTTCGTTGTGCATACCCCATTAAACAATGGTAACAAAGGGGAAACTGGGTTATGTCAAATCTGACTAGGAAATGGGTTTGCTTATCTTAGGCCAATGCACACTCAAATTGCACAGAGATTGACATGAAAGTCAGTACTCTCGGCCGAAATCGTTTGGGGCGAATGTAGCGTATATACGCTTCCTTAGCAACTCACGTGGCGAGATCGCTTACTGCGCATAATCAGCAACTGGTTACCGTCCTAGTCTGGTTGGTTTCTGACATATTGACTCTTTACCAAGGGTAATAGGGAAAGTTTGTATGTGCCGCATTGACCTGTTGTATGATTAAAATAGTCAATATTTCCAGCAATTCTAAATTCAGCTCCAGAAACAAAAGGATAACGTCCACCTGCCCAACCGACCTTCATCATTAGTAACCGAAGTTTTCCTTTTAAAAAAGGAAAGGATAAAAAAATTGGAAACGGACAACTTAATATCTTTTTTAAAAAAAACTCGGATTTATCATCCCACCAATACCTAGGTCATATGGAGACGGGACCTCGACTTAAAGTCTCATCCGAAAGACCGTTGTTTAGAAAAGGATTCGCCAACTCAGAAAACAAAAACTTTAAACGGATATTGTGATAAACAACAGATCAAAAATAAAACAACATAAAATAAAATGAATCAGTAAATTTCTCATATCGCCGACTGGTACATGTAAATATCACTTACGGGTCCGTTTTTTCCTGTTTCGCCTACTCTGGATTGGAACCGGCTCACATTTTGCCTTCTCTTTACACACAGGGTATAATCGATTCCGCTAATTTTCGCTGCCTGCATAGACTGTACATCATATTTGGCTTCCATCGAGACTGTCCGCGATCTCTTTCTTCCTGCCGAGACTTCTGTACATGACAAATGGCTTCCTGCCGAGACTGTTCGCGTGACTCTGCTTCCTGCCGAGGCCCTCGGCAGGAAGCAGAGTCACGCGGACAGTTTCGGCAGGAAGCCATTTTTTCGAGGATAGTAGTCTCTGCAGGAAGCAAGAGTTCGCGGACAGTCTCGGTGGAAGCCAAATATGACGGACAGTCTCTGCAGGAAGCGGAAATAAGCAGAATCGATTATAGATGTAAATTACAGCTCTAAAGGGTTTTTTATACTCTGATGGACCCTTTAGAGCTGTAAGTTTAACCGTTCAGATTTTTAACAATATGGGCAGACAAAAGTCGCGACAAAATTTTACCTTTTTCTGAAGTTTTTTTCCATACAAATTTTAGTCCACCATTAAGTTATTCCTCTATATTTTACACTCATTATTATATATCAAAGCATCAACACACCACAAAGCAGTATGCAGACAAAGTTAAAAGATATATGCTTTTGACAGCTGTTTGTTTATTATCCATTAAATTGGGCCCTGGTTGAGTAGGAAATACGCTCGAAAAATCCGTGCTAGGTAAAATCCAGTACCCAACTTGGGTGCTACTAAACACTGCTGAAACACCACAAATACATCTAAAGAAATACCACCTGTATTACATTTCCAGTACTAAGAAATATTACTAAATGAAAGGGCACCTGGAATTACATAAACAGACAATGGATGTGGGAGGGTTGGTGGTGTTACCGGGGGAGTCGAGGAGGGCGTGGGGGGGGGGGGGGGATCATTTGTAGCATACTATTTCATATTTTTAGATGACTAAGAGTATTTTAATGAGTTGATCGTAAAATTGATAATAAATTTAACTTATTTACTTAGAATGTGGAGTCTCAACAATCTTCTTCTTCCCGTACAGCTGTACAGTACAGGGCCCACTCTGGAGCATTGTTTACTTGAACTATGTGTACACAAGGCTGTGGTGAGGCACGAACAAGTGTCGATAAAACAACTGTTGCTGATTAAAATCTGTAAAAACAGTTCTGTACGGGCTAATGGAGACTTGCAAGACCCCTCTTGAAGCCCTCAAGGGTCTCTGACATGGGGATATTCTCTGGTAGGCTGTTCCAAAGTTTAATGCCCGAGGGAAAGAAGGAGTGCAGGAAGACGTCTGTTCTGCAGCACGGTACCAGATATCGAAGGGCGTACCCTCTTGTACATGTCCCAGTTGGATGTAAGTATCTGGAGGCTGGGATGTCCACTAGTCCATAGGTGATGCGGTACATCATGACGAGTTTGGCATCTCGACACTTCTGTTGGCGCGGTTGCCAGCCAAGGTCCTGTATCATCTTGGAGGTGCTACTTGTAGTACGGTAGTCTCCATATACAAACCGGGCTGCTCGTCGTTGTACTGCCTCCAACTGCTGTATGCATGATGTGGTGTGTGGATCCCATGCTGACGCAGCATAGTCAATGATAGGCCGGACCAATGTCTTGTAGCACTGGGCGTTTACCTCCTGGGGACAACTGGAAAGGTTCCTTCTCAGGAAGGCTAGGCTGTTGTTCGCTTTTTTAGTGGTAGAATCCACATAAGCCTTCCATGAGAGATCCTCCGAAATGGCAATGCCCAAATACTTCCCAGTGTCGGAGATTGTCAGGTAATGGCCATGGATCTTGTAAGCGGCTTCGACTGGATTTCTCCTTTTGGTCACCCTGACCAATTCGCATTTGCTGGGGTTGAACAACATCTGTCCGTCCTGTTCCCACTCCAAGTCCCTCTGCAGCGCTGATGCGTCGGCTAGACTTGAGATCTTGAGGTATAGGAGGCTATCAAGAGCCACAAGGCTGTAGACAGACCCATCATCGAGTATGCCACTTCAGCACGATACCTATACCACATCATGTATCCAACAGTTTGAGGTAGTACAACCTAGAGCAGCCAGATTTGTCCAAGGTGACTATCACACAGCAAATAGAACCTCCCAAATTATAGAGGTCATCAGCTGACAAACACTCTAACAACTGAGAAGAATCCATAGTGATGGTATACCGCATCACTTACAGTCTGGTGGGCATTCCTGCTTTTGGATTCTCCCACCCAGTCAGATTAGCATCAGTAGGTATCGGTTGGAATTAGAGCTTTAATCTGTTCATATGCTGACGTCCAAGTATTTACCCCCCTCCTCTCTGCACGCCCTCCCCCTACCTCAGGTGAAAAGCTCTATAGACAGGTCCTCAGTGAAGTCTTGTGATACATCTCTCCTGAAGCCCTCATGGGTCTCTGACATGGCAGGGAACTCTGGAAGCTGGTTCCAAAGTCAAATGCCAGAGGAGAAGAAGAAGTGTAGGCAGACCTCTGTACTACTGTATAGTGGAATGTACTGCAGGGCTCCATACTACCCGGCCATACCAGAGGTATGTGTTTGAGCATATCTGGGATTTGCTTCTTTTCATATATTTTTCTATGCTAGATTATAAATTTAACACCTGCACACAACAACATGATAGATAGATAGATAGATTTTCAGCTGTTTGCACATATATATTTAATTTAGCGCTTAATTATTTTGTTCATAAGATTTTTCAAGTGGCCTCATATCGCTGTTTAGCGGGATGCTAGGGAAAAGTGATATGCATGTATTGCAAGTACTACATTTTGCAATTACAATGATATGAACACTGTACAAAAATTCTAGCTTCTTATTGAGTTACAACGCAATTTATTAGCCTCAGTCATACGACTGGGCTGATTTCATATAGATGTAACTTTTTTCAGTGCGGGTCATTCAAGTAAACATGGATGTAAATACAAAAAAAAAAAAAAAAAAGATTGTTTTAACCGTTTTTGTTTTTTTTTTGTCTCGCCTGCGAAGCAGAGGCGAGACATATGTATTGCTTTTCCGGTGTCGGCGGCGGCGGCCACGTTGTCGTCGGCGTAAACGTTTGTAAAGTGATTGCGTTTAGGTCATTTTCTCAGAAACTATAAGGGCTAGAGCCATGAAACGTGGTTCATGCGTACATCTGAAAGGGTAAATCTCAAAGTTATCATCAGTATTGAGTCTTGACCTACATTTTACGGTTGACCGACTTTGCAATTTTTATGTGTATTTGCGTTTAGGTCATTTTCTCAGAAACTATAAGGGCTAGAGCCTTGAAACTTGGTACATCTGGAAGAGTAGATTTCAAAACCATCATCAATATTGAGTCTTGACCTACATTTTACAGTTGACTGATTTTAAGTTTTCACGTTTAGGTCATTTTCTCAGGAACTATAAGGGCTAGAGCCATGAAACTTGATTCATGTGTACATCCCGAAGAGTAAATTTCAAAGTCATCATTAATATTGAGTCTTGACCTACATTTTACGGTTAACTGACTTTGCAAGTTTTTGTCAAGTTTTTGCATTTAGATCATTTTCTCAGAAACTATAAGGGCTAGAGCCATGAAACTTGATTCATGCGTACATCTGGAAGGGTAGATCTCAAAGCCATCATCAATATTCAATCTTAACCTGCATTTTACGGTTGACTGACTTTGCAAGTTTTTATCAAGTTTTCGCGTTTAGGTCTGTTTCTCAGAACTATAAGGGCTAGAGCCAAGAAACTTGGTTCAAGCATACATCTTTGCTGATTTAGCTCTGTTTTGTGACAAAGCGCCAGCAGGCGAGACAGCGCATTCCGCAGATTTTGTTGTTTTTTTGGTGGGTTGGGGGGGGGGGGCGAGGGCAGAGAGGGGGCTTAAACATGTGTTTAGTTGACTAACTCTAGCCCTTGGTTCTGTTTTGGTTAATTGGACACTATGTTGTTTAGTTTGCGTGGAACATTCCTAACTCATAAGTGTAATATCTCAGAAACATAGAAATCAAATTTAAAGCAAACATGAGAACCCACAGAAATAGCAACACTGATATTCCAGAGCAGAAGAAACCTACCAGTTAAACCACGGTGAGCACAACCTAAGACGTACATTATTGCATAGCACAATAAGCTAAACCTATAATAGGGTTACAGTTATAGGTGGTAAATGAAAAAAAATCAAAATTTGTTAGTAACTAAATACCAAGCTACTGTGGGCAATTGTTACAACTGCATAACTGCTTGCACAACCTTTTCTTTAAAAGAAAAAACAGATTCTCTTTATTAACAAATTGTACTACCTTGTGACGTGTTCACCTAATAATATGTATTATCCATTGTGGCCATCATATGTAACTTCCACCTTGTGCTACGATAGCACAAGGTAGACCTGTACCCCGCCTTGTGGTATTTAGTATGACCAGTTCTGCTCTGGTATGGGATTTTACCCAACTAGTTCCCCCATGGAAAGCCTGCAGTTTGTCAAATCTGTTTTGAAATTAGGAAATGAAGAAAAAAAACTTTATAAAACACATCTGAAATGAGAGGAAGTGGTCTAATATTTATGCTTCGATAGAAAAAATATTCTTGAACCACAAGAAAAATGTCTAAAAGAAGTCAGGTTTGTAGTTTAGTGGCAATTTTGCAAAAATGCCACTCTGGCATTTTGTTCATTTTTCAGGCCAAATGACCTAGAACTGACATGCAGTCAAATATCAGTTCTAGTCCTAGAACAATGGAATGACACACAGAGCAGTGTAGACCCTGATTCACAATATGCGCTCAAATGTGTTTGTCACAATACTTAGAAACTTTACGGTACGCCACTTCGTATGGTCAAGTAGTCCGAATCTTACTCGCCCCTGGTTGACTAAGTATATACAAGGGCTGTTACGAAACGAAAAAGAGTCATAGTTACCAAACGACCTGATGACCAGGTCGTTTGGTAACTAAGGCTCTTTTTTTGCTTCGCAACAGCTCTTTTTCGTTTCGGAACATCCTTGATAACATGGTCAACCAGGTGTTTTACTGTAAATTCGGTGACCGGTGCGATTTACATCATGCAGAAGAAGAAGGTCCTCCATTAGAAGTCCGTTAATAATTAAATATGTTTTTGTCTCGTTTTGATCACATGAATAAGGTCTTCCGTTGGTCGTTTTACGGAAGATCTTCTGCATCTGGATGATTTAAATCGCATCGGTCACATTGGCTCCATCCCATTCGAACATCATTGCGTTTGCCATTGTATGATCACGTGATCGTCTTCTCTTCTAAGCCTTTTAATGGATTTTTGGAAAACTCAGAAGACCTTCTAAAAACAGACGATGTATTAATCAAACCGGCAGTAATCTTCTGAACGAGAGTTGCTGATTTCAGAAGATGCAAAACGAATGCAACGGAGGCCTGCCTTTTTTCTAAAGTCGCACCGGCCACTGTACATCTGAGGTCTCCAAAAGGACACTATATATACACCCCAAATATATTATAAGACTTGAACAGAGCAATCATACTACATAAAAGGCAGCTATCACATGGAATGACACAGTGCAGACCCTGATCAGACTGTAATCTGATCTGGGTCTACACTGTCCGCTAAAACCTATGTTCCATCGGGGTCATGATTAGGCTGTTTCTGTCTGAGTAACAGTCCTTTGGAGCTAGTGCGATAAATCTTAAGGCCTCAACTCCAGCCCACACCCTAACCACCCCACACCAGGTTTAAACTGATTTGTATGATACGTTCAAGAAATCGTTCTGAAATGGATCATATGACTTGACTGGATGCCTCTTTCCAGATAAAACGCGAAAAAAATAATGACGATACATGCAATTTAGTAACAAATAAATAGTGCATGAGGTTTGTTGCAACGGCAATTTCATATCTCTGCGAACTTTTTTTTAAATAGCTGGGCCTAGAAAACCAGTATTAATTACTCGTTTTTTTTTTTTTTTTTTTCTTCTTCTTTTTTTATTTTGTTTCGTTTTTTGTTTTAAAATGAGCTCCTATGAATGCGCTACAGCAGAGACCCTTGAAAACGGACCGTGTGCCTTTTAACTAAACCTCAAAATGTAGTCTGTCACTTTCTGTGAAGATATCAGTTAGTGAAAATTCTACTTCTTCAGGTTTCAGCCGAATTTTCTTCATCCGATAGAGTCGTACCGGCGACCCCCTTACTGGTAGTCAAGCGTGTTAGCTCTACACACTGGTCATTCTGATTTTCATCTGATATCGACGATGAGAAAGCAACTCATCTATTTTTTTGCCTCCCCTCTACATAGGCGTCAGCTCGTAAAGGAAAGAATTCGCTCCTCTAGGAGCAAATTGTTTCCTTTAAGAGAGACGCCATTTCAAGACGCTACTGTATCTAGAAAAGCCAACAGAATTGCATACAAATTAATGTAACATTATTTTTGAGAAAAGGCAGGGGGTGGCGTTTATTCGAACTGAGCCGTTTATTAGGATTAATAAGGTATATGTGGAAACCACGTGATATGGAATTATCCAAAGTTGCAGTCTGTAAAATTGTTGGATGCTAGGCCTGTAATAATGAAATATTCTGGAAGAGATGCTAAAGGATGAAAGGGTGAACGGTTTATCTCTGATCGGTTTCCAGGCTCCGAAGCAATGTCTAAACAGCATCCTCCTGCTTGGCTCATTTTTGTACTGACATATTGTATCTGTTTATCAGCTGTCGAAAGTGGAGATACGCATATGCGTATTGAAAATTGACAAAATTTCAGCACGCTGGAGCGTACGTGCACATGCGGCTATACATCCTGACAAAGTACAAAATAGCACTTTATCTTATATCTAATTAAGCCCCTACATGTAAAAAAGGACCTGTAACGCAGCCCCCGCCCCCGGCTAAAACGCAGCTAGTGTGTACACCCGTGCAAGTCATCTTCTACAGCATCCTCACAAGCCATGGGTACTAAGTCCACTTTGTTCCTTACGGTCATCTTCGCAAGCCAAGGGTACGAAGTCGCATTTTTCCTTAAGTCCTTATAGAACAAAGTGCTCTTAGTACCCATGGCTTGCGAAGATATTCCTGCAGTAGAGCTACGGCTGTGTGCTGTAGATTCATCGAACTCATGTACTTGCCTGCAATGATCTGACCAGTAATTTAATATTACAACATCACTTACATACTCAATTAATGTAGGCCTAAACCAAGTTGCTATTTTCGTCTTTCTGATGTGCTCCATCTTCCTTCAGAATTTATTTAAAATTCATTGCAGCTGGTGTTGTGCCGTGTAGCGGCCGAAAAAAGTCTCCGTATATCATCATGTTTTCTGGTCCACAGTGTTCTGGTCCTTTCGAATTATGAGTCAGTTTTAAAATAGAGTTCTGCTGTTCAAAGCGTGGGCAGTGAACAGACTCAGTTAAACCAAGTCTTTTATTTTCGTTTCTTTGGTGTGTACCTTGTTTCCATAGATTTTGCCTTCAGAATTTATTTCACGGCTGTGCAGGCTGATCTGAGTGTTTTCAGGTCGCATTTTTCTCATCGTTATTGTTTTATTTATTAATTGTCCCTGGTTGCTTCCATACTTTGTATTTTAGTATACGTGTGTAAAAATAGAATAATATCGGTCTTTCCAGAATGACTAGGAATCACTGTATTTGATCGAAATGTCAGTGGTTACCGTGACCCGTTAGCTGTACGGGAACAGCGCATGCCTAATTCACGGGGTGCGTAGGGGGGGGGGGGGGGGGGGTCACTTGGTCTTTAAAGGGGTACAGATGTGCCGCTGGATGTCTGACAACCAACCCTAATCATGTCTAACACAAATGCCAGAATATATCCCTATTCATGTATTTTGTATCAAATTTGGACCCTATTCATGTATACTGCAGAAAAAGTGCTTAGATTAGCTCATAAATTTGCCATTAAACCTAGAAGAACTCAAGAAATTAGTATGCTGAGTACAATTGTTGTCTTTGTAATTGATATTTGTTTCGTTTTGATAACAAAAATCAGATAAGCTGGCTTTTATATACAGAGCTGGGAGAAATAAGACCTATTCGTGTATATTAGTCTGTAAAATCATACCTATTGATGTATCTGGCAGATCAAAAAAGTAGGGCTATTCCAGCGGCACATATATACCCTGCTTTATAATGGAAGTGACCCCCGTGGCCTAATTCAGAATCTGTGAGTGTTCCTGTGGTGATAATAAAAGATACTGTTGGTACCATTTAACTGGGTGACCCTTTAGAATCCCGGCCACCTATTACTGACTTAAAAAAACTGGCCTCTCGCTTAGCAATCAGTTAAAGGTAAGTATCTGGAATTTCGAATGTATCGTAATTTTGCAGATTTCTTTTTGAATAGTCAAAACCACTTGCAACAAGGAAATCAACAAGTTTCACTAAAAAGTATAAAGTAAGCGGTATTATACATGTATAAGTCGTTTTGCGAGGGACTCCTTAACTCTGCTTCGCACACCAGTTATACAGCGCTTTTTTTATATTTCGCGCCAAAAAATTACAACGAGACTGACGTCTCGGTGCATTGCATTTTGGGCAGTGTTTACTCATCTGCCATGCGTGGACATCCCGGGCAGCTCATGTCTTGTGGAGAATGAAATCAGAAGTCAAGCACTTATGGACACATGACTAAAATTATTTTTAAAACCGAAATTCCAACACAATGTTTTCGCAAAGAAAATAAGCAAAACAAAATGACAATTTTCAGCAAAATCCGTCGGTTTTCCCGGCACCAACAGAGTCAGAAAATAGTACATGTATTTAAATACTATGCCAAAATAGACAAAAATATTTTTGAACAGAAATATCATCGTTAGTGCAGGAGCCTACCTTTAATGTCGGTCAGCGCAATGTCGGCCTAGAATAGCCTGCTCTAATATGTCGACTCAACACGTCCTGGGCATGACTCGCATCGAGGCAGCATTTTGAATGAATTGACTTAACAGTCACATCCATACGCCTTCTAGCAAACAGAGAGAGGCCAAAGGAAAACATTAATTTTTTTCATCAACAATATCGATCATATCCACTGTCGAACACCTTTATGGTACATGTGTGGCTGAAAAATTAACGACGAGGTTTAGGCTATCGCTTCTCTGCACACATCAGCACCTCTCCCCCGACACACACACACACACACACACACACACACACACACACACACACACAGAGTCTACATCTTGTCACACACGCACACACAGAGTCTTCATCTTGTCACACACACACAGAGTTTACATCTTGTCTGAGCAAGCGTTACGACTAAGCTTGCACTTTTCAGACGAATGCTGAGGATAAGAGTCAAGGGTGTCCAGTTATTATAGTCTTCGTTAGGTAGAAGAGCATGTTTATGATATTGGCGGCATTTCCCCAAAGATCATTCTGGTCTAGTTCTACACTAATCACGGCCTTTCAACAAGAGCAGGTGGTGGTAGGGTCTGGCATTTTCAGTGTGCCAGGATGTCCTACTATTTTGGATATATAGTGGTACAGTAGGCCAAGGGCCGGCTGTGGCTGTAACAGGTGCGGGATGGGGGTTGTCTGGATTTTTACTCTCGTCTATCCCATCTTCCTCGCTCGAGTCTCGATATACTATCCCACAACCAACAAACGCATATATATTTAACCCACATACATTTGATCGTACACCGTGCGATTTTTCAAGGCCCGAAAGTACGCGTGTGTTGTTTATTTCACGAATGTTCACGAATAATCGAGAGGCGTCTTCGGACATATAAAATAAAAAGGACGCAGTGATAAAGATATGAAAAATTCCGAAATAAATTATCGTTAAGATTCTTCCCTATTAACTTTAAAATACATTCCACGCGCCTTCCGACTGCCGAATTCTTAGGCGTAAAATTTCCAAGTCCAACCTGATGTCGCACTAAACGTCGAGGCCAGACAGAGTACGCGAAATGTTATTTGTTGCCTATGCGAAATTGCTTTTATTATCAATCCGGCGGTACAAGAAAGACAGAAAATGTTAAGAAATGCAAAAAAAAAATGAATAAAAAATCAATAAATAAAAATTAAAAATAAGACAATAAATACAAAACAAACAAACAAAACTGCCATATATCAAATGTGCAATATGTCATCTTACGTTCTCTAGATAAATAAATATATGAATGACTAGATTATCTGCATTTTTTTCTTTCTTTCTTAACAGGTTGGTAAGCAGTTATTTCGATAATGATCGTTTAAAACCAATTAAACACTTTGTTAGTAAATTGTCATTAAGTGGCTTCATTCTCAACGTAACTGACCAACTGTGAAAGATACACTATTAAGTTGACTCATTTTAAGGTCAGTTCGTATTTTGTTCATCTATCACAGAATATTATATGGAATTAAGTGTTTTGTGTTTCCTCTGGATTTATTTTCCAATCGCTATGACAAAGTTGAATGAAGACCCTGATCAGTTTTCCTCTGGATTTATTTTCCAATCGCTATGACAAAGTCGAACCCGGGACCGCTATGCGAAACTAAGTGTGTTGCTGTAGATCCGCACGGAACTGTGTTGAAAGTAACCATCACATTCTCGAAGACACTGGTTTACATATAGAGTCATGATGACTATAGGGACATGTAAATATGTACAACATTCGACCACCGAAGACTCAGATCAGCCATTGCAGTCTAGTCACAGTATTCTCGGTTCGCATGAACAGTATGCGATTCCTGGACATTAAAGGCCCGGATTTTGTTCTATCATTTTGACCCCCCCAAACTAATCCCCTCCAATAAACAAGTGATAAGAAAATCAAAGGCACCTCCTAATCACCTTAATATAATGGGTCATAAAACAATGCAGTGCTGAAATCACTGCCTGCCTGAGGGGCCCTAGTGGGATAAATTCATGCATCAGTCAAAATGTAAGAGATCAGAAAAATATTTTTTTATAATTTGTAAAATATAATTGGCTGATTAACAGTCAAAGAATACTCAAATATTAATTTACAAGGAAAAAAAAGAAAAGAAAGAAAGAAAAGAAAAAGAAAAAAAGGCAAAAAAAAAACAATTAAATAAAAAAAAAGGACTTGAGGAAAGAAAAAAAAATGAAAATTGAATACTTTTCACAAATATTTTCATGTATCATCTCTAACTAACTACTTTATTTTTTTGTATATTTTTGATATGTTATTTTTAATTTTGATTTCTTCTATTTTATTCACTTATTTTTATGTAATTTCTATTTATCTATTTTTTTTTTTTTTTTTTTTTTTTTTGTGAAGTAAGTCAAGTGCTCAGTAATTTAATGCATTAGCCATTAATATTATCTCAAGAACAAGAAAATATGCAAGATTTGAAGATGAAATTTTGTTTCAAGGATCACTTCAGACACCCAAAAGACTTCAGTTTAAATAAATTGCAAAACCTGTATTTTGAGCAGTTTGGTGACATTATACATGATTTTGACACCTTTTGAAAACTGTGAATTGGTCAAAGTTCATTTGTTTTTACAAGAACTGACACTGTAGTTTTTGTTTGTTATAGACTGTGATTTGTCAATTATGGATTTATAATTATCAATATTTTTTTTCCACAGAGTAAATAATTTTATTTTCGCTTCTCTTAAAATGAATTCTAATTGTGAAAAGGAGAAGATGTGAACTTAAGATTTTGTAAACATTACCAGAATATATGTATCATAAATGTTTTTCTACATCTAACTTTGAAGAATACTGATGCAAGTAATTAAATCAAGGTATCTCTGTTGTTGATTTCCCCCATTTTGGGCCTCCCAAAGAGACTGCTGGGACACTGGTCTAGAGAAGACTGGCTAGCCAGAGAAGATTGTTTATTGGATTAGATAAGGATTACATAACTTACTAATGACAAAAATCCAGGTCTTTAAAGAAGCGAAAAAGAAGAAAAATCCTGATCTTTCTTAACAGTATTACGGCTGATCCTAGTATAAAAAAAACGATAACCCTGGCCAGTCTACACAGAAGTGACGACTACATTAACCCATTGCATTCTGGGTATTTTTTTGTCGTCTGCTGAAATTGTCGTCTGCATCAAAAGTCAAGAATATTTTGACAATATTGGTCTAACCAACTCTTGTAGAAATGATGTCTAGGCAGCAAACAGTTTGGATCTCATATCAGGCCTGATCTGGATCCAAACTGTGGGGCCTGATCTGAGATCCAAACTGTTTGACCAGATAGCCCTAAAGGGGTATCTCGAATGGAATGGGTTA
This sequence comes from Ctena decussata, assembly GCA_963989385.1. Classification (NCBI taxonomy): domain Eukaryota; kingdom Metazoa; phylum Mollusca; class Bivalvia; order Lucinida; family Lucinidae; genus Ctena; species Ctena decussata. The sequence goes on from OZ022499.1 coordinate 15,993,992, forward strand.
AGTTCACCTGAAAAGTCTGCGATCGTTGAATTTAAAAAGCAGGAATGAAGACCCTGATCAGTTTTCACAAATTAATAACTGATTTGAATATTAACTGTTCTCATAAATTTATGCCAGCAGTGAGTATTCAAATCAGCCTGCACAAACAGCAAAACCAAAGGCTTTGATCAGTCAGCAAAGAAGAGAACGCTGATTTGAATATCTACTGTTTACACAAAAGTTGCCAACAAAGAGTTTTCAAATCAATCTGCACCGCTAAAAAGCGAATGTGAATACCCTGAACAGTCTAAGCAGGTGTTACGACTTATTTGATCTGATTGTGAAATATTGCCGGGGGTCTGAAATTTAAAGGTGACCGAGAGTGTCATAACTGATAAGGATCACTGATTATACAATATACAGTGTGAAAAGTGTCAAAATTTTGTATTCTCTTGCATAATTTCTACTGATTTCTTACTGCATTCACTCCTGAATGAAATCAATTATTTAAAATGTAAACATTGTGAAAATAAATAAACAAATAAATAAATAAATGAAAATAGAACAAATTAATAAAAAATATCTTGACTCTTTTTGAACAAATTTCTATAAAATCCTTTACTTTAATGCTCAAATAAGCCTGCGTATCTGCGCAAACGTATCATAGTCTTTTCAATGCAGTGTGTTTAGATTTCTACGGGTTCATAAATACTTTTTGAGAAGAAAGAAAAAAAAAATAAAGGAAACCCCACCAGAAATGCGAATTTGCGTATGCTGATCTGCGTCTTCAGTGTTTGCACATGTCGTAGCTTAGAATTTTACGCGACGATGATCATTATCATAGGCTTAAATCATAGATGCCCTATGTACACATTTGATTTTCGAGTAAGTGAAAGAGTGAGATATGTGATGGGTTTTACCGCACACCAGCACAAAAAGGCTATTTCGCACCGAAAACGCTTTAAAGAATACGTTTTATATGCATAAGGTCTGAAACGATTTTCGAATGCACAGTTGTAAGTATTTATTATGTCAGCTTACATGTTCACACATTGTTGCCATGTCATAATTGTAGTTTGGCAATATATTACAAAAATGTACCTTATTTGTTGGTGTCTACCATTTATCAATTTATTTAGCGAGTTCGATGAAGACTGAAAAAAAATGAGGCGATAAATAAAGAAAGAAAGAAAGAAAGAAAAGATCATCAAATGATGGACTGGCCGTCCGTACGTGTATATTTTTCCTGTTTATCAGTTAATCAACATGAATCCAAGTTCAAGGATAGCTTCAGCAATTTTGCCGGTTGTCAGTTATTCCCCGGTATTTGGGGTATAATAATAATGATAATAAAATAATAATAATAAGGAGCTACGTCACTTCGCACTAGCATCTGGAGATAATATACTAAAAATTGACATCAGGGGTGCTATATATTGAAAATAATAAGTTCATTGCAAATTATTTTTCTTCTTCTTCTTCTTCTTCTTCTTCTTCTTATTATTATTATTATCATTATATGCTACCGCACATAATTCTAAAAGTATAACTACTGTAAACAATAATTTAATCATACTAATTCATAGTAATAAGAAAAATCAAATAAATTAATTTAAAAAAAGTGAATAAATAAAAGGTGCGAGGGGAAAAAAGGGGATGGCGGGGAAGAGAGAAAAGGTTAACGAAGTTGAATAGAGCTTTTCAGTACTGATAAATTTTACTGTTGCTTCAATATCCGATATTGTATAGATTACCTTGATCTACCTGTCCAGTCACGACTGCCACAGCCCCCTAATCTAAGGGATACAACTGCACCTACACTACAGACAGGTGTCTTTACCTGTACGACTTACAGGTAACTTCCCTTGCATATGGTATGAAATAGTGTGGTTTGAAACAAAGTACGCGTGTGTTGTTTATTTCACGAATGTTCACGAATAATCGAGAGGCGTGTTCGGACATATAAAAAGGACGCAGTGTCACCGGACAACAAACTAAAGAAAAGAGAGACAGTATTAAGAAGATTGAAAGTAGTCGGTTCGCAATTCGCAAATATGGATAGATGGGCTCTTGTTCCTATGTTTCGGAGTGATTTTGGATTTTTTGATCGCCAGAGGTTCTTGTTCTCTGACTGGATGCGACATTTTGACGATGAGTTCAGGGCTCTGGACATGCATAATTCTATGTTGAGGTTCGACCAGGAACTTGAGAAGATAAGAAGGGACTTATTTAGGCTAGATGAAGCACCTGCACAAGCACCAGGCGAGTCTCTCCAAGTTGAAAATCCATTTGTTACGGACGTCGAGGGTAACCGTAAATTGGTGTTACGTTACGACGTGAGTCAGTTCAATCCAGATGAAGTTACGGTAAAAACAACGGAAAATGAGGTCGTCGTTCATGCTAAGCATACTGAAGAGGCAGAGGGACGCAAGTCATACCGGGAGTTTACTCGAAGGTTTACACTTCCCAATAGCGTAGACCCGACGACGTTGAAAGCGACGCTGTCTAAAGATGGCGTACTGCACGTGGAAGCCCCAGCGCCACCAGCGGTAGAAGCACCAAAGGAAAATCTTGTGCCTATTGAACAAGCTAAGTAAAAGTAAGATTGGATATTTTCTAGTGTTCCAACCTGTGCCATAAGATACTGACGTTGCCTGTTTACTTTAGCCAAGAATACGAAAGGTAATATGGCGACAATCCGAAAACAAAGTTCATCAGGTGACTTTTTAACCAAGGGGACCATAATATAGTCAGGAAAGCGAAATTGGATATTTTCTAGTATTCTAAACTGTGCCATAAGATACTGACGTTGCCTCCTCCTTTAGCCAAGCATATGGAAGGTCTATACAACACTCACTGATGTATAGACCTTCCATATTCTTGGCTAAAGAAGGAGGCAACGTCAAGAGCTCATAATCAATCAGGTGAAATTCCAAAAACAAAGTTCATCAGGTGACTTGTCTAACCAAGAGGACATTAATATTGACTGCATAATATTGGCCAGTGTACGTTAACGTTACGTTTTTTCTCCTTCAGCAGTAGTTCATAAATGTAATGAGGCTGGAAGGCCGACAGTGGCATCCCGGCAGTCACACAACGTCGATACAACATTGAACCAACGTTGATTCAACGTCATGACGTTGAATCTACGTTGATTTAATGTTGTCAGCGTTGTGTGGCCTTTGATTGTAGCTTTTACCGAGAGCTCATGTGAAACGGTGTTTAATAATTTTTGAAACATACCTTGTGTTCAAGTTAAAATAATTAGGGCCAGGCAGTTCAAATGTGGGCCTCGGCAAACGTTTTAGATACCGTTGACATTCATTTGAAAATTTTCAAACCTTTCGCGGAGATGGATGGCTAATTAGGAACCGGAAAAATATAATATGAAGAGAAATGAAAAATAGAAATAATACAGAATTCTCATCAAAATTCAGTTTCCTAGAGTTCAGATACCGCATTAGTATTTTTCATTGCTCCAGATTAGAAGTAGTACCATAGATAATTTAGGAATAATTTTCCATATTTCTCCATAAAAACATACGTTGTGGCCCCTCATCAGAATCGTCTCGGCGAGACGGTTTTGATGAGTGGTCACAACATACATTTTCATTGAGAAATAAGAAATAATTTAGCTCAGAATTATCCTCAAATTCTCTCCTGATTTGGAGCACTGATTATTGTATTACAAAGCATAATTATCATCTGCTTGAATCATTTTGTTATATGTTGCCCTTTTCATTTTTACTTCATTTAGAAGACGCATTCATAACAGAGCTATAAAAGAAGAAAGTTTCTTAGCAAAGTTTTGATAGATTGATTAATTTTCCACATGTAATGGTATTACATCAGAACAAAAATGCCGAGGTTCCATCTTATAGTCGTAATTTTGCTACCTTGGTTTTCTGTTCTCCAGCGAGACGCCGGATGAGAGCCAAGGTACACTGCTCAAATTATTTAAAGAAACATGATATATGATTTCAGTAAGTCTCTTTATAAAACTCTTCGTCATCAGAAATAGTAAATAGGGCAGACATTAATGTCTGTTTGTAGATAATAATGCCAACTCTATTTATTTATAGTTCCAAGAGTTTCATATAGAGACTTACGTATGGACATTATATATAGTGCTGCTTTAAATATTTTGAGCAGAGACAATAGTATAAACATAATTGGGATGCAATTATAAACCTCTGCAGTTGATAGTGAAATTCTTTCTCTGTTATTTTGCCTTGAACTCACATTGTCAAGTGGTTGATTGTTTCCTTTTCTTATCATTACACCAAGCGTTCTTGAAATTTTGCTTTTTTTTGTTAGATAAATAAATTAACTGTTCAGGGACTTCTTATCATTTGTTGTATATTCGCCCATGTGCGAAGAGTGGCATGTACGACAAATGAGTCGTGACACGAGAAAACCAACAACGTGGCATATGCGCCCAGCAATGGCTTAGATAGCCTGGCAGCCGCCCAGTCTGATCAGAGTCTTCACTGTCCGCATAAAACCAGCTTAGACGCTTAGATACCTTTTAAACGAACATCTAAGACTCTGATCAGACTGGGAGGCTGCCCAGGCTGATCTGAGTCATCACTGGGCGCACATTTAACTTCGTTGGACTTCTCGTGTCGCGGGTCAAATCTGTTCACTAGGGCAGTCGGAATAAGGTGTATGGGTACACTCCATGTCTTTTTTTCACCATTTTTGCAAATGGGAACAACTTTCGTTACTTCCTCAGAGCTCTAGATAAGAGGGGTATTTAATGATAATTGAGGGATAATTTTCTTTATTTATTATTGAAACCATATATTGTGACCCCTCAGCTGAACCGTCTCAACGAGACGGTTCAGATGAGGGGTCACAACATATGTTTTTTATCTAGAATTAACAAAAGTTATCCCTAATTATCACCAAATACTCCCTCTTATCTAGAGCTCTGCTTCCTGTTTGCTTCTTTGGACAAGGAACACCTGGCTGAGTAACGCCTAACACAATATACAAGATTCCACAATTCACTGCATATTTTTCTCCATCAGTGGCGTCTAGTAGGCGTTCAAACCTGCTTTCAACTTGTAAGGAAGCTCTATCCTGTTTGAACTCGCCAACTCAGAATATACTAAGGTAGAGTCGGGTTACTTCGGACAGCAGGTGAATTCGGACAGTGACATTGTTTCCGTTATGACATTTGTTTAGAATAAAACAAAAGGACTTCTTTGATTAAGGCGAGGATTTTCCCCATGATTACAAAAATATACGGATCACTGACTTCTGCTTTGCATTTATGACTATGACATGTAACTTGCATGACAAACGAATTTTCAAGTGTTTGTGTCTATGTAAAGTACGTTAAACATACGTTGACGTTGACGTCATTGTTGAGATAAATTGTAAATTATCCTCGAACTGATCGTTGAAATAATGATTTATTGTATACATTTCACCCTTTTTTGGCTTACATTACTTACATAACAGACAGCACTGGATAATTTTGACTATATGTATGTGACCTTGACCTCATTCCAAGGTCATGGTACACAATAAAATCCTTGAAGATCATAGTGCTACTGTTGACCATTGTTCTTCTTTTGCTTACTAGGTATCGTTCCCCCCGTGAACCAGCTTCCCACTCATATATATTGCGTACTTGCATCGCATAAGTCTGCTGCATGAAGGAAATGCTGGGTCACGGGGGGGGAAAGTACTTGTATTTTAATTATAGTGAAGCGTTCTCTTTTGGCCGTTTTGACCGGAAGTAGAACTACGGTTTTGCATGTTTAAATGCCAATCAGGCGTAACAAGAAAAAAATCTTTGCTTTGTATTGTGATATTCGTGTATTTAGCATGCATTTATGAGCAAACTTTATGGAATGAATGACTAATTTCAGTATTTTTATTACCTCAAAAAATGAGGGATGCGAAAACCTTGAATTTAGGGTAGGTAGGGTCAGACTGGATTATCTCCCCATGTCTTTGGGTCTGAATCACAAATGATCTGATTTCATACGGTTTACATATTTGTGGAAGCTCTGCTAAGAAAAATTTGCTCACTTTATACTTTTGAAAATTCGGACTTGTCGCGCCGGCCTAATGGGGAAATCCTCGCCTTAATCAAAGAAGTCCTTAACTGGGCAAATAGTAAAAATCCTGATGAGACGGCTAATGTTGAGCCGTCTCATCTGGATTTTCACTTTTTGCAATGGTATGTCCGAATTTACCCGCTGTCTGAAGTTCCCGACTCCCGATTCCCTAGTAATGGCGAAGAAGAATACCGTATACCGTAATAATACTAAAACGTGGGACACCTAAAATAATTACCGTAACTGTCTAAAACCTTTTTTATGCCCCCGCCACGAAGTGGGGAGGGGCATATAGTTTTGCCCTTGCCCGTCCATATGTCCGTCCGTCCGTACGTCCGTCCGTCACACTTTGTAGTACTGTTCTTGTCTCCGCAACTCCTCCTTTTATGCCCCGCTACGAAGTGGGGAGGGGCATATAGTTTTGCCCTTGTCCGTCCATACGCGATACACTGTGGACTGCACCCCGGATTTGGCACTATGGGCTGCAAATTGCACCTCAGAGGGTCTTTTGCAACCCACAATGTTTGCATCCCATAATTTTTTGGGTAGTGTCCATTTGTTGAAAACTTACACCCCCTATATAGTTATAATTTAGGTGTGTAGAAATAAGCTTTGTGGGGTACCTTTAACGTGGATTAAACCTGCATGATTTATAAGTTTTGTCCAAAGGGGGGAGAACAATGTGGGGTGCACCCCATAAAATTTATCGGACGGACATGTCCAACAATGGACAAATGAGTCTGTACACATTCTGGGTTGTACCCCCAATATTTGAAATTTAGTCATTTTCGCTTATTTGCAAGCGAATGAAATACATTCATCATGGGGTGCATCCCACAATGCAGAATCACCCCACAAGGCTCCATATTCTATACAAAACACCCCACAATGTAGATCTGGTAAGAGCGGACGTCCGTACGTCCGTCCGTCACACTTTGTAGTACTGTTCTCGTCTCCACAACTTCTCCTACAGTATTAGATGCAGGGAGTTGAAACTTGCAACACAGTTCAGACATGCATTGAACATGTGCATAAAGGAAACAGAACTTTGATTCAGGTCTTTATTGCAGTATTATGTCCCCTTGAATAACATACATATTTTGACCATATTTCACATTTGTAGTACTGTTTGTGTCTCCGCAACCCTTCTACAGTATTGGATGCATGGAGTTGAAACTTGCAACACAGTTCAGACATGCATCGAACATGTGCATAAAGGAAACAGAACTTTGATTTAGGTCTTTATTGCAGAATTAAGTCCCCTTAATTAACATACATATTTTGGCCATATTTCACACTTGTAGTACTGTTTGTGTCTCCGCAACTCCTTCAGCAGTATTTGATGCAGGGAGTTGAAACTTGCAACACAGTTCAGACATGCATTGTACATGTGCTTAAGTGAAACAGAATTTTGATTCAGGTCTTTATTGCAGAATTATGTCCCCTTGAATAACATACAATTTTTGACCATATTTCACACTTGTAGTACTGTTTGTGTCTCCGCAACTCCTTCTGCAGTATTTGATGCAGGGAGTTGAAACTTGCAACACAGTTCAAACATGCATTGAACATGTGCTTAAGTGAAAACAGAATTTTGATTCAGGTCTTTATTGCAGAATTATGTCCCCTTGAATAACATACAAATTTTGACCATATTTTACACTTGTGGTACTGTTCTTGTCTCCGCAACTCCTCCTACAGTATTAGATGCAGGGAGTTGAAACTTGCAGCACAGTTCAGACATGCATTGAACAGGTGCATAAATGAAACAGAACTTTGATTTAGGTCTTTATTGCAGAATTATGTCCCCTTGAATGACATACATATTTTGACAATATTTCAGTGACATATACAAGCTCACCTTTTGTTGTGGCTCTAGCGGCCTCAATTATGAACTGATTTTGATGTGAGGTCACAGCTATATTGAGTATGACAATACCTCGAACAAGTTTGCGTCTCAGGTTGGAAGAATCAAGGTCAAGGTCACAGTTGCTATTTTCCGAAAAACTTGAGCATCGCTCTAGCGCTTTTATTTATGGATCGATTTTGATATAACTTCACACAAATGTTAAGTATGACAATATCTTGAATAAATTACCATTTCAGCACTGCAGGTTCAAGGGCAAGGCCATAGCCGCCTTTTTTTAGGAAAATATTTATCATCCCTTTAGCCCCTTTATTCATTGCTTGATTTTGATGTAAGGTGTGACAATGTCTTGGAAAATTTCGCGATCCAGAATTTTAGGGTCAAGGTCAAGTCACGGCTGTTATTTTTAGAAAATACGTTGTCATCCCTCTGGAATGATTTTGACATAACTTTACACAAATATTTAGCATGGCAATATCTGGGACAAATTTACGTCTCAGCATTGTCGGTCCAAGGTCAAGGTCACAGATGCTATTATAGGTACATGTAAAACTTTGTCAAGGTTTTTTGTTAACCGATTTTGATATAACTTCACACAAATATTAATTATGACAATATCTTAGACAAGTTCACCTTTCAGGGTTGTAGAGCCAAGGTCAACGTCACAGATGCTTTTTTTTTTAGAAAAAAAAATTGTCATCCCTCGCGCATCTTTATTATTGACAGATTTTGATATCTATTCTATTCTATTCTATCCCATAACCTTACTAGGTCGTTGGGGCACCACAGATGACTTCAAAACAATCCCTTTCCACCTTATCCTGTCTTCAGCTGCCCTAGTTAAGCTGGCAAAATCCATTCCTGCCCACTCCTTGACATTGCTTTCCCACCTCTTCTTCTGTCTACCTCTTCTTCTTTTTCCTTTCACTGTGCCCTGAAGAATTGTCTTTGCTAAATCAGAAGACCTTGAGACGTGGCCAAACCACCTTAGTTTCCGTTTCTTGACCAGCGTAAGGAGTTCATCATATTCTACAATTGCTGCTTGGATCTTCATGCAAACCTCCTCATTGGTTATATGGTCCTTGTACGAAATGTTCAGTAACCTTCGGTAGCATCTCATCTCAAAGGCCTGCGTTCTTTTCTTTAACTCTGCTGTCAAGGTCCATGATTCACAGGCATACAGAAATATGGAAATGACAAGGGAGCGCATAAGTTTCACCTTTGATCCAAGAGATATATTGTTATCTCATGTGTTTTGATATAAGTTCAAACAAATACCTATTAATACACTACTCATCTAGTGAGGCATATGGCGGGGGCATTCATCACCTTTAGTGATTGTCTGGTTTTAATGCAGCAATCCGTCTAAAGGATGCAGATTAGAAAACAGTGTAGACATTGATCGGACTGCTCCTTGTAGGAGGGGGAGTCAGATTTAGGCAGCTGGTGTTGTGCCGTGTGGCGGCCGTAAAAAGTCTCCCCGTACATCATCCATAGTGCAGATTATATTTTATTTTCGTCTTTTGAGATCGGAGAATATGTTCTGAGAAATCTGAAAATTTAGATTGGTTTATACTCATATTCTAAACCGTCATTTTATATATTTTTGGACCCTTTTTGGTACTAATCAGTCTTTGAATGGACTGTCCAATAAAGATTAAGAAATTACAGTTCGCTTTTCTCTGGTTTCGTTACCAGATATTGTCAGGGTCACTGAAGAGGCTTAATTAGCCGAAACTACGTAGTCTGGCCCATGTTCCTTCTTTTGAATGTATTCTCTGCTCTTGAAGGAACTCTTTCAGATTTTAATTTTACCTCACTGCAGCTGGTGTTGTGCCGTGTGGCGGCCGTAAAAAGTCTCCCCGTACATCATCCATAGTGCAGATTATATTTTATTTTCGTCTTTTGAGATCGGAGAATATGTTCTGAGAAATCTGAAAATTTAGATTGGTTTATACTCATATTCTAAACCGTCGTTTTATATATTTTTGGACCCTTTTTGGTATAGATCAGTCTTTGAATGGACTGTCCAATAAAGATTAAGAAATTACAGTTCGCTTTTCTCTGGTTTCGTTACCAGATATTGTCAGGGTCACTGAAGAGGCTTAATTAGCCGAAACTACGTAGTCTGGCCCATGTTCCTTCTTGTGAATGTATTCTCTGCTCTTGAAGGAACTCTTTCAGATTTTAATTGCACTGTTTGATTTGACCTGTCTGTCCCAATATTTAGGATTTTACGGTACGTCGGCCAGTTCGCTATCATTTTCTTGCCTGCTTTGGTTTTCAAAACCGGTTACGAACTACAGCATCGTAAACTACTTAGAGGTGCCGTGGTCGAGTGGTAAGATAAGCTCGGGTCGAGGGTTCGAATCCAGGTTTGGCCAGCCGGCGACTGGAAAACTTTGTCAATCCAGCAGTAAATGGGTACCTTTTTTGGAATCAGGGAAGGATAAGGCAGCGAAAGGAGAGGGATGGGCTCTGCCTTTGATATGATGTGCCCAAGATACACGGTGGGTCTATAACCCCCCCGCCCCCGCCCCCCCCTCATTATCAAAAAATGAAGCGATACCTATTATTGAGCTGCGACGAGAGAAAACCAACAAAGTTGTTGTTCGCCCAGCGCAGACTCTGATCAGCACTTAAAGGGTAGCTAAGGGTCAAAGGTACCTCCATGCGGACACAGAAGACTGATCAGACTTGGTGGATGCCAAGGCTGATCCGAGTCTACGCTGGGCGCACAACCATTTTGTTGATTTTGTCGTGCTGCGGCTCCTTAATTATTTTTGACACCTTCCTAAATACTGCATGACAACAAAATGTAAAAAATTGGCTTTGTCGGTCAATTAAATATCTAAATACTGGCTACCTGCTGACTCGCCCTCGTAGATACGGATATGATCGGAAATAAATGAAAACAAATAAATGAAAACATGTCATATGAGTTTAAATATCTATTATTATCTCTCTCCTGATTAAGATTAAATGGTACATGCACACTGTCATGGAAAAAAAACAACTCCACCATTTCTGTTTGGGCTCCCTATTCTACGAGGTCAACTCTTACAGGATAAAATGCTTCGATTGACGCAAACGCTTTCTTTTAAAGACCCGGAATTTTCAGATTATCTGTCTCAATAAACACCCAACTCTACCCCATTGCCAGAGAAGATTTTATGTCCCAAATCCAGATGGAGCTCATGAATGCCTATTATTCTAACTGACAAAGAATCATTGAGCCGCGACACGAGAAAACCAACAAAGTGGTTGTGCGCACAGCGCAGACTCAGATCAGCAAGGGCATCCGCCCAGTCCGATCAGACTCTTTGCTAAGCGCTTAAAGGGTAGCTAAGAGTCTAAGCTACATCCATGCGGACAGCGAAGACTCTGATCAGACTGGGCGGATGCCCAGGCTGATCTGAGTCTGCGCTGGACGCACAACCACATTGTTGGTTTTCTCGCGTCGTGGTTCATATAGACAATCTACAGATTTTGAGAATCTAGAAGGTTGAAAACTAAAGACTCTGGTCGGTTAGTGCAAATGTACATGCTAATTTGATATTTGAGCCGCGACAACACAAAACCAACGAAGTTGCATGTGCGCCCAGCGAAGACTCAGATCAGCCTGGGCATCCGCCCAGTCTTATCAGAGCCTTCGCTGTCGGCGTGGTGGTAGCTTAGACCTAAACGCACTGCTAATACTCTGAACAGACTGGGCGGGTGCCCAGGCTGATCTGAGTGTTCGCGTTGCTCACGCCACTTTGGTGGTTTTATTGTGTGGCGGATCATTTACTGCCTACATATGGCTTAAAGTCGCATTGCAAAGTTTGTATGCAATTTGACTAGGCTAGTCAAACAATTACTATATTCTAGAAATACAAAGCACCGTTTTGTCAGTTTTTCTGAAGCCACATGAAATAGAAATCGTCCCTGTGTTATGTATAGAGCATGGTCAGACTGTGACATTCATAATATTTGTTATTGTGACAGTGCCTGGCATTTTGAGCCTTGTGGAGGTGAGACGTTGACGTCACCAAACGTGGAATAAACGGTGACGTCATAAAATTTGCACGTAAAGTTAATTGGATTTCCGCGCACTGACTAATAAATTTTAAAGCGTCACCTGAAAAGAGTGATTCAACATTTCCATCGGCGTCCTTATTTTCTTCATCTGCACTCTCTTAAGAATGTTCGCATAATAGATCTTCGAAAAGCGATGTCACGACCTAGAGTTATAAATGTTTATCCAGCTTGTAAATGTAAATTGTATCCAATCAGTGAAACGAAAACAAAAAACCGGGTTAGTGTAAATTTCGTTTGCTTTTGCAGTAAACCTCAGCGTTATTGCTTTGTGTTTCTCGATATCTAATCTGGAAGCACTAAGTATGAAAATGTTAAAAACAAACTTTCCGATTTTCGCTCCATAAGGCTCAATATTCCAGACACTGTCACAATAATAATATACAAGTTTAGCTTTTGAAAAAGCCTGAGAGGTTATCCCTTAGCAAATGAATCTATAGGATGCAAGTGGTAAAGCAGAAAATTGGCAGCAGTACAAGTTAATTTTATTGTATTCTTAGATTTGTTGAAGCTGTAGGTAAGTGGCGAGTTTGACAGCTTTTTCTTTTTGTCTAGTGATTGCTTGTATCAGGTGAGCTTCAGTGCTATTAACTTTTGTTAGATGGCCTGTACTGTTTAGTAATGGCTCTTCGTAAGTGGACTGTACTCTCTGGTAAGTGCTAGTATTAGGTGAGATTCTTGTATTAGGCGAGATGAAGTGTTCAGGATAAGTTTTACAGCTCATGTCTTAGCATTGCTGGAAGGGACCCTGCAGCTGGGTGCGCCAAACTATGGGAGCAAATACCGGTAAATAGTGGAACCTGTATTTAGCGTTAATCAAGCAGAACTTGTTATTGATCTGTACTGTTAAGGGATAACTGAACTTTCAGGTAACTTTGTGTAGGGTGTGATATAGTGTTTTAAGATATAAGCTATAAAGATCATGCATTAGCGATGCTGGTGAGAACCCTATAGCAGGGTGTGCCAAATGTAGAAGTACCGGGAAATAGTGGGACCTGTATTTTAGCAAAAGGAAACGGCGTACAAATCGAGTACAAATTCCTATCTTAATATGGTTATCCCCGAGGGATAACCAAAAACACGTTACACATTAATCAACTAGCTTCACAAGAAATACTTCTTGTGACGACCACAGAACAGCCATCCACTCTTTAACACACACACACACACACACACACACACACACACACACACACACACACACTTGAATGTACATGTATGTAGTAAGCTATTAACACAACTCACGTAAGTAAACAACAAAGAGAAGTGATATGACACTAAATCTAGCTTAGTAAATAGATGCATTTTTAATTTGGTGATAAAATCTTGCCACTGCTCTGCGCTGCTGTCGCACTGTACTTGACAACAACTTTAATGAACATGCTTAGATACATGTATAACTAACCCAATGTCTTAACAGAGCGGCTGAGGTTTGTTTGCATCAGTTTCAGCACTGGGGTCGCTGTGACATCTATTTTCAAACTCGAATATAAAATTCTTTATTCTCATACTCTTGAATACATTTTCTGATTATAATTACATGTAGATGATAAACAACTCAAAAAGGAAAAGAAAAGACCATAATGGTCCTTTATGGTTCTCCTGAGAAAACAGCATGTTACAAATACATGAGGTCAAGCATAAAAAATAGTTTGTTTGGAGTTGCCGACCAAGGATAATTTCTTAGGGTAGGAAGGTCGGCTTTTTTGTTTGTTTATTCATGCAAAAGATAAAAGCAGCCCAAATACTACATAACATGTTAACATATTACTTACCCATATTACATACGAGGGTAACAGCATCCTACTAGATGAACAAATCTTATTTATCCACAAATGGAGTACCCATTATGTGCTAGTGGAAAGGCAACCAGTGTAGACCCAGATCAGACTGCTCTCCAGGAGCAGTCTGATCTGGGTCTGCACTGTTTACTCAGTCCTGTTTGCCTTACTAAAACTATTTACGTTGATCGCAGTAACTTCCAATTTAAACAAAATATGCAGCCCAAAATGGCAAAAAAAAAATTGGGTAGAGAGGCTTCGGGTGGGTAGGTGGGCCATTGCAAACAAACAAAACTTCATTTTTGGCTTGACAGAGACAGCATGAACAGACATAAACATAAAACACTCAGCAACGAAATAAAGGTAACTGGGACCTGTTCGTAGTATGACGCCAATTGCTGAGATAGAATGCACCATTTCCTAATCTCCGATGTAGAGTTAGATGAGGAAAAATTAGCCACTAGCGTCACAACATTCAAAACAAGATGGCCATGAGGCCCTGAATCGCTAACCTGAGCAAAGAAGGACAAAGGTCAAACTAGGATCATCATATGAACAAACCTGATAGCTCGAAACTGTCAAAATATGAGAGATATTGGTTAAAGGTCAAAGATTGACATTGACCTCTATTGCTCAAAACGGTTCATGTACTCAATTTAGTGACTGTATTTATCAAAATCAGCAACCAAATCTCCTACAAGCTCCATGAATATTTATGTTTAAGCATTTTCCTATATAAAAACACCGAAAGCAAATTCAACCTTGCCGTAAAAAAGTCAGGGTCAACCCAAGACCATCATTTGAACAATTTTGGTAGAGTTCTGGACTCCAAAGCTAAATACCAAGTTTCAAGGCCATCCGTCAATTGGTTCTGGAGAAGATCTTAAAAATATTTTTATCATTTATGGGCGTAGCGACCATGTTGGTCATGTGACCGCTTAAATTTGGTTCCCGCAAGCCCTAGAGGCCCATATGAAATTTGGTTATAATTGCCCCAGTAGCTTTTGAGGACTTCTTTAAACTTGTCAAAATATGAGAAACATTGGTAAAAGGTCGTATAATAACCTTGAGCTCTTGTACTCATATATCTTCATGTACACATTTAGATAACTGTATATACCAATTTTTAGGGCAAACGCTTCTATAATTTCCATAAACCCCTATGTTCTAGGATTATCCTGTATAAAAGGACCAGAAAGTAAATTCGATCCTGCAGTTAAAAAGGTCAAGGTCAGTTGTATTCATCAATTTCCACGGAATGATATGTTCTAGCATTTTCCCATATAAAAGCACCAGGCAGGAAATATGACCTTGCCGTAAAAAAGTCAAGTTCAACCCAAGGTCATCATTTGAACAATCCTGGTAGTACTCGAGTACCCGGTGCTACAAACCAGGTTTCAGGGCCATCCTTCAATTGGTATTTGAATAGAAGATTTTTCAATGATTTTACCATATATGGGAGTGGCGGCCATGTTCGCCATCTGACCTGGATCGTTTGTACACATTTTCGTTTCCTCAACCCCTGGTGGTCCTATATGAAATTTGTTTACAACTGGCCAAGTGGCTTTTGAAATTTTCAAAATATGAGAGTCCTGGGTAAAAGGTCGAGGAATGACTTGACCTCTTGCACTCACATGTCTTCATGTACTCGTAAAGATGACTGTTTATACCAATTTATAGGCCAAAATCTTCAACAATCTCCATGAAATCTTATGCTCTAGCATTTTCTCATATAACACCACCAGAAGGCAAATCTGACCTTGCCGTACAAAAGGTCAAGGTCAACTCAGTTCATTTGAACAATCCTGGTAGTACTTGTGTAACTGATACTATTTACAAGGTTTAACCCATCGGTTTAGTGGTTCTGGAAAAGGAGAGTTTTAATTGTGTTTATCATATATGGGCGTGGTGGGTACATGTATGTTGGTCATGTGACCCAGATCATTTGAACAATATTCCGTTCCCACAAGCCCGGAGGCTCTATGTGAAATTTGGTTACAATTGGCTTAGTGATTTCAGAGTAGTAGTCGTTTGATATTGTAGACGGACCGACGACTATGACCGAGCCTGTCTATACTATAAGCTCCCCCGGCACAAGTGAGCTAAAAACTTCTTACTCCTCTACAAATAATATAAAATCCATACATTTTTTAGCATAAGCCGGTCCCACGGAAGAAATTTGAACACGTGTTCAAATTTCTTCAGAGAGACCTGCAAACTTAATGCAATGGAACAAGCATGTATATATCGTTATTTTTGCATTGCATAGGGGAATTCCATTAAAACTAGGCCTAATCAAATATGCCTGCAAAATAAGAAAAATCGCCATTCATAGTGCTTTGTGTATTGTGACGTATTTCCGCGAAACACAGTATGGCTTTTGTGAATTTAAAAGAGAAATTCTAACACTGGTCGCCTATATAGCCAACGCTAAAATCTAGTGATATATTGCGTGACAAATCACTGTCCGGAAAAGCGTGACGTCATTCAGTGCCGTTCGGACGTCATTTTTATTCGTTTGGTGACGTCAGGTTTCACTTCCATGAGGATAGACGGTGTAACATCATTTTCTCGCATCAAAAACTTACGAAATACAAGTGATCGCCTCTGTTACAGTAAAAGTTGTCGGCAGGATTTCTTCATGTAAACATTGCGGAAAACTGAAAAAAAATCTGAAGGAAACAATTGCGTTTTCATCGTTTCTGGCGTGTTAGAATCGAAATAGATTCTTTCTAACAAGTGATTTGTTGCCCTATATATTACTGGTTGTCGGTCAGTCGTCAGTGACTATACCAATCGCGCTTCACGCTCGTGATTTATCACTTGACGACTGATCTCCAATCAGTGATATACTGGGCAAAAATCCCTGTAAGCAAGAATCTACAGTCAAACCTGTCTTAAGGGGTCACCTCAGGGGAACCTCTAAAACTGGCTGCTTAAGACAGGTGACCCTTTAATACAGGTTCATTTGCACTGTATTTTTGTTCAAGGGACCCCAAGAAAGTGGCTGCTAAAGACAGGTGACCCCTTAATACAGTGACCCCTTAAGACAGGTTCGACTGTATTTCTTAAGCAAACAACACGGAGTAAATGACTTGCGAATAATTATTTGTTTGAGAAAATCTGAGGTTTCTGTTGAAAGAATTTCGATTTGTAATGTCACTGCGGTGCATGACAGACGCCATTTGCCCTTGCAAAAATGAATGATGTCAAGGCACCATTACCATAGCAACTAGGAGTTCATATTGATGTCAAAGTGATGTCATCGAGTCGTCAAACTGTCAAGATAATAAGCACAACAATTAGTAACTAGAAATGTTTTTCAGAGAAAAACTGATGTCCCCCCACCTTGAAAATGGGGTCAAGGTAAATAAAACATAGTAGACTCTTGAGATTGTCCCAAAGGTATATCTGAGAAAGTAAAGTGGAAATCTAGCCAAAGGCTAATGAGACATATCAACTTTAGTGAAATTTATCATATCTTACTCCTCCTGTTATCTTGAAAATGAGGTCAAGGTCACTAAAATCTGACCAGCTCTTTAGCTAGACCTGGTTATGTATCCATGCAAGTTTGGTAAAATTCCATCTACAGGTTCAAGAGATATCATGGGTACAAGAAACTGTCATTTAAGTCCTCCAGTGACCTTTAAAATAAGGTCAAGGTCACCAAAATCTAAATAGCTCGTAAACTTGTCCCAATGATGTAGGCATGAAAGTTACGTGAAATTCCATCCATTAGTTTAGGGGACATTGTGGGTATAAGAAATCGTCATTTAAGTCCTCCAGTGACCTTGAAATTGAGGTCAAGGAAACTAAAATCTAATCAGCTATTAAATGTGTCCCAATGATGTATCCGTGCGAGTTTTGAAAAATTCCATCCATTAGTTTACGAGATATCATGGGTTCAAGATATTGTCATGTAAATCCTCCAATGACCTTGGAAATAAAGTCAAGGTCACCAAAATGTCGTCAGCTCTTAAACTTGTCTAAATGATGTATCCATGAAAATTTTGCCAAATTCCATTTATTGGTTCAGGAGATACTGTGGGAACAAGAAATTGTCATACTAGTTCTCCAGAGACCTTCAAAAGTAAGGTCAAGGTCACTAAAATCTAAACAGCTCATACACTTGTCCCAAACATGTATCCAAAAAGGTTTGGTGAAATTCCATCCATTAGTTTAGGAGATATTGTGGGTACAAGAAACTGTCATATAAGTCCTCGAGTGACCTTGAAAATAAGGTCAAGGTCACCAAAATCTAAACAGCTCTTAAACTTGTCCCAATGATGTATCCATGCAAGTTTGGTGAAATTCCATCCATTGGTTCAGGAGATATTGTGGATACAAGAGATTGTCATCTGAGTCCTCCAGTGACCTTGAAAATAAGGTCAAGGTCACCAAAATATAATCAGCCTTTAAATTTGTCCTACTGATATATCCATGCAAGTTCGGTAAAATTCCATCCATTGGTTCATAAGATATCACGCATACAAGAAATTGTCATCTAAGTCTTCCAGTGACCTTGAAAATAAGGTCAAGGTCACAAAAATCTAATCAGCTCTTAAGTATGTCCCAATAATATATCTGTGCAAGTTTGGTGAAATACCATCCATTGGTTCAAGAGATATCGCGCATACAAGAAACTGTCACGCCGACGCCGAGGGAATCTGCACTAAAAACAATATGTCCCCCCTCACCTTTGGTGGGGGGACATAATAAGTCAAAAATCTAATCAGCTCTTAAGTTTGTCCCAATGATATATCTGTGCAAGTTTGGTGAAATTCCAACCATTGGTTCAAGAGATATCGCGCATACAAGAAACTGTCACGCCGACGCCGACGGGATCTGCACTGAAAACAATATGCCCCCCCCTCACCTTTGGTTGGGGGGAATTCCACAGTTGCTAAGGTAACAGATATATGACGTCATTGGTATCTGCCAGGGCAAACAGTGTGAGCCATGCTCCCCTCGAATTATGACATGTATCCTGAAATTCATATATTTCATTTTAACACAGTGCGCCTATAGAAGCCGTGGTAAGTTTCCGTGTTTTATTCTGAAACAATTATCTGTTTTGGAGCGCGTGGGTATAATTGCTGACGTCACTGGCACCGACGTATTTTGTGACGTTTTTAGACGTTAGATGGTGTAACGTTTGTTTTCTAAAATCGCCATAAATACTTATATTTATCTTAGATACAGTTAAGATATTGGCGGGAGCATGAACGCGTTTGCAGAAAGGTTGGGAGAATTTGAATGAAAAGAATACGTTTTCATCGTTTTTGAGTGTCAGAATCGAAATAGTTCAGCTCTAGCATTGAATTGTTGGGTAATAATTCACTGTTTGCCGATCAGTTGTAAGTAAATATATCACTCGCGCGCAGCGCTCGTGATATGATCTACTTTACAACTGACCTCCAAACAGTGAATTATTACTCAACAATTCACTGCCAGAGCAGATCTATTTCTTATATTGTGTGAGTTTCTCAAACCTTTAATTCATTCTTAAATAATTCAATTCTCTGTTAAACATGCTTATCCTAAGGCAGCAACGTAATGTTTGGTAACGTCATGTAAGCAAATCACGACCCAAAATATGAATAAGCATGCCTTAAAATGATGTTCGATCAACACAAGAACTCCATGCTTAAATCATTGATTCAGTTTCATTCGAATATGGCATCAGACAGCTGCGCGTACAGGTATCTATGCGAGAATACAAGTTTGATCATAATGTCAGACCAAACCAAGATATTCAAGTGATACAAATTCATCAACAAGAGGTTTCGGAGATATAAAGCCAATTCACTGGACTATAACACATAGGTCATACTAACCCACAAATAGTGTGAGCTCCATCACAGACCAGCAGGAACACAATCTTGACTCAACACTGAATCACCGTTGACTCGACGGCATAGTATTGAATCAACGTTGATTCGAAGTTGATTTAAAATTGTGTGCCCAGTGGGATTGCCAGACCAAACCACTTTCGCAATCCAAGAATGATGAGAACCCATGAAATTATGTTGGAAATACAAAGCAAATGCTTGGACCAAGAAATATAGGTCACAGTGACGCGCAAAGAGTGACGACAATCACAGTGTCAGATTGTCTGATATATTAAAAGTATTTTATCATATGACGTCGCTTTTATTCAGTGGATAATGTCGCGTCATAAAAAAATATAATGACCGCACGTGTAATACCACCTTGGCGCATATACGTGACGTCATTGACAACGTCCATGTTAACAATGCGTTTTCTTGTTGAAATAATGTTCAGTTTGAAGGCGTTAAAATCCCATTTTAAAGGGTCATATAATAAACAGAATCTTACACTCGTGGTTATTTCATATGAAGTTTATGAAACTCGCCAAAGACTCGTTTCATATAACTACTCGTGTAAGATCCTCTATAAGCAAATCACTTCTAGAGGATTATCTTTAAACATGACGCAATGTTTCAGCTTTTTCTGCGCCATTGACTTTTAAAGGTCATTTCGAATGTCATATCGTTTGAATAGGTTAATGAATGACGGACGACGGACCACTGCCTACTTTACAAACATCCCAGGAGCCATTGGCAACTGGAGAACTAAAATAATATTCAAAATATCATGTTAAAGGCCCTATTGCTCTATCAATGGTGAAATATTTTATCATGAGGTATCGCTGCAAGCTTCTCACTACAGTTTCGTCATAGCAAACGACAATGATTCGCATACTTTAATTACATATAATATCCCTGACCTTCACATAAAAAGGTTTTGAAAATTAATTTGGGTCATTTTAGTTGCCAACTACTATGACCTACTTTCGATTTCGTAAACATAAATAAAATGGTAAAAATACAATGTACAGGCGTGGCGACCCATTCACTATGCCGCCTATAGCAACGTAACATTTCTAGACGGGAAACCAGAAGAGGACAGTTGTATTTTGTGGAGCGATGTGTCATTTTCAAAAACCTGTTCCCTCTACTTTTTGCTGGGTATATGACTTAATATATGCACAGCAAGCCACATTTTATCACCAAATGTGTAGTTTGGACCGCTTTCCGTGACGATTTGTGTGTAGACATTTTTACCACCGATAGGCCTATGGAGACTTTAAACATCAGTAAATACCGTAACAGTTTTTCCTCAGTATATTGAAAACATTCGTTTACACGGAACATTTTTATTTGAATTTAATTGCCAGTGTGCAAACTTTATGTTCACTATAATGCTACCAAATTTCTCTCAACGTTGTCTAGATTATGTAGATATTTCTTCCTTTATTCCATTCTTAAGGCAGCACAGTCCTGTTTATTATGTCCGCTACTTCGTCTCCTGATGTTTCTTTGAGGAAGGATACGTGATGCCCCGAAACTTCTTTCACCATAACCTCACCAGACGTGTACTACAATAAAGAACGTATACACTAAACACAATTTCTAAGTGGCCACTCTTTGCACAGAGTTTAATCTAATATAATTTTGTATTATTCTGACTTTGAAGTCAGAAAAAATGAGTTCATCTATATCAGTTAGGTTGGTTACTTGAGCAAGTGATCAATAAAACCACTTGTTGGCGCCATAAATTGCATACGCATGAAAATAAAGACTGTCAGTGTTTTTGTGTCAATATAGTCGTTTAATTTGAATTTGCATCCGAATTATACATCACAAAAGGTGCCAATAATTATTACGAACGCACTAGTGCCAAGCGCGATCCGCATCATACATAGTTTGTAAAATAATTGGAGAAAAAGACGCAAAAAGTGCACTTTTCTTTTAAACATTTGGTCATCTTCGGACATATCGTTTAAGTGTTTGGGGGATATTCCGGGAGTTGGTGGTAATTTTCATTGACACCTCAGTCAATTATCTTTACAACTGAAGAAAGAAAACCATGTACGCGCGGGGGCTAAAACCGTACGCGCACCCCCTAACCATTCGAAGGTACAGGGCAAAAAATCAGCAATATACGTGATTATTTTATGCCGAACTTTGGAAAATCATTTGCTCAAGTGATTCGAGAAAATCAGCTGTTCGAGTGATTTTCTCCGAATGACAGACGATCACCCATTCAGGTGATTCGACAAAACACTCTGTATAGTGATAAAAAATTTTCGTGAGAAAGAAACGACACTCAGTCCAGTGATTTAATCAAAATCACTTGCTCGAGTAACCAACCTGACTGTATATTGTCAAATTCAAACGGCAGTTAAATCACGCATGCTTTTGCATAACGATTTTGGCAAAATCTATCGTGTTAAACTTAATGTAGTTTTACACAAACATAAAATCCATTTTATCACAAGATACCCGAATACACAATCTTTAGCATAAGATACCTCGAAATAAGCACGGTCTACACTGGGTATCATGCTACAAGTGACATAAAACAGGGTTTGTCCGCCTGTATGATCGATAATCCACTCGCTAAAGCTCGTTGATTTTTCTCTTTCCGTCTAGGCGGACGAACCATGCTCTATCTAGCACTTACCTTGTTCAAATTCAGATGATCTGATTTCTTTCATTATTATAAATTATTTCTATATTTAATATGAATAACGTGAATGTTTGGTAACGTCTTATGTTCTTGATCATAAAACATTCTGTACGTCTAATTGATTGATTGATTTTTTTATTCCTTAACGTCCACGGTAAACATCTATGGTCATGTCGGGACGGTCAGTTATCCTAACCACACTATTCCTGGGCAGGCTTAGACCTCCTAAGCGGTTAACCAGTACTAAGTGCACATACTTTCTTCAGTAACTGACAACTGCCCTTCTTGAATCAGCGGAAGGAGAAACGAAAGTATGTGGCCAGACCGGGTTTCGAACCCAGGACCTCTGACTTATGAGTCAGGTGCCCTACCGATTGCGCTACGCGGCCCGGCTTCTGTACGTCTGAACCGTATTACATAATTCAAATCTTTTTATTTATCCACATTTTATGTTGTTGTTTTTTCATAACATCCTGTGGTTTCCATTAAAAAGGGCTGAAATTTTGCCTTGTACTGATCACACAAAAGTCATTTTGATGTGAATAGAGCAAAACTGTACGGCCTAGTAAGGTTATGGGATAGAATAGAATAGAATAGAAAAATAGATTATTGTTTATAAAAGTATTCGAAAATATGCTAAAGAGAAAAAAGTCTGCAGATTTCAAAGTGACTAACTAAAAATTTGGTAAAGTGTAGCGAGAAGAAGCCTCTATCAATTTCAACGGCCTCGAGCACATTTTATTATAGAAATGAATTTGCTTTTATGAGGATTTCATTACGGTGTGGACGCCGGAGAATAACTCACAAAATGGATAAATGGATAAAGCCCAACCGGATATATGTTAGGTTTACGAGGGCTTTGCCGATAACTCACATAAAGTTTTTTTTCTTTATAATTCCAACTTTGTCCATCCTAAAGTGTTTGTATAATTGCAACCTTGTCTAGCATATGTTTTTATTATTTTTGTCGGCCGCATATAGTCAACTGGCCTGCTTCTGTGAGAGGGCTCAGAGCGTTTGACGAAACTGACGAGAAAGTGCACCAGCATTTAACATTAAAATTAGATGCGGCTATGTCCAGCGTTTCAAATTATTATCTGTTTCTGTACTTGAACAGTCGGGAAAACTAAAAAAAATCACAATTTTAATAATAAAAAAAAAAAAACTGTCGAGGTCGCAGGCATTTGAAGACGTTAATAACTGACGATTGATATAACTCTTAGGTTACAACATAAGCATTATACGCACCTCTCTTTGTGATTTTAACTAATGTTTGTGATATCAATCTTAAGTGAAAACAAAACTTAAAAAGTTACAGATTTGTCAACAAAAATCTAGTTGGAAGTGAAAGTCGTATATGAAGTCTTGAATACAATAAAGTTAATATCATAACTAACATTATTGTTATAAGGACATCAAATTTAATGTACTACTGACTTAAATTTTATTGTCTTACATAATTACATTAATTTCGTGAATCTGTCTGGAAACTTGGTAAAATGTGCTGAAAAAAAAAACAGTTTGTATACTACTGCCATAAATATAAATGGTCGCTTATAGTATTTTCTATTTCAGTTTCTTTCTAATGTCATCCATGCAATATCTGCTATTGTTACAGATATAAGCTAGATAAATAACTGAGTCGTATTTAACAAATAAGAATCAAAAGGCAGATTCCTGTATTATAATAATAATAATAATAATAATAATAATAATAATAATAATAATAATAGTAACAATAATAAACAGACTGAGCGTAATTTTCAAAAGGACAAATTCATGAATAAGTGGATGCAAACCTTGAAACTTTCCAATATTTCAAAATTTCTGTTGCAAAATTTTATTTTGAAACTTTTTTTAACGTTTACATCAATTATAACATCATGAAATTTTATGGTAAAACTGTTTAAGTGGCTCCGCTGCTCAATTCGTCGGCATCGTGTTGCTTATTCCATTACAAATACAAGAATATAATGGAAAGCCATGTACCGACTGCAAAAATATCTAAAGTCAGACCTTGTTAGGTCAAGGTCGGACCCTGACCAGCAAACAACACAACTGTCTGGATCGATATCCGGAACGTCCTTTTCAGGAAACGGAACATCCCACCAAATAGGGCGAGCCGGTTTACACACGCTAGGTTGATGCTTCGTTTTATCGAATTTCATGACTATGCATCGTATGCATCAGTCAAACTAGCCATATCAGCAAACGAAAAACGTATTTCTCCATATCAAACAGGCAGTAATGTGGCGAAATCCGTTGACATTGTCGTTAATTTTTGCGAGACGTTCCGTTGACATTTTCCTGTACACAGACACATAATTTGTGTTGAACTAGCGAGTACGTTCCGGTGACAAATGCAAATTTTACGGCAAATAAAAATGATTATTTCTCAAAAACCAGCCAAGAGATTTAAACACGGTTTTCTTGGTCAGAGACAGAATTGAATTGGGCTTCGTGTTTTATACAAAATACAAAAATGTATGAATAATGTTTCATAGGAGAGTCAAGAAAATATTTTGGTCACCACTAAAAAATAAAACTGCAAAATAACAGACTTGAAAAATATGCCAAGACAAGCGACTGTTTATATACTTTGCACCACATCACTGCCTGTTTTATATGCAGAAATGTATTCTTCGATCGCTCATAGATTGATTTTAATGATCCGTGCGATATATAGTCAGAAAACTCGATACAACGAAGCACCTAAATAACGTGTGTAAACCGATCCGCCATCTTTGGTGGTCTGTTCCGTTTCCTAAAAAGCACGGTCCTGATCACAACCCAGACAGTGAACACTGGTGTTGTTGAGACAATTTCATGATGTAAGACTGTGTGAAGTTTCATTAAAATATGTCCCTGACTTTCTGAAAAAATGGTACAAAACGCATTTTGTTAACATTGTTGACGCCATAATGACAACGATGATGACAATACCGGCGCCCAAAACGCCGCCGCCGCCGGAAATGACCCTCCAGCTCGCTACAGCAGTCGCTGCAAAGAACATCGTAAAGGACTGCATAATAGTCTGTCAATGAAAACCAGTGTGCTTTTGTTTACATTTCGTAGACATTTAATAGCTATATATCTCCGAGCCAGGGACAGATAACCTGATTCGGGTACATATTTGTTCATCACAGGGAGGTTTACTGCCTTGATCATTTGTTGTTTATTTCATAAAAGTCTCTTTAAACTCTGATTTATATATACTTTTTCATGATTTGATACATGCATACAGACCTGTGTTAGGTGCAGGTTATTATGATTAGAACAGGACATTTATATTAATAATTAAATTTTCTTTTATAAGTTGTTGCTGGTCCCAGGAAAATCTTTTTGAGCTCTAATTTTTTACAGATTTTTTTTCATGATTTTACACAGGTAAATATCTTGTAATATTCTGTAGAGCTTTATGAATCGCTTGAGACCAGTCATTACGTCACGTCGGTTGCTAAGTTACGTCATCTGTGTCTGTAATGTACTAATAAACATAATGCTCAATTAAACGGTAGTTATTACATTAGCGACGAGGAGAAAAGAGATAGAGAGCAGAAGATAAGCTAGCTGAAACATATTAGAGCAGAAGAAAATAAGAGAACGAATTGAGATACAGCGGAGGGAAGAAGGGAAGATTTATGCGCTCCTTTGTCACTTCCATATGTCTGTATGCCTGTGAATCATGGATTTTTTTACATTTTACAGCAGAGTTAGAGAAAAGAGCACAGGCCTTTGAGATGAGATGCTACCGAAGGTTACTGAATATTTCGTACAAGAACCAAATAACCAATGAGGCTGTTCGCGGGATCCAAGCAGCCATTGGGGAACATGATAACTCTTAACCCTGATGAAGAAACGAAAACTAAGATCATTTGGCCACGTCTCAGGGTTTTCTAGTTTAGCGAAGGCGATTCTACAGGGCACAGCGAAAGGAAAACGAAGAGGCGGTAGACAGAAGAAGAGGTGGGAAGACAGTATTAAAAGTTTGAAAATAGTAGTTTTGGCCATCTGAACGAGGGCAGTTGAAAAACAGGACGATGTGAAAAGGGATCGTTTGGAAGCCATCTGTGGTGCCCAAACGCCTTGAAAGGTTATTGGATAGAATAGAATAGGAGGAGAAGAAATAAAGAAAATAAAGAGTAATAGAGTAGAGGTACCCAAAGAAGAGGAAGATAAATAAGAGTTTGACAGATTACAAAAGAAGAAAACAAGATAAGTTACCAGAGAAGATTTCACAAGATAAGTAAAATATAGATGAGAAATTCCATAAACAAGAACCTGATTTTATACAAAGCCATTAGATGACAAAGTATGGATTAGACATGGCAGATATTTATGCAGAATTTATTATAACCGAGTCAAGAAACTTGAGAGCGTTGCAGTTTAGAGGACCAACTTCTACAGGAAAAGCTCCGGAAGACTGGCTAGAGTCCATTGAAAGAGAATTTTGATATTTCAGACTTAATAATCCCGTAGATAAGAAAGACGCATTGATAATACATGATGGACCAAAGATAGCAAGATTGGGGAAAATGCCAGATGGAAAGCCGCATGGAAACCTAAATGAATACCAGAAATTAAAGATAAAACTACATTCTTATTTCATACCAACGAGAAACAAGCATAATGCCAAATACACGTTTCTGATAATCAGACCTGAAGCAGGAGAAACAACTGTGGCATATGCATCAAGATTGAGAGAGAAAGCAAATGAGCGCGATTTTGGAGACAATACAGATGAAAGAATATGAACATCTTATTCAAGCAATCCAAAATGAATTTCTTATGCCGAAATGCTTATTTCGAGGGTGAACATTACCATAGTTCTTAGCTGTCAGTGCAACTGACTGAAGACTTTTCTGCTCAAGTGCATGATATGTAAGCTGGTCCTTGGAGAAATAGATCTTCACACCTAGAAATTCAGACAACAAGACAGAACGAAGAATACATCAATGCTCTTACTGTGGGTTGACAGAAGCACACCAAAATGAAAAAATGGCCCTGCTTATGAAATGCAGAGCGAGATCACTCTGAAATGTCGTGGCTCAGTGGTTAGTGTACTTGACTGAAGCCTGAGGTCGTGGGTTCGATCCTCCTCACCCGAGGCGAAATCTTCCTATGTCCGAACGCGTTTTTCTAGCATCATTTGCAGGGATGATGCTAACAGGTGTGCCGTCCTTCGGATCGGCACGTTAACTGGAGGCCCCTGTGCAGGGAGAGTCATCCCCTGTGCAGGGTAAAGATCCTTACTATAACTACATGGCTATACGTAGGCTTTCATCTTGCAACACCGGAGTGTATAAAAGTACACGGTCTGTGTCCCCTCCGGGGGTTAAGGTGTAAAATGAAGGAAGAAAGAAAGAGATTTGTAAGAAGTTCAACTATTTCACGTCTGTATGCACAGCGAACGTGAGTCGAACAGAGACAACCAATGAATTGCAGAATAGGCAGTCACATGGTTAGATAAAGAAGAAAATTAGAGTAAATAAAACAGAAGAAACGTGTTCTAGCAATGAGATGAGTTAAGACGATGAATTTCTAGTTCAATCTATTGGTCTAACGAGTGTCAAGGCAGTTAAGGAATCGACAGAAGCCAGTGGAGCTTTATCGCAAGAGATGAAACCGTTGCGACAAATAATAGAGGGTTTTGAGAAAGATTTAGCTACCGCAAAAAAGCTAATCTAGAGTTTGTATACACATAAAAAATCTAAAAGAAACCAAGTAAATGAAAAGTAACATCATAATGAAAATTCAGATCTTTTAGATGACCAACATGGGAATATATTGGATTTTTAATGGAGACGGTTAGGAACTAACAACTAACCAGCTTTGAAAGTATGACGCCATATATCGAGACTAAAGCAGATACACACAGAAAAATCTGATATCGGCAATACAGAGCCAGCTGAGGAAGTCAGACAACGTCAGGAAGTAGGAGCACGACATGTAAGAAAGAGGACCAGGTGCTACCAGACAAACCAAAGAAGGAAAAAAAACGACAGAAGACCATAGTGATAATATTGTTCACAAAATAGATTTTTTTACAAGCTCAGAATTTTGATTTGATTGATTAATTACTATTTTCAAACAGTTTTATTAATATGGGTTTATAGTCTTTTTTCGGTCATTACCAACTATGGACTGTTCATTAGCTGATAAGTCTAAGTGTATGTGCAAGAGATTTTATAACTGTATCAGTTTCAACTGATTATGTTAAGATAGCAAATCTTTCTAATTAATAACAAAACTCTTTTAAAATGGAGGAGAAATGTAATATCCTGCGTAGGTTTACGAATTGTCTGGAACCAGTCATCGTCATAACGTTTCGTTGGTTGCTAAGTGACCTCATTTTATCTGTTACCCTTGTACTGTATAATAAACATAAAATGGTAAGCAAACTTTAGTTTGACTAAATTCTGTTTTATAAAAGAAAGCTTATATCATTTTTATCACTTCAGTGAAATTTCATAAAGATATACCAAAACTTCACCTACAGCTACATAGATGATAGTCTGTCTCTGAATAATTCCAAAATTTCGGAGTTTATTGACCTGATCTGTTTATGTTATCTTAAAAGTAAGGGTTCTGTACAGCCTCATACATAAATTGCTATCTCTATATTTACTATGGAAAGCTTGCCACTGCTAGGCTTTATGAAAAGAGGGACGACTACAGTTTTCCAGTAGTTAAATTTCCATTTTTGAGTAGCAATGTTTCATCGGCACCTGATTACGGAGATTATGTCTGTCAGAGTCCGCTATACCGGAGCCTTTTTCAACGGTAAAGATTATGTGTTGACAGAGGGAAACTACTCACCAGTAAATTATTGTCACAGGTATATCGCAGAGCAATTAAATTCTAAAAAAGTTCCTTCAAGAGCAGATAATACATACAGAAGTAGGAATATGTGCCAGACTACGTAGTTTCGGCGAGTAAAGCCTCGTCAGTGACCCTGACAATATCTGGTGACGAAACCAGAAAAAAGCATACTGTAATTTCTTAATTTTAATTGGGCAGTCGATTCAAAGACAGATTAATTTCAAAAGGATCCAAATAATATTAAAGACGATGATCAAGAATAATAGTCTTAATCGATCTCAAATTTTAGATTTCTCAGAATCTATCCTCTGATCTCAAACGATGTAAATAAAATATAATCTGCACTATGGATGATGTACGGGGAGACGTTTTACGGCCGCCACACGGCACAACACCAGCTGCAGTGAGGTACAATTAAAATGTAAAAAAGTTCATTCAAGAGCAGAGAATACATACAGAAGTAAGAATATGTACATGTATGTATTCTCTGCTCTTGAAGGAACTTTTTTAGATTTTAATTGTACTTCACTGCAGCTGGTGTTGTGCCGTGTGGCGGTCGTAAAACGTCTCCCCGTACTTATGAGGACGGACTTATATTTTTGGTACTTTGATCGCCTTGACTTTAGAGTAGGTGGCTCAAATGTCCCCAAAATCAGATATATGGTGAGTAAATTATTTTGTACTAACCGTCCTCGAAAAAGAATGTTAAACGTTATCACACAGATTTCGATTTTTTTTTTAGTCTTCTTGTCGTTTTTTGCTAGTTCAGTTATCATGCTGCTCACTCGGTTGGCCATATGTTCTCTGTATCTTGATTATTTGTAATCTTAGTTGTTTCCAACTATGGTTTGAGGGCTGGATTTGGATTTTGATTGTTTCAGTTCCTGGTCTTTGCATACTTTTTACTACTATCAATATGGGCCGCGACATGAGAAAACCAACATTGTGGTTATACGCCCAGCGCAGACTCAGATCAGCCTGGGCATCCGCCCAATCTGATCAGAGTCTTCGCTGTCCGCATGGAGGTAGCTCAGTCCCTTAGCTACCCTTTGAGCACTAAACGAAGAGTCTGGTCAAACTGGTCGAATGCCCAGGTTGATCTGAGTCTGCACCGGGCGGAAAACCACATTGTTATTTTTCTCGTGTCGTGGCTCATATATTGTTTGTGATGATGAGGCTGGCCCGGTGACCGTTTACATGGGAAACGGTTGATCACATAGTGCCGCTGGTGATGTCTTTGGTGATGACTAATTTTGTGGTGTCTTTTTCCCACATAGTGTCTAGGGTGGGATCTGGGACTGAAGTGTGCCAGTTTCTAAGAATTTCGCTACTTACTTTTTTATTGGTGGGTAAAAGTTAGTACATGTGCAAGTTGTAGTGACAGTAGATGACGATTTACCACTGTGTAAAGAATTATTGTTTTTTGACTTGGTTAAAAAGCAATCGTAACAAAATAAATCAAAAACCTATTGATATACATTGTCTGAGTGATTATCAATGGATAAAAGGACAGTGTTATAGACATTGTCTTTATATTATTTTCATATTTGGAATGTTTTAAATAT
Organism: Ctena decussata; assembly: GCA_963989385.1. Classification (NCBI taxonomy): domain Eukaryota; kingdom Metazoa; phylum Mollusca; class Bivalvia; order Lucinida; family Lucinidae; genus Ctena; species Ctena decussata. The sequence goes on from OZ022499.1 coordinate 16,024,653, forward strand.
CTTTGTACTGAGAAATATTGAACTAATATTGAATAACTTCAGTGAACTCTGGTCAGTATATCAGAACAGTCCCAGAAAACTGCATTAACAGTATCAAAACACAGCAAAGCCACAAATTTGAGTAAACCAATTACCTTATTAACTGCCTCAGGAGCACTGTCCCCTCAAATTACTACCTTTGTTGCTATGTCAGCCAGTGATGTGAATGGTGGTTTTGTTTTTCGTGGTGTACTATTTAATTTAAGTTTCAGATCTCCGTGCAATACGAAGGCTACTCCAAAAAACAACTTGGAAATTATGTCTATAAGACACGAATGGTGTAGAGATTACGTACACTGCCTTTCGCAGAGTAGTGTACAGCACTGATATCAACAAACATTATTTCAAAGAACTTTCCAGTTAGTCTCACTGTCAAAACCACTAAATACAAATTCCATACCCTACAATGCAATAAACTGCATAAAAATAACTAAGCTTCAACGACCATAATTCTGTCGAAATTCAGTCCAGTTCGATGAAAACCCTAAATACATATACTAATCAAAATAAGTTCCGCCGCATTAACTTTAGCATCTTTTTCTGAAAAAGTACCATAATGAATGAAATTCCAGAGTCATAGTAGTACTGATATGACCTTTTTATATTGCTAGACAGACAGGTTACAAAATTTTAATGTAAACCGACAGTTTGCGCAACTTTCAGTTTTAGTGGGGGTTATTTCTAATTTCCCGAGATTTCTCATGAAAAAAAAATCGCATTTTCTTTTAGTTTCACTATCATTTTCTGATCTGTACTTCTTAGACACATTCATTGGATTCCAGATGCTTGATATACAAAAGAAAATCGTAATTCAAAACGGTTTTCACGATAACTTCTGACTTCTACATTTCGAATTTAAGGCAGAAAAGCCAAACTTTCTAAAGTTGCAGTGGCATTGTCATAAACATTTCGAAATTGCATGCCTGACACAATTTTGCATTAAACTGATGTATTCTCATTTAAAATTGTTGCAAAGAAACGTATTCACATGTCCAGAAAAGCAGAACTAAATTTTATGACTGATAAGCCCATTATCTGAAAATCAAATTTCCTATAGTTTTGATTCAAAGGGAGGTAATTTACAGTCTCGCACACTTTAAGATGCAATATTCGCCATTTGCACGTTTGTTCAGATTTGATTTAAATGTTTCTAGAATGTAGAGTTTCTCGAAAATTAAACGAGGCAAACATAACGGTACTGCGCATGCGCAGTAAGCGCCTAGTCGCAGTTTCTATGGTTTACTAGTTATGCGAGGTAACTGTGTACTCGCTTGCAGGAAACTGAGACGTTTCAAAATTTTCCGTGGACAAATGTTGTGGCAACGAACTAAAAGCAAAATAATTTGAAAATGTTATATGTAAAATCGTCAATATCACGATTAAAACTTGCGGCGGAATTTGTTTTGACGAGTATATCTTTTATATGTCGACTAAGTTTAAAGACTGTCAAAACTAATTCTAGCTCCCTCAAAAACCTATATGCACATTTTTTTCAATGTATTTACAATATGTACATGAAGTTTGATAAATTGAATACACAAAGTCCGTACCCAACAATGCACAAAAAATCCCTGCCTAAAATGACTAGGTTCTAAAGGCCGTAATTCTGTCGAACTTAATTAATACTAGATTCATCAAAACCCTATATGCACATTTTTAATATAGCCACAATGGATATGCGAATTTTGAAAAAGATCCATTTAAAGCTGTGGGAAAAGTTGATTACACAAACTCAATACCCTACAATGCAAACAACTGCCAAAGATAACTAAATTCAAATAGCCGTAACCAGAAAAAAAAATCATTTTCCAGATGTTTTTTCTGACCGTGGCAACCCTGACTTCTATGTGGACCCGTGCAGTCTAATTAATGCTTAGTGCCCATACTTGTTGTGTGCAAACAGAAAGGGCTGTGATCAGACTATATAGATGCGAAGGTATGTCGTAGCATTTGCTGTTCATATATGCCTCAAGTACCCTTTTTGCATGTCCCTAAACATCAAAGTTACCTCGTTCAGCCCCTTAAGTTCCAAATTGCGCAAAGTTTGTGATGCTGTAACAAGAGTGACGTTTCCTTTATACATCTGGTCTGGCTCATAATCCTCCATTGCGTCAAACGTCTCGAGGGAAAGCACAATAAATTTCTTCACGTCCTCTGCTTTCATGCTGTATCCTAGTTCTTGAAATGAGGACCCGAGTCGTTTAACTTTTTCATCTATTTGAGCAGATAGGATTTGCTGATCTGACTGAAAAAAATAAATACTCTTGAATGTTTAACCTATCTGAGCCGCGACGCGACAAAACCAACAATGTGGTTGTGCGCCCAGCGTAGATTCAGATCAGCCTCTGTATCTACCCAGTTTGATCTGACTCTTTGTTAAGAGCTCAAATGGTAGCTAAAGGTCTAAGCTACCTCAATGCGGACAGCGAAGACTATGATCAGACTGGGCGGATGCCTAGGCCGATCTGAGTCTGTGCTGGGCGCACAACCACATTGTTGGTTTTGTCATGTCGCGGCTCATTTATGCCTAGCGTCCCACAAATGGGACATTTGCTAACAGCGCAGATCAAAATGTACAGAAGTCTTATCAGCGTCTTCATTATTTTCATAACATAAATGAATATGTCTCCTTTAAATAAAATAAAATGATAAAAATAAACTACCAGGCACTACAACTCAATTGACAAATGGACTCAATCATTTGATAAGAATAGAATAGTCCACTGAGCCCAAATTGATCAATGCAATTGCAGCGAGAAAAGCAGATCTCAAAGCGTATGCAAACATAAAATTCAGACCAGCCTGTGCATCACTGTAGCTACAACAGTGGAAGAAAACCATCGCTAATTTGAGATTAATACGAAAAGTTTTCCCGTCATCTCAATTGCCTCATAACGCGAGGATACACTCGATTACATTTCAAATGCTATGATTAAATTCATTATATCCTCTTTACCAATGTAATAAATTTACAATTATTTATTGACAAAAGTCTATAAAATATCTCCATAGTAATTTATATAACCTTTCGTTTTGTCGGAATACTAGTGCGGGACAAAATAATTTCTCTCACTAGTTGACTAGTATCACAGATGATAAAAATCGCAACGAAATCTCTATATAAATATTACAAATATGGAGTCGAAAACAAACTTCTGGGTGTATGTTGAAGGACATTTTCAGGTCAAAGTTCTCATCATTTACTGCAAATGACCCTGGCGTGTTGGGGGTTGGGGGTTGGTAGGGTGGGGACAGGGGTAACTAGCATTTTCAGTTGGTACATACGTGCAGTTGAGATATTTAATACAAAATCTTTAAATGTATAACGGCTGTCAAAAAAGTATTATATAATACCTTTTTTATGTATAAATTCTTTTTTTAACTACTTATCAATGTTTGCATCAACTGATAAGCCTTATTGTGTTATGGGTTTATGAAAAACTTTGTCATCGCACTAGCGCCTTCACTTATGGACCGATTTAGATTTCATTTCACAAAAAAAGTTTAATATGATAGTATCTTGGACAAGTTTGCGTTTCAGTGTTCAATGGGCCAAGGTCAAGGTCCCAGTGGCTACTTTGAGAACAGTGTTTCAATTGCTCTAGCGACCTTAGTTTTTTATTAACAATTTTTATATAACTTCATACAGCTGTTTAGTTTCAGAGTATCTAAGATAAGTTTTGTCTTTCAGCAACCTTTTGCCAAGGTCAAGGTCACAGTGGCAATTTTTAGAAACAGAAACTTTGCCATCACTCGGATGCCTTCATAAATAGACCAATTTTGATTTAACTTTGCAGTTATGTTTAGTATGACAATATCTTGGACACTGTTGCATCTCAGCATTATAGAGCCAAGGTCAAATTGACAGTGGCCAGTTTTATAGAAAAAATCACTTTAAAGTATGGACAAATTTTTATTTGACTTCATACAAATGTTATATGACAATGCCTCAGATAGGTATGCGTTTCAGCGTTCTAGCACCCTGTCAAGGTCGCCGTGGCTATCAGTGTTCCAGCAAGGCTGTTTTACAAGGGCACCGCACTCTGCTCTAAACTGTTGATGCCCTGCCCCTTTTTTAATACCCTGTCTTAAGATTAAACGTGTCTGAGTTTTTGGTGAGCAGTAACTGATTGTTTACTGTGCAAAGTGGCTTATAACATTGCGTGATTCAATAGACGGTGAGCACACATTTAAGAGGTGTGAAAAATTTTGTTCGGACAATTACCAGTGGACGGCAATAAAGTGGATTAAGGTCACTCAAATGCCAATATCCGTTTTAATTGACGTAAGCGACACCATTACCAATAAATATTGGAAGATGACAATTAGGAGAATGCAGTGTGGCAGTTAATGATCAGAACAGACAAGTCATTTTTGGGGGATAATCAGCTTTTATAAGCAGCTTAAATTTTCAACTGTTAAAAGCTATATTGTTAATGTCGTATGATTTTGCGACTCATCTAATTTGAAATGAATAAGACCAAATTAAAGAAATAGACTAAAGTGAAATAAGCTAGAGCAGTCTGCCTGCTGAAAACGTTTTATTACACAAATATTCACAAATATGTCTAAACACATTTCTCATCTAGTGAGGCATATGGCGGGAGATTCATCACCTTTAGTGACTGTCTAGGGTTTTTTACATCGGGATTTTCAAACCAATTTAAAGATGCTGGTAGCTTACTCCTTTTTTAGTTAGCAATTTATTTTCAGCTACTTTCTAAGCAAGTAAATCTTATATTTAGAGATTGGATTATATATATGTTAAATCAGTTTTATTGTTTAAGTTTAGAACCATGTGTCCGCTGAAAATAAAATGCATATGAAACACTGCATGCTTACATCTGCTGCCCTCCCAAAACCACATGCATCTGAATTTTTAGGGACAATCGTTCAATGGAGTTACATTCACAACGGGAAACACTGTACATTCTTTCAACACCACCCCAACCCCTCCCCACACCGCCCGCACTCCTTTGAAGGAGGGAACTCACCCGCCTTGTCGTTTTGCAACTCAAAGTGCCCTTTTTAGGCACATTCACCCTGCCCTATTCAGAATATAGCTGGAGCACCGGGCTATTTTTAGAAAAACTTTGTCATTGCTCTGATCCCATCATTTTCAGACCAATTTTAATATAACTTTACATAAATGGTAAGTATGAAAATATCTTGGACATGTTTGCGTTTAAGTGGTGTGTGGTGAAGGTCATGGTCACAGTTACTATTTTAGTTAAATGCTAAATTGGACAATACCTTGGACATTAGCAAATGAATATTCATCCACCAAGGAAATTAGTATGATAAATTGTCCAGTGCGAGGGGACTGTATCGCTTGCGATGCCTTGTTTCCCTTTTGGTTTTGATGGCAGGATGTGGAATTTGATCGTATTAATTCCTGCTCATTGCCTACCTTTTTACTTTCATGCCTAAATAATACGAAATTCAAATTATTTTATAACGGGTTAAATGGGTTTTACAAAATGTTATATTACGAATGCTGACTTGAAGTAAAGCTGCTAATATCTTGTAGATCAAGAATTTAATCAAGAATTTAAATAGCCTTACCTGTCTTTCTTCCGAATGGTTGCGAATCTTCATGACTCTAAACGCTTTGATGAGCTACAAAATAGTTAAACTTATCATATAGGTAATAAACGCCAGTGAACAGGACAAAATAAAAACTTTCAGTTTTCATGTACAAATATAAATAGTCCAAACTTTCAGTCTTTTCAAATAACGAAATGATTTTCTTTTGAGTTTGAAATATGTTTTCTTTTTCTATGACGTCATGAAAATGTGAAGGATTGATTTTTTTAAGCTGAAGTGATCGCTTATGATAGCAAAATTGTATCAATATAATTTTTGTATAAAAGCAGCATAGCGTCAGAAAATTTTTCTTCTGTTATCAGCGTTATGGAAAAAATATATAATTTTCTTTTAAAGCCAGCATAAAAAGCAGCTTAAATATCGCTTATGATCGCAAAATCATAATATGTTACCATAAAATCAGCATATCAGCAGGCAGCGGTTAAGACACATTTGACCGATCAGCACGTAGCTGAATTCATAAAGAATTTCACTATTTTAGTCTGTCCCATCCTTTGCTCTGGTTGCCATTCACAGTTTCGCACATTTGGCCGGGGACAAAAATGCTAATATTTGGGGGTAGGCTTGTATCTTGGGCTATAAATTCTTTTTGGCTCCTTATATGCAGGAAACTTTTCCTCCCTTTGAGTGAGCATGTGTCAGGAAAGTAAAAACTGAATTTATTTCCAACTCGAAAACCATCCAATCGCTGTGCGGCATGGATGCGAAACTATGGCTGCACTGATAAAGCGGGAAATATAAATTGTCAAAATGATGGTGCTCATTTTCAATTAAGAATAGCAGAAAATCTAAACGGCTGGCAGGTATTCAGTTGCAGTTGACAGTGATCATCTGTAAGCCCTCTAGGTAAATCTGTAAGCTTTAGGTGTCAACAATTGTCCTGCTCTTGAGTAGAGCATGGGTAATAATGCCATTTTTGAAGAAATTTTCTGACCCCAAAAAGTAGGTGGGGTGTCATTTTCTCTGCAACAATATTCATATAAGGACCTTATAGGGGTTATAAATGGCTATAAAGTGTATTTAGGCATATGTACAGCTCATTCAAAGAGAAGAAAGAATGATTCATGCATTCAATCAGGCTGGAATGTCACTTTGTTTGGCTGACCCCCTGTGGAGTCACCAAGCTATCCAAAAAACTGTGGAGTGCAACCATAAAGGGCCATCATGGATTTTCAGTTTTCATTTGAGGCAGTTAGAAAACATGTTTTGGATTCCTCAACATTGACCGACTAAAGAAACAAAATGGTTCAGAGCATTGCGCGTTTCAGTGTCACACAGTTGTGAATGCGCTACAGCTACGGTCCATTTCTTGAAAGCGACGCTTTTTCAGACTTCGAAAAAGGGTACAGTTTAAAATCAGCAATAATTTTGCCAGATTGCATCTCAGCACCCTTTCTTTCATTCTCTTTGCTCAGAAACATGGTAAATTATAAATCTGAACCAAATTCTGCCTGGATTGAATAGAAAATCTATGCTTTAAGGTTGCCATTCACAGTTTCGCACTTTTGGCCGGGGACAAAAAAGCTAATATTTGGGGGTAGGCTTGTATCTTGGGCTATAAATTCTTTTTGGCTCCTTATATGCAGGAAACTTTTCCTCCCTTTGAGTGAGCATGTGTCAGGAAAGTAAAAACTGAATTTATTTCCAACTCGAAAACCATCCAATCACTGTGCGGCATGGATGCGAAACTATGGCTGCACTGATAAAGCGGGAAATATAAATTGTCAAAATGATGGTGCTCATTTTCAATTAAGAATAGCAGAAAATCTAAACGGCTGGCAGGTATTCAGTTGCAGTTGACAGTGATCATCTGTAAGCCCTCTAGGTAAATCTGTAAGCTTTAGGTGTCAACAATTGTCCTGCTCTTGAGTAGAGCATGGGTAATAATGCCATTTTTGAAGAAATTTTCTGGCCCCAAAAAGTGGGTGGGTGTCATTTTCTCTGCAACAATATTCATATAAGGACCTTATAGGGGTTATAAATGGCTATAAAGTGTATTTAGGCATATGTACAGCTCATTCAAAGAGAAGAAAGAATGATTCATGCATTCAATCAGGCTGGAATGTCACTTTGTTTGGCTGACCCCCTGTGGAGTCACCAAGCTATCCAAAAAACTGTGGAGTGCAACCTCTCCAAGGAAGCTGAAATAATTAGTTAGAAAATAGGCAATTGTACATTGATACTGTCAAAGGTACTTTCTAGTTAAAAACTTACATCAAAATCCAGTCCCATAGCTGCGAAAAATAATTTCAAGGTTTCAGATACTGTCTCACGACCTTTCTCAGTCATTTTCCACATGTTTTTTGAACCGTCTAGTAAAATAAGAGATAATGGAGATGACTGGATATCCTGAAATCTTAATGCCATTTCCTGTGCCACGACACCTCCATAGGAATAACCAGCCAGATGGAAAGGCTCTCCTTTGTTGAGATGTGTCTTGATAGCCTACAAAGGAACCAAAGGTAAATTAGGAAAACGATGAAGTAGCACTATAGATAAGATATATAACATTTTATCATATGACTCGCATCTGAGAGTGTAATAAAGCCATGCATTAAAAACGATAATCGACTAGTGGATAAAATGTCCAAATTACGTCGTAACGCTATGCGTTGACGACCATACAAACTTTGCGTTTTCTGCTAATGGTGACATTGTGACGTTTTAGTGCAAGATTTGTTAATAAATGCGATTTTCATGTCCTATGATAAATAGAATCTTGTAATCGTGCTCCTGTTTTACTGAATTCATTCAACTCGTTGGGGGAAAACCGATAAGATGTTCAGCATAACCTCATCTTTTTCCCCAACTCATTTAATAAATTCAATAATACATGGGCACTCATGTAAGATCCGCTATTAAGTGGCATCTTTTTTCTATACAAATCATTTATACAAAGTAGTAAGAAAGGACAATGATCAGGATCTGATGCAATTATATTCCAGAACTACCTCGCGATGTTTCCTTGTATCAACAGTTTGAGCAAAGTAGTGTTAAATGTCAGTTATGATAAACAGATAGTCAAATTACACAACTCTCCTCCTTCCTTCCAATAATATTTTGTTAAAATGTTTTAGAATTAATTTTCAAACTGTTATAAAAGCATGATAATACATCAATATATGAGCCGCGACACGAGAAAACCAACAAAGTGGTTGTGCGCCCACCGCAGACTCAGATCAGCCTGGGCATCCGCCCAGTCTGATCAGAGTCTTCGCTGTCCGCATGGAGGTAGCTTAGACCCTTAGCTACCCTTTGAGCACTTTTTGAAGAGTCTGGTCAAATAAGACGGATGCGCAGGCTGATTTGAGTCAGCGCGGGGCGCACAACCACATTGTTTGTTTTGTCGTGTCGCGGCTCATATATACATTTTCAACAACAAATGACCGGACTCATATAATATTGATGTAATGCAAATATAGTTAAGAACATAGAAAGAAAAAAACAAGCGAAAAGATAGGAAACTATAAAGCTTGACATTAGAGAGAGAGAAAAAAAAATATCATGGTAAATTATGCATTTTCTGTTTATGGAATAGACTGACTCCAGACTCCGGTATTGACTATAAGCCAGTTGAAAAAAAAAATCATTAAACTTTTGTTCTATTCTAATAAGATCTATAAATTCAGCTATCAGAAGATGCAAAATTAATCTGATTGACATTGTTTGCAAAATCGTGCATTTTTGTCACATTACAATCTATCATTTAATAAACTGATGCCAGTCTATTTATTGATGTGCATGTGCTAATACCACCATGAGGAGGAAAAGCCAATCAAAGTCTTAATAGTTTCTCCTTTACATACATAATCAGCTCGGTTTCATACATATAATCTGGTAAACACATTTGTAGGCCTATTAAAAGTTTCCGCCACATGCCGACGTTTTTGTTATATTTCTTTTAACTTGCTGCTTAATTTTGTATTAACAAATATATTTGAAAATATGAGATGTATAATGCTAATGTATTTCAGGTACATTTTTTCGTATTTCATATCATCTTAAATGTGTATAATGTTTGTAATATAAATATGTAAGGACATATTTCGTCACGCTGAACTTGGCTGGGCAACTACATGTAAGTAGAGCTCGTACTTATAATATGTATAAATTTAAAGTCCCGGTTCTTCGTTTGATAAAACTATAGCTCAGTTATTTTCTTTCTTTTATTTGTATTTATCTGTAAGCTGTGGCGCGAATCCCGCCTGCACCCAATGCTACAGCAATCCCACATCACATTAATGTTGGTTTAATGCTCCTGTACACAGTGCGCCGGCCATACTAAACAGAAGAGAATTTATAATTTGCTGGCATCTCGTTCAAAATTGAACTATATTGAAAGTGGCGTCGCATTCTGATAAACTTTTTAGGACAGGCAGGTCTGAGGTAATAGTGTTGACCCAGCTCAGACTATGCTCGAAAGGGAAACCTAAACAAGCTCTACACATATCTCCGTATGGAATCTAAACTTATTAGAAATGTTTTTGAGAGAAAAACAGTGTCACCCCACCAGCCCCTCCCCATCTCTTCTTATCCACCATGGGTGCATTTCCACCCGCTTGTTTCATTTTCCTTAAACTTCACTATGTTAATGTAGTCTATCAAATTTGGTTTTAGGATCACAATACATTCAAGAGCATTTTGAGTCCTTTTGTGACCTTGAAAACGAAGTCAGGCTCACGGAAATCTCATCACCTCTTCTGCTCGTCGTACATATATATCCATAAAAGTTAATTACCTTCCATTCATTGGTTCAAGAAATACAGTATATTCTAGTGAAAGTTACCAAGTGCTAATAAGAACTGAAAATGGTGTCAAGGTCATAAAAATTTAACCAGCTCTTCAGCTTGTCTCTGTTGTATATCCATGTGCGTTTTACAAGAATATATCTACTGGTTCAAAAATTATCCCACATGCAAGATTATGACCTTGAGAAAGGGGTCAAGGTCACCAAGAACTACAAGTGTCTTAAGCCTGTCTAAATAATTTATCCATACTTGTCTAATGAATATCCAGCCATTGGTTCAAGAAATAGCCCATATTTGGGGAAACTTTATCATTTGTAAGTTGGCTATTAACCTTGATATTGAGACCAAGGTCACCAAATTACAGTCAAGTCTTTGAAACTATTTCAAAGATATATCTGTGAAAGTTTGGTGGGAACTAAGCAAAAAAAAAATCAAAAGTTATATCAATTTTAGTGAAATGTTTACATATTTATGTCCTTCTGAGACCTCAAAAAAGAAGTTGAGATATACACCATACAAGGATATGCACCATAAAAGTTAACATATCCTAAACATGTCAGTCACAATAATACATCCATGCAAGTCTGATGAATACCCATCCATTTCTTCAAGAACTATCTCATTTTTAACAAAAAAAATCAACTTTTGTAAGTTGACTTTAGACCTTGAAAATAGGGTCAAGGACACCTAAACCTTGTCAACTTTTGAGATCGTCTTAAAGGTATATTTATTCTAGTTTGGTGGAAATAAATCTAAAGCTTTCAAGAGATATATCAATTTTAGTGATTTTTTTACATATTTCAGTCCTCCTGAGACTTTGAAAATGAAGTCGAGGTCTACTCAGCTCTTGAGCCTGTCCCAATGGTATCTCCACGAACGTTTGGTAAATCTCATTGATATCGTGGGACAAGAAATTGTAACGCCTACACAGACGCCAATGCATAAAATTTAACAGTCAAAGACCGCCTGTGACCTTGAAAATTGGACAAACTCATCAATACTTAATCAGCTCACTGGCTTGTCCCAATGATTTATCCATGTAATTTTGTTCGACTTCCACCCAATGGTTGAGGAAATATACAGGATAAAAAGTGTCATGCCGACCCATCGCACTGGAACCATTTACACTTACATGCTGAAAAAAATCTGGTCGGTAGGTAGGAAACATTTTTTTTTATCATTATTTTATTTTTTCTCCAGAAAAAATAGGATTGGGACTGTATTTTTAATGTTTTTGTTCTTTGTACATGTATTTTGTTGATTGAATTGTATTATTGAGACTTGCTCTGTATATGATAATTCATCTTAGATGCTCGAAAAAGTCAAATCTGTATTTTGGAAGGTACTAAATGCAAACCAGAATTCCGCGGAATGCAATGTCGCACCTGCTATGTGCCTTCACATGAAAAACTAAATGCTAGAGTGGACATTAATTATGCTAGGACGGACGTAAGGTCACTGTGACCCTATTCCGCTACAGATTTTTTCATTTTGATAATTGTAAATACCAAGGTCCCATTTATGTTTCACACAAAATTTCAGTCAAATATACAAAGCGGTTCTGGAGAAAATGTTGATTTTGTTGGTTTTGCTATTTTTAGTAATGGCGGCCATCTTGGATTCTCGACCCGGCTGAATTTTATAATTCTGAAGCCCTGCAGTCTGATCATGCTGCATGTGAAATTTGAAAACCATGGATGCAGTGGTTTCAGAGAATAAGCCATTTGAATGGACTTTAACGCTAGGGTCGATGTAAATTATGCTGGGGTCAACGTAAGGTCACTGCGACCTAATTCCGCTACAATTTTTTTTTCAGATTTTTTTCATTTTTATAATTCTAAATACCAAGGTCCCATTAATGATTCACACAAAATTTCAGCCAAATGTACCAAGCAGCTCCAGAGAAAATGTTGATTTCATTCGTTTTGCTATTTTTAGTAATGGCAGCCATCTTTGATTCTCGACCCGGCTGAACTTTACCATTCTGAAGTCCTGCAGTCTGATCATGCTGCATGTGAAATTTGAGAACCATGGATGCTGTGGTTTCAGAGAATAAGCCGTTTGAATGGACTTAAACGCTAGGGTCGACGTAAATTATGCTAGGGTCGATGTAAGGTCACTGCGACCTAATTCCGCTACAGATTTTTTTAATTTTTTTAATTCTAAATACTAAGGTTCCACTTATGCTTCATACAAAATTTCAGCCAAATATACTAAGCGGTTCTGGAGAAAAATTGATTTTGTTGGTTTTGCTATTTTTAGTAACAGCGGCCATCTTGGATTCTCGACCGGAATGAATTTTACAATTCTGAAGCCCTGCAGTCAGATCATGCTGCATGTGAAATTTGAGAACCATTGATGCAGTGGTTTCAGAGAATAAGCCGTTTGAATGCACTTAAACGCTAGGGTCGACGTAAATTGTGAACGGACGGACGTACGGACGGACGTACGGTCTGACGGACGGACGGACGGAAAACCGGACGCCTATATCGCACCTTGCTAAAGCAGGTGAGACAAAACGACAAAAGGGTAGTGAAAAACCAAAATTACTATAGGAAAATGCAAAGACAAACCTGAGTAGGGTCGGAAATTGAAAATGGCAGGGTCGGGGTTTTAATTGTTTTCGTTGATTTAGAGATAAAAATAGCAGAATCGGGGGTCTGAAGCAGGGACGGTCGGGTTAGTGGAAACACGGCTATTGTTTTAGGCCTAACAATCTAATAACCACAACATTTATAGTTTTAGGACCTCCATGGTAAAATGGAGATCACAATGAAGCTACCAAATCTGCCTATCAATAAAACGGTCGATCTAAATCGAGTTTAGACTAATTACAATCTGACGGTAAAATTACACGAGCACCATCACCCGAAAAGGTACCTCACCGCCAAGAACAAAACGAAGTCTAAGTTGTTAACGGCGGATTAAATCATTCATATCGACTGTGATTAGATGTAGTATGTATGCAACGCTTAGATCGACCCGGGTACTCACTACTCACAAGTGCCCAAATGCATGTCCCGAATGCCAGGGGCCGTATTCATAAAGCCACTTAAGTCGTTGCTATGCGGTTGCTAAGGCTAAATATCTATAAAGGAGATTCCCTACAACTATGAAATTTGGTCTGGAGGAACAGTCTTACAAACATGTTCCTTCAGACCAAATTCCATAGTAATAGGGAATATCCAAAGAAATTTAGCCTTAGCAACAGCATAGCAACGTCTTAGGTCGTTTTATGAATACGGCCTTAGATTCACAACATACTAGTATATTTTCCATCGTTATCTCAATAACTTTCTTTTAACTATTTGAAGAATCGTAAAAGTACTAAAAAGAGTACCAGCAGAATATATCCCCGCCAAAGCTATTTCATAATTTATCTATTTCGATTCAGACAAATACTGTCAGCTCCAAAAGTATTAAATTGTTCAAATTTAGTTTTTTAGTTTAGAAACTTGACCATTTTACTAAAAACTTCCCTAAAGTATTATTTGTATGGGCTATGTATTGATCACTTTAAAGCTTCCTCTTAAGTATTGCTTTAGAATGTCAAGATTTATTTCTCTACTGGAAAATTTAAGATAAATACAATGTTTAGCGATAACAAATAAATAGTTTCTTAATTGGTATTTATCTCAAAATGCAAAAGATATTTTCTATTTCTAAAGAGAAATTTGTATTTCAGGAATGCCTAGCTGACAAAAAATAATAAGATAATTTGTCATTATTTGATTTGATTTCAAAACGTACAGATATATTTAGCAATCAGTTAGATAAAATGTTTTTGATTTGTTTTACCTGTTTATTTCATCTATATATTGTATTATGATGATTATTATTATTATTATTATTATTATTATTATTATTATAAGTTATTGTTGTAGTAGATTTATACTCTAGCTCCTCTTCGGGTTTTTTTGCATTTACTTTGCATGTCTCACTGTGTGCAAATTGTTACCTGAACATAATATGCTGCCATGTCCGTCAGTGGAGTCTTGGGTACTTCAGGAGTGCGCATCACACCATATACGGGGACCTTTAATTGGGACACTACACGTTCCATTTCAGGAAGTGTACCTGCAAAATATATTGAAATATACAATGTAACCAGAGGCATCATGTGTATCGTAAAAATCTAAATGATCCACGACACGAGAAAACCAACAAAGTGGTTGTGCGCCAAGCGCTAGCTCAGTTCAGCCTGGGCACCCGCCCAATCTGATCAGACTCTTTGCTAAGCGCTTAAATGGTTGGTTAGGGTCTAACTCTGATCTGGCTGGGCGAATGGCCAGGCTGATCTGCGTTGGAAGCACAACCACTTTGTTTGTTGATTTTCATGTGTCGCGGCTCAAATATTGAGACAAACAGGTCTCAGAAAACGAGACAGGCAGATCAAACAGCTCCTAAAGGGGCAATATCATCAGGACTGTTTCAATTCTATCCGCAGCTTATTGGCGCTTTGCTGCGGCGTAAAGTCAAACCGTCCCATTTTAAGGTAATTATGGTAACTATCTTAAGTTTCCAAATTTGTAGAATATTTACGGTAATATATTCTTGGAGGTGGCACAGTCTAGAATATAAGAACGTAATTATGTTGCATTTACATGCCATATAATTTGTTTTATATAATATTATGACTTGCTTACAAAACAACATAATAATCAGATGAAACAATTATGTTGCAAAGCCAGTTCTTAAAAAAGTTAGAAAATTAATCCGCATGACTGTGACTAGGTAATGAATTTATGATAAATGACACCAGGTTGTAAATTCGTGGCTGGCTCCGCCACGAGATTTAAGATTGAAATCACCATGCCAAGCCGGCTCTTTATTTTTTTCTGTTGCACTGATGCTTTATAACAATTTAAGTCTGACGCAAATTACAGATAACCAATCTACATCAGGTATTCACGAGTAACTGCTCTATGTCAATCTTTTCACATAGGAGGCATTAAGTTCAAAAATGACTTTCCTGCAGTCGACACATAAACTGTACTATCATAGATCTTGTATAGAAAAAAGTTGAAACTCACTGTATCACGGTATGTATATACTCGCTTGAAAATTGAATAGCAATATGCAAGGAATGTTTTCTTTAAAAACGTTTATGAGCCTGGATTAACCAAACTCTTAAAGCATGGCACTTCCTTTTCAAGAAAAAGCAGACAATGACACCCCACCCACACCCGACCCCGTATGAAAATCAAATTAGAAAACAAGTTTGCATTAGAATTTTTGGCACCCATGTAAGCACAAACTGTTTATCTGAAGGTACAAAATTAGCAATCATGGCGGTGTTTCCACAAGCTGATATAGGAGGTCAGAAAATTACCATTATACATGTATGCAAAGGAGGAATAGCAAAAGAACGCATAAAAGCAATTGGTAAAAATCTTTGTGATGCTTTCATTCCCTATCTACACTCTACTCGTCTGATTTAAGAATAAAATGAAATGTTTAAATTTGGGTAAGTGTTGGAATAATAAACATCTAGTGAAACTACTGTCCTGGTAAATGAAGCGTAGGCAACCTACTATCGCTATCGATTGCTCATCAAAAATCAAATGTTCCAGCTCCATAGTAGTTAAGAATCTTTATATCATGCGTCTGTGTGCATTTACAAACTATTTAATGTAGCTACTTTACCAAAAAAAACTTTTCGTCAGTGCTATACTGTTCTATGTCCTTTTTCAACCAATGAAATGAAATCATTAAGAAAATTTTGATCACGTTACTTTTGATGTAACGTGAACAAATCCTTTCATGTCATTGGTTCAATAACATTATTTAGCGATTATTTCAGACTGAGGAGACAGATAGTAGAGAAAAGGAAAATACTTCGCTTAACAACATAAAAGAAAGCAATAGCCATCTATGTGTAGTATATTCGGATAATGTACGTTTTATTTAAATTAGTAGTATAAAACGCTATATTACTGGTAATGAATTCTGGGTCATGAATTTGTTCTATCCCTGGATTATTGAAAAACATGCTGATTCTTTAAACACACAGAACAATGGCCAAACTTAAAAGTCCATTGTTCTTCTAAAAAATTGGTTTCAACAGCAAGTTTTGAAACCTAGCATGTTTTGACAAATTTGTATGATTTACACTGCAATTATTTTATTGATGTTTTTTTTTTCATACTAAGTTAATAGTTGCAAATCGAACCTCATTTTCTAGGGTTTTTGGGAAACGGACATAGAAAACAACGCATTCAGCCGACGAGATACCAAAAGTATCCATTGACAAAAGTTTCGCAAGCGGCGCATAATACGCCCGTTTTAGTGTCATGAAGGAGATACAGAATGAACAAGATTGCTTACAAAATTATGGACTGACAAACATGGGCAACAAATCTGTAATTAATAACTGCAACATTATTCAAACATATAACATATTAAATACTTTTAGTATACCAAAAATCAGCTTCCTAGGTGAAGCGGCTCAGAAGTTGAGAAATGCCAAAGTCTACCAAAGGAGATAATTCATAAACTAAGTAAACTGGAGCTACCATTCTTGGTCCTGATAAATTTCCTTGACAACAAGGTCTGCAATAAGAATAAACTCACCAATGAGACGTTTGCCTCAAGAGAGCTGATAAATTCAGTATAAAGCCTAGTAGCTTGACCCAACACGCAATTCCGTATTGAATATTTTTTCTTTTAGCATAAACTATTTAGCATTTAAAATTGTGAAACTCTTTTACTTCGGCATTAAAAGAGAAATGCTGGGCATTGTTCTATCAAAAGTCTCAGTAACATTAATGCCCTAGCAGATGCACGAAAGTAACACTGTGAAGTCGCTATTTTAAAGCGATACTAGAATATAGTTTTCAGTCCGTCACCAGTTTTCGTGGTGTTTTCAACTGTCGACAACTTTTATAAACCAAACCCTAGAAAACAATCGATCGTCTAGGGTCCGATTTAGTCTCCATAAAAAAGTTAACATATTTATACAGTGTTTAACGGAAACCTTTATATAGATTGTATGAGACTGGATCATTTTACAAGTTTAATATTATAGATGTCAGAAAATTACTGATTTACCTCTTAAAAGCACGTGATGTAGATCGGTGCATACTTAGCCTACTCCATGACAAATACAAAAGTCCATAGTAAAAGAACGTCGTTACTTTGAATCAACATTTATTCAACATTGATTGAACATTGTGTGCTTGCTGGGAACAGTTATATGTTTTTACGAGTATATACTTTATCAAGTATTTCATTTACCATGAAGATGATGAACGATAAACAGTGGAACACCTTCGACAATATCATTCATTTTTGTTAGAATTCCTGTAGGCAGGGGTTTCTCCAGGTAGTTCTTCATCATGTGTGCCGTTATTTTGTCCATCTTCTTTGTCGCAGTATCTTCCTGATTTTTTTCAATTACTATTCCATCTGCCATGAGTTGTAACTTACTTAAAGTAAGTTTTTCGATTTCTTTTGAGCTGAGGTTGATATTGTAGTCAGTCTCCAAAATAACCTTGATCTCTACGTTAATTAACGAATCCATACCAAGATCTCCGAAGCTTGTGTTAGCGTTTCTATTTTGGTCCTTTATACCTGTAGATAACAAAAGTAGTGTAGTACTCTAAACAAAAAGCCTAAGGGGCATAAAGCTCACTTGATCTCTAGCTCACAATAGCTATCACATTTGTAAAGGCTCAAAATCGCTGTAGCATTTATACAGGCTGATACAAAGTATACATCTACAAAGTCTCAGTCAGGCAGTCTGTTGAGTTGATAACAAAATATATAACTATTTTCCACATTTTCATTGCCATGGCAACAAAGAGGGGTATTATTTTTCAAAGGATTTTTTGTTTTTTTTCCTTTCGGTTGCCATGACAACTGATCAAATTGAGCAGTGTGCAGAAAGAAAAGAAAGGGCCGATAGAACATTACTCAAGGAATATTACTGAAAACATTAGGTCAGAATATCTGCAATGGCTTAGCAAGGAATCCCATTTTTTTTCCATTATAAGTTGCTATACCAGCCATGTCCTTTGAAAAAGACGATGGAAAACATAAAATCTGTGAAATTAAGGCTTACCTGATTGATATGTCTATGAAGTCTCTGCCTCATAGAGCAAATGGTTTCTGAGAAGATAATTTAAGATTTTTTCTCTATTTTTTCATTTGGTTTCCATGGCAACAAATGAAAATGAGCACTGGCTGACAGAAGACCACTTAAGGGACATTTCTTTAAAAGTTTTGTCAAAATATCTGCAATGGCTTGGCAGTAGATGCCTTTTTCAATGTTACCCATTATAAAGTCTATGGAAACTCTAGGTTGCCATAACAAAAAACTAAAAAGCTGAATTTCATAAAGAAAACACAAAACAAAACAAAACAAAATAAACAACAACAACAAAAAAAAAACACGAAATTTGTATAGAAGATATATATGTGGCAGTGTTTGCAATTTTGAGCCTTATAGAGCGAAACTCGGGAATTTTGTTTTTAACATTTTCATATTTATTAGTGCTTCTAGAATAGATTTCGAGTAGCACAAAGCAATAGCGCGAAAGATTTACTGCAAAAGCAAAAGGAATTCACACAGACCCGATTTTTTGTCTTCGTTTCACTGATTGGATGAACTTACATACTAGCTGGATAAACTTTTATATCTCTGGATCGTAAGCCAATGGAAACTCTAAGTTGCCATAGCAAACAAACTAAAGAGCCGATTTTCATTTTGAAAAAATCAATCCGCCGAACCTAGTATGCTTCAGCTGAAATCTGGACCCAACCGGCCCAGTGACTTCACAGGAGATAATTTTTCATTGTTTTTTCTTTTTTTCACTTTTTGAGTTTGGGTTCTCATTGAAACCAATAAAAGCACTGTGGGCCAAAAAAAAACAGATAGCTATTTCAAAACTTCTCAAAAACATTTCTATTAAAGTTTAAAACTTGTCAGAATATCTGCAATAGCTTGTCAGTAAATGCCATTTTTCAATTTCCCAATTTTAAATCAATGGGAACTCTAAGTTGCCAAAGCCACCAAAATAAAGAGCTGATTTTCATAAAACAAATCAATCCCTTAGCCCAAGGATGCTACAGATGAAAATTGGGACTAATCGGCGAACTGGCTTAAAGGGAGTTGTTGTTTGAAAGTGTTGACGGACGACAGACGACGACATACGACGACGACGACGACGACGGACAACTGCCTATCCTATAAGCTCTCCCGGAGCCTTCGGCTATGATGAGCTAATAACGGGACACATTGAGGTGAACTGGTACACTTTAAGGAGAGACAAACCTGCCAAGTTTATATCACCTTCATTCTAAATAGGAGTCACTTCTCAAAGGAAAGTATTTGCTCCGCAAAGGGGAAACCAGGTCCTGCCCATGCACCAAGTAAAGCAAGACAAGCATGCAAAGAGGTCAGCCCTTTCACAGCAGATGACCGCGAGGCTATTACAGATAAAGTAGAAAACTTCAAAGACAAATCAGCCGAGGCACGAGAAAACCAACAAAGTGGTTGTGCGCCCAGCGCAGACTCAGATCAGCCTGGGTATCCGCCCAGTCTGATCAGAGTCTTCGCTGTCCGCATGGAGCTAGCTTAGACCCTTAGCTACCCTTTAAGTGCAAAACGAAGACTCTGATCAGACTCAGCGGATGCCCAGGCTGATCTGAGTCTGCGCTGGGCGCACAACCACATTGTTGGTTTTCTCGTGTCGCTCAAATATTAAGCAAACAAACAATTACAATTATAGTAGGCCCTAAACACGACAACAGAAGTACAGCCTTTGAACGTTGGAATGGTCGGGGGGTCTTAAATCGATCTTACATGCGCATAATGTTCGTAGTGGATTCTTACCCATAAATGGATAAAACAGCAAGTAAAACAGCACGATTACAAACTAAATTAAATCTAGGAGAAAACTATGCAGCAAGAACAACAATGAAATGCTGACGCACTAGAAGTCGAACAGCTGAATCATCATGGCCCGACCTGAGGCAGATCATCAAGTCCTTACCAATTCCCTAGCCAGCTTAGTCACTGTCGGGAAACAAACTCCGTGAGAGAATCATTTGTGTATACGTTACAGGCGATGCGAAAGTATGCAAAGGTATCATTACGGTGGAAAACAGGTATTTTTATTTCTTTAGTCTATACCTTGCAAAGTTGTAATTCGACATCGTGCCTATCATATGCGGCATAATATTGGCTTTCTATCAGTCTCTCAATTTTCAAAGAGTTTTGTTATCATTGAGAACACGTTTCACAAAGTGCCGAAAAGTCCGACGTAGGTATCACCGACGTCACAAAATTGGGACCGAAAATCAGTTTTATTCCAATTTCTCAATAAGTCAGCACTGACTTCAGTTATATTTAACAACCCTATCATATAATGTAAACAATAAGCCCTTTTTTGTCTTCGAAAGATATTATCCAGTTCAGAATTATCAAATAATGGATATCGCGGACGGATTTTCGTTAGGAAAAGTGAGGTAGCTTTCATGGACGGTATACAAATTGATACATGAGTGGCGAGTGCCAAACGATTCACATGTAAGTTTTCTGAAGTAAGTGAGAAATGTGGTTCAAAGTATATCAAAACTGTTTGAAAACAAGAAATGTGCTTTTTACCCATGGGTTATAAGTCCTTTGCGAATCGAATAACTTGTATATTTACGAACCACAACAAAATCCAGGGCACGAGATATGCGTATGCAAAACCGGTGCAAGCCCCCACCTACCTACCAGTAATGTAATATCAATAACTCAAATGCGGTGCGTGGAACCATTTTCTATTTCTTACGAAAATTTTTGAACAACTCAATTCGCACGTTTCCGTTCCCATCGCGGCAAGAAAAGAATCTTGGCCAAAATCCTGTGTAAATTTTTCAAACTGGTTAAGGAACCGGATGTAGCGTACCTTTGAAAGACCAGTTTTTTTCCTTGGAAAGCAATTGAATACAGTGGTAAAAAGATAAAATTAACAAAGTAAAAAAAATCTTTTGAAGAGGACGGGGTAGTGAAACTACAACTGTACAGTTAGTCGCAAAGTCAGATTTTCAAAGCACCTTGAGGTCAACAGATTTGTACTCAAACTGGGTATATCAATCATTCAAATTCTATGTAAATATCGACATTCGCGATTAAATATCCTTCTAGCAAACTGAGAGAGAGAGAGAGAGAGAGAGAGAGAGAGAGAGAGAGAGAGAGAGAAAGCTAATGGTAGATGGGTGGGAGACTGCTTGTAATCTGTCAAAATATAGCTGAAAACAACTGGTAAAAAGTACGTTACAGCATGTGAGAAAAGCGAAGACAGATCAGCTTGCGAATCCGAAACAATCGGCATCTTGGGGAATCTGTTAGTTGAAAATTGAATACTGACGAGTTTCTTTGGAACATGGCTAAAGGTGTAGGTAGGTAGGTAAGTTTCTCGTAGGTTGATCGGTAAGAAAGGTTTGTAGGTCTGATCATAGGCTTGCGTCAGTGAACATATGCGAAACTGTAGGCATATGTATGTTAGAAAAGCTGGGTGTACATTACAGGGTGCTAAGAAAGTTCGTAGACATTATTTTAACTCACACTGAAATCTTAATAATGTTGCGATTTTGGCAAAACTTTGTAAGTGTGATATAGGAAGCACTACCAAAGATATGCAACATATAAATTCCTTTTTTCGATTTCAAAATGACGAGAAAATCTCAATTGCCATGGACGCATCCTCTACAGGGCTGACAATGGTGAAGGCAAAATTTTGATTTGCATTAGAGTTCGGCATTTAAGAGCTTGGTTTTTCAAAACTAATAGAAATATCTAAGATGTAAAAGTACTGGTAGTGCAAGGAATATTTTCGTGATTTTTTTTTTCATTTAGTTTTTATTATTTTCCGACGGTTTACTACAGAATTTCTGACTAAATCGAAAGGGTACCCCATTCTCAATTGAAACTTTAATTTTTTGGGGGTAGGGATAGAATTTGTATCAGTATTTGTAGACACAGAGGCATTTTGCAGATTTCTGTTAGTATTTTGTTATTAGATTTGTTCTCACATCGAGCATAAGCATTTGATCTGATTCTTCTTTTCATACTTTTTTGCAAAGTCACTCTTAACAAATTACTCTTTAGATTTAACTTCCGATTCATTTTTCATTAAATTTTACAGGAAAACCTTACTGTTTTGAAACAAATGAGGTAAGAATATGCCATTGTTTAGAACACTCTTGAAATATTTTATACTGGGGTAAAGCCTCTGTAATTAGCAAATTTTCTTTTCATTTAGATGCATTATTGTAATAAAAATGCTATTTTATCAACACATTTGCATAATTTGACTTTTCGGTGGTAAAATTTCAAATCTATGATAAATTACAGATACGCCACAAATATTCCGAATTTTATTCCTGTCTCCCATATCTCTAAGAGCCATTCCATGATATAGACGATTTTATGTCAACTTTTGATTTCCAGTTTCTTTTAAAATCCATGACAAATACTAGGCCACTTTGACACCTCGGGTATTAACTGTTAATTTTATTACGGTAAAGTGCTGTTGAATACGTTGTAATATTCTGGGTCGTTTAATATTGAATAGTTCTTGAAACCTGTAAAGTTTAAATATTTAATGAATGTAACTTCTGAATTTATAAGCAATATTGTAATGTCTTCGAACTTTCTTAAAACCCTGTAGTTTGTGCATACGTGCGTGTGTGCGTACATACGTAGTACGCATGTGTTTATGTATGAATGCATTAATATACGTAAGTACGTGCGTACATTGATGTATGTATGTATGTATGTATGTATGGGTCCGTATATTTGCGTGAACATCGGATCAGATGCATACTTGTCCGTATGCTTTTGTGTGGGAGCGTGACTGTGTACTTGTAGCAGCAAAATCTGTATAATGCTTTCACAAACTTTAAAGCCTTTGACAGGGAGAGTACAAGCAAAATATGTATAATGCTTTCACAAACTTCAAAGCCTTTGATAGGAAGGAGGCATGTCGAGTATCTCTGTGACAATGCTAAACGTGTAGCCCAGATGAATGGCTGCACGGGAGATTGGTACAGAACAACAGTAGGAGCTAGGCAAGGAAGCCTTCTGTCACCAACATCTTCAACGTTTTCCTCATAGCATTCTATCATACTCTCCAGATTAACTTCTAAATAGTGGAGGTAATTGTGTGTATTATCAGGTTTTAACACCTGTTTGATTCTGATTTTAACCCTTCTATAATAAAAATAGAAAATAGGCAAAAATAGTTGTTAATTGTTTTTCGTATAATTTGCTTAGTCTGTTGTAACCCTTCTGTTGGTCCAAATTATTTAGTTCAGTAAAGATAGCTGAGTTGCCACCTATTTGGGAAAGAGCTGTTGACTCAGCTTAACACTTGCAATTTATTTTTTGTTGGGATGTCTGTGTCAATCTTTCCCTTTGATGTTGGGGATAGGGTTTGGGATCGTATTCAGTCAGTTCCTGAAGTGTAGTTACTCTTTAAATTTGCTGGGGAAAGTGAAGTTCTGATAGGTTTGTGTCTGATCTTTGGTCGGGAAGAATATGGTGGGAAAGTAAACACTGGCGGCAAAAGTATTGCCAATATTTGTTTACACTGATGCTCTTGCTGAGGAGGAGCAGAAACTTGTTGAGAGCCTTGACAAGACTTTCATAAGATATGCAAGTGAGACAAGCGCTGAGGAGATCGGATGACAAATCGTCTGATCTGGATCTGCACTGTTTGCATATGTCCCTAAAAAGGATTCCAGTCTAAAAAGTGTTAAATTGGCTTACCCATTACATTACACATGGTCTGCATTAGGCTTTCGGTTGTCTTCCGGTGTGCATTTGAGTTTTTTTCTGCTGGAACAAAGCTGCTTACGACTGGTTCTCCTTGAGTTAAGAAGACATCGAGCGACTGGAGACAGGAGTGTAGGCGTTGAGGCACTGTGCCACCCATAACTGTATCGTTGCCACCAACAGTATCCACGAAAATACCGACATCTCCTATGGGACCCCATTGGATCGCTAGGCCTTAAATTAAACAAACACTCTTCGAATGCGAATGTAAGACTAGCAAAATTATGAACAAGGCATTTTACGTGTAATTACCGCTTCAAATTTTATATGCATTTCACTAGCTTAAGGTAGAGGGGTATACAGATATGCTTTCCCGCAATTTTATAAAGGAAAAGAAATTATGTAACATCCGAAAGGAGCAATTTATGTTCTCCTTCGACTCCGTCTCATCCGAACATAAATCATTTATATTTTATTGCCTTGAGAGCCCCTCACCTCACTTCTCTTATAAAGAAGGATCCACAACTGACTACCGCAAACACTTTGTTGTTCTAGCACGACCCTGGAAACTTCCTAATCAATGACAACAAAAGTACAAGTATAGGATGTGCCAACAGCCAGCTGCTCGAAACAAAGTAAACAGAATTCTTAAATGTCTATAAATTTTATTTTCGAAACATTAATTTAACTCTCATTATTTTAAAATTAGACTCATTTATTAAGAGCGCACTCCGAAAATTCAGACTTCCACCTGTCGTGCATTTCAAGGAATACGGAGGACCCGCAGTTCCTGCTGGCGTGGCACAATCTTATCGAACAAAAACAGATATACAATATTTACTTCCGCAAACCAGATAACTCTATCGTTTTATTATTATTATTTTTTTTAAACAATCCAAAACTGCTATTAAACTAATTTCCATCATTTCAGATTTAATAGATTTTTGATATCTCTGGCTAATTGTAACATTATTATGTGCTCTTTTAATGCAAGCAGTATGTTCAAAAACATCACCTGATACCGAGATTCTGTAACTAATCTAGACATTTAAATTGTTTAGAAGAAATGTATTGTTGAAATGTAAAATAATCCAAGACTTCATATTTTCATGAAGAAAATCAGTTGTTTAATCAGTTTTAAACTGCATCAAAAATCATAAGCTCTCAAGCTCTCTTTATCTCAAAACTCGCATTAATACTGTCTAGAAACCAACTCGCAAAGAACCACCTACGCTCCGCGCAACAGCCAACACGATAAACACAAGCCCTCGATTGTATCACAACTGCAGCAAACAGGCGGCCTCGCAGGCAAAACTACACCCTGACGCCGTGCAATCACATTCTGCACAAAACTACCACCTAACAGCAACTCAACCACCACCAATAACCTCAGCACTACTTAAGTTGGCATTACAGATAACACCGAACTGCGAACACTCCAATCTGTTGACAAGTCAGCACAAACTGAAATTATACCCTTTGACCCCAAAACATACTGTACACAGAGTACCCCTTTCTTCCTTGAAAAGCTGCCATCATGCTGAGAATTGCCAAATGATAGGAATAACGTATGTACTCCGAAATGAAAAATAATTAGACTTTAAGGCTGATTTACAAGTTGATAAATGAAAGGCGCGTACCAAAAGAATCGCAAAATTAAGTTTCCTGTCCTAAAATGCTGGGACAACAGAAATGAGGATCGAAATTATAGAAATTATATCAAAACTGTTTGAAATCAAGAAGACCAAAGCAATTTGAAGATATTTATAATTCCACTACTGCGGAGATAAATCAACAGTCTGCTTTCGCAAATGTTAAAAGCTGTCACCGCTCAAACAACTATCATGCGTTAACGAAAGACCTAAAATGAACACCGATTAACACATCCAAGCAGGCTATGCCCTGGCCTTGAATATCTGCAAATTATATGCAACTTAAATTTCAAATTGACTCATCGAAGCAGCCCTATACAAATGCCTGAAATAACTACTATATATGCAGACATTCCCATTCCGGTATCTTCTAACGGCGCTATGTGCATGCCTGGAATTATTAATATATATACAAACATTCTTATTCCGGATTTTTAAAATATACTCATCCAAGTACCGCTATGCCCATACTTTAAATACTTCCATCTAAAATCTACTCATCCAAGTAGCGCTATGCCCATACTTGGAATATTTTCATGTCAAATCTACTCGACCAAGTCGCGTACTTGTTATCATCCATCTCAAATCTACTCATCCAAGTAGCTCTATGCTATTCTCATCTCAAATCTACTCAACCAAGTAGCGCTATGCCCATACTTGGTATATTTCCATCTCAAATCTGCTCATCCAAGTAGCGCTATGCTCATACTTGGAAAATTCCCATCTCAAAACTGCTCATCCAAGTAGCGCTATGCCCATACTTGGAAATATTCTCATCTCAAACCTACTCAACCAAGTAGCGCTATGCCCATACTTGGTATATTCCCAACTCAAATCTACTCATCTAAGTAGCGCTATGCCCATACTTGGAAAAGTTACCACCTCAAATCTGCTCATCCAAGAAGCGCTATGTCCATATTTGGAATATTTTCTGATCAAAACTCTCAACCAAGTAGCGCTATGTCCATACTTGCTATATTCCTATTTAAAATCTATTTATCCAAGGAGCGCTTTGCACATTCTATATATTCAGACATGCCCATTCCGGGATTTTCAAAGTAACACATAAACGTGCCCAAGAATTTTGATTATAAACAAGCTTTTCACTAATCTAGAATATCATGTCATGATTTAATTAACGGTATGCTGTAACACGTCCTGACTAATATGGCCAATAATCTTGGATATGCGAAAGAAGGTCTGTATTTCCAGTTTATGCTATTTCGAATAAAATTTCCCTATACAATTCGATAACTTCGCCCTGCTATTTTTTTTTAATGTCTAAGTTCACACTCTTATAGTACCTCGGTAAACTAAGACAATAATCAGAATTGTTTTCGTATTTTAAAATTCACTGTAGCCATGATTTTACATGATTTACTTCACGTAACCGATTCTCGCTATCAAAATCAACATGCTTACAATCTGAACTTAATGCAGCTGAAATGAATCACTAAAAGCCTTCATTAAAAATTCGTGAATGGTTTATCGGGATGTGTAGCTGCGATCTACTGACTAAAGTTTCGTCATTGTAAATGATCATAATCAGCTCTGTTCAACAAACGAATAGTCTTAAATTTTGCATTCGGCTTCGAAAATTGATTTTTATAATTCCTTTTTTTTTTTTTTTTTTTTTTTTTTTTACATAACTGACATACTCTCGATATCAAACCTGTTAAAAATGGTAAAACTGCAATGTACAGGCATGGGACCACATTTACTGTCCCATTTTATTTGTATTGCACCCCTGGTCGGGGAACCAGGAAATGAAACTCTTTACATGAAGTACTCCTATCATTAACCTCGTAACCACCTTTTATTCAACACAGCATAACTTTACAAATAAATTATCCGAGAGCTTTGAAATCTGTCTAAAAAAAGAAAATGGTCTTGCACGCAAACTTGGAACATTGTTGTCTACTTTCAGATATTTACTAGTTCTGAAAATCAGATAACCGTTTTTTTTTTTTTTTTTATTTATTTATATATTTATCTATTTTATAAACTCAAATGTCACAGCGATTAATGCCTGTCCTCGAAATCGGAAATTTTCGCCAGAAGTCAGAAAAGCTAATAACACTCTAAATAACGTATTAAGCTCCAACTTCTTAAACTCTTCAGTTGTGAAAACCCTAAAACACCGAAACCTAAACCCAAAGCAAACGAAAACTCTTTTTGGCACACGGCATCCACTTTTAAGTAATAGTATAAGCGGCCAATGAAAAACCGTACTGTGGTAAATTACTTTTTTTTTTGTTGCAACAAATATGACATATCGATATGGAAAGTGTCGACTGTGTGCAACAATGAGCTGGGATGCAAAATAATTATCTTTATAAGAGTCTATCTCTTACTCTTATTATTTTCAACCTCTCTGAAAAAGTTCTCAGCTACGAATCTAATAGCTCATAGGCTGAACTGATTTTCAAGTACTTTGTATTAAAATAATAATATGAAATCCCACAGAATAGCAAATGAACAAGCTAAAAATCTTGAAAGTTTACTCCCTCGTAATCATTTTGAAATAACCACAAAAGAACGAAACGGATTAGTTATATGCAACACAAATAAATTTTCAGTAAAAATATCTTCATGATATATCAGTGCGAACCTTTTTGAATATTCAGGAATATGTTGTCGTCATAAACGGACTGACTCCCACATAGAAATAAAAAGGCGTTTCTGCAAGCATAATTTGAATATAAATTCTACTACTTCTAGTGACCATCACAGATTATAAATCCACGGTGAACAGCTACGGTCATGTCGGGACGGTCATTTAACATTAACGCACTATTCCTGGGCAGGCTTAGACGTCCTACGCCGTTAACCAGTACTAAGTGCACATACTTTCGCCAGTAACTGACAACTGCCCTTCTTCAATAAGCGGAAGGAGACACGAAAGTGTCCAGACCAGAAATCGAACCTAGAACCTCTGACTTATGAGTCAGGTGCCCTACCGACTGCGCCACACGGCCCGGCGAAATTTAATAGAAACAAATGAGAGCGTACATCTTTAATTTTGACTCAAAGAATTCATCCTGGAGTGGACACGAAACACGGCCATAAATCGGAATTATTCATGTATAAAAAGCAAATGAGAAAGCCTGCTCTGCCCCTGAAACGAGGCTTACCTGACAAAAGAACCACTGCAGTCTGCTCTTGGCATGTATTACATCCATAGTCAAAAGGAAATGTATGTGTTTCTTTGTCGCTGGCTTTGGCTCGAATGATTCAGTACTATAATTCAACTTCGTTTTCCACGTGAAAATTGCCATCATGTGATTACATACCTTGACAAAACCAGTTTATAACTTAGTAAGCCTACTATATATTATACCGTATACCCTCTAATAGACCCTCATACTACTACGATTACATACACAGAAATTTCAAGAGCAAACAAATATAAATTTCATTATATCCTTTCAGTGTTGGTCCTTATTGAGAAAGAGGCAAAACTGAAATAGAGCCGCGATACGACAAACCAACAATGTGGTTGTGCACCCAGCGCAGACTCAGATCAGCCTGGGCATCCGCCCAGTCTGATCAGAATCTTCACTGTCCGCACTGAGGTAGCTTAAAGCCTAAGCTACCCTTTAAGCTGCTAACAAAGAGTCTGATTAGACTTTGTAGATACCCAGGCTGATCTGAGTCTGCAAATGGGCGCATAACCACATTGTTGGTTTTCTCGTGTCGCGGCTGAATAACAGAATTGATTTTCTTGAAAGTCTACCCATTATCCTTATACGATATGATATGAGCCGCGACGCAAGAAAACCAACAAAGTGGTTGTGCACCCAGCGCAGAATAAAATCAGCCTGAGCATCAGCTCTGTCTGATCCGAGTCTTTGCTGTCCACATGGAGGTAGCGTAGACCCTTAGCTACCATTTAAGATAGACGAATAGTGAATAAAAATATTGGTGGGGCATTCATTTCATTAGACCAGCTGAATAACCCAAAGGGATATAAAACATTTGGATAAGAAAAGAAATTTTTCACCGTTTTGTTTTCCTAAAAAACAAACTTTTGTATTTATACATACTTTTTTTTACACATTTTTCATTAAAATTCATGTCTCTAGCACATGGATGCACTTTCATTTCTGCAAATCATATAATCTTTAATATAGGGTATTTGAAACAAACGGGTAAGAAAAATTGTAATTATCTTGATAAAATGTTTATTTTTACATTTTTTAAAAAAATGCAAGAAAATTGACTTTCATGAAAAACGTCATGAAAAATATACATTCAATCGATGGGGCATGCTTATGCATATTGTTTTAGTAAAACTTACATTGTATGTTACAGAATAAAATTAAACAAAAAAAAACATTTCACCGTTTTGTTTCCTAGAAAAACAATGTTTAAGTTAAAAAAATATCCCCCAAAAAGACTGCCCAAATACTGCACCTGCTGCAAGCACAGCCGGTTCTTGCCCTGTTATTTATTTTCCTGTTGTTCCGGGTCTACCATAGTGTAATGCCTCAAAAATGCGCCGATGGAATTGAAATAGTAAAGACCTTGATCAGTCTGGTTCCTATGGAACAGTCTGATCACGGTGTGCACTGTTTGTACAGACATATCTGCCCGAAAACTTAGGATCTTTATGGTAGACATTGTAAGTGTGTATATATTCCATAGTTGATTGATTTCACCATGAACAATAACTCTGTTTTCCGTTTTAACAAGTCAATACAGAATAAAACCTTAAGTGCTTAGCGAAGAGTCTGATCAGACTAGGCGGATGCCCAGGCTGATTTGAGTAAGCGATGGGCGCACAACTACATTGTTGGTTTTCTCGTGTCGCGGCTCATATGATATTAGTACACGTTTTTAACTCAATTATGCCCTGTGGAATGGAGTTTGTCCGTGTAAGCGGACAGTATAGGAGGTAAGGTCGATTGTGTTTCATACTCATACACACCAGAAGACCAATGGTCCTGTAGCTTACCTGAGATCATACTGTCAACAGGCACAATTTGTCATTTCCCTAATTTGATACAAATTCAAAACCAGAGGCTTTATACCTCCATACAAGCCGAACTACCAACTAATTGTGTGCACCGCAGCGGAGGGTGAGGGTGAAGCTTTGGGCCCAGTAAAACCGATTTAAACCCCCCAGTAGTTATTACTGACCGTCCCAAGGCGGTACTTTCGTTGCGGTTGCATTTGTTTTATGTTCGGTGCTGTTTAATTTATTGTGTTCTCAGTTTAATCCTTCTATCATAAAAATAAAAAATAGGTAAAAATAATTGTTAAATGTTTTTCATATAATTTGCTTAGTCTGTTGTAACCCGTCTGTTGGTCTAAATTATTTAGTTCAATAAAGATAGCTGAGTTGCCATCTATTTGGGAAAGAGCTGCTGACTCGGCTTATCACTTGTAATTTATTGTTTGTTGGGATGTCTTTGTCAATCTTTCCCTTTGATGTTGGGGATAGGGTTTGGGATCTGATTCAGTCAGTTCCTGAAGTGTAGTTACTCTTTAAATTTAGAAGACTGCATATTATAATTTTAAAATCTCATTGACCGTATGCAAAGTTTACAGAATGACATTGACCTAGGCTGACCTTATGTGATCATGAAGAAATTCAGATAACCATGTTTTACAATTACCATATCTAGCCTTAAAGGATTTCAATGAAATCACTGTTTAAGCTCTTTCCCATATAAAAGCATAAGGGACCAAAGTTGACCCTGTCATAAATAAGGTTAAGGTCAATGCAGGATCATAATTTATAAAAAGACTTAAGGCACAAGTCACCTAAGCTACATACTATGTTTCAAGGTCATTGGGTTTTTTTTGGTTTTGGAGAAGAACATTTTTATTTTTTTTCCATATATGGCGGCTATTTTTGCAAAGACCATCTGGACTTTTATTGCCCCTCCCCCCCCCCGCCCCCGACCAAGGGTGGCTTCATATGAAATATGTCTTCTGTTAGCCAGGTCGCCTAATAATAAGATGTTTGAGCATGTTGACGGGCGGCAGAATCTTGGTGACCTTGAACAAAGGTCAAAGAATGACTAGAACCTTTTGCAATAGAATGTCTTCACTTTCTAAATTAATTAACATAAAAACCAGATGACCACTGGTTCTGTAGCTCATCTTAAACCTTACTGTCAACAGACACAATTAGTCACTTCCCCAATTTCTTACAAATTTTAAAATAGTGTATTTAGAGAAGTGCATATACTAATTTTAAAATCTTATTGACCTTGAGCAAAGGTCAAAGAATGGCCTTGACCTTTAATGACTTTATGTCTGCATGTATTCATTTAATTAGACGTATTTTTCAATTATTCTATGCAATCTTCAAAAAGGTTTTACGTGGAATCCACTGTTTTATGATTTCAAATCTAAAAGAAAAACGAACGAAAATTGACCTTGCCATACATTAGGTCAAGGGCAATGCAGTCATCATCAGAAAAGCATTTGTAGGGCCCAAGTCCACAATGCTACATCAAAATTTTTAAGGTCACTGCCTTAAGGTTCTGGAGAAGACCTTTTAAAGGATTTTTACCCAATATGGGCATGGCTGCCATCTTGGAGTGTAACCAAGTCCAGCTGAACAAACTTTCGTTCCCTGGACCAAGGGCTCTCATACGAAATAAGACTTCAAACGGTCCAGTGGCTTCAGAGGAGAAGATGTTTGAAAAAGTTAATGGACAGCAGAATCTCTGTGACCGTGAATGAGAAAGAGTTTTTTCCTTAGCAACATAATCTACCCATTCGCTCTTTAAGTTCACCATATATATACCAAATATTATACTTTCGACTTACATAGATTCTGAGCTATTCATTGTTTAAGCCCTTTTCTATACAAGAGAATAAAGTACCAAACATGACTTTGTTATAAATTAGATCAAGGACCCTGCAGGGGCATCAACTGAAAAACTTTGTTAGGCCTAAGTCGCCTTTGCTACATATACAGTTGGCCTAAGTCATTGGTCTTTAGGTTCAGAAGAACATATTTGTAAAGGGTTTCTACCATATACTTACACAGGCATTGCCGCAATCTGGGTATTGTCACCATGGCCATCTGAATAAACCACATGAGATCAGGTTTTAAATAGCCCAGTAGCTTTACAGTAGATGTGTAAAAATGCCGACGGAGACAGGATCTTGGTAAAAATTGATCAAAGGTCAAAACATAATCTTGACCCTTAGCGGCATATTATCTTCATATACCCCATTAGTTAACCATATCAACCAAATATTAAACCTTAGACTTAAATAATTTCTGAGAAAGCCACTATTAAAGCATTTTCCCATACAAAAGCATGATCAACGTTTGCCTTGTCGTAAAATTATGTCAAGATCAATGCAGGGTCATCATATGAACAAACTTTGTAGGGATTATTCTATATTCTATATACAAAGTCATCCAAGCGGCTTCAGAGCGGAAGAGGTTTAAAGTTGATGACGGATGACAGAGTCTCAGTAAAGTCGAACAATGGTCAAATAATCACCTTGACCTCTGGCAACATTATATCTTCATCTGGTCATTTAGCTTATCATA
Organism: Ctena decussata; assembly: GCA_963989385.1. Taxonomy (NCBI): domain Eukaryota; kingdom Metazoa; phylum Mollusca; class Bivalvia; order Lucinida; family Lucinidae; genus Ctena; species Ctena decussata. Next base: position 16,057,992 of record OZ022499.1, read on the forward strand.
TCTACCAAAACCTGTACCTTAAAGACTTTATAGTTTCTGGATAATCCACTGTTTCAGCATATTCCCATATAAAGCATAAAATACCAAAACTATGATGGGCTTGAGTTCCCAATACTTCATGCAAAGTTTCAAGGTCATCGGCCTTAAGATTCTGGAAAAGAAGATTTTGAAGGGTTTTGTAATATATATAGGCGAGGCAGCTATTTTGATCATCCTTCCTTTCCAAACTTTCGACCCCCTGACCAAGAAAGACTCCAAATGACATGTGGCTTTAACTGGTTTTGTGGTTTCCGAGGAGAAGATGTTTGAAAATGATGACAGGCGACAGAAACTAAGTGACCGTTAACAAAAGTAAAACAAAAATGACCCATACCTTTAGCAACATAATATCTTAATCTGGTCATTTAGTTAAGTAAATATACCTAATATTGTACCTTAGACTTAAATGATTATATAAAATCCAAAGTTTAAGCATTTTTTTTCATAAAAAAACAACGTACCAAAGTTAACCTTTGCTATATTAATCTACTATTTACTATGATATGGGCTCGAGTCCCTTAGGATACATATTAAGTTTCCAGGTCATTGGTTTTTCGGTTCTGGAGAAGAAGTTTTTTGAAGTTTTCGTTTTACTATATATATGGGCAGCCATCTTGGTCATGACCTCCTGAACAATTATTCGCCCCCAGTGATCAAGGAAGACTCCAAATATGGCTTCAACTGGCCCAGTGATTTTAGAAGAGAAGATTATTAAAGCGGCCGACAGAAACTCAGTGACCTTGGACAAAGACCAAAGAATGACCTTGACCTTTTGCAACATAAAATCTTCATCTGGTCATTAAGTTAAGAATATCTACCAAATATTATATCTTAGATTTAAACAGTTTCTAAGAAAACCACTGATTAAGCATTTTCCCATAGTAAATCAAAGTTGACCTCGACATTAATTAGGTCAAGGTCATCCTGCGGTCATCTTACAAACAAATTATGATAAGCTTGAGTCCCTAATGTTACGTACAAATGTTCAAAGTCATTTGCCTTTCGGTTCTGGCGAAGAATTTTATATATCTTTTTTACCGTATATAGGCGTGGCGGCTATTTTGGTCATATGAAATTATGCTTAGATAGGCCCAGAGGTTTCAGAGAAGAAGATGTTGAAAACGTTGAAGGATGGACGGATGCCTAGCTATTCTACATAAGCTCACATATGAGCCTGAAGACTCAGGTGAGCTCAAACTAACTATCATATCCTAAACTTAAATAGTTCTCAAAAACTCTATTAGTAAAGCTTTTACCAATTTAATACAATAGGGTTCCAGAGTTGATCTTGCCATAATGTAAGTTAAGGTCAACGCAGGTTTTACCATTTAAATAAATTTTGTAGGGCCTGATGTCCCAGTACTACACACAAAGTTTCAAGGTCATTGACCTTTCGGTTGTTGGTTGGTTGATTTGATGCTTAACGTCCACGATAAACAACTAAGGTCATGTCGGGACAGTCAGTTAACCTAACCACACTATTCCTGGGCAGGCTTAGACCTCCTAAGCGGTTAACCAGTACTAAGTGCATATACTTTCGCCAGTAACTGACAACTGCCCTTCTTGAATCAGCGGAAGGAGAAACGAAAGTATGTGGCCAGACCGGGATTCGAACCCAGGACCTCTGACTTACGAGTCAGGTGCCCTACCGATTGCGCTACCCGGCCCAGCTGACCTTTCGGTTCTGGAGTAGAAGATTTTAAAAATGTTTTACCATACAGGCATGGCGGCCATCTTAGTCATGGGACTAAGACCATCTGAACAAAAAAGATTCTTATGGCCCAGTTAAGCTCCATATTAAATTTGGCTTCGATAAGCCCAGTAGCTCCAGAGGATAAAATGTATACTTGAGTAACGGGCGACAGAATCTCAGTGACCTTGAACAAAGGTCAAAGAATAGCTTAAGCAACATAATTTCTTGATTTACTAGTGTAATACAACACATAAACCTATTGATTATTATATCTTAAACTTAAATGGTTTTGAGATCTCCACTGTTTAAGCATTTTTCCATATAAAAGAATAAGGTTCAAAAGTTGACCTTTACAGAAACAAGGGCATGGTAAATGCACGGTCATCATACGTTTAAACTAAAATTGCCCGAGTGTCAAAAGCTACATACCAAGCCACAAGGTCATTGAGCCTTTGGTTCTGGAGAAGAAGATTTTTGAAGGGTTTTTCACCACATATGGGCATGGCAGCCACCTTAGTCATGTAACTAAGACCATCTGAACGAAGTTTTGTTTCCCTAACCCAGCAGAGCTCCAGATTAAAACTAGACAATCACTAAAGGTGATGAATGCCCCCGCCATATGCCTCACTAGATGAGTAATGTATTAAGAGGTATTTGTTTGAAATTATATCAAAATCTGTCAATAATAAAGGTGCTCGAGGGATTTTTCTAAAAAAAAAGCATCTGTGACCTTGATCTTGGCTCTACAACCCTGAAAGGTGAACTTTGTCCAAGATATTGTCATACTTAATATTTGTGTGAAGTTATATCAAAATCAGTTAACAAATAAGGGTACTAAAACCTTGACAAAGTTTTACATGTACCTATAATAGCATCTGTGACCTTGACCTTGGACCGACAATGCTGAAACGTAAATTTGTCCTAGATATTGCCATGCTAAATATTTGTGTAAAGTTATGTCAAAATCATTCCAGAGGGATGACAACGTATTTTCCAAAAATAGCAACCGTGACTTGACCTTGACCCTAAAATTCTGGATCACGAAATTTTCCAAGATATTGTCACACTAAACATTTGGGTGACGTTACATCAAAATCTGTCAATGAATAAAGGGGCTAGAGAGTTGATCAAGATTTTTCTAAAAATAGCGACTGTGACATTGACCTTGAACCTGCAGTGCTGAAATGGTAATTTATTCAAGATATTGTCATACTTAACACTTGTGTGAAACTATATCAAAATCGATCCATTAATAAAAGCGCTAGAGCGATGCCCAAGTTTTTCGGAAAATAGCAACTGTGACCGTGACCTTGATTCTTCCAACCTGAAACGCAAACTTGTTCGAGGAATTGCCATACTCAATATAACTGTGACCTTATATCAAAATCAGTTCATAAATGAGGCCGCTAGAGCCACAACAAAAGGTGAGCTTGTATATAAGCCACTGAAATATGGTCAAAATATGTATGTCATTCAAGGGTCATAATTCTGCAATAAAGACCTAAATCAAAGTTCTCTTTCCTTTATGCACATGTTCAATGCATTCCTGAACTGTGCTGCAAGTTTCAATTCCCTGCATCTAATACTGTAGGAGGAGTTGCGGAGACAAAAACAGTACTAAAAGTGTAAAAATATGGTCAAAATATGTATGCTATTCAAGGGGACATTATTCTGCAATAAAGACCTGAATCAACGTTCTGTTTCCTTTATGCACATGTTCAATGCATGTCTGAACTGTGTTGCAAGTTTCAACTCCCTGCATTAAATATTGTAGGAGGGAGGAGTTGCGGAGACAAAAAGAGTACTACAAGGTGTGACGGACGGACGGACGTATGCACGGACGGACAAGGGCAAAACTATATGCCCCTCCCCACTTCGTTGCGGGGCATAAAAATGGCATCAATCGGCCCAGTGGCTTCAGCAAAGAAGATGTTTGAAAATGTTGCTGACGAAAGAACATCAGTGACCTTGAACAAAGGTCATATCTCGCTTTTCATTAGCCTCAGACATTTGAAACTCCATCAGCGCATGCACCTTACCACTCCAGGGCCAGGTTCACAATCATTCCTTAATTTAAGGTAGAACTTAAGTATTTAAGGCCCAAGCCATACCTTTACTAAGGAGTGTCTTTAAAAGTGCGTCGGTACAACACCTTAAACATCGCCTTAGCTGAGGTGGCGTCTTCGGAAAATTTTACGGAGTCATACGGAAAGTCTGACGGAAAAGAGCGAGAGATAACGTATTTTGTGCTTGATGTAAGCGGCAATTTATGTTCCCGCGGACCGTCAAACCTAGCAATTCAGTCCGTTCTTTGAATATTCGGTATTAAAACGCCGAGAAATGCATTCTTACTCAAAGAATGACATAATGGCAAGTAAAGATCAACAGATCAATAATAGCGAGCGGTGCTTGAGCGTTTCTCTTTCTATCTCTGTCACTCTCTGTCTGTCTGTCTGTCTGTCTGTCTATCTGTCACTATCTGTCTCAGTCTGTCTCTCTGTCTCTCTTTCTCTCTCTCTATTACATTGAGCAGACATTGCTGAAAACTTTCAGGGTTCTGTATTTAGGGTGTAACCCCCCCCACACACACACGCCAAAATCGTACGCAGTATTCAGTCCAAATTAGAGAGTATTCAGTACGCATGGTCATGGTACGCAGTATTAAAGGCCCCATTGATTTATCAGCATGAAAAATTTTATCATGAGGTATCGCTCCAAGCTTCGCACTACAGTTTCGTTATGGTAAATGACCGTCCTTAGCCAGCTTTAAACAAATAAAACATCATTGAGTTTCACATAAAAAGGGTTTGAAAACTAATCTGGGTCATTTTAGTTGGCAACTTAAATGACCTACTTTCGATTTCATTAAGTTAAATGAAACGGTAAAAATACAATGTACAGGCGTGGAGTCCCAATCATTATCCCGCCTATGTTTATATAGCATTGCTAGACGGGAAACCAGAGCAGGAAATTGTTTTTTTTGTGGAGTGATTTGATATTTTTCAAAAACTTGTTTTCTCTGCTTTTTGCCAGTTATATGACTCAATATATGCCCATCAACCCACATTTTATGACCAAACGTGAAGGTTGAACTACATTTTACAATGATTTGAGTTTGGACATTTTTACAACCGATAGGACTATGGAGACTTTAAAGAAAAAAAAAACATATCATACGCATATTTGCAAAAAAATAATAAAAAAAATAAATAGAAAATAAATCGATAGCGATCAAGGTCACGGACTTTGACTTTCTCATGTCAAAGTTTTATGTAAATATTTCTAAAACACCCATTCCACTGAACAGCGCTGCTACTGCTCTTCAAAACTTTGGATATAACGCCATGAATCGTAACAGAAGCGGCAGCAGCGCAGTGGAAGCTTCAAGGTGAAAGTGAAAGCGTACCTGAAACGGCATGATCGCCAAGTGACGGCGCTTGTTTTGACCTTGCTCAAAATTTACAAAGGGAATTGCCATGGACACAAAGCGCAACGAAAGCGTAGTAACAGCGCAGCATGAAATTCATGAACGCAGCAGTATAGAGGCAGCAGCGCGAGCAACGTGGCACCAGTGCAGTGGAATCCCGCTGAAACCCCCATTCCACTGGACGGCGCTTCCGCTGCGCTTCTAAATTTTGGATATAACGCCATGAATCGTAGCAGAAGCGGCAGCAGCAAAGCAGAAGCTTCTAGGTCGCAGTGAAAGCGTATCTGAAGCGGCATGATCGCCGTCACGGCGCTTGTTTAGACCTTGCTCAAAATTTACGTAGCGGAATCGCCGTGGACAAAAAGCGCAACGAAAGCGTAGTAACAGCGCAGGACGAAATTCATGAACGCAGCAGTATCGAGGCAGCAGCGCAGGCAACGCAGCATTAGCGCAGTGAAATTGCGCTGAGAGCGCCTTGGAGATTCGTCTACGACCCAGCTACGCTTCGCTACGCTCTGTGTGCTCCCATTGCGCTCTATACGCTCTCGTGGCGCTCTTGCCGCTTCCGCTGCGACTCTACAGTTTAATTTATAAATAGCACAACCACGACGCTTCCGCTGCGCTCTTGGCACTTTATCTGCGTTTCCCTTGCTCTTATGGCGATCTGGTAATGAAAAAACCGCGTTTCCATGGCGATCGTCATTATTTGCTCGCGCTCAAAACTTCTCAGAACTCGATTCTAACATTTCATTCAAGATGCCACCCCCGTGAAAAGCAGAAGACGGAATCCACACCCAGGCCCTGTCAGAAGACTATTTTCTCGCAGCCTGTACCGCAGGAGAGGGTATCCCAACTCCTGCTTCCCAGACCCCTGCTCTCTAAACTGATCAAGAGCCGCGCCCTTCAGAACGCATAGCATAGGCCCCAGTTGAGCCTGAGCAGCAAGAAGAACAAGACGAGGTGTATAAAGTCACTAGTTCATGATTGCTAGCTGGATCATAACCACTGGAATTATTACATTATCAATCTTGTTTGAAGGCTGGTGGTCAACTGCTGCTGAACCCCGATTCTCCGCCGATTTACATAGAAGCGGTAACAAAGCGCAACACAAGCGCAGCATGAGCGTAGCTCCGGCAGTTAGGTCGTAGCACGATCGCGAAATGCATCGTAATAAGCGTAGATCAAGCATAGCTTGGAATCCTTTGCCGTAGTGGCAGCGTATTAGAAGCACCTTTGAAGTCCGTTAAGCGCTGCAGAAGTGCTGCTAAATCGCGGCAGCATCGCGACTAGCGTAGCGAAATTGTATTAGAAAATTGTATTAGTACTGGCAGCGTACTGGAAGCGCACAAGTCCCCGGTTTCGGCAAATGCCTACGCTTCTGCGGCGATTTCGAAAATTTTGAAGAAGAGCCATGATCGCCATGAGCGCAGTCAAAGCGCCATTCAGTGGAATGGGGTATGACAGCGTCGTAGAGATTCGTCCGCGACCCAGCTAAGCTTCTGCTACGCTCCTTTTGCGCTCTCCATATAGCGCTCTCTCGGCGCTCCTGACGCTTCCGCTGCGACAACACAATTCATGAATAGCGCAACCACGACGCTTCCGCTGCGCTCTTGGCGCTTTAACTGCGTTTCTCCTGCTCTTATACAGATTCGGGTATGAAAACGCCACGTTTCCAGGGGCTATCATCATTATTTGCTCGCGCTCAAAACGTTTCACAACTCGATTCTCACATTTCATTCAAGCTGTCACCCCGTCAAAAGCAGAAGGCGAAATCGACCCAGGCCTGGTCGGGAGACTACTTTAATCCAGCCTGGACCGCGAGAGAGTGTTTCCCAACTCGTGCTCCCCAGGCTCCTGCTCTCTTCACTGAGCAAGACCCGCGCCTTCATGAACGCCAAGCAGAAGCCCCAGTTGAGCCTGAATAACAAGAAGAACAAGATGAGCTGTATAAAGTCACTGGTTCATGATTGGCAACTGGATCATAGCCACTGGAATTTTTATATTATCCATCTTGTTCGAACTCTGATGGTCAGCTACTGCTGAACCCCGAATTCCCGCCGATTTACATAGAAGCGGTTTCAAAGCGCCACCCAAGCGCATCATCAGCGCAGCTCCGGCACTTAGGTCGTAAAACGATCGCTCCTGCATCGTCGTAAACGTAAATGAAGCGTAGCTTGAAATCCTTTGCCGTAGTGGCAGCGTAACTGACGCGCCTTTAAGGTGGAATAGGACAAAACCCAAACTTTCAGTTTTCGTGTAAATAGAACAACGATCAAGAAGCTCAGCACCTTCTTAATTACAAAATGACTTTCTTTTAAATTGCGAAACAAATAGTTCGTTTTCTATGACGTCATGAAAATGTGAGGGTTTGACGTGTTTTTACGCAAAATAAATAGCGCTGGTTTATATATGATTTTCGCAATTGTCTTGCTGTCCGTAAAGATATTGCAAAAAATTTTATACCAAAGTGCGAGCCGTCAAGAGGCCTTTAAAGATATGTTATTACTTCTTTCAATTATTTCCGCAATTTGTGTTGATTTACAGTGGGAACGCGTATCCATGGCGGAGTGATATTTTCATACAGATAGCAACGAAATAACGTTCGAAATTTCTCAGACTCAGATTCAATCGACGAACGTGTCGCAATTTCAGTGATGCTTTGTCGGCGAATCAAGCTACACAAAGCCGAAAATAAGATATGGTTTTATTCCTTACATCTTAATTTAATTCTCTATGCCTTTAAGAGCAGAGCTAAACACCGAGATATTCTGCAATCGAACGTTTTACGTGATCATGTAAAGACGACTCTTATCCGCCAACTTCAACAGCAATTTTCAAAATAAATCGACTTTCTCCCGTCGGCGGACATATCCCATGAAAAACCATGGTGTCTGCCCTTTCTCAATTATAAAAATTAAGTAATTCGGTGTTTGGGACAATTTCCTTTGCAAAATAATGTTTAGGTACCCTATTTCATTTTCTCAAATTAATAGCGGATTTTTTACCTGATCGATAGACAGCAAAATAATCTGTAATAAATTTAAACATTACCGAAATGTTCTTGAATCCTGAAATCCGACACACGAAGAGGAACGCATCTAGTAATTCAACATACAACAATATTTTTTTCTGTACTTTCTTCAGAATGATTGGGAAAAGAATTCTGATCAGTAGCCTACACCATACTGTAAACAAATCGATCGATTTATGACAGTTGTGACGCAATTACAGAACTGCGTCAACTGTTTCAAACTTCGCATTTACTTGCTTATAAGTTATTCAGACCGGTACATTGTGGTCACAATCAGAGGGACTGCTAGAAAAAAATAATTTTGCCATCCAATTAATCCTGCACGTGCCAATATTTCAAAGCCTCTCATGCAACTCACACGATCACCCTACCCAACTTAAGGCCCCTCTACCCCCCCTTCTTCCTCCACCCTTCCTCCATCCCCAACCCCCACCCCTACACACACACACACACACACACAACTTTTAACCTTTCTTTTACATGAAAAACTAAGCAAAATATAATAGATGTTTAGCCATGTTTAGCCATAACAAATACTTGCAAAACTTCATTGACTAAAATCCTTGATTAAAAAGTGCAGTGTAGACCTGGGTTAGACTGTACTATCAAAACAGCAGTCTAATCAGGGTCAGTACGATTTGATTTTCCCAGCAATTTCGACACACTGTCAGATGGTGAAAGTGGTAGGACAATTGCAGTAATGAAGATTTTGTTTCAACTTTAAGCTTAGAAAATAACTTGGCCTTACATACTTATACACTCCTTTACACTCCATATAATTTCAGCCATTATTGAGAAGCAGCATATGTACTGTTAAATGAGCTTTTGAGCATTAAAATTGCAGTATGCATTTTTATAACATAGGTTTTGGCCCTCTGTGGAACTACCTTAATGAGGAGTTCTAATGAGGGGTTACAACATATATATTTACTTGTTAGTTGTTTATCCCCTTTTAAAGAGTGTAAACAACTAACAAGAATTTATTGATTCTTCCTAAGAAGAAACCAGGGATTTAATAAAATACATATTTATTATGAAATGCCAGGTGTGTCAAATACTAGCTCACCAGGTTGGGGTTGGGGCTGTCAGCTCTGCAATGCCCTTGGTTCATAAATTAAAATGCTACAGTGTGTTTATATACTCAGTGATCTTTCGAGGGATTTGCTCTAACTGTTGCCAAAAATCTCATGGAAATCTATCAGTAGGGGCAAATCTCATGCAAAAATTATATAATTTATAATGAATGGTACCTTAACTTTTCATTGAGAATGGAGAATTTCTCAAAATTTTAGTTCAATGTGATGTGTTCTCTAATATGATTCTGAGTCACACTCACAAAAAACAAAACAAATAAAAAGCACAGCTGTCCAGCAAACCAGAAAACTTGATTAAATATGTGGCAAAGGCTCAGGACTTGGTAATCTATTCTCTAAGTTGAATAATGGTAAGATATAAACATGATTAAACAAGAAAAATAATAGGCCAATATCTAGTGAGCCAAAGTGGAGTTATTCTTTATCATTTCTCTTCAAGTAAAATGTACAGTATGTTGTGGTGTCTCATCACAGTTGCTTTTGATCAAAAATTAAAATTTAACACAATTTTCAAATGAACAAATTAGTACTATATAGGTATTCTAAATGTATAAAGCTCTGTTCAAATTATTATATTCACATGCAGTCTGACATTGCCCTTCAATGTTTCCCCTATAAGTATAAATAAATAAATAGCCAAAATAAATTATAACATATGTACATAATAAGAAAAAAAAATCTGGAGACAGTTCCACAAGTGATGATTTTATGATAATGATTATACAAAGACTCAGCTGGAGCATGATAGCAATTCTGGGAATTCTGTCTTATTCAGCCATAAAAACATTTGTTGTGATCCATTAATAGAACCATCTATGCTCTTGCTGAAGTGCTTCTAATGAGAGGGCACAACAGGTGTTAATATGAAGCCCATTGATGCTGGTGCAACAATTATGGTGGAACTGTGTAATTGTTTTCATTCTAACATAGTCTTGACATGTAGAAGGACAAACAGCATTATGCAACATTCCACATAAAGTGCAGGGTCCATCAGTTAGCAGGGCATGCCCCATTCATTATTTTGTGCACTTATAATGATATAAAAAAGCTTGCTAGCATAATAAAGTCCTAAATATTTGGCCAATAAAATCCTCTGTGAAAATGCTTTTTAATAACAATGTATTGAACCACTCTTATTTCAAATTTTCGGCCTTAGGCCTTCTTCAGGAAATTTGGAAACAATTATTTCAACTATGTGGCATCCATTTTGAAATCATGATATTTGTATCAGTAGTTGACAGGGGTGACGTCACATCATTTCCTGTAAAGTTACTAATAAGTTGGCGTAACGTCAAATGACGTGACGTCACTTCCCGCCAAAACAGAGTACAAAACCACTATTCCAACATGCCATGGATATTAAGAGCAGAAGAACAACTCACACTTAAATAAATAAATAAAAATTAAAATAAAATAAATGAATAAATGAAAAAAATATAAATAAATAAATAAAAAAATTTATATATAAAAAAAAAAATATATATAATAATAACAGTTATTGTTGCTGTTATTATTATATATATTTTTTTTTTATATATAAAATTTTTTATTTATTTATTTATATTTTTTTCATTTATTCATTTATTTATTTAATTTTAATTTTTATTTATTTATTTAAGTGTGAGTTGTTCTTCTGCTCTTAATATCCATGGCATGTTGGAATAATGGTTTTGTACTCTGTTTTGGCGGGAAGTGACGTCACGTCATTTGACGTTACGCCAACTTATTAGTAACTTTACAGGAAATGATGTGACGTCACCCTTGTCAACTACTGATACAAATATCATGATTTCAAAATGGATGCCACATAGTTGAAATAATTGTTTCCAAATTTCCTGAAGAAGGCCTAAGGCCGAAAATTTGAAATAAGAGTGGTTCAATACATTGTTATTATAATTTTTATTCCCTTTGGAAGAATTAGTTTGAAGAATTTATGCTTTTTAATAGGTTGGTGTGTGTGTGTGTGTGTGTGTTTGGGGGGTGGGGATAGACAGGAAGGGGGTACCTCTCATTCAACTGGACTAAACTGCATCCCTTTACAGTCATGACTCATCATTTAATGTCTGTCATCAAGCTTTTCTCTCTAGTAACTTAATAACTGATTAGTAATTACAAGTTTCTTCGCTTTGGTCAGAAGCTGCAAACATTTAAGATGGATTAAATTAATCAGGAAATATATATTTTTTTTTTCAGTTTATGGTATCATTTCTATTAATATAACTTCAATATGAGCCTTTTAATTTTCTTTATGAGATTTAAGCTAAACATAACTTTTGGCATTTAATTCTATAGAATATGTATTTCTTCATGCCCCTTTCCCCTCCTCCCATCTCAGCCACAGGCCAATCATAAAAAGTATTTTGTTTGCAGTTGCCTATTAACTAGGATTTTTGGAGAGTACTTAGGTAGGTAGGCTTTCTTTTTAATCCCTGCAAACTATGAAAACAACAAAAACAAATAATAGTTCTACAAAAAATGTCACACACAGTTACAGTAATTACCCATAATACTAAGATAACAGCATCCTACATTTTGAACATATCTATATCACCCACAAATGGAGTACCCAAAATGTGCAGGTATTAAGGAAAAATTGCTGACCCAGATCAGACTGCTCCTGGGTCTTCACTGCTTGCTCAGACCTGTTTGTCTTACTATGCAGGTTGATCACGGTAAATGTGCCGTTAAATAAAAAAAAATAGATCTAGGGTGTCCCAAGTGGCCATCTTTTTTTTTTTTTTTTTTTGGGGGGGGGGGGGGAGGGAGGGAGGGGTAAGGTGAATTTTGGTGTGTAGGTAAGCAGTTGCTATCTACCCACCAAAAGTGCAGGGTCCAGACTCAGGGGTAAGGTGAATTTTGGTGGGTAGATAGGCAGTTGCTATCTTCCCACCAAAAGTGCAGGGCCCAGACTCTTTTTTTGGAAATTTTGGGTGGAGCCAGGTTATTTTGTTATTTTTTTTTTTCACTGATTTTTGAGGCCAGATTATTTTTTGAAATCCCCTTATGAGCTGATTTATTTTTTACTTGCATATTTTTTCTTCCAAAGACAGGGATTTTTTTCGAAAAATATACCAGCCCCCCCCCCCCCCAATCCCCCCCCAAGAATATCAAATGGTCGGTCCCTTAGCGCCTAGCGGGACAGGGTTTTGAGGAAGGACAAGCTGTCTCTTGTACTTTTTGTTGGATGACTTCTGAAATGGTACGTGTGTGTTGAGGGGTTAGGGGGGCGTCGTTCGGGACAGAATTCTTTAGAAGAGCGAGTGGTCTCAGAATGTGGGGCGCGTTATCTTGGGGGAAGTTGTCTGGGGGAGTTTTCTTAGAATCTGGGGCGAGTTGTCACCTGAAGATGGGGCGACATGTCTTGTGGCTTTTTCGTTTGTCAAACTTTGTGGTTGACCAGTGTGTTTGTTTTGCTTTCTCTCGTTCTCGGCGTGTAGCCTAAATTCAGAAGCCCAAAAAATCGCAGGCAGACAGACTAACGCAAAATCTTAATAAATTCACAGTATGCTAAATGATTACAAGCTTTACTATACCATAAATGAAGAAACAGTTGGTCTCCTCAATTCGGTCCAGCTGAAAAAATGTATGTTTGTTGACGAACGCACGTGCCATGTATACGTAAAAATGACCAACTTCATTATCGATTTTCAAACTAAATAGACTTTCTCCCGAAGAGATACCACGCTAAAAGACGGTCGAATGTATGAACTACGGTTCAGTTATAATGGCATCTAATTTGGTTTTTGGGACAATTTTCTTTGCAAAATAACTTTGGGGTACTGTCGTAGGGTTTTACTTTTCTGAAAAACGGTTGTCAAACTGAGATCGTTGTTTTGGGTGTGCAAACTGCATTGAGGTACCGATATGCGTCTGATTTCAATAACAAAACATCAAATTTCATTCTGATCTGGTCCGTTGGAAAATTATGACTGCATATCTTATCAAACGAGCATTATTCTGGGACTGTTTCTGTTCAAAATTTCCCGCCATTTTTTTCCGGCGAAAAAAAGGGATTATTTCTTTGTGCGTAGACGACCGCTCAGAAAATGATTTACTCAAATGTGATGAGTCCGCGTTCCAACTGTTAGGCAAATATGACCTTTCATTAGCTATCGAACATTGCTTAATTTTACATAAACGCTTAAATATAGAAAAAACGTCTCCGAAAAATATATCTGAAATTTTGATATGTTTTGCTGAAATATGTTGACATGTAATTTTTAAAATAATTTCAAGTTTTCACCGTGCAAATTTTTCACAAAGTATATTTGTTTAACTATACCCCATGTTCCGATGACGTCGTTTCTTTCAACGTCAAAGAGAGATTATTCCTAAGAATGTTTTCCAGTTAACGTTTTGTTTCTAGTGAAACATTTATGATCTCTTCTAGAGAATATAGCCTCACGAAAAACGAAAAAACTGAATTAATATCTTATTCCGTCTTCCAGGGAGGAAGATTTCAATGCATCAGGGGTTCATTTTTGCCTAGATATTTATTTTGCGTAACGTGCCCGTTAATTGAACTCTTACGAACCGCGTATTTCGCGACGTCAATTACTTCCGAAAACAGCAAAACCGGGAAAATGAACCCCTGACCTGTTTGAACTCTTCTGTCTAGAAAACGGAATGAGATATTTCTCCGATTTTTTCGTTTTTCATTTTCGTAGGTTTTCTAAACTAACTCGACATTGCTATATCGGAATTAAATGATATGTCGGAAACCGCTCTTAGCGCCCAACTTAGTTTGACGTTTAAAAAATCGACGTTATTTGAACAGGGGGGATGGTTTGAAAAATATACGTTGAGAAATATTTACACGGTAAAATTTTAATATTCTTTCATTAATATTCCAACTTAACATTTCATTAAAACATAATTTGAGATATATTTTTCAGAGACGTTTTTTTTTTATTCAAATTTTTGCGTGAAAAAGGCGAAATTCCAACAGCTTATGAAAATCAATGTTTGCGTCAATCTACTCGTAATGCGTAGACATTGCGTAAAAAGTATAGCACAGCTTTATGGAACTCTTAATGGCACGTAATTTGGTATGGAATTTATTTCAATACCTCAATGAACTGCAGAGCAATGTCGATTAATGCGGATATCTGAGAGCTATAAATTTTGCGTAAAAAAACGTCAGACCATCATATTTTCACGACGTCATTGAAATAGGAATAGTTTATTTCACGTTCAAAAGAAAGTCATTTAGTGAGTCACAAATAAATGAAGTTTTTGATAATATATTGTTTGACTAGAAAACTGAAAATTTTGGTTTTGTCCTATTCCACCTTAAGGTCGTCGAGTCGGGCCTCAGGCGTCGCAGAAGCGCAACTACACCGCTGCAGCAGTGACTTGCGTAGCAAGATCGTATTAGAAGTGTACTGGCAGCGTAATGGAAGCGCACAAATCCGAAGTTTTGGCAAATGCCAACGCTTCTGTGGCGATTTCGAATATCTTAAGAAGCGCCATGAGCGCAGTCATAGCGTCATCCAGTGGAATGAGGATATCATAAAAGATATTAATTCAAACTCTTTGATGGGTTGGGTTTATATTTGGGTTTACATTTGTCCAAAGTTTTATTCTATACCACCCCGCCCATGCCTATGGCCTAGAGGTCAAGGTCACGGGCTTTGAAACTTTTATGTAAAGTTTTGTGTTCAAGTTGTTGAGATTCATGTCAGCCAATCCCTTTGCTGGGTTTGGTTATATTTGGCATCATAAAAGGTGTTGATCTGAAAATTTATTCTATACTATCTTCGCACTTGCCTTCACTTACAGGTCAAGATCACACAAACTCTAGCTTTTCTATGTTTTAAGATAAACTTATTTATCCCATCTTCTTCAGTAAATCTTGGTGGAATTCCGGTTGAAACAGACCTCATCATCTGGATGCTGCTGACAAAAGGTCAAGGTTACGTACTTAAAAGTTCTGCTAAAAGTTTCTTATTTTTCCAATATCCTTTAATTCAAACGTTTGATGTGTTAAATGTTAGGTTTATTGGAAGGTTGCAGAAGATAAGTTGACATCCTCTGGATGCTGTTGCACATACTCGAAAATTATATCATATATGTGTTAAAGTATCTGTTTAAAGTTTGGTGTCATTTGGCGATGGCCATGGCCGAGGGTATACGTAAACCCCTGTTCACTTGTTCTGGTTCAAAATGAAATAAAGGTCTACGCTAATTAATTAAAATAAATGCAATGGTCGCTCTTTAATATATTTTATAGATGATAAAAGCTTAAATGTATAAATTATTCCTTTATTTTTACAGCTAAAAGGATCTTTCGCCATTCTTTACATATAAATTATATAAAGAGTTAAGGAGTTCCTTAAAAAGTTAAAGTTGATACGGGCCAACCTTAAAAAAAAAGATTTTTCCTTAAGTTAAGGACTACCTTAGCGCTAAGGTGTTGTCAAGATTCACTTTTAACCACTTCAAGTTAAACCTTACTTTAAGGTATTCCTTAACTCTGAAGGTGTGATTGTGAACCTGGGCCCAGGTCACTCCCCACAAAACAAGATCACTGTGACCGGCTTTCACGAAAACGTACCATATATTAAGTTTCGAGGTCAGCCCTATATTTCGCTTTTAAAAAACCCTAAACCTTTGAAACTCCATCAGTGCATGCATCATATCATTCCATGTAACCCTCCACAAAACCAAGTCACTGTGGTCTGTTTTTGCGAATAGTACCACATATTGAGATTTCGAAGTAAGCTTCCTACCTCGCTTTTCGTAGGCCCCTGACCTTGATAATTAATTCATCGCATGAACCTTACCACTCCAGGTCACTTCCCACAAAACTAGGCCACTGTGACCTGCTTTCACGAAGACGTATCACATATTAAGTTTCGATGTCAGTCCCATATCTCGCTTTTCAAAAGCCCCTAACCTTGAAACTCCATCAGAGCATGCTGTTTATCATTCCTGGTCATCTTCAACAAAATTAGATCACTGTGACCTACTTTTGCGAAAAAATATCACATGTCTAGACTTCGAGGTCCGCCTCATGTCTCGCTTTCCATAAGCCCCAGACCTTTGAAATTCCATCAGTGAATGCATTTTGCCACTCCAGGTCACCCCCATTAAAAAAACAGTGCCTAAACATTTTATTGTTATTTTTGTAGCATGGTGGTTGAATTTAAGCAAGAATAGCGGTCAAACATTTTTCCAGTGTTTTAACGTTTACAAGGTTCCTAAGTTGATTTTGAAAGCCTCTGCCTTCGACCACACGACGTGGGCATATACTTTCAAATTAACGGTTCTGTCCCAAATTAAGAGATCAGCAAAGTATGACGTTGTCTAGTGCGCAATATATAGAGTTGTCCGAAAGATACTGAACATAAACATTGCAGAGCTTTTACAAGGAACAATAATTTTATCAAAAACATAAAAACAACGAAATAATCTAGAAATTCCAGAGCCAGCTCTCTTGTAATTCTCACAAAAATCAATTCTGTCAAGGCTTTAATGTTGCATACAAAATGTCCTATACCTGGTAATCCATCTTGTACACGTTGTTCACAAACTCTTTCCATAACCGAGTTTGCCAGACCGTAATTCGACTGCCCTGCATTACCACGCCCACTCGCAATGGACGAAAATACAACAAACCAGTCTAAACTGTTCTTGCACATTTGTCTGGTCAGCTGATCCAAGTTCTTGACTCCATTCACTTTCGGGCCACAGACTAATTCAAACTTCTCCACTGTCTGATTCTCAAACAGACCATCTTCCAAAACCTGATAATAATCAGAGAACACCAATTACTGGTATGCAGTTACCAAGAAAAGGCCACAAACATAAAGCACGCTCGGTATGACTTTTACATGTTTACTTGGGTAAATAAGTTCGGAATAGTAAGATCCTTTGGAAACAAGAAATACACTAACGAAACGAAAATAGCAGACTCGGTTTAAATGAGTCTGTTTTTGACCAGTAATGAAATGTGCGGGACAGCCACGCCCCTTAGAACCGGCTTTATCTCATAACTGTCTTTATCATATGACGTCGCATCTGAGAGTGTAATAAAGCCATGCATTAAAAACGATAATCCACTAGTGGATTAAATATGCAAATTACGTCGTAACGTTATACGCTGACGTCCATTAAAACGTCGCGTTTTCTAATGGCGAAATCTTGACGTTTTAGTGCAAAATTTGCTAATAAAATGCGATTTTAGTGTCATATGATAAACAGAATCTTGCATTCGTGCTCCTGTATTATTGAATTTATTAAACTCGTTGGGGAAAACCGATAAGATGCTCGGCAAAGCCTCGCATCTTACCTTTTTCTCCAACTCGTTTAATAAATTCAAAAATATATGAGCACTGATCTCAGTGCTTCAAACGGACCAGGAAACTCATCAATATATAGGTATTTCTCGGGCTGATCAAATATATATCGAAGATACAGCTTCTGTCCTACATTACCGCGCCCATTCGCCATGTAAAGTAAAGGTGTCTCTTCGATATATTTCTGATAAGCCCGGGGAAAACAAAGGTATTCCTCGGGCTGATCAGAGATATGTCGAAGATATCTTCGATGTATCTTCGAATAGCCCGAGTAATGCCTGTGTATTGCTCGAGTTTACCAAGGTAATTATGTCGAACATGCCCACATAGACAACAAAAGAAATGAACAACACAAACGGCTGACAAGGCGGAACACCACAGGTTTTTGATTACAGACGCACACAGCATAGCAAAGAAAAACTGCAACAAAGCCATCGCGTCGGAACAGCCAGCTGAAATATTTTACAAAAACGTTTCTTGCGCGAGGCATACCATAAAATTGCGAAAGACACAAAGAAGTAGGTTCACGAAGGCTGAAAATTAGCCGTGTTAACTTTCAAAATTTCAAATCAATGATTTGTTGTTACTTTTTATATGGTTCGAAATAGAACTTTTATAAAATATGAATTTTGACGCCGTGGCCTTTCTCAAACTTGTCCGAAGGGCATTAGTAGCCTGGGGTAACACGATTTTGCGATTTTCCGCACGTTTCCGCAGTTGCACCAATTTATTTATAAAGAGCCCACCCTTCTAACATCATGTTTATTTGGCAGTGAATGCCGCTGAAGATGGCGAATCGTATAGAAAGACGAAAATGTTAGGCGCTTGGGCTCGGATAGGAGAAAATGTTTTTATCAGAAAAATATCCGCAAACTCAGCAAATACGTAACGTCTTAAGCGGCGGGAAAACGTGATGTCTAGAATTAACGAGATTGCTGTTTACGCACCTATAAATGTTAATGAAGAAATAGTGAATGTTTGCAATAAGCAATGATAACTCTATATACAAAAAGATGTTAATAATATTAGAATCCAGACTTCTAGGTGAGTATAAAATGGCAATTCATCTAGCATACGGGTACTTAAAATATGTATCGCATACCGGTAGATGCGATGTTTCTGTCGTAAATACATTTGAGCCGCGAAACGACAAAAGCAACAATGTGGTTGTGCGCCCAGCGCAGACTCAGGTCAGCCTGGGCATCCGCCCAGCCTGATCAGTGTCTTCGGTGTCCGCATGGAGGTAACTGAGATCCTTGGATACCCTTTAAGCGCATTGCGTAGACTCTCATCCGACTGGGAGGATGCTTAGGCTGATCTGATTAAAATCTGAAAGAGTTCCTTCAAGAGCAGAGAATACACTCAGGAGAAGGAGCATGGGCCAGACTACGTAGTTTCGGCTAATAAAGCCTCTTCAGTGACCCTGACAATATCTGGTGACGAAACCAGAGAAGAGCATACTGTAATTTCTAAATCTTAATTGGACAGTCGATTCAAAGACTAATTAGTCTGCGCTATGCGCACAACCACTTTGTTGGTTTTCTCGAGTCGCGGCTCAAATGTATTTACCACAGAACAAAAACTATCCTTTCTCTAAGAATGTCTCATCACCATTACTTTCCATAAATGAACAGATATTTGGGCTTCGCTCTAGATTGTTACGACACAGAAATGTCAATGTGATGTAATTTGTATATGTACGAAGTATGTATATTTAAACGGTTCATATTTAATTGTGTTCTATGACTTTTTTACCCTCGTTTTGTTTTGGATCAACGTCATGGTGTTGAACCGGCGCTGACAAGGCGGCGTTTTAGCGTTGTGTGCACCTATGGCCAATTCATGATTATAAGCGTAGATTTGCATCATTAAGGTCATTTCAGCGGAAGCAGCTCTGCTACTTTCAGACTTGCGTCCATTTTCAATGACGAACGGCTCTTGAGGGAGCTCCTCTAGCAAATTCCTTCTTTAAGGAGTGGACCCAGTTTGGAAGGGCAACGTTGTCCAGGGAGGCAAACGGGAATGCCATAGGAGTTGTTCCCCTTTGTTATATAACAGGAAAACAGAGGACAAACGTTCCTGTAGCCCACCTGACTCGCTCTGTCAGCAGACTCGGTTTGTCATTTCGCTCATTTGTGACAAATTTTAAATCAGTGGCTTATAAGGAGTGCATATTTTAAGATCTCGGTGACCTTAAGCAAAGTTCAAAAAATGACCTTGACATTTGGTGATATTATGTTTGCATTTGGTCAACAAACTTATCCAATATATATATCTAGGCTTAAAAAGTGTCCGTGAAATCCACTGTTTAAGCATTTTCTCACATAAAGCATTACATACAAAAGTTGATCTTGCCATAAATTAGGTCAAGGTTAATGCACGGTCATGATTTGAAGAAATTATGATGGGCCCTAGTCTCCAGTGCTACATAACAAGCCACAAGATGAGTGGGCCTTTGGTTCCGGAGAAGATTTATGAGGGTTATTACCATATATGGGCATGATGACCATCTTGGTCATGTTACCAAGACCATTCTAAAAAGACCCAGTGAAGCTACGAATGAAATATGGCTTCAATCGGCCCAGTGACCTCAGATAAGATGTTTGAAAATGTTAACAGGCAACGGAAACTCAGTGACCTCGAACAAAGCTCAAAGAAAGAATTTAACCTTTAGCGAGATAATATCTTCATCTAATCATTTAGTTAACCATACATACCAAAAATTATACACTGGACATAAGTTTCTGAGAAGTCCATTGTTTAAGCATTTTCCCATATAAAAGCATCACGTACCGAATTTGACTTTGCCATAAATTAGGTCAAGGTCAACGCACGGTCAGATTTGAACAAACTATGATGGGTCCGAGTCTTCAATGCTACATACTAAGCTACAATGCACTGGGCCTTTCGTTCTGTAAAAGAAAATGTTTGAAGGGTTTTACCATATATGGGCGTGATGGCCATCTTCAGTGTAAGTTACGTTTTCTGTTTACTAATTTCGAGTGTGCCAATGTTTAAACAGCGTGCCAATATTCGTTTTATAAACTATGTTGGTGATATACAAGTTGTCGTTTATTATCTGACATGAACGAGTAAACTCATACAGACTGAATAAACATAATTTTACGTTGTTAGACGGTACCACTGAATTATTAAATACATGAGGACTAAATTGAGCTTCTTGTATGTTCACTTTTATGTTGCTGTGGACAATTTAAAAATTGTGCATTCTGGTAATTCTCGAGGCGTCTGATTGTAAATGTATTAGTAGATCTGCATGCAGTGGGTGAATCGTAAAGAAAATGAAGCCAAACTCACTACTGCAAGATGAAATATTCCCCCTATCGGCGTATGTGAACTTCGAAGCAGAGTGTCTGTATCCTGGAAGTCACAAACATCAGCTGATGAAATGCTGACATTGGCTCCATGTTCAGTGAAGTCCTTCATTTTCTTTGCCTGGTATCCTGTCTTTACTTTTCCAGACCTCGATGTGAGAATGATTCTTCGTGCTCCCCTATTTATTATCCAGGCTGCCAGCTCTAAGCCAAAGCCACCAAGACCTCCAGTGATTACATATGTCTTTTCCGGATTGAAGTAGGTCCTCGGTAGCGCAGGAAGACAAACGGGCGTGTTGACGTCACCAACCTGTAGAGGCAAAGGCATAATTATTATAGTAATTTTATGTGCTTTCGGTATATATTTTAAACACTTAAGAGAGGCTGACTGTAAATATCGAGCATTGGCCCATAATAACATGGAAAGTCGAAAATTACGGATTTGGCTCAAATTTTGGGAAATTGATATATACCATGCTTGTTTGTATTTCACAAGTTTTTAGAGGTCAACGTTCGGACGTTTCCATGGTAACCAGGAATCCATTTTGAAAATATCAATAGTGAGACATGTATGTAATATTTCCTCGATAAAAATCAAACAACAAATAGTATCCCATTCCTATTTGCTTGTATAGTTTGAAAATACATACGTATGTAATAAGATAACATGATATGAATGTTTTCCGTCCCTTATTATCTACGGGAGTGTTTTTGTTGGAAAAAATCGACCCAATCTTGAGTGAAAAAGTGCTGTTTTATTCGCCTAATAACTAAAAATGGCAGTCACGTTTGACAATAAGGCAATATATGCATGATAGACTAAGGTTTGAAGTTTAAGAGTGTCTAAAAATTAGGTGTAAACTCGCAAAACTTTAAAACTTATCCACCTTTGAAATGTGTCAATACTGTAAAATAGTAGGAAGGGAGGTAAGTCAAACTGGCATTATTTATCTCCCTTGACGATTACAAACCTGCGAACACTACAGGTAGTATCCATGATCTTTAATAATAAAAGATAGTATCTTTAAAAGAATAAGATTATTGTCAACAATGCTCACCATGACCTTTTCTATCTATGAAATAGGTCTGTTTACCAAGACTGCAGTTGCAGTTGTATTCGGTACATTTGATGATAAGAGTTGTCCCGAGCAAAACGTCTGCAGAAATCACGGAATAGAAGAACGGAGTAAAACTGTTTTATTTGCAGCAATATGTTTGCCTTATCTTTATTTTATGTTGAAATACATAAATTTACTAATGTTTTTTTTAATGAATTGCTTCTGTGAAGCAGGTAATACGCAAGAAGAGGCATTTTTCAGGACAGAAAGTGGTGTAGACTAAGGCCTACAGCGTCTATTCACCGAGTAATACTGAAATTTTAAGCAATGTTCTGTTACCTATGATCGTCATACTACATAGAACAGCTAAAAATGGATGGATGAATGACTTTGGATTTTATGTCCTTTTTAACAGTATTTCAGTCATATCAGGACTATTGGGGGATGTGGTTGGGGAGATGGTGGGAAGGGGGGGGGGGGAGGGGAGGGATGAGTATGAAAAGCTGTGCAGTGGAGCCAAATTTGCGGTTGGAAAGATTAATGCATCCAGCAGATCTCGAACTCTGAACAACTTAATCAGCAGGCCAGGCCTTAACCTACTGTGCTACCCGGGGCTTCTAGAATAGCCAAGAAAGTCGTGTAATTTAGGTAATCCTGATAGGGGTGCCATCTTAAGTATACGAGTACTCATGAGTGATTTATTTATCCCATCTTATTTCATCCACATTTCTGTAGCTTAGCGAGGGAAGCGCCTGCGTGCTAAGCTAGCAGTCCTTGTTCGAATCTCTCTTTTTTCAATCACGGGGTGCCATTGCACACTGTCTTTAAAAATCACCCATGCCTTGTTGCATGACCTAAGTAGGCTACTGTTGAAAGGGCTATAAAACTACAAACCTGTCATTAACTCTCTTCATTTTCCAGTCTGCCATTTAAATGTTAATTTGTGGTGCCATAAAAATGTTTGAAATGCCCATTTTGTTATGAAATTATTATTGGTTGAGCGTGTGATTTTTCGGCTCGTTTCTAACTATTAGCTTTTTTTAAACTCACTCCGGCTTCGCCGTCGAGATATAAACTACGATTTGCGCTTTAACACCATGTATACATCAGCGACAATTCACTGGTAACAATTTTTTTTTTCTAAATCGTGTAAATTTATATCACGTATTTTTTCACATTTGTACACACTTTCTCTTCACAAAACGGTGATATTGCTATTGCATATACAGTGGGTGGGGTATCTAAGCAGCAACTTTAAATCTGTTTATTAGAAAAAAAGAAAACCATTAGAGATACAGAAACCAAATACTGAACTACATTAAAACCATATCGTGTATATTAGTTACATGGGTTTAGGGTCGTTTTGAACTGATGTAACACATTTTTATGCATCGTAACCATAGAAACAATACCAAACACAACACTTCTACGGCCTTATTTGCAAACATGGGATAAAAATGTGACTCTTATTTGTTTAATAAGCAAATTCAAACTGAAAGTGTGGAAATTAGGGTAAAGAAATCTAGAAAACTGTTGTTTCTGTAAAATTGCAATTGCGACGGGGACACCCTTTGCACGTGCAATTATTCTGTAGTCAGTGAAAGTTTACAGCTAATTGTTTTTGCTATGTACCGTACTTATGTTGACGTTTGAAGACATGTTAATGTTATACTCAGGTCAGGCTGCCATTTTTAATAACCTCGATTTGAAAAAGAGCTAGTTTCACAAATTTTATTTTTTCTCCGACTATATGTACTTCCAGTTGCCATGGTTTCAACAACGTGCAGTAGCCAATGCTCTGAAGGTGCAGAGACTGGCAATTACATTTAGTCCTAAGCACCATACCAGTTAACTATTTGATACTTGCTTCAGGACAGACACGTTTCTTTGAAATTCATGAAAATATGTAAAATTTGAGCAGCCTAAAAATGGTTGCCATGTCAACAGTAATTGCTTAGATATCTCGAGAACCGTTTGACATATTTCACTAATTTTTTCACTAATCTTCATCTTTCGTCGAGAGCTTTAATCCAACACATTTTTAGCAAAATACAAAATTTTGAGTTTCCATCCAATGCTCGATGCTTACAGTCAGCTTCTCTTAACATTCTTACGTTTACATTGTTTTAGATATAATTATAAAATAAAGTTTACACAATTTAAGCCCCAGTCTCACTGCCACGAGGGCAGGATTTACTACCTTCAAAACGTAGCAAAATGGCGATATATGTAGTAAACGTAGTGAAGATGTCTTACATATGGCTATATCAGTGACCCAACTGCGTTAGAATTTGGAACGTTCAACACAAACGTGGCATTTTGATTTACGTAGCGTTTACCTAGTGAAACAGGATAGAATATAATCAAAACATACTGAAACGAAGATAAAGCATATTAAATGCGTACAAAAGTGTAACAGTCCATACTTGGAGGTTCTCTAAGTACTACTGCGCATTATCTACGCTTTTGTACGTCTTACTGCGTTTTGCTACGTTTGTTCCACGTTTTACGTAACTTAAAATGTTTTGTCTACGTTTAGTATAGTTTGACAAGCCTTCACTCTGTTTGACCACGTTTTACTAAATATACAATTATACGTATGTCAAAAAGCCACGTTGAGTTGAACATTTCTACTTACTCAAACGTAGCTTAGCCACGTATATAGCAGTAATGTTTAAGTACGTGTATTGCCGTTTTCCTAGTTTACGTTGTAAAACCTAGCCCTCAATACGTGACAGTAAAAGTAAAAAGTATGCAAAGACCAGGAACTGAAACAATCAAAATCCAAATCCAGCCCTCAAACCATAGTTGGAAACAACTAAGATTACAAATAATCAAGATACAGAGAACATATGGCCAACCGAGTGAGCGGCTTGTTCCCAAAAGGTGGCCACTCAGCAACCCAAACCGAAGCAAAAATAATAATAACATACATAAGGTAAAACATCACAGAAACTCTGACACCAAAAACAGGCAACAAAGAACCACAACAGAACTACCGCCTTGGAACGGTCAGTAATGAATTACTGGGGGGCTTAAATCGATTTTACAGGCCCAACCTCACCCTCAGTTTCTGAACTGGAGTTTTGATGATCAAGTGATACATGGTAAATCGAAGTTAACGTAGTCAAACATATTGGACACTTTCTAGAATCGCGGTAGAACTAAATGTCTAGAAAATGAGGCAAACGGTATAGCTAAACGGGGGAGGGGTGGGGGGAGGGTGTGGGATGGCGGGGACGTAGGAAACCCCCTATCCCATAATACGTGAACCTGGGACTGGGTCTTTAATCCGAGAAAAGCGCATTCCTCATTACCACAAACCCTAAACGTTTGAAACAAACACATGATGGTGTCGGCAGCAACGGACAACTGATATCCCTATCTAGCCACCCTTAATGCGCGAGACAGAGCAGCGGCAGAAATCAGGCAAAAGACGGCTATGTATCAACTACATAATATGGAATAGGCACCACCTATATTGCAACCAACCTACATTATGACTCAAATAAAAAAAAGAAACAAGAAAATTGACGCACAGCTGCATGGACATACAGTTACTTTTTCAGTATTGTTACGCATTCCTGTCCTACAACGAAGAAATCCTGGGTATCTTAATTACAGTAAACAACAAAAATCTAAAAGTTATGACAGCGAAAATAAAATTACGACGCCCAAAGGAAGCAGAAAGGATGGAATATATTCCCTTTTATAGCTAGTACTCGCCTGCAGGCGCGAAGGAGCTTTTAAAGAGCGGGAGCCCTATGGTAGAGGTTTGGTAAGGCATGTTTTTACCTGTAAGATATATTACTTTCAATGGAATTTCTTTCGTAACGACACTTAACTGATGTTATAATTAGACTGGTTCGAAAAGAAATCAACGAACGAAAAGATAAGAAATACAGGGCGTACAATCTTTCAGTCGCTAAGTTACGTAATGACGTCAAACGTTCCGTTTGAGAAAAACAAAATGGCGTCAACGTGAAATTTAAAGAAAATAAAGCGCCGTAGAGAAGAAACTGAAAAATTATAGCCCGTTTTCCGAGGAGATAGATTACTATGGGGAAATCTGTTTTTCTGAGATTTACATCAGTGTGTAGACGGAGCTCGCAGCTATGGAGTTGCAATGCTTTTATTAGGGCCTACACATTTCAAACGACAAAAAAAGGATTGTGCAATTGAATATGAGTAGTCAGACCGGGGACTACACTTCGATCACGCAGTTTTGTCCGAAATTTAAGTTAACATGGTAACTGCTATAGAGAGGTTTATTATACAACCCACACATTGTAAAGCCCATAGGCAGTGCATATTTTCATATTAGCAACAATGCCTTTGCCGTCCCCATCCATCCTGTATATAGCTGGTGTCGTCTGATATGAATATTCGTTTTCCGCATTTGCAAATTTCTTTAAGTAAATACTTTTGGTTTATTTACTGAAATGCGCAGGCTGATTCGAGTATTCGATGTAATCACATGGCTTAAGGCACCGTTTCAGACGAAGCCAATGAAGTCCCACTGGACACACAACGTCGAAATGACGTCGTTTCTATGTCAGTGCGACATCATGATGTCCAAAAACACTTAAACGGCATCGTTTTGAGGTTGCGTGCCTCTCGTCGGTAGATGAGGTTACCATCCTGATAGAGAAGCGAAGAAATGTGGAAAAAGGGAAAAAAAAATTTTGACATCGGTAACATTTATTTATTCACCTATTTAGATCATTTATTTATTTGTATATTTATTCTTTTTTTATTATTTGTCATTTCCGGTCGATATCCGTTCGACATATCGTTAATTCACAGCTGACAGTGCTTTTCTTTGAAGGTGCCAGTACTGGTAAACTCCGATAACTGTATAGTTATCATGTACTGTTATCGCGTACAGTTACCATGTACAGTTTTGAATATGGACAATCATTACGGAGCTGCAAATAAACAAACCTCTGTTTCGGTAAACTCTGCTGTTTTCCTTTTGGCAACGTAAATATGTTTATGGTATTCATTGACTCCGTCGCAAAGGTTATTTTATGAGTCTCCATGACATATGTCATAATAAAAATAATAAATGGAGGTATATGATTGCATGAGACTCACCTAGAGGTTATTTATGGTTACCTCCTTTTTTGTGAGGAAAGTAGAGCACTGAATTGAGGTCACAGGGTAAACATTTTGAGAAAGCAACTCTGTTATTTTCATTTTTGACTCCCTTCTTAATGGGGGGGGGGGGCACCCGTTGAAACCAGGAATTTGCTGCTTTAGGAGCAAATTCTTTCATTTAAGTGTAGACCACTGGAAAGAGCTACGTCATCCTGAGAAGAAACAGGTCACAAAAGATGTTCGTATTTGCATAAATGGCAGAAAAATGTGGATGTGTTCCTATAAACCTTAAAGCATATTATGTTGTGGGTGCTCATCAAGTAGATGAGCTCCTACAACATAGGTTTTAGTAAAAAAATGTTAGAATTAACCTCTGAAACTTGTTAGTAATCCTAAAACGGAAAGCCACAAGGTTATTTCAGTATCACAACATATGTTTTAGTTGAAAAAAAAAACAGCCTCTTATTCATAGGTTCTGACCGACACAACACACCTGGTAACTGAAAAAGGAGCACTAAAACATTATTCTATTAAAATAACCCAAGCAATGTGAGATTAACGAATACCCTGAGCAAACATTTTCTTTTGGGTAAAAAAAAACGGCAGAGCGTACCCAACAAAATTTGTTTACAATGTAGCCCAAGTTTCAGATCTTTCTTCTTCTGTATACAATGTTAAAATGAGACAAAACAGTCTGACTCAAACTCCCCTCCGATCTCTCAGACCATTTTTGATTCATCAAGGTAACAGATGACCTTAATGCATCAGACAGGAAGGTCAGTTTCCAGACAGGTTAAATAACATCAATTAGAATTAAATAATAAGGTACAATATAATTTTATTGATTTATTTATTTGTTTATAAGTGAAAAGTTCAGCAAAGCTGTAATAAAAAAATAGATATATCCATTTCTGTTTAAGCTGTATCGGTTAATATTAGTACTGATTGTGAGGTGTACAAGATATTTGGACTCGCCCTAAAGGGCTCGTCAATTAACCTGTACACCGCACAATCAGTACTTAATTCTACCGATACATCTAAAAAAGAATGGATATATCTATCATCCGTATCACGAGATATTAAAATGATAATGAAATGAAAATGCAAAAAAAATAAAAAAAAAAAAAAACATGAGTAGGCCTAGGCTAGAGACGGGACCAGGGGACAGGTGACTGGATAAAATAGAGAGAGAGACAGAGAGTGGTGCCTACGAGAATTCAAAAGTTTATTCAAGAAAGCTGCAGAACACATGGTCAGAGGCATACAAAGAGATGATTTATCTGCAATGTGTTGGTGTGTAGCCTTCAGTATTGATAATATCCTTTATGACGTCGCCCTTCATAGATGTAACGTCACACTGGTGGTGAAGCCAATACATTACTAGATTATTTATATAATTAAGAGAAAGTCATGAAAGCAGAAGCCTCAAGTTCTTTTGCATTAAGACACAGTTACTCCGTCAGCCAATGTCGTCTTTAGAAAGTTGTAAAGTTTGCTGGCCACATCACGTATGTGAGGCGACTAAATGGGAAATACGCCTAAATGGGATAAATAGCACCTAAGTAGGAAAGAGAAACACGCTTATCTGGGAAAACAGCTTTTGGCGCTTGAGTCAGAAAACGCTTCGTAAAGTATACATTACATTTAATAGCAAACATGCATTCTTCTGTTCCATGTCAAACAAAGTAGCGAAGTAGTGTAATTTATATATAACCGAAGCAAGAGTAAACACGCCTCTGCCTTATGCAGACTGATCATAGCCGTTATCCCGGGCAGCGGTGTTCGGGATGTGCGACTGGGTGAAGGTCAGAAAGGATCAAAATCTGAATTCAGTTTATGTAATGGTTTACTTAATACATCATAATCATATACTTCAGTATACAGGAAGCAAGAGTCGCTGTTGAAGTTTTACAGGGAATAAGGCACATATTCTCAGGACGCAAAAGAATAATCATGTATTGACTGCTTCTATCAGGTAAATGACAGATATATCACCTCTTTTCCTTGATTACCGGCTCGGGTTTTTAATTGCAGCTGCCTACAGTCACCGTGGAATATTTTCTGAGTTTTGCAAATGCATTTTGTGCAGGAAACTGTGATGAAGAAAAGTCAATTATATAATTTAATGCCGAAAGTATATTCTTTAATAGTATGCGTCATCTGATTAGCTTTAGTCACACACTTTTTTTTCCTCGGGTAGTGTTGCACCCTTCTTGATAAGTACATTGAACTAAGTAATTGTGTCTTGCTTGCAAATACATAGCTTGTCATAGGAGTTATTCTTTGTTAAATGTAAAAATCCGTAAGTCTTATCACAGGACTACTTGTGTTAAGGCTATTCTGGAGGCACCCCGACCTCGTGGGGGGGGGGGGGGGGGGGGGGGAGTGGCTGTGTGGTGTGACGGTGCTGGTTATACCTTCCAGTGCTTGGGTGTCCTACAATGTGGCCGTTTCTAAACTTATTTCTATCCTGACGGCAACGGCCGAAACAAAGTATGGCCTTCAGATACCAGACTTCCATTTTCAAAGATTCTTCCATAAAATACATAGACCATCAGATACACAGACATGGCGCGTGTGTTATAACAGGCAGGTGATGCTTACTATTCGCGAGTACCCGATGACACTTCCGGTTTAGGGGTTTATGTCAATGTATCAACATATTTCGGATTTGTCGATGGTTATATGGTTATGAGTTCGGACTTACAATTTTGCTACTTTGACCGTTCTACAAGTATTCAAGCAAGATTTATTGCAAATTTTAGTGTTTTGTATTCAGGATTTCCAAGAAGCTACAGCTTTCCCGTCAGGCAAAGCTTGTCCTGTGAACATCCCGTGACGCCCATCCGTCCTTCCATACTTCTTTTGACGAATATCGCCGATGGTATTCATCTTTAACGTTACTCGTTACTTTGGCGTTACTTGTTATCGTACACCAAATCTTACTCTAAACAAATCAACAGTATACTCTTTCCTACGAACAATATACAATCTTTCTCTTTCCCAGCTACCACGCTCAGCACTTGTGCTTTCTTGGAATCACCCTATCAAACTCTTCCTAATCTTTCCTGTTCGAACCTACCCTACCACACCCTACTTTATATTACTTTACAAATAACCACTCATCCTACTTTCATATAAAACCCTATCTAGCCCTGCACTACCATGGCCTGCTGTAATATAGCTAACACTAGCCAAAGCTACGATGACCTCTCGTCATCCACTATTCCTTCCTACCATCACTACACTATCCTATCATCCATGCCATGTCTGATAAGGCGAGGTACGCCCTGCCCTACTGAATTCTACCCTTCTATACGTTTTCTCGATGTCTGTTTCCTAACATTTCCGTTCGTATTATTACAATCTCGACCATACCGTACACTGACTTGTACCTCTACACAATACTATAATTAAGCCGCGACACGAGAAAAACCAACAATATGGTTGTGCGCCCAGCGCAGACCCAGAACAGCCTGGGCATCCGCCCAGTCTGATCAGAGTCTTCGTTGTCCGCATGGAGGTAGCTTAGACCGTTAGCTACCCATTAAGCGCTTAGCAAAGAGTCTGATCAGACTGGGTGGATGCCCAGGTTGATCTGAGTCTGCGCTGAGCGCACAACCACACTGTTGGTTTTCGCACGTCGCGGCTCAATTACATGTACCCTACAAAAACTAGTCTAATTTCAATATACCGTAATTTGCTCGATCCTTCCCTTAACTACCCTGCCCTACATGGCCTTTACCTGCCGAATCATCTTTACCTTGCCCGCCATATACCTGGCCTGGCCTTCCATACTTTACCTACCCTGCGGTTAATTGTCGCCTCCTTCTCCTTATACCCAAGCGAAATTCACAGTACGTTTTACGCTTAGTCTAGTAAATGAAATGATCGTTTCATGAGGACTGTTTCGCCAGACTGTGCTGAGAACCCACCCTACTGCTCATGTCTATCCAAGAACTGCACTACACTGCACTTCACTACACTACACTACACCACACCACACTACACTGCTTGCCTCGACAATACCTTGTTTGCCTTTCCGTATGCCATTCCTAAACTAGTCTATTCCAAGTTATACCGCACTAGCATTATTTTCCCATTTAGTGGTAATTCTTTTTCTCACTTAAGCGGTAACCATTCACTTTGCGTATTTAGTCGTATTTCCTATTTTAGCGCTTGATAGACGTTTTCCTAGATAGACGTTAATTTATCACACTTAAGCGCATTTCCCATTTAGTTGCTTCATACACGTATGCACCTGCCTGCTGTCGACCTAGAAATATTGAACGTGTCACCAATAAGCTATGCAGAGAAAGCGCAGAGAAAAGGTAAGGGTTGTTTTATCTGCAAACAGGTGCGACCATCAAGCGGTTATCTGACCACCAGCATAGGAGCTTTTTGGAAGACATTCGCGTGTCGCCAGGGAAGTAAAGGCGGAAAAGGAATGTATTTTCTGTTTTTATATTTTCCGAACATACGAGACTAGCGTCATTCAAGCCTTAGAGGTATGGGACAGAGTAGAATAGAATAGAAATTCGCGTCTACCCTAAAGCAACCAATAATCGTTGTTTGGCGCCTGTCGCCTTCGGCGCCAAACAATTCTTTGGTTGGTTGCTATCAATCTTTTTTGAATTAATACTTTGATCAAACTCGTTGAGATATTGTCCATCTCTGAAGTCAATGCAATTAAGCTAACAGTATTCAGAATATGAACCAATGCACATTACTCAATCAATACCTTTATCAAGACTTTGCCGATATGCTTTCCCTGTGCCATGTATCTGAATGCATCTTCTACTTGATCTGTGTTGAATACAGTTGTTCTCAACGGTTTAACGACTCCCGACCTGATGCCGTCTGTTAAACATTTTGATGTCATTATCATCTCCCTGTTTCCTTCTTTAACCAATGAATCTGTCAGAATACCGTGGAATGTGATATTTTTTAAAAACGCCGACATTCCTGCAAAACATAAATGCTAATCTTTAACTGTTGTTCAATTGTTTAAGAATATCTTCCGAAATCCTTCACCCTAAGCTGATGTCTGGATGTAAGGAAATTAGTATAAATCGAATTGCATATTAAATTCCACGACAGCAAACTAGAATCATTTACATTAAGAAGTAATACTAGTGTCAGCACTAGTCATTAGACAATACGAGCGTACAGCCGAATGAGTACCTTTTTTCCACGTAGGTACATATAGTCGCAGAGCTGGACTAGGCAAAACACATACAATAAACATTTTTAACTATTTTCTATTTTATGTACTCAAAAAATATATGTAAACATAATTGCTGTTGCTGGTGATGTCTTTGGTTGTGACCAAATGTTTGCTGTCCTTTTCGCACATGGTTTCTTGAGTGGGATTTGGGTTTGCATTGTGGCAGTTCTTGAGAATTTTCCTACCTACTTATGGAAGAACAAAAACATTTTGTCGTAAACTTCAGCGACGCAAGTGGGGAAGGACTAGGTAGGCATATCTTGCCTGATTGCATCAGTAACTTTGGTTCAGACAAGGATGCCCGCTGCCTGCCGGGACCTTCCTATCAACTTTTTGCTTCAAACGTTTGGGGTTTAGCGACACTGATGAAGTTAAATACATTATGCACATCTGTCGCACTAAATTTCGTAAAGGTACATTTATATAAGTAGACACACATAATAATAACGAACTTCAAGATAAACCACAATGGTAAAACCGCCTTTGAACGGTCAGAAATATATTATAGATTTTAACTGATTTTATTTAGCTCCTACCCTCGCCTCAGGTTCCATCTTTATTCATGTAACATGTCAATCCAAAATACATAAAGCACACAAAACAACTAAGCTACATAGATAATCGGGCATTATAAGCAATGGTCACTGAACCTTTTTAATCGATTCTAAATGATATAACGCTGATCACCAATACAAAACGCAAACAATGGATTTGTATGAAAGGTATCGTTCAGAAAGGCCGGTTTCGGCCATTTGGACCTCAGGGTTTATCTGAATTCGAGGATTTTATAGTACCAGGAGCCGTATTCATAAAGCCACTTAAGTCGTTGCTATGTGGTTACTAAGGCTAAATATCTATAAAGGAGATTCCCTACAACTATGAAATTTGGTCTGGAGGAACAGTCTTTCTAAGTCTTTCTAAGACTGTTCCTGCAGACCAAATTTCATAGTTGTAGGGAATCTCCTTCAAAGAAATTTAGCCTTAGCAACAGCATAGCAACCATTTAAGTTGTTTTAAGAATACGGCCCCAGCCCACCGACATATGCAACATGCCGTCTTTCAGCTGATACGCGAAGCTATCAGACCAACAATCCGCCGAAATAGTTATTTCTTTTGATTCCAATTGTAACTAACACCTCAGTAGCCTAACTTAATTTATTTAGTGATGTGGGATAATGTGTTATTTTACAGGTGAGTTCAGGCCCATTTGGTTAATGGAACTGTCATTCATTTTCGAAGCCGTCTAGGCCTATTTGGTTAATTGGAGTGTCATTCATTTTCTAAACCAATCGATAAAGCGTTGAGCTACGAGTATGATACCTGCTCGTTAATGGGCAGTCTTTATCGGGAACAGTGAAAGATGATCAATGAACGTACCATTTTGCTAAGACCGAACAAAAAAAGAGAAGATATCAAACGACTTTGATCGTTAGTGGAAAGTTTGATTTTGACAGCTTTGAAGGTGTCTTCCATGGCGCGAATGACATATTGCATTTGTTGATCGAGGGGTAGTGGAAAGTATTTTGAAATGTTTTATGACACCAAAGAAGAATCAAATAAAAGACAGCACATGCTTACCTTCAAAACCAACACTTCTGATTATAGATGGATGGATGACTTTCGATTTTACGTCCTTTTAAACAGTATTTCAGTCATATAAGGACGATGGGAGGGTGATAGTGAAAAGCTGTGTGCAGTGAAACCCCGTTTACGATTGAAAAGATTCCCGCCTACAGCGGGGCTAGAACTCGGGACCGCTAGATCAGCAGGCCAGCGTTTAATCAACTGAGCTACCATGGCTCCTCACTTCTGAAGAAATCTACACAACAACGCAACAATATTTTCATATATCACAAAATTAGAATCATACGGAGACAGGGCATCTTATAGCAGGTGAAGTGAAATATAGAGAGTCTCAAACATGTTGGCTTTGCGAGCACGAAACATACAGAAGGATAAAACTAGTGGCTTATACAAACTTATATTCAGATACCGACTTCAAAGAGAAATGACAAGTGTGAAAGGCTTGCCATCTAGTCCACAAGCCGTTGTGTAATTTCTCGCCATGGCATTGGAAGGCTATACTCTGTAATAGTTGTGGCGCTTCTTCCAAACATTGAATTAACGTTGATTCAACATCACAACGTTAAATCGAGATTAACTTAATGCTGGTTCAACTAGAACTGTCGGAGAATCCGACTATACCCCCTTTTTACTGCTTTAATCAAATGGTAATATTTTCGTTACATAAAGTATAGAGAGAGGGAACTCATTGTCAACATGTATACCAAATATCAATAAATCCCTTTCTATGTAATACAGTATAAAATGATTTCACACAGACAGATAGAAAAAATAATAAATGCATGTAAGACATACATCTTTATAAAGTTATATACCAAATATGAAGATTCAAACTTGGAGGGATGCTGTGAAATTCGTTATGAAAAATTGCATTATTCATAGTAAGGAGAGAAAGAAAAATTGGAAAAATATAGGGAAGAATAAGCTGGAGAAGGCTGGTACTTGGTCCCACAATACATCAGTTGTCATCAACCTGCAAACAAAATATCCCTACTCTTACTTGCAATGCCTGCTTAGATATCTTTGACAAAAATATCTTTATTATTCAAAGTATGGAGAGAAAGAAAATCAGACAAATACAGGGAAAAATATGCCAAATATGGCTGGTTTGCAATCCCACCATACAAAAAGTCGTTATCAATCTGTATACCAAATATGAGCATTCTATCTTGAAGTGTTGTTGTGCAATCTGTTATGAGAAATTGCATTATTCAGTGTAAAGAAAGAAAGAAAATCAGACAAGTACAGGGAAGAAAATGCAGATACACCTGGTTTGCAATCCCACAACACAGTAGGTTGTTAACATATGAACATTCTACCCTGAAGGATTGCTGTGAAATCTGTTACGAAACATTGCATTATTCAGTGTAAAGAGAGAAAGAAAATCAGACAAATACAGGGAGGAATAAGCTGGAGAAGGCTGGTTTGCAATCCTACGATACAACACATCGTCATCAACCTGCAAGCCAAATATGACTACCCTAGCTCGCACAGTTGTGGAGAAATATTTGACGAATAAATTCATTATTCAAAGTATGGAAAGTAAGAAAGTTCGACAAATACAGGACAGAATAAGCAGGAGAAGGCTGGTTTGAAATCCCACGATACAACACCGCGTCATCAACCTGTATGCCAAATAAGACCATTCTAGCTTGAACGATTGTGGAGAAATCTTTGACGAAAAATTTCATTATTCAAAGTATGGAAATAAAGAAAATTGTATATATAAAGGGAAAAATAAGCATGAGCAGGCTGGTTTGAAATCCCGCGATACAACACACCATCATCAACCTCTATGCCAAATATGACTATTCTAGCTTGTATGCTGGTGAAGAAATCTTTGACGAAAAAATTCATTATTCAAAGTATGGAAAGTAAGAAAATTGAAAAAATACAGGGAAGAATAAGCAGGAGAAGGCTGGTTTGAAATCCCACGATACAACGCACCATCATCAACCTCTATGCCAACTATGACTATTCTACCTTGGATGGTTGTGAAGAAATCTTTGACGAAAAATTTAATTATTCAAAGTATAGAAATAAAGAAAATTGGACAAATAAAGGGAAAAAGAAGCTTGAGATAGCTGGTTTGCAATCCCACGATACAACACACTGTCATCAACCTGTGTGCCAAATATGACTATTCTAGCTTGTATGGTTGTGGAGAAATCTTTGACGAAAAATTTTATGAAAAGTGGACGGACGGAACGACGGACGGAAGGACGGACGGACAGATGTAAACCAGTATACCCCCACTTTTTGAAAGCGGGGGTATAAAGATGTGGGGCCAGTGGGCTTGATATGTTCATAAATAGAAGAAAAAAAAAGAATATCATAACGTTATTAGTTTAAATATTCTATTTTAAATTATTAAACACTGATGATTCTGAACGAGAGAATGTCTTTCTTCCAGAGAACCAAATTTCAAAATAAGGGTAACGTTGTTTTCGTACTAATTGTAAGATGATTTTGGTTAATTGTTGGTTCAAATAAATTGAGGGAACAAACCATTCGCACTAGTCTAAGTACCGCTTTTCTTTCTCCCTCACCCTTGCAGACAGCTTGATATAGACTGAAATAATGTCTCAAAGAGCCGTTAAACCTAACACAAACAACCAACAACACTTGTAAAAAGTGCAAGAGTACATTGTTTCTAGATAAAGATGTACAAAAACTATCCCGAAGTTATAATATAAACCGCTTTTATCTCGAATTCTGACCCTGAAACTGTCCCAACATATTCAATCAAATCACACACTTACCAAGAGGATTATTTTGTGACAAATCAAATTTGCCGATCTCAAGAAAATGGCCATGCTCCGCCAGTACTCTCACGCTCGACTGTAGTTTTTCCTCTGCCAAGGAGTTTAGAACAATATTTACACCTGTAATTATATAAGAATGTGTAGCTGATATCAGTCACTTACAGAATAATCCCAATGTAAGGCGTTACAAATCTGACCACTTGGATCGTGTGTCGAAGTGGTGAAAGGGCACAAGCCCCATCTTCGTAAAAATAACTAGAACTGTCGGAGAATCTGACTATACCCCCGCTAAACTGCTTAAATCAAATGGTGTTATTTTCGTTACAAAATGCATAGAGAGAGAATTCATTGTCACCATGTATACCAAATATCAATATTCAACATAAATCCCTTTCTACGTAATATGGAATAAAATGATTTCACATTGACAGAAAGAAAATATAATAAATACATGCAAGACATAAGTCTTTATCAGTCTGTATACCAAAATTAATACTAGAACTGTCAGAAAATCTGACTATACCCCCGCTGTAGCGCTTCCAATGCCTATGGCCTGTATGGAGAAAACAAAACATGAAAGAAAACAAATCTAACATGTATGAGCAGTCTATGCTGAACAGTTGCTGAGAACTCTGCTCTGAAAAGTGTCATAAGTCATTGACAAGTCATTTACCAAATATGATCCTGCACAGTTGCAGAGAAATCTTTCACAAAAAATAACAGTACTGAATGCATGGAGAGAAAGAAAAGTGAACACATATAGGGAAGAACAAACAGGCGAAGGCCGGTTCTCTATCCTATGACACAACTTGTCATTGTCAACCTGTATACCAAATATCAACTTTCTACTTTATACTGTTGCGGAGATATCTTTGACAAAAAATTTTGGAGAGAAAGAAAAAGGAACAAAAATAGGGAAAAACAAAAAGAGAAGGAGGCCCATTCTCAAACCCATGATATAACTTGTTGTTATCAACCTGTATACCAAATTGAACTTTCTACCTTATAATACTGCTGAGATACCTTTGACAAAAAAGTGTAGAGAGAGACCGAGAATAACAAATACAGGGAAAAACAAAGAGGAAAAGGCCCATTCTCAATCCCACAATACAACAAGTCATTGTTAACCTATATAATAAATATAAACCTTCCACCTTGAACAGTTGCTGAGAAATCTTTTACGAAAAATTTCAGTACTGAAAGCATGGAGAGAAAGAAAAGTGAACAAATACTGGAAAGAACAAATAGGAGAAGGTTGATTCTCTATCCCGAAATACATCATGTAGTTGCTAATCTGTATACCAAATACTAACTTTCTATCTTATACAGCTGCAGAGATATCTTTGACGAAAATAAATGGAGAGAAAGAAAAGTGAACAAATACAGGGAAGAACAAGAGGAGAAAGCCCATTCTAAATCCCACAATACAACAAGTCATTGTCAACTCATATAACAAATAGGAACCTTCCCACTGGAACAGTTGCTGAGAAATCGTTTACGAAAAAATACAGTACTGAATGCATGGAGAGAAAGAAAAGTGAACAAATACAAGGAAGAACAAATAGGAGAAGACCAGTTCGCTATCCCACGATACAACTTGTTATTGCTAACCTGTATACCAAATATTAACTTTCTATCTTACGCTGTTGCGGAGATATCTTTGACAAAAATAAATGGAGAGAAAGAAAAGTGAACAAATAGAGGGAAGAACAAGCAGGAGAGGACCCATTCTCAATCCCACGATACAACTTGTTGTTGTCATCCTGTATACCAAATATGAAATTTCTATCTTGTACGGTTCTTGAGATATCTTTGACAAAAAATTGTTACGGAATTACGGAAGGACGGAAGGACGGACGGAACTACTGACAGATGTAAACCAGTATACCCCCCCCCCCCCCACTTTTTCAAAGCGGGGGTATAATAAATTGAACCAAAGACAAGACCTACCACCGAAATTTAAGTCTCACAGCCAAGCTAGCTGAGGAACTGCTTGCTGGATAAGACCTTTTCCGTTTTGACCCCGAAATATAAATGAGACTTCTTGATTTTTATTATAAATTTATACATACAGTTGTATAAAATAGAACAAATAGCATACAAACAAACCATTAACGTAAAAGAATTCACCGTGATTCACGATAACAATTAAAAACGTTGACGGAAGAACTGCGTGCTCAAAGCAGTAATGGTCAGTTCGATATTCGACTGACGATCTCTTGACATGACGTAATTCTGGGTGGTGAACAAGAGTGATATCAATCATGTGGAGGAAAAATTCAGGTCGTTAAATTTAATAGCTAAACGCAGTGCTAAACAGGAAGAGGTTAAAGCGGACACGCTTTTAGAGTGGGTCACAGCGATACCGTCTTTGATGAACGGACGAATTTCTATCTTAAGCAGGACCATGTCAACCCTGTGTATATCGCATTTGACAATCCTGCGGTCGTTGCTGAGTTCCAGCTGACAAAGCATCTAACAATATTTAGTTTGTTTGCAGAACTGCTACATCAACTGCTTGAGAGAGGGGCTTTGTTTGAACTTTGCAGACAGAAACCAAACATATATGTTCACTTCGTCGACAAAGGAGGAATTTCTTAGAAACCATATGACGGTTCTGCTTTTCTTTGGCATTTGTACGACAGAGGAAGATCTTGAACTTCCAAAACTGTATTGGATCCCAAAGTAAATTAAATCCATATAAGCAACTATATATTGCTGGGGCGGCTAAGTGTTCGACCAGATCTCTTTCACACGTTCTTACAGAAATACTTACGGCACTTAGGAATGGACCTCAGACATATTTTGATTTATCATACGCCAGTAGTTGCCGTTAATTAAATGAGGATCCCTAAAAAGTCTACAGAACTTTTGGAAAGTTTATAAGCCCAAGAACTCTTTGAAGTAGGTAAATTCAAAACATTCGATTTCTCTACGCTTTAAACTACTATACCACATGACAAGTTATAATCAAGATAAAAAAAATAAATTATTATCAAAAATGTGTTTTTCACTAAAACGGAAACCGGTTATAAATACATTGATCTTGGGTTTGGGTATCAGGATACAGACTTTGTTAAGGACCTCTCTAATGTTCATACAAAATATTCTGAAGTTGATGTCATTAAAATTGTGGAATTTCGCATCGACAACCTTTACGTGGAGCTCAGCGAGCAAGTTTTTCACAGAACGTTGGCATTCCAATGGGTACTTACTGCTTCCCTTACTTTCCGACTTATTCTTTTACGGGTATTAAGCGGAGTTCATACAGGGGCTCTTAAAAGCTGATAAAAACGCTATGCACAGCAATTCAACTTCATATACAGGTACATATATGATGTTCAACCTCTAAATAGTTAACAAATTTCGGATTTTATTAGTATCAACAACCGACGTCCACTTGAAATAGGGATCCTACAGGGTCCAGTTAATCTGCCTCATACTTAGAGTGTTATCTCTATATTGAAAATAGAAAGCTTGTAACTAGGCTTTATGAAAGAGCGACAAATTCAATTTCCCATAGTTACTATTCCTTGGGCACTTGCATACAGAGTTTATGTCTCATTCCGCTATGCTAGAGCCTATTTCAACTATCAAGACTTTGTCATTGGAGGGAAGCTACTATCCAGCAAATTAATAGGTTATAGAAGAGCGAAACTTGCGCCAACTCTAAAAAGAATCCTATGGGAGGGAGACACCATGATCTCGTTGATCCCAACAATGTGGCCGTTTCTAAAATAATATCCGACCTGATGACCACAGCCGAAACAAAATGTGGCTTTCAGCTGCTGCAATTTCTTTTTCACTGACTTTTCTCGATACATAGACATGGCGGGTGTATCAAAATAAGCAGTTGATGCTCTCTACTCGCGGGAACTTGATCACACGTCCTTTTTGACGATCCATGTTTGAGTGTTTGCGTATCAAAATATTTCGGATTTGTCCATGTTTACATGGATTATATGATTTCGGACTAACGCTTTGGGTACTTCGACTTTTCCACTACTTCAAGAAAACTTTAAACTTTTGCATGCACATACGACAGTCAGGCACACAAACAGCTATCAAATAGGTGATTGTCACACTTACCACAAATGTGCTCGACACAATAGCTGATCTGATAAAAGCTGCGTGGAACTTTATGGACTACATTATAGAAGACTGTTCTGAAGATCTGAAGATTGCTCGCGTGTAAGTTTGCATTCATCTATGCTGATGTGTTTCCGTTGAATAAATCTTTAGATACTTGGGTGGGACTGGGGGAAATTTATATTTTCTTCTCCATCCCCCTTCCCCCCCCCCCCCCCCCCCCCCCCGCTAAAAAAAATGAACTATAAATTTACCATAGTTTATCCTGAATTTTATATATAAATCTTACCACAACCTATGTCAAAACCTGTTAACTTATTCCGCCTCTTTACCAATGCTTCATAGTAGTGGGCTGCATAGGACATTATTGCCCACCTATTGTTTAGAAATATTAAGTGAAACCTGTCATGGCCAAATTTTCGGATCATAATTGCTTACTAGATAAAATAATTAACTGGCGAAAGACACATAGTCTGAAGAAAATTATTCTACGTAAAGATCTGACTGTTCTGTTAAAGAAAACGGAGTTGACATTCAAGTCAAAGAAGGTAGTAATAGATGGAAATCGACACCGTAGTTCGCTGCTCTTTATAAACAGAGGCATTACTCTGTAAATAAAAGGGAGACGGAAAAGAAACTTGATATAGAACCGCTAGTTTTCAAAGGGCTAGTGAG
This sequence comes from Ctena decussata, assembly GCA_963989385.1. Lineage (NCBI taxonomy): Eukaryota > Metazoa > Mollusca > Bivalvia > Lucinida > Lucinidae > Ctena > Ctena decussata. The sequence continues at coordinate 16,099,409 of OZ022499.1, forward strand.
TCGATCGATAAATATATCAAGGCCCGAGCAGGTAACGATCTTGAATAATACACTATCTGACGGACGGACGAGACGGACGGAATTACGCACAATAATGCAAAAACCAATATTCCCCGTCAACCCCTTTTGGACAGAAAAAAACACGTACCTTTACCAGCTGTTGCTACAAGTATCCCTGCTTCAAATGCAGTATCTCTAGAGCTGAAGATATTCTTATCGTCCAGTTCAGGAAATCGTGTCTTAAGATAGTCTCGTTTTTGCTTAGACCCTACAGTTGTGAAAACCTTACATCCATAGTGAATTGCTAAAGTTATTGCAGCTTGACCGACTCCACCAGAGCCGGAATGGATAAGAACTGAGTCTCCCAGAGACATACGAGCTCTGACGACCAGGGCGTAGTAAGCAGTAAAATAAACAACAGGAACAGTCGCCGCCTGCTCTAGAGACCAGCCCTCAGGAACAGGCCACATACAGTCTCCTCTTACTGCAACCTTTGTAGCTATTCCCTGAAATACGAATACATTATGTCATGGCAAAGACATTCTAGCATTTCTATTCAAAATGCAATAGCTACTGCAGAGGAAAAATGTTTCTTTAGAGGAAACATCCACTGCTAAAGGACATACGCTATGAGGACAAACTGATTTACAAGAGTCTGATGTTGTCATCCCAGAACAGATACAGGTACCTAATATATTTTGTCATTTCAAATGTTCAACCGATGGAAACACACTCTGTTTCAATGACTACTTTTCCTTCAGCACTGTATGATAGGAATACGTTTATGTGCGGTCGTGAATAAGTTCTCCCTGCTAGTCACCATAATGTGTTATATTTCTTTCAAACTACTGGTCTATTGTACTGATGTATGGATCTGTATGAAAGAAAAGGGCGAGATTGTGCGTATAAAACCGATTTAACTACAAAGTACAGTTTGATCTCATAACAGCTACTAAAATTACTTTAACTAAAGTTTATGATGTGTTATTGTTTAGGTATTGTTTTTAACTTGTGAACGTAATTCTGATGCCAGGGCAAACCAGTGATATATATCGAGGCGATTTCAAGTCCGCGATTCTACAGAATAATTATTTTCTGAATGTTATATAAATCATTATTCTAAAAGCTGGCCGCCAAATATCTAGTAGAACTATTTCGGAGCTACCGGGTAAATAGTTCTTCAATTAATCTATCATTACTAAGAATAAGGCAGTAGATCTTGAGATTCGTATTTGAAATATTTGTTATGACAGAAATAATCAGGAGTCTTGTATAACTTTGTCTAAAATTCGTGTACCTGACTTTGCACAATACCCATAACTCTGTTGTTTCTTTCGTCTGTGCCGGAGAATTCCAATCCAAGCAAACACTCGCTTGGATCGGCGGCTTGTCCAGGAATAGCATCCGCTGAAAGTTTTCCCGAGGCAAGCATAATATCCCGGAAGTTTAAGGAAGCGTAGTGGACGTTACACAGCTGCATGTTGCCAGCGTTGGTGGGGCTGTAATTCATATGTGATGACTGATACCACTTAAGGCTGGACAGGTCGCCTCGATTCTGTATGTTGATGTAAGCATGCTCTTTGGGGACCGGTTCCGCTGTAATATAGAAGCGTTGAATATTTATAAAAGGTCTACTTAGCACCAAGTTCAATTTAATAATCTGTTCATGACCTGTATGAAATGTGCAGCGTCGGCCACGCACCCTAGCACCGGCTCAAGCAAAACTCCAAGAGGTATAGTCAGAAAGTTCCCGGACTGACTGCATAACTTATTAACAACTTGGATTTAGAAAAAGAAATGATGGCATCTGATTATTTATGTAAACACACGCTAAAATATATATTGTGTTGATATTGTAGAACTCGATGAGCTATTGAACTTGGTCAAAATTTCATGAAAACTGGACTTAAAGTAAGGAAAATATGATAGTTTAAAATTTTCGAAATGGTGGCCGTGGAAGCCGCCATTTTGAAGTTCCTGTCACGTGACAAATATTTTAATTTAATATAAATACAGAATGTACTTACTTTTACTGACTTGTTTGTCTGAAATTACTGATTTTTTAGGGGATATACTTTTTATATGTCTCCTGAATAAACGAAGTTATCAAGTCAAAATTTCCTGAACCCAGCGATCGTCCGAGTAACCACTGATGAACCGAGTGATGGTCCGAGTAACCACTGAAGTACCTATCTTTTGCATAATGTGATAGGCCTATGGCTTGCAATTACCGACTGGTTTCTCTAAATTGTGTACCATGCAGGTTACTTGAGCATATTGTTTGCTCTAATATTATGGCTTATTTGGATGAACATAAACTTTTATCAGAAATACAACATGCACGGCAGAAGAAGCAGAATTTTGAAACTCAGTTGATCACGGTTATGAACGACTGGTAAGGGCTGTCAGGTTGACACTTTTATCTTGCACTTCGAGAAAGAATTTGACACACCTTTCACAAATTACTTGCATGTCAGTTATACGGCTTTGAAATAGGTGGGAAGATTCTTAATAGATTCTTTTCTTTGTGACAAGCAGGACCGTGTAGTAGTGAAAGGAGTTAAATTAGAGTGGGTCCCCGTTTTGTCAGGTGTCCTTCAGGACATCTTAGTTGGAGCACTGTTGTTTTCGTTGTACATTAATGATATAACAGAAAATATTGACTAGGAATAATGACTTTTTGCCGACGAGATTGTCTGATATCGTGAAATCAGAGATGATGAAGACAAGATGAAACCTCAGGAGAATACAAATCGTTTAGGGTGTTGAGCAAGGAGTTGGGGCATGAGAATCCCAATCGGTCAAATGCAATATAATGCAGATTACAAGGAAGCGAATCAAGAAAATCAATGCTTCCTATACGTTAGAGGGGACGGTCCTCATAGCGTAGAAACCATCAAGTATCTCTGTTTACCCGTCACTAATGTTTTGAAATGGAACACACATGTCAGCAATATTTGCACAAAGGCTAATTGGACCCTTGGCTTCGAAAGACTTAACTTTGCGGCATGTCCATAGGACGTATAAGCGTTAGCATACACGGGACTGGTGCGCCCAGTCCTGAGTATGGTAGTTCAGTTTGGGACCCCAAAAGTATACTCCTTCAAGGTGAAATTTAGAAGATGCAGAAAAAAAAGACAGATAGAATTGTTACAGGAAATTACACACATCAAACTGGGGGTATGACTAGCATTCTGGAGAAACCGAACAGAGAAGGAAAGACAGTAGACTCATACTGCTTTACTAAGGTTTAAATGGGGCAGACAGTATAGCCATAAATGACCTTGTTCCCCTAAGCAGGCGTACCGGGAATCATTATTCCATAGCATTTCAAACCCTATTGGCTGGGACTGACATTTACAAGTCCAGTTTTCCCCCCAGACTATTAGAGATTGTAATTCCCTGGCAGATTCCCTAATTTATGCTGCTGAGTGTGCAGAGGATTGAGTTACTACTCTTGTAAAGGCTGGGGACTAGCTTCCCTGATCACATCCTGGTGAATGGTTATCATTGGACGTATCACCAGTACACCATTCTGATTCTGAATCTGATTTTTATGCCCCCGAAGAAACTTCGGGGGCAAATTAAAATCGCACCGTCCGTCCGTCAGTCCGTCTGTCCGTCTTTCCGTCCGTCCGTTACAAATCGTGTTTCAGCAAAAACCCAGCTTCTACTGAACCAAATTTTATAAAACTTCACAGAATTATACAGCATAACAAGAGGGTGTGTCGCGCGCAAAATTTTGGTTTCCATGTGCAAGGTCAAGGTCACAGTGACAGTTTAAAGGTTATACTGCTGTCCCCATGTTACAAAGCGTGTCTCTGGGATAACTCAGCTTCTACTCAACCAAATTTTAAAAAAACTTCACAGAATTATACAACATAACAAGAGGGTGTGTCGTGTGCAAAGTTTGGTTCCCATGTGCAAGGTCAAGGTTACAGTGACAGTTTAAAGGTTTTACTGCTGTCCGCATGTGACAAGTCGTGTCTCTGCGATAACTCAGTTTCTGCTGAACCAAATCCAATGAAACTTCAAAGGATGATAAAGCATAGAGTGGGTGTGTCGCCTGCAAAATGTTTGTTCCTATGTGCAAGGTCAAGGCCACAGTGACAGTTTTAAGTTCATATGGCTGTCCCTATGTTACATATCATGTCTCACTGAACCAAATTCTATAAAACTTCACAGAATTATACAGCATAACAAGAGGGTGTGTCGCGTGCAAAATTTTGGTTCCTACGTGCAAGGTCAAGGTCACAGCGACAGTTTAAAGTTTATTCTGCTGTCCCCATGTAACAAATCGTGTCTCTGTGATAACACGGCTTCTGCTGAACCAAATTCAAAGAAACTTCAAAGGATGATAAAGCATAACAAGTGGGGGTGTCACATGCAAAATCTTTGTTCCTTTGTGCAAGGTCAGAGTCGCAGAGATAGTTTAAAATTCATACGGCTGTCCCTCCATTACAACTTATAACAATAATTCGGTACCTCTTGACTAAATTCAATGAAATTTCATAGAATTTTTAGGCATAACAAGAAAATGTGTTGCATATGTTATTATGGTTTCCACATGCAAGGTCAAGGTCACAGCCATGTGTCTGTCATTACAAATAATGTCTCTGCGATAACTAGGCTTCTGCTGAACCAAATTCTATGAAACTTTACAGAATAACGAGAATGCCAAAGCATAAAAATAGGGTGTGTCGGGTGCAAAATCGCACCATCCGTGTGTCCGACCGTCAGTCCATCCATCTTTCTATCAGTTACAAATAGTGTCTCAGCAATAACTCGGCTTCTACTGAACCAAATTCTATAAAACTTCACACAATTATACAGTATAACAATAGGGTGTGTCGCAAGGTCAAGGTCAGAGCCACTGTTTAAAGGTCATACCGCTGTCATATTGCTGCCTATTTGATTTTCGAATACCTACAGAAGTGAGTGTGGAAACATTACGGAAGGTGAGGCATAAATTTACTGTACACTGCATATTTAGTATGTGCCCCTGTATGCTGTTTGCATGTTATAATGTATTTTTTGCCGCCTTTTAATCACATACTGAGTAAATCAAAACTGCTTCACATATAATCATGCCCGACATATACAGACGGGCACCTTCCAAAACAGATGATATTTACTTTGTTGCACTGTCAGACTCTTGCAAATATATTATCAGTCATTCTTTATTCATTTGGAAGCTTTGACATAAAGAGTCACTTGACAAGTTCAAAGAAATATCTTCTGTCAGTTTGGCCATTTTTTTTCATGAATCTACACATAGAAATAAAAAAGAATTATTTATTGGTCAGTTTAAGGAAAATAACATTTTACAAAAAGATGACGCAGGCAAAAATTGCCTTTATTTCCAGGTTTTAGAATTTCTTTAATTTTAAATGAAGAGCATGAAAAATAGTTGGCCTTACTTATGGTTATGTTCTTTGTGGATGCAGCTTGAGTACTTTCTGGCTTTTACAAATGGAAAGCATATTTCCAGTCATTATGAGCATTTGTTAGTTAAAAGCAGCATCCACTGAACATATTCATAGTAGCATGATCTACCTCCTAGAGCATAGCTTAACAAAAAAGTCTTCTTGTGGTGATGGCCCAGCTTTTAATGTGCTTATTGTCATTTTAACATAATCTTGTAAAGTTGATATAAAACTGCTCATTATACTGAAGTGTATATTATTATGCCTTTAACAAAATTTCAGCTGATGTCTGACCTGTTATCTGATCACCTTAGTCTGTTCATAACTTGGAAAAAATCACCAGAGAAAAATCAAATTTTGTTGAGCTGGTATGGTGGAAATATCGTTAAAGGAAACAGGAAGAAGGACAACAATCTGCAGACATTTATAGCAGATTTTATTTTCTAGCTTCGTTTGTTCAGCTATGTGTGGTGGTGCCCGGGCAACTCGAGTGAGTGTACATTATTGTTGCATGAGCTTACTGTAATCTGTCTCGCAGACTACTTCTCAACAGTATGTAAAATTTTGTTGAAACACTAAAGTAGTTAATAGTAAAATTAATGACTTAGTTCACAGATATCTTTCCAAATGATGGAGTACTATCCCAGCATTTTCTGCCTTTACATGTCCATTGCCTGCCAGTTTTGCAGACTTTTGGGATTTAGCAACATTGAAGCAGTTGTATATGAAAATGTGCATCTCACACTAAATAGACCTTTTTCACATTGTTATCTTCCCTAGTCTCGCGGCCCGTAACCTGGCGAGATTTCGCATTACATTGCAATCGTGGGGCATCGTTTGGGTACAACAATATAAATTTATAAGCTTTTTGATGATAAACTAATTAAATATTTTCAGTTATAAAGTGATTTCAGATTATTGTTGTTCAAATTGTTTACTTTTTAGTATTTATTCATTTTTATAACGTGTTGACATTCTGCTGTTGTGAAACATCTATTTTCCAACATAATAAACCGAAAATAGAGTACGTACAGGGAAGTTCTTGGCTTTTCAATAGTGCAGCACTGTCAGTTGATTTTTAGTTCAGCTTGTCACTGATTAATAATCAGCAGTACTGTTTCATCACTAAAATCATCAAATGGATGTTCTTGGCTTTTCAATAGTGCAGCACTGTCAGTTGATTTTTAGTTCAGCTTGTCACTGATTAATAATCAGCAGTACTGTTTCATCACTAAAATCATCAAATGGATGTTTTTAAACAGTCTTTATTTTTTCAAATTTATTGGAAAGAAAAAAAAATCCGGTTTTGGGGATAATTTTGTTTGTAGTAAAACCGAAAATGCCCAAATTACTCCCTGTTTCTTGTTAAAAGATGCTGTTAAATGAGTCTTTCACATGTTTGAATCATTTTTAAAACTTTACCCTAATTTTAAGAGAAATCGCAATTTTGTGCTATTAACAACACGTATATCTTTTTTCACTTTTATTTTATGTTATTTATTTCATTTTATTCAATTATTTAGCTGTTTATATAACAGCTAAATAATGGAATGAAATAAAACAAATAAAATAAAATATTTGGAAATAAACAGTGATATTTGCTTAAATTAATATAGATATAGCATCTTAAACCAACAAAACTAAATGTGTTGTCAGCCCTTGTATAAACATGTCAATTATACTAAATCCTCTGCTTTTAGGAGGTGTGAAAAACATGTTTAATGCCATCACACTGCCTATCAATGCTTTTGAAAACGTTGTTTCGCAATCTAATTAAAGTCTTCAGAGTCTATGCAGCCTGGAGCCGTGAAACGCAATTTAACAAACAAACAAACACATTTTATTCCGCAATTAAGCAAACTACATTGCTTCTAGCCCACAGAATACACATTGTAGAGTAAGGAATACAAAAAGATACACATCATTCTTTTCATCTCTTATTAACATATAAAAAATTTTATCACTTGTTTCATGACTATAATAATGAGGTGATTTAGAGATGACTTTTATTTTTATTACTTCTTTTTCTATTAAAGGGGATTCGATTGGAAAAGGTATATTTGATAGAGCAAAATCAAATGGAATAAAAAATACTCTGTGTTTTTAATATCTTAAATTCAAACGATATAATAATACAGTTGGCTCAGTTTCTCTATAATTTACATCAGGATTTATAACTGTTTCTGAGTTTTGTGTTGCTATATTTTTTTTCAAGCCATTCATCCTATTAATTAAAGTTCAAAAGAAAACAGCATAAAGACTGCGGCTGTGTAATTGCAGAGTGCGTATTTTAGGCAGCTCATAGCTTTATTTGTAAAATAAAAACAAGTCTTCACAATATTTGATGTATAAGATTGCAGAAAATAAAGATATGAATTTATCATGCGAACCGAACAACCAACTAAATGTTTTGTACCACTTCAGAAACTGAGGGTGAGGTTGGGCCTGTAAAATCGATTTAAGCCCCCCAGTAATTCATTACTGACCGTTCCAAGGCGGTAGTTCTGTTGTGGTTCTCTGTTGCCTGTTTTTGGTGTCAGAGTTTCTGTGATGTTTTACCTTATGTATGTTCTTATTATTTTTGGTTCGGTTTGGGTTGCTGAGTGGCCACCTTTTGGGAACAAACTGCTCACTCGGTTGGCCATATGTTCTCTGTATCTTGATTATTTGTAATCTTAGTTGTTTCCAACTATGGTTTGAGGGCTGGATTTGGATTTTGATTGTTTCAGTTCCTGGTCTTTGCATACTTTTTACTTTCATCAAATAGTTAATAAGAATATAAATGATTAAAAAACAAGGAAATTATCATTCATTACATGTAAAGTCCCATAGGCGGAAAATCTTAAGCCCCATTTGTGTAATGTCTCGCCGATTATCGGGACATAACGCGTTACCTGAGCGGTACGCGCATGCCCAGAAACAATGTGAAAAAGGTCTATTCTGTGTGCTTTAGATGTGACCCTTGATGCATATTCACTGGAGGCTAAAGATCATGCATGTTTGTTCTTGGATTGACATCTTCCTTCTCTGATGTAGTTAGAAATAAGAATTTTCACTCTTTATAAAATTACATCTTCCTTTTTTGATGCAGTTAGAAATAAGAATTTTCACTCTTTATAAAATTACTGTAGCTTCCCATGTGTCATAATGACAGCCATGAGGTATCGGGTAAACTGCCATAACCCTGATACATTCCTATTGTATGCATAACTGTCATGTATCGCTTCTCATTAGTGATGGGACAGTTACCATTTTTATAAAACACATAAATGAAATGAATTAAATTATTCTTATAGATCTTTCTTTTTACAATCAGCAGCATAAGTATCTTATAGTTAGATTTCCCCCTCCATGTACAGTTGGAATCTTGATTTCTCAGGATCTGGTTGTTGAATCAAAATTTTATTGTCCAAGGAAAACATTTATTTCTATATATATTCAGGTGAAGTAAATCATGAATAGTCGCACCAAGGAAAAACTGAGACTGAAGAAGAGAAACCCGAGGGAGGTCAGACAGCAACAGGTATGCATTATTTTCATATGTATCCTAAAATCTTTGCAATTAGAGCTGTGGTGGCTCAATGCAATGACTAAGTGCTGATCCAGGGTTTTCCTATTCGATCTTTGCCAGAGGCAAAATCCTTTCAAGCATAATGGGCGTATATTACACATAGCCGAATTCCATTCCACTGTTCTATAGTCTTGATATGATGGGAAATAAAAAGTGTGCAAAGACCAGGAACTGAAACAATCAAAATCCAAATCCAGCCCTCAAACCATAGTTGGAAACAAGTAAGATTACAAATAATCAAGATACAGAGAACATATGGCCAACCGAGTGAGCAGCTTGTTCCCGAACGGTGGCCACTCAGCAACCCAAACCAAACCAAAAATAATAAGAACATACATAAGGTAAAACATCACAGAAACTCTGACACCAAAAACAGGCAACAGAGAACCACAACTGAACTACTGCCTTGGAACGGTCAGTAATAAATTATTGGGGGGCTTAAATCGATTTTACAGGCCCAACCTCACCCTCAGTTTCTGAAGTGGTACAAAACATTTAGTTGGTTGTTCGGTTCGCATGATAACCCTCTAACTCGTCAATGAATCATCACGGTAAACACATAAATCAAATTTCAACACCATGAAGAAGCAAAGACGAGGACTCAACAGATACAACGGGCCATCTGACAGGTGAAGATCCCTGGCCTGCCAAACAACCCCACTGGAAATCTGAAGCAAAAGAAGGTCACCAGTTGAGCCCCGGTGGACCAAGCAACAGACAAAAAGGCTCCGGTCCAAACCCACTAAAATATATAGCTTTAGGTCGGGGCCATCATAGAGTCTGACGCCCGATCCCCCGGTGTGCAATTAAAGAGTGCAGCAAAGTTTCCAACCGTGATTGAGTTAATCACTAAGCATGCAGACTGTCGCATAACATTTAAATTATAGCCAATACGTTTGTGACGTATTATTATTTTTCGGAATTGATTAGAAAAATCAGTCCTACCCATAATCTTTTTGAATTTGTATACTAAGTCACCATAAAATTCTGGTTCCGATAGGCCTTGGTGTAAAAGAAATTTTAATCCGACATCAAATTTTGAAACCAATTCATGGTGTCTGCGATAGAATTTAGAAAAAGCCTTTCTAAGCTTATGATACCGATAGCCCTGTTGAAGTAGTTTAGCAGTTAAACATTTATACGAGCATTAAAGTCCTCTACATGACTACACACTCTAGCAAATCTTTTAAGTTGAGAAATATACACTCCATAAGAGGGACGACGTGGAACGTCACCATCCAAAAATGGAAAATTAACTATATCAAAGTCAAAGTCATCACGTTTATCATAAATTTTAGAAGATACAAAACCGTTAGAAATAGATAGATGTAAATCCAAAAAGGGGGCCTCGGTATCTGAAGTATTAGGTTTATTCAATTTAAGTTCAGGTGGGTAAATTTGGTTGACCATGCTTTCAAAATAAGGATTATCAATATTCAGAAGATCGTCTAAATATCTAGAGGTTGAGTTAAATGCCTCAATGATATCAGTTTGATTATCAACAGAAAGAGAAGTCATGAAATCTCTTTCATAACAAAACAAAAACAAATCGGCCACAAGAGGAGCACAATTTGTACCCATCGGAATACCAACAATTTGTCTGTATAACTTATTACCAAATTTGATGTAAATATTATCCAAGAGATATGATAAGGCGTCACATACCTTCTGACATGACCTTGAAAATAAGGTCAAGGTCAGCAAAATCTAGCCAGTTCTTTTCCATTTCACAATGATATATTTGTGCAAGTCTGGTGAAAATCAATTTATCCATTTAGGAGATACGGTGCAGAAAAGCCATTTTTCATCATTCTTTGACCTTCTGTGACCTTGAAAATAGGGTCAAGGTCAGCAAAGTCTAGTCAGTTCTTTACCCCTACCCAATTAGGTATGCATGCAAGTATGGTTATAATCCATTTATTCCTTCAGGACATAGAGTGCAGGCAAGGGCTACACAGACGCTGATGGGATCCGCACCAAAAAACAATATGTCCCCCATCCCGCCCCCACCCACCAACCACTGTGGGAATATTATGAAAAAAAGAAAGACGACAGAAATAATGAGCTTGTAGAAGCCCCCTAGACCATTCAAAATCAGCAAAGACTGAGATATATTCATTGTAGCATGCAACTTTTAATTTGGTTTTGTATTGAAAGAAAGTGGGTGGGGTAATTTAACCCCAAATTGTAAGGTACTAACATATTTTTGAGGGTGAAAACTCTCTATGTAGTTTTCTTTAGTTGTTAATCATGCATCAACTTGTATGTTGGCTCATATTTTTTGAAAATGTTCAAGGTATTGTATTTTATCTCAGAATTACAATTATGAAAGTTTCTTTGGATTTCTCTGACGGTGACTAAATTCAAAGAAAAATATTTTGAATTTAAAAAAAATACCATCTCCAATTTTTTGATATATCAACAACTAGGCTTTGTACTCTCTGCATCAAGAGAAAGAAAAAAATCTATAGCCGCATTTTTTAGTAAAACGTCTTAAAAATTGCTGATTTTTGATGTTTTGAAATAGACGACTTACTAGGTGGAAGTCAAGGTCACTGACTGCTTGACCATAGCAATATGAAGAAAATTTTCTGTATTTGTAAGCAGCACTTACATGGTTCTCTTGTAAAATGTAAGTATCAATACCATTTGTTGTGAATTACTACCAGAACAATTGGAGTCAAATCTTGCATTTTTCATTTGAAAAATCACCAGATTAAGCTGAAAAACACAAAATCCTGGTTGCCATGGCAACGGATAGTTTGATCGAAGAAAAACTTTTATTTTTGTTCATCACTTGACATAAGCAAAAAAGACACTGAGTTTCGCGAAAATCTGAGACATGCCATTTTCACCTGATTTTGGTGCTTACAGAGAATGACTCTTAAAGAGTCTCCAGAGTACATTTGCACTGTTTGTCACAGAACTCTTTATCGCAACAGTGTATTGAGATTTAAAGAAACAAAACAATCATCTCAGTTAATAAAAACTAGGGGACTGTCTTCTGATGGCAATCAATACATTTGCAGTACATGCAAAAGATATACAGACAAGAATGAAACCCCACCTCAGGCTCAGAGTAATAGGATGACCATTCCAAAGTCTCAACATATTTTAACTGAGCTCACTAATTTTGAAGCTAGACTCTTAGCAAAAAGGTACCCATTCATGAAAATAGTGCAGTTACCAAAAGGAAAGCAAAGAGGAATTATAGGACAAGTAGTGAATGTACCTGTAGATGCAGAAGATTTGTGTTCTACTCTTCCTCGTACTATTGCTACTAGTGGTATTATCCTAGTTAAACTGAAGAGAAAGAAAGCATACAAAGGCCATGTTTTCTATCAAAACATTCGCCCCAGAAAATCAGAGAGGCTTTCAAATGGTTAATGAAAAACAATAAACACTACCAAAATATTGTTGAATGAGCTGACTGGGAATCAAAGTGTAAGAATGAAAACGCAGATACCTGGCAACAGCTTACTAAACAGAACTCATCAGAATAGGACAAGCATGGAGATGATAGACATCGAAGTACTGAAGTTTCATCGGATGATGACAACTCAACCAGTTCTGATACTGATGTTTCAGATGATGATTTAAGGACTAGCTGTCGACCATTTCTAAGCTACTGTGTACAAAGTGGTTGGGCTATGGCGATATCAGTTATGCACTAACTACTGACGATATAAATGACAAATGATGTCAAGACCAATATAAAGGCTTGAATATTCACGTTAATTACAATGAATTTGGAATATACGTTTTTATTTCATTTTTATGTTATCTTTTAGTAAGTCCAAACCGCGTACCAAAAAACTCAAATTTAAACTATCTATTGAGAAAAAGTAGTAAGTCCCTGACAAAGCTATATATTCCTATTAGTGCAACCGACAATGGCTATTTTAATAAATGTTTTCTTGAAAGAACAATTCACAGTTAAAGAGACACACCCATTTTTTTCTTCAAGAAATCATAACTATCTAATGAAACATGAGTTTACACAAAAGTAGTACCTACTACACATATGTTTTTCAGTATGGTGGCGCAAAATGACCAGATTATACATGAATAAATTTGCTATTATTTAACTGATCACCAGAGCTCCAAATAAATTGTTGTCTGCTTCTTGCATCTACTTGAATTAATACCGAATATGTTTACAGAATAGACATTCAATCATAGACCGTGGCAACTGGTTTAGGTATTTGCTTTCGGCAAATTCACTCAAAATGATAATACAGGAGTTGAGTGTCTTAGTGTGGCAATGCTAAGTATGAATGAAGTTCATGAAATCTGATCTGGATGTATAGTGTCTGCTTGCACAATTCTGTATCAGTAACTATTGATATAATACTGTATCGTTCCATTAGCATCACGACCCTCACTCTACCACCAAAGGGGCATAACCGTGGCACATCACATAAAATGTAAATTAATCACTCAGGTTGTCATTCATATAAATACATAAATGGCAGAATTAGAAGCAAACTATTTTGGCTGCGAATGACCTGAAGAAAATCAGAAGCATAATGGTACGTTTTTCGTTGCCGTCAGGCAACGTGTAACCTCAGTATTGACCCACATCTTACGCCATTCCATTGGCCAGTATAATAACCAGATCGGCCCGTCGCCAATCGTATTGGATTTGACACACAGCTTTTTCCGAAGGTTAACAGAAAATAAAAGACGGAGGACTGACTACTTGGGTCTTTTAAAAACCGCCAATTCGGGTATCGCTCATTTGTGGGTAATCAAGTTATCAAAACATAACTTGTTTGCTTTTGTTGGGGCTTACGGCCCAGTTAACAATGGGAAAAAGTCGAGCAGGTAAGTAACCTAACCGCACTGTTTCTGTGCAAGACTCACGGAGGCAGTCTACCAGTACTGAGTGCACATTCCTTCGCTCGTAACTGACTGCTATTCTTCTTGAATCAACAGAAGAGAGCGAAATGTCTGCACGCAAGAACGTACTGGACGCGAGGATCTAACTCAGGGTGGTTAGCATTGACAGCGGACACGCTCCCGACCGAGGTACTTTATCACTTAAAACATTTCTTCTCTAGCAACGTTTCTCTTTTTTAAAGATATTTCTTGTTTGTAGTCAGTCTACAAGAGGGCAGCCTAGCTTTTCATAAATTTTGTGTTTCCTATTTTTTTTTTTATTTTTTTTTTTTTTTTTTTTGGCAGTTGTGATAACAGTCAAAATCTCGAGTAAAACGTGTTAATTTCATCAGGTGACTAAACAGCCTGAATGAGCACTAATTGGAATACTCATGAAATTGACAACCATAATTAAATTGTGTACGCAAGTGACCTGAGTGTGATGGAAATATAGGAGGTAAGATAAAATTCAATGGACAACCAACTCATGCTACACCCAAACACTCAAAAAGAGACAGGCGTGATCCATGCCAGATACATCTGCCCCCTGAACAGTCCTTCACATACTCCATGCCAGTCCGATGTTCGGACCGGCACGGCGAATTTAAAGGGCCCATTTCAAAACGGGCAGGCGACTGGCCAGGATCAAATCCATTCACACGCGAGCCAGTGGAGTGACACCAGTAGGTAAAAGCAACGATAACCATAACAACTTCCCATCGCATACGCAGCCCTGAAGCCAGGCCGGGTAGCGCAATCGGTAGGGCACCTGACTCGTAAGTCAGAGGTCCTGGGTTCGAATCCCGGTCTGGCCACATACTTTCGTTTCTCCTTCCGCTGATTCAAGAAGGGCAGTTGTCAGTTACTGGCGAAAGTATGTGCACTTAGTACTGGTTAACCGCTTAGGAGGTCTAAGCCTGCCCAGGAATAGTGTGGTTAGGTTAACTGACCGTTCCGACATGACCTTAGTTGTTTACCGTGGACGTTAAGCATCAAATCAACCAACCAACGCAGCCCTGAATCAACATCGATTCTAATGCACGTACGTACTGATTGGTTAACTTCAACTTTAGGGGACCTCCATACGAACCCAACTACCAACTAATTGTGTGCACCGTGGCGGAGGGTGAGGGTGCAGGCTTGGGCCCAGTAAAACCGGTTTAAACCCCCAGTAGTTATTACTGATCGTCCCAAGGCGGTACTTTCGTTGCGGTTGCATTTGTTTTATGTTCGGTGCTGTTTGGTTTATTGTGTTATCATTTTAACCCAACCCTTCTGTGATGAAAAATGAGTTGTTAAATGTTTTTCGTATAATTTGCTTTGTCTATTGTAACCCTTCTGTTGGTCTAAATTATTTAATTTGGTAAAGATAGCTGAGTTGCCACCTATTTGGGAAAGAGCTGCTGACTCGGCTTATCACTTGTAATTTATTGTTTGTTGGGATGTCTTTGTCAATCTTTCCCTTTGATGTTTGTGATAGGGTTTGGGATCTGATTCAGTCAGTTCCTATAGTGAAGTTACTTTTTAAATTAAAAAATTTGCGACAGTAAATCCTGCGATATACTGTCGGAAACCCGTCATTACATAACGTCGCTTTTCATTGGTTGACGTCTGGTTTAACGTCGCACATTTTTAAAGGTGAAATGCGTAAAAGTGCATTAGAATGGGGATAACTGTATTGAAAATTGTCATTTGGGGAGGCAAATCGTCAGTTTTATGGTCGCAAATTGCGTTTTACGGCTCCGCTGGCGCGTCGCCGTAAAACGAAATTTCCGACCATAAAACCTATCTCCGCAAATGACAATTTTGAGTACAGTTATCTCCTAAATCTACGCCGATTCAACGTCATGACGTGGATCAACGTTGATTCAACGTCTATTACAACTAGTTTCTACATATCACAGCATTCCATTCGGATGGGAAAGAAAATTAGTTTTTAGCCATCCTATCAATTTTCACTTATATCTGTTATGTTTTCCTCCAGCTCTGTGGAATTTTTGGAGATTGCATTTCATGACAGATGTATGACTGCGATTTTACGTCCTTTTCAGCAGTATTTCAGTCAAGTCAGGGCGATTGGAGGGTGATAAAGAAAGGTTGTGTTCAGTAGGAAGCTGTTTACATTTGGGAAGCTTTCAGCCTCGGGCGGAGCTCTGACCCGGTGCCGTTAGATCAGTAGGCCATCGCTGAACATACAGCTACCGGGGCTCCGACTGAATCTCAAATTGCACTTGTTGACCACCTGTTATTTTCTTTCTTTCTTTCTTTTTTAAGAGAAGTAAAAATTCCCCATAAATTGTACAAATAACAAAAATCTTCTTTTCTGAGGAAATGAAATCAAGAGCTTTCCTGATTCTTATTACTGACATTCTCTGCAAAATATTACAAAATAAAGGAATATCGAAATATGGACTACCACATGGATGATTTTATTTACCATATACAATTGTTTTTCATGCACGAGCAAATGTGGCTCAGTTGTAAACAACAGCTTAAAAAGAACGTGTATTGACAACACCAACGGAAACAGGCGCAATTTACCTGCTAAAAATACGATCGTGCTCGTTCGGTACATGTATAGATATTCTTTTAGTCAAACATGTTAAATAAACTGTGATATAGCCTGATCCTTCCGTTAAAGGCTTTCCGACGGCTTATTTTCGATTTGCTTCGAAAGCGGAGATCATCGACATGCCTGAGCACCGCTAGCAGCACGCAAAAAGGATAATCACACCATCAAAAGAAGTAGTTCGGTGACATTAATGAAAAATAATACTGGTGCATTTATTAATATCTATAACATCTTAAATCTTCTTCTTTTTATCTACTTAGATCAAATATGGAAGTTTCTTGGGAAACTTCTGGAAAAATGCACGATCTTTCTGCACAAAGAAAGAGGCAGCGGATAAATACATTGGTGATAATGCTCGTGCCTGCTCGTGTTTGGGTTTTTCGACAAGACGAAGTTTACACAGTCGCCGACACATGTTTTTATTTTACACATTGTGCGAAATCGAAGGGACAATAAATGCATCGAATAAAGTAAGACGTAAGATATATAAATGTTCTATATCCTGGGGCCTGCATCTGGCGCAATCAAGATTTCAAACACCGTCATCTAAACGTTTATTTTCATTGTTTGCATTTTAGGGAAAACACCAATATAGCCGCGCTGTGTTTTGAGCAGTCAACGTTGAATGTTATTTGATATTTCATTACTAGGGAAGTAATTCAAAAATGTAAGGCTCGTTGGCAATAATACAGACAATGGACGAAATAGTAGAGACAAATTTGTCTTCAGCAACGAGTCTTAAATAATCAAACGACTGCACGCCGTTTTCCAAACTTCATCTTTTCAAAGCTAGCACTTGGTATGGTGTCACAGACTCATGTTTTGCCAAAAGAGAACATTCAGTATCAAGGTTATTTTGGCATATGTTTTATATAAAATAACGATGTGAAGGGCAGCATCTCACTCCCTTACCCCACCCACTCGAATATCTCGTGTTGTCTGATGGCTAGGCCTTAATTCAGCCAAGCGCAGATGACAATAAGGAGGTCACACAGTTTGATACCTGTATTCAGCCCTCTGATCCAACCGCTGATGCTTCAAAAATTTGACTGTTGCACCAGGTGAAGGAAGACACCCCATTCATATAATGATGGACCCTTCATGTGAAGAACAGTCTTTTCCATGTCTTTTTCCAACAGGGTATTTTGGTTTTGATGCGAAGCGAGAAGTTAAAAAAACTCCCAAAAATTATTTCAATGCCAGAATTTTGAATAAAGACGGTAACTTTTCCTAAAATGTGGAATATCTTTTCTTTGTCCAGTATATCACAGAGCTCATACAGGTTATGGATTCTGCTTCAGTTGCTGTTAGAAAGTCATTCCAAGCTTCTTCTTCACAGGGAACATTAGATGCCCCATTCATCAAGGACCCAGAACGACTTAAGTCATTAATACTCAAAGATAAAGCATATCATTTTTACAAACGATTAGGGGTTCGCCGCCATACTGGCAGAAAGCAATGTTTAAACTTATGGCAGCAGTTAAACAATTTGGTATTTTCACATTTTTTGTGACATTATCATCAGCTGACCTGAAATGGACTGATACTTTGAATGCTATTCTCAGACAGCAAGGAAGGCAGCTTACAGAAGAAGAGATTAATGATTTACCTTGGGAGGATAGATGTAGTCTTCTTCGCTCAAACCCTGTTACTACAGCAAGACATTTTGATCACAGACTTTAAACTTTTGTTAGTTGTATCTTGCTAGGAAAAGCTCAACCACTTGGTAAAATTAAGCACTAGTCATACAGAATTCAGTTCCAGCAACGGGGATCACCTCATGCACATTGTGTCATTTGGACTGAAGATGCCCCAAAACCAACCGATTGCAAAGAAATAGTTGCTGAATTCATTAACAAATACATTACATGTCGTATACCATAGCAAGATGAAAACCCTGAGCTGTACAATCTAGTGACATCAGTGCAAAAGCATCATCATACTGCTACTTGTAGAAAAAAAAAGGAACAGCATGTCGTTTTAATTATCCGAAGATGCCTTCCAGAGACACAATCATTGCTTGTGAACTAGAGACAGATGACGTGGAGCTTAAAAAGACTGCAATGAAAAGTGCAACAGAAGTCCTGCCAAACGTTATGACGGTCTTAGAAGAAGATAAAGTCCATGAAATTAATTCATTAGAAGATTTACTTGCCCAAGCAGATGTAACTCATACACAGTACAAAAATGCCCTCAGCCTAACCAAGAGAGGAAAAGCGGTCATTCTTCAGAGAGGAACAAATGAAATATACATAAACTGCTACAACAGAGATCTTCTGTTGGCATGGCAAGCCAACCTTGATGTGCAGTACTGTGTCGATCCATATGGCTGCATCGTTTACATGGTCAATTATATTACTAAAGACGAAAGAGAAATGAGCGTTACACTACAGAATGTTACAAAGGAGAAACAGCATTGTGATTGGAAGGAGCAGCTCAAAGCGTGTGCTTCTGTTTTCCTGAATGCTAGAGAAGTCAGTGCCCCGGAGGCTGTGTACCGCCTTCTTAACTTCCCTCTGTTCAAGTCAAGCTTCTCAACTGTCTTTGTTTCAGCAGATCTGCAAAGTAAGAGGGTGGCCTTCTTAAAACCTGTTTCAATGATCAATGCTATGGAAGATGAAGAGGAAGACATTTTCGCTTCATCCATGTTAGATCGATACATTGCAAGACCAAATAAGTTAGAAGAATGCTGTCTAGCTCACTTTGCCATTAGCTACACAACAAGCTATGCAACGTCAGCTGAAGATTCTGATGAAGACATGATTGAAAATGGTACTACCATTACCCTGAAAAACGGACTTGGTTCCACGAAAAAGCGATCAAAAAAAGCTGTACTACGATATCATCATAAATCCCAGTCTAAAGAGCCTGAGGAATATTTCTACTCGCAGCTTCTCCTTTTTTGCCTTGGCGAAATGAGCAGTCAGAGTTGTTACAGCTTTCTTCATATGAAAACCACTACAATGACAAAAAGGATATGATAGAAGCAAACCGATCTGAAGTTGAACATCATGCTGAGGTCATTAGTCTTGCTGTGGAGCAGTTTGAAACGTTTGGTCCACCAGTTCTCGCATTTGATGAAATATCACCAAATACAGAAAGGAGAATCAAGAGGAGCAGCTAATGGGTGTGGAAGAAGATCCTGACTTTGCTGTGTTAAATCCTGACAATAGTAGTAATACTCAAACTGTGCTGAATAATATACCAGTTGCCAGCACTGCATCAACATCCTTGGAAATTAGACCTGGCTTTTTAAACGAAGATGCATACTGCAAGCAACTTAGACAGCTAAATCTTAAACAGAGAGACACATTTCAGATTGTTTATCAGTGATGTCGCGACAAATCAGTGTCTCATAAACGGGAAATATTCCAAAGCCATTGTATCTGTTTGTATCTGGGGGTGCTGGAGCAGGAAAGGCTCATCTCATTACAGCAATCTATCAGATGGCAGTGAGAAACTTGCAACGTGAAGGGGAAAATCCTGACAAAATCAAAGTTCTTCTGAAAGCTCCTACAGGCACAGCTGCTCACAATATCTCTGCAACCACACTGCACTCAGCCTTCCTTTTGCCCCTAGGACAGACAAAGGGTTTCACAAAGCTAACAGATGAAAAAATAAATACTCTGAGAGCAAAGGCTGGAACTTTGGAGCTTCTTATTGTGGATGAGATTTCTATGGTTGGCTGTAATCTCCTCCTGCACTGAGATCAAGTCATCACAAAAGCCATTTGAAGGCGTTTCTGTGCTCTTGTTTGGGGACCTGTTCCAGCTACCTCCGGTGAAACAACAGTTTGTATTCACACCAGTGTCAGATTCCATCGCTCGTCTGTAAGGATCTTTGTGGGAAAATTTCCATAACAAAGAATTGACACAGATTAGGAGGCAAAAGGAAGATGTAGCTTTTGCGGAAATGCTTAACGGTGTTAGAACACAATGTCATACAAAAGCTTATATTCACATGCTACAAGGGAGAGTAGAAGAAGTATCAACCGTGTCAGAATAAGCTCTTCATGTTTTTACTCGGAATAAAAATGTGGATGATCATATCAATAACCAACTAAAAAAGCTAGATCAACCAATACAACTATTGATAGCAGTTGACAGGAAGCCAGATAGTTTGAAAGAGTTCAAACTGCCAAAGAATACTCAGTTCACAGGTGGCTTACCAGATGAAATTCAGCTTGCAGTTGGAGCTAGAGTCATGTTGATTAGAAATTAAGATATTGCTGATGGACTTGTCAATGGTAGTCAGGGGCAAGTTGCTGGATTTATCAAGTCCAAAAGTAACACTGCTACTGAAGTTGCTGCAGTTCTGGTGAAGTTTGACTCATCGAGGGTTGGTCAGAATGCACGCCAGAAATCACAGTTTACAATAGAGTTGAAAGCATGCCCTCATGCAACCCCTATTCTAAGAGCTGAAGTAAGTTTCACGTAAGAACAAGAACCTGAAAATATCAAGATACAAGTTTCCTTTGAGACTGTCCTGGGCATGCACCATTCACAAGGTGAAGGGACTCACAACAGACGAAATAGTTGTTTCATTTGAAAATAGATTTGCCTGTGGCCAAGCCTATGTACCTCTGAGTAGAGCGAAGACTTTAAAAGGGTTGCATATTGTCAAATTCCAGCCAGACAAAATTAGAGCAAATACAAGTGTTCAATCTGAAATGCTACGTTTGAAAGCAAATTGCCTTCTGTCTTCTTGTTACAGTTTCCTCAGTCCAAAAGAACACTGCTGTCAGTTATCAGTACTCAATATTCACTCATACCTGCATCATAAACAGGACCTTCTCTGTGATCCGGTATTTCTACAATCAGATATTATTGTTTTGACAGAAAAAAAAGTAAAAAGTATGCAAAGACCAGGAACTGAAACAATCAAAATCCAAATCCAGCCCTCAAAGCATAGTTGGAAACAACTAAGATTACAAATAATCAAGATACAGAGAACACATGGCCAACCGAGTGAGCAGCTTGTTCCCAAAAGGTGGCCACTCAGCAACCCAAACCGAACCAAAAATAATAAGAACATACATAGGGTAAAACATCACAGAAACTCTGACACCAAAAACAGGCAACAGAGAACCACAACAGAACTACCGCCTTGGAACGGTCAGTAATGAATTACTGGGGGGCTTAAATCGATTTTACAGGCCCAACCTCACCCTCAGTTTCTGAAGTGGTACAAAACATTTAGTTGGTTGTTCGGTTCGCATGATAACCCTCTAACTCGTCAATGAAACCTGGATGTCAACTGCAAATATTGATAGGAACATCTTTCCATCAACTTACTTGGTACACAGAGTGGACAGACGTTCAACTGGAACAGTTACACCAGGAGGTGTTGCAATTGTTTATAAACATACTTCAGTTCAGTGTCAACAAGTACTTTCTGTGATCAGTATATTCAAATGCTATCTATTTATTTGAAAACCATGGGGAAGCGAAAGACTTCCATCTTATAGCAGTTTATAGCTCTCCTAATTCAAAGAATCATCCTAAACAGTGTGCTTACAAACGAAAAGACCAGGTACAGAAAATCAGCACAGGGAACACACATCCACTCATATGTGCAGGTGACTTCAATCAAAACAGTCAAGAGGGTTTGAATTGTCATGTGCAGAGTGAACTTCTAAGTATAAAATTTGTGCAACATGTTCATACACCAACCCACAGCTCTGGTTCCTGTTTGGACCATATTTACAGTTTTGATATATCTGTGACTGATTTGACAGTTATTTCATGCTATTACAGTGATCACCACTGGTTATCTTGCAAACTCGACACAAAAAAGCCATAACCTCCTCACTTTAAAACTGTAGCCATGCTGATGGTGATAAGAAACAACAACAGCATTCTAACTGAAGACAATTTTGCTGTTGCTGCTAGTTTGAAAATTTCATCCAGAAAATTTATTTCTTCACTTCAAGACAGTTTCTACTGCTGTTTGAGTGGAAGTTCTCTCTTAACAATCTTTCCATGTTGTTGCTGATCTCCTTGCTTCAAGACAGATTCCCCGCTGATGTTCATTGTTACTCGGACATAACTGTCTTTCACAAAAAAGGTAAAACATCATGATGCAAAAGTGATTGTTACATAGTATGGAACCATATTCTTGCATGCAACACTTCTGCAACCTTCTCATTATGTTTTATCTCTTTTACAATTTTTTTTCATGGTTTTATCGAGATTTTTATCGAACGCGGCAAAATGATTTGTAACGGACATTCGGATGATACAGTTGTGGGATTTCAGTTCTTAGAGGCCCTTCGGGGGCATTGGTTACATACTGTAACAGCTCTTGTTCTTATAGGTGATGGTGTTCTCAAAATATAAATGCATTTATCATATGACCTCGCATCTGAAAGTGTGATAAAGCCATGCATTAAAAACGATAATCAACTAGTGGAAATTACGTCGTTAAATATACAAATTACGTCGTAACCTTATGCGTTGATGTCCATAAAATGTCTCGTTTTCTGTTTGCGAAATCGTGACGTGTTAGTGCAAAATTTGCTAATTAAATGCGAATATAGTTTCATATGATAAAAAGAATCTTGCACCCATGCTCCTGTATTATTGAATTTATTAAACTCGTTGGGGAAAAACGATAAGATGCTCGGCATTACTCGTTTAATAAATTCAATAATACATGAGCACTCATGTAAGATCCTCTATCTAACCATTAAAGGCAACAAGCACAAAACACAACGGTACTATGACACCGTGAGAAGACTGGAGAAACGCAAACAACAAGATGAAACGGAACATCTTCGACTACAGACACATTAGTCCAACATGAAGAAACTGAACATATATAAAACACCATCAAAAGCCATACAGCCTACATAAAAACGCCTTAAACATACATTGTAACCAATTTTCTATATTAAACCAAAACAAAACGGGAAGCAACCTCGACATCATTAGAGGTGACCACAACAATATCATACAAGCAACAGAATCTGCATCCGAAACCCTCTCCCTGGAACAGACAATAAGTTAAGCTGACGCCCAGATCTCAAACTATTTTCATGCTTGCGGCCCCTAAGTTCCAGACGCCCGATGAGCTCCAAAACAAAGCTGTTGCTCGGACCGTATTGATGGCCCCCTCAAGCAAACACCGTTAGTAACGCAAAGCAAGGTATTTAATCTTTTTCTCTGCTCATTTTCCTTTCTTTTTAGTGTCAAGACGGCTTGCATGCCAAAACTTCAATCGTTATGTAGGATAGTCTCAATCGTTATGTAGGATAATGAGTTAAGGAATGAACGCGAACAACAGTCAATTATCCTTATTAACCACAGGGTTAAATGTTTTTCGTAGTCTGTTGTGTGGTATAACCGGTTTTTGCTTGATTGAACCATTGAACCGTTGCGAAACTAAGGGCGTGGTTTGGTTCCGGTAAACGTAGTTTACCTCCCCCTACCCCCCTAGCAATTTTTTGCTGACCGTTCCAAGGCGGTATTTCTGTTGTGGTTCCTTGATGTTACATTGTGTTATGTCCGCTTGTCTATGTTCTTTGGCGGTTTGGTCACCTGTTTGCTACCAACTCTGCCTTTTGCTTTGTTTTGTTTTGTAAGTTAAAAATGAAATGGATGAAAATAGATGTTGATGCTGTTTTTGTTAAGGGTAGCTGACTAACCACCTGTTTGAGAAACAGCTGCTTATTCGGTTTACCGTGCGTGTCTTTTGTGACCTTGTGTCAATTTTTTTCCGTGTGTGTTAGCTTCTTTCCGTATAGGTTTTGAGAGATAGACGTGGGATTTGATTGTATTCATGCCTGATCATTGCCTATCTTTTTTACTTTTAATAGTTTGAATAATATTGGAAACCAAGTTTTCCTCCATTTGATCAATATCGCCGTGTGGTCACGCAGTCTTGTTTACATGGCGGCCGTCGCCCATTGCCGTTTTGGGTGATGTATAGAACTCTAAAGGCCGACAGGTTAACAATCTTGAACATTATCGTGAAACGATTTCCAAGAAATTTGAAACTTCTTCACGGACAACAAATGGATGGAACATGCTTACATAAGGTCCATGACGACGTCAACTGGCTAAACCAACGCCCGTATACTACGTGTACCCGCTAACTAGGGACTATTCTATTTAAAAAATAACTGACATCTTTATAAAACGCATCTACAAACGTAAGTAAATTAGCAATGGTTGGACAGCTTTCTGTTCCTTATACACGTCATTTACAACCTAAAAGCCTGAGTTACAAGAACTTTATTTTGGCAAGTAGCAGATGTTCAAAAATAATATTTTGAATCCATATTATTATTTAAAAAGCCCAAAGGAAAACGTTGAAGGAAATGCCTCGTGGATTTTATTTTAAAATGACACGTGAGGCAGTGAAAGGGTCCTCTAGCAGTTAGGCGTAAATTGTTTCCCAGCTAGAAGGATAATATTTTCAAATTTAATATTTTCAGGGTTATATACAGTTCTGGATAAGACATAGTTCGGACCAATAAATAGAAGCGTCGTTGTACATTTTACTGCACCATATATGGGTAAAATATGAGGACTAAAACACTCACCCATTTATTCTACTTTTTCACACCTTATACAATTTGCATCAAAATCACAAGAAGTCTACAGTATCAATATAAAAAATTTTTATGCCATACAAATATAGGTAACATTTCAAACAAAATTTCAAAACTACTTATTTACCTTCTGCGTTTGCCCATCTTATTTGAAGATGAAAATGTAAATTATTTAATATCCAAAATTGCAAATACGAGGCGCGTTTGTATAGTTCATGATGAAGTACTTCCCAATCCGCTAAACCCAACAAGCCCTTTCAACTTTTTTTCTGTAGCTAACTTATGCAACACGTGTAAGATGTTACCTGAGTGAAGAGTGGGGCGAGGGAGACTTTATCATTGTCATTTGATCATACCTGAATATTTGTACTGCTATAAACCTAGATTTCTAAAATAAACTTGCCGCGTTAGGGCAAAACTTTTAACCTTTTGATATATATTCCGGTCTGACCAGTTTTCATACTGGAACTCTCTGAGAATCCCACTATACTCCCACTTAACAGCTTAAGTAAAATAGTGTTATTTTCATTACATGGAGTATAAGGAGTATAACAATCCATCATGAGTGTCCATGTAGCATAGGGAAATCTCACCCGAGGGGTCGGAATTTCAACCAGGGACGAGGCTTGCCGAGTCCCTGGTTGAAATTCCGACCCCGAGGGTGAGATTTACCTATCCTACATGGACTGGCTCATGATGGATTATTTTTCTCCCACTGTTAGCGGATTTTAAACCTCAAATCGGATTAGGCTTAAGAACAGGAAAATTTTTAACTTTTTAACCAGTGATCTGAAGTAAATTTTGAGCAGCCCAGTGTGTTTATCGCGTCCTTTAATGGGTGTAAACGCAGTTTGCACCTCAAAAATAGACGGAAAACACGATATGTGGACTATTTTATCTTCCAGAGGGCGAAAACAAAATGCAACTTAGCCTCTCACGTCACGCGCGTCAAGTTTCCTAGCGACGTTTTTTGCCCGTTTTAGTGACGTCATTAAAATTGAGTGACGTCACAAACTCATGATCTGCTATCAAACGTCATCCGACATGCTTGCGTGTCCATTTTGTTCATTTAAATTTAAAATATTAGTCAAAAATTGAAAAAGTCTGGTTGCTAATTTAAGAAAGACGTTGCCAGGTGTAAGATAGAAATTTCTTATATGAGCTGAGAGCCTAATTATATAGGCAAAGGTGGGAGAAAAAGAATACATTGTCAATATGTATACCCAATATCAAATGTTCTACTTAAATTTCTCTGAAATTTAGAATAAAAAGATCAAATGGACAGAAAAAATTAGTCATAGTCAACTCATATACCAAAAATGAATTCTACTTTGAGCAGCTGCTGAAATTTGTTTTACGAAAAATTACCAAATACAGAGAAAACCAAACTGGAAAAGCGCTTTCTCTATCCCACCATACAACTTTTCATTGTCAATATGTATACCAAATACGAACTATCTATCATACATAGTTGTGGAGATATCTTTTGCGAAAAAAATGGAAAGAAAGAAAACGAAACAAATATAGGGAAAATAAGCAAGATAACGATTCTTCTTGATCTCACGAGACAACTTGTCGTTTTCAACCTGTATCCCAAATATGAACCTTCTATTTTCAACAGTTGCTGAGAAACCGTTTACGAAAAATACATTACGTTATGCATGGAGAGAAAGAAAAATGAACAAATCTACGAAAGAACAGAATGGAGAAAGCCGGTTTGCTATCCCACAATACAGCTTGTCCTTGTCAATCCGTATACCAAATATGAATTTTCTATCATACATACATGTGGAGATACCTTTTTTCGAAAAAATGGAGAGAGAAAAATAGGGAACAAATATAGGGAAAACAAGAAGAGATGGCTGGTGCTCAATCCCACGATATAACTTGTCATTGTCAACCTGTATACCAAATATGAACCTTGTACCTCCAACAGTTGCTGAAAAATCTTTTACGAAAAATTGCGTACTGAATGCATGGAGAGAAAGAAAAATGAACAAATACATAGAGGAACAAATTGGAGAAAATCGGTTTGCTTTCCCACAATACAACTTGTCCTTGCCAATCTGTTTACCAAATATAAACTTCCTATCATTCGTGGTTGTTGAGATATCTTTGACAGAAAAATTTGGAAAGAAAGAAAAAGGAATAAATATAGCAAAAACAAGCAGGAGAAGGCTGGTTCTCAATCCCACGATACAACTTATCGTCGTCAGCATGTATACCAAGTATGAACTTTTATCTTAAACGGTTGTGGAGATATCTTTGACGAAAAAGTATTATGGAAATACGGTAGGAGGGGCGGACGGAAGGGCGGACAGATGTAAACCAGTAACCCCCCCCCCCCCCCCCCCCACACACACACACACTTTTTCAAGGTGGGGTAATAATAAACTGTTCTATATTATACTTCTTCAGTGTCTCTTAACCCCAAAAGTTTGAAAGAAAGAGATGATCGGCAGGTCTCGGCAGGCAACGAGCATCCCTCTTCGAGCCATACTTACTGTCGCATTCTGCGGGACACATTTGGTGCAGATCACAGGTAAGAGACGCCTACGTATTAACTCGCATAACCCATCAAGCAACCTCAATCCCTGCGTCTCGAGAAAGGCGACAGACAAGGCCAACAAGAAAGAGATAGCCGATGCAGCAAGAACCCGCATAAAGCAAGAACAACTCAAAATAATGGAAGCCAAACTCTGCTAAGACTCATGTCGCTATGACAAGTCAGTCTTAGTTTTAGAGTAATTTAGAAATTTTACCAACTATATATCAAATGGAATAAAGTTACTTTAATTCAGTATTTAAGTAGTGACCTCAATGCTCAAAACTGAAACACTGACATACTGGATTAATTATACCCTTGGGGACAAATTGTCCTCCAGCATTGATACCGGCCCAGTGGTTCTTATATAAACCCATCCATACCGAATTTAGTTTTAACTTAGGAATAAAACAAAGCCCGTCAGATGTGAGAGCCGAAATGTTTCGCTGTTACATATAGCTACATTATAGCCATAAGGGAAACTCTACCCCTTATTGTTAGAAGTACTATGACATTATTACTAATATTACCTGGTTGTAATGGTAAGTGTCTATATGATCCCCATTCTCCATTCTTATGAATATTCATAACCAGATCTTTTTCAGCAAGAGCTTCCACTGTTTTGTTGTCTATAGTAGTGTGCTTATCCATGTCGAAAATACACCTGAAATAATGCCAAAACGTATGAATTATTGCAATCGCAGGTACACGTGCTTACTCGGGGGATGTATAGTTCTTGGCCGTTAGGGCGTCCAAACCAGTGCGTATGAGCTGCTATTTAGAACCGGTATGAGAAACGCAGAATACTCAGATCATTCAATTAATTAACCAATTTATGCCTGGTGGACACCTGTCCTTATGTGTTGGATGAGTCCCATTTCTCAATTAAGCATTGTCTGGTTTAGTTTCGTTTTATCATTTTTTATTTTATTTTTAGGAGAAACAACCGTTTGTATTATGCAAAACGTGTACTGCACTGTTTGTCAATGTCCCTTTTATGAGACTTTAAGCAAAAATGGGTTTTAAACACTCTTTCAAAGAAAAGCATCAATTATGCAAAGAAAAAAGTCAATACCAAACTGTGATCCGTTATTGTCATCATTTCACTGGGTATATATTGGCATACCGCCATTATTTTCTGACATTTTACAAACGGAAACTACTTTTGTGACTTCTTGTTTGCTTTCCTCCTTCTAGGGAGAGATCCACACTTAAAGAACAGAATATGCTTCTAAGAAAGCAAAGTCTTCTATTTAAACGTAGACCCCTTTCATTTAAGAGTTGACTCCAAATGAGAAGGGAGGTAAATAAAAGGAAATTGTAGAGACGCTTCCCCCTGAAAGTATATCCACTCACTTAAGGTGTATTGATACATCTGAAAAAGAGACCAATCTGGCATAGACTAATTGTCTCATTTATCAATTGTAGCAACCCTTAATACAAAATTTGCTCTGCTCTCTTGACAGCAAATTCGTCTTGTTAAAATCAGGCCCTCATTAGATAAGTATTGCACATACACTCAAACCTGTATTATAGGCCGCCTCTTTTAAGCAAGCCCTGTCTTTAAACGTTAAGACCAAATGCTCATAATTATCCGAAAACAGCATTTCAGCTCAAATAACTCGTATTCAGCAAGCACCTGCCTCTAGCTAGCAGTTTTGTCCCTTCCCTCGGGTGCCTGCTTAAAACAGGTTTGACTGTACGGGGATAGCAAATACTGCGTTGCTAACATTGTCGCTAAACTCTCTTGTCGCCCGTCTCTCTTGTCAAAACGACAGCAAATTCATGGGGGCGAATATCCATTTTACTTAATGCCTGTCGATTTTTGCTTCTCTAATTTTGTAAGCTGTCGGTGAGACATTCGTTGAGAACTGAATAGACATGTGATTAAGTGTAATGAAAGTATAAGCACACCTTTACTGTTTAGAGATATCATGATGCTTCAAATGGCTTCGTCCTCAGAAAACGGCAAGAAGACAAGATTGTCCAGTAGAGCACAAGTTATAAGGAAATATCATAATATGAGACAGCTAGGAGTATCAGAAAGATCCACCTGTCAATGTACCATGCAACTCCATTAAAAATGTTAAATATCTGCTGGCAACAACCACTGGACCATGGAATATACGTCATAGTGGCCTGTACATAATATTAGGTCATTCCAAGTACCAGACTGAACCAGAGACTTAGTTGATAGCTATCAATAAATCAATACCGAAAACATAGGTCATAATCCCCGACTTATGTAATATTGGTCACAGTGACCTAGCAGTAGCTTGAGATCAGTCGCAGGATCGGATGTGATCCACACTGCTTCCAAAAATGATGCAAAAAATTAAACACTATTAACATAATCACTATGCACGAAATAGAGATCACAATGACATACAAGCAGAATCTGGTCAACTCTGTTGTCAAATGTATACAATGATCAAATTTTTCAAGTTAAAAGAAAATTAGGCAAGTACATTTGCAGCCAAAGGTCAAACCCACTGGACAATAAAATAAAGACCATTGTGACCTTCAAACAGTTTGCAGTTATTCCAGGTACCACTATGTTACAAGTACGATGAATATCTGAAAAGGAGCTCAAGATATAATGCAATATATGTGAAACATACAATGACTTGCAAGAAGTATGAGAGCAGTTACTGTTCTGAGTAATCCACTACTCCAAGACCGATGAAAATCCACTAAATAGTGTTGAGTATATACTACATTAGAAATAAAATTCACACTGACCTAATATGTCATATAAGTCTGAATTAAGCATGTTACAAGTATGATGTATTTCACTGAATGATGAATAATAGGTCACAGTTAGCTGCAATTAGTGTGAAGTCAGCCGTAATGTCGCAGTGACCTACTATTCCATCCAGCAAACTGGCTTCGATATATAAGGAATACTCACTGGACTATTAATGAAGGTCATGATCAGAGAAGTTGGCATAAATGTTTTTGCTGCTGCTGAACTTATAGGGATGTCTAATTGATATTTGTAATATGGAGAAATTGCAACAGAAACTCATGAATTATGTAGCTTTTAATACAAGATTCAGCGATTCCCTATTGAAAACCTATGGAATTTGCAAGAGGTGTACTGCTGAAGTGAACCTTCAGATATTTCGCAAATTTAAAGTTATTGCAGGGTCTAATGCATAGAAATATCTTATGTAAGTTTGCACGATGATCTGTTATATTGTAGCTTTCGTTGTGGGGACATGCCTTCGAATCTCAACAAGGGCATGTAACTCTGTGATAATCGGTCAGATAACAATTAAATTCCTACTTCAAATATAAAGCTACCTGGCTAGCTTCATGACAGTTTTTTAATTATAAAGTGCGCTGTTCCCAATGTATCCTGCTAAAAATATCTGATTCACTTGATTGTTTCTGTAGAAGACGAATGTTTCACTTAAACGAAGTTATCCAACCTTGCAGCCATCTTGGACCACGGATCGCAACTATTTTAACATACTTTCTTTCATTAAATCAATGGGGCTACACATGAAATTTGTTTCCGATCAGCCTGGCGGTTTCAGGGGAGAAGTTGTCTAAAAGTGCTGATGGACGACGGCTAACGATGACGAGATTGCCTATTCTATTAGTTATTCCGCGGCTTTCCTCATGGAAGTCAAAATTAAGACAAAATGTGATTAACGTGATCTTAATAATTTTAAGGCAGACTAGTTACCTGATTCTATCTCCCCCAGGTTCTTTACGAAGACACTGTACCAGCCCCAAAATGCCGCTAGCAGTATCTTCTGCTCTCAACCATATTCGCTCCCCATCTGATTTTGGAGCCATTTCTTCCAGTTCAAGCTTTAACTGTGAAACCCATGTGAAATCATCGTCTCTCACGGAAACCATGCGTTTAAATTCATTTTTGTGGTTTGCCTTCTTCTTGATCAGGAATAATGAGGAAAGAAGATTGTCAGAGATCTCCTGTACAACAATAAATCCTTCTTCAGCAAACAACTGTCTCCATTTGCCTAGGTCACAGTAAATACTGCATGACCGTCTGTTTAAGTCTTCAAAATCTGTCTTAGCGTTACGCAAAAGACCGTCTTGAAAAACCGCAAGATGAAAATTGGTTGTTACCTCATGTACCAGCAAATAACCACCTTCGGCTAACAGCTCAGACAGGCTCTTTAGTGCTTTGCCTAGATTTTTATATTTCCGTAGAGCATGGCTTACAACAACCAAATGACTTCTTTTTAAAGCCTCCGGTATAACGTCATCTGGTGTCCATAAAACGATGTCCTGCTGGTTCACTCTGTCTGCGACATCATCTTTAGACAGAGGAGCATCTGATATGACAGTACAGGATGAATGGAGAAACGGATCAGCATTGAGCACATCAGTGATCGACTCGATCGTATCTAAACTCCCAGTCACAGCGACTCTGAGATTTACAGAGGGTAGATTCTCAGTAATTATATCTACGCAGTCCTTAAGATACATTGTCTGCAGCAGATTTCCCAGAAGCAATTCCGATCGTTGTTTATCAAATGCGATATTGAAGTTGTTATTCTTATTTTCTGTGATGCCCTTATCTGTAACCAGCGTATCAATGCTGTTTAGAAAACCTGAGGTGCCATCCTCCTTGTTGTCTGTGTCTTTTACAGCGATTTTTGCATTTTGATTATTGTACTTATAACATTCTCCCCATCTTGCTGTACCTAGATCACTTTGTAATATATCATTTAATGTAAGTCCCTGTTTCGTCATCTTAGTGAGAGCGCCCATGGCAAATGATGAGGTATTTTCTGTATACTTGACAAGTTCATCGCTATCTGACAGTCTGAGAGACTGCATATAAGGGATGAAAGTATAAACTTCATGCAGTGATTGCTGTAGAACCTTTCGACGCGCTGCTGTGTTTGCTATGATGCAAATGTGCACACCTCCTGCTCTTCTTATCAGACTATTGTAGTCCATGAAACATTCTATACCTACAAGTATAACAGATATAAGGTTTCCAAAAACTAGCATTGAATTAGTCATGGAATTACACTGGTATTTAGGGATGCATAATAACAATAAACTGTGGTTGAAGATCTCGAAAGCTAGAAACGCATCAAGGAAACGAAAATAGCATACTCGGTTTAACTGAGTCTGTTGATGTGCAGTTATGTAATAGTGCAACACTGCCAACATCCCCTAGCACCGGCTTCAGCAGAATTCTATTTCAAAACTTACTCAGAATGAGCCCAATGATCTCAAAGGACCATAAAATAAAACTTTATACTATCATAATGTACAGAGAAACATTTTATGGCCGCCACATGGCACAACATCAGCTGCAGTAAGGACAAATATCTGAATGAAGATCATCTGGAAGCAAGGAACGTATAAATATAAACAAAGCACTATGTTGAGTCAGAAGTGGATAGATGCAAGTGTTTAGCAACGTGATTTAGCAACGTGATTTATCGCACATTTTCCATATGACGCTGTTTTCTTAACCCTCGGTAAGGTAAATGTTATAACAAAAATAATTGTCCTAGATTCGACAGAAGTGTCCATAAATAATTTTCACGTAAGCATAAAACATGAAATAAAGTTAGACAAAAAATAGCTTTGGGGAAAACTTTTGATCCAAGACTGTATGATAAAACGATGTTCATGCCTCTATTACAGTCTATAACAGTAGTAAAAGAAAAAAACACTAACTGAATCACAGTGAGTGCCTGATTATAGAAACACAATTAGGATGAGCCGCTTTTAGGTCTGAGACTTGACTTATTAAGGAGTAAAGAAAATTTTCGAAATTGTCAACCATAATGAATGTCTCAAAGGAGTCTGAAAGTTAGATCCTTTTGAGGCAAAACTTCACACATGAAAAAAAAAATAAAATAAATAAAAGCAGTCTCACTCAAATTCTCGACGTAAAATGTAAAATAAGTGAAGCGTAAAAGATAGGTCGTGACCTAACAATAATGCGTGCATTTAGCCTCTCTCTACTAAATGTAAACATGCCCCAATTTCATGACTGTAGTCCATATAGTTCCCGAAAAACGAGTTTTAACCAGAAAACTCGACAAACGTGTATGTCACCAATGACGCCGCCGCCGACGACACCGACGCCGAAAAAGCAATACCTATGTCTCGCTTCTGCTATCGCAGAAATCAGAATAACCTTTCAGGCCTAAATATCCACTAAAGAAGAATAAAAAATGATTGTTCAAATCATAAAATTGGTCTCAGCTACGCCCCAGAAGCACATTATAACCTTTACCTTGTGAACCGTCATTTAAATGTACAATGCTCCTCATCTGAAGACTAGGATCTATCACAATGGTTCTGTATCTTTGAGGCAGGCTCAGGTCGCTTAGTCTTAAGATGGGAAGCTGTGTCACAGTGTCAATAAAGGTCGTCCAGTTTTCTGTCCATTTCAATACTCCCCGTGTACCTGCAAAAATATACAAGCTGATTCAGCAACACTGTCACGTTACAACTATAATTTTAACAGCCTATTTTCAGTATAGATTCAAAACAAATTATTGGCTGACAGCATCAGAGAGGAGTTTATACATCGATAAATTCTGTTGACATTATATTCATTCGCGACTTTCACTTCGGATAAGATTTTTCATATTTTACGTTGCTGAATCTGCAGTTTCGAAATTTGTAATTGAAATTCAGCTTGAAGCCCAAATCTTGTCTAGAGATGACTAAAGCAAGTGCGTGTATGACGTTAGTTATAACGTTATGGCAGTGTCTTGCAAAAGTCAGTCTGTAATGTCTTCACAATGGCGAGTCCCTCGACAGTGTTTTTGTTTGTAACATTGACCAACTTTGAGTGTTCCCGACCATTGAAACAGATTAAAAGTGAAAACACAAAAACACAAGACAAAGCCGTTTGTAATTTAAGATGGAACTAGAACTGTCAGAGGATCTGACTACAGTCCCGCTGCGCTTCTTTGATAATGCATTGCCTTGAAAAAAACGCATTAAATATTGAATCCAGACAGACAGCAGACACTTCCTGAGAAAAAGAGTAAAGGGATGAATAAGAACCATCGTCCTGATTTTCAATCATACATTACATCAGGTCATTACTCTTATTTATACAATGTTTTAACAGTTTAACTTAAACTGTTGAAACAGTTAAAAACTGACACAAATTTTCAACATTCTTAATTTGAAAAGAAATAAACTAGATCAATAAATGATTTATAAAATCCATAACCCTGCATTCTAATTCCGCAGTTCAACAACTCTTTGTTAATCTGTATACGTATATAAAACGTCTAGCTAACATATTTCCTGAGACAACTGCGACACAAATTTACAAGAACAAATGGATATATAAAATGTAATAATATGCAACGAGCCGGATTCTCAATTCTACAATACACACGCTGTTGTTCTTAAATGTATATATAACAAGTTCGAGCAAACTGTGACATAAAATGCCAATGTATGAAACGTGAAAAGAAAGAAAAATGGATAAATGAAGGTAAAACTAAAGAAATGAGCCCGAGTTTCAATTTCCTTATACAAGAACTCATTCTCTATATGCAAACCAAGTATGAAGCTTCTAGATTTTACAGTCCTGATAATTAACTGTAACAGAAATTTACCCTGAAAAGGTAGAAAAAATGGACAGTTAAAGGGAGAAATAAGAGCGATGAATCCGCATCTCAATCCCACGATACAACTCGTTGTCCATATGCATACTAGCTTTGAAGATTCTAGCTTAGATTTTCATTGTTTACATGCGAACTAGGAAAAGAAAGAAAAATTTAGAAACACCATTATTGAAAAATAAGAGCAATGAGCCAAAGTCTCAATCTCAAGATATAATCACTCATTTTCGATGCGTGCATCAAGTTTTAGTACTTCTGTCTTGCACAATTCCTGGGAAAACTGTAACATAAATTTCCCTTCAAAAGACAGACAATGGACACATTAAGAGCAGAATAAAGGCAGTGAGCCTGATCTTTAATCATAGGATACACCGATTAATTGTCAATATGTATACCAAGTTTCAAGGTTTAACTTAAATTGTTCCTGGGAAACTCTGGCACAAATTTTTAATGTTTACATGCAAAATAGGAATTATATAGAAAGAAAACGGATAACAAACAGATGAATAGAAGCGATGGGCACGATTGTTAATCACACGATACACTAACCAATCTCCATATGTATACTAAGTTTGAGGATTCAAGCTCGCATACTTATTGAAAAATATGCGACACAATTTACCTTTAAAAGACAGACAAATGGACAATTACAGGATAAAATTAGAGCAACGATTCTCAGTCCGTAGATACAACATCTCAATGTCCATATAAATACCAAGTTTGAAGAATTTAGCTTCAAATGTTTCTGAAAAAAAATCGCAAAGTTTAGATGTAAACATGTAAAAATAGTGGAAGACAGAATAATGAAAGCAATGGACCTGATGCTCAGTTCCACGGTACAATCACTCATTTTCCATATGTTAACGATAATAATGTCCCTAACGTGAGTTACAAAAAGTACAAACGTCAAACAAGGGTAATTATTTGAACAAACCTGATAGTATATGAATCACCAAATGTTGTATATCAGTTTCGATAACATGAGCCATTTTGCGGATTTTTATTTTTTTACCATTAATGGGCATGGCAGACAATTTAGTCGCCGCCATTGCAGTCAAGCAAACTGCCATTTTCTGACTCATGGAGGTTTCACATTCTGCTACAATCAGCTTAGTCGTTTCGTTTGGCGTAGACGTCTGAAGCTGTTGAAAAAAAGTGACCGCGGTCAAAGGCCAAAGAATGACCTTAGCCTCTGGTACTTCAAAACCTTCAAGTACCCACTTAGTTGATTGGATATACCAAAGTCTTCCAAAATTTGCTATTGCATTTTCTCATATAATCGCTCAAGTAAGCACATTTTACTTGGCTGTAAAAAGTTCAATATCAATCCAAGGTCATCATTAAAATAAATTTAAGTGAACTTCAGTGCCCTATGCTATACACAAGGTTTCAAGGCCATCAATATTTTTGTTCCAATGCAGAAGATTTTTAAAGGTTAATTGCCATGAACTCTTAGTTTAAAGCAAATTTGACCTTGCCGTAAAAATGTCAGGGTCAACCCAAGGTCATAATATAAACAGTCCTGGTAAAAGCTGAGTATCCGATGCTACATACCAAATGTCAAGGCCATCGGTCGACTGATCCTGCAGATTACGATTTTTAAAGGTTTCTACCATATATGGACATATAGCCATGTCGGTCATGTGCTCTGAACCATTCGAACAACTTTTGTTCAATTAACCTCTATTTCGAGTTTGGTTATAATTGGCCTAGTGGCTTTAGGGGCGATGATTGTCGAAATGTGAGAGAATTTGGTCAAGCTCCAAGAATGTCCTAGACCTCTATTACTCAAAACTCTTCATGTACTCATTTATTTGACTGTTTATACCATCTTTTGCACGAAAATCTTCGATAAGTTCCATGAACTTAAGTTGTAGCATTACCCATATAAAAACATAAGAAAACAAATTTGAACTTGCCGTTAAAAAGATCAAGGTCGACCCAAGGTAATCATTTGAA
Organism: Ctena decussata; assembly: GCA_963989385.1. Lineage (NCBI taxonomy): Eukaryota > Metazoa > Mollusca > Bivalvia > Lucinida > Lucinidae > Ctena > Ctena decussata. The sequence continues at coordinate 16,136,512 of OZ022499.1, forward strand.
TATATTACAGCTTAGACTATAATATTTTCTGAGAAATCAACTGTTTAAGCATTTTTCTAATACAAAAGCATAACGTACCGAAGTAGCTGACAAGTCGTAAATTAGGACAAGGTCAACCTACGGTCATCATTTGTATAAACTATGATGGGCGCGAAGCCCCGAAGCTACATACCAGGTCTCAAGGTCATAGGCCTTTCGGTTCTGGAGAAGAAGATTTTTGAAGGGATATTACCATATGTGGGCGTGGCGGCCATCTTAGTCATGTGACCCAGCTACCCCGAACATACTTTCGCCCCCCCCCCCCCCCGACCTAGGTAGGCTCCATAGTAAATAGTGCTTCAATCGCTCAGTGGTGTCAGAGGTGAAGATGTTTGAAATTGTTGACGATGGACAGACGGACGACGGACGGACGACGGATGCCTGGCTATACTATAAGCTCAGCTATGAGCCAAAAGCTTTAGGTGAGCTAAAAGGGTAAGAGCAATGAGCCCGAGTCTCTATCCCATAATACATTTCTCACTCTCCATATGTAAACCGAATTTGAAGATTATAGCTTGCACAGTGCAAGACAGAACTGTGTAACAAATCTGCCTTCAAAAAAGACGGATAAGTGTATAAATAAAGGAAAAATTTAAACATAATAGCAATGAGCTCGATTATCATTCCCACGATACAACAATTCACTGTCCACTATATACATACCAAGTTTAAATATTCTAGCTTCAGTAGTTCCTGAGACTGAAACTTTCAATGTTTTACATGCGAAGAAGGAGAAGGGAGTTTTTTAAATGGATGAAAATGGAAGAATAAAAGCAATGTGCCTGAGTCTCAATTCCACGATGCAATCACTCATTCTCAATATGTGCGAGGGACGATTGAAAAGTTCTGAGCCTAAGATACTTATAACGAATCTGCGCATGCATGCTTGACATGAATATGATTACTGGCATTCACTAGCTCTCGGGTGAAGTTTCAAACAAAACTGGCAAAAGGTTTCTTAGATACAGTGCCTTAAACACAAGAGTGGTGGCATATTTTTGGAAGTAACATTTAAAATCTATTTGACTTGCATTACCATAGAAAAAACATTCTTCATATTCTACAAGAATTAAACGGTTTTTATTGTAGTATACTATACACAAGATTAAGCAATTGTTTTGTCTGTGCCAGATCCACCTCATTAGGCTTTTATTGTCACTTTTTTGCATAAAGACCCGAGAGAAATTGCCATTTGAAAAATCAAGGATGATCAATTGTATCGTTTGTACAACCGTGACGTCAGTTTTTACGACCGTTGTATGTAAATGACATTTTTGATCATGTGCATAAGCCAAAATCATGATGATGCAACTGTTTAACTGCTAAAATAAAGAAAAACATGTATGCTACGAGTTTGGCTCACGGTTACGTTGCACTTCACTAAAAAACTTCACAGTTGAATTCAACATGCTGAGATCTTTAAATTTAAAGAGTAACTACACTTCAGGAACTGACTGAATCAGATCCCAAACCCTATCCCTAACATCAAAGGGAAAGATTGACAAAGACATCCCAACAAACAATACATTACAAGTGATAAGCCGAGTCAGCTCTCTTTCCCAAATGGATGGCAACTCAGCTATCTTTATTGAACTAAATAATTTAGACCAACAGACGGGTTACAACGGACTAAGCAAATTATATGAAAAACATTTAACAATTATTTTTACCTATTTTCTATTTTTATGATAGAAGGATTGAACTGAGAACACAATAAATTAAACAGCACCGAACAAATGCAACCGCAACAAAAGTACCGCCTTGGGACGGTCAGTAATAACTACTGGGGGGTTTAAACCGGTTTTACTGGGCCCAAACCTTCACCCTCACCCTCCGCTGCGGTGCACACAATTAGTTGGTAGTTCGGTTCGTATGGAGGTCCGCTAACTCATCAGAGAGTCATCACGGTCAACAATTAAGATCAAGAAAAGACCGTGATGAAGCAAGGATGAGGACTCGACAGCCAAAACGTGTTGAGACACCCGGAGATCCTTGGGGCGTCAGCAACACCACTGGAGTACTGGAGCAAAAGAAGACCACCAGTTGAAGGTGGGCCAAGAAACAGACAAACATCCGGCCCCAACCAACTAATATATAGCTTTATGTAGGGGCTATCATAGAGTCTGAACCCCGACCCACCGGCGTGCAATTAAAGAGGACAGCAAAGTTGTCAACCGTGATTGGGTTAACCACTAAGCATGCAGACTGTCGCATTACATCTATGTTATAGCCAATGCGTTTAAATCGTATGATAATTTTCTTAAATTGATCGGGAAATTCTGTTTTCCCTACGATTTTGCGTAATTTATATACTAAGTCACCATAAAATTCAGGTTCCGATAGGCCTTGTTGCAAAAGTGACCTTAACCCTATATTGTATTTAGAAACCAATTCAAAATGTCTACGATAAAATTTAGAAAAAAGCTTTCCGAAGTTTATGATACCGATACCCCTGCTGTAAAAGCTTGGCAGTCAAACTTTTATTACGAGCATTGAAGTCAGCCAGATGACTAGACACCCTAGCGAAGCGAATAAGCTGAGAAATGTAAACACCATAAGAAGTGGTGCGGGGAACATCACCATCCTATTGATTTTCTCAGGTTTTGATTCTCCATTGAACTGAAGCACCTGTAAATCTTTGCAAATTGGGCTAACTTATAACGTGTCCACGTTAATGACGCATGCTTTGTGGTAAGGCTTATTCACATTGTTCTCACAGTCAATAGCTTTGACAAGGGAAATACGCATAAAGCCCCACACACTTGCCATTTTTGCGTCGGTTTTAATGGGTGCGAAGTTTGGCTACAGACCACTTTCGCGCTTTTTATTTTTCCTCCCGAATATCGATTCTAATGTAAACGTATCCATACCAATGATCCTTTAATTTCATGGTATCTTCAGCCTTAACTACGGTTCCCTTCCCTGCAATTTAATTCTGCTCAATGTTGCCCTTGAGTGATGATATAAAAATGCGAAACATAAAAATTTGCTAAATATATTTTGCTTAGTATATATGCAACTATGATGATTTGTCAATGGGTTGATGGAAATGCAAAATATTTTGACGTCTGGCGGCTCTACTGTAAAAACACTTCCTGAAAATTAAAATTTTGCTTTTTATTCTGAAATGGAATAAATTCATGCTTCCATATATCATCACTTACAGAAAGGCTGTAGGACATTATTTGCACAAAACAAATGCAAAATGTTTGACTCTGTTAAAGTTCTGGTCAGTCAAAGAGTAATACAGTGCACTCTTGGGGATAACTGTAAAAGGTGAAGTGTTATCCAATTAATATTGAAGATAAATTCCCGAAATTTTGTCATTGTTGCTCTGTACAATGGCCGTTTAAAATCAATTACTCAAATTCTTTCTAAAGGTCTCAAACCATGGTGGGGCTCAGAACTTTTCAATCGCCCATTGTATATCAAGTTTGAAGACTCCAGCTTGCTCAGTTCTTGAGAAAATTGTGACACGAATTTACCTTGTATAGACAAAATAGACAAATAAAGGAAGGAATAATAGCAGCAAGCTGAATTCTCAATCCCACGATACAACTACTCATTGTCCTTATGTATACTAATTTTCAGGATTCTAGCTTTAATTGTTCCTGAGAAATCTCACAAAATTTCAATGCTTTAGTGCGGAATAGGGAAAGAAAAATGAATAAATGGAAGACTAAAAGCAATGAGCTAGTGTCTTAATCTCGTGATAAAACACTAATTAATTACTACATATTGATTCAAAGTTTAGAGATTCTAGTTTGCATTGTTCCTGAGAAAACTATGGCTCCATTTTACCTCCAAAAGACAAAAAAAAAAAACACGAATAAATAAACCCCACCTACGTTTCAACAAATCATTGTCCATATTTATACCAATTTTAAGATTTTAGCATAGTTTCTTAAATAACTGTGACACAAAAACAAAAATTCCAGTAAGCTCAATTTTTTCAAAGCGGGGCTTTATCACCAGATAATGTCAGGGTCACTGACGAGGCTTTATTAGCCGAAACTATTTAGTCTGGCCCATGTTTCTTCTTCTGAGTGTATTCTCTGCTCTTGAAGGAACTGTTTAAGATTTTAATTTTATTTATGCTTGCGCTCTTAAGAGTTACTGATTTCGCCAAATCCACCGTCGAAGCAGCCGAAAAAAGATAAAAGATGGACACAGTTGGAATAATAATCCCTGACAGTCGTAATATAGAGCCCTTAGTGCTTTTATCATTTTGTGAGTGATTTGCGGTCGTTTAAACCTCTAAAAAATCCAAAAAGGAAAAAAAATTATAACATCTGTAACTGCAATGTGGTTGCTAGATCGTCTTTAGCAATCGCAGCGAGGTCCATTGTCGTCATCACCTCCCAGCGGCACACAACTTTGAACATTTAATAAAAGTTGATTCAATGTCGATTCATTATTTAAGAAATAGAGGATATTTACTTTTTTTAGGTGAATATTAAATATATTCCACCGAAAGTGTTGACAATAACAGCCATTTAAAGAGTGTCATGGCACGAGTGAAGTTGTTGATACTTTCATTAGGTATTTACCGAAAGAAAAAAGTTGAGTTTCTTTTTATTTTTAGTGTTTTTGGAGACTAACGGAAAAGAGATGGCTTCAAATATAACTTTTTTGCTGGTCATTTCTAATTAATTTTGCTGTGGGTATATATTTTGGAGTAAAGACTGTTTGCACCTAGAAAATGGTAAAAAAAACGGCGTTTAAGACTGCCGTCAGACTGACGTTACTTGCAAAATAGCGATACTCCAGCTCAAAAAGTAACGTCGGTGACTTAATTTGACATGCTGACATGTTGTCCGCAGCACAACGTCAGACAAGGACGCTACATTTCAGACTATTTTGGAAAGAAAAAAAGTTCAAAATGGTCATAAACAGCCGCGGTCTGCTACTGTGAAAAAGTAACAATAAAAGCACCGCAGGCACTGCATTATACCCCGCCACTGGTGGACATCGTAACTTATTTTTTGAAATATATAACAGCTAACTAGCCACAGAACTCAAATAGACAGAGATATGATGTCCTAACTGTAAATAGATCTAAATATAAACCACTCATACATCAGCATCCTTGTGAGATTTGTAAAAATGGGGGGAATTCATTCATGCAAAGCATTTACTTGATTTTCAGATCTATCAAGGTGGGACAACTCATGAACTGCAAAGGTAAGACGGACGGTCCTGAGTCAAAATATGCAATGTTTGATGTGAAACATATCTGTAAAGTTTCATTCAGATTTTCCATTTAGTAAAGGAACTACAGGTCAAAACCATTTTCAGACCTGTCAAGGGCAGATAACTCACAAATTGGAAAGGGAAGAGTGACGGTTGTTAGTCACAATATGCAACCTTTGATGTGAAACATACTTGTGAAGTTTCATTTTGATATTCCATATGGTAAAGGACTTACAAGTAAAAACATTTTTCAGATCATCCCAGAGCGGATAACTCACGAAATGGAACGCTGAGAGTGACAGTTCTTGGTCACAATATCTAACCGTTGATGTAAAACATATTTGTGAAGTTTCTTTCAGATATTCTATACAGTAAACTACAGGTCCAAAACCATTTTTCAGACCTACCAGGGGCGGATAACTCACGAACAGGAAGGTAAGAGTGACGGTCCTTAGTCACAATATGTCACCTTTGATGATAAACATATCTGTGAAGTTTCAGTCACATATTCCCTACAGTAAAGGAATAACAGGCCAGAAATAATTTTTACAATACGAACAAGGGCAGTAGCTCTGTTAAAAATGGACGGATTTTGCCCATTTACAATTTTATACCACAAACGTATATGTTTAACATCGAATATGTAACATTCGATGTTTAACATATACGTTTTATTCAGATATTCCATATAGTAAAGGAACTACGGGTAAAAAAATTAGATCAATAAAGCGCGGATAACTCACGAACTAGAAAAGTAAGAGTGACGGTCCTCCGTCACAACATGTAACATTTTATGTTAAACATATCTGTGAAGTTTCAATCAGATATTCCATACAGTAAAGGAATAACAGGCCGGAAAACATTGTTCCTAATACGAACAAGGGTAGTAGCTCTGTTATAAATGGACAGATTTTGCCTATAACAATATGCAGGCAAAATTTGAAAAAAAAATCCGTGAATAAATACTCAAGTTATCGGAAATGGTAAACACGGACGGGCAGATAGACGGACGGACAGACACCGGAATGTATAACATAATACCCCGCCACTAAAGTGTGGCGGGGCATAAAAAGTATCAGTCACTAGTGAATTAATACCGTTGTTTCACTGTAGACAATATCACTTTTATTTGTTCTGAATATGGACTGAAGCCACTGCTAAGTATAAATTAAACTTACAAACGACTTGGCACACTTTTATGACTTTTGCAGCATTAGCTGACAAAGCGTTTGAAAATGCCTATTCATTCACATTAGTTCATACCCTGAAGAAATATATACATGTAAACAAAGATGACGTAATCTGACCTACTTTCCGCCATTTTGTTACTTTATATAGTAAGTCGTTTGCATATAAGCGATATGGGTAGTACGCATGCGCGGCGACCATCTTGGATGACGAATGGGGGTAAGGGATGAGTTTTTGTGTGTCAAGGCGCAGTCTGATCGGGTCTGCACTGTTTGCTCCGTGAACAGTCACCAGAAAATTTTTGCCAAACCAGTTTTTGGCAAACTCACCTTGTAATTTTACTTGACTAAGAGACCTCATATGACCTGTGTTATATGAAATAGAGGTTTCTAAGTAAATCCGGTACCTTCTGGTCCAAAAATAATAAGAGGTCTAAAAATTATTTAGCAAAAAAGGTCAAAATCCCCATGGGGTTTTTGAAAACCCCGTGGGGATAAAAAATCCCCATGGGGAATTATGACCCTCCCCATGGGGAATATTCCCCATATTTTTTCAAGGGGAAAAATTCCCCATGGGTAAATGTAATGAAGAAATATTTATTTAATATTCACACTTAGAATATCAACAAAGACAAATATTAAACCTGCTACCCAATATTAGCCACCCAACCAAACCTTGATATTTTCCCCATGGGGATTTGTCCCCGCGGGAAAATTTTGGACAAAATTCCCCATGGGTTTTTTCAAGAAATTTAAATCCACAAATTTGTCAAATTTTAAATTTGACATGGATTTTTTATCTTAAATAATTCGTTATGGATTGATTTCTGATTATTTTGTTAAAATCTAAATTTTCCCGCAGGGAAATCTCCCCATGGGGAAAAAAAGTATGTTGAATATTTTTCCCATGGGGAAAAATTCAATGGTATTCTGAAAAAATATAAGTTTTACAGTTAATTAATAAATGAATGAAACAGTTCAGTTTGAATATATCTGTATTAAGTTTAAAAGTAAAAAAATTATAATCAAAACAAATTGACATTATCCCCATGGGGATTTTTGGGCATGGGTTTTTTTTCTCATGGGGATTATTTTCCCATGAGTAAAATTTCCCATGGGTTGCTAAAGATTTTGGTGAATATTCCTGTCTTTGCTCAAAATGTTTGTCCTGAAAATTATGTGTGATGTTATTCTTATGTATATTTAGTTTTAAAGGTAGGTTCCTGTACTAGCGATAACAATTATGTCCACAAAATAATTTCGTCTTTTTCAAAGCAGTATTGAATTCTCTTTTTTTCTGAATTTGTTGCTACTGAGAAACTCGTCAGATGCTGAAGAAAATAGTCGTTTTCCCTTTTGGTTTATTTTCTTTCGTTGGAATTCCAGTTCTAAAAATAACTATGTTTATTATGTCTATAAATGCGCGATTTCTGATGCCATTCTTCAAAGGTCAATTTTCCCTTGTCGTGAGCTCTCCTAGAGGTCCTGGCATGGTGGATGAGTTAAAACTATCCCAAAATGCAATGCAGCATGACCTCAGCTGCGTTATCTATTTTTGGCGTGAACTAAAAATAGCGCTAACTGGTGTGCGAAGCAGAGTTAGGAAATCCCTTGCAAAATAACTTTTCTAATATTTTTTCTGATTTACACTTTTTAGTAAAACTTATTCATTCCCTTTTATAAGTGCTTTCCAACAACTTGGATGAAAGATCATCAAAATTATGATGCATTCCAAAGTACAGGAACCTACCTTTAAGTATTAAGTTTAAACGTAAAAAAATAACATAACAAAAATTGAGATTTTCCCCATGGGGATTTTAGGCCGTGGGGATTTTTTTCTCATGGGGCATTCTTCCCGCGGGTAAATTTTCCCATTGGTTCCCCAAGTCCTAACAGTTTGTCCTGAAGATGTATAATTTTCTAAATTGTGTTGCTAGCGCTCATTGGAACTGACTCCATGAATTCCCAGCATATTTTTGAAGTAGAAATTATATTGAAAAATAAACAATGTCTCTGCAACCCAATTTTTTCTTTTGTATAAAATTGGCTTTTGGGGATCTTCAGCATTCTATAATTGGCTGTCCAAGCCCACCACCTAAGAGTGGAAGTCATCATCCCTGCTGTTCCTTGTGACTTTCCCTGTAGGTGTGGTGTAGTTACTAAATGTGACTACTGCATAATTATGTAATATTTGAGCCCCGCCACAAGAAACCTACTTTCAGAGTTCTGACTTGTGTAGAAGGTTTGGTAATTGGTTACTTACTTATGGCTTGTTTTATTGATTTAAAGTCAATTCAGAGCAATAACTCGTGCACTACTGAGGCCAGTCTGATGAGACTTCACGTGCATCAGCAGGTTATAGTGATATATAATTATTTTAAGTTTCACGAAATTCTGTTTAGTGGTTAATTTGTTATGGCTCCGGACGACCATACGGACGGGAGGATGGAGGGAAGGACGGACGGACAGACAAACGGACATGGGGAAAGCTATATCCCTCCGCCTTCGGCGGGGGATAATGAACTCAATACCGTTTAGGAATACCATTCAACTTTTCCAACTGCAGCGTTTTTTGTGCTCAATGTGAATGGAACCAAATGTGAAAAATTAAACTAATTGTCGTTTCTTACCAAAGCCTTACAAATTCTGAAAATAAAATGATTTAATAAAAGCATTTGGGTTGGAGTATTTTATTTTATTTTATTTATTTATTTTTTTTTTTTTTTGAAACTTTCCGTCAGAGTAATTTGAGACTAATGGACGCTGTACGGATAAATAAAGGCTAAATAGCCAAAATAAATACCTTCCTTTCTAAATCTAAATCTTATTTTCGCAAAAGGAGCATTCCTTTGTTGAAAAAAATGCAGAAAGAAGTTTCCTTTCGCACCGTAACAACCCGCAATGACGCTGAAATTACAGTTGCGGCTATACTCTGTTTGATAAGAGTTACAATTATTGTACTTCAAATCTCTTTCCCGTTTCGATTCACAGGTAAAGCAAGTGGCCAAGTGCATTGGGTGCGTGTGTGTAAGCCCAGCGCTGACTCCGATCAGCCTGGGCATCTTTGCTGTTCGCATGAAGGTAGCCTAGACCGTTATCTACCCTTTAAGCGCTTAGGAAATACTCTGCTAACACTAGGCGGATGCCCAGGCTGATCTGAGTCTGCGCTGGGCGCACAACCACTTCGTTGATTTTCTTGTGTCGCGGCTTAGTCTTAATGTTTTGCAGCGCGGTGGCTCAGTGGTTAGTGAACTTGTCTGTGAAGCCATAGGGTCGTGGCTTCGATCCCCGCCCAGGACAAAGTCTTCCTATGTCCGAGGAGTCCCGATAGCTCAGTTGGTTAAGCGCAGGTCTACTGATCTAGCAGATCGGGTTCGAGCCTCGCTTGAGGCGAGAACGTTCCCATCGTAAACGGGGTTCCATTTTGACACAGCCTTTTATTATCACCGTCGCATTGTCCTGATATAACTGGATTACTGTTGAAACGGACGTAAACTCGCAAGTCATAAGTATGCCGTCCTTCGGATCGGTACGTTAACTGGAGGCCCCCTATGCAGGTTAAACATCCCTACTACCATCATATTTCAATTCTCATATCGACGTTACCCCCGCACCTATGCCGTCCTTCGGATTGGTACGTTAACTGGAGGCCCCCTATGAAGGTTAAACATCCCTACTACCATCATATTTCAATTCTCATATCGACGTTACCCCCGCACATCCCTACTATATAGCTACATGGCTATATGTAGGCTTTCTTCGTGCAACACTGGAGTGCACAAAAGTACACCTGCTCATAATGCTGTAGCAGTATATATAGGAAGGAAGAAAGTTTTTTCGTAATCTTATCTATCTTTATATATGACATTGACGAAATCGGTCAAACGGGAATTGGAGGTTACAGAGAATTCCCTTTAATAATCAGGGCATAGTTTAAAACATGGAATAATTTGGAGTGGAATCTACAATTTGCTCTATGAGCCTTGAATGGTGCTCTTACATAAAAGAATTTGCTTCCTCTGGGGGAGAAAATTGTTTCTTTTAAGACTAGCATTCCTATGGAGGAGAGTCTCTATGCGTGTCAATTTCACTGAATGGAGGAGTGAAATGGACAGGCAGGGAGACTCTCCTCCACTCTATTCCATTGATAGGGATGATAGTCTTATAAGAAACAATTTTCTCCCTCCGAGGAAGCAAATTCTTTTATGAAAGAGCACAATTCAGAGCTCAAAGAGCAAATTGTTGTAGACAACAGAATGTACATTATCTCATGCATTCTATTCCATTCCATTCTAATCCATTTCATTCTAAGGTTTAAACTATGCACACCGTAAAAACGTCCTACTTGCAACACTGATAAATGGAGATTATTACATGTTATTTATTTTTATTTTTTTTTTCGTTATCACCTGTTTCTCAGCCCGAGTTCCAGTATCGGGCCGAGGGCTTTCCCGAGGTCCGATATTGGCCGAGGGCTGGGAAATAGGATGATAACAAAAACATGCTATTATCTGTTTATCATCATATAGATTCTAGCTAGAAAAATAACATGTACAGAAACAACTATAAGCATGTTTGAAGTTGTGGAAACTTGCTACTGCTGAAGCCGGGCCGCGTAGCGCAGTCGGTAGCACGTCCGACTCAAGAGCCAGAGGTCCCAGGTTCGATACCCTGTCCAGCCGTATGCTTTCGTTTCTCCTTCTGCTGATTCAAGGCAGTTGTCAGTTTATAGCGAAAGTATGTGCACGTAGTACTGGCAAGCCGCTAAGGGGGTCTAAGCCTGCCCAGGAAGAGTGTGGTTAGGGTAACTGACCGTCCCGACTTGACCATAGCAGTTTACCGTGGACGTAGAGCAACCAAACGACATCAACAATGCTACTTCTGAAAGCCTAGGCCTCATAGGGAATCTAGAAAATACAACAGCAGCGGCATCCGAGTGTGATTGTAATATTGACTCATGAAAAGAGTCAACATCTGACGATAATTATCTAACGAAACGAGGCAGGCTGATAAGTGTTAGACAGGCCCGGATACTAGTGGGGCTCTGGATGACTGATAACTGGCGGGGCTGAGAGGTGCCGAGAGCCGAGATATATTTGGGAAGTGGGAGGGGAAGGGTTCACTGATTCCATTGTAGAACTTTGAAAATATTTGAGGGTCACTGATGAGGCCTAATTGGCCGAAAGTGGGTAGTCTGGCCCAGAAAACTTGTACACTCGACAGTTTTCAGTTCTTTTGTGTGATCCTTGCTTCCAAGGGATAACCCTTTCATAGAACATATTGTTTGGGCGGAGGTGAGGCTTGAAAATATATGACATAATAAGGGATCCATTTGATGAGAGTTTTTGGTGTCTTTTTGCGTGTTTTTGGTGTCTTTAGAATCGCCACACCGAGGCGATTCTAATGAGATCTCACAACATATATTTTAATCTTACCGGGTCCAGGTGGCGGGACTGAAGCCCCAGAGCCCAACCCCTGGATCCAGGGCTGGTTAGCAAAATCATACAGCATCATTGCGCCAGCTGAAATGTTTTCCGGCCACCCAATCTTGTAGTGGTTGCCGTTTTGATGTGAAACAAAACATTCAGCCATTTCATATTAATTTTGACACCAACGTGTTCCTTGTGATCTAGTTAAGACAAGAATTCCTCGGAATGCTATGTCGCGCCTGCATTGCACTTCCACAGAAGCAGAGGTCATGGCCCACTGTTCTTCCATGCAATATTTCAACGGAATATACCAAGAGGTTCTGGAATAGAAGCTGACTTTGTTGTTCTTGCCATATTTAGTAATGGTGGTCATCTTGGATTCTCGACCTGGCCATTCTGACGTGTTGCAGTCTGGACATAATCGGTATGAAATTGGAGAACTATGGGTGCAGTGGTTTTGGAAAAAATAAGTTAAATAGACTTTAACGCCAGGGTTAAAGTAAATGTGAACGTTTTAGTTGCAATGATGGCCATCTTAGATTCTCACCCTGGCTGAATTTTACCATTCTGAAGTGCTGCAGTCTGATTATGCTTCATATGAAATTTGAGAACCATGGCTGTCATGGTTTTGGAGAAATTAATTAAATAGACTTTAACGCCAGGGTTAACGTAAATGTGAATGGAAATTTGTTGCAATGGCGGACATCTTGGATTCTCGACCTGGCTAAATTTTATCGTCCTGAAGTGTTGCGGTCTGGTCATGTTTTATATAAAATTTGAGAACCATTGGTCAGTGGTTTTGGAGAAATTAGATAGATTTTAACGCTAGGGTTAACGTAAATTTTAACGCCAGGGAACATAAATGTGAACGGAATGACTGGCGGACGGACATAATGACGGACGGGCGGAAACCCGGAAACCTATATCCCATCTTCCTAAAGCAGGTGCGACAAAATTCAGTGGTCAAACTTTATGTTTATGATGGATTTAAAATAGAGATATAATCTCTGAAAGGATGGGGTTTTTTCTGTTTTCAGTTCAGTTCAGTTCAATTCTCTTATCGACGTTACCCAAGTGGCTCAACGGTACGTAATCATAGTCGCACACACTTGGCGCCGTGTGTCCGTCCACATCGCACTCAGCATTTTAACGTCGAAGTATCTCACGCGATGTCCTGGGTGTTTCTAACGGGTTAATAAAGTTATCAGACCAGAAAAAAACCTTTATAGGACCACTGGGCAGGATAAAGACGCTGGAAGCTCAGGTTTCTCAAACATGCAGATTGCTTCTAAGGTAGTCTAAATTTTTGTATCTGTGTGATAAATCTGATTTTGAGACATGGCCACGTGAGACATTTTTAGCCTCTAAGTTCATTATCTATCTATCTATCTATCTATCTATCTATCTATCTATCTATCTATCTATCTATCTGTCTGTCTGTCTGTCTGTCTGTCTGAAACGTTTTGTGCATTAAGATGCACTGAAAAGAAAACATTTTATCACCAAACCTGGATGTTGAAGCACTTTTAGTAATGATTTGCGTTGGGACGATTTTACGACTGATTGAACTATGGGAACTTTAAAGTCTCCATTGTCCTATCAGTGGTAAAAACGCATAAACTCAAATCGAAGTAAAAAGCGGTTTGCTGATGAATAAGGGTTGATTGTTTGATTTGATGTTTAACGTCCTCGGTAAACAGCTATGGTAACGTCCCACCAACAACGAGGTCATATGGAAACGGGAAGAACTTGAATATTTACGATAATCAATTTGCCAGAATTGTAAGTTGATGAGTTTTTGGTTGGTTGGTTGGTTGGTTGATTTGATGCTTAATGTCCACGGTAAACAGCTAAGGTCATGTCGGGATGGTCAGTTAACCTAGCCACACTATAATTCCTGGGCAGACTTAGACCTCCTAAGCCGTTAACCAGTACTAAGTGCACCTACCTTCGCCAGTAACTGACAACTGCCCTTCTTGAATCAGCGGAAGGAGAAACAAAAGTACGTGGCCAGACCGGGTTTCGAACCCAGGACCTCTGACTTATGAGTCAGATGCCCTACCGGCTGCGCTACGCGGCCCGGCCTCAAAATAAGGGTTGATGTGCGTATGTTGAGTCACATAACTGGCAAAAAGTAGAGAAACCAACTTTTTGAAAAATTACAAATTCCTGAACAAAAGACAATTTCCTGTTCTGGTTTCTGGTTTCTGATAGTGATACGGTCTTCATGTCTGTACATTGTATTTTTACCATTTTATTCAGCATAATGAAATTGACAGAGATCCAACTAAAATGACCCAAGTATGTTTTCAGACCTTTTACATGTGAAACTCAAGGATGTTTTATTTGTTTAAAGTGGCAAATCATGGTCATTTACAATGAAGAAACTATGGAAGCTTGCAGCGATACCTCATGCTAAACTATTTTCTACTGATAGAGCAATGCGGCCTTTAATAGTAGCTACCATGACAAAGACGTGCCATCAACGAAAACGTAGACCAGCGTTTGCATGAAGACATTCGTTTTCTGCTATATACTTTCTGGAAAGGACAAGAATTTGGCGGTCCAAGTCAAACAGATGCATAAACTGGCTAAGGTTTATTCGTGCCACGTCGTTGAAAGAATATGTGGAGAGTACATGCTCCGGAAAGCTTGAGCAATGCTTAGCCTAGTTAGGGCTCAGGCAATAACTCAATATTACAAGAGACTATAAGTAAACTGCGTTGCCCAGACGACATGTGCGCAGATTTGCTCATCATAAAATTCTGGATTCAGAGTCTACCAAGACCCTATTAACTTTAAAGATTGGGATGGAAGAGTGCTTGTCCAAAAAAAGTGTAAACCTAGATCAGACTGCTTCTAGAAGTCTCCGCTGTGTCCTGATAATTCTATTCTATGATGTCCCATAACCAAGCCAGGTCGTTGGGACGTCAGATATGACGTTGCAACGATCTATCTCTACCTGGTCCTGTTTTCAGCTTCCTTAGAGCTCTGTCCATCCTTTAATGTTGATTTCGTTTGTCTGCCTCTTCTTCTGCCATGCAGGATTGTCTATGCTTAGCCAGAAGTCATAGAAATGTGGCCAACCCACCCCGGATTCCGTATTTTGACCATGGTCAGGAGCTCACCATGTTTTCCGATGGCGGCTCGGCACTTTCTGCGAACAGCCTCAACTGTACGAGATGTTCGCGAACCTTTTGTACTTTAGCCTAGAAAAGAAGTTAAAAGACCAGAGCATTGAACTTTAATCTCCTTTTATGAGGTTTCACGACGTTGAAATGAATTTATACCATGAAATGTGGAACTTACCTTTTCACCTACCAATTTTCAGCCGGTATAGTCGGAGTCGGAGGCCGCCGTAACATTTCCTTATCAGAGCCATTGGCTCCGTTTATGGAGTTTCTCATCCGTACTACAACTAGTGCCTTTTTTGACGGGGAAGTACAAAATTCAAACTTCACCATGGTGATATAAATATTGAAATGAGTGTAACTATTAAAAGGAGAAAAATGGAAACCTATGTTTAACTGTCTCTCAGCCTCACTTAGGAACAGAGATAATATAAGGGACCCCCACCCGGTAGCCAATTCATAGGAGACGAGTTGGGGCACACTTTAAGACTTGCACATTGAAGGGTTCCCTGTAAAGAACCCATATAACCTTACTAGCGCCTGCGTGTTTCCTCGTTGGTGGTCCAGAGTTCGTTTTGGCGGGTTTGGCCTGTGGTCCCGTTCTGCTGGGGTCTCTTTTCTAGGACGCGCTTCGTCTTCCTGGACTCTGATCGGCATGTTGTCACAACCTAACCACACCATTTTTAGGCAGGTTTAGAGCTCCTTAGCGGTTAACCAGTACTAAGTGCACATACTTTCGCCAGTAACTGACAACTGTCCTTCTTGATCCAGTGGAGGGAGAAACGAAAGTAAGTGGCCTGACTGGGTATCGAACCCGGGGGACCTCTGGCTCTAGAATCAGAGGGGCTATCGGCTGCGCTACGCGACCCGGCAAATTGTTGGTTGGGCAAGACTGACTAACTGGAAAGATGACAGACGATAAGACAAAGGACAGCCTTCGGTGCAAGTGCAACTATATATAGATTCATTTCGTTGAGCCCCACTGGAGCACGTCGTTAAGGGAACAGAGAACAAAAATAACAACAGCATAGTGGAGCAAGTTCTTTCCTTAAAGAATTGATCCCACAGGGAAGTGCAAAAAATGCAAAATAGTTGCTTTCACTTTATAAAATGCATCCATTCATATTCGGAGCCATCCTGCATAGCTAGGGGGCGGTCGGATCATCGAACTGACCTCTCGGTTATCAAAGATTCCCCATAAAAACAATCTGGCTCGGATCGCGTCGTTACTAGCGAGAAGCGGATCTAATTGCATTCGAATATACGAAGTGGTAATGCAATAAAACTGATCAAATGAGCTGCGACACGAGAAAACCAACAAAGTGGTATGTGCGCTCAGCACAGACTCAGATCAGCCTGGGCATCCGCCCAGTCTGATCAGAGTCTTCGCTGTGCGCTTACAGGGTAGCTACGGGTCTAAGCTAGCTCCATGCTGACAGCGAAGACCCTTGTGAGACTGGGCGGATGCCAAGGCTGATCTGAGTCGTCACTGGGCGCACATGCCACTTTGCTGGTTTTCTCGTGTCGCGGCTCAAATCATCCAACCTTTTAAATTTTAACTTGAAATCGGCTAGGTTACATAAAAGAATTACTAAGTAATTCCGTTCTCATGAAATAGGGCCGAAGACATCTGCGGTAAATCCATCAGGCGACTGTGTCAACGTGAATCGTTGCTGAGATTTATCAATTAGAAACACATTTTTGGCTAAGCATTATCCCAGCAGGCGCATGACGTCAAATGACGTCGTGCAAACGTCAATGTGACGTCATCGCGTCGCATTGACGTCATGTACGTCGTCATTTAGACGTCATGTGCCCGCTGGGATGTTTCATATGCAATATATATAATGGGAGTAGAATGAAAGCCAACTGCTTATCCTTTCGACAGCTGCTATGACATTTTGAGCGACCCTCACACCTCATTTATCTATGCACCTAATTGATGCTTATTTCTCTGTATATGCTAGAGACATGGCCTTGCACGCTCTAAGTACATACTGTGAGGATACTAGCGCTTTCAAAATACGCAAAAATCTTGAAAAATTCACTACTGAAATTCGGCTTAACACTAATCAGTCTTTGAATCGACTGCCCAATTAAAATTAAGAAACTACAGTATGCTTTTCTTCTGGTTTCGTACCAGATATTGTCAGGGTCACTGACGAGGCTTTATTAGCCGAAACTACGTAGTCTGGCCCATGTTCCTTTTTCTTTATATATTCTCTGCTCTTGAAGGAATTTTTTAAGATTTTAATTTTACCTCACTGCAGCTGGTGTTGTGCCGTGTGGAGGCCGTAAAACGTCTCCCCGTACATCATCCATAGTGCTGATTATATTTCATTTACATCGCTTGAGATCAGAGGATAAATTCAGAGAAATCTAAAATTTGAGATCGATTTAGACCATTATTCTAGATCATCATCTTTTATATTATTTGGATCCTTTTAACACTAATCAGTCTTTGAATCGACTGCCCAATTAAAATTAAGAAACTACAGTATGCTTTTCTTCTGGTTTCGTACCAGATATTGTCAGGGTCACTGACGAGGCTTTATTAGCCGAAACTACGTAGTCTGGCCCATGTTCCTTTTTCTGTATGTATTCTCTGCTCTTGAAGGATTTTTTTAAGATTTTAATTTTACCATAACTTTTTGTTACCGCCCTACTGATCTTACTGATCTTATAAGAAGAGAAAAAGAGAGAAAAAAAGGGAAAGATCTGTAGCAAAATCAAAATGAAAAAGAAAAAAATGTGTCTGTAAGACACGAATGATGTCCCCGTGTAGTGCCTGTCTTAGGGCAGTGCACATCACTGAATTGCCCATTATCAACAAATATTGTTTCAACGCACTTTACCTCTAGCCTGACTGTCATAAGGGGGCAATGTTAAAATGCTAAATTTGGAACAAAATATTACCTCTGGAAAAACTTCTTACCTGCACAAACGCCATACCTTACAATGCAAAAAAGTGAATAAAATGACTAAGTTGAGACGGCCATTTTCTGTCAAAATTATTTCTAGCTCCAGCAAAAACCCACATGCACATCTTTAATATATCAGCATTATATGTAAGCAAAGTTTAAACAAGATCCATTGAAAACTGTGAAAGGAGTTGATTACACAAACTCTATACCATAAAACGCAAAATATCGCCTAAAATGACTAAGTTCGAAAAGCCATAAAAGTGTCAAATTTTACTCTAGCTCCATCAAAACCCCACATGCACATCTTCAACATGTCCACAATATGTATGCAAAGTTTGAAAAAGATCCACTGAAAGCTGTGGAAGGAGTTGAATACACAAACTCTATACCCCACAATGCAAAAATTGCCTGAAATGACTAATTTAAAAGGCCGTACTTCTGTCAAAATTTATTCCAGCTCTGTTAAAACCCACATATACATCTTCAGTTTGTCCATAATACATATATATATGCAAAGTTTGAAAAAGATCCTTTACAACTGTGAGAGGAGTTGATTACACAAACTCTATGTATATCGTAGAGTGTGCCAAACGGACGGACAGACAGACGGATCGGACAGACGGTCAGGAGCAACTCCTAATTCCCCCTGACTGTCGTCCCGGGGCATAAAAAGGAACAAGTCCATGCGCACTTTTCTTGGTAGGATCATCCCTGCGCCGTGACCTCGTACGTCATGAGAAAAATAAATGTCATATATTGTGAAGCTAAATATGTCTCCTATCGATTATACTTTCTATTTTTCTGATCTTGTAAGCAAGTCAAAATTTAGAGTCAAATATTTCACCCCGCCCGCCCCCCCCCCTTGCAGCGATTTTCTTGAAACCGTCGAAAGGTTATAGAATTCCTTTCCCTCGGTCGTATCAGTTGCTTGAAGCATCCAACGGAAACATAACAGCTTTTTCATAAGACAGATTTTTTGTAATGGAAAAAAAAAATTAATAATAATAATAGTAATTATAATCAGGGACGCAGCTTGAAGGAGTCCTGGAGTCACAGGCTTCAACATACTTATATCTTGCGTAAGGTGAATTGAGTACACTTTTAAGAGATATCACCTCTCTGCCGCCATTCTCAATGAAGGTAAACTCTTAAAGGAAAGAATTCGCTCCTCCAGGAGCAAATACTTCGTTTAAGAGCAGCTGTTAAAAGAATTTGCTCCTCTAGGTATCTACTCCAGGAGCAAATGCTATCGTTTAAGAGCAGGCCCTTTTAATAAAGGATTCCAGTGAAATCTTGAAGGAGTCACAGAAGTTGTTCCCCTTTGTAAAAATGGCGGAAGGGGCAAATTCAATGTAAGAGGGGTCTCTCATGGAGGTGCATGCATTCAGATTGAATATGCTTCCTTCGATAAAGTCTGAGGCCGCGCTAAGCTAGTGATAAATTATCATTACAAAAACTTGAATTGAGTGAGTGAGTGGACTCAAGTTTAACGTCCCACCAACAACGAGGTCATATGGAGACGGGGAGAACTTGAATATTTACGATAATCAATTTGCCAGAATTGTAAGTTGATGAGTTTTTGGTTGGTTGGTTGGTTGGTTGATTTGATGCTTAATGTCCATGGTAAACAGCTAAGGTCATGTCGGGATGGTCAATTAACCTAACCACACTATTCCTGGGCAGGCTTAGACCTTCTAAGCGGTTAACCAGTACTAAGTGCAGATACTTTCGCCAGTAACTGCCAACTGCCCTTCTTGAATCAGCGGAAGAAGAAACGAAAGTACGTGGCCAGACCGGGTTTCGAACCCAGGGCCTCTGACTTATGAGTCAGGTGTCCTACCGACTGCGCTACGCGGCCCGGCGACGAGTTTTTCTAGTTCACTTTAGCGTTTTTTTTTTAAATGTAGCCGTTGCCATCTAATTTGAGCGAATCCTTGCTTGAGAAACGAGCCAAAACGCTTCTGCAAACACCCGAGCACATTGTTAAAGCTACTTTTTGTTTCATTCTGCATGTTTACATCAATTGTCTATATGTTGTTGTTGTTTTTTCAATTAGTCGTCACGGATGGTCCACCAGGGCTAACAGCCACGAGAGCATCATATCCACCCTGGGGTATCCGAGACCGTTCGTCGGGTATTCAGTACGTGGGTTCCATCGTCGGTCGGGTCTTTGTGGAAGCGTTGTCGTTGTAGTTGTTGAG
The DNA here is from genome assembly GCA_963989385.1 of Ctena decussata. NCBI lineage: Eukaryota > Metazoa > Mollusca > Bivalvia > Lucinida > Lucinidae > Ctena > Ctena decussata. The sequence goes on from OZ022499.1 coordinate 16,156,616, forward strand.
TCTTGTCGTTGTTGTTATCTGTTGGTGTCGTCGGTTGATGCGTTGTTTGAGTTGTCGATGTCGATCTGTTGTGTTTGTCGGCGTCGGTGGTGGTGAGGTTGTCATTGGTTGCAGCGGTTGTGTTGTAGAAGTAAAGAAGTGATACTTTAGCATTGTTTATCGTCGATATTAAAAAGATCAGGACCATTAATAACTTGGTATAAGAGAGTTTCTTCTTTGTCGGTTGTCGGTAGTAGTTGATTTGTCGTTTCGTTATCTTCGTTGTTCGATTGTCCGTGTACATGCCATGCTTGTCCTACCTATGCGTCTACCTAATTTTTTTTGGTATATACACATATATGCATGTATGTGTCTATATATACATACACACACACACGCACATGGACATACCCGTATATATTTTATTTTATTTTTTTTATTTATTTTTTTTCTCCGTATTTGGAGTTTTTTCTCACACGCATATGCGTATCCGCACTTGTGCACATACGCATATGCGTATGTCATTTTTTTATTATCTTATTCCTACTTCTACCTACATGTTTGTGTTTGTGCTTTGCTTTGAGGACGCGGTTGGCCCTGCGGGTGCCCTGATTTCCCTTGATTAATGTATTTAGTATCCCTCCCCGTTGTTATAGGGAGGGTTGTGTTTTTGTTCACGTGCTAATTCCTTTCTTAATAATCACTTTTCTACTATTCGTGCGGCTGTTTTTCCTAAAGTCTTGCCAAAACCGAAAATCGAAAAGTTATGTCCAAGCAGTTTAGGATTTTGGATGTTGTTACGTATTGTTTATGTTGCCGTACGAATCCTTACTTGTTTCAGACCGGTTCGTGCATGTTGAGTGTCAGGACGCGTACAGGGCTTGTAACCTCAGTGGCCCTCAGGGGGTCATGCGCGCGTCATAGTCCTGACGCGCGCCTATCCCCCTGAGTGTCTTTGGTGTTTACCAAAATATGTGTACATTAAGAGAGTTTTTTGATCGTAGCTTAAAGACCCAGCGGCTCCGGGGGACACCCATTGAAGTGCTAACGCCCAGTGCGCTGCAACCAGATACTGCCCCCTTTTGCTCGCTGGGTCATTGTCTTATTCTTCCTGTTTAAACCATTTATTTTACTTCGATTGGTGGGACCCGTAGCTTCGGTGCGGCACCCACAGAAGTGCTAACGACCAGTTCGTTGCAACCAGACAGTGCCGCCCTCCACCAGCAGGTCCCTGTCTACATCATTGTCTTATGAATCTGCGTTAGCTAATGGTGGTAAGGATATAATAGTGATACAACTCTGTGTTGGTTATCGTTTCTTGGGCCTGTAGTTTCGGCTCGGCACCCACAGAAGTGCTAACGACCATTTCGTTGCAACCAGACAGTGCCGTCCTCCGCTAGCAGGCCCATTTCCCTGCGTATATTTAGTATTAATAAGTAATTATGATAATAACGGATATGTAAATGAGAGAGAGGGGAGGGAAATGAGAGAGAGAAGAAAAGTGAGAAAGGAAGATAAAAAAAATGGGGGCGAGAAGGAGCCGCTTGGGCGGCGGGTTATCAGTTGCCGTCAGCTACTGTCGACACCCAGAAGTGCTAATGCCATGGCATTGCAACCAGACAGTGTCGGCCAGTGTGGGCGGTTTCCTGTTCCCCGCCCCTCGGGGCTGAGTTGGGTGGGGAGCGCGTGGGCTAAAAAAAAACAACTAAGTATGGGTGGGTGGGGTATTTCGGGCAAGTAGGTAGATCGTATAGAGGTTTATCTTATTTAGTTTAGCGTCCCTTCACACCCTCCTTCCGTCCTATCCGCCCTATTTCAAATATCGCTGTTTTTGTGTTATGTATTTTGGTCCAAATTAGCTCCCGGGGTATTGGCCGGGGTAATGAAAAATGGTGAATTTTTTTTTTTCGTTTTTTTTCTAGATTTTTCTCGTGAGTTGGTATGTTTGGGTGTCAAAAAGAGGTTTTGTGATATTTTTCCCGTGGTTGAATATATGTTTAGCTGGCTATGGGCCGTTTTTCTCAGGCCGCGTCCCGTTTTGAGCGAATTTCGCATGTTTTTGAGTCAAATTTTCGGTATGTTTCGGCAGAGATGACGGAAAGTGGCGGGAGGTAACGCATATAGGGGTGGGTGGTTATAGTATACATTATAAAAAATTATGATAACGATGACGATAATGATAATTTTTTTTATTATCCTATTCCTACTTCTACCTACATGTTTGTGTTTTTGCTTTGCTTTGAGGACGCGGTTGGCCCTGCGGGCGCCCTGATTTCCCTTGATTAATGTATTTAGTATCCCTCCCCGTTGTTATAGGGAGGGTTGTGTTTTTGTTCACGTGCTAATTCCTTTCTTAATAATCACTTTTCTACTATTCGTGCGGCTGTTTTTCCTAAAGTCTTGCCAAAACCGAAAATCGAAAAGTTATGTCCAAGCAGTTTAGTATTTTGGATGTTGTTACGTATTGTTTATGTTGCCGTACGAATCATTACTTGTTTCAGACCGGCTCGTGCATGTTGAGTGTCAGGACGCGTACAGGGCTTGTAACCTCAGTGGCCCTCAGGGGGTCATGCGCGCGTCATAGTCCTGACGCGCGCCTATCCCCCTGAGTATCTTGGGTGTTTACCAGAATATGTGTACATTAAGAGAGTTTTTTGATCGTAGCTTAAAGACCCAGCGGCTCCGGGGGACACCCATTGAAGTGCTAACGCCCAGTGCGCTGCAACCAGATACTGCCCCCTTTCGCTCGCTGGGTCATTGTCTTATTCTTCCTGTTTAAACCATTTATTTTACTTCGATTGGTGGGACCCGTAGCTTCGGTGCGGCACCCACAGAAGTGCTAACGACCAGTTCGTTGCAACCAGACAGTGCCGCCCTCCACCAGCAGGTCCCTGTCTACATCATTGTCTTATGAATCTGCGTTAGCTAATGGTGGTAAGGATATAATAGTGATACAACTCTGTGTTGGTTATCGTTTCTTGGGCCTGTAGTTTCGGCTCGGCACCCACAGAAGTGCTAACGACCATTTCGTTGCAACCAGACAGTGCCGTCCTCCGCTAGCAGGCCCATTTCCCTGCGTACATTTAGTATTAATAAGTAATTATGATAATAACGGATATGTAAATGAGAGAGAGGGGAGGGAAATGAGAGAGAGAAGAAAAGTGAGAAAGGAAGATAAAAAAATGGGGGCGAGAAGGAGCCGCTTGGGCGGCGGGTTATCAGATGCCGTCAGCTACTGTCGACACCCAGAAGTGCTAATGCCATGGCATTGCAACCAGACAGTGTCGGTCAGTGTGGGCGGTTTCCTGTTCCCCGCCCCTCGGGGCTGAGTTGGGTGGGGAGCGCGTGGGCTAAAAAAAAAACAACTAAGTATGGGTGGGTGGGGTATTTCGGGCAAGTAGGTAGATCGTATAGAGGTTTATCTTATTTAGTTTAGCGCCCCTTCACACCCTCCTTCCGTCCTATCCGCCCTATTTCAAATATCGCTGTTTTTGTGTTATGTATTTTGGTCCAAATTAGCTCCCGGGGTATTGGCCGGGGTAATGAAAAATGGTGAAATTTTTTTTTCGTTTTTTTCTAGATTTTTCTCGTGAGTTGGTATGTTTGGGTGTCAAAAAGAGGTTTTGTGATATTTTTCCCGTGGTTGAATATATGTTTAGCTGGCTATGGGCCGTTTTTCTCAGGCCGCGCCCCGTTTTGAGCGAATTTCGCATGTTTTTGAGTCAAATTTTCGGTATGTTTCGGCAGAGATGACGGAAAGTGGCGGGAGGTAACGCATATAGGGGTGGGTGGTTATAGTATACATTATAAAAAATTATGATAACGATGACGATAATGATAATTTTTTTTATTATCCTATTCCTACTTCTACCTACATGTTTGTGTTTTTGCTTTGCTTTGAGGACGCGGTTGGCCCTGCGGGCGCCCTGATTTCCCTTGATTAATGTATTTAGTATCCCTCCCCGTTGTTATAGGGAGGGTTGTGTTTTTGTTCACGTGCTAATTCCTTTCTTAATAATCACTTTTCTACTATTCGTGCGGCTGTTTTTCCTAAAGTCTTGCCAAAACCGAAAATCGAAAAGTTATGTCCAAGCAGTTTAGCATTTTGGATGTTGTTACGTATTGTTTATGTTGCCGTACGAATCATTACTTGTTTCAGACCGGCTCGTGCATGTTGAGTGTCAGGACGCATACAGGGCTTGTAACCTCAGTGGCCCTCAGGGGGTCATGCGCGCGTCATAGTCCTGACGCGCGCCTATCCCCCTGAGTATCTTTGGTGTTTACCAGAATATGTGTACATTAAGAGAGTTTTTTTATCGTAGCTTAAAGACCCAGCGGCTCCGGGGGACACCCATTGAAGTGCTAACGCCCAGTGCGCTGCAACCAGATACTGCCCCCTTTCGCTCGCTGGGTCATTGTCTTATTCTTCCTGTTTAAACCATTTATTTTACTTCGATTGGTGGGACCCGTAGCTTCGGTGCGGCACCCACAGAAGTGCTAACGACCAGTTCGTTGCAACCAGACAGTGCCGCCCTCCACCAGCAGGTCCCTGTCTACATCATTGTCTTATGAATCTGCGTTAGCTAATGGTGGTAAGGATATAATAGTGATACAACTCTGTGTTGGTTATCGTTTCTTGGGCCTGTAGTTTCGGCTCGGCACCCACAGAAGTGCTAACGACCATTTCGTTGCAACCAGACAGTGCCGTCCTCCGCTAGCAGGCCCATTTCCCTGCGTATATTTAGTATTAATAAGTAATTATGATAATAACGGATATGTAAATGAGAGAGAGGGGAGGGAAATGAGAGAGAGAAGAAAAGTGAGAAAGGAAGATAAAAAAAATGGGGGCGAGAAGGAGCCGCTTGGGCGGCGGGTTATCAGTTGCCGTCAGCTACTGTCGACACCCAGAAGTGCTAATGCCATGGCATTGCAACCAGACAGTGTCGGCCAGTGTGGGCGGTTTCCTGTTCCCCGCCCCTCGGGGTTGAGTTGGGTGGGGAGCGCGTGGGCTAAAAAAAAAAAAAAAAAAAAAGTATGAAAAGTATGGGTGGGTGGGGTATTTCGGGCAAGTAGGTAGATCGTATAGAGGTTTATCTTATTTAGTTTAGCGTCCCTTCACACCCTCCTTCCGTCCTATCCGCCCTATTTCAAATATCGCTGTTTTTGTGCTATGTATTTTGGTCCAAATAAGCTCCCGGGGTATTGGCCGGGGTAATGAAAAATGGTAATTTTTTTTTTTTCGTTTTTTTCTAGATTTTTCTCGTGAGTTGGTATGTTTGAGTGTCAAAAAGAGGTTTTGTGATATTTTTCCCGTGGTTGAATATATGTTTAGCTGGCTATGGGCCGTTTTTCTCAGGCCGCGCCCCGTTTTGAGCGAATTTCGCATGTTTTTGAGTCAAATTTTCGGTATGTTTCGGCAGAGATGACGAAAAGTGGCGGGAGGTAACGCATATAGGGGTGGGTGGTTATAGTATACAGTATAAAAAATTATGATAACGATGACGATAATGATAATTTTTTTTATTATCCTATTCCTACTTCTACCTACATGTTTGTGTTTGTGCTTTGCTTTGAGGACGCGGTTGGCCCTGCGGGCGCCCTGATTTCCCTTGATTAATGTATTTTGTATCCCTCCCCGTTGTTATAGGGAGGGTTGTGTTTTTGTTCACGTGCTAATTCCTTTCTTAATAATCACTTTTCTACTATTCGTGCGGCTGTTTTTCCTAAAGTCTTGCCAAAACCGAAAATCGAAAAGTTATGTCCAAGCAGTTTAGCATTTTGGATGTTGTTACGTATTGTTTATGTTGCCGTACGAATCCTTACTTGTTTCAGACCGGCTCGTGCATGTTGAGTGTCAGGACGCGTACAGGGCTTGTAACCTCAGTGGCCCTCAGGGGGTCATGCGCGCGTCATAGTCCTGACGCGCGCCTATCCCCCTGAGTATCTTTGGTGTTTACCAGAATATGTGTACATTAAGAGAGTTTTTTTATCGTAGCTTAAAGACCCAGCGGCTCCGGGGGACACCCATTGAAGTGCTAACGCCCAGTGCGCTGCAACCAGATACTGCCCCCTTTCGCTCGCTGGGTCATTGTCTTATTCTTCCTGTTTAAACCATTTATTTTACTTCGATTGGTGGGACCCGTAGCTTCGGTGCGGCACCCACAGAAGTGCTAACGACCAGTTCGTTGCAACCAGACAGTGCCGCCCTCCACCAGCAGGTCCCTGTCTACATCATTGTCTTATGAATCTGCGTTAGCTAATGGTGGTAAGGATATAATAGTGATACAACTCTGTGTTGGTTATCGTTTCTTGGGCCTGTAGTTTCGGCTCGGCACCCACAGAAGTGCTAACGACCATTTCGTTGCAACCAGACAGTGCCGTCCTCCGCTAGCAGGCCCATTTCCCTGCGTATATTTAGTATTAATAAGTAATTATGATAATAACGGATATGTAAATGAGAGAGAGGGGAGGGAAATGAGAGAGAGAAGAAAAGTGAGAAAGGAAGATAAAAAAAATGGGGGCGAGAAGGAGCCGCTTGGGCGGCGGGTTATCAGTTGCCGTCAGCTACTGTCGACACCCAGAAGTGCTAATGCCATGGCATTGCAACCAGACAGTGTCGGCCAGTGTGGGCGGTTTCCTGTTCCCCGCCCCTCGGGCTGAGTTGGGTGGGGAGCGCGTGGGCTAAAAAACAAACAAAAAAACTAAGTATGGGTGGGTGGGGTATTTCGGGCAAGTAGGTAGATCGTATAGAGGTTTATCTTATTTAGTTTAGCGTCCCTTCACACCCTCCTTCCGTCCTATCCGCCCTATTTCAAATATCGCTGTTTTTGTGTTATGTATTTTGGTCCAAATAAGCTCCCGGGGTATTGGCCGGGGTAATGAAAAATGGTGAAATTTTTTTTTCGTTTTTTTTCTAGATTTTTCTCGTGAGTTGGTATGTTTGGGTGTCAAAAAGAGGTTTTGTGATATTTTTCCCGTGGTTGAATATATGTTTAGCTGGCTATGGGCCGTTTTTCTCAGGCCGCGCCCCGTTTTGAGCGAATTTCGCATGTTTTTGAGTCAAATTTTCGGTATGTTTCGGCAGAGATGACGGAAAGTGGCGGGAGGTAACGCATATAGTGGTGGGTGGTTATAGTATACAGTATAAAAAATTATGATAACGATGACGATAATGATAATAATAATGATAAGAACAAGTTAAATAGAGGCTTGGCCTGCAAGGATCGTTTTTGTCCGAATGCCCACACTATTTCGCTGGTAAACTGAATCTCTGTTTCTCTTATTTACTTCTTTGTTTTCTGTTAATCTTTAATCCCTAGATTTTGTTTCCAAAGGTTTTTATTTTATATTATTTTTGTGTAGCCCGTGTCCTCAATATATTGGAAGACAGCATTTAGTATTTCCTGATCTTGGGCAGTTAACAAAGCTTTAGTGGCCAAGCTCCCGGTGTATGGGGTGTTCTGGAGAGCAGTTATTAAGTTGTTTCTTGTCGCAGTATGAGTCGGGCAATGTAGAAAATAGTGGTCAGTGACCTCTATGCCCCAGCAGTGGGAGCAGAGTGGGTCTGCTTCGCTGTGCCTAATGTTGTTGGCGTTTAAGCCATTTACGCATAGTCTTAAGCTTGTAAATAATTGTCTATATGTAACTGGGGAATTCCTTTTGGCTCACCGTGTGCAAAAAAAAAACGCAAACCGTATGTCTTGTGCGAAAATTGACTCATAGAAGCCTTTTTGTCCGTGCAATATGAGCAGAGTCTACTTTGTTCGCATAAACAGTGTATCAGCGACAATTCACTTGCATAGGTCTATATTCGTAGAAAATATAGGCTGTAAGGCACAGTTTTGCTTGAAACCGCTAACACAAGGAATCTTGTTTATTCGCTAATCCTAATCCCCTCAAAGGAAATATGTCGAGACATATCAGGGCCATAAAATACATGTCATCACGCTGAAGCGGTAGGATATATTTGAGCCGTACCATAAAAAGTAGCATCATCACATACGCTAACTGTACAGGCAATGGTCAGCATGCGCATCCAGCCTTAATTCGATAATAACATATGAGCTGCGACACGACAAAACCAACAATGTGGTTGTACGCCCAGCGCAGACTCAGATCAGCCTGGGCACCTGCCCAGTTTGATCAGACTCTTCGTTAAGAGCTGGGCGGATGCCCAGGCTGATCTGAGTCTGCGCTGGGCGCACAACCACATTGTTGGTTTTCTCGTGTCGCGGCTCATATTTGCAACTAGAAAATTGTGTTTGTAAGACACAGATTATGCCCCCGTGTCTATTCATTCTTTATATTCTTAAGGCCGCGTTTACACGAGCGAAGTTTCTGTGTCACAGAAATTTTAATTTATCGAAGCACTGTACCATATATATTTGTCAAAGAAACATTGTCATATTTTGGCATTTACACGAGCAATTTTTTTCTGTGACAAACCTACTTTGTCATAGAAACTTTGGTCGTGTAAACGCGACCTTATTGCTAGCAAACTGTGAAAGGAGTGCGGGATTATACAATCTTATCATACTGTATTAGCCAAAACCGAAACAAAATCTACGTTTGAAAAGGCCGAAATGTTATAAAAATTGATTATCCCCTCTTCAAAAAGCACATACATATCTTCAATATCTCTAGAATATCTGTGCACAGTTTCAAATCGATAGCGTAAAAACTGTGGACGGAGTTTATTATACAACCTTAACATTCTGCAATAGCCACAACCGTTTGAAAAGGCCATGATTTTGTCTTCATCTGTAAAGCTGTATCATTAAAAGAAACCCTTTTAAACACAGCTTTCTAAAATTATTGAAACAACACAGGTATATCTGAAATCATGTTATTCTGGGGATTCACGAAGAAGAAACATATTATTTGTGTATGAACCTGTTCCCAGCGGGCACATGACGTCAGAATGACGTCGCACTAACGTCGGGGCGACGTCATTTCGTCGCATCGACGTTAGTACGACGTCCTTTCTATGTTATGTGCCTGCTGGGTTCACTCAGATGGTGAGCTTTACAAGTAAAATTGAATGGAGGCCTCAAAAGTTGCCCTACTCATACTAGGTTCCTTTTTCTGTTTTTCAAAAGGCAGGTGCACATCTTCAATATGTCCGCAACATTTGTGCCAAATTTCAGATTGATTGCTTAAAAACTGTAGGAGGAGTTGATTATACAAACGTTGTTTTAGGCGTGACAGACGGACGGATTTCCCAGTAATGATAAGCAGACTTTATGACAATTGCTGTAGATTATTGGACCAAAATAAAAGAGTCCATATAAAAACTACATTGTTCGCAGATTTCAAACAAAAGAGCCCTCAGGCAGCATCTACGTTTTCGTATATATAATATGAAAGGCTGCGGCGAGAGAAAAATCTTGTCTATAGACATACACTATCTGCGGGTGAACACACCGGCTTGCATCTTGCATGCATGCGCTGTATCCTCTGACAATAAATTCGAGCATACATTTTGATTACTGCTTTTCAGTTTCAGAAATAGGTTTTGAGAGTAAATACTTGTTCAGTAACTGATGCACTTTCGGCTTAAAATCATCATGGATTTATTTTTTTCAGTCCAATTATCATAATGCTGTTCCCCAGTCCCCATAACATACACCTTCCGTCGCAGTACGGGCACCGTGCGTCTGTCCAGTGTCCGTCCTCTCCTCGACCAAGAACCGTTCATATCACAAACACGGCCGTGTATTGTCGCACTGATCCTAAATATTCAGACATCGCCAAAATTTGGACAACCACATTGAAGCCTAAATGTTCGCGCACAGGCCTGCTGCCAGTAACATTTTCGGACACAAAAGACGCTAACGAAATTTACCGTTTAAAACTACCTCGCGTTAAAACGGTTCACAGGTCCATACTTCATAGCCAGTGGTCATAAAGATCAAACACCTAATATTTAAGGTTATGACACTTGCCATAAGTAATACACAAAAATATAACACGCTGCAAAATAGTATTTTTACAGACAGAAGGAGACATGTCAGCCCGCGTGTCCGCGCAGCCTAATCAAAGTATTCTGTATTCCGAGTAAATTTGATGCTGAAATTTTAAAAGTTTAAACTGAAACCATTTTTATGTGTTTGTGTATATGCCCGCGCAGGTTGATTCGAGTATTTGTTTTATGTACATGGCCTGAGAAACCTTTTCTAACGACACCAATCCAAAACATTTTTGGAGCCCCGGTGGCTCAGTAAAGCTGATCTAGCTGTCCCGCGTGGGATCTCCGCTTGAAGCGAGAACCTTTAAAACGTAAACGGGGTTCAATTGCACAAAGCCATTCGTTGTTAGCCTCCCATCATCCATAAATGACTAAAATACTGTTGAAAAGGACGTAAACCCGCAAGTCATCCATCCGACGATAAGGCTTCTGTGTATATTTAGCGCAAGATCGGCGATGACATGAGCAACGTGCAAATACGCATGCGCTTCTAAGAATGTACATAACGCTCCAACTGACCTGCGCATTTAGCACCGATAGAATGTATAATTCACAAAACAAAATTTCTGATCAGACTGCGTTGACATTATCCGGAATCAAGCATACAGACACCAGATGGAACAACGAACTGCGCATTTCCTGATCAGGCCTCGCAAAAAAATTTCCGGAATCAAGGTCTAAGATTTTCTCTTCCATGAAAAGGCGGCTTACGGGCAAAGAATTTCCATATGCCGTCGTCAGACTATCACGCGTTTTAAGGCATCAAGGCATTCACTTAGTGAACAGATCGGTTTCAGGCAAATGGACCGCCAGATTGAGCGGACGTTTTCCGACGTCAGTATATCTACTTTTCTGCCCTCGACCTGACAATAATTAAGAGAAAGTCTGCATGTTAACGTTTATTGACTTATTTACACTGTAAAACAATTCCGTAGATTTTACGGTAGAATAACTGGCAACCAACTGCTAGTCCTTTTCCCGTTATGTAACGGGTACACGTAAAAGTTGCAGGAATCATCAAGCCGTGTAGGACAGAATAGAACAGGCGTCGTTTTGGTCTGATAGCCCTTCAACAATATAAGGTTATTTTCGAGTGCGGCCAGTTAACATAACACTTCCATTTCGTGATTTCCAACAATGTCTTACAGGCAAACGCCCGTAAATATAACGGGAAAGAGATTGGCAGCTAGTTGCCAGTTATTCTACCGTAAAATCTACGGATTTTTTTTACAGTGTACGATGTTTTTATTATTGGATGTTTCATTTATTTTTATATTCGATGAATGTCAGAGTATCTGATCTGCTCAGAAATTTCTGTTTAGATACAAACAGTGACGGCCCTGATCAGATACCGCATCCTGTGGTGTCTGACCTGGATTTACGCTGTATATAAAGATATATTTTTAAGACACACTTGGTACTGTTGCCGACACAACGGCTAATCGCCGCCCGCAGCTATGACATGTTTATTGTCAGTGTGCAGTCTGTTTTATAGATAAGGCGCCATCATTACCGCATGAAAAACATATTTTTGGACATATACAAAATAGCGCATGCCTAGAACAGCCTGCGCTTATGCACCGAACTGTAAATTGCGTACGTTTTGAAGCTGATGGAAAGACTGCATAGTTTGCATATGTCCAAATATAACAGGGGCGTCTCTAACGGATCCCACAGTATTCCTTTCTTTGGATAATTTACCGTCATTTTCGCAGACATCTTCAAATGCTTTTTTATCAACAGTTCAAAAACAATTTGAAAGATTTTTTACACCTTGATAAATACATAGGATATTTTTTCGCCCATTGCATTAGAGAAAATTGCGTATGCGTTTTGACCAGACTGTACAAATACACAGCTTGGTGGTGATACACGTAGGGGCCTCGGAAACTCAGATGGGTAAAAACTGAGGCTGCTAATTAGCGGTTCGAGTTCGATACCTAATGGAGGCGGAAATTTTTCTTACTGTAAACGGAGTACCCTTCCATCGTCCTGATATAACTTGTAATACTGTTGAAAAAGGACTTAAAATGGCGTCATCCATCCATCAAACCAGAAATGGGTCACTGGCATACAAAATTCACAGAACATGGTATTATATTCCAGAAAGCAGACGTTTGTGTCTTGTCTGACAACACATTTCCAAAACATCTAATGTATGGTGAAAGGACCGTTAAAGTCACACACACACACACACACACACACACATACACACACACAATCGGGTGTGCCGGGCCGGGTAGCGCAATCGGTAGGGCACCTGACTAGTAAGTCAGAGGTCCTGGGTTCGAATCCCGGTCTGGCCACATACTTTCGTTTCTCCTTCCGCTGATTCAAGAAGGGCAGTTGTCAGTTACTGGCGAAAGTATGTGCACTTAGTACTGGTTAACCGCTTAGGAGGTCTAAGCCTGCCCAGGAATAGTGTGGTTAGGTTAACTGACCGTCCCGACATGACCTTAGTTGTTTACCGTGGACGTTAAGCATCAAATCAACCAACCACAATCGGGTGTCACTTTGTTATTTAACCTAATATTGACCTCATCCGTAGAAAAAGTACCTTTGCATAAACAAACTGTGTCAGGCTACAAACATGCACACTATCAGGGTTCGCAAAGAAAATGGCTAGGCTGTGCTCTGGTTTGAAAGAGAACTGCCCATGTCTGATCAGACTGCGCATTACATGTTGAGTCTAGTTTTTGACGCGAATATTCCGCGACGTGGGTCAAAATGTATATGACAGTTACATGCGCATCGAATGTACAGTCCGAACGTCACAGAACAGCCTGCGCGTATGTGCAGTCTGGAAATGTCAGGTTTTGCTTGGATGCTGGATAAATTGCGCTTGCATAGTTCATACATGCGTGTGTGAATCCCGCGTCTCATTTGCTTAAATAACTGTTAGCTGTTTGCAATACAGAGGAGATCCTGATCAGACCGCTCCCTTCAACACCAGTTCTTAGCTTTGAATACTGATGTACGGGTTATGTTCTGAAACACATTTCTGATGCACGTGGGCCAGTAATCGCAGCTTCTACAATGTCTTCCACCGCGCAAAACGTTGAAAAAAAACGTATCAGTATTATGATACGCATTGTTACTCAACTATGGATTCCTCCTCGCGGAACGTTGGGGCGCGGCGGAGGGGGCAATGAGTGCTAAAATTTGTACTTGAATAGTGCATGCCCCCGAGATGAAAATTATTTAGACTAATCTAAACTGTTGTTCAAATTTGTTAACTTGTAAAAGCAGTTAGATGTTTTCCTCATTAATGTGAAAAGTGGACCCATTCTTGTGGAAGGGTCGGAACAGAGTCTTTCGCTGCTCGCAAAAGATGAACTAACTTATTCGGCTATAAGACAGGTTTTCCCTCCAAAGAAAAAGTCTCGGTTTTCCCTCCAAAGAAAAAGTCTCGGTCAAGATTACCCTGTTCGCATAAACCGTCTAACAAATCGACAATTGAGCCGCGACACGACAAAACAAGCAAAGTGGCATGTCGGCCACGCGAAGTCACTTCTTCCTGGACACCCGCGTAGTCTGATCAGAGGCTTCGCTGTGCGCTTAAAGGGTAGCTAAGGGTCTAAACTACCTCCATGCGGAAAATGAAGATCTGGTCAGACTGGGCCGATGTCCATACTGATCTGAGTCTGCGCTGGACTCACATGCCACTTTGTTTGTTTTGTGTTTAGTTATTTAGATGCATAGGCCAAGCATATGCTGTAAGGTTCGGTTTTGCTTGACACTGTTGGCACGATAGTTCTTGTTTATTGACAGCCGAAACCCTAATCCTCTAATCCATTCAAAGAATTACCCAGTCTCATACATATAACAGGGTCATAAAATGACAGAATACCTTGTCATCTGGATTGAGCCGTGTCACAAGAAAAGTGGCATTATTTCGTGCTAAAGGCAAAGGCCATGATAAGAATGCACATCCGACCAGTCTTAAATTCTATTCTAATCTCTTTGCCTAAAAACCCTAATTAACTCTAATTAATAATTATTATTTGATAAAAATAATTTTATTATAAACGCCCCATCAGTCACCATACCATAGTCATTAAATGGCGTACAGTGGAGCAATCTGTTGTAGGTATATGATGTTCAGTTCCGTAACTGCGTCTCCCAGACCAGTATTAAGTTGTGAAACATTTGCATGCCAAACCAGCTTGCGCAAAATGCGTTTACAATGCTGCTTGCTCTATAAATTCTATATAGTCGAGTTGTTGCGCATGCGCTTACAAGGCGACGTATGCGCACAGGCTGTCCTGAGCTTCTGGAATATTTTAAGCGGACAACAGGTACCCTCATGCATAGCCTGTTGAGACAGCGCAAAACATCATCCTGCTCCTCCGCGAGGATAGAACTAGACATTTGAGCCGCGACACGATAAAATGAAAACGTGGCACGTGTTATCAGCAAAGAATCAGATCAGCCTGGGCATTCGCCCAGTCTGATCTGAGTCCTTGCTGTGCGCTTAAATGGTAACCAGGAGTGTGGTCATGCGGATAGCAAAAACTCTGATCAGACTGGGCGGACGCCCAGGCTGACCTGAATCTTTGCTGGGTGCACATGCCACTTTGTTTGTGTCGCGGCTCATTTTAAATTAACACTCTCATGGCACCTGAGAAATCTGTATCGCGCAGATTTTACAAAGTTTGCTCTTCACATGAGTTCTAACGCATGTTTTCTCATGACAACTCGAACGTCTACATGCTTTGTGCATACATTCAAATGGATATATCGCTAGCCATATTGTCCCACCATTTTTACAAGTGGAAACAACTATTTGACTTCCTGGTTTTCTGGAGCTTGGATCAACTCTTAAAGGAATAAATTTACTCTTAGAGGATTTCCTCCTAGAGTACAAATTAAGTTCTTTGCATTCTTTACAATAATTGAGCCGCGACACACAAAACCAACAAAGTGGTTGTGCGCCCAGCGGAGACTCAGGTCAGCCTGGGAATCCATCCGGTCTGTTCAGACTCTTGACCAAGCGCTTAAGGGGTAGCTAAGGGTCTGAGCTATCTCCATGCGGACAGCGAAGACTCTAATCAGACCGGGCGGATGCCCAGGCTAATCTGAGTCTGCGCTGGGTGCTCAATCACTTTGTTGGTTTTCTCGTGTCGCGGCTCATATAATCCTTGCTTCAAAAGGATCTGTTCAGAGCTTGTTGATTTTCAGATAGAAGAGGAGATAAAATGGAAAGAGCATAATTGCTTCCCTTGACAGTCTAGAAAGCAGCAAAGGAAAGGAAATTTTCTTACTGATCTGCTGGGTTAAAGCAGGCTGATATATGGTTTTCTATAAGAACCTGATATTACTTACCATCTGTGGGTTAAGTACTTGCAAATCTACACACACACACACACAAAGAGAAAAAAAAACGGGCACTTCATTGGTTGATCCACGACACGCAAAAAGGGTGCTTCCTTCACGTATATGCGAGCAGCAAAGGCTCAGGTCAACCTGCGCAACCGAACTGTCAGATTTGAATCTTCGTTGTTCTCGCACACCTTTAATGGACCCTGAGGGGAATCTGCATGCACAAAACGAAAGCCATAGCTACATCGCACGAATTCGCTAATGCACAGACCCCGATCAAAGTGTCTCTTTAGGGCAGACTTATCTGGGTCTGCTTGTTTTGCTTAACAAGACTGTCTGCGCAGTGTGGAAGGTAGATGTTGCTGACGCTTATGGCGCTAATCAGCAGACTTTTTAAAGAATAAAAATGGAGTCTCACCTTTGAGAAGTGTGTTTTGTTATATGTCTCTATATAGTTGAAGAGTTGAAACAACTTTCATGAATAAGTAAGCTATGTCGATAGGCACCCAAAACACTGGGTAGCGACAAGGACCTATCTCAACATAGAGCTGTCCAATTTGGAATTCCAAAATGGACCGCAGTCAATCTGGAATTTAACCTGATTTCAAAAGTTATCAATATGTTGCACTGTTTGTTTGTTTGTGTGTATTAAACCGAAAGTAGAAATCGAAAGTAGATCTACGACGCCAAAAAAAAAAAGAAAGTTTGGAATATCTGAGTATTTCGATAACATTTCTATTGTAAAATTACAAACAAGAGAAACATTTTGAATTAGTAAACGACAGAGTGCTAGTATTCACAGTGCAGTGCGAGGGGAAAAACTAAGATTAAATATTCATTGACCTTTGATATTATTGGCTAAATTTTGACATACGCGTTATTTGACCAATGGAATCTTGTGAAATGTGGATTATACGAGGCTGCACTGTGATTATACGAGGCTGCACTGTGAATACTGACTAGCACTCTGTCTTTAATTAACTCAAAATGTTTCTTTTGTTTGTAATTTTACAATAGAAATGTTTTCGAAAACAGACGTAGAATTAAAGACCCCGATCAAAGTGTCTCTTTAGGGCAGACTTATCTGGGTCTGCTTGTTTTGCTTAACAAGACTGTCTGCGCAGTGTGGAAGGTAGATGTTGCTGACGCTAATCAGCAGACTTATTAAAGAATAAAAATGGAGTCTCACCTTTGAGGGTTTAATTTCATGCAGTCTAATTCACAAAAATACAGACAGATAGACGGATGGATGGTCGGACAGACGGACGGACGGCTAGGTAAATAGATAGATAGATAGATTAATAGATAGATAAAGCAAATCTACCATATGCATTAGAGAATAAGAATAACAAGAAAAATCTTTAAAAAAGATAATCGGCGCAGATTAATTGGAAGTGTGTTTTGTTATATGTCTCTATATAGTTGAAGAGTTGAAATAACTTTCATGAATAAGTAAGCTATGTCGATAGGCACCCAAAACACTGGGTAGCGACAAGGACCTATCTCAACATAGAGCTGTCCAATTTGGAATTCCAAAATGGACCGCAATCAATCTTGAAATTAACCTGATTTCAAAAGTTATCAATATGTTGCACTGTTTGTTTGTTTGTGTGTATTAAACCGAAAGTAGAAATCGAAAGTAGATCTACGACGCAAAAAAAAAAGAAAGTTTGGAATATCTGAGTATTTCGATAACATTTCTATTGTAAAATTACAAACAAGAGAAACATTTTGAATTAGTAAAAGACAGAGTGCTAGTATTCACAGTGCAGTACGAGGGGAAAAAACTAAGATTAAATATTCATTGACCTTTGATATTATTGGCTAAATTTTGACATACGCGTTATTTGACCAATGGAATCTTGTGAAATGTGGATTATACGAGGCTGCACTGTGATTATACGAGGCTGCACTGTGAATACTGACTAGCACTCTGTCTTTAATTAATTCAAAATGTTTCTTTTGTTTGTAATTTTACAATAGAAATGTTTTCGAAAACAGACGTAGAATTTTAAAACTTTTTTTTCGTCGTCGATCTACTTTCGGTTTCTACTTTCAACAAACAGTGCAACATGTTGATAACTATTTTGAAATCAGGTCAATTTCAAGATTGACCGTGTCCATTTTTGAATTCCAAATTGAACAGCTCAATTTTGAGATAGGTCGTTGTCGCCACCCAGTGTCAAAATTGCGGTTGTGGGTGCCTACCGACATCGCTTACTTATTCATGAAAGCTATTGTCAAATCTTCAACCAGAGACATATAACAAAATACATTTCCATTTAATCTGCGCCAATTATCTTTTTATAAAGATTTTTCTTGTTTAATTTTTGGACAGAAACTGTAATTGTTGAAATGTCCCAGTACTTAGGATAATGACTTTAAATAAACATTTTGTATCTTTCGTCTTATCTGGTATATCTCATCAGACAAACGACTTTGAATCAACATTGAACCGACGTTGCTTCAGTGTCATTACGTTTGATCAACGTTGATTCAGCGTTGATTCAGTGTTATGTGCCCGATATGGTGAGAGCTCGTCATGCTGAGACCAGCATGCGTGCATGGACATTTTGTAGAAGAGTGACTGGTTCATTGTTTTTATATCCTGTCCAGCCAACAATGTGCGCAGGCTGGTTCACGGGGGTATTTACCAATTTGGCTACCCGTGCTTTCGACCGAGTCTGTACTATACCAAGTGGCTTTCGACCGAGACTACGATCGTAAACATTATCAATAACGGTAAATGGTACTATTGTTAATGGCAGTCGACCGAGCTGATACTGCTGTTGATTGTCTCGGTCGACAGCCACTTTTGCATGTATGATAATTGACTGACTCGGTCGAAAGTACAGGTAGGCACATTGGTATTACCCGCGTGTGGTTGGTTGTTTTGAGTTTATTGATTGACTGATTGATTAATTTGGGTTTAACGGCCCTTTGAGACGGTATTTCAGTCTATATCGGACCGTCTTCCAGAGAGAGGAAGAGAGAAGAGAGAATAGATAGACGAGAGAAAAATGTCCAAACCGCCACTCGCACCTACTGCAAGCACAGCAGGCCCTTGCCCTACCATTATCCGAATCAGTAGGGCGCCCCGGCACTGGCAGTACCATCGCACCACCCGACCACCCCCTGTTCTGAGCTCAACGGCCCTTTGAGAAATTATTTTAGTCTGTATCCAGCCGTCTCCCAGAGAGCGGGAGCAAAAAAGAAATCAAAGGCGAGAGAGAAAAATGTCCAAACAAGCCCCACCTGCAAACACGACAAGTACAGCAAACCCTTGCACTGCTGCTAGCCAAATTAGTTGGACAGCCCGGCACTGAAAGCTACCCAGCACCATCGCTGGACACGCCCACCCCGACACAGGCTGGTCTGGGAATGCATAATCAACATATTCTAAAAACAAGGAGGACCTAGCTCTGTAATTCGAAAGCAATGAAACAAAACACTGAAAAGATTTCTGGTTTCGTCACCACAGGGTCACTGATGAGGCCTTATTAGCCGAAACTACGTAGTTTGGCCCATTTCCTTCTTCTGAATGTATTCTCTGCTCTTGAAGAAACTCTTTCAGATTTTGTTACAGCGTTGACCTTTGACATGCCTGACCATACTTGATCAGATTAGATAAGGATTTAACCTTCCCACTCGATGGAACTTCTGCAGAGTATCCGTTCATATATCTCATTGCTCTCTCTCTCTCTTTCTCTCACAAACAGCTTTGTTTAGAAGCTTCGCACCACTGTGTAAAGTGGAAGGCTTTAAGTATGCACATGTAAGAATACACTGATCAATATTAGATAAGAAGTGTCTCCGGGTACGGTACTGTATCCCTAGACCCTGGGTCTCCAGGTACGGAACCTTACCTCGAGACTCTGGGTCTCCAGGTACGGAACCGTACCTGGAGACAGTCCTATGAAGATTGGCTCCGGGTACGGCAGTAAATTTTCAATACTATGTATCAAGTAGTTTTACCTATTGAATGCAATAAAAAATCATTGAGTCGCCATCTTGCTTGGGTAAATCAGCCATTTGTGTTATTTTGACTGTTATTTTGACTGTACCTAAACTGCGAAAAACACGGCCGAGTTGTTTTACTTGATCGCCCGCTATTAATGACAATGACTTCTGAAGAGTGCAAACAACTATTATCTCGTTATATGCATAATCTATAAAAATAGACAATTTCATTTATTAAACAGTATCCATCTTTTAATAATTCTGCGATAAGCAATGTAGACCCAAAAAAGACGCCTACAAAACGCATGCAGCTTTCTTGAATATGCCTTTCACGGCAATGAAATACTGTCGACAAACGGTTTAAAAGGCGCCATGTAATAAAAGTTCTCCAAGTGTTGTCGCACATCTCAGTCGAAATGACATAGAGAATCTAATTGTGTGCTTATTAAGGTTATTATCACTTCAACAGATATTGCACTGACGGAATCAGGACAACTCGGTCAAAAGACAACTCGCCCAACAAAAATCTCGGCCAAGGACAACCCACCCCATACTTTTTTAAGTTACCACAAGTCAACTCGTCCCATTTCATAAACTTGTCAAAAGTCAACTCGTATCAAATATAAAAAAATCGGCCCAGATTTATCATGAGTATCTTGCTTTTTAATTTTTGAAATGGCGCTGAAAATGTACCGTCTGACTTCATGTATATGCAGTGACAAAATAACCGTTCATGACACACAACTTGAAGGGATTTACGGTACTACGAGCGGCTGTGTCAATGTGGTTTTAGCTGCCCCCGTCACCCCTTCACCCCTCCAAAAAAAATTTAATCACTAATGTGTAGTTAGTTATTTTACATGTTTGTGTTTGTCTTGGTAACAATCCTAATTTTGTAAGGATTTAACTAAATAAAATTGACTTGACTTGACTTGGCTTGTTACAGAAAGACATATAAGTGATTTAATTACACCTCAGCGGAACGTATAATGTTGTATAAATGATTTGGCTCTGCTATTCTAGTGGGAAAGAATGTTCTTGGAGAATATAATGTTTAATTTATACTTAATATTGAATTCAACGCATATCTAGAACAAATACAAGGGTTGATCCAGAAGTAATGTCACTGTGTTCAATGCGCGCCCATTAATCGTAGCATTATTGTAAAAATTATATCAAGCTACACTGTAATTCAGTTCTGATTTACAGAATAAATATTAAGCTGGAATCTTTTTCCGTTCCAATTGTACAGAGGTTCAAAGTATGCCACCTACGCTATCGCGCCGCACGTTATAATAACGTTAATTACATGAACATGATTTTCAAAGGCAATCACAAATAAAAATCAAACTGACGCGCCAAATCAGATGAAAATTTGAGACGGTGACGAAATATATGTCTGCCACCCACTGTTGAAACTTGAACATCGTCACTGCAGTTTGAAGTTCGATAGCCAGTGCTAATGCTTGTTACTGCCGAGTAAAGAAATGTTGATTTCTGGAGAACGCGTCAGCGGATATATACGCTGTTTTGCCTCAAATTAGTAATATCACCAGTACAGACTCTAGAGCCGTTTAGTTAGACATATGTTGATATAACAGTGATTATGAGGCTTCTGTAAATGTGCAATCAGCGCTATTATGGTGAAGATGAGACGCCAGAGGATCGTCCGAAAACTGAAAGACCTTTATGTGCAATGTCAGACAATAACGTCACTCTTGTTTGGACCCCATGTATGAAGATCGATGTTCTGCAATTCGAATATTGTGTAAAATCTCGAATATGAGCTGAGGGACTGTTCAAATAATATTGAAAGATTAGATAAACATGGGTGAACAGACATTAGTGCTATGCTGAAACAACGAATATTCTACTTCAAGCATGACACAATGAATATCGAAACTTCGTCTGGAACGTCAACAACGTCATTGGCGTGCGGCGCGTTTCGTTAACATGCCTTTGGTATATTTCGTTATCTTGATTACTGTGCAGTGTATTTTTATGACATTTTCAGACCATAATGAAAACAGACTTAGGTACCTGGATACGAAATTGTGTTGCTCTGTCTTTATTCTACACGATTTTATAGCTGCAGTGACATTATTTTTGGATCAACCCTCGTAGAAGTGATATCGCCTGCAGTGAAAAAAATGTATTAATTTACCTGTGACTGA
Organism: Ctena decussata; assembly: GCA_963989385.1. Classification (NCBI taxonomy): domain Eukaryota; kingdom Metazoa; phylum Mollusca; class Bivalvia; order Lucinida; family Lucinidae; genus Ctena; species Ctena decussata. The sequence continues at coordinate 16,178,018 of OZ022499.1, forward strand.
TACGATTTATAGTTTTTTCAATGTAGCAAACCAAGGCTGATTTTGACAGTTTTGGGCTTAACTTCTTTCCGAAATGATCTGAAATGTGGAGTACTTGTCTGACATTATGTTAGCACGTCAAATAAAGCAGCCGACGTCACACGTTGCTACAACTTTTCGAGCTGGAGTATCGCTTACTTGCAGGCGACGTCAATCTGACGGCAGATGCAAGTGGCTTTCTTAAATCGCCGATTTATTTTTATTCGTTCATTAAAATGACATCACAAACCATTATGTAGGTGCAAACATATATTGTACCCACTAAACGCGCTGAACCAAGCAGAATTAACAAGAAATGATTAGGATAAAAGCTACTTATGAAGCGGTCTTTTTTTCGCTATTCTCCTTAACAGAAAATTTACATTTTTTTCGGTAAATATCAAAATATCTTTAAATACCAAAATGTTTCGTCTCATATGTTGAAAATATCAGCGATTTCACTTGTGTCACGCACTCGTGAAATGGCTGATATTTTTATCACATTAAAAGATATCCCATATTTTAATGAATACAATCAGATCCCACACCCTGCCGTCAAAACCTAAAGGAAATGAAGCACACGCACAAACTGGCAAAAGTTTACAAAGGCATGCACAGTTTTAAACCGATTGAGGGAGTGGGGTTTAATTGCAAAAAACTTTGACCGCTACTGGGACCACTTTAATCACTGCTGGGCACAGTTTGATCGCTACTGGGAATGTTACAGTTGCAGCTATAAAATAGTCGGAGTTAGTTTTATTTTTGTACACTGCAAAGTAGCCGAGTTCAAAGTTGAGGGGCATATTGATTTGGTACCGTCTGTTCGCATTTGCCTGTACGTCTGTTTGCTTGTTTGTTTGTCTAACCTTTATGCATTTAGCGGCTGTAGCACTCAATAATGGTTTAAGGTAGAATCTTGAAGTTTAATGTACATAAAGGTAAAGGTTTCTCATAACTCCTATTACCTTGTGGCCGTTGGGATAAAGGGGGTAGAGCCCCAATGTGTCTTGGGCAGAACACATGCAAGGAGGAGCCCATGCCTCTTCTGTCGCATCCTTTTTATTCCTAGATTCGGAAAAGTTACCTATTTACTGCGGGGTTCACACCAATCGGGCACACTAAGTCGAAATGACAGCGTACCGACGTCGATGCGTCGTCGATATGATGTCATTTCGACGTGTTTACTAGGCAGAGAGTTTTTAGGCGCCAGCTGACCCAAACCGGCAACCTGCACAATCCTTCTGCACCATAAACGAGTCGCTTTAGCCAGTCGATCACGGCGCCGCCACGACACGAGAAAACCAACAAAGTGGTTGTGCGCCCAAATGAGACTCAGATCAGCCTGGGAATCCGCCCAGTCTGATCAGAGTCTATGCTGTCCGCATGGATGTAGCTTAGACCCTCAACTACCCTTTAAGCACTTAGCAAAGAGTCTGATCGGACTGGGTGGATGCCCAGGCTGATCTGAGTCTTCGCTAGGCGCACAGACACTTTGTTAGTTTTCTCGTGTTGCGGCTCATATGGAATGGGCATTGATATAAGTGCATTGTACTTTATTTTACTTCCGTTAATGTGATTGACGAGTGATGTCCCTTTTTGTTGTTAGTCATTTTTATCCCCCCACCGAAGGAAATATCTAAGGCTCCGGGATGATATATGTAAGGGGCCAGTCATTTATTATCAGATGTGGAGGGGGGGGGGGGGTACATTTTTGCACTATTCATCGAATGTTTCCGCCGACCCCCAGCCAGTCTCGCCAGAAGTTTATTCTCTCTCCCCCCCTCCCGATAGGTGACAAAACGGTTTATGACCCCCCCCCCCCCACACACACACACGACCCCCCTCGATAGATGAGAAAAAAAATTACGACCCCCCCCCCACCGCGACTAACAATCACACACATCCCAGCTACCTTGCACACAAACACCATATTACCCCCCCCCCCCCCCCCCCCCCCCCCACCGCGACTAACAATCACACACATCCCAGCTACCTTGCACACAAACACCATATTACCTATTTTATGTCAGGCTGACCTCATTCAAAACCTGCATGAAAAATTTCCTTATTCTCCTTATTCTGACAGGTTAATTAATCATGCAAATTAATGGTCTGTTTAAAATTTGTCTGCTTTTTCTTGCACTTTTCTTAGAACTGCTTATGGTTATCCTGAATTCTATTGTTGAATGCTCAATAAAAATGTTAATAATATTAATGGGGAGGAGGTATGGGGGCTGTATCCCCAGAAGCCACGGTAGTTTTGCTGATGACAAGGCACCTGGGGAGTCATCAGCAATCATTTAATTTGACTGAGAACAAAATCATCTGCACGACATGATTTTATAGTAAATTGTATACTGTCCTAATATACAGAAAATCGATGAAAATATTTGTTTTTGAATATGAAGCGGCCCAAATCTTTTGTCATTTCTATAAATGTTTGTAAGTTTGAGGTTGAAAGAGCAGAGTGTGAAATTTTAGGAGTAATGGGGGGGGGGGGGGGGAGCTGAGACATTTAAAAGAAAATGAGGACTGATGGAAGGCACTTTCCGCCCAATATGCCTAATAAAATATATGACCCCCCGCTTCCTCTGCTTCCTCTGCTCCAAGAAATATTGATTTCCGACCCCCCCCGCCCCACAGTACATCACAAAAAAATCGCCCCCCATAAATGTACCCCCTCGCACGATAATAAAGACTCGTCCTTAACTACTGCGTGTCTCCATTGAGAGAGTTCAGTATATTTGTCCATTCTTATTTGTTTTCATTGAAAAAATGTAAATTCATATTTCGTGTGAGTATTTTGAGCGGACTGGCATATGTTCGACTTATTTTTATCCCCCGACCGAAAGGTTCGGGGAATATAGCGATGAGCCTGGCGTCCGTCCGTCTGTCCGTCCGTCCGTAAACATTTTCTTGTCTGCTCTATATCTTGAATACCCTTTAGAATATTTTCATACTACTTCACATGTATGTAGAACAGGCCATGACAATGCGTCACGTATATAGTGGTAACTCTTGCTATTGTACTTTTTTTAGTTATCTCTCCTTTAGTGATTTGTGGCAGATTCGTGTCTGCTCTGTAACTTGAAAACCCTTTGGGATATTCTCATGTTACTTCACAGATATGGAGAACAGGCCATGACGATGTGTTGCGTACAAGAATGACAACTCTTGCTTTCTTACTTTTTGAGTTATTTCCCCTTGATGGTTTTAGGTGTGATTTTTTTGGCAGATTCGTGTCCGCTCTGTAACTTGAATACCCTTTAGAATATTTTCATGATACTTCACAGATATGTTGAACAGGTCATGACGATGTGTCGCGAACAAGAATCACAACTCTTGCTTTCTTACTTTGTGAGTTATTTCCCCTTGATCATTTTAGGTGTGATTTCATGTCCGCTCTATAACTTGAATACCTTTTCATGATACTTCACAGATATGTAAAACAGGTCATGACGATGTCCCGCGAACAAGAATGACAACTCTTGCTGTTTTTACTTTTTGAGTTATTTCCCCTTGATTGTTTTAAGGTATGATGTGTGCTCTATAAGTTGAATACCTTTTGAAATATTTTCATGATACTTCACAGATATGTAGAACAGGTCATGACGATGTGTCGTGAACAAGAATGACAACTCTTGCTTTCTTTTTGAGTTATTTCCCTTTGATGATTTTAGGTGTCCGCTCCATAACTTGAATATATTTTAAAATATTTTCATGATACTTCACAGATATGCAGAACAGGTCATGACGATTTGTCTCATACATGAATGACAACTCTTGCAAGTATACTTTGTGAGTTATTTCCCTTTGGTAGTTTGAGCTGCTGTTTGAGTCTCTGCTCCATATCTGTATAACCCTGGCCTGCTCCACAATTTTAATAACCTTATACCTTTTAGAATATTGATGATCATACTGTGATATCTTATCAGTCAGTGCTCCTAACTCTCTCTGACCCCGCCCCCCTCCCCATCACACACACACAACAAATATGTTTTTTTCAAAATTTTGATTCTTTGTCCAAATTCACTTACTAGAGAGCTCAAAATTAGATTTGTAGGGTTTGTCCTTTAGAAGTTATTCGCACATTTTGAAAGTTGAGTGTATCATATGCTAAACATTTGTGTACATGGTGGCTGTTTGAGATATTACCTCTTTTCCTCTTTTTAGCAATCTGGCATACTGTTTCAGATAATCATGCATCTGTTAAACAGATAATGCCAATCAGAAGCATTAAAGAATGACAATATATTACTTATATGTGTTTTGAAGTGCACCCTTTTTACCAAGGCCCATGGGGGTCTTCTGTCGGGGGATTTGCATTCTCCTCTGATGGTTATTTTTATGTACATTTAAAGGGACCCGATTTTCTTTTTCATGATCACCCAGAAATCGAGGCGCGTTCATGAATTTCGTTTTCGGTAAAGGCAAGCTACAGGACTGGGCTTCCATATTTAAATTCCGTTATACCATAACATTCTAGGTATTGGGGCAGATAGGTATGGGCGGACAGTACAGACTCGGATTAGGCTGTTCCTAGATGAGCAGTCTGATCAGGGTGTACACTGTTTGTTATTCCATCTGCATCTTTTGGTTACCGCATTGTAAAACCAGACTTTTCCATGTTTGAGACAACTACGGTGATTATTTTGGGTGCCGCAATATTTAAAATCTTATGGTAGTACTGATTGCTACTAATGTCTTTTCTTTTCTTGAGAGAGGGAGTGATGGTGATCAGGCCTGTTGTATTTTTTCTATTTGATATATGTTTCTGACTTGTATATGTTTTGTTAAGTGGGCCTTAAGGAAGAGTAGTGTGTAGCTGATTGTGTCACCCACTGAAAAAAAGTCTTTATTATTAATAATAGGCCTGTATTAATGACCTAACTTTTGAATTTCGGTTGTTTGATTTACGAATGAGAAAACTGAATAACCGTCAAAATGGCGAGTCGGAGGATCTAAGAGGTCGGGGCGAGGGAAGGCATGGTTACCCCTCTGGGGCTATGTACTGTATGCCAAAGTAAGAGGTTTTAATATGCAAATACGCAGCGCCGGGTAATGCCACTAAAGGTTCATATTTGAGAACATTTCTCCACGGGCCAGCTACGGAAACAAGATGCCTGGCTATAATGTTGAATTTCTGGATCTGCAGCAGACCCATTACTACAATATTTGCCAAGTCTTAAATCAATTAAACAACCCAAAAAAATTATTTCGCGAAAGGATAGCAACAAGCGATAGTCACATAGTCCAACTATATAAGATGGATATCTCTTACAATGATAACTATAGTTGCAGCTGTAACATTCCCAGTAGTGACTAAACGTGCAAACCTGTGAATGTTCCCAGTAGCGATCTGTTGCGTGTTGCAATTATACACTTACGGATTGAACACCTATTTCCGAAACAGGTGGTCACTCAGCTACCCTAACTTTAAACAGCAGCAACATCTATCATTTTGAATTACAAAACAAAACAGAAAGCAAAATGTGCAGCTATTCAGGTGACCATATTGCTAGATGACCATAGACAAGCGGACATAACGGCATATAAAATTGAGGAACCACAACAGAAGTACCGCCATGGAAGGGTAAGTAAAAGATTACTGGGGGTGAGGGGTCGGGGACCTACTGTTCTTTTCTGGATCCAAACCCTTGCCCTCTGTTGTAATTGGGAAAGGATTCAAATTCAATAAAAGCACCGTATTTTTCATGAACTAGTCGCCCTTTCAAAACCAATGTGTTCATTCACATTGAATATCACTCTGAAAAAAGCGTTTCGACTTTTCTGCTCTCGAACATATACAGCTTGAACTTTTGCTTTCACTTAGAACGGGCTTAGAACTTTAGCAGAAACAATTTTGATAAATCATAGATTCGCTGTAAATAACTCCGGCAAAGCTATAGCTACACTCCACCGTAGATAACTCCGGCAAAGCTGTAGCTACACTCCACCCTAGATACTCTGACAAAGCTATAGCAACAGCTGCAAACTGGCTGCGACATTGTGAGCCTCTGTAGCGAATCAGTGGAGCTTGAAACATTTGTCCTCATCGTTTCTTATTTCTGACAGTTAAAGGCAGTGCTTTTGTTTTCGTTTGTCGATGTTTTTTTTGTCCGCTTATTTGTAGCCACAAGGCGTGGCCGCGTACCGCAGTCGGTAGAGGTCCTGGGTTCGATACCCGGTCTGGCCACATACTTTTGTTTCTCCTTCTGCTGATTCAAAAAGGGCAGTTGTCAGTTCCTGGCGAAAGTATGTGCACTTGGTACTGGCTAACCGCTTAGGAAGTCTAAGCCTGCCCAGGAATAGTGTGGTTAGGTTACCTGACCGTCCCGACATGACCATAGCGACCATAGCTGTTTACCGTGGACGTGAAGCAACACATCAATCAATTAGTTGTAGTCACAAGGCTGTGCACATTCGGTTTATTTTGTATGTTTGTGTAAAAGCTAATGGTCGCCAGCTTTTTTAAAAAGCTAATCCTTTTTTGGATAGGGGTTATGCACGGGCGTCTCTAAGATGTGTGACTCTTGAGAAAACATTTTCGAATTATATCTGCAGCTGCAAAATCTTGTCGGAAAAGCCTGGCTTGGCTAAAAAGAAGACCAATTTATGTATATGTATGTTTGTTTTTCCATGTGTGCGATTATCTGTATGTTTACGCATCTTCTTGCAAGCTTGCATGCGTATATATGTTGGTGAAAGTATAAATAGCGAATCTCAAAAAAGGGTTTATTTTCTAAGACCCATGCATATTTTCGTGTTTCTGTCGGTACGTATCCGTCTTTCTAGGAAGAAATATGAATGAAGAAATAATCAAATGTCTTTGCTGGTTATTTTTGCATTATCAGCCACTTCCAAGCTTAAGGAAATGATGAGATGTCATTGTCTGCACACCAAGTATTGCGCGATAAACGCATTTACATCATAGAAACAGCAAAATTGCAGTTGCAGATATACTATACATCGAGTAAATTCGAGTGACGCATTTAATCCGGGTGCCTGGACGAGAACCCGAAACAAGAGGGCCATGAGGCCCTGAATCGCTCACCTGGGCAATTGGCAAGGTGGCTTTTTCTTATCATATCAACCCCTGGAGGTTCTATATGAAATGTGTTTACAATTGGCCCTTTGACTGTTGAGGAAATGGTTACGAGAGCCAAAATATGAGCGATCTGGATCAAAGGTCAAGAAATGACCTTGACCTCTTGTACTCATAATTCTTCATGACCTCATTAAGACAACTGTATATACCAATTTTTAGGCCAAAATCTTCAAAACTTTCCATGAAATCTTATGTTCTAGGATTTTCCCATATTTGACCTTGCCGTCAAAAAGGTCAAGGTCAACACAAGGTCATAATTTGAATAATCTTGATAGTACTCAAGTACCCAATGCTGCATACCAAGTCTCAAGGCCATCAGTTAATTGGTTCTGGAGAAGAAGGTTTTTAAAAGTTTTTACCATATATGGGCATAGTGGCCATGTTAGTCATGTGACCATGACCGTTAGAATAAATTTTTGTTCCCTCAACCCCTGGAGGCTCTATATTAAATTTGGTCATATTTGGCCCAGTGGTTTTTGAGGAGATTGTTTGAAATTGTCAAAATATGAGAGTTTTGGGTCAAAGGTCAAAGAATGACCTTGACCTCTTGTAATCACAAATCTTCATGTACTCATTAAGATGACTGTATATACCAATTTTTAGGCTAAAATCTTAAAAACTTAATCATGAAATCTCATGTTCTAGCATTTTCCCAAATTTGACCTTGCCGTAAAAAAGGTCAAGGTCAACACAAGGTCATGATTTGAACAATCTTCATAGTACTCAAGTACCCAATGTTACATATCAAAACTCAAGGCCATCGGCCAACTGGTTCTAGAGAAGAAGATTTTTAAAGGTTTTTACCATATACGGGCGTGGTAGCCATGTTGGTCATGTGACCTGGACGGTATGAATAAATTTTTGTTCCCTCAACCCCTGGAGGCTCTATATGAAATTTGGTTTCATTTGGTTAAGTGGCTTTTGAGTAGATTGTTAGAACTTGTCAAAATATAAGAGTTCAGGGTCAAAGGTCAAAGGATGACCTTGACCTATTATACTTGTAAATCTTCATGTAGTCATTAAGATGACAGTAGATACCAATTTTTAGCCCAAAATCTTCAACAGTTTCCAAGATATCTTATGTTGTAGCATCTTGGCATATAAAAGTATAAGGAAGCAAATTTGACCTTACCGTAAAAAAGGTCAAGGTCAACACAAGGTCATAATTTGAACAATCTTGGTAGTACTCGCGTACCCGATGCTACATACCAAGTTTCAAGTCCATCGGCCTATTGGTTCTGGAGAAGAAGATTTTTTCAGGTTTTTACCATATATGGGCATGGCGGCCATGTTGGTCATGTGACCAGGACCGTTTGAACAACTTTTCGTTCCTAAGGTCCCATGAGGCTCTATATGAAATTTGGTTACAATCGACCCAGCGGTTTCAGAGGAGAAGTCGTTTGAAATTGTGGACGGACGGACGGACGACGGACGGACGGACGACGACGGACGACGGAGCCTTACCATCCTATAAGCTCCCCCGGAGCCGCTGGCTCAGGTGAGCTAAAAATAGTCCGCACAAATGTTTGATGCAGATCCACACTATTTAGGATATCCTTAACCATAATCTAAATGATGCCACGTTGGCATCCTTGGGGAAATTCTAAATATGCATATTCTGAGAACTTACTGGAATTGCTCATTGAGTCAGTTCCAAGGTGTACTTGCAACATAAGAATATTTATTGTTTATCTTTACAGGCAAAGCAGAATGACTGATTGCAATTTATTTTCCATTCCCCGTGAAGCTTCAACAAACCAGAACATCAACTTACCTTTTTTGTTGGGAATGTTTTAGTACAAAGAGTTGAAATTCATTAGTATGTCTATTCTATTTTCTTCTTTCGGAAATACCTTCATTTCGACATTAGTCTACTGAGTTTTTTAACTTTATACTTATTGGATTACTGTTTGATAAATCATTTACAGACTTAAACTTTGGATATAGTATACTTCAAATCACTTGTTATTTAGAAAATTGTATACAGTAACAGTGGGATACAGATTACATAAGTCGTAGACTTTCTTCTGAATCCCTTTCAAGCTACTGTATAGAGTTATTGTTCTTGTTAGATTGTATTGTTCATATTTGCTCAGTATGTTGAATAAAATATTGTTTACACTAACATAAGAATAACATCACGCATAATTTTAAGGACAAACATTTTTGAGCAAAGACAGGAATAGTCAACAAAATCTTTAGGAACCCATGGGAAATTTTACTCATGGGAAAAAATTCCCCATGAGAAAAAAAACCCATGCCCAAAAATCCCCATGGGGATAATGTCAATTTGTTTTGATTATTATTTTTTTACTTTTAAACTTAATACAGATATATTCAAACTGAACTGGTCATTCATTTATTAATTAACTGTAAAACTTATATTTTTTCAGAATACTATTGAATTTTTCCCCATGGGAAATATATTCAACATACTTTTTTTCCCCATGGGGAAATTTCCCTGCGGGAAAATTTTGATTTTAACAAAATAATCAGAAATCAATCCATAACGAATTATTTAAGATAAAAAATCCATCTCAAATTTAAAATTTGACAAATTTGTGGATTTTAATTTCTTGAAAAACCCCATGGGGAATTTTGTCCAAAATTTTCCCGCGGGGACAAAACCCCATGGGGAAAATATCAAGGTTTGGTTGGGTGGCTAATATTGGGTAGCAGGTTTAATATTTGTCTTTGTTGATACTCTAAGTGTGAATATTAAATAAATATTTCTTCATTACATTTACCCATGGGGAATTTTTCCCCTTGAAAAAATATGGGGAATATTCCCCGTGGGGAGAGTCATAATTCCCCATGGGGATTTTTTTTCCCCACGGGGTTTTCAAAAACCCCATGGGGATTTTGACCTTTTTTGCTAAATTTTATTTAGACCTCTTATTATTTTTGGACCAGAAGGTACAGGATTTACTTAGAAACCTCTATTTCATATAACACAAGTCATATGAGGTCTCTTAGTCAAGTAAAATTACAAGGTGAGTTTGCCAAAAACTGGTTTGGCAAAAATTTTCTGGTGACTGTTCGTGTCCCATTGTTTAGAATTTTTTACGGTAACGACATCGTTATGTTGACTCGATCGCTTTGTACAAATATCGGGTTTTCTACGCGAAAGGGTTTGTACCTTCTATTGTCATTTATAGGTAAATAGACTTGGATTAGGATTAAAATCCATTTCTATAGAACCCTAGCCAATGTTTACATAAGTATTTTCAATCACCGTAGTAACGGATGAAAATGTTACAAAATTTTCAACTTCTAGAGAAACGCAAGAAAAAGGAGTCTATAAACATATTTCTTTAACAAGATACCCATACACTTTCATTGTTATTAAAAGATATATAGACTCTAATACAAACGTTGGGCATCAGTTTTCCGACTTTTATGCTGACACTTTTCTAGGTTAGAAACACTATCATCTGAACTCTAATAAAATTTTCAGTCGTTTCCGAGTAATAGTCCTCTACTGCTTTTTTAACCCAACATAGTGACACCTTTGAAAAGGTTCCGCCGCGCTGAATATGGGTCCGTTTAGTGCCAAGCACTGCGTATGCGCGGCAGCCATCTTGGATGACCTAGTTTCTATATGTAATAGCTTATAAGGCATATGAACCATGGCGGCCATTTTGTATACTACATTAATCGTACGTTTATATAGTCAATAACCTGGTCGTCACGAAATAAGTCAATTGTAGAAAAACCGAATACACCTACTCGATGTTTTCTCCTCGGTGTCTCACTTACGAGGGGCATTTCAGAAATAATTAAATGATCTCAGGGTAGCCTATTGGCTAATATTTAGAAGTAATGTTATATATCATTGGAAAGCTAAATTCAAGTGCTGTAGAATAATATGCGTAAAAACAATTTCTAAGTCACCCATGCATGACGGCACGTGCTTATACGTCATAAGGGTGTGGATACTGGAAACTATACATTTTCACTGAAAGTATTTCGTGTTCTGTTGCTGTTTCGTCAATGAGAAAATAATATATTGTAATAAAGAAACATGTAATACTGTCCTTTCAATGTAAAATAAGACAAGTATACCGAAATCGTTTCCAGATTCTACACAAGAAACATAATAAACGAGATTTTTGTCCGCTATGCGGTTATAAATGCAAAGGTATTATAAATGCATTATATCAATAAAACTGTGATTTTTTACTTAATCACATCCAATTTCAACAAACGACAGACATTTTATTACTGAAATGATTAGGTCACCATATTTTGTTACGACTGGCATCAAATCACTAATGAAACTGGATGATACGTGTGCAAACCACACGCCGAAAGTAGCAAAGCAGCAGCAATTCATGTAAAATACAAAACAATAAAATGAAATTATCTTCTAATAAAAAGACTCAGGCTCAATATATTTAAATTTGTTTAATGTCAAAAATTAGAGGGACATATTGTTAGAAAAAGTCATATATAAAGACTTGAAAGATATGACATACTGACAATGAAATAAGTGGGTGGATGGGGAAATTTATCGTAAAAAAATCAGATAGGCCACTGCCAAAAGAGCATAAGGTGCCATAAAATATTATTTACAACAGAAAACAAGCATGATGAATTAAATCTTATTTATTGTTTGTTTCATGTCTGTCACCAAACATTCACTTTCACTTAATTTGACCTCAAAATCGAAGTTTAAACAACTTACTATACATTTCAATTTAGCGCAGGAAGTGACGTCATCAGAAATGCGCATTGTTCCATGATTAGCCTATCTTGCAAGGTAAATCGTGTTTGTTAGCAAGGCTAATACAATGTTTTTCATGCTGAAATATTTTCAGTATAACAGGTATTATAGGTATCAATCCAGAGCTGATTGTATCCAGAGTAAAGAAAATATGAATTTGTCTTTACATAAATATTCCGTCTATTTCTACTCAGTGACCTTACCCTAACAACAATTGTCAAGGCATATTTTGAAGAAAATACCAGTGCCTCAAATTGTTTGAGAGAATGCCATTGGGTGATATGTATACCTAAAAGTTAAGACATAAATCGTAAAAATCGGTCAATATTCCTAGGAATGGCCGACTCATTTACACTATTTCTGAAATTACCCTCGTACAAATGGCATTCTCCCTAAATGTGCATTTATTTTTAGTATGACTTCATCAGCTAGGTGCAGACCTGGGGCCGATTACATGCCAATGTAATCGATTACAATTACAATTACTTTTTAAAATCATGATTACAAATTACATTACAATTACATTTTGTCTCAATGTAATTGATACAATTACAATTACTTTGCAAAGTAATCATGATTACTTTATGATTACATGTGATTACATTATACAAGTGTACAGAATGATCATGACTGTGATGTATACTGCAAAACTCAATATTCAAAAAGACTTAGTTTATACCTTAAATCAGCAAATAATTGGTGGCTTAGAATGAGTGCTAATAGGTAAGACTGAAATGATTTCTGAAGAACTTGACATACTTTTTAATCTGAACGAAATTTATTTAGCAATCTGCAGGTACATAATAATGTGCATGCAATGACTGTATGCTATTTATGAAGTTTGAGAAATTCAATAAATGCCATGAGTCAGGTCCTAAATATAAAGCACGCGCTTCGATATTTTTTTCTCTATCACTTATTTTACATTTTATTTCAAACATCAGAAATATGATTCTACATTGTTTCCAGTATCATAAAATTGCTTGTGAAAGACTAGTTCAAAGTCTTCAAAGCATGGGGCCACACATTTCCTGTAAATTTATCAATTTCAAAGCATTTTAACTATTACTGTATATATTTCATTTTTCATTTTCATCCTTTGCTTGCCCAGCCTCAGTCAGGCAAACAATTCAAAGTTAATAAGTTGGCCCATAAATGGGAAAGATTGGCTTTTTGTTGTATGCAATACACAGGTGTCATAAAGTAGACAGATGTTACATTTAGTTCAATCCACAAAGAAGGTGTGAAAATCAGAGTTGAGTTGTACTGCTCATTTCTGCACCAATAAACACAAAACAGTCAGTATGTTTGAAAAAAATCTTTAGCACTTGGACCTGCTTGTCCAAAGATGATATATCATGTAAATCAGTCGTAAAATAGAAGTCAACCAAGGCAGCTACCAGTCTTAACCTGAAATACCCTGCATTCAAGAGCACCAAAATCACAGTTTTTACATAATACAAATTTACCCTTAAATATTAACCCATTAATGCCTAGCATCTCATAAAGAGAGACAGGTAGACATTGCAGACCCAGATCAGATGCTCAGATGCAGCATTTTGATCAGGATCTTCGCTGCTAGCATAAAAGTTTTAACAGTTTGTATAAAAAGATGTAAAACAAAAAAACCTATCCAATTTGTGAGGATAGAAAAGTCTGCCAGTCATAAATGGGTAAAAGAGTGCATATATTTATAACTATGATACTGCTTAAATTTCACTCCCCAAAAGAGTATAAAGGGAATTCTGTCAGTTTCTTAATTTGGTCTGCAGCCTCTTGTACACAAATTAGATCAGTTTTTCTCTGTCTTATTCAGTTTGAAGACACTTTGAATAATCAACTGCTTTCTGTTATTATTTTGCACAATTCTTTTCTTTTAACTATCAAAAAGAAGAGCAAGTTTCCATTTTTTCTTCTTTTCTCATTTCTGAAAATGAATCAAAGTAATCAAAATGTAATCATAAAGTAATCATGATTACAGCCCATTTTGGAATGTAATTAATTACATTACGATTACTTGTAATCATAAAAATGCATGATTACAGATTACTTCATGATTACTCGGAAATTGTAATTGATTACAAGTAGATTACAATTACCACAGGTCTGGCTAGGTGAGTGAGTGAACTCGGAGTCAACGTCCCACGAACAACGAGGTCATATGGAGACGGGACCTCGGTTTAAAGTCTCATCCGAAAGACCGGAATAGCGGGGAATTGATCTTGCGACCCCTGGATTGGTAGTCCGGAGTGTTATCCACTACACTACAGCCCGCTCCTCATCATCAGCGAGGTAATGTCACCAGTGCATCAAACGTGATCACAGTGTGTGTTGCTTAAGTACAAATTAAACATGTCAAAGTTAATCCCCATTAAAGTCGCCACCACGTCTGGCGTGTGCTGATTTAGGGACAGAAATGCGAACAATACCGTGTTTATTTTTACCTCTTTATCAATAGAGGTGTTGATATAAGGCCGGACAATAAAAAGTAAACTTAATCCCTTTAAAGGTCTGGCGTGTCTTGATTTAAGACCGGATATTGATTTTATCGATAAAAGTATTGACATAAAGATTCAATCCTCTAACAAAGGGAACTGTACTAGCTTTCAACTTGTAAATTGTGTGACTAGTTTAAGCCTTTACGGTCCTTTACTCAACATATATTCAGTCTCTTCAAACCATATTTATTTCTATACCGCAGGAAACTGTCCCGTCCCGCGGATTCCGAAACTATCATTTCTGTAGCTCTTCTTGTTTCCGAGTTATAGCAGTTCAAAAATTTCACGTGATCCGTGACGTCATGAATAATTAACTCCAAGGGATATAAATGCCTTATTTCTCGGTCGATTTTGGTGATCTCTGTGTCTATTCAACACAAGTAAAGCTTTCACAAAAAAGCTTGGTCTACGCTTGGTTTAAACAATATTTTACACAGATATGTTGCTATACAATTGTAAATAATATTATATGGTACAGGATCTGATATGATCAAGAATAATATTTTGCTTATATCTCAAAAGCCGACTTAAAATCTTCACTGGTGTGTTTCAAGCAAGATTGTAGGTGTCATACCATTCCACAGATGGAAGACAGTTTAAAAGGCCGTAAAATCACAAGTCATTCATTCATCTGTAATTTGTGTGCGATACATTCTGCTACCTTGTAATACCATGTCTGCGGTATTTCATATGACCGCTCACGACATCTAAGCGAAAAGTGCTCACGACATATATGGGAACAGCTTATGGCCGCTCAAGACACCTTTACGAATAGTGCTCACCCCACATACGCGAACATGAAGGTCAAGCTGCATTGTGGGTACCTAATGGCTGTACTTCCCATGTCAAAAGCAATTACTAAGAAAGTCTACGCCCATGGGAAAATCCATGAACGTTATTATTTTACACACCAGATTACGCATTATTCGGAAGTGACGTAATTCAATATAAAATGGCTTTTACTGCCTAAGTTTTCCACCGATTTTCATAATTTTGTTTCAAATGAAAGACCGCTATCACATGACAAAAATATATGAAATATGGCTTAGCAGATCCTAATTCCAAACAGACAATGACCCAACTGACGTCCAGCATAATCTTTCCAGCAGATCGATGGCTATTTTTAACTACCAATCAGAATAATTATTGAGGACCTCGTTTTGGAGTCAAAACTATATAGGAATGGATTAATTCATTCTCACTGCAGAATTCAAAGCGATAATTCGAAAGCTTTGTTCGAGTGAATAAATAAACTTTGCAGCTGCATGAGGAATACAGAATGGGTAGATACGTGACTTTATTCTTCGAGGGAAGTCGGATACCTCATCTGGAAATGAACTTTAACCATACAGGATTGATTAACTGGGTTAGTGACAATTATAAATATTATCACAGTGGCACAGAACCGGAACCGACATTGTACGAAGTAACATCCGACAGCAAATATACTAGGCAACAATTTCATGATACGATCATTCATTACTGGAAGGAACTGAAACCTAAGCTCAGGAGCAGTAATACACATTTCTTATCTCTGGATGGAGAAATGGTGTGTATAAACTTAGACGAGAGTCAGTACTATGAAAAGTGGTTCAATGAACTAGTTCATTTCGCTAGAGAATATTAAGATGACTCTGAATTATATATAGACGTGTGGTGAAACCAACCACATTTCAAATGACGTTTAATTTGCAATCTATAAAAACTATAATGGTTTGAACGCTAGTAACCAGAATATATTATGTATATTCATACTTTTCAAAAATAAATCATTATCAGCACAGTTTTGCGTTTTTTTGATTTCAGTTCCAGCCTGGATAACTCAGAAAGTCAAGCACTGACCTAGGGTCCCGGAATGGAAATTGTGTCAACTGGGCTTCCATTGCACACAGCCTGATATGACTGAAATACTAATGAAAAAACGTAAATCACAAGACATCCATCTATTTCATTTCCCGGACACGATGTATAGCTCGGGCTGAATTACAAATAGCATAAATAAAACACAACACTGATATTCGGTTTAATATTCATTTATAACAAAACTCAGTCTTATTATGGTGTTCGACGGTTTCGTTTTAACATTGTCATCATTGTAGCGATCATTGCGCTTCTTTTATTGTCGATTAAAGTCGTTCACTATGTCCCTTATTGTTTTCCCCGGATGTCGCTTCATGACGAAGTAGGCGCAGTACAAGCCACACACATTAGATGAAGATTGTTGTAACTGTCCAGTGTACATGAGATATTTCTTGTTGAGTATCTTCTCAAATTCAACGCCATAATCTTCAGGTCTTTTTCCCAAGGAGTCGAAAAATTCGTATGATCCACGTTTCGGAACATAATATGTATTAATTGATCCGCAGAACATATAATGACAAGACATCCGACGAGTATATCGTTTAGTTGTCGACTGTTCATCTTTTAATATCTGAATGATTTCCAGTCTACCCCGTGGGTTATCTATACTATTCTCTTTTCGTTCTCGTTCGTTTTCGGATTTGGGTATCTCTAAGGCTTGTGCCTCGGGAGTGACTTGTTTCAACACGGATGTTTGTGGTTGCTACTGAATTTCCTTTAGCCGAGCTTCCATTTCTTTCAGCTGTCTGTTTCTCCTCCCGCTACCGACGATATACATGTACCGTCCCATGTGATCGAGTTGAACGTATCCATCGCTCAAGGCTTTGAAATGCTGGTACCACGTTTCTGGGTCCGACACATAAGGGATCAAATCTGTTGTTTAACATCGTATACTTCTATCGAACACATCTTTCTTGTAAACATTCAATAACTCATCTTTCTTACGCTCTTCAGTCCTCTTCTGACCCCTCAGTGTCTTAGACCCGTTTTAAAGCTTCATCCTCGATAATATGATCTGGCCAGGCACCGTCAAATAAGTTTTTGCTGAGTTTGATGGCCTGTCTGATATATTCTCCTCGACTCATATCGTGCTGTTGTCTAAACGTTCTCGCCGATTCCAGGACTTGCTGCTGAATAGGATCCCCTTGTAACTCGTAACAGTCGATCAGAAACCGGGCGTACTCTTGTCTGAGCCTTGTTCCGAGATACGGCAAACTATCGTTGGCAGCGTTATGAATGGCTTGGTCCAAAGCGAGTCCATTTTCTAGATAATCGTTCACTTTGGCTTTAAACTGTTCTGCATTGGCCTGTCTGAGAGGATCCTGATATCTCCTGTTCCACATGTCACGCCGCAAGCGTTCTTCTTTAAGCTCCACTTTTCTGTGTTTACCGGGAGGTCCGCTTTTATTTATAAAACCCACGGTTTCTTCGTTCTCATCTTCACTACTGAGTAGTCGATCTCAGGCAGGCCTTGTTCATCAAAGTTTCTCATGGTTTCAAATATGTCGCTGCGTAACCGGTCTGGTGTACTCGATTTCAGGTCTACTACTAAGTAACGGTAAGGATGAGATGTCGCTTGTTCAAACCGTTTCATAAAGGTGGCGCTGTCTGACGGATAAATTCTTCTGGCTAAAGTCGCCACGTGCTGTCTGTCGATGGGATTATCTAAAAGCACAAGATACTGCGAGTTCAAAGCGATATCCCTGCAAGCCTTTCCTTGAGGAAATAAATTTTGAGTCAGATACACGACGGATATGTTTCTGTGGTGACTGCCTTTGGTTAAGAGATCGGCTATTCTCTGGTCGCATTTGGCCTCTGTCATTAAATCGTCAAAGATCAGCAGGTTCCTTTTTTCTGGCGTTGATGTACTGAGAACTGTTCAGATAGTCCGGGATTCCGTGCACAAATTCTATCCAAGGATTTTTGTTCTGAATGTCATTGTAAAGGGGTTGCCATTGTCCGAAACACCAGAAAATGCGTTCTGCGTGTGGCTGTATCAGAGAGGTCAATAACAATTTTCTAGTCCATTCCGTTTTTCCGCTTCTACTGGGTCCCGTGATCACCACAGAATATGGATGTTGAAAGGTCATCGTTGTGGATTCGATTGATGGATCGGCATCATTTATATTTTCATGCATATTGCGCTTATGTCTAAGCATAGCGTCACGCCTGCTGGAGGGCTGGTCACGAATTGGATAGGGGTGCATTTTATCTTCTTGAACAGAGATATTCATCCTTCTTACGATGTATACGAAGAACGGTGGTGACAGCGGCGGTGGTGGGGCGGTGGTGGCCAGTTATCCCAGAGTTAGGTTTTGCATCATGGTGACTCTCTCATCTCGTGACGCATTCTTTAAACGAATTCGGCTTCCCAACACTCGACAAACTGGTTGGCCGCTTCCATAACTTCGTAACGCCACTGATAGGTGGGACTCAGAGATTTGGCCGAATATTCGTGACATACACACAACAACGTTAGACTCATTTTGAACACAGACCCTCATGAAGGATCTTATATAGTTCTGACTCCAAAGCGAGGTCCTCAATAATTATTCTGATTGGTAGTTAAAAATAGCCATCGATCTGATCGAAAGACTATGCTGAACGTCAGTTAGGTCATTGTCCGTTTGGACAGCGAGGAATTGGTAAGCCATTTTAAATATATTTTAATGATTTATCAAGACATTGTCACGTGATAGCGGTCTTTCATTCGAAACAAAATTATGAAAATCGGTGCAAAACTTAGGCAGTAAAAGCCATTTTTATATTGAATTACGTCACTTCCGGTTAATGCGTATTCTGGTGTGTAAAATAATAACGTTCATGGATTTTCTCAGAAAATGTCATTGTCTACGCAGTCTACGCCCATGGGCGTAGACAATCTTAGTAATTGCTTTTGACTTGGGAAATACGGCCATTAGTTACCCACAATGCAGCTTGACCTTCATGCAACTGTTCGCATATGTGGGGTGAGCACTATTCGTAAAGATGTCGTGAGTGGCCATAAGCTGTTCGCATATATGTCGTGAGCACTTTTCGCTTAGATGTCGTGAGCGGTCATATGAAATACCGCACACATGGTATTACAAGGTAGCAGAATGCATCACACACAAATTACAGATGAATGAATGACTTGTGATTTTACGGCCATTTAAACTGTCTTTCATCTGTGGAATGGTATGACACCTACCACTGGCATCCGTGCTTGAAATCCACCGGTTTATTTGATTAACAACAAGTGTTAATGGTTGCTAAGCGTAGACCTGATCATATCAGATCCTGTACCATGTAATAATATGTACAATTGTATAGCAACTTATCTGTGTAAAATATTATTTAAACCAAGCGTAGACCAAGCTTTTTTGTGAAAGTTTTACTTGTGTTTAATAGATACAGAGATCACCAAAATCGGCAGAGAAATAAGGCATTGGAGTTAATTATTCATGACGTCACGGATCACGTGAAATTTTTGAACTGCTAGAACTCGGGAACAGGAAGAGCTACAGAAATGATAGTTTCGGAATCAGCGGGACGGGACATTTTACTGCGGTATAGAAATAAATAGGGTTTTAAGAGACTGAATATATGTCCAGTAAAGGACCGTAAAGGCTTAAAATAGTCATTAATGAGCAGTAACACAATTGACAAGTTCAAAGCGAGTACAGTTCTCTTTGTTAGAGGATTGAATTTTTATGTCAATAACTTTATCGATAAAATCAATATCCATTATCCCAAGTCCGGTCTTAAATCAACACACGCCAGACGTTTAAAGGGATTAACATTAACATGTATACTTTTTATTGTCCGTCCAGCCGACCTTATATCAACACCTCTATAGAGCTAAAACAGACACTGTATTGTTCGCAATTTTGTCCCTAAATCAACACACGCTAGATGTGGTGGCGACTTTAAAGAGGATTAACTCTGATACGTTTACTTTGAACTAAATCAACACACACTGTGATCACGTTTGATGCACTGGTGACATGAGCTAGCTGATGATGAGGAGCGGGCTGTAGTGTAATGGATAACACTCCGGACAACCAATCCAGGGGTCGCAAGATCGATTCCCCGCTTCTCCGGTCTTTCGGATGAAACTTTAAACCGAGGTCCCGTCTCCATATGACCTCGTTGTTCGTGGGACGTTAAATCTTAGTTCATTCACTCACGTAGCTTAAAAATAAATGCGCATTTAGGGAGAATGTCATTTGTAAGTGAGACACCGAGGAGAAAACATCAAGTAGGTGTATTCGGTTTTTTATACAATTGACTTATTTCGTGAAGATCAGGCTATTGACTGGATAAACGTACGATAAATGTAGTATGTAAAATGGCCACCATGGATCATATTCCTTATAAGCTACTACATATAGAAACTAGGTCATCCAAGATGGATGCGCAGTGCTTGGCACTAAACGTACCCATATTCAGCGCGACAGAACGTTTACAAAAGTGTCACTATAGTAAATCGATTTAAGCCCCTCAGTAATTCATTACTGACCGTTCCAAGGCGGTAGTTCTGTTGTGGTTCTCTGTTGCCTGTTTTTGGTGTCAGAGTTTCTGTGACGTTTAACCTTATGTATGTTCTTATTATTTTTGGTTCGGTTTGGGTAGCTGAGTGGCCACCTTTTGGGAACAAGCTGCTCACTCGGTTGGCCATATGTTCTCTGTATCTTGATTATTTGTAATCTTAGTTGTTTCCAACTATGGTCTGAGGGCTGGATTTGGATTTTGATTCAGTTCCTGGTCTTCGCATACTTTTTACTTTGATTAATATTGGGTTAAAAACAGTAGAAGACTATTACTCGTAAACGACTGAAAATTTTATAAGGTTTCAGATAATAGTGTTTATAACCTAGAAAAGTGTCAGCATAAAAGTCGAAAAACTGATGCCCAATGTTTGTATGATAGTCCGTATATATTTTAATAACAATGAAAGTGTATGGGTATCTTATTAAAGAAATATGTTCATAGACTCCTTTTTCATGTGTTTCTTTTTTAGTTGAAAATTTTGTAACATTTTAATCCGTTACTACGGTGATTGAAAATACTTTTATCCTAATCCAAGTATAATCCTAATCCAAGTCTATTTACCTATAAATGACAATGGAAGGTACAATCACTTTCGCGTGGAAAAAACGATATTCGAACAAAGCGTTCGAGTCAACATAACGATGTCGTTACCGTAAAAAATTCTAAACATTGGGACACGGAGCAAAGAGTGCAGACCCGATCAGATTGAGCCTTGACACACAAAAACTCATCCCTTACCCCCATTCGTCGTCCAAGATGGCCGCCGTGCATGCGTACTACCCATATCGCTTATATGCAAATGAGTTACTATATATAGTAAAAAAATGGTGGAAAGTAGGTCAGATTACGTCATCTTACATAATTTTACGTCATCTTTGTTTACCCGTAAAGAGGCGGACATACTACTCCCTGAACCCTTCAGGAATAAAACATGAAGAAATTTGACCTCAGGTTCTGACGTCATATCTAGCACCTGTCATAAAATGCAATGTGGTTTCACATAACATTTCCTGTATATGAGGACATGGCTTGGCACAATATCCTCGCAGGGAAAAGAAGTATTCTAGGTGTCATTAAGTATAATATCATAAAATGTAGAATCAGTAAATGAAACAGTCGAATAACAGTTGATAAGATGCAAAAAATAAACACATGATTTTCGAATTAATTATTTGAAAAGAGAACTATAACAATTATTGAAATGTCGCCTCAAAATTATTCCTTATCTGTGCTACCTGGCCGGTTTGAGTCAGATGGTACTTTCTATGAAAGAGACTCTTTCATTGTATGAATATACTTTGACCTAATTTAACCTTCAATTTCTTCGGTTATAAGACGAGATTGTACTTTGCTGAAACAATTCAAAATATCTAGCACCACCTTATAAGATGGATTGCGATTTTTGGGATTGTTTTAGAAAGGAAGAGCAAATATCATAGCAGAACTCAATAAGACTGATTAAGATTTTTGGGGTCTAGACTTGTAAAAATACTGACTAATAGTCGAATAAATACAAAACTTCTGTTCGTAAATTTTGAGAAAATGGGTAGATAGCTTTAAAGGTAGGTTCCTGTACTAGCGATAACAATTATGTCCACAAAATAATTTCGTCTTTTTTTGAGCAGTATTGAATTCTCTTATTTTTCTGAATTTGTTGCTACTTAGAAACTCGTCAGATGTTGAAGAAAATAGTCGTTTTTCCCTTTTGATTTATTTTCTTTGGTTGGAATTCCAGTTCTAAAAATAACTATGTTTATTATGTCTATTAGTGCGCGATTTCTGATGCCATTCTCCAAAGGTCAATTTTCCCTTGTCGTGAGCTCTCCTAGAGGTCCTGGCATGGTGGAGTGGTTAAAACTATCCCAAAATGCAATGCAGCATGACCTCAGCTGCGTTATCTATTTTTGGCGCGAACTAAAAATAGCGCTAACTTGTGTGCGAAGCAGAGTTAGGAAATCCCTTGCAAAACAACTTCTCTAATATTTTTTTGATTTACACTTTTTAGTGAAACTTATTCATTCCCTTTTATAAGTGCTTTCCAACAACTTGGATGAAAGATCATCAAAATTATGGTGCAATCCAAAGTACAGGAACCTACCTTTAAGTTACCATATCATATAATTTTCATGACACGTTTAGATAATACGTATTTTCAATTTGATCAATTTTTATATATTTTTTCGAGCAAATGCGTTAAAAGCAAGAAGCCTATATTCGCCATTACTGGAATGACTAGTTATGCAAATGCTCATCTCTTGACAACCGTCAAACGGTATGTACAGTCTGGCATGAGCCCTGGCCCAGAGGTTATAAAACTTGAGTACATTCTCAAACTCAAAACAAATCACACTGAATGGCTGATTCCGAGCACATGCTCGGAAGCAGCCAATCAGTGTGCTTTATTTTGAGTTTGAGATTATTCTCAAGTTTTATAACCTCGAACCCAGGACAT
The DNA here is from genome assembly GCA_963989385.1 of Ctena decussata. Lineage (NCBI taxonomy): Eukaryota > Metazoa > Mollusca > Bivalvia > Lucinida > Lucinidae > Ctena > Ctena decussata. The sequence goes on from OZ022499.1 coordinate 16,201,213, forward strand.
GTTAGATTCTTACTTTGCAGATCTGCACCAAGAAGTCCTTGAAAACTTGGCCCATACTCAAACCCTTTCAATCGGAGATCCTTATACACATCTTCGGGTGTTAGATCAGTTGGAATAATCAACTTCTCTGGTACACTGCTGTTGTCGAAAAACACTTTTGTTTGTTTCGGATCTGGGATCATCACCTTTCCACTGGCAACCAGAACATCCTTCTCTATTACTTGGAAACTGCTTGTGCCACGTCTCAATTCCACATCAAAGTGTAAATTACCTGACAGTAGAGAATGTATCACAGATTGACGCTTGTGTAAAATTACGAAGCCATCCAAATGAAAAATAAATGTTTTTTAGGTGTTGAAATATTTAAGCAGATTAGGATATTCTGACACTGTCATAACTGCCTGACCCATACTTTACTTTATCATATGACGTCGCATCTGAGAGTGCAATAAAGCCATGCATTAAAAACGATAATCCACTAGTGGATTAGATTTGCAAATTACGTCGTAACGTTATACATTGACGTTCATAAAAACGTCGCGTTTTCTAATGGCAAAATCGTGAGGTTTTAATGCAAAATTTGCTAATAAAATGCAATTTTAGTGTCATATGATAGATAGAATCTTACATTCGTGCTCCTGTATTATTGAATTTATTAAACTCGTTGGGGAAACCGATAAGATGCTCGGCATAGCCTCGAATCTTATCTTTTTCCCCAACTCGTTTAATAAATTCAATAATACAAGAGCACTCATGCAAGATCCCATATATAAGCTTGCTTTGTCATACATGCCTTTTACATTCTTTAACTGAAACTCTGCACAAATACCTGTTAGTAACTACAAGCTGCATCTGTGAGACACTATGTTCTCAACTATGTCCCCAACCATACGCTTGCCACTAAAGTTGTCAAACTTAAGAATGTCTAAATCTGAAAGGGATAGAGTTCGCTTAATTTTTGTGGAAATTCTTCAGAAGTTAGTCAGATTATTTACACACTGAGTCCAAGCCGTATGTAACATATCAAATGCATACCTCATATGGCTCTGTACATATCTTGTCAAAATTCTTGTTTTAACTAAATGTGCAAGTCCTAAAGTCTGACAAGAATTCCGCGGAATGCTATGTCGCACCTGCCTTATGCTTTCTCAGGAGTAGATACCATGGTTAGAGGAAAGTGTACAATAGGTCTGATAAATTTATGTAGAACTTTGAGCAAATTGGACTTACAAACTAGAAAAGATACAGATAAAAATATAGGTTAAAGGTATAAAGTAGTCAAACAATCGAGGAAACCAGCTTAAGAAAAATTTTATGCCATGTCAGATTATTGTAGGTGGTATAGTTAGTGGGAAATGGACTTGAATGCTCTTGTCCATATAAGCACGGATGCCAGGTTGACATAAAATTTCCAAAGTCAACAGAGCATGATATATAGGTCAAGGCTATAAATAATAGCAGCATCCCAGAAGAATCTTCAAGCCAGTTTTGATTATTAAACCCATTGTATTTAAAGAGAAATGGACTCAAATCCTAAGGTCGACACAATTTTGGATGTGAAATTTTCCAATGTCCGCAGCACGTAAAATATAAGTCAAGGAAAACAAGTGCATTACTCTCGAGTCCATTCTAGGGTGAAACTTTATACCAGGTTTGATGATTACCGATCTCATAGATTGAGAGAAATCGACTTAAACGATAAGGTTGATGTTTTTTTCAAGTAAAATGTTACAAAGTCAGTAGAGCATGAAATAATGGTCAAAGGTCAATATAAGTGCAACCATCCTCTCGGTCAACCTAAGCAGAAACTTTATAATACCAGGTGTGATGACTGTAGGTATCATAGACTGAGAGAAATTGACCAACGCACTTTTGACGTAAAATTTTATTTAGTCAGCAGAGCATAAAATAGAGATCAAAGGTCAAAATAAAGGCAACAATCCTCTAAATAACTCTCCGAACAAATTTTATTCCAGGTTTGATGATTGCAGGTATCATAGATGGAAAGAAATGGACTTAATTACTAGGGTCAACATAATTTTTGGCAGAGCATAAAATAGAGATCAAAGGTCAAAATAAAGGCAACAATCCTCTAAATAACTCTGCGAACAAACTATAAACCAGGTTTGATGATTGCAGGCATCATAGATTGAGAGAAATGGACTTAAATACTAGGGTCAATATAATTTTTGTCATAAAATTTTACGAAGTAATATGAGCATGAAAAATAGGTCAAAGGTCAAAATAAGAGCAAGGTTTCTCGAGACCATTCTAAGAAAAAAGTTTATACTAGGTTTGATGAGTGTAGGTATCATAGATTAACAATAATGAACACGAACGTTAGGGTCGAAGTGATCGTAGAAGGGCGGACTGACGGACGGACGGATGAACGGAATGACTGATGGATGGACGGAGAAGTGAACACCTATATCGCACATTGCTACAGTTGTTGCGACAAAAACGGGGGAAAAATTATGTCAATATTGGACAAAACATAATCTTACCTTCAATAGAATAATAGTAATATCAATTAAGAATTGAAATTTGATTTTTCAGCGTTCATCGTGTGATGAAGCCAGTGGGGAGAGCTAAAATTCCATGAAACACGAAGCGCTTCTTGTAGAATTTTAGCGACGACCACTGGCTTCTTCACACGATGAACGCTGAAAATGAAATTTTTGTTCTTATATTTACACTTCATTGTGAACCTCTCTGTGGCGTTTTCGTGGTAATTTAGTGTAGTCTAGGCAAAATATGGGCCGAAAAAGTTACTGACGTGTTCGGCGGAAACGCTAAATAGCCGTCACCCTGACGTGGCGGCAGTCGAACGTTACAAGAACCAATCAAGACGTTTGTTTACATAAGACGACGACGTCTTATGTTTAATTGTCCTTCATCGGTGTATGAAGCCAGTTGCTCTAAAGGGTTCACCTATGGGAAGTCAGTGGCAAGTGTAAATATATACTAATAGAATAATTAATAACTAAATTCCGTTCATAAATTCTGAAACTGGTTTTTTCGCTGATCATACTCTTATTATCTAATCAATCCAGGGTAGACTTTCCATAGTGATAATACTAGACTTCCGCCGATTTCTCATCAACGTGTCCTCTGACTCTGCCCTTCGACTGATGCTGGGCCTACCTGCACAAAAGTGCAAATAACAGATTTTCTATCCGAGACTAAGTCCATCGGACAGGTTGGAAACGGCTTTGAATACCATATAAAGTCGTCGCTATAAATAGTTTTGTGTACGGGTGGGGTTAGTATTCTAACACATGTTCTGCGCGTGCGAAATCAGTCAGCGTGACAACAAGCTAATCATCCGCGTAATTCTGCCTCGATTTGAAATTGATCACACTGCATAAATTCACACTGAACAAGGCTATCAGTGTTTCATCATAGTCCTTCGCCACCTGCAAACAACGTTTACGCGTAAGTGCGGCGTAATGATGTTCACTGGCGCTATTTTAACGAAAATATTACAGCTTTCCGCGGTATATAATAAAGTTCTGAAGTTTCAAAACATATATTTCCCATATTGAGTTAGAATTGCAAAGTTAAAGTCTCCATAGGCCTATCAGTGGTAATTACGTCAAAACACAAATTATTACGAAAAACGCTTCAATTTTAACGGTCGATGATAAAATTGTTGTGGTTACCCCACAATTTTATAAGTATTACAAGTTCCTTAAAACTGTTTTGATTAAGCTGTTTAATGTATTTTTTAACTTCTATGGGTTTTCCAATAATGATATAAATAGCAGAGTAAAGTTTATTGACGTCAACGTCATTAGACGTTGACGATGAAGTTTAATGACGTTGGTTACGGTGAACAGGAACAGGAGTGAAAGAAAGAAGATTAAGAACATTTAAGCAAATTCGAAAAAGCAGAAGGATCTAGGACAGCCTAATATCACTACTATTTAGAAACTACAACTTAGAAGGCCTGCTCTAGAGATTTATCTTCGGTGGACTTAAAACAGTAACATTTACAATTATTGAAACATTTTCTATGTGGCAGTGAACAGTCTTAATTTAAATTATTAACAATTTACCTGGAAAATTGCGTTATTTTATTGTGTTCGCCACACAATTGGTCCCGCGAACCGGATAACTAATGAGACATAGAAACTGTACAGTCATACGCAGGCAGAAATAAACACATCAAGACAAAAAACAAAAACGAAAATAAATTAAAGATGTCTCTTCCTCATCTGAAGGGAATGAGGACACGCTACAAAGATCTTCTACAGGAATACCTTGCAGGAGGAAGAAGTCTTCTTGCCATTCAGACAGGATCAATTGATTTCGAGGACTTTGTGAATGAGATTGAGAACTACATAAAAAATCTCAATGATCTCTCAGAAAAGTTGGACTCTACGTGTGCAAATCTATCTATAGAAGCCAGAAGCCTTGGTAGAGATGAAGATTATGAACAGTTTATAGAACAGGACAATGCAATGATCAAAGAGGTTTTTGGTTGCATTAGCGAATTAGAAAGGCGCAGAAAATCAGTGATTGATCTGATTGTAAGAATGGAAAATCTGCAGAACCAGCCCTGGAAGAACAGGTGGTGCAACTTCAAACACAAGTGCAACAGCTCATGACAGATCAGCAACAGAGAGGATCAACGACACAGGGACCGCATCACGGATCAGTAAAATTACCAAAACTTGAAATTCCCTCTTTTAATGGTGACACATTAAGATGGTCTGAATTCTGGGACTCATTTGAAGCCACTGTTGATAAAAATCATACCTTATCCAACATTGAGAAACTGAGCTATTTAAAAGGTAAACTCACTGGAGATGCCAAGCAGGCAGTATCTGGCATCTTGCTTTCAAACGAGAACTATGAGGTGACTAAGGCCCTACTGAAGGAGAGATTTGGGAAATCACAATCTGTTGTGAATTCACTATACACACAGCTGATAAATATGAAGCCAGCCATGAACAGTACAAAGGGGCTTCGTACCATGTGCGACCTCTTCGAGAGTCATTTTAGAAGCCTAGAAGCGCTGCAACAAGACACCAACCAAGATGTATTTGTCTCGATAATGACATCAAAAATCCCAAAAGAAGTTCTTCTGCAACTACAAATTCAAAAAGGTGCCAAGGTGAAATGGACAGTGAATAGGTTAAGGGAGCTCCTCAATGATTATGTAACAGCAAGAGAAGAAACTGATCAGCAGTGTCATACAGAAGTATTCCTGCTCCAACCAGACCCCTGCGAAGCTCAACAGAAGCATTAGTCGCTAGTCAGAAAACTTCACCTAGACAAGGTAGCATCAAAATATGTAGATTTTGCAATGGCAACCATTGGAGTGATGAGTGCAGGCGATATGCAACAGTAGAAGAAAGAAAGCAAAGAATAAAAGGCAGCTGCTACATTTGCATGAAACAGGGACATAAGGTTTGTGAATGTGAGCTAAAGAAATCTTGTGTTTACTGTCATCAAGTAGGTAATCACCACAGAAGTCTGTGCCCACAGAAGTTTGGAGCAGCGAGCAGAGAAGGTGCTCATTTAGTGGAAGAAATGTCTGCAGAGGATTCAAGTATAAATGAGAATGCTCTTCTTTCTTATGGGGAAATGGTTTTGATGCAGACAGCAACAGCTGATGTTTCGAACCCTGCCACTGGAGAGATACAAAATGTGAGAATGCTATTAGATTCTGGAAGTCAAAGAACATATATTACTGAAGCTTTAGCAAAGAAACTGAAACTGAAAAGGGGAGAGAAGTCAGAAATAATGATAGCAACATTTGGATCTGAAAAACCACAGAAGCAGCCAACAACAATGACAACAATTGGTATTATGCTTAAAGGGGGAAACATAATGAACATCAGTGCAAGCATTGTGCCAAGCATTACTGGATCAATTCTCAGGCGTCCAGTAAACTGCCAGTCTTTACAGAACTGGGAACATTTATGGAATGAGGAAAATCTTGCTGATTCAGTCCCAACTGAAAAGGAGACAACAACAATTGAGCTTCTCATAGGTAACGATTACTACCTAGACTTTTTTTTACCCCAGAAGGTGGAAGTACAGCCAGGTTTGTACATGCTAGCATCCAAACTAGGGTGGATATTGACGGGACGCACTACAGAGTCCGTTCAAGAGAATTCAGAATATAGTATGCTGATTCTGTCATATGGCTCAAATACTATGAAAGAAACAAGCCTTTTAACACCTGATATGTCTCTTCCAGTAAAACCTTATCTGGAAGATTTTTGGAAATTCGAAACAATAGGTATCGCTGATTCTCCTGTGGATTCGGACAATGACAAAGCACTCAAAATCTTGAATGAGACATTTAAATTTTACAATGGCAGGTACAATGTCACATGGCCATGGAAAGAGAACAAAGCTTGTCTGCCAGAAAATCGAGAACTGGCGTTTGGAAGACTAAAATCACTTGTGAACAAATTGAGAAAACACCCTCAACTGGTAGAACAATATGATGACGTCATTCTTAACCAGCTACGGCTTGGAGTAATTGAAAAGGTGACAAATAACAACGAAGATACAACAAAACATTACATTCCACATCACCCTGTCATAAAGTCAGAGAAAACATCACCAAAGATAAGAATTGTGTATGATGCCTCAGCGAAGACAGAGAGAGGACAAAAACGCCTAAATGAATGTCTTTACCCGAGTCCTACAATGTTAAATGACCTTATTGGTATCTTGCTTCGGTTTCGCCTAAACAAAGTTGCCATAGTCGCAGATATAGAAAAGGCTTTCTTACAAATAGGTCTATCAGAAGAAGCTAAGGATGTGACTAGATTTTTCTGGCTAAAGAACAAAAGACACCTGGCAGTTGAGACCAACGTGCAGGTCTACCGCTTTAATAGGATGCCTTTTGGTATCATATGTAGCCCTTTTCTACTGGGAGCAACACTAGACTATCATTTGAAAGGTAATGACAGCTCGGTGGCTAAAGCAGTTGGAGAATATATACATGTGGACAATGTAATTACAGGACAGGACACAGTAAAAGAAGCTGTTGACTTCTACCTAGAATCAAAACAACTTTTTAGAAAGGCTTCAATGAACTTACGTGATTGGATGTCCAATGACGAGTTGGTGATGAAAGAAATATCAAAGGGTGATCAGGCAAATCAAGGGCCAATGAAGATACTGGGTCTTACGTGGTTTGTTAAAGATGACTTGCTAAGTTTAAGTAAGCAAAAGGCAATTCAAACACAGCCAAATGTAACCAAGAGAATAGTACTAAAACGGAGAGCCTCTGTTTATGATCCACTAGGTTGGTTTAGTCCAGTTACACTGCAAGGAAAAATTTTCTTACAGAAACTATGGAATAAGTTAGCATGGGATGAGTATATGCCTGTAGAGGATGAACACCAATGGTTGAAAATTGACACAGACCTACATGAGATTCCCAACTTTAAGATATCCAGATATATTGGACTTGGCAGTGACAGTAGACCGCACTATCAACTTTTGGTGTTCTGTGATGCCTCAAAATATGCATATGCTGCCACTGTATATTTACGCCAGGAAGGAAGAGGAAGGTGTGTGAGCAGTCTAATATTTTCTAAGACAAGATTAACACCAAACGAAGATACAAGTATTGCACGCCTTGAACTGCTAGCCGCACTGATAGGTGTAAGATGCGTAAACTTTGTACAGAAAGAATTAAAACTGGCAATAGAGCAAAAACACATATGGCTATTTTCACAATGTGTACTTAAATGGATTCGTAGCAGAAGGACTTTTTCAACATTCGTAGAAAACAGACTGAAGGAAATAAGGGAGCATAGAGAGATAAAGTTCCACTATATAGCCTCATCAGAAAATCCAGCTGATCTCGCAAGCAGGTGCTTTGGGACAAAGGAACTAAGAAATAACAGTTTGTGGTGGAATGGCCCAAAATGGCTGCTTTCACCAAGTGACAGTTGGCCAACATGGAAATTTAACAATCTTGACGATGAGGTAGCAGAAAGGACAGATGCTGAGATGAACCCAAACAAAATTTTGTATGAGGCTAAGCTTGTGGCTGGTGAGGGCTGTTTTGTCAAACAGGATGTATCAGCAAAGGTTAGTGCACCACTGAACATTGGTATTTCTAGGTTTTCATCAGTAACAAAATTACTTCGAGTGACAGCATATGCACTCAAATTCATAAACAAGCTGAAGTGGACAGCGGTAACCAGTAGCCAACTTGATAGTTTAGAGATTGCCCAAGCTGAGAATTGTGGACACGCTATGTTCAACAGTTACACTATGGGGATATCATTGATTCCATATATCAAAATAAGCATAACAATATGAAGGTGCAGCTGGGTATCTACTTACACAGTGATAACATACTTCGATGTCGTGGGAGGCTAGAAAACGCAGAGATGAGTGAAGGAGCCAGACTACCAATGTTGCTTCCCAAAATGGACAGATATACACACTTGCTGATAGATAGGACACATAAAAAATCACTTCATACAGGAGTTTCGCAGACATTCTGCTGTTGACGTAACCTCTACACAGAGTAAAAGTAAACAAAATAAAGTTTAAGAATATTTCATTTGTAGCATGTAGTTTTCGCTGAATGCAGAAGTACATGTACATTCCAAGATAAACCTTGATTTCCAGAAAGCAATTTAATGCTGAAAAATTTCCAGCATATGGGGCCAGAGTTGACTGATCTTCAAGGTGACTGAAAACCGGGAACCCTGGCAAGGAAAAACCATCTGACGCTCTACAAGCACAACTTGGTTTTCTAACCGATGTTAGACGAAAGCTGGAATAGGCCCCCTTGTCCTGGCTAGGTCCAGGGCAGGTCTATGGAGAAAATAAAAGGGGGAGGAGGAGGGAACAAGGAGAAAATTCTTGGGTGGAGTGCAAATTCTTTGGTGGGGATGGGCGAGCAAAAGACTGCCCAGATTCATGTGTTAGTGGGGTTGCACCATAGTGGGCCTGTGCTGGGTCCCGGGCAGGTCTCGGAAAAAGGGAGAAGCAAATTCTTTGGTGGAGAGCAAAATCTTTCCAGAAACAAGTAGCAATGAGATTGAACCGAAATGGACTTGTGTACAGATCCGCAAAAATCACTTCCCAGGCACAGCTTTGCTAGTTCTGCTGGAACAAGCCCCCTGTCCTGACTGGGCCCAGGGCAGGTCTAGGGGTAAATGGGGAACTAATTCTTAGGTGGGGAGCAAATTCCCTTATTAACTTATGCAATGGGTAGCGGGGGATAAGAGATTGAGGGTGATCTGGGATGCAGTTGTCTCATGTTTTTTTGGCCCTCATGTGTAATTGAGGTTGCCTTGGTTACATGGAATTGTGCCTGTTCAGGTCTCAGAGAGGACCGTAGCTTAATTCTGTCGGGAGGGAGGTAGGTGGGGTAAAAATTCCTTTTGGGGCCTAGGACTGTAGCATTTGTTCTAAACTTTATCTTGGTTTAGTTGGTTCCAAAATATATTACATATTTAAAGTTTTAGGGGCCTGTATTCTATGGGAGTTTTGCTAGTGTTCTAATATTTTGGGAAATTGAGAATATTTTTAATTGACAAGAGGGCTGTAGCTAATTTCTTATTGCCTAATGTTGGGAGGGGAGGGCAGTTTCTTTTAGCTGTTTTTAGAGAGCAAATGTGTTGAACCTTATAATGGTTCAGTTGGTTTCCAGGTAAGTAAGCCTGGGTGTGAGATTAAGGAGGATGGATACACATTATTTTTTGGGGGGAAATGGAGAATATTATTATGTTGGAAAAGGACGGCGGTTTCTTTTTGCTGTTTCTAGGGAGAAAATGTGTTGAACCTTATAATGGATCATTAAGTTTCCAGGTAACTAAGCCTAGGTGTGAGATTAAGGAGGTTGGATACACATTAATTTGGTGGGGGGTTGTGGAAATGGAGAATATTATTAATGGACAACAGGACTGTAGCTTATTTCTTATTGCGGATTATTGGGAAAAGAGGGCACTTTTTTTGGCTGTTTCTAGGGAGCAAATGTGCTAAACCTTATAATGGTTCATTCAGTTTCCAGGTAACTAAGCCTGGATGTGAGGTTAAGGAGGTTGGATACACATTAATTTTAGCCTTTATTGTCAATAGACAAAAGTTATTTTAACGACCGTATGTAAAGTCAGATTGTGGTTGTACAGATGGGTTCTGGGGCTTTTACTAGGTTGGGGGTTTTTGTCACGAGCATTGTACTTAGTAGGGGATTAATGTGGATTCAGGGATTTGGGGAAATGGGTTTGGTAGGTGGTTAGCAACAGGGGCTCGAATTAGAGAAAATCTGGGGGATTTTTTTCCCTATTGTATTGGAGTCTATCTATATCCTGGCAATGATATTGGTTTTGTCCAGGTATTCAAAGACTGCCTTCTGTATTGTATTTGCATATTTCTTTGGGGGAGTCAGGAGCAGTCTCAGGTCTATTGTGTGATAGCCTAACTTGAATAAGGTGGATTCTATGGTCTTGCCTTTGATTGTTATGGCCACACAGTCAAAGAAGATATGGTCGAGATCTTCTGCATCATTGCAGTGGGGGCATAGGGCAGACTGGTTGCCATAGTGAGGGCAGCCCAGCCCACAGTGTCCTAGCCCTAGTCCGGAATAGGCTATGTCGAAACGTCTATTGGGACTAAATATACGTCATATTGAAGTTTAACCTTTGGTTTGACGAAATGTAAGGTGTGGCCCTTGTTGCTATTGGTCCATTGGGATTGCCATATTTCGGTTACAGCTTCATTTATTATGGGATAAACGTCCAGTTTTGAGGGTTTGGTATGGTTGTAAGTGCCAGTGGTCATAGCCCCATCGGCCATTTCATTGCTGTCAATTCCTATATTGCCAGAGATCCATTCCATGGAAATATTGAAGTTTACAGCAGTGGCTAGATTAAGTAAGGATCAGATTTCTGTTTACCTTATCAGGCCTCGTTTTTGATTTACCTGATTGCAGGGAGTCCGAGTAAGGATAACTGAGTTTGGGATCCTGCTCTCAAGGATTCAGATAATGGTGTGACATGAGTCAGGTGCCCTACCGATTCCGCTACGCGGTCCGGCGCCCTGTACTGTAGGGGTTTAATTCCACATTCAACTACTAAATCATTAATAGGGGTGGAGTGGTATGCCCTTGTAGCAATACGGACTTCTAAATTATTTTGGATGAAGTCTTGAGCTTTGAGAGTAGATGTTTGGGTGCCGTGTTATAAGCTTGTGCACCATAATTGATTTTACTGAGGATTAAGGCCTTATATAATGTCAATAGGATTTTTATCTGCTCCACAGGAGGTGCCTGAAACCACCCTCATGAGGTTTAGGTCTTTTTTTTTCATTTTTCAATCAGATTTTTAATATGCTGACCCTATGTTAGTTTGCTATCTAGAATCATACCCAGGAAGGTGATATGGTCACTAAATTCTATGTGTGTTCCAAAAAGGGAGATGGTTTTTGAAGTGATTCAATATTTAAAATTTAAAGAGTAACTACACTTCAGGAACTGACTGAATCAGATCCCAAACCCTATCCCCAACATCATTAAGTCTTTTTCAGTGAAAATTATAGCGTTTGTCTTAACTGTGGGGATTTTGAAGCCCCAGAGCTTGGACCATATCTCGATTGTCTGGAGGGAAGAACGGAGTTTTTGCGAGAGCATGTTTGGGAGGGGAATGCTAGGTCCAGATGGCACTGTCATCTGCAAACTGAGAAAGAGATAGGTTTAGGTCATACTCCCCCCCCACACACACACAAAGGGCATCATCAAGGGTATTTATTATTACATTGAATAGGATAGGGCTGAGGACACTGCCATGGAGACAGCCATTTGCAAATCAAGTTGATCAGAGGTTTGATCCACCACCCTGACTTGAATTTTTCTGCTGTTTAAGATGTTATGAATCCAGCGGAACATATTTCCATTGATGCCGAATTCGTTTCGCTTCATGAGGGTCCCTGAAGTCCATATAAGGTCAAATTCCTTTTTAAGACCCAAAGTGACTGCCGCCTGGCACCTATTCTCCATAAAGGCCATATTAATTTCAGATTCCACGATTTTAATTTCTGATACGAAAGGAATTTATTGCTGAAGAGTGCCATTTATTCCACTTCAATGGCGAAGTGGCATTTAGTTTTGAGTTGCCGGTCGAGTTTCTATGCTTATTCTTTTTTTTCTTTCTTTCTCGTTATGATTCAAGTAAGACCAAATCAGCATTCGACATCAAGCTTGATGTAGACTAATGGCTCTTTCTTTCACATGATTTACTTAAAGGTTGACCTCTTTCGGTTACTTCACTAAAATGCGCATTCAATACGCGATTTTAATTGATTCCCGTACGCTCGCGTTGAGACGCAAAGGACTACGTCACTACCCGTCTCATGTGCGCAGTTTTGATTGGGTCCATGAAATTTGCATAAAATGCGCGTTGCATGCGTCGCTTTGCGGTTTACGCAAAATTGAGAACGAATTTTCATTGGCTACTAAAATATTCGCGTCCATAATTACCGCGTATCCCGCGGGCATCAACTGCGTCCCCGACGTGTTTTGAATGTGTACAAATACGTGAGCGCCAGTGTATTACCCGAATGAACAGCGTGATACCCACGTGGAATGTATGTGAATATGTATGACTTTAGGCTGTCAATTTTCATCAAACGGTCTTAGTTTGCGTACGGGTTTTTGAAATGTGCCGTTTCATGCACGTAACTGCAGCATCAGACGCCAGGCTGAGATATATGAGACCTTGATGAGAAATCGGCGGAAGTCGATTTTTATCACTATGCACAGTCTTACATGGATTGAAAAGATGATAAAAGTATGAGAAGCGAAAAACCCAGAATTAATTTCAGAATTAATGAACGGAGTTGAGAATATTAAGTCTGTAAAACACAGATGATTTCCACGTGCTGCGCCTGTACCCCACTTCACCTCTTATCCCCATCCCTACCCCCCCCCCCCCCTCACACACACACACACTTTTGCACTTCAGAAATGCATGTACCCTCCCCCCTCCCCCACACACACACATACAATTTTACACTTTTATGTCATGTGCATTTATTTTGTACGTTGGTAACATCTGTGAAAGGTTTCAATGATTCAATGCTTGTGTAAAAGCTCTTGACAACATGTTATATACAAACTTTTGATCCTGTATAAGAAAAGAACTGTTGAAGGACTTGCTTATACAATCTTGTCATGCTGCATTAGCCAAAACCCGAAACATGTTTGAAAAGGCCGTACTTTTGTCAAAAATATATTTTTTTCTTTTGAAAAATAAGCATGCACTTCATTATGTCTGTAACATCTGTGCTAAATTTCAAACCGATAGCTCACAAACCCTAAGAGGGTTCGAGTATACGAGGGTTCGAGTATACAAACTTTCCATCCTGTAGTAGTCAGAACCCGTAAAATTTGTAAGCTTAAAAAGGGGGTTAGTTTGTCAAAAATTATCTTTTCTCTTCAAAACGGCATATGCACACCTTCAGTATGCCGTTTCGAACTGATAAATTCTAATAAATTGTGGAAGGAGTTGATTATACAATTTGGTCATACAATAAAAGCCATGCCTTAAAAATTCTGAATTTTTAAAAGTCCAATAATTTTGTCAAAAATAGTTTTTCCTCTTCAAAAAAGGCACATGCAAGTTTTCTGTATGTCCGAAATAGTTATGCAAAGTTAAGAATTAATAGCTGAAAAACTATGGTAGCACTTGATTGTACAAACTTGCCATTCTGTATAAGCCAAATCCTGTAAAAAAATCAAAGTCCGAAAAGGCCGTATTTTTGTCATTTTGTGTTCCTCTTGAAAAAGACACATGCACATTTTCAATATGTATGGCACAACTGTGCTAAGTTTCTAATTGGTAACTAAAAATGAGGTCAGAGTTAATTGTACAAACTTGCCATGCTGCATTGGCCAGATCCTTTAAAAAGTCCGAAAAGGAAACAAATTCGTCATTTTTTTTCTCTTCAAAAAGGCACATGCACATCTTCAATATGCTTGCAGCATTTATGCAAAGTTTCATATTGATTGCTTAAAACTGTAGGAGGAGCTGATTATACAAACTTTAAGGTGTGACGGACGGACGGTAGGAAGGACAAACTGATAGGGGTAAAACATAATGAGCCCCCCCCCCCACCCCGACTATCGCATGGGGGGGGGGGGCATAAAAATCAGCAATCTTGGTCTAACAGATCAAAAGTTGGAACTTCAGCCGCCTTTTACCGACAGCACTTGAGCTATCCTATGAGTAAATAGGAATTTATACCATTTTATATTATAAAAATCAAAGGTGAAATTCAAAAACCCTTTTACCATTTGTTATTCAGCCCAGTAGCTGCATTATTATGAGTGCAGTTACCTCATCTTACCAAAATATTTTAAATTTCAAGAACTACTAATATTCTAAAATACAGCTCCCTAGGTCAATCTATCGAGAGGTTGGGAAAATGCAAAAATCAAACAAGGAACATACAGTACCGGCAGCGCAAAACCGTACAATTTTCTCGTTTTGAACGCGTGTGCAACGCAGTTTTCGTGCGTGTGTATGAAACGCGTTTTGAAACGCGTTGACTCGCGTTTTTCGCGTTTATCTCGTTTTCCAAATATCTAATCAAATCGCTTCCAGAGAAACCCATGCGAAACGCGTGTTATTCGCGATTTTCGCGAAGCATAACTTGACCAATCAGAAAAGTTCATTTGCGTTTCTCTGTGACGTAGATAACGCGAAAATCGCGATTCATAATGAGCCAATCAAAACGCTTCTCGCAAAACGCGTGCGAAGCAGCCATAATATGGTCGTACGCGCATCACAATTTATAAGTATTTTTGCAGCGTTTTAAGGTCAAGAATACGTAAATGACTGGCGCAATTAATTACGTGCGTCGCGAAGGACGTTACGTCACGAAATACTTCCTAGTCAGTAATTTTCAATATGGCGTCCCCTCCGGTCATTCAATAATTGCGTCAAATATGGGGAAAACGGAGTTGTTTTCATTGTTTATTCAAGCCCTTTGCTGATATTGCAATGTTCTTTTTCAGACACACATATGAAAGGCGGAGCCCATCTTTCTCCTTTCGCTACATGTTATTCTTCCCTATTTGAAAAAGCTAGCCATTTACTGCTGGCTTGACCACAGGCGCTTGAAGTTCTATGATAAAAAAAACAACAATAAGACCTCAAAACCCTTTGAACTCGACGCAGTCTATAGATAAGAAATGGCTCATAGCCTGGATGTTTAGCGGCAGCATTGAGCATAAAACTTTAAGCGCCTGTGGCTTGATAAAGAGACTTTTCCAGTTGCTAGCTGGCCGAATCCGGACTCGAACCCGCAACCGTCTGCGTCATAACCGAACGTCCGCGGGGCCGAATAATTAATAAACCAAGTAAATATATGCCAGCTGATTTTAGAGCTTTATGGGATCGGAATGTAATATTTATTATAATGCTGATTTTTTGCAATTTTAATACACATATCCTTTCTGGACATCGAAAATTTTATTTTGATTACAAAATAAGAATGATACAATATTTCTTCCACTTGCTGTGTGCCGTTGCCAAAGATAGAGCGGGCCCCTTACTCACACCGCTCCTATGCTACAAGAAGTCTTTACCTATCCCGCAGACGGTGGATTTGGAAATTGACCTTGCAACTTACCATCATCTCGATATGACTGTAATACTGCCCAAAAGTCAATTTTATCTGATTACCACGAGCCACACCGACAGAACACGAGTCGTCAGTAATATGATACATGCACACAGATCAGCGTGCGCATACGCACAAACTAATAAATCTCTTCGCTGTTCCTCAAAGAATCATTGTATCAGAGGACAACAAAGGCTCTGGCAGGGCGGGCGGGTGCGCACACTGATTTGAACTTCAGCTGACCAGATATGCCCCAAAGAACCCATTTTATGGCACGGCGCATTTTGTGATTTAGGGTTACGCATTCTTTATGTATGGCTCAGTCGTGTCGGCTGCAGTAACTATATTACTGTTAGAAGTGTGCTTGCAATTTTTACTAATTTTTGTTTACGAGAGTCTGAAAAATAAATTCTTTCACTTAAGCCTCGTTCACGCCACCAAAGTTTTTTGTCATAGGAATCTCTGTTTAACAAAGAAAGTTTGCCAAACATTTTGCGTTAACACGGAGCAAATTATTTGTAAAAGAAAAATGTGGCATGGAATCTTTATCAAATAAACTTTGGCAAGGAAATATTTGCTGCTGTGTTCACATGATCGAACATTATTCGTCAAGGTTACCTGGATAAATAAACTTTGCCCGTGTGAACGGCCAACCATGCCACATTTTCTTTGTTAAATATACTTTGTTCAAAATCAAACCGATTTGATTATGAGCAAAATTTTCTGTGCTCATCTCCATAGCTAAATTCTTTGTTACATATTCTATAGCAAATTTTTTTCACACGAATAAATTTTCTTTGTCATAAAAACTTTACCAAATTGGCAATGAAAATGTGGCATATATTTTCATTCACACGAGCAAATTTTTCTTTTCAAAAACCTACTTTGTCACAGAAACTGCTCGGGTGAACGAAGCTTAAGGCATTCATCACGAGAACCCTAAATCCTTACCTTTCCGTATTCTCATAACAGTCTTAGCATGTCTTATAACGTCGCCAGTAAACGCCCTGCAACGTCGCTTATAAATGACGTCGCGGAAAGGCGTAAATTTATACATACCTATGCTTGCTTATCAAGCGCTACTTGAAAAACGAATTCGGTAGTCAAGGACTTTTCTAACCTCATTTTAATCGACAGAACCTGTGACATAAAATATCAGTTTTTGAAAAAAATCTATGTAGTGGTAAACAAGCTGTGTACGTTTAAATTTTAAAGTCTGAGTTTTTTCATCGCATTTCCATTGCCGTCAATGGAAACGGTCCCAAAATTTCATGTTTTTCAATCTGATCTAGCGACTAAACGAACTCGGTGACCTATCTTTTTTATTGCACAGTTCGATGTAACACATGAAAATGCACCCCTGTGCAAAATTTAAAAAAATTCTATGTATGTGCCATTTACGTATTCTTGACCTTAAAGTGATTTATCAATTGGATTTATAAACAGAGTCATATTGTTTTCATATAAATATTTTAGTTCGTTTTCTGTGCTTTAATTATATTGTGTTCGCAGTAAGTCTCATAATATATTTTCGTTCAAAGAATTGTTTGCAGTTTTTTAGGTAACCGGAAATAAAGATGAGATTTACGGTTGCGATCCAAAACATCATTTTGGACCTGCATCGTGACGGACTTTCAGCATTGAAAATTGCAAGGACACTGTCACAGTTATAAATCTTCCTGCTCGAAGACAGAGTGTGTACTTGTTTTTATTGAGATATTACAGAGAACCGGTTACAAAGAAGACCGTGCCGTCAAAATTTAATAAACTTCACGTTCAAGTGATGGACACCTATTATGATGTTCTATGTCTCCAAGAGGCCGCATGGTGCTCCTGATCTTGGTGCCGATCGAGTCTGTGTCCAATCAATGCAAATTGGATCTGTTTTCTTCCTTTCTTTCTTTTTAATATATTGTTCAGCTCAAAACAAAGTTTCCACAGACGTAGTAAGATTTTCAAGAGGGTTGGGGGACTAGGGTCTCTGTTATTTGTTTGTATGTGTGTGTGGGGGGGGGGGGGAGGTGGGGAGAGGGGAGGGGATCCTAGAAGTATGATGTTGCCTTTCCTCTTAAATATTTTTGGAGGGGAGGGTCTCTGGTTCTGGCTGCCCCACACTCCAACCGTCCGACTCGAACGAATATGATTTCATACAAAAATTTATGACTAAGATCGTTTTCCCGTATCCGTTGTAACTTGCGGCATCCGTTGACGCTGAAAAGTTTATTCTCTCAAGCTTTTACAATAATTTTGGGGGAATTGGAGAGTCACAAAGGGCTTAAATTTAAATAATTTCAAGTTCTAGAAAAATGTGTTGTTTTCAGCCCTGAACCTTGCACCGGTATTTCATTATGATTTCCATAGATCTAATTTTCTTTATATACTTCGTCGAAAATAATTTGGAAGAAGGCAAATCCTACTTTTAGTACTTACCAAATTTAGTTGCTTCTCAGTTTTTCAATAGCATTGTCAATGAAGCTAGAAACCGGTCTATACGAGACTGAAACGCGTTCGGCAAACGCAATTTTCATTGGTCTAAACACCAAACGCGTGCACACGCGAAGTAACGTAAAACGCGAACTGCAATCGCAGTTCTGATTGGTTAAAGAGAATTTCGCGTACAAACGCGAATATTCGCGATTTTCTGCAGCAATTTGATTGGTTCTTCCACAAACGCGTTTCTAAATCGCAAAACGCATTTGAAAAATACGCGTTTCGAACGCGTTTCTGACGCGAATTTCTTGCGAAGCGCATGTACGGTTCTGCGCTGCCGGTACTGTAACAGGTATTTTGACAGAGTTTACCCATTGTTACACAGAAGGCTCTACACTCGGTCGACACGGGTGTAGAGCCTTATGCGTCGCCAGGACGGCGGAGGGTGACCTCCGGCTAAAGGGTTATCTACCAGTGTATTACACTAACAATGAAACTCTAACAACGTTAGAATTTTTGAAGTTTATATATAATGTAAATTCTATATACAACAATACAATTTACAACTGTCACAATTACAACAATATACAACACATATCAGTTCATGTCGCTGGCCCAAGTAATGTGTTTGTTTCAAATCTGTAATCGATTTGCGTACAATACGCAAATAGATTACCGTCTGACGTCAACACCGTACTCGGCTCAGCGCCATGAACTAAAGGAAAACACAAAGAACAAAATAACGTTAGTTTGAGCTCATACAAAAAAACAAGGCCTTATGTTGGTAGACTTCAATTTGTCGTTCCTTGGATCATATCATGGGCCAGTCCATATAACATGAGGAACACCAACTTATATTAATATGCGCACGCTTATATACTGGTCGCTCCCTGGATTGTACCAGGGACCAGTCTATATATAACAAGACACTTTAGTGGACGAACACTGTCCCACTTTCACCTTCGCAGTAAAGAATGGACTTCGCCTACATTTTGTGCTTCCCGCCTCTGCTTGGGAAACATGCACAAGCGGCGTTGTAACTGCCTCTACCCGGGTTGGTATTAACCTGGAGATAGGTATAGGATCTCCAGGTGAGACGTGGCTCTAAGCCCTAACAGCTGACTGCCGGACTTGGTGTGCCTAAAAATAACGAACTTACACTTAATACATTGTAACTACAAAACAATACGTAAGACTTGGGCCTGTCTTGGAAATACCATACAACGCCCTCGGCGAATGCCGAGCATAACGTGCACACGCCATTCGTGTCACTAGACACAACATGATCACGATGTAAAGCCAAAAGTGTGCTTACCACTTCCGCCAATGAAGAAACGTAGATCCTACCACGCATGCGCGTCGAAGGATCTGACGCCAAACATTGTCAAGAAGTATACTGACGTCAACAGGTATCACCATGACATTACCCCCCCCCCCATAAAACATGAATAATCTAGACAATGACCTATCTACATTAAATTGATTTACCAAAAATTTAACTCGCATATGTCATTTCTTTAAACTAAGCGTATTACCATTTGCCATAGAATATAATAACTTAATAAGCGTTTCTAACACATTTGGGATCATAAAGTTTGATCTGACATCATGACGCCAATGATGTTATACCATATGACGTCATCTAGTGAAGGCAAATCAAACGCATGACGACCAAATGATACCATTATAACTTATGGAAAAAACCCTTAATGCGGTGCATGCTATGGCGTCAATTGACGTCACGAGTATATAAATTAGTTCCATTACAAACCAATCTACTTCTATAAGCCACGTATACGTGAAACTAATATAAAAAGTGCTGACGTCGCAATAACATGATGCAACTGACGTCACGTGAATAACATGAATGCAACTGACGTTACTGGACGTCAAATAGATGCACACCAGTAAAACTAATATAAACAGTGCTGACGTCGCAATAACAAGAATGCAACTGACGTCACATGAATAACATGAATGCAACTGACGTCACTGGTCGTCAAATAGACGCACACCATTGCAACCAACATCAGTGATATAAACTATTTCCGTAGTTTACAAAACTTCCTAATATACAAATATTATGCGCAGCATGATGACTACCAACACAATCAGTCGATAATCCTAATATACAAATATTATGCGCAGCATGCTTATTAACAAAAATCAGTCGACACATGCGCAGCCTGACCACTGTCAACAAAATCAAATCAGTCGACACATACAATCATACCATATCAATCAGAAGTCACATTTTTCATTCTTAGCCAAACTATTCTAAATAAATATAATAAAATATTACCGTTCAGGTCTTAACACAGAAACTAGGCACACGACAATATAACATCCATCAATTCACCTTAGAATGAAACAGCCACGTCTAATTTTTCATTAAAGAATAGGAGTATAAATACTATGCGTCTCATGCGACACGAATCTAAGCGTGCAGGTATTCACCTTAAAATCATGCAACACGCTGTCCACAATCAAAAGACTCGTGCAGGTATTCACCTTAAAATCATGCAATACGCTGTCCACGAGAGGTATTCACAAACGACCCATGCATAACGTAGCCACAATTTCCGTAAATGTTTTATTACCACAGTTGCCCTAAAAACTGTAGCTCTACTGATTGAAAGGATTAAAATGATTTCGACGACATAGTCGACGATCGGATCCATTTCGTAACATAGGTTTCCCCTTAGGGAGAAAAAAACATAACAATGTTTCTTTTCTGAAATAGTACGAAATGCGATCGAATCGTAGACTATGTCAAAACTGGAAAACTAGCTATATACACAACAACGGTGCGATGCATAACGTGGCCAAACTATCTACTAAGGTAGTCCGCCCCCAAATTATCTTGGCAACTGATCTATCTAATCCCAAAGTCAATCAATTCTCTGTGTCGTACCTGTCGTGCCTCAAATGGAATGGGGAAGTATGGGTAAGTCTGATCGAACACTAGGTGGAAATCGCCACCTTTAAGTGTATCAGACGTAAAATTAACGTTGTCTTTGACATTACACCTACTTCGCACGACAGATCCCACAGGATCCGTTGCCTCTGCCTCTAACCTACTATCACAACCGTGTTCTTCCATGTTTGCTTTCTGTATGAAGTCATATTGGGATACGTCCTCTGACGTACAAATGTTAACTCTTTGGACATTCGGATCACTGTGATCCTCTGATCCAACATTGTCACGTGCATTAACAACTGCAGACGACACGTTCTTTTGACGTTGAACGTACTGCTTAATCATGTTAGCAGGATAAGTATTCACGACGCCCTTGACGTTAATCTTGTAGTTCATTGCATTGACTACTTCGACAACTTCATAGGGCCCGTTCCATTGAAGTAACAATTTATTGCACTCATTCGGGAGTAGCAAAAGTACTTTGTCTCCGACGTCAAACTTACGCGCCGTCGCGCGTTAATCATAATAAGCATTCTGCTTTACGTCCATTTTCCGGACAATATCCTGTGCTAACTTACACGTTCTTTCTAAACGTTCTTTTAGATCAATAACGTACTGATACGTCAATAACGCACGTTGGTCAGTTTCCTCTACAGACCACAATTCCTTTAATATTTGCATAGGACCCCTAACATTACGTCCATATAACAGTTCAAACGGGGAAAAACCTAATGACTCTTGCGGAACTTCCCTTACTGCGAATAATAATGCTGGGAGATACCTGTCCCAGTCATTCGGACGTTCTACGCACGTTTCACGTAATATTTGTTTCAATGTATCATGCAATTTCTCCACGGGTCCTTTACCAGTAGATTGATAAGGAATAGTTGTCAGATCTTGAAGCGACAACAACCTACTAGCCTCTCTCATGACGTCAGTCGTGATCTTACTATCATGCTCGATAAGCATTTCACTGGGTATTCCTAATCTACTGAACATCTCAACTAACGCTTCGGCTACGCGTTCCGTCTAAATGCCGGGTAACGCTACCGCCTCGGGATATCTCGTCGCATAGTCTATCATAGCGGGATTTCCTGTCAGAACGAGGTTCTATCGGTCCGACTTAATCAACGGCGACTCGTTTAAATGGTGTGTCAATCTGTGGCAACTTTCCTAATGGTACCTTAGTGACACGACCTTTTTGAATAGTCCTTTGACATATGTCACAAGATTTACAAAACCTTGCCACATCACCACAAACTCCAGGCCAAAAGAACTCAGTTAACACTCTATCCATAGTTTTCTTTATGCCCAAATGACCTGACATCAAGGTTTCGTGCGCCAATCTTAACACCTTTTCACGAAAACCTTCAGGGATAATAAGTTGCAAAGTGACCTTGTTTCCCTTAGTAAACTGCCTATACAATAAATCTTTCATTCGGATAAACTTAGTTTCACCCCGGTTCAATCCACGACTAATAGTTACATTTCCAGATACGTAGATCATGATGTAAAGCCAAAAGTGTGCTTACCACTTCCGCCAATGAAGAAACGTAGATCCTACCACGCATGCGCGTCGAAGGATCTGACGCCAAACATTGTCAAGAAGTATACTGACGTCAACAGGTATCACCATGACATACCCCACATAAAACATGAATAATCTAGACAATGACCTATCTACATTAAATTGATTTACCAAAAATTTAACTTGCATATGTCATTTCTTTAAACTAAGCGTATTACCATTTGCCATAGAATAAAATAACTTAATAAGCGTTTCTAACACATTTGGGATCATAACGTTTGATCTGACATCATGTCGCCAATGATGTTATACCATATGACGTCATCTAGTGAAGGCAAATCAAACGCATGACGACCAAATGTTACCATTATGACTTATGGAAAAAAAACCTTAATACGGTGCATGCTATGGCGTCATTTGACGTCACGAGTATATAAATTAGTTCCATTACAAATCAATCTACTTCTATAAGCCACGTATGCGTAAAACTAATATAAAAAGTGCTGACGTCGCAATAACATGATGCAACTGACGTCACATGAATAACATGAATGCAACTGACGTCACTGGACGTCAAATAGACGCACACCAGTAAAACTAATATAAACAGTGCTGACGTCGCAATAACCTGAATGCAACTGACGTCACATGAATAACATGAATGCAACTGACGTCACTGGTCGTCAAATAGACGCACACCATTGCAACCAACATCAGTGATATAAACTATTTCCGTAGTTTACAAAACTTCCTAATATACAAATGTTATGCGCAGCATGATCACTACCGACACAATCAGTCGATTATCCTAATATACAAATATTATGCGCAGCATGCTTATTAACAAAATCAGTCGACACATGCGCAGCCTGACCACTGTCAACAAAATCAAATCAGTCGACACATATAATCATACCATATCAATCAGAAGTCACATTTTTCATTCTTAGCCAAACTATTCTAAATAAATATAAATAAAATATTACCGTTCAGGTCTTAACACAGAAACTAGGCACACGAAAATATAACATCCATCAATTCACCTTCGAATGAAACAGCCACGTCTAATTTTTCATTAAAGAATAGGAGTATAAATACTATGCGTCTCACTTTTAAATCATGCGACACGAATCTAAGCGTGCAGGTATTCACCTTAAAATCATGCAACACGCTGTCCACAATCAAAAGACTCGTGCAGGTATTCACCTTAAAATCATGCAATACGCTGTCCACGAGAGGTATTCACAAACGACCCATGCATAACGTAGCCACAATTTCCGTAAATGTTTTATTACCACAGTTGCCCTAAAAACTGTAGCTCTACTGATTGAAAGGATTAAAATGATTTCGACGACATAGTCGACGATCGGATCCATTTCGTAACACCCATATGTTAATTGTATTTATCATATGACGTCGCATCTGAGAGTGTAATAAAGCCATGCATTAAAAACGATAATGCACTAGTGGATTAAATATGCAAATTACGTCGTAACGGTATATGTTGACGTCCGTAAAAACGTCGCTTTTCTAATGGCGAAATCGTGGCGTTTTAGTGCAAATTTTGCTAATAAAATGCGATTTTAGTGTCATATGATAAATAGAATCTTGCATTCGTGCTCCTGCATTATTGAATTTATTAAACTCGTTGGGGAAAACCGATAAGATGCTCGGCAAAGCCTCGCATCTTATCTTTTTCCCCAACTCGTTTAATAAATTCAATAATACATGAGCACTCATGTAAGATCCTCTATATCTCACCCAAACCTGTATACTATACAACATCCTAGATCAAACACTTCTTAGGAGCGGCTGTAGTGTAGTGGATAACACTCCAGACTACCAATCCCGGGGTCGCAAGATCGATCCCCCGCTTCTCCGGTCTTTCGGATGAGACTTTAAACCGAGGTCCCGTCTCCATATGACCTCGTTGTTGGTGGGACGTTAAACCCGAGTTCACTCACTCACTCAAACACTTCTTAAGAATTTGTGGTAACAAGATTTTATAAGACAAGGAAGAGGTAAAAGTGAAATTCGACGGCGGAGAGAAATTGAAATACGAGTCTGCTCATTTTACATGACCCATTCATTAAGGAATTACATGTACAAAACCCAAGGACCAGTGGTTCTTGGGCCAAGTAGCTGCATAAGTATTGCTTAAAGGGAAAAAGGTTTCGTAATCTTTAACAAAACTAGAAAAGAGCACGCGCACGCGCGGAAATATTTCATGATGGTCAAGTTTATATAAAAAAGTGAGTTTTAATTTTTCAATGTAAATGGCCTTAGGCCCAGGTGAAGATATGACCTTTACCATGAATACTCACTAAAGCTTCATTTACCTAATTAGTTGTCTGCATCTACAAACTTTCAGGTAGCAGACTGCATTGTTTCTAAAAAAAATCAACTTTTTTCACTTTTTCCTATAAAAAAACCTAAGTGACTCAAAAGTTGACCTTGCCGCAAACAGATCAAGGTCATCCCAGGGTCATCATTTATATAAATTTTGTTGAGCTTTTGAGTCCTTGATGCGACATGCTAAGTTTCAAGATCATAGGACTTGTGGTTCTGGGGGAGAATTGGTTGATTTGATGCTTAACGTCCACGGTAAACAGCTAAGGTCATGTTGGGACGGTCGGTTAACCTAACCACACTATTCCTGGGCAGGCTTAGACCTCCTAAGCGGTTAACCAGTACTAAGGGCACATACTTTCGCCAGTAACTGACAACTGCCCTTCTTGAATCAGCGGTAGGAGAAACGAAAGTATGTGGCCAGACCGGGTTTCGAACCCAGGACCTCTGACTTATGTCAGGTGCCCTACCGATTGCGCTAAGCGGCCCGGCGTGGTTCTGGGGGAGAAGATTTTTGAATTTTTTTACCATAATAAATGTTTGCCATCTTGGTTATGTGACCTGTCCTGGGTATTTTTTTTTCTGAAAAAATTGGGTCCTGGAACGTTTTGGGGGAAAATATTCAAGCTCTCTGAAGACTAAAGGCTGAATCATTGAAGTTGATTTGTCTGCTTCGCTGGAAAAAATGCCCTTCCTTACCTGGCGCATGAGTGTTAACCTTAGACATTTTTAATTTTTTTCTTTTTGAAAGTTCAGTTTAGTTTGAATTATCCAAACGACGTTACCCAAGTGGCTCAGCGGTACGTAACCATAGCCGCACACACTTGGCGCCGTGTCTCCAACTTTTCGAAAGACCATGGCCTACTTCGCTTGGGGCTAAATCTGCGGCTATAGCCGCTGTTCCAATAATTATTCAGTTCCCACGTAAAGCATCCTCCAATCAAATGTTAGCGACCATTTGCGTGATCTTCCGACAAGATTTGATACATATTCACTGATTGGTCAAAATGTCTCATCCGGGTATTTATTGGCTATAGCCGCGGCCATTCTCAGAGGTATGGCCCGAGCTATAGCCCCAACCGAACATCAGTAGCTCGGCTATAGTCTCTGAATTAGCCCCAAGCGAAGTAGGCCCATGTGCGTTGAGCTTTATTCTTCAATGGGCGAGTTCGACTGGCTACTCGTATTGTCTATCGTTCTGGAAGAAAATGGGTCGTTTCGAGCCAGGGCCGTCGGGACTATGACCATTTAGTTCTCCATCCGTTTAGACATATGAGCAAAAATACAAAAATAAATCGTTATTTATGGGGAATGACGTACGTTCATGGGTCGGATTTTTGCATTAGAACCTGCTAAATTTGGACTTGCTAAGCAGCGCGCCGATATAACGACGAAGAACCGAAACGACCGGATTAATTTAAAACGTGTATTCGGGTCCTACTAAAGACAGAAAAGGACGGGTCCTACTAAAGACAGAAAAGGACTTCGGTCCTTTTGCCACCGAAAAGGACCGAAAAGAACTTTCGGGCACCGAAAAGGACTTTTTAAATGTCATTTTATGCTATAAAAACGTTTGAAATCTATAAAGGGTAAAAAATTTTATTTCTAAACATAATTTTCTAGAACATTAAGTGAAAAATGCCCTTTCGGTGCCCGAAATTCGGCATTTGCGATGTCCTTTTTCGGTACATGGCGTCTGTTCACTGACCAGAAGTGGAGTCTTTTTCGGTGCTGTTTTTTTGTTGTAAAATTTTAGGATGAAGATACTACAATTCACAAACTTAATATTCAAACGCTGATTACTATCATGATGATATTAAAATTTCTAAAACATATGTTTTATATGACATTTAACGGCAAATAAAAGTCCTTTTCGGTGCCCGAAAGTTCTTTTCGGTGGGGTAAGTCCTTTTCTGTTTTTAGTAGGACCGCGTGTATTCGAGTACACGATAATTTCACTCGAACGCACCCATTGTTGACAAAAGAAATTCGACAAATAGTCGAAGTTTCTAGAAAAATACTTGGGAGAATTTAAAATGAAAGACGAATTTAATCCCCAAATTCTTTAAATCTACGTGAAACTAAAACACACGCTAACCGAAATTATCAATGATAGCAATATGCGAAAGAACCAGTATAGAAATTACGCTTGAAAATGCCACCAATTTTGCAGTTTATGCGTTACTTCGTTTATTTAGTATTATAGATAGTTTGCATATCAAGGATTACCAATAAAATGAGATGCTTCCTCAATAAAGCAGTTTAGAGATTGAAAATTTGCTACATTTAAACAAGGGCATACGCCAACCTTTTTTTTAACAGAATTTGACCAAAAGTAAATCAGTTCTAGCGTATCTCACCCACACCTGCAACCTAAGTTATCATTATCCTAGCTAACATACTTTTTAAGATACCATGGTAAAAATAATTCCTTATACTTTAGACCAAAGGAGAGAGATAACTCTAACAGTACAAATTATGAGGAAAAATACGGTCCCGCTCATATTCTATGAACAATTCATAGATTAAATTTCAAAACTCTGCACCAGTGGTTCTTGACTAATAAAAGAGTTTCACGGCTCAATATCTTTCATTCACAGCTCAAATTAAATTTTTTTGTTCTTTGAATGTTTTCACTGCTTCCCACGGTTCTCATTTGTATGTCATAATATTTAATTATTGACCTTTGTTGAAGTGAATATGCAGGTTCTTTATACCTGGCCAACATGGTAAGTTTGCAGTTCAATAAAACTGCATACACATTGAAACAAGAGAAGGTGTTCGTAAACCACTATGGCCCCAACAATATGCCTGACCTTAAAAGCGAATGGTCTGTAATAAAAAATACTAACAGACATGTTTCGATAGTTATCAGTCAATTGACTTATCATCTCAAATCAGCAGACCAAATTTCAAGTCCCTGGCTCAAACACCTTTGGAGAAATCTTGCTGACAAGTTTAAACTGCTGAAATTTCACAGGACCATGACTACGAGAAAAATATGCAGAATTCATTCTAAAATTAATCAGTACATTTACTCATCTTCTCTATAATCAGCTGACCAAGTTTCAAGTCCCTAGCTCAAATACTTTTCGAGATGCTTTGCTGACAAGTTTGAAATGACAAAATTTCAAAGCGCAATAATTAAAAACAAAAATGACGGAATTTGTTCCAAACATAATCAGTTCATCTACTTATAATTTCCAATCAGTTGACTAAGTTTCAGATTCCTAGCTTAAATACTTTTCTGAATATCTTGCTGACAAGTTTGAAATGCCAAAATTTTCAAAGGGACATAACTCTAAAACAACCAGACTGAATTTGTGCAAAAGTTACTCAGTTTATCTACTCATCATCTCCAATCAGTTGACTTAGTTTTAAGTCCCTAGCTTAAATTTTTTCGAGATATCTCGTGACAAATTTGAAATGTCAAAATTTTCAAAGGGACACACCTCTCAAAAGAACAGACGGAACTAGTTCACAAGTGTATCAATTTATCTACTCATCACCTCCAATCAGTAGAACAAGTTCAAGTCCCCAGCTCAAATACTTTTTGAGATACTTTGTTGACAAGTTTGAAATAACGAAATTTTCAAAGGGCGATTACTGCAAAAATAATTGATGGAATTTGTTCAAAAGTGTTTCAGCTCATTTACTCATCATCTCCAATCAGCTGACTAAGTTTCAAGCCCCTAGCTGAAAAACTTTTCGGGATATCTTGCTGAAAAGTTTAAATTGCCAGAACTTTCAAAGGGGCATAACTCTAAAACAAACAAATTGGTGCAAAAGTTAATCAGTTCATCTTCACATCATCTCCAATCAGTTGACAAGATCTTAAAGTCTCTAGCTCAAATACTTTTTAAATATCTTGCTGACAAGTTTGAAATGCCAAAATTTTCAAAGGGCCATAACTCTAAAAAAATTGATGGAAATTGTTCAAACGTTTTTCAGCTCATTTACTCATCATCTCCAATCAGCTGACTAAGTTTCAAGTCACTAGCTGAAAACCTTTTCGGGATATCTTGCTGAAAAATTTGATTGGCCGTATTTTAAAAGGGACATAACTTTCAAACAAACAAATTGGTGCAAAAGTTATTCTGTTATCTTCACATTATCTCCAATCAGTTGACTAGATTTTAAAGTCCCTAGCTCAAATACTTTTTAAATATCTTGCTGACAAGTTTGAAATGCCAAACTTTTCAAAGGGCCAAAATTCTGAAATTAATGGACATAATTTGTTCAAAAGTTAATCAGTTCATCTACTTATCATCTTTAATAAGCTGGCAAAGTTTCAAGCTCCTAGTTGATATACTTTTTGAGATATCTTGCTGACACGATTTTAATATGATTTTTTTAAAGGGACGTAACTCCACGAAGGGAGATAACTCCGACAAGAAAAAGAAAATACAGATCAGCTATTTTTTGATGATGAATCCATATATAAAATTTCAAAACTCTAGCATGCACGGTTCCTGAGATATGGTATGCGTGACTAACGGACGCACAGACGAACGCACGGACAACCCAGAAACAACTTGCCTCCTCACATTCTTCGAAGTTGGGGGCATAATAAAGGGCAATAAATACTTCATTATATGATAATTCTACGTTCAGTTGAAATTGGCATATGACAGAACAACGGTTTCGTCTCGCGTCGTTACGCCATTAGCATTAATGCTAATGCGATGAACATTACGTCACGAAATTTACATGGCGTTAGGATAAAAGAAATATTGGTTGGCTCACTGGCTTGTACAGTACAAGTGACCCGTAGTATGGATCTGTATAGTGGATACATCTTTGTTCCAATATGTCGTGTAAGTTTCAGAATTGTTTATTGTTGTGTTCTAAAAAGTATGTGAGTAGTACCGATAATTCGACAAATATAGCTAAAGGTTTTTTCGACATGCCACCTGGAGTTTCTTTATACTGTATAGTTAAGTTGTACTTTTTTCCACATTTAACTTGAGAAAATCACTGTTCTACTTTCGATTCCAAAAGATGCACCGGTACCATGTTTACAAATTTTGCCTTCAATTGTACATGAAACAACCGTACCTTCATTAAAATATTTAATGGTGCATTTCGGTTCAGGATTAATCAATTTTGTTAGATATCATTCTACATAAGGGCAATTATTTTAAAAAGTTAAACACTATTCTAAATCGTGTGTCGAAAAATCGATTTTCAGCGAGACATCCCATACAGTCAGAAATATTTGGGGAAGCTCAGTCTTGCTTGTCGTGTGGTTTCGTCGATATTTATCATGAGTAAATCTCTTTATAGGTTATAAACCTATCTTAAAAATGGATTTACTGACAAGCGTTTAGAATTAAAACTCTAACTCGGTCGATTTTCTAATGACAGGTGAAGTGATTTTATTACAAACACCAGTGATTTGCAGATGATTTAGAGCAAAGAAAGCAACATCTA
The DNA here is from genome assembly GCA_963989385.1 of Ctena decussata. Lineage (NCBI taxonomy): Eukaryota > Metazoa > Mollusca > Bivalvia > Lucinida > Lucinidae > Ctena > Ctena decussata. The sequence goes on from OZ022499.1 coordinate 16,231,488, forward strand.
GCCGTCTCCAAAGACGATATTATGGAAAACATAATTATTTAAAACACCAAGTAGTTTAAATCTAAACAGTTAAATATCAATAAAAGAAAACACAGTTCGTGCAAACACAGCCTGAAGGTCAAAACAACAGACAAAGATTTATGAACTATACTCGGACTACGGGGCACACGTACTGTGTGCTCCCAAACAGCGTGACTGACCGATCAGTATCGCAAAATATTGACTGGCACGTGATGTCGTGCCAGTCAATGAAATTCTCTGTTATATCGTGGTCACATAATAATTCTTAATGGCAGTACCATTGTCTAGGACGATTTAAAATAGATAACATAACATACTTTTCACAGTAAGATATGTGCCTCTGTGTATAGTGACGTCTTCAAACATAACTGGCATCTCTTTCCATACTTTTCCTTCTCGTTCAGCTACAGCTTTCCAAACCATCACAATTAATGAGGCACCTGGCAGCAGCATTTGACCATCTATCCTATGATCGACAAGGTAGTGATCCTCTGACGTCAAGTCAACATCAAAACCTCTCCCGCTTTTATTGGCTTGATACTTAGGGACTTCCCAGCTTTGTGTATGATCCCATTTAATGAGAGGTGATATCATTGGTGTACCGGCAGGAACGGGAAATGAAACTGGTGGAAACATTTTCAGAGGATCCAAGTCGATGCCCATTTGGTAACACCTTAAAATGAAATTATATATGAGCAACAATACGAGAAAACCAACACAGTGGTTATGCGCCCAGCGCAAACTCAGATCAGCCGATTTATCAGCGTATAAATCGCTCCAAATGTAACTCATGACAATAATTCCAAATCAATATTCTACTGCTAATTTAGCGCAAACTGACTGGTCGAAAGCGTATAGAAAACGGCGTTTATACTTCAATAATAAATCCATTGATAAAGAAACCGGGAACTACATGGACTATTTTGTTTTGCGGCAGTTTCTAAAATACTTGCTAAAGCTGACAATTTTGAGATAAAAATGAGCGAGTTGGAATTAAAAGAAATGAATTTTATTTTTGTGGATTTTATGGAGTAACGCCTGCAAATCACTCACAAACTTAACATAAAACCTTCCTTAGTTTTTGAGTGATCCGCCGGCGTTTGCACATCGATAAAATCCACAAAATAAAATTCATTCCTGTATTAACCTCGTTTTAAATGAACAGGTACACTCTCAAATAATTACATGCCCTTCGATTTTCCTTAGTTTAACCTATTTCGGAGAAACAGTGTTCATACTTCCATGAACAACAGTCGGTCACGCGACGCCGTTGGTACGCAACGTCACATCTAAACAAAATACGCCATTGGCCGTTGAAACGTCTATTGGAAGCCACGTCATGGCGACGGTCGTTTAACGTAAGCGGCTTACCTGCTGGTTAGTGACAGCTTTCCGTCGAAAATTTTACAAATGTTGCTCTTAAAAATAAATAAAGCCAAAATGATTTTAAAATAAATGCAATTTTAAAAGGTCAATGTCATTTTTTCAAAGTTTATGGAAGTATGAACACAAAGGGTCCCTGCGGGCGTCACTTACTTTGCACGTGACGCCTTGTGTTCATTTTCAATCATGCCTCTCTTCTTAATTGAGATTAATTCATAAAGGAAAGAATTACTTCCTGTAGGAGCAATCCGGGTAAGTACGGATAGGTTTTGCACTGGGGCGATATGAGAAATTCCTTTCTTTTAGAGAAGTCCCGCTTCTGGAGGCTATCTTTGTCCATGGGAACCAACTTTACCTCTCAGCAGTTGTCTCGCTTTGAAATAATGGAGGAAAACTGACGATGTGCCCAGTCACTTTATACTTTAAGCACTAGTAACAAAAGTAACAGAATTTGAAAACATCGTAGATCATAATGAGGCGGCTCATACTGAGCCGTCCCAAGTACATCTACTCTGTTTGCCCTCTAGTCTTTTAATTCTCAATATGATGTATATCTTGCTCAAGGCATTTTTTAAATTTTGGAGATGTAAATTTTGTCATCCGCTCTTTGGTGCACAAAGGGTTACTGTAATTTCGGAACTGACTTTTTGCAGTTACTTACGTTCCTAGACTGGACAAACACTGTTTGACGTTTCCCGGGCTATTTCTTTTCATAAGTCCCACAATGCAACAGTTTGCACTAAGTGACCTCTTCAGTACCGGCAGCAAAAGACTATGTGGTGCTATTTCAATGACAACAGCATCATCCGGGACTTGGCTTATGGCTTCACAGAACAGCACGGGGCTAACAAGATTGTGCACATGATAGTCAGCAGACGACATTCTTGCCATATCTGACAGCCATTCTGACCTAGGAAACGATGAACTAACCCAGCGCTTTGTTCTGGATTTCGGTGTAATTACCTGAAAAAAAAATAAAATGAAATTTTTACTGTAAATCATACTTTTATGCAGTATGCGCAGTCTAGGAAGTCCTACTCTGTTCTCTTACAATCTACGAGGCTAGACTTATTGTTTGGAATTTAGTCGCCTTAGATAAAATATGAAAACTTACTGCAATTACCATAACATTTCTAAATATTGGGATAGATACATGTAGATCAGAGCAAACAGAGCAGTCCCAGATCAAAAGGAACAGTCGAACCAGGTTTGAACTAACTGCCATTCCGTCTGCGTCGTTTGGACGTATTAGGGCATTGTAAAACTAATTTTTTCTTCCATTTCAGGACAATAACGGTTAGTATTTCAGGCATACCAATCTTAACACTTTTATGGTATGTTTATGCAATATGCGCAATCTTCGTAGGTCTGCCTTATCATTTAATAATATACAAGAAATGTCACAAAGTCGAGAAAGAGGCCGCGTGAGCCTCAGCCAATGACGTTCCTTGTTTGTTTAATGACGTTGCGAGCATAGTGTCATAAAAGTACAATGTTACGTCATAGTACTATTTTTGCAACGTCATGCCCCGCGTCACGCTAATATAAAACATGAGCTATTCCACCTTCTGGCTTTTATCCTTTGGACATGGCTCGGTTTTAGATAATGGATGAACAAGAACTGTCAGAGAATCTGACTATTGCACCGCTGTGCTGCTTTAGTAATGCAATGTCATCTAACAAAGAACAATAAATATTGAATCCAACTAGCCAGAGACAATTCCTGCGAAAATGAGTAAAAGGAAGAATAATAGCCAGGATGCTGATTCTCAGTCAGACATTCCACCAAGTCATTGGGCATCTAGTTAAATGTCTACCAGGTTCGAACAGGGTAGCTTTAATAGTTGCACAGAATACTGTAGCAGGAATGCTCAACATTCTAAATGCAAAAGAAAGAAAACTGAATAAATAAAACATGAATAAGAGCAATAATCCCGCTCGTCAAAAATAAAACATGAATAAAAGCAATAAGCCCCCTCGCTAATCTCACAATATAGCAACTCATTGTTTATCTGCTTACCAAATTTGAGTCTATGTTAAATAGTTCCTGAGAAAATTGTGATTAAAATTTACTTGAAAAGACAGAACAATCAACATATGAAAGGAAGAATATAAACAATGAGCCACACTTTCAATTCCACAATACAAGAAGTTGTAGTACTTATGTTTAACAATATTAAAGATGCTAACTTGAATAGTTTCTGAGTAAGCTGACAGAAAATTTCAATATAATGAAAAAGAAAAGAACGAAAAAAAAAAAACAACTAAATCTGTTTCTCTGAGAAAACAAACGCCCCAACCAGCCCATTTCCATCCCCTCTTCTTACTCAGCAGTGCATTCCCACATCTCTTTATAATCAAAAACTTTGCTTTGTTTACATAAGCTATCAAGTTTGGCCAAAAGATGTCAATATATATTCAAGAGCATTTAAAATCCTTCTCTAACTTCGAAAACTGAGTCATGCTCACCAAAATCTGATCATCCCTTCCGCTTGTCAGAATTATATATTCAATTGATTTTAAATATTTCAATTAATCTAAACGAAAGTACGTCTTCAGATGCGAATGATCGTAGACTACAGCAACCTTTTCTTATACGATGTTCTAAATTATTGAAACACACAAAATTTGAAATGCCTGAACAAGAATTATAGAAAAAAAATGCAAGAACACGAGAGCTGCTAAGTTAATGACTCGCTCAGTTTTAGAAAGAAGCGGGTGCATTTTACGAATTCATTGCACACAAAGGAGCTTACAAAACACTAGTAATTGTTACTTATAAAGGGCTCAGATAGATAGATAGATAGATAGATAGATAGATAGATAGATAAGCAAAGAAACAAACCACAGTTTAATAAACTAGAAAATGTATTTGTGAAACACTATGCCCCAACAAAATGCTTGCCACTAAAGATGTCAAACTTTAGATGTCTAGCATAACTTGCTCATTTTGTGGCAGGATTTGTCCAAAAATTTTGTCCAAAAGTAAATCAGGTGTTATACACCTTAGCCCCTAGCAGCTTGCCAAATATGGCAAATATGGGCATCCTAGCTCAAATGGTATTCCCAGGATTCATTTAAATATTCGAAAAAGGGGCATAATTCTGTAAGTACCTTATAATGGGAAATTTGCGCGTCGCCTTATTTCCGCGGAATTTCGCGGTCGGTAGCGATCCGCGAGAATTAAACTCCGCGAGATATTTTCCAAACTTGTACATAAAATTAGTAGTAGATTTGAATCGTCAAAAACATATGGTTTGCGGTATTTGATGCGCTCACCAAAAACTTCAGTGCGAAGCTATACAGGTATAAACTACGATGTAATTATGTTAGAAAGTAATTAGCTGTTAATTGTAAGTTAAACAGGCCGTTACTTTTGTCTCTTTATTACCGGTCTCTTGTACTTAGACATGCAATGCAAGTGCAATAATAATTACATGTAATGATTATTAATAATAATAATTGATAATATGCAAGTATCATTGAATAAACTTTCATTTCTGATTATTTTATCTGGAACAATAAGTCTTAATTTTCTCTGTTGCTCGCATATTTTAGTTGACTCTTTCTGTATACTAAACATTGATTTGTTAAAATGTCTATCATCTTAGGTTTTTGCATGAAAAAAGGATGGGAGTGGTAAAGATGGAGCTTTATCTGAAAGTATTGCCTCTCGGATTATTGATGAATACAATATGCAGACAGCCCAACTTCGTCTTCGCAAAAATAACACAATTGGTGTCAGGATGACTGACTATTATTCAATGCCGAGTTTGCAAATGCAACAGGCAAATTAATTGCAAATGCAACAGGCAAATTAATTTGGGTCATTTTACCGCCGATACGATTTTAACAAATGTTTTCATTATAAAGTGATTTCTGTTACTTAAGGTTCCTATCTCCTTGTACATTTCAGATCGTCATGGAGCCATTAGTGCCATGGGACAAATGCAGTTTTTATTTTCGCGCATACTCACATCCGTGATAGTTTAAAGACCGCGAAGATTTGTCCTCATCTTTTGGGGCAAATCCGCGAAAATTTGATGACGCGAAAATTTTCCATTATACAGTATATGGTAGATACAAAAGAGAAAAATACGGGTCTGGTCATTGTTATGGTCTATCCATTTTATAAATATCAAGGCTCCAGCATTGACTGTTCTTGAGAAATAGATCACCTACAAGTATGTTTGATACAGATGAGAAAAGACGAATATCTTTGTCAATAATGAATGCATCATAACGTTACTAACATCCGAATTATCAGCGTATCAAATACTAATAGCTTACAAAAAATAAGGGTTCAAGGTTAAACGACTCACAAGTTGGAAAAATGCCAAATTCAACAAAGGGGCATAATTCAGTCATTTTTACCGAATTTGCCCAAAAGTTTATCAGGTGTTTTACACCTTAGCCTCTAGCAGTATGCCAAATATGAGCATCCTAGCTCTCAGGATTTTTCCACGAATTTGGAAACAACTTTCCGTGTAAATTTTTGAAAAAGGGGCATAATTCTGTAAGTACGTTGCAGACGGAAAAGAAAAAAAATTACGGTCTCCTCATTTTTGATGGTCTATCCATTTTATAAATATCAAGGCCCTAGCAGCTATTGTTCTTGAAATATAGTCCACCCTTTATTATGCTTTATACAGATAAGAAAAGGGGAATAACTCTGCCAATAATGATTGCATCAAAGTTCAAGTTATATTAGAATGATAAGCGCATCAATGATAGTGTACCATAAAATTAAGTTTTCTAGATAAAACGGTTCATAAAGTGGTAAAATGCTAAATGCTATGAAAGAGGCATTATTCATTCATTTTTTACTGAATTACCCAAAAGTTAATCAGGTAATCTACAACTTAGCCCCTAGCAGTATGCAAAATATGAGCATCCTAGCTCTGAGGTTAATCCCAGGGTTTTGAGAACAAACTTTCATGTAATTTTTCGAAAAGGGGGCATTATTTCTGTAAGTACATGGCAGACGGAAAAGAAAAATTACGGGTTAGCTCATTTTTATGGTCTATAAATTTTATAAATATCCAGGCCCCAGCAATTATTGTTCTTGAGGACAAGACCACCCATAATTGTTATCATAAAGATGATAAAATGTGGAATAACTCTGTCAATCATGAATGCATCATAACGCAACTAACATCAGAATGATCAGAACATCAAATGCTAACAATCTACAAACCATCAGGGTCCTAGGTTTAACGACTCAAAAGTTGGAAAAATGCTATATTGAACAAAGGGGCCACCTTAGTCCCTGGCAGTATGCTTAATATGAGCATCCTAGTTCTCCGGGTATTTCAATGATTTTTCGAACAAATTTTCATGTAATTTTTCGAAAAATGGGCATCATCCTGTAAGTACATGAAAGATGGAAAAGAAAAAATAAAGGTCTGCTCGATTTTATGGTCTATCAATTTTATAAATATCAAGCCCCCAGCATTCATTGTTCCTGAGAAATAGATCACCTACAAGTATGTTTCAATGAGATGAGAAAAGGGGAATAACTCTGTCAATAATAAATACATAATTATGATGATAATGCAATCAACATCAAAATGATCAAAATATCAAATAATAATATTTTACGACAAATAGGGCTCTAGGTAAACGACTCAAAAGTTGGAAAAAAAGACAAATTCAACAAAGGGGCCGCTTCAGTCATAATTCACTGTATTTGCCAAAAAAGTTTATCAGGTGCTTACACGTAGTAGTTTGCAAGCAGTTTGCAAAATATGAGCAGCTTAGCTCTCAGTTTTTTTTTCAGGAATTAGGGAACAAACTTTCATGTAATTTTTCGAAAGAGGGGCATAATTCTGTAAGTACATGGCAGATGGAAAAGAAAAAAAAATACGGGTCTGCTGATTTTTATGGTCTGTTATTTTATAAATATCAAGGCCCCAGCAGCTATTGTTCTTGAGAAATAGACCACCCATAATTATGTTTTACACAGATGAGAAAAAGGGAATAGCTCTGTCAATAATGCATGCATCATAACGAAACCAACATTAGAATGATCAGCACATCAAACATTAATAATTTACTAAAAATTAGCATTCTAGGTAAAACGGGCCAAAAGTTGGATTCACGAAAGGGACATAATTCAGTCATTTTTTCACTGAATTTGCACAAAAGATAAGCAGGTGCTCTACACCTTAGCCCCTTGCAATATGCCAAATATGGTTGTCCTAGATCATACCGTTTTCCCATGATTGCTGAAGCAAACTTTCATTTATTTTTCAAAAAAGGGCATAACTCTGCAAGTTCAAGGCTGATGAACAAGAAAATAAATGTGTTTCTTCTGCTTTTTGTAGTCTATCTACCCATGAAATATGGAGACCACGGCAATTATGGTTCTTGAGTAAATGAAGTGTTACTTTCGGACGGTCAGGCCCAAACCAATATGCCCCCAAAACTTCTTCGAAGTTGGGGCCATAAAAAATCAAGACACACTTACACACAAACAAAAACTCTTCATTAGAATATATTATTTTTGTGTATGTTGCTATGAAACTAAACATCGCTAATATGAATTGATTCGTCCTCAATCGCTGGCTGTACATGTGACACGGTAATTTTAAGTAAATTACTGACTTGTTTGTTATGTACTCTAGTCATTTTATTAAAATGACCAAACTTTTTTTTTCAAGACGAAATGTATATTTTGTATCTGTATGTATTTCTAGTTTAAGGTAGCATCAGCAAATTTTATTTTAATCACAAAACAAAACAAAACAGAAGGCAGATTGGGCAACAATACAAGTGACAAAACCGCCGGAGACCATAGACAAGCGGACACAGCACAATATAACATCAAGGAACCACAACAGAAGTACCGCCTTGGAACATTCAGCAAAAGATAACTGGGGGGTTTAAACAAGTTTTACTGGGCCAAACCTTGCCCTCTGCATCTGCAGTGGATGGATAAAGAGGGAAGAATCACCCGTATTGGTGCAATATATGCCTTCTGTTTTGTTTTGTTTTGTAACTAAAATAAAAAAAAATAGTAAAAATAGATGTTGATGCTGTTATTGGGGTAGCTGAATGACCAATTGTTTGGGAAAGAGCTGCTCATTCAGTTTATTGTGCGTGTCTTTCGTAAACTTGTGTCACTTTCTGTGTATATGTGCTTCTTTCCCTATTGGTTTTGAGAGCGGAAAGTGGGATTTGATTGTATTAATTCATGATCATTGCCCATCTTTTTACTTTACGTCAACGTGCCTGAGTCTTAATCCCACGATAGAATCACTCTCGCCTTGCATATGTACGAGGGTTGTTCAGAAAGTTCTGATTCTAGCCGCATAACTCTGTTTAGCGGCATGCTGGAGACAAATGCCGCGCATGTATTGAAAGCACTACATTTCGTCTTTACAATGATACGTAACCCTATACAAAGATATATTTTCTTATCGAGTTACAACGCATGTCATAAGGCCCCAGTCATACCACTGATCTAATTCATATGTGAATTTATTTTCAGTGTGTCATTAAAATGAAAAAGTCATTGTAAATACAAAATAATTTTTTGTCAGCTTCTTGTCATTCGTTGCTTTCAATATCCATTCAAAAGTTAGAAGGGCAGCATACGTTATCGATTTCGTCCTGGCAAAGCAATGCGCAGTTTTTATGACGTTATTGAAAAAGACGTCAACGTCATTTTCGAAAGCTCGTAGTGGCTTTGTTGTTTATATTATTTTCAATTTTTCGACGGTTTCGAATTGGCCCATGCAAAGGCTCTTCCTAACAAAATTTTGAATGTCAAGACCCTGGTTTTCATTACAAAATCATTATAACTTTAGTACAAAGGGAGAATTTGCTATTACATAAAATGCTTAAAATCTAAATTTAACGGACAGTATGGAACCTAGATTAAATATATTTTCCGCGATATTTACAGGTTACAGTTGCCTTGGGACTAAGTTTAAGCAGCAATGATGAAAAAATTCAAAGACTGCTCATATATGAACTATGACCTTCTTAAGTGAAAATCTTCAGTGGCTGTAGGGTATGTCTCTTTCAAAAACGTTCAAAAATATGTCCTTTAGAAAATATACACCACGTTTGCAGAGGTGTCCGGACATATGATCCCTTTATATATTTTTGCTATCAGAAATTCTGTATTTATGATGGTTACCAAATTAAGACGTCACGATCAGAACTTTCTGAACATCCCTCGTATACCAAGTTTGAAATTCCTAGCTTGCACGGTTTCAGAGAAAACTTTGACACAAATTTATCTTGAAAAGCAAGAAAAATAGAAAAATAAAGAAAAGATTAAGCGTAATGAGCCTGAGTCTATATTCCACGAAACAACAACCTATTGTCCACATGTATACAAAATTTAAAGATTCTAGCTTGAACAGTTCCCGAGAAAACTACCCACAAAAACAGTCTTACAGAATCACGGAACTACAGAAAGATCAAATCCAGTAGAGACCCACTTTTTTCATCTGTTGTGTTTTACACGTGTCATTTTATTATTAATATTTCCTTTTTTTTTCTTTCTTTTTTTTGGAGAATCAAGAATTTCAGTAAAGATCGTATTTAGTTCTTTATCTTTTCATATTAAAAAATACGAAAAAGAATGTAATCCTATAAAATTTTGACTTTGTCACCATATATTTGAAACATAAAGCTGAAATTGTATGAGGTGGTAAAAATTAATGTTACCTTTATTAGAAACTGATACGGGGCTTAATTCATTTTGATCAGTTTACTTAGGGCAAGCTTGGTTTCACATGTAAGTGTTTAGGATGTTTTATTTTATGTTGTTGTTTTTTTTCCAATAAAATATAGCTTGAGAAAACGCAATGAATGCTACAGCAAATAGAACCACCTTCAGTATCGCGTCAACGTCAGGAAGGTGTACCACTTCCCGGGTACTATATAATTTTAAAGTGGAACCACTTACGAATGATCAGACTCAATAAAAATTTTCATAATATGTAGACGATATCTGGTTATGAAATTAGGAACTTACCTGTGGTGCTCCAACGACCTCACAAGCTTAAAGACACATTTGTTTCTTTAACAAAGTGTGGTGGCACAAATGAAAAGCTCCAAATAAACAGTGCTTAGGGCCTCAGCTAACATCAAAGGATTGTCTTATCTAGGTGATTATGAGGGGATTATGCCAGTGACAAATCCAAAAAGTGGGGCCTAATATGGGGAAACTGCTATTATCCTGTATATGCATCTACTTTAAACAATTAAACAACAACAACAACAAAAATAATGTTTTAAAAAAAGTAATTCATAAGAAAGGAAAAAAAAATATTATTTTTTTTATTTGATCTATTTTTTAGTTTATTGTTTTCTTTTTTTTTTTTTTTTTTGGTCTTATCCGAGATAATGGTTGTAGACCTGTTTTCATTTTTTCTTTGATTTATTTATAATTATTCTATGTTAAAGTAAACGCAAAAAAAAAAACAAAAAAAAAAAAACGTTTTATTGTCTGCTAAAAGCTAAACATTTGAATGTTTCTTGCATTATAAAAAGATAAAAAAAATGTCTTTTTGCTAGACATGCGTAAAACAGTCATGTAAACTTGTATACCAAACAAAGAAATGATTATTTAAAAGGCGAAAATAAAGACACAATATGCATGATGATTTCGAATACTCATTGATAACGTAACTTTCATGTGAACAGTATATCTAAATCAGTTGTCACATCTATGTACACTGAACAGTTTTTTTTTATTCTTTTTTTTTATTTTTAGCTGTGCATGTTGATTAAGCATAGCTTTAATATGAACAGTAAATATTCAAATCAGCTTGCACAGTGTGTAGATTGATCATAGTCTTCAATTTTGCTTTTTAGGAATCGTAGACTGTTTATGCAAACAGGTTTTATTGATTAGACTGCACATGCTGATCTAAGTCTTCTGTATGCGGAAATGTTGTAATGTACGAGTACCCATATTTACATGGCATACTTTATTAGCCCTTTGCATAAAACAGGTTTTAAGCAGATTATGGCAGCACTGTTCAACACAGCTCTATGTGGGTCTTTAAAAACAGTCTGATTCAATTATCATCTGTTTATAACCATAGTCTGTCTTTTCCCTTGACAATTGATTTCCTTTCCTGCACTTCAGTGAAAAGTCTTCTGTGATGTTTTTCTCTGAGCAGCATGTTTCAATGAACGATCATTAGGGTATTATGCAATCAAAATGTGTCTTTAAGGGATAGAATAGAATGGAGCATACTATGAACTTTGTGATAACATCACCAGCTGTTTAACGTTGAAGCAAATAAACATCGCAACGATGTTTGGTAAACATATGAGTCGATGAGCATCGTGATACGTTGGCTAACTTATTGCTGACGCTTCAACTTTAAATTTCCAAATTGGAATGGAATGGCGCGTATGTTTGGCGTAAAAAAGTAGCAGTTGCTCCTGACACTCTATTAAAAGTTACCTTCTCTAAAACATTTCTCAAGTCTTCAGCAACACTTTCCATGAAGTAGGAGTGGAATGCTATTCCGTTACTATTGACCTCCTTAGCAAATACATCCTTGGCTTGGAGTTCAGTGACAAACTTCCTGACGTCATCAGCTGGTCCCGAGACAGTTATAGAGTCTTCAGCATTATGACAGGCTGGAATCACTCCAGGAGGGCACTGTGCTTTGGCTTCCTGCCACGTCAAACCTGACAGAAATATAAATATATGTAATAGAAGCCTTGTTACCGAGGAGTTTTAAAACAATCAAAGTGGTAAATCGCAAGCTATACATGTATTATATCGACGGGGGTCTTATTTTCTACAGTAACAGTAAATGCCATGTTTGTACCAAGGTTCGTAAAAAAATCATTAACTCATTTATAAGTATAAAAAAATAAAATGGACACGGTTCACGACGGAAAGACAGACATATAGAAAAATGTAAATGATAGATATTTCTTAGGGCTCTTGTTCTACGGACTTTGTCTGATGACGTTTCATGTGCAGTCAATTCTCGATATCTCAGAGTCGAAGTTCATCTCAAACAACTAAAATCCAATGGAAATTTTCTGTCCCAGAAAATTTACTATCAACTACCAAAAGATTGAGATATCCGGAGTCGAGATGCAAACCAAAATAGGAAATGCGCTCTTACTATTTTCTTATAGACGGTACTTTGAAACATTAGTGTTCGAGATGACGAGACTCAACTGTTTTCTGTGTAAAATATATGAACAAATATTCAATGGGTTTAAAGGTATAAAGCGGATACTATGACTGACTGAAAGACTAACAGAGAGACAAACAGACACACGACCTTCCCCACGAACAGTACGTCTCTCCTTAAAGTGAAGGACATAATAAAGTATAGAATTGGAGGCGTACAAAATACCTTTCAAGTAAATTCAATGATACAGATGAATTTATCATGTTTATTGTAATAAGTTCTGAAGTTTAGACTTTATATTCTTTGTAAGCTCGGAATGAGCTAAAGAAGGCAGCATAATCACCGAGTCTTACGAGTTCACATTGTGGAGAAGAAACATCTGTTGATAATTTAACAAAGATTTATTCTGAAAACTACACGTTTAGTTGTAAAAACTTACCGACAGCCGCCATGCTACCTGGTGGAAGTTTAGCATTTTTTATGCATGTGCCTCTCAAATAGGCTGTCAGAACCGCCTCCTTTGCTGTAAGACATCCATCAGCATAAGCACAGGCAACCTCGCCAACAGAGTGTCCCACAATGCCGTCAGGTGAAAGTCCTACACATCTCAGTAGATCTACCAAAGCGATCTGAAAGGTACCGTATTCATAAAACGACTTAAGTGGTTGCTATGCGGTTGCTAAGGCCAAATGTTTTTGAAGGAGATTCCCTACAACTATGAAATTTGGTCTGGAGGAACAGTGTTTGTAAGACTGTTCCTCCAGACCAAATTTCATAGTTGTAGGGAATCTCCTTTAAAGATATTTAGCCTTAGCAACCGCATAGCAACCACTTAAGTGGCTTTATGAATACGGCCCCTGAAAGGTACCGTAAATGATCTAAATAATGAGCCGCAACACGACAAAACAAAAATAGTGGCACATGCGCCCAGCGAATACTCAGATCAGCCAGGGCATATGAACAGTCTGATCAGAGTCTGCACTGTGCGCTTAAAGGGTAGCCTAGGGCCCAAGCTAGCTCGGTCCAGACAGCGAAGACTCTGATCAAATTGGCCGGATGCCCAGGCCGATCTTAGTCTTCGCTGGGCGCATATGCCATTTTAATGCTTTTGTCGGGTTGCGGCCCATTATTTAGATTATTTACTTACTGTTACGCAGAAGGTTTTACACACGGTCGACACGGGTGTAGAGCCTTATGCGTCGCCAGGACGGCGGAGGGTGATTTCTAACAACGTTAGAATTTTTTGAAGTTTATATATAATGTAAATTCTATATACAACGATACAATTTACAACAATTCACAATTACAATAATATACAACACATATCAGTTCATGTCGCTGGCCCAAGTAAGGTGTTTGTTTCAAATCTGTAATCGATTTGCGTACAGAACGCAAATAGATTACCGTCTGACGTCAACACCGTACTCGGCTCAGCGCCATGAACTAAAGGAAAACACAAAGAACAAAAACAACGTTAGTTTGAGCTCATACAAAAAAAACGAGGCCTTATGTTGGTAGACTTCAATTCGTCGTTCCCTGGATCATGTCATGGGCCAGTCCATATATCATGAGGAACACCAACTTATAATTACACGTGCACGATTATATACTGGTCGCTCCCTGGATCGTACCAGGGACCAGTCTATATATATTAACACACCTTAGTGGACGAACACTGTCCCACACTTGATGTGACCTTCAAATCTTATCACAGAATCTGGCAAAACTGTGCTAACCACTTCCGCCTACATTTTGTGCTTCCCGCCTCTGCTTGGGAACCATGCACAAACGGCGTTGTAACTGCCTCTACCCGGGTTGGTATTAACCTGGAGACGTTTATCGTATCTCCAGGTGAGACGTGGCTCTAAGCCCTAACAGCTGACTGCCGGACTTGATGTGCCTAAAAATAACGAACTTACACTTAATACATTGTAACTACATAATAACAATACGTAAGACTTGGGCCTGTCTTGGAAATACCATACAACGCCCTCGGCGAATGCCGAGCATAATGTGCACACGCCAGCCGTGTCACTAGACACGACTCGCGCTCACGATGTAAAGCTAAAAGTGTGCTTACCACTTCCGCCAATGAAGAAACGTAGATCCTACTACGCATGTGCGTCGAAGGATCTGACGTCAAACATTGTCAAGAAGTATACTGACGTCAACAGGCATTACCATGACATACCCCACATAAAACATGAATAATCTAAACAATGACCTATTTACATTAAATTGATTGACCAAAATCTAACTTGCATATTTATTAATTCATTTCTTTAAACTAAGCGTAATACCATTTGCCATAGAATATAATAACTGAATAAGCGTTTCTAACACATTTGGGATCATAACGTTTGATCTGACATCATGACATCAATGATGTTATATCATATGACGCCGTCTAATGAAGGCAAATCAAACGCATGATGACCAAATGTTACCATTATAACTTATGAAAAAAAACCTTAATGCGGTGCATGCTATGGCGTCAATTGACGTTACGAGTATATAAATTAGTTCCATTACAAATCAATCTACTTAAACTAATATAAAAAGTGCTGACGTCGCAATAACATGAATGCAACTGACGTCACATGAATAACATGAATACAACTGACGTCACTGGACGTCAAATAGACGCACACCATTGCAACCAACATCAGTGATATAAACTATTTCCGAAATTTACAAAACTTCCTAATATACAAATATTATGCGCAGCATGCTTACTAACAAAATCGGTCGACACATGCGCAGCCTGATCACTGCCAACAAAATCAAATCGGTCGACACATGCGCAGCCTGATCACTGCCAACAAAATCAAATCAGTCGACACATATAATCATACCATATCAATCAGAAGTCACATTTTTCATTCTCAGCCAAACTATTCTAAATAAATATAATAAAATCTTACCCTTCTAGGTCTTAACACAGAATCTGGGCACACAACAATATAACATCCATCAAGAATTAAACAGCCACGTCTAACTTTTCATTAAAAGATAGGCGTATAAATACTATGCGTCTCACATTAAAATCATGCAACACGCTTTCCACAATCAAAAGACTCGTGCAGGTATTCACCTTAAAATCATGCAATACGCTGTCCACGAGAGGTATTCACAAACAACCCATGCATAACGTAGCCACAATTTCCGTAAATGTTTTATTACCACAGTTACCCTAAAAACTGTAGCCTTACTGATTGAAAGGATTAAAATAATCTCGACGACATAGTGGACGATTAGATCCATTTCGTAACATAGGTTTCCCCTTAGGGAGAAAAAAACATAACAATGTTTCTTTTCTGAAATAGTACGAAATGCGATCGAATCGTAGGCTATGTCAAAACTGGAAAACTAGCTATATACACAACAACGGTGCGATGCATAACGTGGCCAAACTATCTACTAAGGTAGTCCGCCCCCAAATTATCTTGGCCGCGGATAGCAACGATCCTGAATCTGTACGGCTGTAATTTCATGGCCCAACGCATGATTCGGGGATTGAGCACCTTAGCTGTCTGCATATAAGACAAAGGTTTGTGGTCAGTTTCAAGTAGGAACTCCGCCCCATACAGGTACTTACGAAATTTCTCAACACCCCAGATAATACCCAAACATTCCTTCTCAATTACAGAGTAGTTCTTTTCCCGAGGTAACAATTTCTTGCTAGCATAAGCAATCGGCAAACGACCTTCACCTTCGAACTCCTGAAGCAAAATAGCTCCAAGACCAACGTCTGAAGCGTCTGTTCGAAGTACAAACGGGTTACCTTCTTGAAAAACAGGTAAGCGAAGAATAGGACTAGACGTGAGCCTACTCTTCAGGGTTTGAAATGCCCTTTCATGCTGGTCTTGCCAATCTTTGATAGAATTAGGTCTATCCCGTTTAGTTAAATCAGTCAGAGGAGAAGCTATGGATGAGAAATTTGGGATAAAACGACGGTAAAACCCAGCTAATCCCAGAAAAGATTTAATTTGCCTTTTCGTACATGGACGAGGAGCATCTCTGATAGCCTTATCTTGTCCTCTTGCGGTCGTACCGTCTGTCCGACGATATTGTGACCAAGGCACTCGATACTGCCATAACCGATCATGCATTTAGATGGTTTTGCCGTCAATTTGGCCGACCTGAGCCGATCTAACACTTGACGTAATGACGTCACATGATCCTTCCATGTTTCAGTAAATATCCACATGTCATCAACAAAGCTGTCAACATTTGGGAGATTGGACAATATGATTCTCATTAACCTACAAAAAGAGGCTCCCGAATTGACCAAACCGAAGGGCATAGTTTTAAACTGGAATAAACCCTTAGGCGTTTCAAATGCCGTCAAAGGTTTAGACCTTTCAGTAAGACTGACTTGCCAATAACCCTTACTCAGGTCCATCTTTGTAAAGAATTTATGTCCCGACATTTTATTGATAACCTCCTCCATATTTGGCATAGGTTCTGCATCGAATTCCGTCACTTTGTTAAGCTTCCGGAAGTCGATACAGAATCTAACTGACCCGTCTTTCTTCGGAACTAGGACGACAGGAGATGAATACGGTGAAATCGACGGCTCGATTACCCCTAAATCCAACATATCCTGTATCTCCGTCTCCATGACGTTACGCGTCTTATACGGGATAGAATGACCCTTCGTCCGTATGGGTTCTGACGTGAGTAGTTTGATATCGTGCTGTATTTGATCAGTTCGACCGGGTAAACTTGATAGTACATCCGGGTACTGTTTAATCAACGCTTCAACCTCCATACGTTGTTCTGACGTTAACGTATCTGAAATACTGACGTCGTTATAAGTTTCCGGCTCTTTAGCTGTCGGAAAAGCACAATCATCAAGAGAAAATTCATCACTACCATCGTCATCAACCGACTCTGTAGTCTCAGTCGACAATAAACAATGTGACGGCACAGTACGACGTTCGACATACTGTTTCAGCATATTAGCATGATATGTACTCACGACACCATTGACGTCGATTTTATAGTCCATTCTATTCACCACCTCTACTACTTCATATGGACCCTTCCACTGCAATAACAGTTTATTACTGTCAGTTGGCAGTAATAACAGTACTTTATCTCCCACGTTAAATTTACGCGACCTAGCGCGTTTGTCATAATAAGCCTTTTGCTTTACTTGTACTTTCCGTAAATTATCATGTGCTAACTTACACGTCTGCTCTAACCGTTCTCTCAACTCAATTACGTACTGGTACGTAGACAGAACCTGCTCATCCTGTACCTCTTCAGACCATAATTCACGTAATATTGCCATAGGGCCCTTAACGTTACGTCCGTATAACAATTCGAACGGAGAAAACCCTAATGACTCCTGCGGAACCTCCCTTATTGCAAACAGTAGTGCTGGGAGATATTTATCCCAGTCTTTTGGACCTTCTGCGCACATCCTACGTAGCATTTGCTTCAACGTCGCGTGAAAACGCTCTACGAGACCGTTGCAGATAGGATGATACGGCGTCGTGGTTAACTGCTGGAGTGATAACAGCCTGCTTACTTCTTTCATAACTTCAGCAGTAAACTGGCTTCCGCAATCTGTTAACATTTCATCAGGTATGCCAACTCTACTAAACATCTCAACTAACGCTTCGGCTACGCGTTCCGTTTCAATGCCGGGTAACGCTACCGCCTCGGGATATCTCGTCGCATAATCTATCATTGTTAAAATATAGCGGGATTTCCTGTCAGAACGAGGTTCTATCGGTCCAACTATATCAACCGTGACTCGTTTAAATGGTGTGTCAATCTGTGGCAACTTTCCTAAAGGAACCTTAGTGACACGACCTTTTTGAATAGTCCTTTGACATATGTCACAAGATTTACAAAACCTTGCCACATCACCACAAATTCCAGGCCAAAAGAACTCAGTTAACACTCTATCCATAGTTTTCTTTATGCCCAAATGACCTGACATCAAGGTTCGTGCGCCAATCTTAACACCTTTTCACGAAAACCTTCAGGGATAATAAGTTGCAAAGTGACCTTGTTTCCCTTAGTAAACTGCCTATACAATAAATCTTTCTTTCGAATAAACTTAGTTTCACCCCGGTTCAATCCACGACTAATAGTCACATTCCCAGATTCCACTCTTTGCCTTATGCCATTCAATTTAGGGTCAACAACTTGGGCCTGCTTCAATGCCTCCTTATCACTAGCAATAATTTGATCAGGAACTTTAAGTTTCCTATAGACCTCTTCACCTTGCTTAGCTTGTGACCTAGTCACTGCCGCCATTGCAAAATGGGACATATCGGGAAGTTTTGACCCGTCAATATTTCCAATAACCAGGTCATACAATGTATCTTCCATGCACAATGCCTCAGTTTTTCCTGTGAAAAATGGACAATCTATGTCAACCATTGCTAAGGGATACCTTTGGGTAGATTCATCAATCAAAGTTACATCAGATTCTCTACCAAGTAATTGATCATTAGAAACCAAGTTTCTACGAAGGACACACCCAGTACAACCTGTGTCCCTTAAAACTACAACTGTCTTACCATTAACCGTGCCCTGCGCTGTTGGTAATCGCGACCTTAAAAAGTAACAGACACATTCCCTATCCACGTTGTCATTGATTAATGGCATTTCTTCCTTACTCTTATAGAGACCTTCAATTTCATGAGACCTATTCATTGTAGTTTTACAAAAGCTCATTTGATGTCCGCCACCCCGACCACGTCCGCGGGAATAACCCCGACCACGGCCACGATCTGAACTACTACCCTTCGTCTGTACAGTATCGCTCTTACTCTGTGATCTTTGTGTCTCATCTTTCGGTGCATAACTACTCCCCTTACTTCCGCTATACCCGCTTGCACTTGCACCTACCTCCGCACTATATGCTTGCTTCCTATCGGGATTCTTAAAACATTTATATGTTAAATGTCCCTTACCACAAATACTACATTTTATCTATGGCTTCGCACTCGGCTTATTATCAGATCTACTCTGAGTTACGCCCTTACTATCACGCTGCCCCTTATTAACACAAGCGTAGACACCGCCACGTGCTTCTGCAAATAAATCTGCTTCCCTAGCCATCTCACCTAGATTCGTGAATGTTTTCGGTTTCAAATGAACATATAGTTCTTTACTACAAGATTCTAAAAACTGATCTCTAGCGAAAAAATCGCAAACAGATTCATAAGACTGGTCTACCTTCGCCATTTTCAACCATTTATTAAGATACGACCTAAGTCTACTACTAAACTGAATAAACGTTTCGGACTTTTCAGGCCTATCATAGCGAAATTTCTTCCTAAATCCGCGTTCAGTCATATCAAAATTCTTTAACAACGCATCTTTCAACTGGTCATAATCTGCTGCATCATCTACAGACAATCTATCATAAACATCAAGCGCGCGACCTTTAAGTAATGCGCTTAAATATGCAGCCCAAACATTTTTATCCCATTTATTCGCCGTCGCGTATTTCTCAAACCTTGATAAGTAACTATCCATTTTGTCCTTACTTTCATCAAAATACGGTAACTTGGGATCTCGCGCATGCGCTAACTTTTCAGCCTTCTGTTTTTCTAATTCAACTCTAAACGTTACCTTCTGCAAATCTATCTGATTCTTTAACTCGCGTTGCTGCAATTCAAAACTGTACTTCAACTTTTCTAACTCAACTTCGCTCGACAACTTCGCTTCCTTATCGCTTTCGACTTGAGACAACTTAGCTTCCCTATCTTTCTCGGCTTGCCGCTCTATGCTTTCAATTCGCGCCATCTCGATTTCCCTATCCGCCGCAATCTTAGCTAGTTCCACTTCCCTATCCTTTTCAGCCTGCGCGATCCTAGCTAACTCAATTTCCCTATCTTTTTCGGCCTGCGCAATTTTTTCTTTCTCCGCCGCGATCTTCTCTTTTTCCGCCGCGATCTTCTTTTTATCAAGTTCCCTTACCGCGTGCCTTTCTGCCCTCTCAGTCTCTTGCTGTTGCTTTACAAATTCCTGCAATGCCTGCCCTTCATAACCTAACTCCCTTCCCGTCTTAACTAACTGATCCATGACGCTTAACGTAATGCTCACGTTAACTTAACTGAAACCGACGTTCAATTATAGTCACACACGTTAACTAAAACGTTAACAATAATAATAACAAACTAATCCAACTAAAACGTTGATTAATTAGTATAGTCGCGATCTAGACGTAGCTATTAAAGTTACGTTCGTAATAGACCGGAAATGACGTCATAAACTGACGTTGACTTTGCCGAGAATTACTTTTCACTTTCAAATGACACAATTAGATGACGTAAATAACCCACATTACAATTACGCCCAACTTGATCTAGCCTATCGGATATACAAACGTAACGTATGTAACGCAACGTATTAACACTGACACGACAACTGTACGTCCTACATTACAAAACCTTATAAGATACCAACGGTAATCAAACTTAAGATTCCGCTATTAGGTTTAATTCATTGTAACGATATTATATAACGTTACGAGTGACCTACGTTACTAAATCAGGACATAAAATGGACCTCAGTAACGGTTACGACACAACGTACAAAACGTTCAAGTTAATAAACTAACAGATTGTCATGCAACAGCAGTGCCAAGGTACTCAAACGGACCTTAAAACTAAATATGTATCATCCGTGCCAAGACAATTCAGGTCTATATACCTCAGTTTCCCCACTCAGATATGCAACCTGTTACATTCTATCACAAATTAATGCATGGGCTATCGCACTTCATCACGCAGGGAATAAGGATAGTTGACCTTAATTGAGTGTAGGTTACATTTACAAAGAATTTAGTGGCAAAATTGCTCCCCTAAAATTCACAGCCTTACGTCACCTTAGAAAACAACAATCAGAAAGTCAATAATAATAAAAAAAATGACTGACAAGATTGTGCCTAGATTCTGTATATATTGTCAATGTGTTACACTGGCAGATATTAACCGGAAATCAAATCCCACTTCTGACACCATGTTACGCAGAAGGTTTTACACACGGTCGACACGGGTGTAGAGCCTTATGCGTCGCCAGGACGGCGGAGGGTGATTTCCGGTTAAAGGGTTATCTACTAGTGTAATACACTAACAAGGAAACTCCAACAACGTTAGAATTTTTTGAAGTTTATATATAATGTAAATTCTATATACAACGATACAATTTACAACAATTCACAATTACAATAATATACAACACATATCAGTTCATGTCGCTGGCCCAAGTAAGGTGTTTGTTTCAAATCTGTAATCGATTTGCGTACAGAACGCAAATAGATTACCGTCTGACGTCAACACCGTACTCGGCTCAGCGCCATGAACTAAAGGAAAACACAAAGAACAAAAACAACGTTAGTTTGAGCTCATACAAAAAAAACGAGGCCTTATGTTGGTAGACTTCAATTCGTCGTTCCCTGGATCATGTCATGGGCCAGTCCATATATCATGAGGAACACCAACTTATAATTACACGTGCACGATTATATACTGGTCGCTCCCTGGATCGTACCAGGGACCAGTCTATATATATTAACACACCTTAGTGGACGAACACTGTCCCACACTTGATGTGACCTTCAAATCTTATCACAGAATCTGGCAAAACTGTGCTAACCACTTCCGCCTACATTTTGTGCTTCCCGCCTCTGCTTGGGAACCATGCACAAACGGCGTTGTAACTGCCTCTACCCGGGTTGGTATTAACCTGGAGACGTTTATCGTATCTCCAGGTGAGACGTGGCTCTAAGCCCTAACAGCTGACTGCCGGACTTGATGTGCCTAAAAATAACGAACTTACACTTAATACATTGTAACTACATAATAACAATACGTAAGACTTGGGCCTGTCTTGGAAATACCATACAACGCCCTCGGCGAATGCCGAGCATAATGTGCACACGCCAGCCGTGTCACTAGACACGACTCGCGCTCACGATGTAAAGCTAAAAGTGTGCTTACCACTTCCGCCAATGAAGAAACGTAGATCCTACTACGCATGTGCGTCGAAGGATCTGACGTCAAACATTGTCAAGAAGTATACTGACGTCAACAGGCATTACCATGACATACCCCACATAAAACATGAATAATCTAAACAATGACCTATTTACATTAAATTGATTGACCAAAATCTAACTTGCATATTTATTAATTCATTTCTTTAAACTAAGCGTAATACCATTTGCCATAGAATATAATAACTGAATAAGCGTTTCTAACACATTTGGGATCATAACGTTTGATCTGACATCATGACATCAATGATGTTATATCATATGACGCCGTCTAATGAAGGCAAATCAAATGCATGATGACCAAATGTTACCATTATAACTTATGAAAAAAAACCTTAATGCGGTGCATGCTATGGCGTCAATTGACGTTACGAGTATATAAATTAGTTCCATTACAAATCAATCTACTTAAACTAATATAAAAAGTGCTGACGTCGCAATAACATGAATGCAACTGACGTCACATGAATAACATGAATACAACTGACGTCACTGGACGTCAAATAGACGCACACCATTGCAACCAACATCAGTGATATAAACTATTTCCGAAATTTACAAAACTTCCTAATATACAAATATTATGCGCAGCATGCTTACTAACAAAATCGGTCGACACATGCGCAGCCTGATCACTGCCAACAAAATCAAATCGGTCGACACATGCGCAGCCTGATCACTGCCAACAAAATCAAATCAGTCGACACATATAATCATACCATATCAATCAGAAGTCACATTTTTCATTCTCAGCCAAACTATTCTAAATAAATATAATAAAATCTTACCCTTCTAGGTCTTAACACAGAATCTGGGCACACAACAATATAACATCCATCAAGAATTAAACAGCCACGTCTAACTTTTCATTAAAAGATAGGCGTATAAATACTATGCGTCTCACATTAAAATCATGCAACACGCTTTCCACAATCAAAAGACTCGTGCAGGTATTCACCT